>OX387195.1:23054388-24543881 GCA_947561395.2 Buxus sempervirens
TGGGTGGTGTCTTGGGAATCTCTAAGTTTCCAGCATCTCATACTACTTTGTGATCTCCTAACACAATGAGCTGTGATAACAAGAAGCAGAACATCAAAGAAACAAAAAGGAAAAAGAAAACCAAGACAGAAAGCAGAGTATGCACCAACTACAACCAATAACCTTGCTATTGTACTTAAAAAAAAAAAGAACATGAACAAGTGTCAATGTATTCATGATAAACAAACAAGAAAACATATAATTATTATGCCTTTGCATGACATTTTATTTTCTTTGACAATTTTAATTAATAAAAGCAATCATCTGGAGTGAATTTTTGACTATTCTGATATGTGCCCCTGATATATGCAAAATATTCTTCTCTTTCAACAGGCTCTAGCAGCGGACTAAGATTTTCCATATAATCATATGAATGAAAGATCATTCTATTGGTTTCAGATCTTCTTTAAATTTCCGGCAACAATGATTTTTCTACAGAAGCTAGAAACTCCAATCTAAATAATGAAAAGGAATTTTAAAAAAAAAAAACCTCTACAATAGGCAACCAATTTCAAAATTACAGGCATTAATTCAGGAATAATAACTCCAGTCCTTGATAACATGTTTCTCTGGTTTTTCTTTCCATCCTTTCAGTTAAGATGACAACAATAATAATAATTGAAAAAAAAAAAAAAGGATCTCATGACTATAAATGGCTTCTATATGTATAAAGACCAAGCTGTATGGAACAAAAAAACAGATATTCATGTTGTAGCCATCCTTTGCGACAGTTAACTGACAAATAAAAACAACAAGAAATAAGCATGTGGACAAAATAATCATCTATGTATATGAAACAATAAGTTCCATATTCTTATTAATAGTCCATTCTGGCCTGGATCCAATTCTTACACATGGTCATTAGGATAAAAATAAGCAGAGAGGGAGAGATCAGAAGGCCTTACAAACAAGCACCACACAGATATACTATAACAAGAGATACTAATGGAATAATATAATCTCAAATTTATTACAAGAAAATAAAAATAAAAAGGAATGAGTAACTTATGGAAAGCATGTTACATGGTAAAAATAACGCCAAATCAAGGTCAAGCATTCTTACCTTCCCATGGCATTATATGCTTTTGAAAGATTCTGACAGGCTTCGATTGAATCTGCATGATGTGGACCAAACGAGACATCCATGATATCCTTGGCAATTGAAAACATCTGTGCAGCTGATTGGGGTCTGTTCAGTTCTAAATATGCTGCCCCCAAATTGTTATAGACATATCCCATCCCAAAATGCCTGGAACCAAAGCTCTCCTTCAATATTTCTGCAGCTGTCTCCAAGTATGGAACAGCCTGTGGCACCTTACCTGTCAAGAGAAGTAACCACCCCAATCTTGCAGAAACACTTCCTCCAGAATGTTTTTCTTGCGGAAGTGTCTCTAGTATGGCCAGTGACCTCTTTAACAATGAAATTGCAGTTTCAAACTCTGTCATAGTCTCATATAGCATTGATGTCTCCATGTATGCCTCAGCGACTAGCAATGGGGAAATTGTTTCCTTCTTGTCAAGAATACCATATGATAACTCCATACACCTCTTGGCATCCGCAAACTGTCCCTGATTACACAAGGCTTTTGCCATTGAAATAAAAACCAAAGCTCGAGTTTCACTATCTTTTTCTGTCAGCTGAATGACACCCTTCAAGATGTTCACAGCCTTTTCATCCTTCCCCAGAGCAATCAGCAAGTTGGCGGCATCTATTTCTGCATGAAGCAAGTCAGAACTGAGACCCAAACTCTTAAAGATCTTCTGGGACATGGCATTCTGCTCCAATGCCTTATCATACTTTTCCAACCCAGAGAAAATGACTCCAAGAAGACGCCTATCATGCGCAACCTCAACCGAGTTGTTTCCTAACTTAACCTTATGTATCTCTAATGCCTTTAAACAAAATGGCAATGCCTCCTTAAAATTCAAAACTGAACCATACGCTTCTGCTAAATCTCGATTAGTGTCACCAAGTTCTACACTATCGGGATCCAGAGTCATTTCTTTTAATTCCAAAAACCTCCTAAGATGAACAAGAGCCTCCTCTTTTCGGCCCATTGCTGTCTTTGTGTTTGCGAGCTCAAGTTGAATTGCATGAAGAACATGTCTGGTATCATCAACACTGTGATCCTCTTCTTTCTCTAACTTGTCCAGTATTAATGTAGCTCTATTAAGGTACTCCAAGCTGCTATTAAACCTTCTTAACCTATAATTAGCAGAACCCATTACTTGCCAAGTCATGGCAAGTGGTAAAGACACTTCACCGTCTTTATCTAAGACTTCTAAAGCTTTGTTCGCTAGATTTAAAGATTTTTCAGGGTCCTTACCTTCTTGGTCCAATTTAATGGCTTCTTCCAAGCAAGCAAGTCCATGCTCCTTCTCATCGAAAGAAGATTCCATATCTTCGAACACTTTGAGGAGGCTCTCGTTCTTTGCTGAACCTAGCGCTTCTTTGATTTTTGATTTTCCTTCTATTTCCTTCTCTCTAGAGGACAAATGAGGAGATTGCTCACCAAGGGTCGCAAGATTTCGACATGCGTTGCTCTGAAATTGATGGATTTTGCTCTTTAGGTCCAGCAATTTATGGGTTTTATTGCATGATTCGAAATGGGTAGGTGAGAATGAAGATGAATTTTCCGTAATAAGCAGAGGCAATAAGTCCGACGCTAAGATGAACTCTCTGAAGGTTTGTCTGCAAGCATTTCTATGCTGAATTAGATGAGACAGAAGAGAAGATGAAGCTCTATTCATGGCGGACGGAAGGGTCTGGCCAAAGCTTTTTGTTTTGTTTCGGATTGAACTAAGTTGCTTGAACCATCGAAAACCCCTTCTTCGCTCGGCTTCTCGTTCTCAGCATCGATATGTAGGTTTTCCCGGCTGAGGTGCCGTCGTGCCGAGCAGGAAACAATAATGGAGATGACATATGTACCCCTGCTTCGCCTGTCAAATTACCGTAAGCTGTGTGGACCGCAACCTGCCATATATAAGATTGTGGGAAAAACCATGTTTTGTTATCCCTGGAACAAGGTTCTACGTTTCGGTGCCGGTAAGGTTTTACGTTTCGGTGCCGGCACGTTTCGGTGCTGGTGGGCGTGCCGCCCATCGGCCAAAACGGTGGAAAATTAAAAAGGCAAAAATCGGGTTTTTTTTCGTGCCGGTGGAAATTTCATTGGCACGCCGTTCCGTGCCGCTCCGTTTCATGTATAAAAACTGATTTTTTTTTATGTTTCGTCCGTGCCGCTCCATGCCGGTGACAAATCGTCGAAATTTCGGTGAGTTGCTGGCGATGCACCCAGAACGATTTCCCCCTGCGAAACGCATCACCGGGGGTCCCTGTACCGAAATTTCGGCGGCACGCCGCGACGTGCCACCGAAATTGTAAACCTTGCCCTGGAATGGTTTGAAAGATGAGTAAGAAGGTTAGTTATGTCTCTTATAAATATGATGAAATATAATATAAGAAGTTGTAACGTTTAGAAAATACAAGAGAATGTTAGAAATATAACTTTTCCTTTCAAGAAAAGTAACCTTTCCTCTGAATCTGTTTTCTGAACAAGAATGTTCTAAATACACAAAGTGCAGTGTCAAGGTCTCCATCAGGAGAACAGCCCAAAGAGGAGCAGAGAACACCATAGAATCAAAGTATGTACAACAAGCTTTGCCCTTGACAACCTTAACTGACCACATAATTGCATATATGTATCAAAAACATTTAAAAACAAGCAACCAGCAGGCAAACAGCTTCCTCCATTTCAGAAACCATGAGTGGGAACAGATATTGTTAGACCCAAAGGAAAGCTTGTCAAACTGTATGGAGACATGCTTGATCACTTTAATGAAGACTGTTTGAGAGCCAGCAAAGTTGTCGAGTCATCAATGAGGAAAGCCTTTTTGAGTATCAAAATATGTTTGGTCACTTCTCGCTGCTCTGGACATCAGACTCCAAGCTTCTGCTAGAGATGGTTCCATTATTGACAGGCGAATCGAATGCCTTTGTGGTGACCTTCTCTGATGATGAATCACAAACCTTCTTCTTCAGTTCTTCGAGAAATTGGCAAGCTTCTCTCAGTTCATCTTTTGCACTTGGCCCATAGCTTTCCCATGCATCAATTACCTGCTGCTGGAACTCAATTGCAAGGGCAAAGCTGCACCAGGCAAGGCATGAGGTATTAATGATATTAGTTTGCTCCAACAAACATAAGATGAGAAAAATCACCATTTAACACTCCAAATGTTGGTAAAGACTCCTGACATTATATATAGTCATACAGAGATGTTCTCACACACACATATATATACACACATACACATATATGTATGTATGTATGTATGCGTATGCGTATGTGTGTATGTATATAGACACACACACACACACTTGTTTGAACTTTATCCTATATACAACTACCATAAAACCTCATCAAGAACTTTCAAACCATAAAGTGGTCCATAATAAAATATATAAATTGAGTGGTAGGGATGTCCAGAAGCAAATATGAATTACGCAAAATATAAAGAAATCAAAATTGGCATCTAAAACAGAACTTTCCACCAGCAGCGTGGAGACGAGCTTATGAAAGAACACTGTTCTATTTCAATTATGATCTAATATATCCATTAGAAGTGAACATCAATGACCAAAACCAATGTAGGTGCCTTTTTTTAATCCACGTCCACGTGTCCAATGTTATTTTCACGGTGTCGAAATGCCGATGATGTGTCTTTAGATCTTGATTTTGAATAAGAGAGGTATGCCCGACGTTTGCCTAAACCGCCAACTCAGCAGTCGTTCCGCCGCTGTTACTAAACAGAAGAAGGATTGGAGTAGATAAGGTGTAACAAGTAGGCAATGGCTAGAATGAGAGACAGGAGATACTCAAGTGATCTTTGTGCATACCAAGCCAGAGAGCTCCTTTAGTGGTTGCAAGATGAGTGGAAGACAAAGAATCCCTTAGTTATTCCTGGTAGACTTCGAGAAGGTTTAGAGAAAAAATGAGAAGTGTTGCTCCAAGTAGCCAAGGATCCAAGGTCTAGTGTTGTTTCAAACAGCCAAGGATCCAGGGGGCCCTCAAATGAATGAGAGTTATCATATTTATAGAATGAATGAATCTCTAGAATTGGGACACTTGTCACGATCTAGGGCTTTATGAATGTTCAATGTCTATGATGAATTTGGTCTCATAAAGGTTTAGGTTCAAGATAAGAATAAACAACAGAAAGTGAGGATAAAAGATAGAGCTCTTTCTTTGGTACACTGGGTCCCACATGTCAAGATGTGGAATTATAAATTACTTGACGTCTTTGTCATTCTAGGTCGACATGCTGTGACTCGTCACTGGCTACCGACGATTCCCACGCCCGTGTCCACCACGCCTTAAGGACCTCCAAAAACCCCCCTAAGTGGGTTTTCGCCAAGACGGAGATCTCCACTCCAATATGCCAGATACATTTAATATAAATAAATCATGTCATACTTTATTATTATTATTTTTATCGGGTAACAAATAACCCATGACAGGCTACTTTGTCAGGTAACAGATCACCCATGATGGGTTGTATTTGTCGGGTGGCAGATAACCCATGATAAATCTGTTTCTATCATGTGACAAATAATCCATGCCAGATCATTATATAGGTGACATGTCAAGTGTATAAAAATGGTCATCTACAACCAGCAACCTTCATCCCATAGATACAAGCACAATCAAGCATTTTTATCTGGTAGATAGTGAAATCAGCCTTACAAACTGGACATGCCCACAAAACGCAATATCATCCCTCTTGAATCTGGAAAACTAGACCAGATTTTTGATCAAAAAAGGATTTCACATCTTCAGCTATGAAAATGAGTGCTAATAAATCCTTTGCAGAAGGAAACCAACAAACAATGAGCCGTAGAAACAAGATTGAATTTCAAGACCTTTTGTTCCCCTTTATGAATAACCTTCAAGCCATGCAGAATCAGCACATAATAATAACAAAAAGGGAAGTAAAGACCTCGAAACAAAGTTAAACAAATTTCATTTCATCATTTTCACCTTTTGTATATGCTCAGAACAGCAAATCAGATAATCCCCAATAACTTAAAGGAGAATCTGCAGAGTAGAATGCCACAACAATTGGACGCATAGGATATGTAAATTGGACCAGGACCCACCATTCAAACTCACAACAAATAAGAAACTTAATTCCAAAAATCAGAATGATTACCATTTTTTAATTACTCAATTTATATATTTCTCCAAAAGTATAAAAGGTCAAGACAAAAATCGATCCTTTGCACCATTCAAAATAATAGAAATAAATGGCAAAGATCAATTTATCTAGCTCAATTTTGATAAACCTAATCTCTGGTGGGCCTAACAGATTTTGGGGCATAATAAAATCTGATAGCTCGCCATAGGTTTTGCTCACATTTAACTCCATCATTGGAATCAGAAACTCAAAAAACAGTGTAAGGCAGGATTGCCCATACGCTATTTAGAAAAGTTATAGAAATCTGAATTCATTTGAGAGATACAATCAAAGGCTGACAGGGAAACAAAAATGTTCCAACGATACAAGTGCCAGAACTCCAGAAAAGCTATAATGAACAACCATAATAATAAGTTTAACAGACAAGAAGAAATTAGCTTAATGGGCAATGAAGATTGTCTTCTTTTGAGGATACTGGGTGCACTTTTGGATTCAGTTTGACATCAGTTACACCTTAAGTCTCAGTACATTCCAAGGCCTGCATGGAGAGACTGAAAAGGAAGAAACTATTTTCTCCCTATAAAGTTTTTGGTTCTCTTATGATTTCCCTAAAACTTGACAAATTTTTATGTGAAGGTTATCCTTTATAAACCAAACAAAAGTTTTATCTATCGTCGCAATTAAGAAATAACACACTACTTTCAAAATCATAGATACCCGATAAGATGAATCATTCTGGCTCTTGAGCATCCACTTTTCACAACTTTATTTACTTTCAGAATCACTTATCCAGTTACTTATCTCACAAGAAGATTCCATACAATGACATATGACTTCCAGATTAATCAAATCACCATGATAAATTGTATCCACAATAATCTGAAATATGACACTTATGTTACTAGGTTGTTACAAAAAACCAAACACGACGATGAAAGAGGAGTACATGAATGTTAAAACAGCAAAGAGATATTTGCCTCCCACAGTTCATTCCAACAAATAATAGTTAGCATGAGAAATAACATAAGCTTCAAATATTCTACAAGCAATTACCTCACAAGTAGGAGATGAATGTTACTCACCAATTATAAAATTGCATTACAGTGCAGTGGCAATTGCATCACAATTTCAACTATTCATAAATTAGTACGAACATGTTGATTGAAAGCAAGTTATGCCATAAAACAGCACAGGATTCTTACCTTCCCATGGCATCATATGCTTTTGAAAGATTCTGACATGCTCCAATCGAATCTGCATGGTGCGGACCAAGTGAAACATCCATTATGTCCTTGGCAACTGCAAACATCTGTGCAGCTGACTGAGGTCTGTCCAGTTCCAGATATGCAGCCCCCAAATTGTTATAAATATACCCCACACCAAAATGTTTGGGACCAAAGCATTCCTTCAATGTTTCTGCTGCACTCTCCAAATATGGAATAGCCTGAGGTACCTTTCCCGTCAATAGAAGCAACATGCCTATTCGTACTGAGACATTTGCTTCAGAGTGTTGTTCTTGAGGGATCTTTTCAAGCATGGCCAGTGATCTTTTCAACAAAGAAATTGCAATTTCGAATTCATTCATGTTCTCATACAGCATGGAAACCTCCATGTATGCCTCCACAACTTCTAAGGGGGAGACTTTTTCTTTCTTGTCAAGAATACCACATGATACCTCCAGACACCTCTTTGAGTCCACCAACTTCTCCTGATTAGACAAGGCTTTTGCCATTGTAATGAAAACAAGCGCTCGAGTCATACTCTCCCTGTCAGTCTGTTGAACAACTCCCTTCAGGGTGCCAATTGCCTCATCATACTTCCCCAAGGCAATTTGCATATTGGCAGCATCAATTTCTGCACGAACCAAATCAGAATTACGACCCCAATTCTTCAAAACCTTCTTTGAGAGCTCATTCTGCTCCAATGCCTTCTCATGCTCCTCCAACCCAGAATAGATAACCCCAAGAAGACGCCTATCATGTGCAACTTCCAGTGAATTGTTCCCTAATTGAGCCTTATGTATGTCTAATGCCTTTAAACAAAATGGCAACGCCTCTTTAAAATTTAAAACTGCAGCATAAGCTTCTGCCAATTCCCTATTAGCCACCCCAAGTTCCCTACTGTCTGGCTCAAGAATCATCTCCTTTATTTCCAAGCATCTCCTAAGATTATCAAGAGCCTCTTCTCTTCGACCCAGCGCAGTCTTGGTGTTTGCCAACTGAAGCTGAACCCCATGAAGAACAGGTCTGATATCATCAACACTACAACCTTCTCCTTCCAACTTACCCAGAATCCTATTAGCTCTATTAAGGTAACCTAAACTGTCGTTAAACCTTTTAAAACTATAACTAGCAGAACCCAACAGATGCAACGTCATGGCGACTTGTATAGACACCTTATCTACACTATCAAATATTTTCAAAGCTCTGTTTCCAAAAGCTAGACATTTCTCAGGGTCCTCACCTTCTTCGTCCAGTTTAAGACCTAGTTTGAGGCAAGCCAACCCAAGGTCGTTCTCATCCAAAGCCAACTCCATGTCTTTGAACGCTTTGAGCATTTCCTCAACTGTGCTCGCAGCCTCAAACGCTTCTTCGAGGTCTGTCTTTTCCTTGATTTTTCTCTGTCTAGGGGACAAATGAGGAGGTTTCTCAACAAGGGTGTCGATATTACGAGATGGGTTGTTTTGAAATTGGTGAGTATCTCTCTTAACGAGGATCAATCCAGAGGATTTATTGCAGGAATTAAGACGGGGATGTGAGAATGTTGCTGGGTTCTCTTCAACGGGCGAAGAGATACCTGAATTGAAATCTCGGGAAAGGACTCTGAATGAAGTTCTGCATCGAGTCAGGTGGTAGAAGAGAGAGGGTAAACCCCTTCTCATGGCGGAAAAGATACTCTGACCTGAGTTTTTGCTTCAATGGCTTTGCAAGAGATAAACAGACGAACCGAGCTTCACTGTAAAACTAAACCCTCTAAAAACCCTTGGCTCCCTTCCCCTTAATTTCCTGGTCTGAACGAGAGACTCGGAGAGAGCCGTATGAAGTAGGGGTGGCAATCGGTCGAATACGGATCGGATATATGTATATTCGTATTTGAATCCGAATTTTATCGGATCTTAGATTTCGGATCCGTATTCGAACCACGGATCAAAATCCTATATTTGAATTCGCCAATTTCGGTTTCGGATCGAATTCGGATATATATCCCACTCATTGCTAGCCCTACTCAGAGAGGGATGTAAATGAGAAATGGGTTTGAACTTCAAATTTGAAGCACCACGCAACAGTGGATATTGAGCGACTGACAAAAAAAATCGTACCCCGGAACTTAGAACAACCGGCCTGTTTTGGACAATGGAATTTCAGAGCAAAAAAGGTTTCAAAATAGGGGGTTTTGTAATTGGTTCTTTAAGTGGGTTTGCAGGTACCAGTTGCCAGAGGGTGACATCGACAAAGAGGATGGAAAGTTTAGATTTAGGGCAAATCGTTCTCTAAAGGTTTTTGGTTTTAGTTATGATGGTTCAACCGTAGTTTATAAATGGTCTACATTCTAACCAATGTTTGCCCTGGGTTTATGTATAAGATATATATGATTTCGGTCGGATCTTATTCGGATCGGATATATGTATATTCGTATTTGAATTCGAATTTTTTCGGATCTTAGATTTCAGATCCGTATTCGATCCACGGATCTTAGATTTCGGATCGGATTCGCCAATTTCGGATCGGATTCGGATCGAATTCGAATATATATCCGACCCATTGCCAGCCCTAGTATGAAGACATATATACCCTTGTTATGCTGTTAATTTACTGTGAAATACTAGGGTGGCTAAACGGACCGACTGGGCATGGCACGGCACGGCACGGCCACGATTAACCCGTGCCTAGTGGGCCGCGGGCCGTGTCCGTACCCAGCCGGTCAAGGAAAACCCAAGCACGGTCCAGCCCGTGGCATGGCTAGGGCTGGGCCATGGGTAGTTTTCTATAAATAAATAAAAAAAAAAGAGAAAATAGTAAAAAAAAGTTACCTACCTCTTGAACTGTATCGAGATGAGGAATTGCAAAAGTATTACTTGTATCTATTACTGTTTGACTGTCCAAACAGTAATCGACGCAAGTAACATTTTTGCAACTCCTATATAGATATGAAGAGGCTTGTTCAATGATTTGCTAACGATTGGGCTCAATGAGTACTATGACTCTGCCGACCATTAGCAAAATCACTAAACATGATTCTAAGAAGAAAATGTAGGAAACAAAAAAAATTTTATGATTTTCTTAGACTCTTGTTAAAAGTTTGGCCAATGGTCGGCCTAGTGACCCCCCATGTAAGCACTTTGCCGAGTCTGCCAGCCATTGGCTAAAACTTTAAACAAGACTCTAAGAAAGTAAGAAGAGATGAGAAGAGGTATGGTTTGGAGTGGGAAGGATTAGGCCTATTTATAGAAAACCAAAAGTGATATTTTACCACCTCTACCCTCAAATATGATTGTTATTTGGCTGTTGGAAGGATAGAAATGGTCATTTACAGTCAATTACAAGTATACCCCCTAATATGGCTGTTGGGGGGTAAAATTGAAAAAAAATACTTTTTGCACTTTTTTGGGGTAAAAAACGACTAGCCGTTTGTGCTTGGCAAGCCGGCACGTCGGGTTGGCCCTAGTCGGGCCCAATGGGCCAGCATGCGGCACAACCCATCGGGCCCCCTTAATACGGGTCGACGTGCCCTAACGGGCCCCATATTCAGGGCTCGGCATGGTATGGCTAGGGCCACGGGTTGTGTCGTGCCAACCAGGGCACGCTTAAAACGGGCTAGGCCGTGTTGGCCCGGCCAGATAAGCAACCCTATGAGATACCATCAATAAAATAATTAGTTAAGCAAAGTTTTCATATATGGTAAGAATCACCATGACACCATCCTCGACAACAGCAATGGTGAAAAGAGGGAAAGAAACAAGAAATAACCATAAAAAAAGTTAATTAATTTGATATACAAGGTTATTTTTAGAGAAAATTATGAAAATCACATACTTTTCTCTACGTATTTATAAAAACATGCTTTGAAAAAGTCAAATGTTAAAAAACGTGCAACTTTTCCTGAATAATTGCGTTTCAGTCGGGAATCACTGTAGCTCGATTAATCGCATAGTTGAAACACAATTATTCAGGAAAAATTGCTCTTTTTTTGAATATATGAATTTTCAAAGCATGTTTTTGTAAATTTACGAGAAAATGTGGTCCTTGAAATAATTTTTATCCAATTTTTTTAGTTATCTCGGCACATTTACCAAGAAATTTGTTCAATAATGTGAAACCATGCTTAAATTTGTTTATTGTAAAACCTATTCTTTTTGTTAAATTGATTGGTGTTGGAAGGTAATTCCTTTCCTCTCATTAGGTTCTTGACAAATGGAACTTGCATTGTCTAGGTAAAAGTACAAGGCAAGCCCATCACAATAAGCATTTGAAACATTATCAAATTGAGGTGATCAACAGTTTATTAGTTTATGTTTTTACAAATGAAACTTTTTTTCAGTGGCTTTTTGGACCCTTCAGCACCTTCCCAAGCATAATGACTCATGCTCTATTCAGAGAGTCTAGTACTGTAATGAAGTTTTTATACAACAAAAGATATCAAGCTTCCTTATGTTGGGTATCCATATATGATATATAATATCATTGCTGTAATATCCTCATCTTAGCACGCATAACGAGGCTCAACGAGAGAGGGCAAAATTATCTTTTCGTAATGTAACTAATCTTAGAAAATAGGTGACTATTGAACTCAATGATCCTGAGAGGTTTGAAATCATCTCTCGCAGGCCTTGCAGTTTGCATTAGACGGGGATGATATTGTCTACCGCAGGGTTGCTGCAGTAGACTCTGCAGCCACATTAGATGCTGTCACGTGCAGCATCCAACGATGGCTGTTTTACATTTTTTTTTTAATGTTAAATGTCACTTCAGTGACATTAGACATTAAAATAACAGCCACCCTTGGATGCTACACGTGGCAGCATCCAAGGTGGCTATACTATTTGCCGCACAGACTGTGCGACAGATGATTTCATCCCGCATTAGACGGCCTCTATTCTTTGAATGTGAAAAGTATTTTTACATTAAAAAATGTGAAAACACAATAACCGTCAGATTCAAGCTGCAGGATCTGCGGCAACACCATGCAACGGACGATGTCATCCCATCCCGAGAAATGGCATAACGGCAAGTCAAAAAAGATCAATGGGCAAAAAATGCTTAGAAGAGAATTGTAACAAAATAAAGAAAGGTAATAAAATAAAAAGACATAGATGCAAGGTTTACAGTTTCGGCGTGCCGTCGAAATTTCGGTTTTTTGCCCTCAGCGATGTGTTTCGCTGGGGGAAATCGTTAATTTGTATCGTTGGCGAAACGGACCGAAATTTCGAGCGAAACGGTCGGCGTGCCGACCGAAACGGACCGAAACGGGCGAAAAATGTAATTTTTTTAAAAATTTTTTTAGCGAAACGGGCGGCGTGCCGGCGAAACGGAGCGGCGTGCCGTCGAAATTTCGCCGAAATCTAAAAAAACATAATTTTTTATTTTTTTGCCATTAAAATTTTTTCGGCGTTTCGGCGGCACGCCCAGGGCCACCGAAACTTAAAACCTTGCATAGATGTATAATGTTCAGCTCTAAATGTCTATATCTATGGGATTACGAGATGAAGATATTCTCCTAGAGAAAAGACGAATACAATATGATATTTTAGAATGCATTTCTTCTAGAACTAAAATCTGGTGGTTCAATGAAACCATCGGTTGGGATGGAGTATGGATGTGTGGAGCCCCTTACTGAAATGGGCATCCATCCGAATTTTTCACGTTGGTTCCACTGAGTGGCACCAGACGAAACGATTTTGTTTTTTTAGTGTCCAAAGTACTATTCTCATTAGAAAACCTAACCAAGGTTTTCGATTTCGATTTCAATAGGCATGTCAATCCCTGAAAAAACATCAGAAAAATCAAAAAGTAAAAAAAACTAGGAAAAAATTTGATTTTTTTGATTCTATCAAAATTTTGCTGACACACTGCAAAAAATAACTGATGAAAATTTTAAAAAATCAATTTTTTTTCTTTATCGCCTGTTTTGTTCGTTTTGGCCCATTTTGCTTGACACACTACAAAAAATCGGTCGATTTTCAAATAACCGATTTTTTTTGTGTCGAAACGCATCGATACATGAAAAAAATCGATTTTTTGGCGTATTGCCGAAATTGAAAACGCTGAACCTAAACCTTTCTCAAAACAACAACGCTTTACACTTTTGAAAATGGTTGGGTTGGGCCCTGCCGTTTGGAGTGGGACACCTCCACACAGAGCATCCGAGGGTCACTGTTTTTCCTTTTTGCAATTGCTAGAAGTGGAAGCATTGCAATCCCAACCGCAGCAGCAATGCAGCCTTTTATGGTAGACCATGTCATACCGGCGTCCTCCCTCTGCCTTCCATCTCCGCGGTCCTTTATTTGGCGGGAAAGATGAGGTGGCGAGCGGCCACGTGGTGTTCCAGCTCAGCTTTCGCGCCAAAAGACCTAATATATAGTTATATACCTTACACCTTCTCGACCCGAAAGCTCCCGCCAGTTTTCTCTGTCTTCGCCCTCGAGGAAAGTAAAGTATCGATCGATCTCTGGTATGGAGCGAACGAAATCGCCGTTTAATCCATTCAAGTCGAAGAAGATACTTCGCTCGAGTTCTAAATCAGCTTTATCGAATGAGATCCCAGCCACAGACAAAAATCCATTGCCTGCAAAATTACAAGAGAAACCGTCGCAGATCCAGTCCCCAGATCAGAATCCGTGGAGCTCGAGAACACCGGAGAAGCCCACGCAGATTCCACAACGAATCAGGAACCGTGGTGTTGCGCTTTCACTGAAGGAAGTGAAGAAGGCCGCCCAAGGGCTCCGGAAGTCGGAGGAAGCACAGTCTATTGCCAGATCGGAAGCAAATCTCTCGTCTGCTAGAAAGAAGATTTTGTCTTGGCCAGATGAAAATCCAACTAATGAATCGTCGAAGGATAAAGGCTTAATCAAGCTTCCGGAGAAGTAAGATCTTCGCTGCATTGTGAGAACTGTAAAGGATATTTACTGTTTTTGAGAAATGACGAGGCCTTTTTTTTAGGTGTTTATTACCGTTTCAATTGATTAATATCTTACTTGGATGAGATCTTCAATCCATTTTGATATTTAATAGTGTGATTTAGGTATGAGTTACTGGGTGAATTCTTCAATAGCCTGGAGAGTTCGATTCGATTGCTTCGGTTGAAGGGCTCAATGTCGACTTACACGAACATTTGTCCCAAGATTGAATGTTTAACAGACAGGTAGTGGTTTACCTCATATTTTACCTTTTTTTTAATTGAAATCTGGATATTGAGTTTAAAATGTTTATCTTCTCAAATGATTTTCCATTTCTTTTCATTTCGTTTTCTGTAATTACAGTTTATTTCTTTCTTTTCTTCTGCTTTTTCCCTGAAATTTTCAATTTTCAGGAAGTTTTCCTATGCTCATTTAGCTCAATTGAAGTTCATATTGCCGGAGGCAATTATGATAAAGAAGGTTCTTTTGCATGACGAACGGACACTCTGTATGAAGCCGGATCTTCAAATCACGCTACAAGTTAATGGGATTGAGAAGGGTGGGAAGCAGAAAAAAATATGCGGAAGCTCCAGTTTGAGGAAGGTCTTCCAGGAGCGACTTTCGGATTTCTTCAAAGCTCATCCTATGGTAAACTTGGCCCCTCTATTTTGTAGATATCATTTCCTAAGTAATTTAGCTTTTGGAGCATGGTTTTATATATTTGACCATGGGTTAATCTATTCTTGAATTTTTGTTTCCGCAAGGGTGTTGAACTTGATACAGGATTGAATAGTTTTTCTGACTTTTGATTCCCACTATTGCTCATATTCAAATTGATGTGCATTGTATTTTAGTTTAATAATTATAATGAGTTGTTACTGAATTTTTCTATTGGCGGCTGTGGCATTTCCTGTGACATCTGCTCAGCATGTTTGCCTACCAATACCAGGGGATAAGGGTGTATGTCGGGCATATCTTGTGTGTGACAAAGCTATCCCCATTCAATGCCACGGATGATTTCATTTCATTGGTAGCCCTTTGTTAACATTGCTACAATTTTATAAATTTTTCGCATCAGGGGTTTATTTGTACATATCATTTGATTGTTTTGGTCCCATACTCAAGGTTGCAAGACAAATCCTTCTATTACAATTTGGTATTTTGGCATACAAAATTGGTAATTTTGGGTTAGAAGTTTATAATTTATTATTATTTTTTCAAGAACCTCTAATTTTTTTTTATTTCCTTCAGTGAACAAATCTGCTCAAAATAGGACTTAAAATTCACTTATTCAATATTTTAGGTGCTTCTTGAATTTCTTTGTCATGAAAAAATTCTTATGCTTGCCTGCTGCACAACAACTGGGATTTTGAAAATGGGACTTATTCAGGATGCTTCTCTTCTGTTTGTCATTGTGATTGGTATTAGACATAATTTGTTGCTAAAGAGCACCCCTTTGTGGACAGGTAGATGAAATTCCTGAGGAAACACTTCCAGAGCCATTCAATCGAGCAAAGCAAGATATGATTTCAAGAACAATTGAAGCCTCCAACCCATTAATTCCTCCCGAAACGTCAACTAATGCTCTTCTGGAGCAACATCAAGCTGCAGCATCTCATACTTCTGTAACTTTCCAGAGGCACTTTTCACGGAAAGTTTCCAACTATCAAGCAGAGAATGCCCACAGTGAACCATCACATTCTTCTGCAAATCCAATGCTCTCACTCCAAATACAATGCGATAGTGATTTGTCTTCTAGGGAGGAAATTGTCACATCAGTTGCCCCCTATCCTCTTGAATGTTATTCTAAACCACCCAATAAACCCTTGAACACTATCACAAATGTGGAAAAAGTGAAGAATGAAGATTATTCTTCAGTGGATGTTGCTGGCATCCAAGGGACTCCTGTAAAACACATTTCAACTCCGGCCAAACTGATGACCTCCACCCCAGCATTGCAGCCACCAGGACGATGTGTTATGAGTCCAGATGATTACAACATGTCACCAAGAAAGTTAGTGAGACGCCCAACCCGGACTAGGTCACTAAAGTTTGACACTCCTGTAAAGAATTCAGATACAAAGGATGAAATAAATGAAGCAGAAAGTTCATCAATTGATCTGGATATTTATGATATTCTTCCTGAGACACTTCTGCAATCTGTAAGTCAATAACCAGTTCTGTTATTTGGTGGATGTCTTCCATGCCATTTGCTTCACAATTGTATGACAGAGAGATTTCATTCATTCAAATTCAATTTTATATAATTTGATTAAACCGTATAGACATGTGTATTTTTAATTACTTAGACAAGGATCCACATTGACTTATAAAGGTTTTATTCTACCTGATTGTTGGATATTCTTCTCATATATTTCCTCACTGGATTATCTGACATGTGTTTGAGGGAAAGTTTGTATTTGCTTTGCTTCATATTTTGAGCTATATATGAACCAGATAAAACCTTTGCAGATAAGAGAGAAGGAGAGAAACGCAAAAGAGGAGCAGGATCCGGCCATCTCTCAAGCTAAATGGCGACGGCAGATGATTGCCTGCCTGCCTAAGCTGTTTGACATGATCCGCCTTTTATTTCAGTCAGCCCAGCGTTCACTTATGACAAAAGAAGAGCTAACAGAGAAAATAATCGCAAACCATTTTGACATTGTGGATAGAAGTAAAGCCTTTGTTTACTTTCAGTTAGAAGCAGTGATAACTTGCTGCAACATTCGATCTTACTGTCTAAACTTTCTGTGATTTGAATCTGCAGGAGAAGTGGAAAAGCAGCTGATATTATTGGAAGAACTGGTCCCAGAGTGGATTTCCAGTAAAGTGGCATCTTGTGGGATTCATCTCATTCGGTGAGCCTTGTCTATATGCTGTTTGTTTATATTTTTCAGATTTTGGATGGCCAAGAAGCAAATAAATTGCATATTTTGATACCATATTCTGTGGGTCTTTTTATGTAGTATCAACAAAATATCAAGTTCTGAATCAATTCGTGCAATACTTGAAAAAGCTGAGTAAGAATCAATGCTTGAAAGAGTTCAACCCAGCATTTTAGGGCTACACAGCATGATGTATGAGGACGGCTTCAAGACAGGTTCCCTACAGCAATCTCATCATCAATTATCAGCAGAATCTCCCATTAATGGCAATCTGTACATTCAAATTTGCCCCTTGTGATAGGAAAGTTTTTATATTTATATCTTTTAATGTTTTAGGCCATTAATGAAAGGCAAATTTTTTTAGCTAAAGTTTGTTCTTGTGTATAGCCCATCTTTAAGTTGACTTCTAGCAGATCCAAAATTCACAGAAATTTGCAACATAATATCTCTCTCTTACGCAAACCCCACAGCCATTCGTCTTAGATCTTGTGTCCTCCCCTACATTAACTAAGAAATTTATATATGCAAGATAAAGCTTACTAATTAAGGAAGTTGGAAACTGATACAAGAGGAGGACTGACCATCTGAGAGAAATTGATCACAAAAACCAACACCCAAAAAAAAAAAGAATAAATAAATAAATAAATAAAGGAAAGAAAAAGAACTAAATAATAGTGAATTTAAATACTTAAGCTCTAGGGAGTATTCACAGAAATCAAACCAAATCAAATTAGAGCAGAATCCTAACAGAGTCCTATTTCTATGGTACAAGTTGCAAGCATCCAATTTGTGTGCAGTTGAAGATTACTCCTTTTAACAAAATCAAGTTGAACCTTATTACATGGCAGTTAATAACGACCTGTAGTATCAATGAGCGCTGACATGTGTATGCAAATGTGGCTTCCCTAACCCTTATGACACCCTTTGCAATTTTCTCCGATACTTATCTGTCCACTTAAAAAGAGATGTTGCTATGTAGAGTATTTGATAATTAGAATTTTTTTATTGTTCTTAATATAAAGATGTTTTTCTTGTTTAAAAAACACCAACCGTGGTAGCATCTCTTTCAAAGTGAAGAAAATGTGCAGAGGATATCATGCCCCTACCCCCTAACCCTTCTTATTTGGACCCAGCCAATGTCCCAACCAAGAAATAAATATCATCATCATCATCATTATTATTCCTTACAATCCCAATCAACAAATAAAGATCATCACCTTCATTATTTTTACTAGCAGGGTACACGTGTAGTACTGCACGTCGTGGGAGGGAATAGTTGCTTAATCAATTGTTTGGTTTAAAAAGTTCTGTGGCAGTTTGACAATTCTATCCTTTTATTAATGAAACTTGGCAGTGTTGTATAAGGGTAAATGTGGAAAGTTGCATATGATGCTTGGCGCGATTCCCAAGGGGCGCCTCGCTTTATGTATAGTATAGATAATAGATTTTCGGCCGGTTATGGGCCTTTTATACGTGACTTGCCCAAATAACTGCCCATGACTTTTTTTTTTTTTTGGTAACAAAACTGCCCATGACTTGAATCCATAAGATACTGTTGGGGCCATTAATAGACTCTATGAAAAGACCCGTTCCTCCCCAAGCTAGCGACCACCGAGACAGCGCCCGTTTTGTGTTTGTTGACTCCGAGTTCGACCCGATAACTCAGAGAGGCCTCTCTCTCTTTCTCTCGCTACTGCTGCTTCCGTGCTTCGTATCGGTTGCAGAGATTGTGAAGAGCGCAGTAGAGAGAAACAAAGATGAAGATCATGGTCGCTGTGAAGAGAGTGATCGACTACGCCGTTAAGATCCGAGTCAAATCCGACAAGGTAAGCTGTCTTTCTTCGTTCTCCTCGTACTGTTCACATCATCGTCATCATCATGATCATGATCGATCGTTTTGAGTACAAATGAATGAAATCAGAGCGGCGTGGAGACGACGAACGTTAAGATGTCGATGAATCCCTTCTGTGAGATCGCTCTGGAGGAGGCTCTTCGGATAAAGGAGTCTGGACTGGCGTCGGAGGTGATCGCCGTCAGCATGGGCCCCTCGCAGTGCGTTGATACTCTCAGGACGGGACTCGCCATGGGTGCTGATCGGGCCATCCACGTCGATACATCTGCCGCTCTTTTTCCCCTCTTTGTTGCGAAGCTCCTCAGAGTCCTTGTCGACATCGAGAAACCTGGGCTTCTCATTCTTGGCAAACAGGTCTATCAAATGCTTCAATTTTACCTGAAGAATGCGATTACGGGGTTTTGTTATTTCCTTTTTAGTTTGTCTTATTTGGCTTGTGTGATTTGTGCGTTTCCTGGATCTCTTTCTACGGACAAGCATCACAAGAAGAAGAGCTCCATTTGGGAAAACTCCAATTTCGACATTGACAACCTTTTTTCTATAATCGTTAGGATTTTCATGGGGAATTGGGTTGTTTGGGTTTTGTTGGATAAGTGTTTTAATTGGAGATGCTGCTAGGTGTATTAACTGATATGTTGGTGTGTTGATTATATTTTGTAGGCCATTGATGATGACTGCAACCAAACGGGGCAAATGGTGGCGGGGATGCTTAAGTGGCCACAAGGCACCTTTGCTTCAAAGGTTAGTTCTTTTTTTTTTCCTATTTGACCAGCATTATATACTGTTTTTTCTGCTTACAAATTTTAGTATGCGTACCTAGAGGAAGTATATGCTTATTGTTTTACTTCTGAAAATTCTTCGATCCCATTTTTTATGAAGCTAATTTCTTATTTTAGGACCTTCTATCAATCATCTTTTAGTTGTTCGAAGTGAATGGAAGTTTAAGCATGGACCTGAGCCTCTAAGTATTGGTTATAAGGAGATTTTATATGTATAAGGACTCAATTGAGTGCTACTGATACCGTTGTCACCAATCAGTCAAGTCTTAAATTGCCTCATTTTACTGTTGTTTAGAAATGTTTGTCACTTTCTTGTTCAAAGAGTTTTAAATTGCCTCATTTTGTCTGTTCCTTTGTTTTTTAGTTTTCCACGGATATTTTATCATTGTATCATTAGTCAAATGACAGATAAGTTTTTTCCAAATGCAAAAGAATGGAACTTTAGGGTTCAGTCACCGGTTGAATTGGCATAAATTGGAGCCAGGTATTAGTCCCGTTTTCCTTTTTCTCCACCACCACCCAAAACAACCCAACCGTCCCCCACCCACCTGGTGTATGTCAACGCATGACTGAATATGACTGAATGAGATATTGAAGTTTGCGAAAAGCGGGGCCAAGTGGACTAAATGGATAAGTCTGCTTGAAAAAAATTGTGGGTATAGCTAAGCCAAGACTTTGCTAGTAAAGAATCTCGCTCTACCTCTAACATATGTTGCTCATGTGATCTCACTTCCTTTAATCCTGTCTCGAACACATGAATCCCTGCATGCATCACATTGCCTTCCCTGGTTAACCACGATGACTCATGGAATGCATACAGTCCTTGAAGATTACACCAATCCTAGAAGGCCCCAAGTTACTCAATTAGGATTCATTGAAATTTGTCTTGATGTCATTGTCATTGGGAGGCTTCTAAGATGAATTCTGTTGACAGTGAAAAAGATAGGATGCCATATTGGACCCTGTGATTATCTCAGACACTTATGTATCTCAAAGCTCATGGGCCTGTACCAGCCAAGATGTCACTAGCAATATTGTACCTAGATGCCTTCTGCAAAATATAGTGAATTTTTTTATTTCTCATACCATGCTTTTAGAGAGGTATTCTTTGCTTTCTGCTGTTGAGTCCTTCAGTAGGGTTTTTTTTCTCTTGCGACACCACATCCAGGTTTAGCCTGGTAAAATAGTGAACATTGGATGAAATTAGTATCATTCCTGTTATGACTTATGAGTCTTTGTTTTTATCACATTTTCTTCAGATTTCAGAACATCTCACAGATCTTGAGATGCTGGAGTTGATGTTAACTGAAGATATTCTTTGTTCACTCACATGTAAATAATTTTTTCCACTTCTTGGTGCTTGCTAGTAGGTTGTGCTGGACAAGGAGAAACAAATAGCAACAGTAGACAGGGAGGTAGATGGTGGCTTGGAGACCCTGAGTTTGGATCTTCCAGCAGTAATCACGTAAGTATCTGATCTTGTTATGGTTTCCCATCACATTTAGCTTGTTAAGATTACTGTTATCTATATCAATATCAAAAAGAAAACTGCATATTGTCTGGCAACCACTTTACTTTACTGGTTGGTTCCCCTTAATTTGGAAAATATATTAGTTTCTTGAGGAATTATTGCACTAGGTCTTCAGGCAAATCAATTAATATCCAGGAAACTATGAGAATGATTGAATAAAATGTTCAGGAAAGATAACAATGTAATGATAAGATTAATGCTTATGAAAATTGAATAAGAGGTAAAATTAGAAAGAAGCACCCCAAAAAAAAAGAGTGTAAAATCAAACCTGACAAACCAGAAATTGAACATAAAAGTATATTTCTGGAAAGTGAGGTTTCCCTAGAGGTTGAGACTTGAGAGTGGCTAATCACGAACCAGAACAGGAAGCGAGTACCCCAGAAAGGATGGTAACTTTGCGATGCAGATATGGTTCCTTTGGTATTGGTATTGCCATTTGAAAATATTGCTCCTGAAAGACTTGGACTGGGAACATATGTGAGTCTCATGGTTTATGGTATACTGTTTGTGGTTTTGAAATTCCTCTTGTTTAAGGTGCATGACGAATTGTATCCTTGAATAAATCAAACTTTGGCAGCATCTGGTGAAGGTCAGCCTAGAAATCTCTTCACTTTTCTCTTGTAGGATAAAGAAATACCAGTACATTATTTGGGCAGTTTTTTTCATCATTTTTTTGGGTATGCCTTGGCCATTGAATATTAACTCGGTTGTCTTTGACTCTTAGTATTGTAGCTTAGCTGAATATGTGGAGCAAGTGTGCAATCAAGTGTTGTAGGAGATTGACGAAATAATTCAAAGAAAAACAAAAACAAAAAGAAAAAAAAATGGAGGGGACCATGACTTAGAGTGATTCAAAAGCTTTGGCCTGCCAGTGTATGAATGTGGGTTTGAGACTGAAAAAAAAAATAGCCTCTGTGCACAAAAATGCCAAATGTTATGTTTGTTCCCAGTCCACTCTTCTTGTAACCATGCTTCCCTATGACTGACACCAGTTGTGGTTCTTTTTATTTGATCCTGTTAAATTTCTCGGGCATGATTGGCGTTATGATTTTGGTAAAACCTGGTTTTCCACACAACAATTTTGCTTATATTTATTTTGGTTAAAGCAGTGTTATATTTGTTTTGGGTTAAAGCAGTATTATAGTATTATTTGGAAGATTTTTTATGATTTATATATGTCACTGCTCAAGAGTCTTAAATTTTATTAGTTTGTAGCTTAGCTGAATCTAGATCATGCGTGCAACATTCTGCTGAAAGAAAAAAGGAAATACTTTAAAAGAGGAAAAAAGTATAAAAAAACTGGAATCCTGGCAATGTGGCATGATAGGGGAAGATTTTTTATCCTTTTATGAAGAAAGCCCTCCATGATAACAATTTGAAGAAACCATCCAAATCTGAGAAGGAAAAGTGAAAACTAAAAAACTTGTTGCATATGGGAGGAGGAGAGAGAAATAAAGTACGGGATTGAGAGAGAGATTTAAATGTTGCACAAGCTACAAAATCTAGAGTGTACAACTTTAAGGCCAGGTTGGCTAGTAGCTCAACTGGATTCAACCAGGATACTGGTTTCTGGTCTAGTTTTAATGCATTTTTGTGTAGGTTAATCCATCAAAATTACATCTGCAAAGGTATTGTTTGGCTCTGGCAAGTGAAAGGTGCTTCTGGACTCTCGCCTAGTGTATCCTGACATAGTAGAAGATGTAGGACTGGAAAGACTTTCCCATGCTTCTATGATTAAGATGGAACATGATGGATCACCCAAACCACTTAGGTTGGAAGTTGAATTGTTGGCAGACATTATAGACAGCCGTATTTATTATATGTTCAGCCATTGAATTACACTCCATGCGGTCGTCCTATCTCTCCCCATGTATGTTTGAATCAGGTCTGTTGCTTAATTATCTCCTTATCTTTAGACTTTTTCCATCTATCTTTCCCTTTTTGCCTCTTCTAAGAAAATCGGTTTTGGGGAAGGATCTCAAGGATCTCAAGGGAGAGAACCTAAATTTTTTGTATTTCCTCTATTTCCTGAACCCCTTAGACTTGTTTTCTAAAGTTCATTTGTGACTGGTAGAGCTGTCAAAATACACACAGAAAGACGTGTTGGAGGCAGTGGAACCATATGCTGTAGGTTCCTCTTGCTATTGGGTATAAATAATCTACAATAATTACACTCAGCAATTTGCACTTGGTGAATCTATTAGAGCATAACTTTGGAAGCAATTATCGATATCAACCTTTTCCTGCCGGAGATGTATTATGTTCTGTATTGCTTTGCTTTGTGTATCACCATGGAGATCAGGCAGCTCTAGGACATTGAAGCATGATTAATCTCAGAATCCAGGCTGTTTGGATTTCTGGTCTCTCAGAACTTGTTTCAAGTAATCACACAACTCATGATTTCATTTTATTAATTTTATCAACTTCAAGCTTTTGGCTGAAGCCTTTACCCTGATAATTGGTGCTGTAAAATTTGGTTTATCTTTTCTTTTAGCCCAAGTTCCTTGCTGATGATCTCTCGTGTTCTCATTGATGCAGAACTGATTTGAGGCTGAACCAGCCAAGATATGCAACGCTCCCCAACATAATGAAAGCAAAATCAAAGGTTATAAAAAAGGTTACCCCACAGGAGCTGAACGTGGACATCAAATCCGACTTAGAGATCCTTCAAGTCACTGAACCTCCCAAAAGAAAAGCAGGGGTGATTCTGTCTTCTGTGGATGAGCTCATCGACAAGCTAAAGAATGAAGCTCGCGTAATTTGATCTTTATTCAGTTTTCGTTCAGTTAATCGGAGATGTGCTGTATGAGATCCCTGTTGTGACATGAGTTTCTCATGGCATATAATCTGGCAATCTTCACTTCTCCATGTCATTATTGTGACTACAAGAGAGAGCAAATATTAATGGAAGCCAAGCGATTTGGATTGGCCACAATATCGACCTGAGAATTCTGGTCTATATTCTACAAAACTGGCTTGTTTCTGAAGTTACCTCGGCCATGTTGATTCCTAAATCTCGTTAATGCAGATTCCCTTGGGATCTCCATCTGCTCTAAACCCAAGGATTAAACTGAACAAAAATAGGTTTTGGTGAATGAAATATTTGAGAAAATGAAGAATTATTTCGTGATTAGCCCTAAATAATTTACAATAACTGCCTGAAATTCGTCTGGAAAGCTCTCTTCTTTGTTTCATCGATTGGTTTTTGGACATTATAATATAGCCCTTATACACGCAAACGCTCATCAGAGAACGCGAGTTCAGAGGAGACGCGCAGACCTGCATACAAGGGATAAGGTTGTCTGCAGACCCAGTACTTACCTGTTTCATCCTTTGCGTGTAGTTTCTAATCCACTCTCTTTAAGCATGTCGTCGAAATAAAAGAAAATAGATATCAGGGTTTCTCAATACCCAACTTGTTTTTCTTTCATTTCATTGGAAGAGATGGATTCGTTTCGTAACAGTAATTGGGATTTCTTGTTTCTAGTGTTTGCGGCTAAGGCGTAAGGAAAGGATATCGCAGCAAGTGAAAGCCATTAGCATTTTTCCTGCTGGATTTGTTCCTGTCCACTCTGCAGCGCATCCTGCCCGAGCAACCAAGATGATGATTTGCCGAGACCTCAATGTGGGTTGGTCATTTACTCATGTTACAAGTAAAGATTTTATCTTCCCCTTTTCTTGGTTAACAAATTATCTCAAACTTTTGCCTTTTTCTTACTGGTAAATATTACTGGTACACTGATTTTGCATGATTTTTATTTTAAGCTGGCACAAATATGTGTTATAAATGAGTTTATATCTATGCAATGATTTCTCAGTTCATGATTTCCCTTTATGTAGGAAAAACGTGAAGTTGATGTGTGGAATCATGAATTTAGGGCTTAGCAGAAGAGATGAAACTTGTGCCTTGACCGTGAAAGAGATGTGTGATGACATGACTTATCAGGGAATAGGAGACACAGAGTAAGATGCAGTCCTTACTACTTTAAGAGTGATGATCAAATATTGCATCTTCCATTATTCTTGGTATAATGTTGACACATTTTTTTCAATTTTGTTAATATATCTCCAAATTATCTCAAAATTAGCAGGAATAGTTTGGACCAAATGTACTACTGAGTTCACCATAGCTTCTGTGCTGATTTGTCAGGTTGTTTGGGTTGCAATTCCTGAAAGTAGTAGCTTTCTAGCTGAATGTTATTTTATGCTCCAATAGAGCTTATTAGGCCTCCTATAGGCCACTACAAAAAAAATAAAATATGACAGGATAACTAAAATTGAAACTGGAGTTTTATGTTAATGACATAAACCAATGTCGTGGGCAGGCAAATTTCCAGTATGATAGCCATCCTAGTCTTGCAGAAGAGAGTTGAAGCTGCAAGTACTGAATAACAAAATGACAACAGTTGGAGAAACTGGCTTTCGTCTCTCTCTCAATCACCCACAGAAAGTGAACATATTTGGCAAAGGATGGAGTACTCAAAAAAGTTGTGTAATTACATTCACATGTTGATGGTTAATACTTTGCCACACCCTCACAAACTTATTGATTATTATTTAATACATAACATGAAGGAACTTAAGAAAGAGTTCAAGCTTACATGATTCATTGTATAAGTGATTAAATAAAACTTCATGGGCTATCTAGATTTTTTTTTCCTTTTATAGATTTTTCCATGCATTCTGCTTCTGATTTAATAGAATAAAAGAGGTCCCTTTTTCAGTTTGTGACACTAGTGATTGTCACTTTAATGTGTAGTGCAATTATCATTGACTATAGTCTTGTCATATTTGGTATTATTAGATATTGGTGCTTTGTGATCTCTGTTTTGTATAACCAGATTACAATGTGTATCTATCTGAAATGACTGTAGTGTTATAGCTAAAAATTGAAATTGCTATTGATTAGTATGTTGAACTTCTTTTTCCCTTCAATCTTCTTAATTAGAGTCATTTAGTCAAGAATTGGAGTCCTTCAAGGAAAGAAGCTAATATCACCTTCTGCGGAATTGTTTGATGCCAAGAATTTAGGTTTATTGTACATTCAGGTCTTTGGCATCTGGCTTGATATATTGCCATATAGAGTGTTGATGGGATCTTCATGCTGGAGAAGTTACTGCAGGCAAAAATTGTGGTTGCAGGATATTCTTCTGTAGTTTTCCTATTGAGCTGATTGCTCAACTTTATTTGATGTATTTACCATGGATATAGATTTAGTTAAGTTCAACTCATTTATCTCTCCAACTGTTGTCACATAATCTGAATAAACACAGAGACAACATAAAACAACATACGTATTACTCTATTTGGTGCATGCAGGGAGTAATTTATGGATTAGTTAACGTCTAACACATTTGGCACTTTGATGTCACAATCTTGATAACTTTGAAGCAGAGCTTGGTGCTATCTCCATCCTTTCAGTGCAAACAAACATAATTCACAAAATCTTGATACAAAACATCAATGAGCTCAGCTCATTGCTAATTGTTCTTTTGCCATTTATAGTCATGTTTACCTATATTATGCATTCTTGCTGTAGGTTTTGACTTTTGGGGTTCCATCATAAGATCTCCCTCTCTGCTGAAGTAATTATTTCTTTCTTGGGTTTATTTTGCTCCCCAGTCAAAAATGATTCCTCTTGAGACTTGACATGAACTTGATCATGTTCTTTGCCCCACAACACCAAGTATAGACCAAGGATGACAATTACTCCTCCAAGTATGCTGAAAATGCTTATTGTTAGCTTTTAGAATAACAAAGTGTGTGTGTAGCAACCATGGGTGCATGAATGGTGCAGAGTAATGTATGTTGTGTATAATCATGGATATAATATCATCATCATGGACTTACCTGCCCGTGTAGAGTCTTTCACCAAGAACAAAGTACGCTAGAACTGCCACCAATATTGTTGACACAGGATTAAACATGGTGACAAAAACTGGCCCCTTTTCTTCTGTGCACCATAGTTGGATGAAGATTATTAAACCAGAACAGACCACTCCCTGCAATGGTACACATTAAAACTTATTGAAAGCTTTCAATTATATTACAGAAGATTGTATTCATTTAGAAACCCTACTCACAGCATATATGATGGCCCATAAGTCAATGTTAAATCCAACTGTCCATCCTGCTGGCTTATGCTCTATTATCACTGCATAGATAGCTGATTGTGCTGCCCCAACAAAGCTCATCCATGTAGTTAATGACAATGGTGCTGGATATCTTCTTAATGTGAATGCCTATAATTGTCATTTGAAGATTTAGCATTTATGAAACATTTTTTTTTCGGAAGCTAAGTGAAAAATGACGTACTACTCCAAGAACATTTACTGAAGAATGGTGATGTTTTCATGTCAAAAATATTTTTTTTGCTTTATTTTCTTACTTGGTATGAAAAAAAATCAACTTTTTAAATGTAACTTTGTCTTGTTGTCTTCTAAAGAATGATTGATAGTATTTTGAGTTATAAAGTTAAATACCTGCATGATGTACCATATGGACCATGTGATGCAGCTTGCCAGTGTAAGAATTGAGCCCTTCACCCACTTCTCATGGATGTTGCTTTTACCGTGGATATGGATTGGAGCATCTGATAAATTTCTCATAACAGGTCCTTTGTACAGTGTCATTGTCATGGCACCAGCCAAAGAAATTAAGGTCCCAAGAATTTTTGCTATCCCTCGCATTTTTCTGACATCAACAACCTCCAACCTACATGAAATGCACTTGTGAATAAAAGATTAACATTATTCTAGTTCATAGTCTATTCCTTTCCCAGTAGCACCCAACACTTTTGGATAGAGCCGGCAATTTTTGAACAGACCCATTAACCCGCCCGAACCCAACCCGTAATAAAGGGGTTCGGGTTGACCCATTTATTAGTTGGGTTGGGTTTGGGTTGAGGTTTTCTCAGCCCGTTCAAAAGAGGTCAACCCGAATTGAACCCATCAACCCGTTGGGTACCTGATAATATACCATTGTTTTTGTGTATAGGCCTTCCAAACCATTAATCAAAGTATCAAACTAACATGTACGTGAATGGAAACCTAAAAAAAGAAGACCTTGGAAACCTAAAAAAAAAACATTAAAAGTAAAAGAAACCTAAAAGAATATGACTTATGGACCTTATAGCCATTATTGGTGACTTAATGTTTAGTTTATTTTAATGTTCTTTAGAGAATTTAATTGTTATCTTGTCACTAGAATTTTTTGAAGGTTCCTTAATAGTTATTAATTGACTTTTTTTCTTTTTGGATTTTCTATTAGGTATTATTATTATTAAAAATTTTAAACATAAGGCTAATGCATGATTAGTTTTAGTGATAGTGTTAATATCACCTATAATATTGATTATAAATATCACCTATAAAAACAATAGTCCATGTTTCCATGATTTCTAATTTCTCTATAAACGTTAATTTAAAAAGTTTTTTTTTTTAAATTAAGTTAAAATTAAACGGGTTGGGTTTGGTTCAACCCGTTTATTTGTGGGTTGGGTTTGGTTCCATGATTTTCAACCCGTTAGTAAACGAGTTGAACCCGACCCAACCCATTTAAGGCTCAACTCGTTTACAACCAAACCCAAACCGACCCATTGCCACCTCTACTTTTGGAAATTGGATACTGACATGGATCATAAGAAGCAAGTGCATAATAAGGTCAAGCTTGAGTAGAATAATTTAAAATATCTCCATAACATAAGAAGATTTAAATCTTAAGTAAAGTAATATTTTAAATCTTCATAACATAAGAAGATGCCCACCTGAGTGCAACTGCAATCATCATAGTCAGGGAAGGAATAGTGTTGACCATTGATGCTACGAAAGTTGGGGAGGTGTAAGTCAAGCTTACAAAATACATGTTCAGCGTTAGGCCGACCCTGAAATTATTAGAAGACACTGTTACCTTTCATTTTGTCAGGTGAAACTCAGAATCTTGGTCTGTCTTTTTTATTTTACTCAGAGCCGAATATAGCTATTTTTACCCAAGGAGAGAGAGGACAAACATCTCTGCATACAATGCTAATGTCATCTTGGGCCTTTTTTTCCTGCAGGAAATGAAGAAGGATCAACAGGCATGTGACTGATACAAATGAAAATATTTTAATTAATTGCATATATTTTAATGTTGTGAATTTTTTGGAATTCAACGAGCTAGTGCTACTTCTAGCATTTGCTTGTGGCCAAGACTAATTGTCTAAACTGGGTGCATAGGTGTTATAGGTTCTCTTTTATCTTATTTGTTACCCATCATCCGAGAAATAATGCCAACTCATTTCATACTAATATAACTTTTAAAAAGAAAAGATAGGAGTCATTTCTATGCACAAAATTTTGTTGGTAATCTGAGAAAATAAAAACAAACAACTTAACAGCTTTCTTATTGTACACAAACTGGCACATGGTATGCATTTACATTTCTCAGGTGATTCTTGTGATGTTTAACTCCTCATAACATGTCATAGAACCATTATTATCAATTTCCCCTGATGTACTTTTGATGTATGCTTATGGAGTTGGAGTACAGATCATGCATACACAGACATGCACACAAGCCTACAACACACATGGAGGCAAACAGTTACCTTTCAAGGAAATAGGCAAAAGGCAGGATGACTAAACCACTAACAATATGTCGATAAGTTATGTGAACGTGAGGATTCATCCCATGGTTGAACGTTGCTTCAGAGAAGAAAAAAAGTAATGTGTAGCCAATCTGGGTTAGAAACATGAGGAAGTGTGGCTTGAACCTCCTGTAGATTGTCTCAACTGCACGAGTATTGAGTGGCATAGCTCCTGAGTGTGAAATTCAACTTTTTCCTGATTTCTCTTTGTCTACAGGATAGAAGGAAGCAGTCAAAGACTCATGTATACATATACATGAAAGGAGAGGGATGGGTGGTGATTGATTCTTCTTGCATGTTGGTAGTATCCTGTTCCTCTTGATCAAATGCTTACTGAGAAACTGACAATCACCAACATGATGTCTGAATGGAAAGCAAAAAAGAGAGGTAAGAAAGATTCTTGTGGTTGATAATTGAGATAAACTTTTAAAAACAACTTGAACATTTCAGAGGAAAGATTTGGCGAATTATGAAAACTGATGCTTCTCAACTGAAGCTATTCTTGTGCTGACTGTAGAATAATATAAAGCAATAAAATTTTTGTATAAGTTGGCACAATAAGAAAGTTTTTGGTCAGTTAAGACGAATTAGCTTATACCGCATTCAACTTTGTGTTACATGGTAGTAATGTTAGCACTTTTGAGTATACTTCCATCAGAAAGTTGATGTTTTATCCATACAATCTGACATTGTATGCCAAGATTGCATGCGTTAAACCAAGACATTTTGATGCCCATCTCATCATTTTATATAGCACAGCATCACACTTCTTGCGGTTGTGTTACTGCCAACTGCATCCTTTTTATAATTAGTTTCTAGGGGTATTATGTGAACCTTGCATGGTTTGAGGGTGTGCCAATGAATCTTTTAAAAATAAGATGACTGTTGTGATTTTTCCTGGAAGAATCATTTATATTCTGATTGTGATTGTATTAGCAAAGTGGAGCACTTGCTTGCATGTTTAAGTGGAAATATTCTTCTTACACTTGACATGCATCACTTGAAACAGAAAATGAAGAGAAAATTTAGCCGTTCAGTATCCGGTACAATAATTTCTCTGTCTGAATATGTTTGCTTTCAGATAAATTCTTGTTGATTGACTTCCATCTGGAAAAGCTAAATGAATGAAAAGAACTCCCACTTAAGCTGGCCAGTTGATTTACACAACTAACATAATTAAATTGAATTTCATGTCACCAGTATCTTTTAATCGAACATTCGCTTATTTTTACCATGAACCAACTAGGCCCAACTTGATGACTTCCATTTGTTGGTATCTAAAACTCATTTCTCAAAATTTTCAGGAACCCACACTTTTGTATCCAACACGCCTCTGGACTAAGGGCTATGGTCTCTAGATTTTGTTGCAGCTAAACTACAGAGTCACCCCATGGATTGGTGGCTCTAGTCTTGGGTTCTGATCGACAAGGGTTGGACTTCATTTAATGGCGATATGATCACTTCCCCCACACCTGGCCTTTACTGCGAACTCTATTCTAAGGAATAATGGACCACCTCCTGTTTGTTTGTGGCATATGCTCTATTATAAAAGCTGAGGAACAAGAATTTGGCCCTATCCATGTTACTAATTACCCATTTGTTTTAGATCGTTGATCTTGAATAACTATTTTTTAAAACTTTGCAGAATGAGCTTCTTTACATGATAAGGTTAGACTTATTATATATGAAAAGTTCTTTTAATTTAGAATAGTGACAAACTTACAATATTTATAAAGAACAACGGCAAACTTGTAATCTTTATAACCTCTACAAGAATGAAACGTTCTTTACTAAATACCAAACCCAATTTTTGTTAATTTGTGTAAGCTTATTCCCGGACTGGGACCGAGAATGAAAAAGAAGGCCTTGTGTATTTTTTAAAACTCATTTGAGGAACACATTCCCAAATTTCAACTAAACACCCGTTTTGTGAAAATTGACAAGAACCCATTCCAAAGCCATGGAATGAGTTCTAAAATGAATGCCAAATGACACCTTGGCAATTTAACAAAATTATAGTGTGTCGTACACACAAATAAATGTATCTAACATGTAAATTAATATTAATATATCCAAAATTGTCTACAGTTAGGCAATTTATAATACTCTTTTTGAGAAAAAAAAATAGTATATCTTATCATATTCATAAAATTGCATCCAAACGTTCAAATTAGTGCATCCAAAATCACGTATGATTGGGTCGGTGTAACATGTAAATCGGTGCATTCTAAAGCAATTTGCGTCACTAATGAGGTGGACTTGTCTGGTACGTTCTGTAGTATCATCTATGAAATGATTGTATGTACATTCTATTGAACAAGTCATTTCATAGAGAGATATAAGTCACCTTACTTGTATAATACCATATGCTAACTTGTTTAGTTATAGGGTGAATTGTACTTCTTTATAAAACGATTTAGGACGAGGCTATATCAGTTGGAGCCTATACTAGAATATCTGCTAGTCCAACGGTGGGCAAGGTGTACACGTCAGCATCATTCACAAACGTGTACATTCTCCTCACCGTCGGACCAGCAGATGTTCCAGCAATTAATGGGCTCCAACTGATTTCAAGTCATTTAGGACTTGTGTTGAAAGGTAACACTAACTAAATTGTAATTATTTTAATAAAAATTTTCTCACATGGGGTAACTGAATTTTAATTATATTTAAAAAGTATCCCATCGGCAGCACGGACGAAATCCGGTCTTCACTACGCCTCTGACGGTCTTTTTAAAGAAAAAGTTACTCTACTGTATTTCGTTTTAAGTACTTCCTAAATAGAAAATCGAAGAAGTTTCCTTCCGTTTCGGTTTCAGATTCCAGAGATGCATGAAAAAGAAAAGAAGAAAAAAAAAAAGTGTGAAATTGAGACAACAAAATAATTTAACCGAAACGAAGAAAATATTAACAGAAGTTCTAACCTGCAGCCACAATCCGGAAGACGATAATGGATGTCATGCCACCATTGTCTGTGGGGATCTGAAACTTTGTGTTTCTGGCACTTCTGCAATCGGCAGTGTCGTTGTAACTGATATGATCTGATGGTGCAAAGCAACGAAATCACAAGAAAGTCTTATAAAGCACGTAGTTCGCATGAGTTCGATAAGATTAAAGATCTTCGACTTGATTGAGCAAGCCTGCAGACGATTTAAAAAATGGAACCAAAAAGGGATTTTGGAACGATGCGAAGCAGCTAAATCGAATCATTAAACATAATAAACTCACATGTGTTCGATAAGATTAAAGAGCTTCGACTTGATTATACAAGGATGACGATTTCGAAAATGGAATCAAAATGGGAATTTTATGAAAGAATGCTAATCCAGTAGAAACTATCGATGTTTTCCTCAACAAGCCCATCTGTCATATCTGGTGATCATCGACGCATCGGCTCAAGCGATCGAGTGATCTCGTTGCTCCAGAAAAATTAATGAAGCTTCAACTCAAGCCATTAATGCAAGGAATGAGAATTGCTTTCGATAGAGGATGAACTTCCAGAGTTGATTCATGGTGATGTGACTGTGTCCACTGAAAGAGAATCGTTTAAGGATCGCTAGCCACAAAAGCTATAGCAACAATTAATTTATCTACATACTGTTCCAGTTTCTTTCACTAGTGCTTGCTCCTGTAGCTCGCTGATGGGATTCTAACCCACGAGAAAGATGCTGAATCAAAAGGGATTACTGGGGAACTTTTGTTTTGCCAAGATGTGTAGTGCATGATTTGTAGACCTCACTGAGGCGATCTGTTTGCTGCAGGGAAATGAGGGTTTCAAGCTTAATATGTACCGATCTAGAGAACAAGAAGAGCATTTTGAAATGGTTACATGAAACCACTTACATCTTTTGTGTCTTTGAAACTTCCTTCTGTTCAAGATGTTGAGAACATGAGCAATATTTTAGTGTAAGAAACAACCAATGCTTTCTGCACACAAAAGGTTGCATGCATGAATTAGGTGTTCTTGCACATTTCAAGAGGGCAAGCCAGATTTTGACTACATGAGCACTGATTCAGATCTGTCTTAACTGCAAACAACTTTTTATGAATCCATTAATGTTTCATGACTGAAGAAAAAATGCAGAAAAAAGTACATTGCTCCAAGACCATTGCTATGATGAAACTTGGTCCTGATTTCATTGTATCTTTGCATCCAAAGTAGAATTCTAGCTTAAGTGCTTTGAATATTATTCTATTAACAGAAGTCAAATCAATCAGCAGGTAGGGAGGGAAGGAGAGACTCCCTCTTACTACTCACTGGGTAAATCCAATATGTTCTTCATTATTAACTAGGAATCCCAATTGGTCATTGATTCAGAAAGGCCACTTCCACATAGGATTGTAATCAAGTTCCACCGAAGTTAGAGCTGAACTGCAGAGAAATTTGATCAACACTATTCCTCCTATAATTTTTCAATCTAATTCATATTATATATTCGTCCAATTCATTTCTTCATATCATCAGCTCGATCATGACCACAAGAATCAGTGTTCAAGATCCCATTTTTCCAAGCTATAAAATTCACCTGGCCATGAAATAGTTATTTTGTGATAGTTTCTTATGCAGCCTTCAAGTAGTTTCAACAGCCTTCGATCTCAAGATAGAATGTTTTTTTTTTCAATTATTGAAGAATTGGACAGCAAAATTACAAGTGGCAAAAACAATTTAGAGAGATTAATTGAAAGAGGAGAGCGTTAGAGAAGAATTCAATTCTCACTGTGACAAAGAAATCCATGTCTCACCAGATAAAGTCTAAACAGTTGATTTTGTAACTTATTGTCTAGAAAATTTTTAATTCAAACTAGACCCTAGGGATGTCAAACAGGCTCGGCGGCGCACGTGTCGGCCCAGCACAGCACGACTCACATAGTCTGGTTGTGCCGTGCCAGGGTAAACCCTGCGGGCCACTGGCCCATTAAGGCACCCCTAAGGCCCGTTTAGTTATGGACCGGCATATCAGGTCCAACCAATATTTACCCTGAGTGTAACACACTTGCTCGCAATTAGGTATTAAAAGTTTAGTGTGTTTTTTTTTTCAATTATAGTTTTACCCTTCCCAGCCCTAAAACAGTTCGTTTATGCAGTTAAACTTGTAAAAATCATTAAAAACAACTTTTCTAGCCCTTGCAACAACCAAATGACAATCATATTTGAGGGAAAAGTGGTAGTACGAAGCCGATTAGAAATGCCTATATACAAAGAGCCCTAACCCTTCTAATTCTGAACTACACCAATCTTCTCTTTGCTTGTATATTTAAAAATATTCAAGCTCTCAATTCTCTTGCTTTCAATTGTAAAAATATTTTTTGCATGAAATTCCTCAAACATCAAAGTTGAGATGTCAAGTACTGGAGGTATGTTGAAGCAAAAGCTACAAAACTTATTTAAGCTTTAGGCTTCAGACTGCAAATAAAAGATAGATGAACGGGTAGTAACTCAGTTAGGATGTGCTTATACTATAGTAACACAGTATATAAATGTAGCTAAATTTGTATATATATATATTCCTCAAAAGTGGATAGATTCATAGAACTAAAGGCATCATTTCCTAGGGGCAAAGTAGAGACACGTGATCCTTTTGTTCTTGCAAGAAGTCAAAAACCCTAATAATCTCTCCTTATTTTTTCCCTCACTTTCTTCCCAAAAATAAAACAATATCAAACCAAGTTTAAAAAGTGGTACACGTGTAAACCACTTGATGCAACCTTCAACTTTCATTTTCTCTGCCTGATCAAAAGAATCCTAACAAGAAGATCAAATTCTATTTGAATAGCACAATGCCATGCATTACCTATTCTTCTTTTCAATTTGGATTCCATTGCTTAATTAAGACATTTTGATATTACTAAATGGAGATCTGTCAATTTATGCCCGACTCATCAACCCACGTTAGACGGTTTGGGGTTAAGGCTTAGTTTTGGGTCAACCCATTTAAAATATGTAAAGAATTAGAATGGTTTTGTGTTGGGTTCTCATCTTTCTAGGTTTTGTTATACAATTTATACCTTCCATTTGATAGGAAACCCTAAAATTAGTTAGCTATACAATATGTCAATATCTTAACCTATATAAGCCTTAGTAGAAATGTCTATGAGATCTATATATATGACTATTACATTTTTTAAAATATTTTTTAAGTTTTAAGCAAAGAAACAAATATGTTTGATTTTAGGAATCTTGATATTGATTTATGGTAGTTAAGAATATTAAAAGTTATTGTTAAACCAGAATCTTTTGTGTTTGTCTTATAATTGATAATAATAGATAATATGAAGAAGTGGGGTTTTCTAAATAAGCGTCTATGTCAGAAAAATCAAAGTAAACATGTTTTCCAACGATGACTCGTAAAAACATATATATAATGTTTATTTAAAACTTATATATATATATATATATATGTATATATATATTTTTACTTATTTATTCATTAGAGCGGTGATTAAATTGGATAGGTGGATTACATATTTGGGTTTATACTTCCCAATATGTTATAACATCCTATATATATATATATATATGTATATATATATATTTTTACTTATTTATTCATTAGAGCGGTGATTAAATTGGATAGGTGGATTACATATTTGGGTTTATACTTCCCAATATGTTATAACATCCAATACCTACCTAACAGGCTAACCCCATATCCATTTCCAGCTCTCATTGTAGTTTTCTTCATTCAAACAAAACTCAAAATCTAAGATAGTGGTTTTAACGTCATTGCTGATTGTAATAACAGGTCAAAATGGCAGTTATTAACTGTTAGAATCATGCAGAAAGCTTGGTGGATTCATGGGATTCCAGTACCTTTCGCTGACCCCATAGATTTTCAAACAAGGTGAGTCAAATCGTATAAGATGGTGCAAGTTGCTTAGTGCTTAGGTCTCAACATTACCAGGTTGCTAATCAGGTTTTTCTGAAATGGCCACTATGGTTTGTCTCGTCAAATGATCGAAGGGCATCAAACGATCACTAACTCGTACAATCTCTCTCAGAATTTCAAATGGGGTTTCAATCTTCACGCCCATCCAAATTGACTTCTACAGAAAGAAAAAGACAAAGAGGATATCAAACCATTACTCATGACAAAGGAGACTAAGGAGGCACTGGCTCAGATTACATGTTAGTGAAAAGCAAAGCTACAAAATCTACTTATGATGATTTTGGTTCCCATACCTTTTTATGCCTTTTGTTTTTACAGTGAGAGAGAGAGAGAGAGAGAGAGAGAGAGAGAGAGAGAGAGAGAGAGAGAGAGAGAGAGAGATTAATGTGTGACTTTTGGTGGCTAAATGAACTTTAAGGGGGATATTGGAGAAAAGCTTAAAGTAAGAGATGAGAAATTAAAGATGGAGATGGAATCAAAATGACATAAGAAATTCTTAGAAAATAGTCTCTCCTTTGCCTTAATTTATGGATTGCAGCTCTCACATAATCCTTACTTCATATGGGAATGGGTCAATGTATTGGATTTACTCAATTAGAAATTGAAAGCTTTCATGATAATATATATTTAATGGGGATAAAAGATTGAAAGGATATCATTGTCCTTTGTCTCTTTGCATTCATGATCCCACTCATTTCATCTATTTTTTCCTTTTAGTAAGAAAATGACCTATCATTTGCATCACTAAGTGAGCTTATGAATGCATGGTCTGGTTGACTTCATTCATTCAGAACCCTTTCTAGGCATGACATACTTGAATATAAATTCCACATTTTTAAATATATATATATATAATTCCTCAAAGCTCATGGTAGAAGAGCAATATTTCATAGATTTTCATGCTAAAAAGAAAAAAGAAAAAGAAGAATGAGAAAAGGTTTAAAATGAAATAATCAATGCTTATTAGTAATTATTCATGAACATCCTTAATGAAACAGATGATGCTTCCTATATTTTGTTGGGCAAATATGATCATCTGTAATGAGGTTGCATACTCAGTGATTGCCTTGGATATATTAACTTTATCTTGTCTTGGCTCTCAATCATAACTAATAAATTCAGCCTGACACTCCCTTAATCTTCTTGCAAGAACAAAACAAGGCAAGAAATCGAGAAAAAATGATTAGAAATCCGCAACGGTAATCGCTCAAGATTGCGGTGTTAAGGTGAATAATGAAATTTTGAGAGCAGTGTTGTGTTGGTGTGGTACATGAAGATTAAGTTAATTGATAATGTATATTAGCTAGATGCTTGATGCCGATGTAAGCGAGCTCGGCATCGACATCAATGGCTAGTCCATCCCAATCATCACTCTCGAATTCCACTCGGACGACGTCGATTGGCCGTTAGTGCCGAGGAAAAATTACACTTGGGAGGCCATCAATGGGCAGTAGTTGTGATGAGTGAACAAGCAGGGAGACAAATCAAATTGAGGGGAGGTGTCTGTGTCTCTCTCTGTGCCTCCTTTTAGTAGTAGAATCATTGAAGAGAAAAAGAAAGTCATGAAAGGGTGAGTTAATGGTTGAAAGAGGCAATCCCTTAACTGGAAATGATGTTGTTGGCCATCAGACTGCACTAGAAAAGGATCCCACCTCAGGTAATTGAGATTTGAGTGAGTAAATAAATTCCCATTCCCTAATCAGCATTAGTAAGACTTGAGGAGGCATCAATGTTTTCCAGGAATTCAGTTTCTCACATTTCTTCTTCCATGGTTCCCAGAGGGTGTTTTAGTCATTTCAACGTTACTGAGATAAAAAGCGAGCCATGCTAATAGACTCCTTGATGCGTAGTATAACCCCAAATTTGGGTGCAACGGCTACTATTACAGTGAGAGAGAAAATTCGATGGGTGCGTAATGCGCATCCCCCGTTAGCTTTTAGACAAGGCCGACAAACCGAAAAAAACGGGAGTTTTAAAGCGCAGAGGGAAAAGCTTGATATGGATATATATATGCGAGCAAAGAATTAAGGTTTCTTCAAAACGGATTTGCAGAGACAGTTTTGTGTCTCTCTGAGAGATCTATAAAAGATCAGAGTTAATTTTTTTATCCACTCGAGAGTTTTGATTTTTCTGTGCAAAAGTGGCTGCAAATGCAGTTCATGAATCTGATAATTTTAGAATATTCTCCTGACTGCAAATCGAAGCAGTGAAAGGATTCCAGGCAAAGGAAACGCAACTAACACAGGAGAAGTTCCTGGTTCGAGTCTATTGAAGTTAGAAACGTAGATTCCGATAAACCCATTTTTTTCTCTGTCTTTTGGTTCTTTTGGCGCTGATTTCAACTGTTTGGCCTTCTTGTTTCCAGAATCTTGTGGAGTAGGCTTTCTTGAGTTTTTGAACGGAAATTACGTCCATTTTAGAGCTTTTTGTTTTTGGCTGTCGATGTCGTCCGACGTAGATTAGAATTCGTTTCTTTTGTTTCCTGTCTAAGTCAGCTTAGAGTTAGAATATTTGGGTGAAGGAAGTAACGATTTTTCGGTAATTCTGTTATAATGAAGAAGTGCTTGAAGCTAGTTCACTGTAGAGAGTTTTTTGTCATTGATCTAGCTACTTTGATTATATTGAGTGTCTCAGTTCTTTGAAGACTGTGCGGTCTAGGGTTTGTGGTTGTTGAGGGAGAGGGAGATGGATCATTTGCTGCTTCCAACTGTTGGACCTCCAATAAAACGGCGAGCTGGGTTGAGGAGGAAACAGGCAGGAAGAGGATCTTATAGAGGGAGTTAGGGCACGGAAGTTGAGAAAATTAGGTTTCTTTTGTGGTGTTTTACCTGGTGGAGTTTCTAGGGAGATTACACTTTGGAGATGGGTACTAACTTACAGCAGACTCTCAGAAGTCTCTGTTTCAAGACAGAGTGGAAATACGCTGTCTTTTGGAAACTCAAGCATAGAGCTCGCATGTAAGTTGATTTTCTTATGTTTCAGTTCCTTTGATATTTGTTTTGTGAGTTAATTTGTCGTGTTTTGTGTTAAGTCTTTCATTTTTATTATTGTTTTTTTTTTTTGAGAAAAAAAAATTCATGTTGGAGTTGGGTTAGGTTGTTGTTGCCTTTTATCTGATCAATCAATAGTTAAAGATTACATTGATAATTCAAAGATTATGTAGCTGGATGCTGTTTTAAATTGAGATTTAACATCGTGCTTGTTGAGCATTAAACTACATATTTAGGAGAGGAAGTCATCAGAAATTAGTTACTGTACCACTTAAGGTTATCTGCATTTGATGTCTTTCCTTAGGGCATTCCTTTATTATCTGCTTCTTGTAACGGTCTTAAACTTATAATAACTTGCTGATAATGTTCGGTTCTGAGCAAGGTTTTAAGTATCGGCCAATATGTATCGGTATCGCCTCAAGGCGATACCAAGTATAAACCCGATACTCGGGGTTTTTCCGGAAGTATCAGCCAATACAACTCGGTATCGAGCTGGGCCGATACCAAACCCGATACCAAGTTTTTAAACCTTGGTTCTGAGTCTTCTGACTATTATTTGAAACCCTGGTATAGTTATTTATTTGATTTATTTATGTCTTTTTCCACTTTTATGATGTTCATTTTAGTTGTAGTGAGGTATTCGATAAATAATTGCTCAGTGTCTATTTCTTCTGTGTTTTGTGATGTGGAACTGATTTCAGGGTGCTAACATGGGAGGATGCTTACTATGATAACCACGAACAAGATCCTTTGGAGAGTACTTGCTTTACTAATACCCTCCAGAGCTTCCATGATGGACATTATTTGCAGGACCCCCTTGGATTAGCCTTGGCAAAGATGTCATATCTTGTTTATTCTCTGGGGGAAGGGTATGATCTCTATAACCTGGTTTATTTGCTGTCTCATGGAGTTTGTCAATTTCAGATATCATTTTGAAACTGTTTATGTAGAAGCATGAAAGATAGAGGTAAAACGAAAAAGTGATTTTGTACTATTGTACCCATTATCATGTGTATTGCCTTTTTTTTTAATGGCTAATAAGAGAATTTATTAAATAAAATAGGGAGTGAAAGTACAAGCCACCCATGGGAAATGGTACCCCTGTAAAACAGTAACTAAATCAGGAACAGCTGCTAACAGCTAAACTAACAAACCAAAACTAGCCCAGAACAGCAATAGTTACCCAGTCCTGCGAAACATCATTTGAAGAGATAGTCCTCATCTAAATTCTTCCTTATTGCACACCCAGGCTGAAACCAACACCAGAATATCATCTAGGATCTTTTGTTTCCTTACCACCTTCACCTTCAAAAATACATTGTGTTCCTATTATGTGGTGCTATTCTTTTTATATAGTTGCATGTTACTCTGTTTTTTTTGTTTGTTTTCCCCTCGTTATTCATGCTTTTGATTTTCAAGAAAAAAAAAGTGTGGAAAAGTTTGCTTAGCTGTGCAAGTGTTTAATTTCAAGTACTTGTAATCTTCTTTTTAGTTTTGCTTCTCACACCTGCTTGTTTGCTTATCCTAAGTTGAGCAAATGGGTAAACTGCAAACAACTGAAACTTTACCTATTAATGATCACTTAGATATTTGTTCTTTACGCAGGACTATTGGACAGGTGGCTGTAAGCGGAAAGCATCAGTGGATTTTAGCCGATAATCCTGCATCTAATTCCTGGTCATCAACTGAGGTCAGGGAATTCCATGTTCTTACCTGGATCTGTATCACATACATTCACTTTTTCATGAGAAATATATGAAAAATTTCGTAGATTTTCCACATAAATCATGCAATTAATGCTCAGTCATTTTGGTGATCAGTTCCATGATGGGTGGCAACCACAGTTTTCAGCTGGAATTAAGGTATGCTTGCTCCATTTTGGTTTACTTTACATTTAATTTTATTGTTAAATAGAATTACGTAGCAGAATTGACACATATGCACATTAATTAGCAGGATGGTGATACGTTAATGCCTCTTTAGAGATTCCTTCCACCTTATTTTTGCCCTTCTGATGGGTGTGGAGTGCTTGGTTAATAAATTACAACATATAAGGGACTTAACCACCTGATTAATAGCCCCATTTTTAATTTTGCATATCCTTTTATCTTTGACAGTGATCAATCTGTTAGTTGGTTATCCAGTTGATTTGATGGTCAATGGTGATGACTTGCATCACACTTGACATAATGAGTGGAATTATACATTTGGTGATGTGCCAGTGCCAGAACAACATTTTCCCCTCATTCTCATGATAGACAACCTGATAGATGTAGTCTTATTGAATATGTTGTTGAGAGCTTGACAAAGATCGCGTTCTCATAACCTAATCTGCAATTCTAGCACAATATATGGATTGTTCATGTACAAACCTACCCATGTTTTACTATTAAAAAAAAGGATCTCGAAGATTTTGGCATTAATTTGATTTCTTGTAGAGTGTTTAGCACCAGTGAAGAATCCTAATACTAAATGGTGATCAACTTTTTTTAGTCCCCTCTTGGACCCAGATATTAACTTTGTGTGTGAATTTGTCAGATTTAGAATAATTATTCTTGGGACCAAGTCTAACTGCCTGACAGATTCCCTTTTTAATGGTAAAATTATTTTCGTGGGTGACAATTAAAAAAAATCTATCGGTAGCATTGGGGAGTTTAATATTGATTCAACTTATCCTTTCCTTTTTTAATGATTATTATTATAACTCATGTCTTTTGGTCCATCTTATTACCTGGGAGGATCATGGGGCTACCGCTTTGTGTTGGATGTAAGCTGACCTATAGACTTACATGCACTTACACATCCAATGTTTTAACCATCTGAAGATAATTTGCACCAGCATTGTTCATGATTGTGCCAATTTTGGCTTGGTTTTATCCATCTGGTGCTTGATAGGTGATGAAGGATTAATATCTGCTGGAAGCAGTGTATTGTTTGGGATCTTAGGTTTCTGGAACTTAAATCTCTGTATCTGTTTAGTATGCTTTGGTGATCCTTTGCAATTGAAGTCATTTAGTTATTTTGCTGTTCTATTTTAACAAGGAAGTTTTTGTTTCCATTATGCAGACTGTCGCTGTTGTAGCTGTTGTTCCACATGGAGTTGTACAACTTGGCTCCTTAAATATTGTAAGTCGGATGAGTTCTAATTAAATTTTATGTTGACAATAACTTTAAATGTCCACTCTGTTTATTTTACATAAATGTGTGTTTGTATATTTGAACTGGAGTGCAGGAGAGTGGACTATTTGCTCATCTGTTTTCATTTCTTTACTCAACATATGCAATATGTATATCATGAAAAATTAATTGAAACCTGAATCATTTTACTTGAGACTAATCCAAATCATTTCAGCCAAAATTGACTATTATCGAGTCATTTCAGCGAATACAGTCAATGTATTGTCTGTCCATGGTTCTGGATGGGTTTTATATTGGTATTGGTATCCACTTAAACCTAAGCAATCTGGCAGTAAAGTGGGATTACCCAAGACATGGAACCATGGCTTACCTTCCAATGCTACAGTGTTTACCGTTCAGGTGTTTTAGCTGTATGCACCTCACCTGCACATGCACCATTATATATTGCGAAAGGTACTGTTATTTCTAAATTCTTTGGTAAAGTTGTTAATGAGACATAACATGCTCCAGCTATTCAAAGTCGTGAAAATGCATATGTTAAAACTAGTGTGTTATATTTATTATTTTCTTTTGCTTGCAAGGAGCAGATGAATGAGGATTCAATGCTGGTGAACCATGTCAAGGATGCATTTTGTTTGCTTCAGAATTCATGTGGTTCATTTCTTCCAAATCCAATGCAATGTACCATAAAGAATGACTTATATCCTGTAAATCTCTCTCTCTCTCTCTCTCTCTCTCTCTCTCTCTCTCTCTCTCTCTGCGTTTCTTATATATATATGTGTGTGTGTGTGTGTGTGTGTGTGTGTATGTGTGTATTATTTTCAAATTGTAATCATTTGACATAATATTTCCTTTCTCACAGCCAGAGGTATCATCAAGAAGCTTGTGTTTAGACGCTTTCCATGATTGTGTAGACAGATCAGATACAGGCATTAAAAACAAAAAGTCAGATATTCTATCACACTTCTTTCCATTGCTTGGAAACCATAATAATATGTCTTGTTGCATTCTTCCACTGACTGGAATCCATCAGAGAAATGTAGCTGAAGTGGTTAATAAACATGGAGGACTAAAGTCGCCCTCATGGAGAGTTATTGAGAGTGATGAGTTACTTCATCTGAGACCTGAAATCTTTAATTTTGAGCAATCAAAGCAGTTAATGAAACTGTCGAATGATAAAAAGTGTGGTCAGGAGACTGGCGGAATGGGAGAGGGTTCAGAACAAGATGATGTTCCACCTTCACACAGTTTCCTTGCAGAGAATACAAATTTATGTAATGTTATTCTTCCATCTGACAAATCTGCAGTAACTGATGCTTATATTCCTTCAGACCTCCTTGATTCTGCAATCAGAGATCGAATTAGGCTTGATAAAGTTGTTAATTGTGAAAATGGGGTTCTAAAAGTACACAAACCCTTGGAAATGCTAGATAAATGTTTGGAACAGAAACAAGAAATTCCAACCACAGACAGTTTTATGGATACTATCAATGCTTGCTTTCATTTTTCTGGTGGCTGCGAATTGCATGAAGCATTGGGATCAGTTTCTCAAAAGGTGGAAGTCTGTTCTGATTGGAGTGAGGTGAACACAGAAGCTGGAACAGCGTTTGAGCTCTCAGAGGGGATCGCCAATAGCCACCATATGTCAGACAGCGGATCAGAATACCTTCTAGAAGCAGTGGTTGCTAAGGTTCTCCAGGGTTCTAGCAATGTTACAAGTGAGAATTCATTCTGTGAATCAGCACAGTCATTGTTGACAACTGAAAAAATGCCACAGGCTCCTATGCAAACTAAGCATGCTAGTTGTCCTGAGGGATCACTTGGTCAGTCCTTGGCTGTAGAAGATGATACACAGAAATTCTTGAATTCTTCTTGGGGTTCAGTGGAACTATTTGGTGTGAGATCTCCAAAAGAACTATCATCGACAACTCGAAGTACATGTAGTGAGCAGTTGGAAAGACGAGTGGAACCTGCTAAAACCAACCGAAAGAGGGCTAGACCTGGAGAAAGTTGTAGACCTAGGCCAAGGGACAGACAACTGATCCAAGATCGTGTCAAGGAGTTGCGAGAACTTGTTCCTAATGGATCAAAGGTGACTACTCCTTAACCCATGTTGCTCCTGTTTGATATAAGATGATTCTCTCTCATAATGAAATTATTGATCTCTGTGCTTAAAAATCTCAAATATGTCATACAGTGTAGTATTGACTCACTGCTGGAACGCACAATCAAGCACATGCTATTTCTACAGAGTGTCACTAAGCATGCTGACAAGTTAAAGAAGTGTGCTGAATCAAAGGTGAGCCTGATAATTATTCAGTTTTTGCCAGAAATATTCTTGTTACATTACTAAATGATTCAACAGAGGAAACCCAAAAAAAATAAAATAAAAATTCCTCCATTGACAAGAATCAAAACACTTAATTATTTCTTTTTCTATTTATTCTCTGATCATTGTATGTATATAAATATCTGAATTCTGTCTATCTGTTAAGTATTAACTTAAAAAAGAAGGCATTCTTAAATTTTATAATATTCCCCCTTCGCAGGACTTCATCTTAGGAAAGGCTTCATTTATGCTGGCAATTGAAATTTATTGTAACTTGTGTTTTATATTTAATGAAATTTCATTAATTATTGAAAAAAATTTCCCCATATCTCATTTGTTTTCATTATTATTTCCTTTCCGCATATTTCTGATTTTGCAGATGCTTAATAAGGAAGTGGGGTTGTTAGGATCCTCTTGTCATGAACATGGTTCAAGCTGGGCTCTAGGGGTGGGAAATGACACAAAATTTTGTCCAAGAATAGTAGAGAATCTTGACAGAAATGGTCAGATGTTGGTTGAGGTTTGTACATGTAAATCTGAAGCAATTTCTGGTAATTTTCCCATCAGATTTTCTCTAATTATTAGTATCCTTGTCAAACTATGTAGATGTTTTGCGAGGAGTGCAGCAATTTTCTAGAGGTAGCAGAGGCCATTCGAGGGTTGGGTCTGACAATCTTAAAAGGTGTAATGGAAACCCATGCCGAAAAAACGTGGGTCTGCTTTGTGGTTGAGGTGCGATTTTAATTATAGAGAAATTTCTGTTTATATATTTACAACAAAAAAAAAAGTAATTAAAATTCCTGTTCATATATCAGCGGAGGCCCTCATGATTTTGCTTTTATTTACTATGAACTTAAATTAATATTATGTTCAAAAATTAAGTTTTTGGTTCCCTCCAAAACTGAATAGTTTGATACGTGTCAGCTATTACTTACCATAGATCAACCAAAAATAATGAAAATATATATATATATATATAGATATATGGGGCCTGTATAGGTATCGGGTGACACCTTTACAATGAGTTTACATCATTCCATTAAAGACCTATACTTTTAAGCCAAAACTATCAGTTTTGTACAAAGATTTTTACCATAGTCCAGCCCATTTAAATAATTTCAAGAATACATTGCATGTGTTCAAGAAACAGGTTAAAGAATCTGTGTTTTTTGAGGGTATATCAATTGGAACACTTGCAATGTTCCAGTACTGGCACCTGTATGTAGCTGTTTTTCACTCCCTGCTCAGATCATTTTTTTTGGGGTTTAATCTTGCCTTTTAGCAACACTCAAGTACACCCACCCACACTCACATGCACGCGCACACACATGCATGCCTGCCCACACGCGTGCGCATGCACACACATGGAAGATATCTGTATAAATGGAGACCATAAATAATTGAAATATTTCAAAGGTGAATTATTATTATTATTTTATTATTATCATCGCTATTTCGTATAGTAAATCAGTGCTTCTGCTGTGTCTGATTGGATAACAGACTTTTTGGTTTCCATCATCACACAGCGATGGCTTCTTTAACATTTTGATCCAGCTTGATCACGTGCCCTTGACTTCTTGGCCGCTACTTGAATTGCTTTGATGACTGTACTTAGGAGATTCCATTGTTTTGGTAGAAAGTAGAATTAAGGATCACTGATGCTTGTATCTTTAACTTGATAGAACTAGTTTTTTGTTCATTATGTATGGATTTTGAATTAAGAAATATTGCAGGTGCAAAATAACAGAGGGATGCAAAGGATGGATATACTGCTGCCACTCATGCAGTTATTGCAAGCAAAGACCAAGATTTAATGTCTGTTGTTGGTTTGATCAGAGCAACAGTCACGGAGGCTTCCGAACGAATATTGTTGAGTCAGTTCTGATGATGATTGGTGTCATGATCCTTGTCCCTGCATGCTGTTGATGTTCCCTCCTTTTCTGTATCAGTTTCATTTTGTTTCTCTACTTCAATTGTATTGAGAGGTTTTCAGGTCTTTACTTTTTTGCTTGGTGTTCAGTTTTGCCTTCTGTTTGAAATTTGAAACCTGAAAGTGTTGGGAGTACCTTCAGTAATTTTTTTATTCATCGGTGATTTTATTGCCATTTGCCACCATATTGGTCCCCGCTTGGCTGGTAATGTTGCAGTATGACAATTGTATCTTTCATTATTTTCTGACTGAAACTTGCCTTCATGCCTTGTTGGATGTGGAACATAACAGAAATGATCAAGTGATAAAGTTGGCTAAGTAAACAGATTTTATCATTTAAGTCTTTCGTGTTAGAAGTCATCATAAAACAAGAAATCATCACATCAGTTGTGATGATATTATAATGGATGGGGAGTATATCACTTGCTACACAAACTGTTGTTACATTAATATCATCTCTGTATGTTTGGCTAGGGTTCTGAGGTTGGATTTTCCCTAATCTAAAGCAGGTTAGCCATGTATTTCTCATGTAGAAGATTATTTGGAGAACCCATTAAAGTGCTCTTTTAATTGACCCCATTTCATGTGCCAAGCTTTTCTTCCTCATAAAAAAAATGTCACATGAAAGAAGAAAAAATGAAAAACTCTACTAAACCTAACATCTTTCTTATGAAGAACTAAAAGAATGAAAAACATGAGAAGATGCTATTACACATAACAAAAAGCATTATTCCATGATGCTTTTTTCTTTCCTTCCATGTATCCAAAAACCTAGCAAATAAAGTTCAAACACATCACTGGAAGAAACACTAGAGATTTCATCCATTTTAGCCTGTCCCTGTAATTGTCTCATGCCTGCTTGAAATGGGATAGAGTAGAGTTTCCATCTAGTCCTTTGGCCTTGAAGTGGGCAATAAATTCACTGACTGTGGTTTCCCTGTATCTAGGTGGATCATCATCTGATATGAACTCTTCCAGCGGTCTATAGGGATCAGATATCTTATAAACGCTTGGATTGAAAAGACAGACTACTGATATTCGAGGTCCGATGGGTCGAGCCAATGCTCTTATGTTCTCCACTTATAAACTTGTCATTGGTGATGAGCTGCAAAAGAACAGATCAAAAGAATAAGAATGGAGTACCTGATACTGGACATCAAGAAATTTGAGGAAGGGATGCTTTAAAGTTTAAACCAGTACCTGCAGGAGATCCCCAATGTTCACTACTAGAGCTCCCTTTACTGGAATCACATCAACCCATTGATCTCTATGAAGAACTTGAGTCCGCCAATATTACCTTGTAGGAGGATGGTAAGGAAACCAGAGTCTGAATGCTTTCCGGTGCCTAGAGTTAAGTCCGGCTCTGGACAAATTGGGTAGTAATGCCCCAACATGACATGAGTCTCCATGCATTCTATGTGTTTCAGGTGGTTGCGGTTGAGACCCAGAGCCTCTGATAGCAATTCAGACAATGTGTTCTTCACTGCAATGATGTGTTTCAGGTACTCTACTGTTATCTTTCTGCAGAAAATGAAGAAACGCTATTCTTGTTTGCAATTCAAAATTTCTAGTACAGAGAAAACAAATCGAAGACTACATTTGGATCAAGCTTTTAAATGGAAACAAATAACTTACGTTTGAACAAACGGAGCAATCGTCAGTAGAGCTAACAATACCTGCAAATAGGAGGCACTGCATCTGAATCCGAATCCACTTGATCGTTAAGCACATCAAACGTTATTGTATCCTTCCAATTCCAAGCATGTGGTTCGTCAAAATTGCAAAAAATGTTGTTGAAGTATTTAAATTTCCTCTTGGCGTCGCGCGAGTAGAATTCCATCTTCGTCTCTTTGGGTTGCTCGTGAAACCGTCGCTCCATCAGTCATGTCCTCTAGATTGTTGATTGGAACTCTGTGATTCACAATCTGAAAGAATCTCCATGTTTCCGATGCTCTTCGGATTTCATCGATGATCTCCATCCGTCGATCACCATTGGCACCTTGGAGATCTATCACAGGAGCCTCAAGCTGGCTGTTACTGATGTCTGATGCCTTGGGGAGGTTTTCTGGCTGCGCACTGTAGCATGCAGTGTACGTGCCGTGCCCGGCCGAGGCACTGGCCCCGCGGCCCGTTTGGGCACGGCCTGCGTGCTGGCACAGGCCTGCTTCTAAGCGGGCCGCGTGGGCCGCCCACGGGTCGGCCCGCATAAGGCACACCCAACGTAGTTTCATGGATTGGGTTCTTCTTGCATCAATAGTATCATAATTAAAATATTTTACCTAAAAATTAAGGATACCCCCATGATTGTTGAAGCTCTTATATAATCATTCAAAGCTAAGAAAATAACTAGGTATAAATAAGCCCAAAAAATTGTTATAAAATCTCCAATTAAATATATTTGTTAAGTCCATGGTTTTTAATTAGACTACTTTAAGTCTTTAATGGGTGTAATTTATATTTTTTTGAGCAAATCTATCCCAATATGTGCAAGACAATTTTGTGAATAATAAAAATATTTTTCAGAATTTTTTAATGATTTTTTGGGGTGATTTTTTTGAATTTTTTTTTTAAAAAAAAAGTACATTTAATACCTGGCTCGGCACGGCACACCTGCTAGGACGTGCCATGCCGAGCCAGGGGTCCCGGCTAAACGGGCCGCGGCACACGCGGCCCGTGGCATGCCGGGCCGGGCCGGCGAGCAACCCTATCCTTCACTTCCTTTTTTCCATTATAAGCTGGCATAGATTCTCGTGCTAGTACTTCCATATTGAGCTTAACACTGCAATACCTCTGTGGTGGGAGAATTGGAGATGGAGAAGTAGGTTTGGAAGACTTTAATTAAAGCCACCCCATAAATAAGATGGCAATGGGTTGGAGTTGAGAAAGTGTTTTTATTTTTATTTTTTATGAAAGGCCAAGCCTATATACATTCATTAACAAAAACCAAAATTACAGAGATACCAACAACCTGCCGGAATATACAGGAGGACCATTGAAACAACAAGAAACTTAAGAACAAGACCAATAGATCAGCAACCCGATCAACTACGTCTCGGAAGATAAATGTCAGATCTGTGGCAACCCGATCAAATACAGGAGGAAAGCATCACCAACGGTGATGTGATAAAAAGTGGACGAGGAACCGGCAAACCGGACCTCGGCCACACATAGAGACGTAGGAAGGAGGGGTTGAGCATGGCAACCCTACACCAAGATTCATCAAACACAGACAAAAACAAAAAACATCGACACACCACCGGCAGGGCCAAACACTAGAGACACATTTAAGCAAAGATAAACTATAAACAAGACATAATAACAAAGCCAGTAGAGGGGGTACCCGAAACCAGCTTTCCCACCAGAGAAAACCGGAGGTAACCCCCCTCTATCATCCTCGTCTGTATCGTCGGATTCGTCGTAGTCCATTGGTAGATCGGCAAACTCCTTCCGAAGAAAGGTCACAAGGGCGATGCAGATGCCCCAAGAAGACAGCAGCTATAGAGGATTAATTTTAATAAAAATTATCATTTTTTTGAAATATTTAATCTGAAAATTAATAAATTCAATAAAAAAAAAGAAAAAATAGATAATTTTTCAAACTAAATTCATAAATTTAATTTATTTATTATAGAAAAAATTATTTTGAAGAATCGGGGTTTATATAATTTTTTTATATTAAAATTTTTCTGGAATTATAAAAAAGATTAAAATAAGGTAGAAAATTGGAAAAAATCTAAAAATTAATATGGTTTATAAATTATAATTAATTAGTAATGTTAGTATACTAATTTATTATTGTGGATTAATAATCATAATTTTTTATTATGATTTGTGCAGGGTTTCGTCTTTCACTGTTTACTAGTTTTATTTTGATTTCTGCCTTCTTGGTTAGACTGTTAGAAACATTATGGCATCTGGTAATGGTAATGGAGGGGACCACCCTGGTGGCAGGAGACAGGATATTGGCTAGGCCCATGGCATGAAATTTGAGGGAGACAGAAATAAGACCATCTGCAATTATTGCCACCAAATCATAAAGGGTGGTGGAGTATCACGACTGAAGCAGCATTTGGCACACAGCTACAAGAACGTGGCCAACTGCCCTTGCGTTCCTCCAGAGGTTAAGAGGCAGATGAGAGATCACTTACAGTCAGGGAATACATCTAAGGAGGAGAGGAAGCATGCATAGGAGGAGATTAAAAATATATTGGCAGAGCCTATCTGACCCCCTATGGCTGAGGATGATGATGATGATGATATAGTGTACCCTGAGGACATGATGGCGAAGGTAGAAAGGGCAGCATTCAAAGCCTCAGTGCGAGCATTTTTTCAGTCTAAGTTTGAGAGGAGAGAGGCTGGGAGGTATGGATTTCACAGAGGTGGTACCTTTAATTAAAAGAGATGCAGTTGATGTTGATGCTCCTAGACATGGGGATGGGGCTGGGCCTGGGCTCACTCATTCTTAGAGCACCAAGATGCCCCATTATCCCATGGAGCATAGTATGTTCCGTTCATCTGGTGCCAGGTAGAAGAGATTGAGGGATATGTGGGGCAAGGGCAATGTTAGGCAGAGGATGGGGAAATTTATATCAAAATTCTTTATCTTCAATCACATTCCAGCGAATGCAGTAGTGAGTCCACATTTCAAGAATATGGTTGATGTTATCCAGGAGTCGAATTAGGGAGTCTTACCTCCTACGCCTCGGGAGATTATGGGTACGTACTTGGACGAGGAAGAGGCAGAGATGAGAGAGTTTATTACATCCTTACGAACCCATTGGCAGCAATTTGGAGTTACCATCATGTGTGATGGATGGACAGGTCCTACTAAACTATTTATCATCAATTTCATGGTGTATTGCAGAGGCATGGCAGTATTTTGTAGATCTGTTGACTCATCACACAATATCTAGGATGCGCCCTATATTGCAAGCTTGTTAGAGAGTGTGATAGAGGAGGTTGGCAGAGAGCACGTGGTTCAAATTGTGACAAATAGTGGCAGTGCATTCAAGAAAACCGGCCAGACACTAGAGTAGCAGTATAACCTCTATTGGGCGCCTTGTGCCGCACATTGGATCGACTTGATGCTAGAGGCGATTGGCAAGAGGAGCAATGTTCTTACCACATTGAGGGATGCACAATTACTCACCACATTTGTGTACAACCACAATTATGTACTTGCGAAGATGAGAGAGAGATGTGGTGGGGACATAGTTTAGCCGGGAATTACTAGATTCAACACGAGCTATATTGCATTGGAGAGTATTTTGAGGCACAGGTAGGGATTGAAATCACTTTTTACCAGTGAGGATTGGACGAGTTGTACTCAGTGTCGCACGGATATGGGGAGGAGAGTACAGGATATTGTTTTGTCTAGAATTTTTTGGAATCATGTGCGAGAGTTGATTAATGTACTGGATCCTATATACTGTATACTGAGGATAGTTGACACAGATACCTATCCCACGGTAGGATCTATATATCATTGTATGGCGGTAATGAAATCTCAGATTAAGGTCGCATCACCCACATCGTACAAGTGGGTACACAAGATTATTAATGATAGATGGTTCAAGTCGCTAGTTCATCATCTGCATTCAACAGGTATAATTATAATTCTATTTGAATCTTTTATGTTCAATAATGTTTATAATTATATTTTAATTGTACTAATGTTTTTTCTTGTAACCATCAATGTAGAGCATATTATTTGAACCCATGTACCATTATAAGGATAACCTTGGCACACGCATTGACCTCTGCGCTTCGGTCCACCAGGTCTTCATGAAGTTGGACCCCCATTCAAATGCAGTTGGAAAATTTGGAAACGAGGTAGGGTCATAGTTCTTGACTTATGCATATTAGTTGACTTATGCATATTAGTTCTTCTTAATAGTTATATTAAATACTAATCCTTTCAAATTCCACTACCAGCTGATACTATTTAGATATGCGATGGGCTCATTCAGGTTGACCACGGCGATTGCATCGAGGACGACGATGATTCCGTGTAAGTGACAAGGGATTGTAAATATTAATTACTAAATGATTTTTCTCTATTATAATTTCTAAATAAATGTTAATATTTTCTATTTGTAAATCCAGGTGAATGGTGGGCGATGTATAGGACAGATGCCCCTACACTGAGGAAGCTAGCATGTCGAGTATCGGCTCGGACAGCATCTTCCTTTGCTTGTGAGCGCAATTGGAGTACGTTTGCACTCATACACACGAAGCAGAGGAACTGGCTAGCTTATTAGAGGTTGCAGAAGTTGATCTTTTGCCATTACAACATGAAGCTGAGGATAATACAGTTAGAGATAGAGCAGCGCACCATGACGGTGAAGGATCCTTTGGACGTGTTATTTAGTAATGAAGTTGATGAGGAGGATCCATTCATAGAGTGGGTTCGATGTGTTGAGATGGATGAGCCTGATGGTTGTCCTAGCCCAGTCATTGCGCATGCTGCAGCAAAGATGGGTATCGATGTGGATGCAGCTATGGAGGAGGAGAGGGGGGGAGGGTAGCGGAGACTCACTAGATAGATCTGTGAGAGTTATTCCTCCCTCCGTTGTTGCGACGACATTAGCCCTAGTCCCAGCCCCAGCTCGTGGACATGTTAAGTCATCATCATCATTAGAGGAGGAGACAGATGAGGAGGATGAGTCTAGATCATCAGATGATGATGACGGAGATGGTAGAGATGGTGGTACTAGTGGTACTCATCGTGGTGTTGGCACTAGTGGCTTGGGGTTGAACCCTTTTATTGAAGAGGCGGTTTTCCATCATGCCACACAGGGCACTGACCACGGGATTAGAGGTCATGATGAGAGTGAGGCACGTTCCTATCAGAGGAGGAAAGGCAAGGAGAGACAGTATACAGAAATACACGATGACTCATCCTCCATAGCACAGAGTTTCAGATCTTTAGATGTTGGGGGATCATCGAGTTTTTATGGAGAGCAGTATCCACCACAGCTAAGCCAGGGACACTATCCATTCTACTATCCTCAGCAGCTTGGACCAGTAGATTCATCAAATAATAATAGTTATGGTACGTCATATAGATATTCTGGAGCACACATGCAGACATCTGATCCATTTGGAATCTTTCCAGTGAACCCATATCTGTATAGTTATTATGCTATGCCTGTACCTACTGCTACTGGAGCCGTAGCACTAGCCTCTTCATACGAGCATCCTGGTTATCCTACACCGTCTCCTCCGTCACCACCACAGCTAGAGCCAGATCGTTGCTACTTCTATGATGATTTCCCTCCAGTTGGTATTATGACATACATGACACATGAGGAGTATGAGCAACATGTCCATTCATATTAGAGAGAGTACAGATTTCGGATGGGATGGAAGTGTTGCTGCCACTTTATTGGCGAGAAAGCAGGGTTTGAGTCGCGTCATTCATTTCATTACTGATTTGGCGGTATGATTGTATGTTTTTTTACTCTATATATCGTTGTTTCAATTTAATTTAAAATTTAAATCATATTTGTCATTTTGATTTAAGCATAGCCCACAGCATCAACCCGATCATTACATTTACATGTCACATTGCGTTTGCATGATTTTTTGAAGTATATAATTGCTACTTGTAGTAATTTAAGTACAATTATACATGCAAATGCAATTATTTTACATATTATTGTTGCAAATCAATCATTTTTGGACAAAACGAGGGAAAAAAAAAGCTTTCTGGTGAAATTTCGACGGCACACATCGCTGGAAATCCATTTTTCCAATGAATCACTCGGTGTCCTGGGCGGCACACCCAACAACACCGAAACTCAAAACCTTGGTTTGAAGGAGGCTAAGAGAAGGAGAAAATTAGGTCTAAAGGTTTGGAAAAAAAGGATTTACATGAGAAAGAGCCAAACGAATTTTGACACCATAGGCGAGTATCTGGCACATTAGGGTGGTGGGGACATCCTGAAGTAAATGCCGCAAGGAACTAAACTCCAAGAGATCAGCTTCTCAAGGATCTTTCCTCAAAGAAAGATTCCAAGGCAAGCCTTGTCGACTAAACAAGAGAACATCACCTCAGGGTGAAGAATCAAACAAAATAGACGAGAATATTAAAGAGACAAAGTCTCCTAGCCCCAATATAAATCTAGCCAAAAGCGAACAGAACTCCCAAATCCAACCCAAAAACGAACATGTGGGTATAATAAAGGGGCCAGCGACACAACTGCCTTCCATGGGCTAGCGAGCGAAGGCCTGGCCCTTGCCTCCACATCCCACCCCTTAATTGTCACACCATACTTGCCACTAATAATTTGATACCATAGGTTCTACCTTTCACTGCCATAACACCTTGTTATGCCATTTACCCATAAGAGCCCAACTCCGGATCAAAAGACCTAGATCTAACCCCTTTCTCTGTAGACCTACAAACCACTTCCTATTTAACCAAAAAATCCCTTCTTAAACTTGAATCCATCCCCAAGTAATGATTTCGATTTTGGGTTTGTAACACAAACATGATTAGCCCTTCCAAATCCATCTTGATTTACGTATTAGCTGGATGGCCATTCCATAGACCAATCCTGTTATATGGCTTAACAAGAAATTAACTCAATGCTAACCCCAATGATGAATAAACATTTATTCTGTTCCACTCCTAAAAAGCATTTGAAAGAGAAAAAAAAGAGACAAAGAAAACTGATTTCTATAGTGTCAACCAAGCACCCAAATTTTGATACATATGAATTCTAAATGAAAAGATTCGCAATTCACATGCATTGCTGTTATCACACATATTTAAATTGATGTGATCCAAATGTCAGCTGTAGAATATTGTAGCCCTTCTCACACCAAATCAAAAGCCTCTTTATCATTCACCACTTCAAAAAATTTCACAATCAAGTTTCCATGGAAAGGTATAGCTCAAGAATCAAGTTTCCAACATGAATTAGAAATATACCGAGATCAATGTTTGTCGTGCCGTTTTCAAACCACCTTAGAACTAGAGGGGGCAATTGCCCCCCCTAAATTTTATTTTTTAATTTAAAATATATTTTTTCCTATATGTTTTAATTGAAATTTATGTTTTGCCTACTCTAAAATTTCTGGTTTGCCCCCCTAACTCATTAAAATTTCTATATTTCATGAGAAGTGTTAATTGAAATTTTTTTTGCCCCCTCAGATTTGGAGTCCTGGTTCCGCCACTGATTTTATGTGAGGCCTGTTGTGGCAAACTGGTATGTTGCTAATGGCAATCCAAATTCTATGCAAACGTGCCGAGAAATCAAAAAAATTGTTAAAAACAGAAAAAAAAAAAAAAAAAAAGCTAAAGACTTTCACAAGCTTCTATGACCTTTTTTGAATTTTCAAAATTTTTTTTATCATTCTTTTAATTTTCATAATTTTTATTAACAAATTATTATTTAAATATTTAATTATCAAAAGCACATTTGGACAAGTAAACTAACATCATAAGCTTCTACAACTTTTTTCTAATTTTTCTAGATTTTTATTTTATTACTTTTTCAATATCAAAATATTATTTAGATAATAACACATCTAACATATATTTCGATGAGTATTTGGCTCTCTATATTTTAATTACCTTTTCCTACTATTAGGTGATTTTTAATATTTATATAATTAAATTATTAATTTAATAATTATTGACTACTTGCTTACACCACTTTTATATAGCCTATATAAATGTCTAATTATTTTTAAGTATATTTCCTAATTTTTCATAAATATTTCATTTTTATTTTTATTAAATTTTAGAAATTTTTAATATTTCCCCAAATTTATAAAAACTATTTATCATAAAAAAAATAAAATAAACGACAGTGAAATATATATTAAGCATTCCTTATACAGTATATATTATTTTAGAACATGATACGAACAATTTAAAGCTAGTATTATTATAACAATTAGTTTTTTTTGCTCAAAAATTGTACAATGAGTTTTTGTCTACAAGGAGGTGAAAATTTGTTATTCAAAAAAAATTTTAAATAAAATGGGAATTTTTGACATTTTAAAAGTACCACTTTAAAAAAAAAAAAAACATTGGTAAGTGCGTCCTGAGAACTCAGCTTTTAGTTAAGTGATGATGTTTGCAATTAAAAGTAATATGAATACCATTGATAACTGTAATAATATTGCTGCAACTATTATTAGTAGTAGAAGAAGTAATGGCAACTAATGCCACTGCTAATAATAAAAATTTTAATAATAGTGTAGTAACTAACAGTTCAGTGAAGGTGATGATAATAGTAATTACACATATATAGTGAATTAGGTATGCACTAATGACACACACCTCCTTCACGTTTCCGAAATAACTCTATCCCCTTGTCCAAACATGTTTGTTATTAAACTTTTATTTGTTTTTACTTAAATTCCTTCTTCTTTACCAGAAAATTACCTTCCTTTTTTTTTCTTCACCTTTTTTTATCAGAAAATTGCCTATTCTTTCTATACTCTTTTTTAAACTCCCAAGAAATTAATTTGAAAGATAAATTCATCTTTTTATACTTGGAGATTAGTAAAATTAGGCTTCTTCATAAAAAAATTGTACATCAATTTAACGGAGAGGTGGTGAATGTGACCTTTCTACAAATCTTAAGTGGGAAAGTGTTATTTCAGAAATGTGAGGGGAGGTACGCTTAAATGGTACAAACCTAAAGGGAGGTTTCTGTAATTGTTAAAAATCGAACGGCAACAAAAAACGGAACAGAAAGCAGAGTAAACAAGAGACAAGATTTACGCGGTTCGGCAAGGATGCCTACGTCCACGGATGATGGGGTTCTTTGCTTAATTTGTGAAAATAGGGTTACAAGAGACACAATCCTCTCCTGGCTAAAATACAATACAGTCTCTCAACAACGACCAGAAACCCTAAATCGTGGGCTGAGTGTATAGTATGGCCCGTATCATAATATTGACTTAATTCAAGTCACATACACAACAGTAATTTACCCTCAAATATAATATTATCATAAAGGCAACTTTTAGTAATCCAACCAAACCAGGCTCGCATATAATCCATGGATTGGATAAGCTTGATTTTTAACTGTTCAGATTGGTGGGTTGACTAATTGGATCTGAGATTATCATCCTAGTTCCAATAAAGAATCCACAGGCCAGTGGTTTTTTGGTTTTTCCCTGTATGATGCATAACAAATTGATTTAGACATTTTTTTATCCCTGAAGGAAAAAAATTTCAAAGTTACCTGAAGGAAAAAAATTTCAAAGTTACATAGGTTCTCCTTGGTCTGAGATGCCCCATTGTTGATCTAGTCACTCATTATATAAAATGAAAATTTTGGAGTAGAAATCTCTCTCTCTTTCTCACACACACTCATGCATTGAGTAGAAATCTTTTATACGTACGTTTGTGTGTTGAATATCAGCCTTTACTTATTTATTTTTTGAACTATTACAAAAAGGAGAAACAAGGATAACTTCCCATTTTTCGTAAATAACAATTTAAACCAACTAATTCAATGGCAATACTCTATTGGCACGTGAAATTTTGGAATACTTTGATTTTTAAATGGTGTTGGACATTAGTTAAGGTTATTATGGTCAGGGAAAATTATGAATACTACCGTCTTTTACAAACTTATTAACAAACTGACGCTGAAAAGTCTTTCCTCCAAAAACGACCGTCTTTTTTAAAACAAATTGCAAAGTAATTCAAAAAACACTTCTTCGTTCGATTGAAACACCTATCGATTTTGCAAAACGTCGATCGAGCGCGAAACTTGGAAACCCCGTCTCGACGGCGAAGCCGATCTAAACCTTACCTCTCATCTCACACGTATATTCTCCTCAGTCCAAGCGCTCACGCTTCGACCGTACGTCGACCGGCTCCAGGTGATCACTGGACGTCGACGAGGAGTGCAGAGTCCTTCCAGGTACTTCAGATGTCTCATTCCTTCTTCTTTTTCTTCACCGCCTGAGAGTGCTACTGATCTCGATTATGGCCTCAAATATCTTAGATTTAGTTTAATGCCTACGCTTGATTTCGTTCGTAGCTCCCCTTGGTTTTGATTCAGGACTCGATCAATTTCAATTAGGGTTTCCACTTATAAAAGTGGTGGCTGAGATTTTTTTCTGACGCAATTCCGAAGCCAAAGCTCATTGAAGATGACGGAAGTCGATTAAGTTCAGGTCGGGCTTCCGAGATGCAATATAGGAGCGGACTCTGTTGAGAACTCTTGTGGTGAATTGTTTGAACAATCAAATGATCTTAGGAACGCATAGACATTTATGTACTTCATGCGTTTGATATAGCTATTATTGAGTGATAAGAACGGTCCATACAAGAGGAGCGATTAATTGGCTCTTGCCCGTTTGGTGTTTGAGCCTTTATTATGGACCATTAATCTTGTTCATTTTTTTTCCTTCTATTTATGAAATTCACTTGACCACTATATGTTATGCTGTCAGATTATTTTATATAACAATAGTGCTTAAGTTGATTGCTTCGATTTTTTTTTTATGGCAATTATATGATTAATTAATCAATGAGTCAAATTAGGTGCGTGGTGTATAAACAATTTTCCTTTCGGCTTTGGCAACACCATGAATGCCATGAAAATTTCTTGATCCTTTTGTTGATGATTTCTTCAATTTATATGCAGCCTAATTTAGCATGAATGGTGGACCTTATGGATCAAGACATAATATTTTATTGGCATTGTCGCGATGCATCTTCTGTTCTTATGGATTAAGTTAGTTTCTTTCAGGACTGACATTTTCCTACACATGGTTTGATAAGTCAAGCCTACGTAGAGGTAAAAGAATACAATGCTAGAAGCCAAGCAGTCCAAGTAACTAAAGTTGGGCTGCATTGTGTCTATGTGTGTGTAGTATATATAAATATAATTAATATCTGTAAACTGAATTATACATTGTTAATGTTCGATTTGTTAGAGGTGATATCAATGCATATTAAAAGAAATATGAATCAATTTTTGGGTCATGTATGATATTTTATTTGCTTTCATCCAAAGTAACCTTGTCATTTGATTCATTTAACAGAGTTTCTTACCCATAAAAATTCTCATTTCTGTCTTTGTTTCTGCCATAGTCTTTCTCTACCTATCTCTTTCTTATCTTTGGTTTCGACATTGTTGCTTTTCTTTTGCCAGGAAAATCACTCTTCCTTCCTCATTATATAGAAATGGTATTTAGGTTCCCTTGGGATTGAATCTGCATACAATATTTACTGTCATTTTGGTTTAAAATGCCCTGTGAGTGTCTTTTGCGACCAAAAATTGATATCGAGCGATTATGCAATCTCCGATCGAACAAGATCTCACCAATATGTGTGCAGGCTTTTATTTTGCATGGCATAGACCCATCCAGGGCACCTTAGTACAACCCCTTAATTACTTCCTTAGAAAATTAGAGAATACCCTTCGATTCTAACTTTACAAGTCTTATCATTTGGGAATTTTGTTTGATTTGTTCTGAACCCGGTTTTGATTTTCTTAGGCTGCCTACATACGCAATTTTAGGGTCAAGTCGAGCCAGAATTTGAACCATTAAGATTTAATTTGATTTATTACAACTAATTGGACCGTTAAGATCCAGTTTGACTTGGTTTAATTTGGTATCAATCCTAAGGCATTGTACCATGCAGATCTTACTTTCGATTGAACCATTCAAGCTTAATTTGATTTGTTTTAAATTGGTTGGAGTCATTGGACCATTAAGATCCAGTTTGATTTGGTATCAATTCTAAGGCATTGGACCATATATATTTTACCTTAGATTAGGCCATTTAGTTTGATTTGATTTATTGGTTCGATTTAGGTTAATTTGGTAATATGAACTGTAGGGAACCGATTTGATTTAAATGAATTTTAGTGACCTAAACCATAGGGGACCAGTTTGATTTGAATCCATTTTGGCAATATGAGTTGCAATAGGGGGTTGGTTTGAACCAGTTTGATTGCATGGGTTATGCAAAATTTCCCTTGGTTTGACTTAAAGCCGTGATTGCAAGTGTTTGGCTCAATTTGATGGGTTGATTACAAACATGCACCACATGGCGATAACATGTCATTTGTTTAGCCCACACTCAAATTTACAGACTTAACTGCATCTGAAAAACTGCGGCAGAAAGAGATAGATTATGTTTCTGGCTAAAATTTTCAACTTTTCTGAAAGGAAACTCACTAATAACCATTTGATGTGTAAATTTCCTGACCTTCTGGATATCGTACCAAATATCAAATGCTCTTCCAGAATAGTCATTTGATATGCATATGATTATTCTATAATCCCTAGATCTATTTATAACTTTGGGAAAATACAGTTTTCCTACTCCCTTTCCAATTAGCCAATCATTTCCACCTTTTTTATCTTCAAACTGAAACTTCGTCTACCATGATATTGTTCCTTGTCTAAGAACATCAGAAACCTAAAACCCAGGCCAAATAAGGAAGTGATTCTACTCACATAAAATCTATATATAGAATTAAAGGAAACACACCGAAAAAACATATTAATTAAACTAAACCGGACCAAAAAATAAATTGAATATAATCCAGAATCTATAGAGAACCCGGAAAAAAATCACGATGTTGCAGACGTTAACATCAACAATAATACATGAATAGCATGTAGACAAGTTTGGCCACTGAAAAAGGAGTCCCAAAAGCAGAAAGCTACAACTATAACCTTATAACCCCACCGATCGAGCAGTAATAGAAAAAATAATCAAGCAAAACTTACTGTTACATTAGTTTAACCTCGGAGGAAACGTACACACACTGAATATATACCCTAATGATTCTCAATAGGTTAATAAAACCTAGAAAATCAGCCATACAGATACTAATGCAGAAGAAAAAAAGATACCCAAACCACAGGCGATATCCACAGGCGAAATATCAATAAATAGAACAATTTCAGGAAAACACAGGAATTAAACGGGATCCTATACATAAGAAACATTGCCGTTTCATGGAGAGATACAAGAAAATCTGTGTGAAAGGGAGAAAGAGAGACAACTCAAGGGAACGCAGGAACTCGCTGTCATCGACTCCCCAAAAAAGACGATTCAAATCCCTGAAAAAACGAGATTTAGTACCTGTGTTTAAATAATGCTCCAAATGAGCGAACACCATGAATAACGTTTTTATTTTCAGTCCTTAAGAACACAACGGCCAGGTATGGCCTCGATTGCTTCGGGTCCTGGGCTGGGCTAGGTATGACTAAGACCATGCCACATATAAGTCACAAAAGAATTTTTTAATTACTTAAATATTTTATTATTTTTAACATAATCACTCTTAGGATTGTACTAAAGTCAACAATATATATATATATATATATTTTTTGCGTGTAGGAATTTTGTATATGTTAATAGGTTGTTGGTCATTTAAAAATTATGCTTGTTTCAAATAAATCATTATTTTTTATATATAACATTTTTTCTCAATTAACCCTTTAAGTTACCATAAAATACAACTAAATTACATGTAGATGATTTGTTTTTTCAAGGTCAATATGGGGAATTCATAATCATTATAAATAAGTTATATTTAATTAATCACACAATCGTTAGCCCATTTCAACTTTTAACATTAAGTCATGCAATAAAAGACAGAGAGACTTAAAATATATTTAGGATCAAATGAGTCATGCAAATATAGAACATCATCCCTAATGAGCTATATTAATTTTCTGAATCTATACTATTAATAAAGAGAAGAGGGGGGAATATTCTTCGATTCTGGCTCCCCTTTTTTTCTCAAACTTTGCCCTCCACAAACAAAATAATCGTAATATATAACCACCCCAACCACCTCTTTCCACTTTTAAATTGAAACCCATACTTCCATGATATCCCATTTGGAATTATCTACCTATTGGTTTAAACTGGACAATTGTAATTGTTCCCTCTCCTACGTGCAGTTCTGCATGTGCACCCTACTAGTATTATCTATGGCTAGCTAATGTGGATTTCCACTAATGTCGGCAGAATTTGCAAGTTATTATTACTTGTTCAAAGTCCCTCTCAAGTACATTGGAGTGGTTTTTGCAGATCTTATCATGGATAAAGTATGGATAAGCACCTTAATTAGCTACCGCAAAAAAGTGGTGTTCCAAATGGTGCTACGGGTTACTCCCGTGTGGTTTGATGGCAAAAAATCTAAGGATCAAATCCCTTGCTTTCAAGGTTAGTCCAAGGACTGAGGTAATTATCTTTGCTTGTAGGAACGGTGCACTCTCGTGGTGTTGTGATGACGGGCCAATTCCCTCGATTAAGGTAGATTGATTTGGTAGCTATGCTTTAATCCGAACATTCGCAATGGGGAGGAAGCCCCTATGGTCATGCCCGGGTGGTTGTCCATGCCGGTTACCATCTTCCCCTTTTTTGATTACCAAAAAAAAAAAAACACCTTAATTAGCCCGGACGAGTCCTATAACTTAAAGCGATATGTCCTTGATATATGGATGTATCTACATAGTAATTGCTCATCAAAGCATTGTTTATTTCATTTGCTGCCCTTTTTTTTTTTGAGACTAGGGGAGGCACGTGCATATTGCATGTCCTTACCCTTAATTTGCATAAAAACAAGGGTTTAAAAGAGTAGTGGGGTAGTTATAGTTTGGGATTGTTTTAGTTGGGGAGGGCAATAGTTAGAAAAATACAAAAGGGAGGCCAGAATCTTTAGGGAATATTCCCCCGTCTTACCTTTATTAATAGTATAGATATGATTTTGGTTCAATAAGCAACTTTCCACCATTGGCCGTTCTTATAATCAACCAGTCAGATCCAATCTTGTTCTATTTATAGAAGGAACTCTCGTTGCTACTTTATTTGAGGCTCACCTACAGTATTTTATTTTATTAAAAGATAACTGACTTAACCGGAAATAGCTTATCTCAGGATTGTTGAGGAAATGAGCTTTGCTACTGCTGCTGTTGTGTTTTTCCCCCTTTTGGGCTTGATGCAAGCCTAAGTATGGAGCTTAAACAGCTCATGTAAGCTGAGTTAGTTCTGTTTTTTGGCATCTGTTTTATTTTGCGATTGTTTTGGCCCTCTCTTATTCTCTACTTCAGTGTACTGCAGATTGCCTGAATATAGGATTTTTAATTGTGTATTCTACTCTCCATTTTGGTTCAATCTGAAATTGTTGAACTACTATTCTATTTAGACTTGTCTGCAGGGATGCTAAGTAACCAATTTGTTTGGCTGTTATTTTGTGCGGATTTATTTTTGATTTAGGTTTACGTAACTCAGTATTCAAGTTCTATACATTCATTCATTTTGAATTCTTTTTCTCGGGGGCCAATTCAGCCAAATCTCTTATTGTTTCAGCTGATGGAAACTGGTGGCAATTCTCTTCCATCTGGTCCTGATGGAGTGAAGAGAAAGGTGTCGTACTTCTATGATCCGGAGGTTGGCAATTACTACTATGGGCAGGGTCATCCAATGAAACCACATAGGATTCGAATGACCCATGCTCTTCTTGCCCATTATGGTTTGGTTCAACATATGCAGGTCTTAAAGCCTTTTCCTGCTAGAGATAGAGACCTTTGCCGATTCCATGCTGATGATTATGTGGCCTTTCTGAGGAGCATCACACCTGAAACACAGCAGGATCATCTGAGACAACTGAAGAGGTTCAATGTTGGTGAAGATTGTCCTGTTTTTGATGGTCTTTACAATTTCTGTCAGACTTATGCTGGTGGATCTGTTGGGGGTGCTGTGAAGTTAAATCACGGGCTCTGTGATATTGCAATAAATTGGGCTGGTGGACTGCATCATGCAAAGAAGTGTGAGGCTTCTGGATTTTGTTACGTGAATGACATTGTGCTGGCAATTTTGGAACTTCTCAAGCAGCATGAGGTTTGCTGCATGCTCTTTCCTGTTATTCTGATGGCTACATCATTTTTTCATTTATATGTTTTGGATGCTTGAGTGTGCTATGTGATAACAGCTGCTACTTTCCATATATTTTGCCTTCACTTATGTTCAAGTTTTCATCCACATTCAATTCTTTTTTCCTTTCAATCATGCTATTTGCTTTTAATCTGTTAATGTAGGCATTAACATAAGATGCTTGGCATTAAGTGTACCATTAAAATATGAATTTTTCCCTTTACCTACATAGATTCTGGCATATGAAGCATGAAAGAAAACATTCATTGACAATACATTACAATTTCTTTAGCTTAACATATCTCACATTTGTGTTGCAAGCAACATCACGTGGATGAAAACATTCATTAATATGTTCAAAAGATGAGTGTTATTGAGATGAGAATGCTAAAATGGACTTGTAAGAAAACTAAGAAAGACAAAATAAGAAACGAATAAGTTTAAAAGTGGTTAGGGATAGTATGCATTAGGGATAAAATGGAAGAGAGTAGGTTAAGATGGGTTGGTCATATAAAGCGGAGACTTATAAAGGCATGGATGTAGTGTATACAATAAGACTTACAAAAACGTAGATTAATTTGAATATATGATTTTGATAGAACATGATGGGGAGACAAGATTCGTGTCGCTGACCCCACTTTGGTGGGAACTGGCTTATGATAATGATGATGATTTGATGAGAAAGTTTCTGTCTTCATAATACTATTTTTCTTTTTTTAGGAATTACGACTTAGCTTAAAATCCAGGAAATTTGGTAAGTTTCAGAAAAAAGGAAAAATTTTGTTGTACTTAAAGTACATTTTGGAAATTTTGAATCAGGATGCACAAAAGGTCAGCATCACTTACAACGGAAAAACCCTTGTATCATCTTGCAATTTTCTGCCGTTTCATCCTTAGGTCTGCATTTTATATTTCAACCTACATTTTTTTCTTATTTTATCTCCTATTGGAGTTACTCCTTGACGCTCAAAATTTTCTGCATATACTCTTTCTTAGTTTTTCACATGAATATTAACGTCATTGTCTTAGCAATGCTGATCCTATAGATATGATACTCTTAATCGTCCAACATTCTTCCCCAGTGCAGACTTTTTTATATTATCTACATGTAATTAAATAACAATGCAAAGGTTTATGTTGGTGATTTCAACCGTATCGAAAAAAGCATTGTTTATTGAGTGATTAATAATCAATTTAAATAGAACTTTGTGATAGAAGCTTTAGTTTTTTCTGGCCTAGGCATCTATATTCTAGTTCGATGTCACTGGGGCTTCTCTTGGACATTTATTGAGCCGTTTCATTTAAAACTTCTTAATCAGCTTTAAGATGAAAGTATATCTATAGTATCTAAATCAGTGTGCTTAACGGGATAATCTTAATAATGGTAACTATTGTTAAAGATGATCGAAGTCAATCATACATATTGATATTGGCTTTAAATATGGCATATGGAGGGTAGTGTCTGAATGCATTACTTGTCTTGTTTTATTGTTTAAAATTTACATGTGCAGTTGTCTCTTTCACTTTCCCTTGTGTGTTCATGGTTTTAAATTTTCAACTTGGCCATGTTTCCCTTACATTTCCAGAAAGTCACAAGGATGTTTTTAAATGCTTTTTAACGGAAAATATTTGAAAGAATAAAAAACTCCCCTGAAATTCTTCTATTTTAAAGGTGTGAAATTCTCCTCTGAATTGAATTTTAAAGCCATTTATATATTTATTTTGCAGCGTGTTTTATACGTGGACATTGATATTCACCATGGTGATGGCGTAGAGGAGGCTTTCTATACAACTGATAGGGTTATGACTGTCTCATTCCATAAATTTGGAGACTATTTTCCTGGTACAGGGGATATACATGATATTGGATATTCAAAAGGGAAATACTACTCTCTAAACGTACCTCTCGATGATGGGATTGATGATGAGAGCTACCAGTCATTATTCAAACCAATTATTGGGAAAGTTATGGAAATTTTTAAGCCCGGTGCGGTGGTTCTCCAGTGTGGTGCGGACTCCTTATCTGGGGACAGGTTAGGCTGTTTTAACCTTTCAATAAAAGGGCATGCAGAGTGTGTAAGATATATGAGATCATTTAACGTGCCATTATTGCTTCTTGGTGGCGGAGGTTATACCATCAGAAATGTTGCTCGTTGCTGGTGCTACGAGGTATAGTGCTCTTTGTATGTGAATGATTAGATATTATATAATTTTGTTATACCGCTATATATTGGGACCTTACCATGTTTAGCAACATGCACATTGAGGATCTATTAATTGTTAGTTATGTTGGGGTTGAAACCTGGGACTGGAGATGTAGGTTGTAATCTTATTCACTTTTATAATAGTGGTAAACCTTCTTCTCTCCCGTAGATGTAGGCACAATGCTGAACCATGTAAATTCTGTTCACAAAGTTCTTTGATTTCTTTTAATTTTACATTCTCATTGCACGGTTTAAATATTCAACATATATAAAAGGAGTAATTTGGTTGATTCCTTGAGTGCCCTTCAATTTTTAGTTTCATTGTCTGTTATACATCTCTATAGAATATATTTACAAGGCTGAAAAATGTCATCTACCTTTTATGTTATCCTCTGTTTTTCTAACTTTTTATCCTCTATAAAATGTCATCTCTATAATATGTCATTGGATGTCATACATCTGTTATCCTCCAATTTTTTTTTAAATTACCCATAAACATAATAAGAAGGTATGAGGCTTAAAGATGTTTTGGTCTAACTTTTTTGTTTTCCAAAGCTACCCATTATACAATACCAGTTTATCGCAAACATGTTGGATTAATTAAATTCCTTTTCAACAATATGACACTGAAAGCAGGAGAATAAACCACTTTGGTTTCTAATTTTTGCTCACCCCTATTTATTACCACAAAAAGGTTGAATGCTGCCTTGTGTTGTTCTCTAAGTACCCCTAGACACCAAGCATGGTTTCCTTGCTTTTTCCTCGAAAACTATCCTTTCCCAAACATAGTTGATGGATTATGTTTTCTGAATTTACTATCCTTGATCTATTACCTTATGTAAAGGAAGATATGATGATCAAACTTGGTTTCTTCCTTTCCTTTTTCACAAACTGTATGCATTTTATTTTGTTCCTATTATTTCATTTTTCTAAGAACTACCTTAACCAAACAAAAGAAGCTGTCATACTTAAACATGGTTCTTACGTTTTTAGTTGTCAAAATTACTTCAATCTTGTTTGACAAGTCTCATTTTTTTTTCAAAATATATTGGTTTAATTTTATTTATTTATTTAATTTTTGTTTTTCTCAAAACTCCTGATCCCACAATATACTTTACACAAAAAAAGACTTGAAGAAAAGGTTTGTTTTGCTGTACCTTTTTGTTTTTCCGAAACTACCACTAGCTATGGTATGAGACATTTTTTTATCGCTATGGTATGAGACGTATAACATGTTTCTTCCCATTTTTATTTTTTGAAATTAACATTTTTGCTCCTGATTTTTTGTCTTATCAAAGCTACCCTTAACATGGGTTCTACACATAAGAGATATGAGAAGCAACTTGTTGGTTTACTATAGAGATAAGATGCTCGCAAATAAATGCTTGTGCCCCAAATAATTGTGTGTTTGATTTCTTATTCAGGATCATTACGTCGGAGCTGCGATATCTTTCATTTCTTCTTAAGCTTTGGGATTTGGTTGTTTTTATCTAAGCGTCCATTTTTGTTGCCAAATTTTATTGCGTTGTTACTATTGACTAAACTTTTAATTTTTAACTTTTTAAAAGAGGCAGATTCTAAGAACTGCCAATTTCTGAAGTGAAGAATTTATTCCCCATATCTTGATGTCTCTTTCAACTTGAGAAACTGGAATTTTAAGAGTGCACAGAGAATCCTTCTTAAGTTGAGAAACTAGATTTGCTATATATCCTTTTTAAGTTAATAATACATTTGTTACAATTCGGAGCAGACCGGAGTTGCCCTGGGAGTAGAAGTTGATGACAAAATGCCACAGCATGAGTATTATGAGTATTTTGGTCCAGACTATACTCTTCATGTTGCTCCTAGTAACATGGAGAATAAGAACTCACGTCAGTTATTAGATGAAATAAGAACAAAGCTTCTTGATAATCTTTCAAAGCTCAGACATGCACCCAGCATCCAGTTTCAGGAACGTCCACCCGATACAGAACTCCCGGAGGTTTGTTTCCGCATCAGTTATTTTTGTAGTATTTGTTTATCCCTTGATAACCTCTTCTTTCTTGCAATTTACTTATTGTCAGTTGTCTAACTAGTCTCATTTTTCTTTCTTATTTTGTAGTTTCCCTTAAGTGTTGATATTTTCTAATAAGATTGTGCACATCTAAGGCTTGTTGCATAGTTGGATGGCATATTATTGCTATTTCTTAGAGGATCTAAAATAAAAAATTAAAAACCTTGAAAAATGTGGTGGAAAAATTTCAGACTGCCCTTCCAGTTTACATATGATTATCCAAGGATTAGACATTGCATATTTAGCTTGAAACCCAAAAAATTAACTTTTGTTAAAGTTTATGAGGTTCCATTCTTTCAAATCTACAAATCCAAGATGAAAGGCACGCAATATTCGTGACTTAGCATGCATTTGTTCATCAAGTCAGGACAAATGAAACGAAGGAAACAAAGAAACAGACTTAAATACTATTTAGCAATTTTGGTGAAGTACAAGTCACAAAAATGACTTTCAGAATGAAGAGTTCACAGAGTAAGTGGTTCTGAATCATTCATGAGTGTTTAAAAGGATATTTGGTGGTTTCCATGCAATTTTTGGAAGAGATATTGCAAACATAGGGAAAATTTTAATTTCTCCCTATTTTGACCTGTTATAGCAGCCAGCACACGCTATGGGAACCTTTTTATACTGGTAGCCCAAGGAAATTAAGATAAAGAAAGATTGCATTATACACATATATTTTGAAGGGAAGATAAGGACAGGTTGTGAGTTTGGTTTTTACTAGTCTTTGGGTCTTGTCTACCTTCATTTTATGAATGCAAAATATTTTCAAACTGAGATCAAAGATAGGTTTTGATGTTGATATTAAGTTGGAGAAAAATTTTCAAACCAAGATCCATAAACAAACTCCCCTTCCACCTTATCTCCAATCATCCCATTTTTGTATTCTACAAAGGAAACCCCAGAAAGGACCCATCCAAGAAAATACAAAAAAAGAGAGAAAATAAAGTTTTCAAGAAATTAATTATCTGATTTTCTGGTCATTGTAACTCACCTCTTGGATCTCTTGTATGACTTAGTATTGATGGGGAAATACCATCGGGGTTTGTTCTTGTACTCTGAATTTTCAATTAAAAAATATCTTTGTGTTTCAAATTTGTCTTAAGTAGTAGAGTTTCGTATAGAAAGCTCTTCTCCTCTTTCTTTTTACAGCTTCGTAAAAGAATCCTGAACTTCCCCTTTCCCATCTCTCTTACTTCCTTTGCAACTGGAGATTTACATTGGTTTATAGTTTTGAAACAATGATTGCATAAAATCTACATCCTTCTGTATGTCAACAACCTTATGGTGAGAGGGGTAGGGGAAAAAAAGGAGAGAAATTTTATTTCTTTTTATGTTTGTCGGGGGGGTGGTGGTGGGTGTGTTCAAGAATACCAAAAAATGGTTGTAAGTTGTTGGCATGAATTTCTGGGAAAATTTTGCACCTCTAGAGTAAGGGAATTTCAAAAGAAGTGTGGGGAAAACTTCAGAATATTCCTTTTAAACAATTGTGCAAAATAATTTCTAAAATAAGGGCAATCTTGATTGGAAAGGAACCTTAGTACTTCCAAAAATGGGAAGTCTTAGAGAACATTTAAACCATAGTGGTTCTTTCCCACTTTATCCATGTAGGTTCTGTAAACATATAATCAATTTCTCTAGTTTAAACCTTTGATTGTCTTCTATTCATATTGGTAGGTGTAGATGATTGTTGTTTTATAATTTCTAGCAATGATGGAAAACTTTATGTCACACCCCGACTCCCTAGTTGCAACGATATTGTCCGCTTTAGCCCACTAGGCCTCACAGTTTTGCTCTTGGGTTTTACCCCAAAAGGCATTGTTGCATGAGGGAGTCACAAGCCTACATTTATAAACCTTCACCTTCTCCTCCCCAAGCAATGTGGGACTCAGGATCTCGCACTTTAATTGTTTAAATATTCAGCTAGGTGAAGATCAGGGCAATGGGGATGAGAGGTGGGATCCAGATTCTGACATGGATATCGATGAGGAACGGTATGTTTTCTTTCCTTTTATTCTTTTAATTTATTAATATATTATTTTTCAAGAGAAAATTGCACTTACCTCCCTTCTAGTTTCTAACAACCGGAAATACCTCCCTTAAGGTTTCTGACACTAACCTCCCTCGTCAGAGTTGTAAAATCAACCATGTTAATAGAAGTAGTTATTTTGCCAATTTTATCCCTCATTGATATTCATTTAGAAATTAATAACATTTTAAAAATTAAATGATTAAAGCACCCATGATTTTAAATTCGATTAGTATTGTCTTTAAACCTTAAAAAAATCATTTTGCATTATCTAAAATCTCCAAATCTTCAACTTTTTGTTCTTGAGGATGGTAAATTCATCAAAGAACATTCAAATATTAATAACGTTAGTGTAGAAGGGACAACCATGCCGTAGATTACAAAACTAGAAGGGAAGTTTGTATCATTTCAGAAACCTCAGGGGAGGTATTTGCAGTTGTGAGAAACCAGAAGGGAGATAAGTGTAATTTTTTCCTTTAACGTTTCTGCTGGGTCATGTCATCTTGCAGCTAATGGTCCTTTTCTTTGTTGACGTTGTTGTTGCATATAGTAAGCCTCTGCCAAGCAGGGTAAAGAGAGAGCTTGTTGAAACTGAGCTTAAAGATTTGGTATGTTCTCTTTTTGTTTCTTCTGGTATATATCCACTTGACGTTCCTTCTCAATGATTGTATTTTCCGGAGCAATCTTTTGTCAAACTTAACCAAGTCCTGAGCATCAGTGATTACAGTTTTCTTATGTCTAAAATATGAGCATCTGCTTAGCATAGTTTTGAATTGCTGCTGGCTAAATATCAACTTAACTTCTTGGTTAGGGGTGGTAATTCAAGGTTGTCTCCAGTGCTATTTGTGGGGCTTGATTTTTGTATGCTTATATTGCTACTTTTTTGTATGCTTGATCGTATCATTCCTGTGTAGTAAGAACTTGTTTTACCTAAATAGCTTAGTTAGAACCAAAGCGTAGGTGAGTGTGTTTTCTGCTTCTTTTCAGTTTTACCATGAACTGAGTACCCTAAATTTAGTCTTGTACTCCCAATGTGCTAAAGTCAACCCAAGAAAGAAGTTCAATTCGTTTTATGATGAAATCTACTTGTTCTATTAACTTTTGAGAAGCACTAACTGGGAATTTGTATCTGAATTTGCTCCAAAGTTTTCCAGCAACTAAAGTCGTGTTTAGCATTTATTTTGGGAATGCATTCCAAGGCTTGCAATGAGTTCCAGGGCTTGGAAATGAATTTCAAGGGAAAACAGTGGTTCGATTAGGACCTAAGGAATGATTCTGGAAAATACACTGAAATCCAGAAACAGGCGGAGACCTGTTTTTTGGATTCTCATTTTGCAAGTTTGCGGTGGCAAACTTGTAATATTTGTAATCCCCAAAAGGCACTCTTCGAATCTTCTATAAAACATTCATCGTGTGATGAGGACAAAGTTATTTGTTATAAAAAGGTTTTTAAAGTTAGAATGATGGCAAACTTATATTTGGCTTTTTACAAAAAAGTGAAAAAGCTTAAACTGAACATCCAACCCACCCTCTCCCAACTCATTTTTGCAATGAGTTCATAATCCAAAATGAACGCGAAATGAGGCCTAATTAAATCAATTTATTTGTCATTCATATTGGAAGCGGATCGATAAACGCATTTTAAGTTTTCATAATGTACTAGAATGGTATATTTTCCGAATAGTAAAAGCCGTTTTTGGATAAAGTTACTGATTCTACGGGTAGACCTAATGAACTTGGTACCTGCAAGAGAATCAGCCGTTTTTTTTTGTTGTTGTTGTAATTTTGGTTACTACATGTTCAGTTGGCTATCTTTGAGCCAAATGATTTGCTTGATTTCAGATGCGATTGTTCTCCAGGTGTTTGTACTATAGTGGCTTGCTTCCTTTGAAATTATAAGCTTCTGAGAAGTGTTTCCACAACTTTACGTATGGAATATTACCTAATATTATAAATAGAGAACCTGTTGCAAGCAACTACTGATTCTGTTGCATTTTGTCCTCAGGAGGATCAGAAAGGAATTGTAGAGCATGCCAGAGGCATTGATTCAACAGCGGAGACTGCATCCGCAAAGGTGAATGTTTGCATCACAAACTCACACACGTATAAAATGTGCTAGCTTTTGATTTTTGAGTAGTGTACAGACCTAGGACCTAACTATTCCTTCCCCTTGTCAGGCTTCAGATGTGTGTCCCATGTCAATAGAAGAGCCAAGCGTGAAAATCGAGCAAGAAAATTTAAATAAGCCATCGGATCAGACTGTGCAAATGTATTCCAAGTCGTGATCATCTGCCCTTAAAGGGCCTGCTGTGTGTTCATCTGTAAATGAATGGAGAAAGGCTTAGCGGCTATCATTTGCAAGCACAGCTCTCAGCGCAACCAAGGGCATCTAAGCTAAGCTATTTTTTGTTGTTTTTTGTTTTTTGAGAGATGGGGAGATGTGGTGGTGTTTGGTTTGTGGGTGTGGGAGAGAGTGACTAATTAATCTAGGAGGAAATTTGGTGCCAGTAGCGGCTGTTAATTAAAAGATAAAGGCAGAATTACACGCCTCATAAAATGTCATTGATTTGATGGTATTGTGGTCACGCAAAAGATCCAATGATCCGTTTTTGCACAAACACTTGTGAACATAAAACTGCTAGGCAAAAATGCTGGCTCTTGGGGAAACTGCCGAATTATGAAGATTCTAAACTTGTGATTATGGGTCCCACTACCTCAGTGTCCAAGTTTTCAAAGAAAAAAGGAAGGGAAATTTAATTTTTAGTGGTACTTTATTAAACTAGCAAAGTTTTGAATTTTAACTTTTAATACACCTTTATCAAAATAATTAATTTTTAATACTATTTCACTATTACAATTCAACTATTCCAAAAATGCCTTTACGTCACTTATCCAAATGACTTGTATAAGTTACTTTATTGACTTGTACAAATTAATTTTTGACTTGTACAAGTCATTTTATTACTTGTACAAGTCTAAAATGGCTTGTACAAGTCAATGTATTGCTTGTACAAGTTTCGGAAGTAAATTGTATAAGGGTATTTTTGGAAGAATTTATCCGTAACAGTGAAATGACATTAAAAATTAATTATTTTGATAAAGGTGTATTAAAAGTTAAAACTCAAAACTTTGCGCCTACTAAATCTTAAATAGTTTGATAAAATACCACTAAAAATTAAATTTCCCAAAAAGTAATGGCACAATTGTCCGATTCCATTGGGTACCGAGTCTAAAAATCTTTTAATTCGACTTAACTGGTTAGGTGGTTACAAAAAAAAATGATGGGAAAATTACCATACACCCTTATTTTTAAAAATTATTTCCACAAAACATTATCGTAATTGCTAAATACCTACTTTACACTGTTTTTCAGAGAAAAAAGACGTGATGCCCCACTTCAAATATAAAAAGGTTTAAAATACCCATTTCACCCCTTAATATACGGTTTTATATTTAAAATTTGGTTTGTATAAACCGCCCATAAATGAACCTATCGGTTCATTTTAAAAACCCAGGCCATCTTCGTCTCCTTTCCAACCCTTTACATCCTTGACCTAACAATTTTACCGTGACTGTCGCTGGAGTCATTTTGCCGTCGATGTTAAGGAACGGAAGCTCTCGTTTTCTTCTTCTTTCTTTACCTCCGCCGACGACGTGAGTCTGTAGGGAGGAGCTTCATTAGTTGTTAAGAAACAGCCATGGCGATGAGCTTAGCATTCGCGTAACAAGACAAATATATTCATAAAATATCCCATTAAATGCACAGATAAACAAGTTCCAGATTCGCAGACATTCTTCCAGAATCGGAGTAGTTGTGGATTCATTGTTATCTTTTGCTAAGTTGTTCGTATACGTGGAACATCATCTGTTTGTTTAGGCGCCTTGATCCGGACTGGGCACGAATTCGACAGCACTCAGTTTGACTTTCGTGCGCAAGCAAGGAAAAGGAGAACCATCACCGTTTGTTTCTATTTTTTATTTGAAGATGTTACTTTTTCTCTTTTGCTTTAAAAAATCTATTCTTTCAGGTATTTTTCAGAGATTTGAACTAAAGGGTTATGCTTTGAAAGGCATTCCGGTTTGCTGTGCCTTCTTGGTGGGTACGTCTAGTTCACTCCCTTGGATTCTGATTGCTTCTTCTTCTTTTTTTTTGAAATTGTTTTTTCGAAATCCAAGATCGTAATCCCTTTTTTTCACCTTTTTATTGCAGATATTGGTACGATTTTTTAAAATTTTCTCCCACTCTGTACTCATCAGTTCTCTGTATGCAACATGGCATGATCCCAGTGACCTTCGCCTCTTTCAATTCTGCAAAATGGGGAGAGCCAGCAGGTGGTTAAAGGGGCTGTTGGGGATGAAGAAAGACAAGGAAATCAGAGACAATTTGAGCTCCGGTGATTGAAAAGAGAAGAAAAGGTGGAGCTTTGGCAAGTCATTGACGGATTCTGTCGGTGTTAAACAGATCCCGGTGACCTTCTCAACGAATATACCTTCTGTGGATGGTATATCATATCAGTGGGTTGCATTTCCTGAGGATTTCCCTTGGGATTTTTCTATTTAATCTTAAAAGTTTCACTGAACTCATGGCTTCATACCTTCTGTGGAGGGTATATCACATCAGTGGGTTGCATTTCCTGAGGATTTCCCTTGGGATTTTTCTATTTAATCTTAAAAGTTTCACTGAACTCATGGCTTCATACTGCCCAGGAAGACTCGCTCAAAATGGGGTTTGCCTATATCATATCAGTGGTTTCTCTGTTTGATGAATACAAAAACTTCTAATCAACTGTTTTATGGTGTTGATATCATATCTTTCTTTTAGTCAAAAAGAGCGATCAAGTTCTGAATTTTGTTATTGTGAGATAAATTACATTCTAACTAGCCATGGTATTCATAGATCAAGTATCGTTTTTTTTTTCTCTTTTGTGGTTTTATTTATTGATTAACTAGTTTATTATGCTGAGTCAAAATCCTCATGACAACCAGGCCTAAATACAGTAGAAAAATGAATTCCCTTTCTTTTTTTTGGTAGAAAAAATGAATCCCCTTTCTGAACAGCTTGAAATTAAGAAGAACATAAAAAAGACAAATAAATCGGACAACCTCCGCTCCATGTTTAAAAAGCACAAAATTGTTTCTTGTTTCTCACGAATCATTGGGAATGCAAAACTATTGATCACGATAAGCTTACAAGTCTTTGCGAATGCAAAACTGTTGATCACGATAAAAACAAACAATCCGTGAATATGGAATGTGATTAATTGATAAGGAACAATCCGTGAAAATACGAGTGTGATTAATTGAGGAAACAAGGAGATAAAAGAATAATGATCGAAAGAAGATGAGAGCCTACCTGATGTTCCTAAACATTGGCGGCAAACTCTCGGCGGCGAATGACTTCGGCAACAATCTTGGTATATACGTTAATTAGGTTAAAGAGTAGAAAAGGGGGTGAAGATCGGTTTTTTTCTAAATGAACCGGTTGGTTCATTTGTGGTTGGTTTATCCAAAATTTAAAATATAAAACCATATATCAAGGGGTGAAATGGGCATTTTAAGCCTTCTTACATTGGAAATGGGGCATTTTGTCCTTTTTTCTGAAAAATCAGTGTGAAATAGGTATTTAGTAGCTAGGATAGTGTTTTGTGGAAATAAGTTTAAAAAATAAGGGTGTTTGGTAATTTTCCCAAAAATAAAAGACTTAACTGGTTGGGTGAAAACTCTTTCTTCCAATAACGGATAGGTATAATATGATCTTCACTGAGGTCTAGATGACCTGCAGGTTGTAACACTAGTAGGTCAGTTTTATGACCATCGAGGACCTGGGTTCCACCTACACCCTCATCAAAGGGGAAGGAATAGTCTCACCTCCTCCAGCTGACGACACAAGTCCTTATTCGAGTTGTTGCCGTCTCTCTTGCAACCCGCGGTCCTTCTGGAATGCATTTCATCTAGAACCACTCAGTGGTTCTAGATGGAGTATGGATGTGTGGGGTCCCTGTAGACACCCCAAATTGCACAAACAATCATCAAAAATCCTTATCTCCTGGAAAGCCAGCACAGAATTTGAAGAAAATATACTTTTACCTGTATCCGGATACTCAATCCGGATACAAGTACTCTTTCCCGTATCCGGATACTCATACCGGATACATGTGAGCCTTAGCGTATCCGGTACCATGTACCGGATACCTTAAAGCCCTTTGTTATCCGGTCTGATATACCGGATACCTTAAGTTTGCTCAAAATTATGGTTTTCCGAGAGCTTTTCACTTTTACCATCATGTCCCTCATTAAATGAGGGGAAATCGCGGAAATAACCTTAGGGTTTAGGTTGGAGGGGTTCTAGACATTAATTTGTGTCTACCAATGACCTTAGCCCTTGCCTATAAATAGGAGCCTCCTCCTTGAGCAAATGGCACACAACTCTTGTTTTGAATTCTCGCAAAGAAGAACTCCAAGAGAAGAAGAAAACCGCTGTGGAATCGCCTCCAGCACTCAGGTAAGCCTCAACTTTTCTTTTTATTTTCTGTCTTTACATTCCTAGATCTAGATCTCTTCTTCTACCTTTCTGTAGTGTAAAGCCTTGTTTGTATGTGTGAAAATCCTTCCCCGGCTCAAAGTATCTCAAGACTCCCCTAGCCGTAAAACGTGAAGGCGGATCTAGGAGAAACGAGACTGGGGATTGACCCTAGTGCTAGAACCTATGTAGCATAAGGCCTTTTTGATTGATTGTAAACTGTTCCATATTCAAAGTACCCTTGATTATCTTAAAGAGAACAGAGGGAAACGATAATGGAACGGAACCCTAGGCTATGTTAGAACCTATTTTGTTGAATCTATATGCATGTGTATGGATCTTGCTTGGGTTTTCACTTTGCACACATATTACACTATTTTGACGGGATAGGCTCATATTTGGGGTTTATTGCATTTATTGTGATAAATCTCAAATAAATAGCCTAAATCAATTCTGGAGTGTTTTTAAATGTTTTTCAAAGGTTTTGGATTCATATCACACGAATCTCACACACTTTATCAATTTTCGGACTTGGTTTTACTCAAAAGTGGCTTAGCTTGACAGCACCAGTACCCCTACTTCGGACGTCCGTAACTTCATCATCCGGATGAATTTTGGGGCGATTCCAGAACCATGGGAAAGGTGAGGCTGTCTAGTTTATGTCCACCAAATTTCATGAATTTCTATCTAGCCGATTTTTGACACCTCTCTGTCGAAGTTAAGTGGACAGTTCAGGTCCAAGTACAGAACTTGTCACTTCGACGGACCGCCATGTGTTCGTTTGAAGTCCGATTCGAGTGAGTTTTGTTTCTGAGTACTCCTTTATGAGTCTATTTTCAAATCCAGTTGGTTTCATAATTTTTGAATTCCATTTGAATTATTGGTAGACGATTTACTCAGAACTGCTCATTTGCATTTTTCTGGGTAAATCTGTGATCTTCAGGGCCTGTTCGGGAGACCACCCAAGGCACGTCCGAAGGGATTTTTGTATGAGGCTAGTTTCTTTTGAAAGATGGCCATACAAACTTCAATCACACCAAATTTCACGGATTTTTATGTAGTGGATTTTTCTAGACAATTTTCCAAAGTTGCCCACTTACCACTTTTAAAAATCCCCAGCAGCAACTTCAAAGGAGCATAACTCCTAGATTTTTCATCGAAATGAAGTGAAATTTTGCATGAGACTCTTATTTACCCTGATCTTTCAAATGGATTTGGTTTGGTTCAATTCAGAATTGGATTTGAATGATTTTAAGGCAAAGGATCTTACTTTTTACCAAAATTCCCGGATTTGCCTCAAAATTGGTTTTTGCCACTTTTGCTTTGATTTCCATCTTTTGAGATATTCCAGAAGTGATATTGACATAAGAGAGGATCTAAAATCCATTTAGATCTTCATGTGAAAATATCATACATTAATCCTTTTTCAAGGTTTTCTATGATTTTTAGCAAGCTTTCTTACTTTATTTTTTGCATGAACATACACTTGGCAACCACTTCGTGTGGATGAATGGGGGTGCCTAACACCTTCCCCCGTTCATAATCTAATCCCCTTACCCATCTCTGGATTTGTTTTTTTAGTAGGGTTATTTTTACCCTAGAATTTGCCTTTTAGCATTTTTTGCTATTTTTGCCTACTTTTGAATCTTTGGTGTCCATTCTCACCCCAAAATCATGAATGGTGGCGACTCTCCCAATTTTTGCGTTGAGCCCGTGTGTTGACGGAGGGATGATCACTCCGGTGATTTTTTCCCATGTCTCACAACTGGCGACTCTGCTGGGGACTTGTGGATTTAAGTCATTTTGTGTATATTCATGCTTTTTCATCACTTTTGAATGCTTGCTATTTTGTTTACTTTATTGGTGTATATTGGTGTATTCTAAATCTGATTGGGATACTTTTAAATTTTACATTGATGAAGGCATGTGTGTATGCTTGGATATGCTAAGGATCATGTTTAGGGCCTTACTTTGTTGTGCATGCCTACCTGTTTTTTGTTTGCCTTGGGTTAGGAGGTTCTTAGTGCTATTATTTGAGCATGAAAACATTGAGCAAAAATCGGTAAATTCAGTAGCCATCATATGGGTTTTCAAGCATGTTTTTACCATCAAAACTCTCCTTATACCATGTCAAGTAGTTGGTAAATGTTTGGGCATTAATTTGGGGTATAAGTGATGCACTTTTGAGCATGAGAAATCTGAAAATTTTAGTGCATATTTCTGGAAATTTTAAGCATGTTTTACCTCATTGAAACACTTTGGTATCATGTCAAGTAGTGCTAAAATTTTAGGCTCCAATTTGGGGTAGAAATGGTATACTTTGAGCATGAAAAAGAGCATGAAATCTGGGATTTTAGGGAATGCTTTTGAGTTTCAAGCATGCTTACATGATTTAATGGTTGTTTGTACAAATGACATGTTTTGTATAACACTTTTTGGGCATGCAATATTTTTTGTGCATATTTAGTTACTTTGGTGCTTGCTTGCTTGTATTTAGCTTCATTATTTTTGTCATTAGTACCTTGGCTTGAAATTGAATGCATGGCTACGAAAAAGAGTGGCAAGGGGCTGGGACGTTATGAATGTTACCACAATTTTAAAATTGCACTTGAGCACTTGAAACAATTTGCACAGCCTACCCTTTACCTATTAGGAAGTTGAACCATGAATGTGTGTAGCTTGGCGCACCGAGGTCGTGACTTCGGAAAGCGAAAGTGAAAACATTTACCTTAGAATTTGAGTCAATGATGTGATGACAATGGGATCTGTGATTCGATTCCGGGCATCACTAGACTTGAGTTCTAAGTTGCCAATTAAGCCAAAACCCAAAAACCATACGCTTGAAGGTGGAGAAACACGTTTTCGGCTAAAAGCACACAATTGCGTTTGGGGAATTGGGTGTAAATGTGGGAAGGCCGTTTGCATGTTTTACAGGCCAAGGTATAATGTGAATACCATATTAAATGAAGGTAATACAAGGTGGCAAGGTAAAACCATGTTCTTTTCATGAATTTGGGGATTTTGCAAATATGATGTCCAAGCCCAATTTGGGGCAAGTTTTGAAGGTCAAATTAAGGTGAACATCAATTGGGAATGAAAAAAAATCAAATCTGGTGAAAAAGATGAGTCAAAAAGGGCCATTTCGGCAATAACCGGCAACTCAGGCCGGTTAATAACAGCTCTAATCGTATCCGGTACATATTTCCGGATACAAAGACATATGCGGATATCCGGTTAGGTTGACCGGATACAATAAGGCATATTTTTATCCGGAATAGTATACCGGATACATTCAAAAAATGCACAAATTGGCTTTTCAGCCCAAATTTTCAGAATAAAATGCCTAAAACACTGTGGATAATCCTTAGGCACCCCGAAAAGAACATAAGAAATGTTCCTAAAAATACAAAATCAAAAAAAAAAAAATTGGGACCCTTGGAAGCCCTAGAATATTCCATAAAAACCTTGGTTGGTTATTTTTATCAATCAAATCAAAAAAAAAGTGGGACACTTGGAAGCCCTAGAATATTCCATGAAAACCTTTGGTTGGTTATTTTTATCAATCAAAAAAAAAAAAAATGAAAACCTTGGTTGGTTATTTTTATCAATCAAATCAAAAAAAGTGGGACACTTGGAAGCCCTAGAATATTCCATGAAAACCTTTGGTTGGTTATTTTTATCAATCAAATCAAATAAAAAAAAAATGAAAACCTTGGTTGGTTATTTTTATCAATCAAATCAAAAAAAAAAGTGGGACACTTGGAAGCCCTAGAATATTCCATGAAAACCTTTGGTTGGTTATTTTTATCAATCAAATCAAAAAAAAAAATGAAAACCTTGGTTGGTTATTTTTATCAATCAAATCAAAAAAAAGTGGGACACTTGGAAGCCCTAGAATATTCCAAGACACCTTTGGTTGGTTATTTTTATCAATCAAATCAAAACATTTGTGGGATACTTGGATAGAATATTCCAAGACACCTTTGGTTGGTTATTTTTATCAATCAAATCAAAACATTTGTGGGACCCTTGGAAGCCCTAGAATATTCCATGAAAACCTTGGTTGGTTATTTTTATCAATCAAATCAAAAAAATGGGGACCCTTGGAAGCCCTAGAATATTCCATAAAAACCTTGGTTGGTTATTTTTATCAATCAAATCAAAAAAAAATTGGGACCCTTGGAAGCCCTAGAATATTCCATGAAAACCTTGGTTGGTTATTTTTATCAATCAAATCAAAAAAAAAATTGGGACCCTTGGAAGCCCTAGAATATTCCATAAAAACCTTGGTTGGTTATTTTTATCAATCAAATCAAAAAAAAATTGGGACCCTTGGAAGCCCTAGAATATTCCATAAAAACCTTGGTTGGTTATTTTTATCAATCAAATCAAAAAAAAATTGGGACCCTTGGAAGCCCTAGAATATTCCAACACAAAATCAAAACAAAAAGAAAAAAAACAAAAAAAACAAAAAAACAAAAAAATCTGGATTGGTGTTCACCTAACCTACTGGTTTACATTTATAGGTGTGTGGCTCAGATTAAATGGGAGCTGACATGTTTCTTTGCTTTTCCTTACTCAGGTACACTTATTTGCAATCATTGCTCCCGTGACCAGATCCAAAGCCAGAGCTATGAACACTGAAGAAAACCAAGCCCAAGCCACCGTACCCGCTCAAGACTTTACTCAGCTGCAGGAGCAAGTGGCCGGTCTGGCCAAAATGCTGGGAGACTTACTGGCGGCTCAGGCCCAGCAGGCCCAAGCCCAAAATCAGGCGTCGACTTCTCATCCGGCACCGCCACCTCAGGCCTATATTCCGCCTCCGGCTCAGCCCATGCCTGAGCCCATTTCTGAACCAGCCCCTGAGCCCATTCTGATCAGGGAAAATACAGTCGAGTCTGAGAAAGAGCTGGAAAAAGAAAAGGCTAGGGATGAGATGGAAAAGAAAATGCTGCTGAGGATAGAGAGGATCCAGGCAGAGCTGAAGGAAGTGAAAGGGGGAGGCAGCCATGCAGGCACCACCTTCGAGGACCTGTGCATGTACCCGGACGTCTGTCTACCGGCTAAGTTCAGGTGCCCGGATTTTGACAAGTTTGATGGCACGGGCTGCCCATTAAGCCATCTGAAACTATACTACGGGGCCCTGTGCCAGTTTGGCCGGGACGATGGAATACTGATCCAGCTCTTCCAGAGGAGTCTGACCGGGTCAGCCCTTCGGTGGTTCGCTACAGTGGACCATGGAAGGATTAGAAGGTGGAAGGACTTGGCCGATGCTTTCCTGGACCAGTACAAGTTCAACTCTGAGATCGTGCCGGACCGGTACGACATGATGAGGATGACCAAGGGGAAGGATGAACCGGTACGGCAGTACGCCAAGAGATGGAGAGAGGCCGCCTCCCAGGTCAGGCCACCTATGCAAGAGCCGGAGATGATCTCCACATTTATGGGCACACTGGGGTAGCCCTTCTACAACCATCTGGTGGGTCAGATAACCACCAACTTTGCAGCCCTGGTGCAGGTGGCTGACCGGATTGAAGAAGGGGTCAGGTCAGGACGGCTGATAGACTACTCTACTCTGACGGGGCAGTCTGATTCCTCTGCCTCCATGGCCCAGAAGAAAGGGGCCGGGTTTAAAAAGACGGGGGCCCGAAAAGAAGGGGAGGTGAACCTGGTCCAGGCTCCTCCAGCTAAGAAGCCACTTCAAGTCAACATCTCGGCACCCCAACAGGCCCAGCAGGCCCAGCAGTCGTACCAGACCCCGCTGAATGTCAACTTCTCTCCCTCTGTGCCAGCTAACACAAGGAGGACTTTTTCTAAGGAGGAGCGGGATGCCTGGTTCACAGCAAGAAAGAACCGGGTTTTCACCCCTCTACCCATATCTCTGTCCCAACTACTGCCAACCCTGCTGAAAGGGGAATACTTGACTCTGAAGGAGCCTAACCCAAATGCCCCGAAGGGGAGAAATTTTGACACATCGGTCACCTGTGACTTCCACATGGGTGCACCGGGGCACTCTACTGATACCTGCTGGGTATTGAAGCATGCGGTCCAGGACCTGTTAGACCAGAAGGCCTTGGTCTTTAACACTGCTGCACCGGCCCCGTCCGGGAATGATATTGGGCAGAACCCTCTGCCTTACCACAATGGGGCAGGCCCATCCAACTCCATCACTGCCATATCCACCACGAGAAGGGCCTTTGACCCATCACAGCTTATAGCACCAGTAGGGACCACTGTCCAGGTCCGTTTCTTCCAAGAAGAGGAAGAGGAGGAGATCAACATGGTCTCCCAAAAAAATAATCTTGCTGCTGAGGACATAAGCTCCTCCTTAAACCGGGTCTCTTCTCTGATGGCCCAGATAAATACTGCAAGGCCCCCATTGGTCTTCAATTGCAGTCCACCCACTTATTCACCATCCAAGCCGTCTAAGGCTCCACTGGTCATCAATCTTGACCCCACCACTGCTTCCATCACTTCTTCTGTCCCCACAAAATCCAAACTTCAACCCTTGGTTGTAAATGTGCAGCCAGCCCATACTATCCCTAAACCGGCCCATACATCCCGGTCCAAACTCCAGCCACTAGTGGTTGACATCCCTAAATTAGCCTATTCAGAGGCCGCTGTACCATGGAATTACAGCGAGGGAATCACGGCTACGGTTCCAAAGGTTAGTAACCAGAACCAGGAGGAGGTGAACCTCATGACGAGGTCGGGGAGATGTGCAGGGGGTGAAGAGAAAGAAAAGGAGACAGAAGCAGAAAGGGAGAAAAAAGAAAATGATGAAAAAAGAAAACAGAAAGGAAAAAACAAGATAGGAGAAGACACCCCTCAGGGTGCAGAAAATGAGGCAGCAGACCTCATAAAAATAATAAAGAAAAGTGAATTCAATCTTGTGGATCAGCTAAACAAGGTCCCGGCCCAGATTTCAATACTGGGTCTTTTGCTTAATTCTGAAAAGCATAGGGATGCATTGTTAAGGGTGCTACAGAGTGCACACGTATCCCAGACCATTGATCCAGACCAGCTTGGTAAAATGGTTGGTCAAATCTTGTCACATAATGTGATAAGTTTCTCAGAAGGTGAGATCAGCCCAGGTGGGTGTTATCATGTGGACCCTTTGCACATCACCGTGCTTTGTAAGGGCTGCATGGTTGCACGGGTTTTAATTGACAACGGGTCAGCGTTAAACGTTTGCCCGTTAATCACTTTTACCAAGCTGGGGCTGGACCAGTCAAAGATAAAACGAAATGGGCGGATAGTAAGGGCTTTTGATAGCTCCAAGACCCACTCCCTAGGGGAGATTGAACTGCCGGTCACAATTGGGCCGAATATCTTTAACATCACATTTGAGGTGATGGATATACCCGCAGCCTTCAATCTGCTCCTAGGGAGGCCGTGGATACATTCGGCTAGGGCAATACCATCCACGCTCCACCAAAGGGTGAAATATATAAGAGGGCAAAGGGTGATAACAGTCCTAGCTGAAAACTTGGTGCCGCCCATCGTGTCACCTGATGTACCCTTGATCAATGTTGACCTAACTGTCGACAAGATTGCATTCCACTCATTCCAATTTGAGGCGGTCAATTACATACCTGGGGGGTGTGAGAAAAAGAAGGAAAAGGGGACCACTGCAGAAAAGATGGTCAAGAAAGTGATGGAGAAATACCACTTTCACCCAGGGAAAGGCCTGGGGATCAATCTGCAGGGGATGGTGGAGCCAATCATGGCTAAGAAACTAGTCCCAAAGGTAGGGTTGGGCTTCAAGCCCAGAGGCTGGAGAAGAATGAAATATGAAGAAGGGGAGAGCAGAAGCAAAGGAAAACTCCCGCATCTGAGGGTGAACTTTCCAAAACCCTCCTATATAATCCAAATTTCTCCTCCCATGGACCAGTCCAAGCCTCCATACCGAAACATTAACCCATTTCAAAAGCCTTTTGTTTCGGCCCTACAACCCTATAACCCCTCTCCAATACTGGGAGCAGTGGATGGGCCTGGACCACAGCCCGAGCAGCAGGTGGACTTTTCTGAAGATGTTGGTGCATTCTTCGCCATGACTGAAGGCGAAAAGACTGACGGTGACGTGGACCTGCCGTTCATTGACTGGGCCGCAGTAAAGATTCCAGACAAGGTCATTTCTGGATTGGGCCCCGTAGCAGAAAAGGGCAGTACCCACCCGGTGATGATGGCATCGGATGCTGGGCTTGAGGAACGGGCTTTCCCTATTTCCCCTGCTCCCCAAAATTTTGTATTGAACAATTGGGAGGAGACTCCCCTTACCTTTGAAGCAGCGTTAGTTCGGCAAACTGACGCGGCTTCCAAAAAAAAACTCCAATAGTGGATTGCCAATTCCCTGAAGGTTCTAATGGGCCTTCGTCTTCAGGGGAATTATGTTTAGAAGGCCCACAAAAAACCCAAAAAGATTTTTCTATTTTTTCTAGGAAATTTAATTTTTTTCAAAAAGGTCCAAACCACTTATGAGCCATATAATCAGACCGAATTGGACCAGGTTGAATATGACTTCGACCTTGAGCTCGACTTTGATCTCATGGGGGTCGAAGAAGAGACCGAGGTCGAAGAAGAAGATGTTCCAAAAGAAATTGAATACCAATTGGAACGTCATGAAAAGGGGGTCCAACCTAATATTGAGGAGACCATATCCATAAACCTTGGGACCAAAGATGACCCAAAAATTGTAAAAATCGGGTCATGCTTGTCTGATGTGCAGAAAAATGAAATGTCACAGTTCTTGGCAGATTACAAGGATGTGTTTGTTTGGTCATATCGGGACATGCCGGGGTTGGACACAGACATGGTGGTGCACAAGTTGCCAATTTTGCCAGGGGTTAAGCCGATTAAGCAGAAGCTGAGAAGATTGAAGCCGGAATGGACCTTGAAGGTCAAGGACGAAGTGGTCAAACAGTTTCAAGCTGGATTTTTGGCAGTCTCTACGTACCCAGAGTGGCTCGCAAACATAGTGCCGGTACCCAAGAAGGACGGGAAGGTCCGAATGTGTGTGGACTATAGAGACTTAAACAGGGCAAGCCCGAAGGACGATTTTCCGCTTCCACACATCGACATTCTGGTCGATAATACTGTGGTACATAGCCTGTTTTCTTTCATGGATGGGTTCTCCGGATATAATCAGATCAAGATGGCTAAGGAAGGTCAAGAGAAAACAGCATTTATCACACCTTGGGGCACATTCCACTACACAGTCATGCCATTTGGGCTTAAAAACGCTGGGGCAACATACCAGCGGGCCATGACTGCACTATTCCATGACATGATCCATAAGGAGATGGAGGTCTACGTAGACGATATGATTGCCAAATCATGCAAAGAGGAGGACCACTTGATAAATCTGAAGAAAGTGTTTGATCGTCTCAGGAAGTACAGCTTAAGGCTTAACCCGGCTAAATGCGTCTTTGGGGCTACATCAGGGAAATTACTGGGGTTTATAGTGAGCCGAAGAGGAATTGAAATTGACCCGGCTAAAGCCAAGGCCATAATTGAAATGCCAGCACCCAGAACCGAGAAGGAGGTCAGGGGCTTTCTTGGAAGGATTCAATACATAAGCCGGTTCATAGCACAGCTCACTGCTATCTGTGAACCAATTTTCAAACTTTTGAGGAAAGATAACCCGACGGTCTGGAATGAGGACTTCCAGCAGGCATTTGACACAATAAAGAGGTATTTGCTGAACCCACCTGTGCTAGTGCCACCAACTCCAGGAAGACCACTGATCCTGTACTTGTCAGTGTTGGAAACGTCAATGGGATGTGTCTTGGGGCAGCATGATGAGACTGGTAGAAAAGAAAGGGCAATTTACTATTTGAGTAAAAAATTCACGGAATATGAAGCCAAGTACTCACCATTGGAGAAGACTTGCTGTGCTCTAGTGTGGGCCACTCAGAGGCTAAGGCATTATTTCCTTAGTCACTCCACACTATTGATATCCCGGATGGACCCGCTGAAATATTTATTTGAGAAACCAGCACTGACTGGCAGAACGGCTAAGTGGCAACTACTACTGTCCGAGTTTGACCTCACATACATCACCCAGAAGGCGATCAAGGGTCAAGCCATAGCTGATCACCTGGCTGCACATCCTCTGCCAGAATATCAACCCTTGAAGACCAACTTTCCCGATGAGGCAATTCTGTACACTGAAGAGGAGGACATTGAGAGTTCTTGGCAGATGTTCTTTGATGGGGCCGCCAATATGAATGGGAACGGAATAGGGGCAGTCTTGGTTAAACCAGATGGTTCATATATCCCAATTGCAGTAAAGCTGAGATTCCAGTGCACCAATAACATAGCAGAATATGAGGCATGCATAATTGGATTGCAAGCAGCCATGGATCAAGGAGTTGAGGAACTTGACGTATACGGGGATTCGAGTCTTATCATCTTCCAAACAACTGGTGAGTGGAAAACCAAGGATCACAAATTGATCCCCTATCACCAGTATTTGGAAGAAATAAGCACAAATTTCACTCGAATTTCCTTCAACTATATGCCAAGGGCCAAGAATCAGTTTGCAGATGCTCTAGCAACCTTGGCTTCAATGGTCAGCATATCAGAAGGAGTAGACATCAGACCGCTGGAAATTGAGGTTAGAGATGAACCGGTTTACTGTCTCGTTCTAGAGGGAGCGCCAGAAGAAGAAACACCATGGTTTCAGGATATCAAGAACTTCTTGAATAATCGGAGTTTGCCAGAAAATGCCACTGCTGCTGAGAAGAGGACAATACAGAGATTGGCTAGTCAATTTCTGCTAAGTGGTGGACATGTGTACAAGAGGTCACATAACGACATTCTGCTAAGATGTGTTGCCAAGGCTGAATCGGAAAGGTTGATTGAGACTGTACATGGAGGAATCTGTGGGCCCCATATGAGTGGGCACATGCTGGCTAAGAAGATCCTGAGGCTGGGATACTACTGGACAACCATGGAGCATGATTGCTGTGTACATGTCAGGAGGTGCCACCAATGTCAGATATATGCAGATAACAAGCATGCACCCCCAAGTGAGCTGCACAACATGACATCACCCTGACCCTTTTCTATGTGGGGCATAGATGTTATTGGCATGATCTCCCCTAAGGCATCGAACGGGCACATATTCATCTTGGTGGCAATTGATTATTTCACTAAGTGGGTGGAAGCAGCATCATATGCTAATATCACAAGCAACCATGTTATCAAGTTTTTGAAGCACAACATCATTTGTCGCTATGGACTGCCAAGTGCCATAGTATCAGACAATGCCTCAAATATTAAGAACAAGGACATGAAGAAAATGTGTGAGCAGTTTCAGATCACCCACCATAAGTCAGCTCCGTATAGGCCAAAGATGAATGGGGCAGTGGAAGCAGCCAACAAGAATATAAAGAAAATCATTCAGAAGATGGTAGTAAGTTACAAAGATTGGCATGAAATGCTACCACTTGCTCTACATGCCTACAGAACCTCGATCCGGACTTCAACTTGGGCAACCCCATACTCCCTAGTCTATGGGATGGAAGCAGTCTTGCCCGTGGAAGTAGAGATCCCCTCACTCCGAGTGCTCATGGAAGCAGAACTAGAAGAAGCCGAATGGGTCCAGTCGAGACATGATCAACTTAACCTGATAGAAGAAAAGCGGTTGAAAGCGCTTTGCCATGGACAGTTGTACCAGAAAAGAATGGCCCGAGCCTACAATAAGAAAGTGAGGCCCAGAACTTTCCAAGAAGGAAACCTGGTGCTAAAGAAAATCTTACCATTTTTGGAAGACCCTCGTGGTAAGTTCAAGCCCAATTGGGAAGGCCCATATGTCGTCAAGAAAGTCCTATCAGGGGGAGCACTCATCTTAGCAGAAATGGATGGGGCAGATTTTCCTGAGCCCATTAACTCTGATGCGGTAAAAAGGTATTTCCCTTGAGTGAATATTTCTAGGAAATGATCCGAGGCCATTTTTCTTTATTTCCTTCAAAAATTTTAATCCCTAGTCTAGCCAAGTTGAGCCGGTTCGTTTCTTTGATAAACCCAAACCGGATTTACAGTCTTAAATTGGGGCAAAATCAATTGGGGCAAAAGTGAGGAAAGAAAAAGAAAAAGAGAGGAAAAGCAACGGAAATGGCAAATGAAAGCCAAGTGTGAAAAAAAAATGCAAAAAAAATGCAATTTGGGGAAAAATGGTTAAATTTATCATGACTGTAAATCCGGTTGACCTATTTCCACACTTGAAAATTTTGGGCCTTTAATACCCCTTCTTTCATAAACTGAGCCTAGCCTTTATTTCGTCCTATTTTTAAGCCCTCGGTGATCGTAGCTTGTTCATTCAAATATCAGAGTAAGATGGGTGATGACGGAATTCAGAAGCCGGCCCTAGTGAAAACCGTAACTGGCGCTAGGGGCAATATTGGCAAAAAGGCAAAAAGAAAAAAATAAAAAAAATGAAAGAAAATCAGAGGTTGAGTTGATCATGGGGATCTGAGCTTCAAGCAAAATCGGCATGAGATATATGGGGCAGTTTTGGCAGTTGGGGATGACTCTAAAGGTCCTAAGATGGACGGTTCTGATCCCTCAGTATTTTCTGGACTACCCTTTTCATTATTTAACCTGGTTTTAATTCCTTTAATTATAGGTGATTAAGTGCATGGACCAAATTTCAAAAAAAAAACAAAAAAATATAAAAAAGGAAAAATTATACTTTGGCCAGTGATGATAAATCAAATACTTTTCATAAAACCTTTGTTTTTACAACCATCTGAGCATTCTGAGGCCAATAATATAAAAACTTTATTTTGAATTAAATCCTTTGTATTTCCACTATTGGAGTTCAATTTTGTACAAAGGTATGAAAAATGTGCAGGAAATAAAGCTAGTCTCCTAGCCGCTCCTCAAGCTCCCGAATCCGAGTTGCCTGAGCTGCAATGACTCCTGAAGCCCCCTCTGCAGCGGGATCACTCAGGAAGGAAATGACCTCATCTGAAAGGGCCTGCTTGATCCTCATACTCCTAAGGTTGGCCAAAGTATCCTGGTACTTCTGCCGGATCATACGAACCTCGAAGCAACGGGCCTGCCTCTGCTCCTCCAGCTTCTCTTCCACGGCAATACGGCGTGAGATCTGCTCCTCAAGCTGCCTCTCCAGATAAGCGCCCTGTATCCTGAGCTCCTGGGCCTCCCATACCCATATCTGCTGAAGCCGCTTATGAGAAGCCCGCTCATACTCTAGAATGTCCTCATAGGTGGGAGCCAAGACTACAGGAGGATCTTCGGGTACCGGGGCCTGGGTCTGTATCTGTTCCTTGATCTAGAAGAGATAATCCTTCACATGGGCTTCTGAGAAGACTGGACCATGCATGAAGCGGACATAGGACCACTCCTTCATCAACCAGGCATTCAGCTTTATAGAAAGGGGCCCAAGACGATCCTCATATCCACATGGGATGATAATCCCCTGGGTCGCACGGAACTGACGAAGGACCCGCAGAGGAAGATACAGCACTGCATGCTTCAGGCCCGCTAGGATCAGAAAGTTGCGGTCACGGAAGCTAATCACTGTCGCTGCATTGGGCTGATAAGTGCCAGGCCATCTCACCTGGTCCTCCTGAAGTGAGCCCAAGAAAGTGAACCAGCCCTGTTTGCCCCCTGGAATATCGGGGCACCCCCTGTTGCTCATCAAGAAGGGGACTTTTAGACTCGGGAAGAAGTGTCGATTGATCTCTTCAATCTGGCTCAAATGATCAAGTAGCCAAAGCTGCAAAGGAAGAGAGATATGTCAGCACATTGTAAAAAAAAAAAAAAAGAAAAAAAAAGAGAAGAAAAAAACAGAAAAGAAAAAAAGAGAGAAAAGAATAAAAAAAAAAGAAGAAAAGGAAATGAAAAAAAAAAAGAGAAAAAAGAAAAAAAAGAAAAAAAAGAGAAAAAGAAAAAGAAAAAAAGAAAAGAAAAAAAAAAGAAAAAGAGCAAACTTGTGCTATAATTCTTACTATTTTCTCAAAATCCCTATTTTGTCTTGAAATCCACCTCACAGCCACGAGAGCTCTGTGGAATTTGGGACAACCTTGGGAAATGTGCCTGGTCAAAAGGATGATATCCACTCAATTTTCAACTTGGTTTGATAAAAAATCAATTTTTCAAAATCCTATTTTTGGGCTTAAAATCCACTTCACAGCCACAAAGGGCTCAGTGGAATTTAAGAACTCTTGGAGAGATGCCCCCTTAAAGTGAGGGCTTTTTGGCAAATCTCCACTCAAAAATGGTTTTCTACAGAAATTGAATTAAACCGAGCAAATCATGCTCAAGGGAATGCAATTTGGGCTTGTCTACTCTTTGCAGCTCACTGCTTCGCAGCTCCTGTAAAGAGGGGCAGTTGTAGACACCCCAAATTGCACAAACAATCATCAAAAATCCTTATCTCCTGGAAAGCCAGCACAGAATTTGAAGAAAATATACTTTTACCTGTATCCGGATACTCAATCCGGATACAAGTACTCTTTCCCGTATCCGGATACTCATACCGGATACATGTGAGCCTTAGCGTATCCGGTACCATGTACCGGATACCTTAAAGCCCTTTGTTATCCGGTCTGATATACCGGATACCTTAAGTTTGCTCAAAATTATGGTTTTCCGAGAGCTTTTCACTTTTACCATCATGTCCCTCATTAAATGAGGGGAAATCGCGGAAATAACCTTAGGGTTTAGGTTGGAGGGGTTCTAGACATTAATTTGTGTCTACCAATGACCTTAGCCCTTGCCTATAAATAGGAGCCTCCTCCTTGAGCAAATGGCACACAACTCTTGTTTTGAATTCTCGCAAAGAAGAACTCCAAGAGAAGAAGAAAACCGCTGTGGAATCGCCTCCAGCACTCAGGTAAGCCTCAACTTTTCTTTTTATTTTCTGTCTTTACATTCCTAGATCTAGATCTCTTCTTCTACCTTTCTGTAGTGTAAAGCCTTGTTTGTATGTGTGAAAATCCTTCCCCGGCTCAAAGTATCTCAAGACTCCCCTAGCCGTAAAACGTGAAGGCGGATCTAGGAGAAACGAGACTGGGGATTGACCCTAGTGCTAGAACCTATGTAGCATAAGGCCTTTTTGATTGATTGTAAACTGTTCCATATTCAAAGTACCCTTGATTATCTTAAAGAGAACAGAGGGAAACGATAATGGAACGGAACCCTAGGCTATGTTAGAACCTATTTTGTTGAATCTATATGCATGTGTATGGATCTTGCTTGGGTTTTCACTTTGCACACATATTACACTATTTTGACGGGATAGGCTCATATTTGGGGTTTATTGCATTTATTGTGATAAATCTCAAATAAATAGCCTAAATCAATTCTGGAGTGTTTTTAAATGTTTTTCAAAGGTTTTGGATTCATATCACACGAATCTCACACACTTTATCAATTTTCGGACTTGGTTTTACTCAAAAGTGGCTTAGCTTGACAGCACCTGTACCCCTACTTCGGACGTCCGTAACTTCATCATCCGGATGAATTTTGGAGCGATTCCAGAACCATGGGAAAGGTGAGGCTGTCTAGTTTATGTCTACCAAATTTCATGAATTTCTATCTAGCCGATTTTTGACACCTCTCTGTCGAAGTTAAGTGGACAGTTCAGGTCCAAGTACAGAACTTGTCACTTCGACGGACCGCCATGTGTTCGTTTGAAGTCCGATTCGAGTGAGTTTTGTTTCTGAGTACTCCTTTATGAGTCTATTTTCAAATCCAGTTGGTTTCATAATTTTTGAATTCCATTTGAATTATTGGTAGACGATTTACTCAGAACTGCTCATTTGCATTTTTCTGGGTAAATCTGTGATCTTCAGGGCCTGTTCGGGAGACCACCCAAGGCACGTCCGAAGGGATTTTTGTATGTGGCTAGTTTCTTTTGAAAGATGGCCATACAAACTTCAATCACACCAAATTTCACGGATTTTTATGTAGTGGATTTTTCTAGACAATTTTCCAAAGTTGCCCACTTACCACTTTTAAAAATCCCCAGCAGCAACTTCAAAGGAGCATAACTCCTAGATTTTTCATCGAAATGAAGTGAAATTTTGCATGAGACTCTTATTTACCCTGATCTTTCAAATGGATTTGGTTTGGTTCAATTCAGAATTGGATTTGAATGATTTTAAGGCAAAGGATCTTACTTTTTACCAAAATTCCCGGATTTGCCTCAAAATTGGTTTTTGCCACTTTTGCTTTGATTTCCATCTTTTGAGATATTCCAGAAGTGATATTGACATAAGAGAGGATCTAAAATCCATTTAGATCTTCATGTGAAAATATCATACATTAATCCTTTTTCAAGGTTTTCTATGATTTTTAGCAAGCTTTCTTACTTTATTTTTTGCATGAACATACACTTGGCAACCACTTCGTGTGGATGAATGGGGGTGCCTAACACCTTCCCCCGTTCATAATCTAATCCCCTTACCCATCTCTGGATTTGTTTTTTTAGTAGGGTTATTTTTACCCTAGAATTTGCCTTTTAGCATTTTTTGCTATTTTTGCCTACTTTTGAATCTTTGGTGTCCATTCTCACCCCAAAATCATGAATGGTGGCGACTCTCCCAATTTTTGTGTTGAACCCGTGTGTTGACGGAGGGATGATCACTCCGGTGATTTTTTTCCCATGTCTCACAGTCCCCTACTGACATGGGCATCCATCCGTGCGTTTTACTCTGGATCTATTGAGTGGCTCTAGACGAAACGCTCTCGTCCTTCTGATACCGTACTTTTGATGCCGTACTTCTTGAGGGAAGTAAGTGGATGGGCACCACGTGTGTCATTCCCTGCTACGGGCAGGCCCTCTGATGCCGTGCTGAGTAGAGCTGTAAATAGGCTGGGTTGGGCTGGGTTTTGATGAGTTTGAGCTCAACCCAATCTAAAATCAATTGGCCCAAACTCACCCTGGCCCGCCTTAAACCCAAACTGTTTGAACCCAAACCCAACTCTAACATTATTTCTCAAGTTCAGGATGGGTTTGGGTTGGCCCAAATTAATGGGATCTATCAAGAATCTAATGAAATATAATAGCAAAGGCAACAAGTCTATAATGTTTTTAGTATAGGAAAGCAAAAAATTGAGTTTTTAAATTATAACATTTCTAAGATTTATTGACCAAATTATAAGATAACACATTTAACATTATGAAAGAAATACTTACTGAAAATGTGGTCCTTTGTAAATCTCAAGTCATTATCCAAAGGTCAACATTATCAACTTTCTTAAATCTTGAAAAGGTTCTAGGTTTGAAACTTTATACTCAATTCTATAGAACCTTATCTATTGGGGAATTGATTAGAAAAATAGAAAGGAAGGGCTTGGAGTTTGAAAGAACTTAAGAAGAAGATGGGGTTTGCAGTAAGTCATTTAACCTTGGCTTTATATAATTCGGGCTTTTTGGGTTTTTCGGGCTATGAAATGCAAACCCAAGCCCAACCCAAACTCAAGTTCGGGCCTAAAATCAAGCCCAACCCAAACTCAAAATAAAATCTTAGATTGGACTATTATTCGGGTTGGGTTGGACTGGCTTAGTGCGGGCTGGGCAAAACTTACAACTCAAATGCTTGTGCCTGTTGTATAAAAAAAAAAAAAAAGAGGTGGCATGTTGGTTGTTGGTTTGGTCACATAAATTGATCTAAAAGCACTTCCGAAACACACACTAGCCGATTGTATCTTTTTATATAAACACTTCATAGAAATTGATTAGCTTTGAAACTCCTTCACGAATCAACACAAAGAACCCCATTATCATTTCGACGCATGTCCTTCCAAGAACCATAAAATTCATCTAAAGTAAAAGCTAGTGACTTTAAAACGGACCTATTGGCCTCGCTGCAAACATGACTCAAAGAAAGCTAATATAAAAGAAGTAAAAATTTGAATTGCTTTAAAAAATGATAAGGAAGATGCTCCAATGGAGGATTTTTTTTTATCTCTTTTTTCAGCATGAAATTGTCTGTAGCTTCTGCTACCAATGAAGTGATTGTTCGCAGAGGCAGCTACAAAGACCCCCATTATCATCTAATTCGACATATTGTTTCCTTAATGCCTACCATATCTCTGGCCCACAAGTCCCTAAAAATTATCTACAACAGAACAAAGATAGCCTTGCTTTATTTGTTATTTTCTTCTATCACATTTTCTAATAATTAATGAATCAGCTTCAACATCATCCCATTGTCTTATATCCCTAAAATATTTCTCAATTATTTTTTTTAGTAGCTACCCATGCTCTAGTCACAGATAATATTCGAATATGCAAAGCAACTTACGGAGAATTTGGAGAGAGACAGAAATCCCAACCTAGCTTTTCCATGAAACAAAACTGGCAGAGATTTATGTCTCTCTCTGTCTTACTCTCTCTCTCCTCTCACACATATATATATATATACACACACAAATAAAATGCAAGGACTCCACTCAGCTGGGGTTTAAAAATGTAGTGGGAAAAACAGACAATTTAGCTCTATGACCTTTTGTCAACTATCCCAGCTCCTCTTAAGCGTTTAAAACATAATCGAGTAGTCTAAGGGAAAAAGACAATCTAAGCTCTATCAACTTTTTTTTTTTTTTTTTGGTAACGATCTTAGCTGTATCAACACTTCGTCAACTCCAACACATCACAATTTAAGTTTGGGGTGGCTTTAAAGTTTAAAATGAGATAAATCCACTTCTCCATTTCCAAAATACCTAAATAGGGGTATTGCAGTCTCAAGCTCAATATGGAAGTCTTCTCTGGAAAATCCATGCCAGCCTAAGACCTGGTGAAGGAAGAAAAGGAGTTCGATGAAACAAAAGCCAGAGTCGAAGGACTCGTCGATGCCGGTGCAGTTAAGATCCCCAGATTCTTTATTCATGCTCTAGAAGACCTTCCCAGGGCTTCAGATACCAATAACAGCCAGCTTAAGGTTCCTGTGATAGGTCTCCAAGGTGTGATCAATGGCAATCGACGGAAGGAGATCGTTGACGAAATTCGAGGAGCATCAGAGACTTGGGGATTCTTTCAGATTGTGAATCATGGAGTTCCAATCAACATTCTAGAGGAGATGATAGGAGTGCGACGTTTTCACGAGCTACCCAAAGAGCTGAAGATGGAATTTTACTCCCGCGACGCCAAGTCGAGAAAATTTAGATATTTCTCTAACAGCGGTTTTTGCAGCTTTGACGAACCAAATGCTTGGAATTGGAAAGATTCAATAGCATTCAATATGCTTGACATTCAAGAGGATCTGAATTCCCATGCGTTAATTCCTTCCGTTTGCAGGTATTGTTAGCTCCACTTTAAGTAACGATGAAGAGGATCTGTGTTCGAAATTTTGATCCGTAAGCAATGTTGGAAAATGGAGGTGTGTAGGCAAGAGGAATGGTGGGTTTGAAGGTGATTTTATGGTTGTAAGATGGATGTGATAAAAAGGTTGTAGGATGGTTAGAATTAGAAAGTGAAAGTAATAAAGAACACTTTTGTTGAAAGGCCTTTTATTGGAGCACTTGCTCTCCAATTAGAATGTGTTAGCTCTTTGGCTTCACTATATATAAGGCCCCTTTCGGCTATTTATACATGAGCTCCACCTCCTTAATTTCTTCTAGAATTTTCTTTTTAGATAAGTCTAGCAAAATATCTTATAATCTATCTAGATCATTTACATGATTGTATCACATGTTACATGTGTAGAATATTCTAGAACCAATCCTTCTAGACTTCTCTTTAATACCATCAAGATGCTTCTAGAACTTTCTAGAATATTTTAGAACCTTCTAAAATCTTTTAGATCTTTCTAGAAGTGCATCATATTTTATCACTCTTCCTTGATGCACTTCTGCGAGACGCCAATCAAGCTTACTGAAATCTTTCTCTTGGCAAAGCCTTCGTGAATATGTCAGCTAGGATCCTATGCACTGAGCCAACACTCAATGTTTCACGCTTATAAACTTGTCATTGGTGATAAGCTGCAAAAGAAGAGAAATGGAAGAAATGAAATTAGAAATCATCAAGGCACAATAGGGGTAATGCAAGGCAGTACCTGCAGAAGATCTCCAATGTTCACAACTAGAGCTCCCTTTACCGGAAGCACATCTACCCATTGATTTTCATGAACAACTTGGAGGCCACCAATATGATATTGTAGAAGGATGGTGAGGAAAACAGGGTCAGCTGAATGCTTAGCAACACCTAGAGTTAAATTCTCCCTACCAAAAAAAAAAAAAAAACACCTAGAGTTAAATTCGGCCATGGACAAACTGCATGGGTAGTAATTCCCCGCCATGATTTGCGTTTCCATGCATTAATCTATCTGCTTCGGGTGGTCACGGTTGCAGCTTTTGTTTCATCGAGCTCCTTCGCTTCCTTCGTTAGGTCATAGGCAAGCATGGATTTTCGGGCGAAGACTTCCATATTGAGCTTGACACTACAAGGCTCTCTATGGTGGAATTCGGGAGATGGAGAAGAGGGTTAAGATGACTTCCATAAATAAAAAAGGTACGTAATGGATTGCAGTTGAGAAAGTGTTAGATATATATATATATATAAAAGAAATCTTAATATGATTGTTTGTCTCCAAGCGTTTATGTTTGTTTCATGGAGAATCTTGGTTGGGGATCCCTCTCTACAACTTTTCTAAGTTGCTTTGCATGTTCAAATACCATCACCCGGATAATTCATGGGAAGATACAAAAAAAACTTAATCAATAATAAAAGAAATGCACAACAATTGATATATATATATATATATATAGATATTTTTTTTTTTGGAAAAAATACATCTAGATGATGTTGAATTAAATTGATTGATTACTCAAAGATGAAAATATTTTTTTTACATGAAAGGACAATTGATGTAAGGCTATGACTGAAAAGCCTCATCTGTTGGTGGATGAATGAAAAGAATGGACGTTATGTTTGTTGGCCCGGACATCAACATGTCAAAAGCCTCATCAGCTGGTGGTGATGAATGAAAAAGTTTGGGAAAATTGGATTTTAGTGATACTTTTTTAAAATAATTTAGATTCAGTTGCCAAATTCTAGGTAATTGAGAATTAATGGTACTTTTTAACATAATTGAGAATCAGTATAGAAAATTTCTTCCCAAAATACCCTCAAAAGACTTAAAAACTTCACTTGTAATAAAATGAGTAAAAAGGATTTCAAATCTTTTAAGTGTATTTTTAGAAAAAAAAATATCATGATCAGTAAAATGACACTGATTCTCAATTATTTTACAAAAGTACCACTAATTCTCAATTACCGAGAATTAAATTGAATCAGAATAGTTTTGAAAAATTATCATTAAAAACCAATTTCCTCAAAAAGTTTTGGGACCTTTACTATCCCACAATCAATATATCCTTTGAAAATTAGATTGTCTTTGAAGGCTTTTACAAAAAAATAGATTCGGAGTGGGGATTCATCATTTTGAACACCTAAAGTTTCAGATGCAATAAATAAAATACTTGTAGGCTCTGTTGGATGTTGCTTCTAAGAGGTTTGTTGCAAGAAATAAGAAAATCAATATATCGCTTTTGCTACTCTGTGTTAGGAATTCGACTTGATTCCTAGAGATCGTGAGAAGCAAAGAAAACAGCAGAAAGAATCAAACAAGAACAAAACACAGAAATTATACGTGGTTCACCCCAGAATAGGGCTATGTCCACGGTCGCTGGTTCTGTTTCACTATCTTTTTTAAATCGTAGAAGCTTATATGACAGCTAGGGCCAAGTGTCCAGTATAATTAGGCTCCACATAACTCAACACTCTGAAGGTCTTTTTATGAAGTGGAACTATTTGTTTCACATTCATTGTACGTGCTGCAGTGGTGGTGCATGGTTGTGGTGGTGGTGGTATTGTGGTTTTAGTATTGGCGGGGATGAGTGTTGGTGGTCGTGGTGGTATTGTAGGTAGTTGTCATGGTTTTGGTGGTGATGGGTACGGTGGGCATTGGGTGAGGATAATGGTGGTGTGTGGTGGGTGGTAGGTGGTTAGCATTAGAAAAAAAAAAGCAAAAAAAAAAAAAAAAAAAAGTGAAGAATATATAGAAAGGAATAATTTTTGCTTCTCATGTTAAGCAAAAGAAATGATTTTTATTTCATCGTAATAATTAATAAGCAAAAACAATACTTCAGCCAAATAATAATATTACTGCAAAAAGCGTATTTTTGTTTAAATAAGTAAAAAAGCAAAAATAAAAAGTAATGCCAGACAGTGAAACAGGGCCTTCGTCTTGAACTACGAGTGGCCTAGAACTGGCATTCTGCGCATCACTATGTATCAAAAACCAAATATTCACTCAAATTACATGTATCGGAAAATTTCTAATGGACCCCATCAAGCGTTCCCCTTCTTTCTCTCAAGCGCACCGTCCCACCCCAACTTTTTTTTCCCTTTAGCAGGGGATTAATTATGAAATTAAAAACGCATATCCAAGAAAAGGCCTTCAAGGGAAAAAAAATTAAAAAAAAATAAAATATGCTCAATAGCAAGGAAAAAAGAAGATAGAACCATCAAAGTTTTTTTTATCTTCATATATATATATATATATAGATATATTTGGATTATAAGTTGCGAAACGCTGTAAATCCAATGTCAATATGGTTTATGAAGCTAGTTCTTTATTATTATTATTATTATTATTATTATTTTCTCAAACTCCCCTTTTGCAAACTAGCTTAGGCATTTATTTCACATATACGTAGATGATTATTTGAACAGTCCCACATAAGGTGTTATTTGAGCCGATCCAGGCCAATTCATATTCCAAGCCTCATCTTTTTGAAAACATTTGTCATCGATTATCATCACCAACATAAGCTAGTTCCTACCAAATAGCTAGTGTTAGTGATATATACGAACCTTTTCTCTCCATCCCATTTCATAAAAAATCATATCTTCAATTATTTATGTTTATGTAAATCTTGTTCTTTTAACTCCATGCATGTCTTTTGGGTCTTCTCTTTTAGATCCCTTAGGCCCTTCAATATGTATCCTCTTACACCTTTTTACATGTGTATTTCTAGCTAGGTCCTGATTCACATATCTAAGGCAACCCTAACCTACTCTCCTCAATTTTATCCCTAACGCATACTACTACTTCCAAATATATTCATATCTTTTTCTTTGTCATGTGAACATTTTGCCACATGGAAAAACTGGCTGTAATAAATCTAATACCTTTATTTATGCCAAACATGAGAAGGATCCAAAAATATGACAAGATGATATTTCCCATGACATACAAAAAGCATTATTTCATGCTTCCTTTGAAGGTCGCCGCTAGAGCTTTGAATCATTTTAGCCTGCTGCTACAATTCTCTGGGGCTAGCTTGAAATGGGATAAAGCATAGTTTCCAACGAATCCTTTGGACCTGATGTAAGCCGTATATTCATGCAACGAGGTTTTCTTGTATTTGGGTAGATTTTCGTCTGATGTTAGTTCCTCTAGTGGCCCAAATGGTTCAGGCATCTTTACAACGCTTGGACTGAAAAAACAGACTACTGACATCCGAGGTCCTACGCACTGAGCCAACACTCTATGTTCCACGCTTATAAACTTGTCATTGGTGATGAGCTGCAAAAGAACAGAAATGGAATAAATGAAATTGGAAATCATCAAGGCACTATAAGGGTAATGCATTTAAACCAGTACCTGCAGAAGATCTCCAACATTGACTACTAGAGCTCCCTCAACTGGAGGCACGTCTACCCATCGATTTTCATGGAGAACTTGGAGGCCACCAATATGATCTTGGAGAAGGATGTTGAGGAAAACAGGGTCTGTATGCTTACCGGTGCCTAAAGTTAAATTCGGCTCCGGACAAACTGGGTAGTAATGCCCAAACATGTTCGGGGTTTCCATGCATTCAATCTGCTTCAGCTGGTCATGGTTGAGACCCAAAGCCTCTGATAGTAATTCAGACAAGGTCTCTTTCAGTGCGATGATATATTTTAGGTACTCTACCGTTGTCTTTCTGCAAACATTAAATGAAGAAACACTACTCTAGATCTGTTTGCAATTCAAACTTCTCAAACACAGAGAAAACAAATCCTATATGATACATACTAGACAAACGTCGCAGACAATGTGAACTCAAGAACTTAGTTGACATTGAGAGTAGAGTTAACGATACCTGCAAATCGAAGGCACTGCATCGGAATCCCAGTTCGCTTGATCATCACCCATATTGAATGCTATTGTATCCTTCCATTTCCAGGCATGCAAACTGTTAAAACCGTTGTTACAGTAATATCTAAATTTTCTCTTGGCGTTGCGTGAATAGAATTCCATCTTCACCTCTACTGGTTGCTCATGAAACCCTCGAACTCCTTCTATCATCTCCTCAAGAATATTGATTGGAACTCCATGATTCACAATCTGAAAGAATCCCCACGTCTCTGATGCTATTCGAATTTCATCAACAATCTCCATCCGTTGATTGCCGTTGACGCCTTTCAGATCTATTACAGGAACATCAAGCTGGCTGTTACTGATATCTGAAGCCTTGGGAAGCTCTTCTGGATCATGAATGAAGAATTTGGGGATCTTAACTACACCGGAATCTACGAGTCCTTTGACTCCGGCTTTTGTTTCATCGAGTTCCTTCGCTTCTTTCATTGGGTCATAGGCAGGCATGGATTTCCCGGCGAAGACTTCCATATTGAGCTTAACAGTGCAAGGCTTCTATGGTGGAATTTTGAAAATGAAGAATGGGTTTAGCTCATTTTAAAGCCACCCCACAAATAAAAAATGGAAAATTATGGAAAGTACGTCATTCCCAATGTATTTCCAAAATCACGATTTGAAAAGTAAAATGTTCAAAAACATGCAACTTTTCACCCTTTTTCCCCGTGACTACTCCATCAGGTTTAAAATATACTAGACGAGGAGAATTAACAAAGGTTTGATAGAGATACATTGTCATTTTCCCTTACCTACTCTATTTTTTAATCTAGCTCAAAGGAGTGCTTGCACTGCCATACGAGAAGTAGGGATGAGCAACGGGCCGTGCCGGCCTACTCTATTTTTTAATCTAGCTCAAAGGAGTGCTTGCACTGCCATATGAGAAGTAGGGATGAGCAACGGGCCGTGCCGGCCCGAGCACGGCACGGCCCGGCACGGCACGTGCACTGTAGCATGCAGTACACGTGCCGTGCCGGGCCGGGGGTCCTGGCCTCGCGGCCCGTTTGGGCACGGCCCGCCAGGGCACGCGGCACGCTGGCTCGCGTGCCGGCCCGGGCCCGCGCGTGCCTAGGTGGGCTGGCCCGCGCGCCCAGACGGGCTGGCCTGCCTATGGGCCCGCTCCAACAGCCCAACTAGCTTAAATAGCCAAAATTTGTCCGAAGATTCGAACCTTGTCCAAGGGACTGAAAATCTGTCTCTTTAACCACTAGGACAGATCAACTTCTTGCAACAATAATATCATAATTAAAATATTTTACCTAAACATTAAGGATACCACATGATTGTTGAAACTCTTATATAATCATTTAAAGCTAAGAAAATAACTAAGTATAAATAAACCCAAAAAACTGTTACAAAATCTCCAATTAAATATATTTGTTAAGTCCATAGTTTTTAATTAGACTACTTTAAGTCTTTAATGGATGTAATTTATATTTTTTTGAGCAAAATCTATCCAAATATGTGTAAAACAATTTTGTGAATAATAAAAATATTTTCAGAATTTTTTAATGAATTTTTTGGATTTTTTGGTGAATTTTTTGAATTTTTTCTTTATTTAAAAAAAAAAAATTTAAGTTTAATACTGGCCCGCCAGCCCGGCGCCGGCCCGGCACGCCTGCTGGGGCGTGCCGTGCCGGGCTGGGGTAATGGGGCAAACGGGCCTGGCATGCCGCGGCTCGCGGCACGGCCCGCCCGAGCACGCCTCAGGCGTGCCGGGCCGGCCCGCCGCCCATACCTAATGAGAAGTGTGCTTTGATGACTTTAATGAAAGCTACCCCACAAATAAAACGGTAATGTGACGGACTTATGGTTGCTTATCGAGTTGGGCCGGCACAGCACGGCACGGACCAATATGCTTAAAGTGTGCCTGTACCTGGCATGACCCATTACCTATTAACGGGCTATGCCGTACCTAGGGTACCGGCCATCAAGGCATAGCCCGCCAGGAACGATGGCCTTGCGGGCCGTGGCCCACTAAGCATGTGGGCAACACGACACACTTTAAGTGTGCCATATTGTGCCGACCCGCATGCTTGCATTAAAGAGAAGGGGGTTTATTGTCTTTTGTGGGTTTTTTTTTTACAATTTTGGAGAAAATTGTATCTTAATATAAGTAAGAAATGTGTGTGAATAATAAATATATATATTTTTTGAATTTTTTGTGTTTTAATTTATCTTCTTCCTTTTTTTATTTTTCTGAATTTTTTAATAAATTTATTATGCGGCCTATTAGCCGACATGATACAGTCTAGCCTTAGCCGTGCTATGAGCTAGGCCATGCTTGGGGTATTGGGTTACAGACCAAGCATGGCACGGCCTGTCTCCCAGGTGGGCCGTGCTGTGCATGCCCAGCCAGGCACGAGCTAAACGTGCCTGTGCCGTGCTGGGCTGGCTCAGTAAGCAACCCTAGACGGAGTTGACAAAGTTTTGATGGATGTAGGAGAGCTTAATATGCTCTTTGAAAGATTCTATGGAGACCAACCAACATTAACTTGTCTCCGCATGACAAAAATTTCATAATTTATGTTTATTTCTTGAAGAGTCTTGTTTGGGTTACTCTCAAATGCATTTTTCCAAATCTTTCAAGCATTTGTAGGGATATTAGCAGGGTCATGCCACTCGTGGGCCAACCAAGCATGGCTTGATTTTGCTGTGATGGCCATGGGCCAGCCCAGCAAGGCCCCATTTGGCGTGCCTAAGCATGGACCCCATGCTGTGCTAGATCGCGTATGTATGGCCCAACAACCCAACTTGTGCACAAAAAAGCCCAAGCCCATAATACCCTAACCCTTTCATATAAAAATTTGTTGCACTATCTTCACATTATATTGAGAGCCTCCGAAGTCCGAACCACTAAGCAATTTTATAACCTCAATATAATGACAATATTTTTATATTTATTACATATTTAAACTTCATAATTATAAATATATGCACTTAACAAATACTTAATAAATGTATATACTATATATTTATAAGATACATATATATAATTAATAAATATATATACATATACTTGTAACTTAAAAAGAAAAAAGATGCTTTCTAAGTGCATATACTATATACTTATGACTGCAAATATATGCTGTATAGTTTATACTAAATTAATACAAATATGTATTACATGTGTATACACACACACACACACTAAGTTATACTAAGTATATATTAATAAACACAGTAAGAATATATACACAAACTAAATTATACTACTTATAACAAATACTTTATTTTTATTACACTTGATTAAATGATCATATAATTAAATTTAATTGACCTATATTAATGTACAGTAGATGGATATTTTTCTAGTTGATTCCAAGATTTAACCTCAGAAAAAGTTTCCATATGACAAAAAGGGCACCGTTGAAGAACTTTAAAGGATTAAAAGATATTACAGGATGCAAACCTTTTGCTCAATCAAATTAGATAGAGGCATATTGTAATGAAAATTCTGATAAAAGGATATCACAAATTGTTACCATGTTCATCATAAGTCATTTCTTGACAAGATCAAGTCCTTTGGACGCGTAGCTGGTGAAATAGTCATTGAAGAGGGTTTTCCGGTATTTAGGTGGATTATCGTCTGATGTTAGCTCCTCCAGTGGCCCAAATGGTTCAGACATCTTCGTCATGCTTGGATTGAAAAAACAGGGAACCGAAATCCGAGGTCCATTGCTACCAGCCAATACTCTATGTTCCACGCTTAAAAACCTGTCATTGGTGATGAGCTGCAGAAGAACAGATTTAAGCAAGAAAGAACAACAAATGGAATACATGAACATGGAAATCAAAGATAAGCAGTGGCGGAACCAGGACTTCAAATCTGGGCGGGGGGGGGGGGGGGGGGGGCAAAAAAAATTTTTAATTAACACTTGTCATGAAATATAGAAATTTCAATAAGTTGGAGGTAGGCAAACCAGAAATTTTAGAGGGGATTCTCATGAAATATAGAAATTTCAATGAGTTGGGGGAGCCAAATCAAAAATTATAGAGGGGATTTTCATAAAATATAAAAATTTCAATGGGTTGAGGGGGCAAACCAAAAATTTTAGGGGGGGCAAAACATAAATTTTAATTAATAAATATATAAAATATACATAGTTTTTATTAAAAAACTAAATTTTAAGCTTCACGTGGTTCCGCCAGTGAAGATAAGGCAGTACCTGCAGAAGATCTCCAATGTTCACAACTAGAGCTCCCTTCACCGGAACCACATCTACCCATTGATTTTCATGGAGAACTTGGAGGCCGCCAATACGATCTTGTAGAAGGATGGTGAGGAAATCAGGGTCTGAATGCTTACCGGTTCCGAGAGTTAAATTCGGCTCCGGGCAAACCGGGTAGTAATGCCCCACCAAGAGTTGGGGTTCCAGGCAGTCTATGCGCTTAAGGTGGTCACGGTTGAGACCCAGAGCCTCTGATAGTAATTCTGACAATGCATCCTTCACTGCACTGATGCATTTCAGGTGCTCCAACGCAATATCTCTGTGAAAAGTGAGGCCATTGCAGCTATTGCTCAATTTGCTTACAATTCATGTAAAGTCGGTTTGTAAGCCTATAAATAGGCATGTAGTGTAGTGTCCAAATTCATATACAAATAGAGAGTTGTAAATTTACCCCGAACCGCCCAATCCAACCTGAATAACAGTCCGAATTAAGCATTGAGTTTAGGTTTGAGTTTGGGTTGGGCTAAGGTTCAACATATATATATATATATGTAAAGGAATATTTATTTGTATGTATATGTACCATTGTTCTTTTGTTTTCTTTTACATTGTTATTGTAGTTATGCAATCAACCATTAAACAAAAATTTATTAACATGTGATAATTAGTTTATAAATTTATTCTCAAAGAAATAATTTTATACTCACATACATAAACATACATGCTACAATGAATGCGATATTTGGGAGTACATACTCTACAAGAAGGATTGTGCAAATTAAACTACAAATATATTGAGCTAATATTATATTTTAAAAATAATTTTTTTATAAAAAATAAATTAATTAAGTGCTTTTTTTTTTCCAAATTCAAGGGACCAATCAAGAGGCATTTATAGCATTTGCATTTATATAACGAAAAAACATAAAAGTATGTTGATAGACGACTTAATTAATGACATTCTTACATTCACAATTATAACAAAAATTAAAAAAATTCAAAATCTTAAATTTTGTTTGGGCCAACCCAAACTCGAATAATAATTTTTGGATTGGGTTTATGTTTAATGAGTTTGGATTAAGGCAGGCCAATGACGAGTTTGGGCTAGTAAATCTTAGATTGGGCTAACCCGAACTCTCATATAACTCGACCCAACCTGCCCTACTTATACTTCTACTACAAACGGCCATGACCTTAGATATCAAGAGGTATACGAAGGTTAACCTTGGATATCATGATAGAGATGTCGACTCTATTATCTATTATGTGAGAGATACGGATTCTCAAATAAACATAGGCTCTTACCCACATCCCCATATTGTTTGAGAGACACGAGCTCTTAATATCAATCTCAATTCTATCATATATTTTGCTATATTAGAAACATGAGTTCTCAAAATTACAAATGTGATCAGAACTTTTTACTTTCAAATTCTTACAGAAAACAAAACCAAAAGACTAACCATACCTGAGAACCGAAGGCACTTCATGGGAATTCAGACCCTCTTGATCGCCACGAATATTGAATGCTATTGAATCCTTCCAATTCCAAGCAGTTGGTTCGTCAATACTGCCAAAACCACTGATAGAGTAATATGTAATTTTTCTCGACAAGCCATTGCTCGAGTAGAATTCCATCTTCAGCTCTTTGGGTTGCTCGTGAAACCGTCGCACTCCTTCTATCATCTCCTCTAGAATGTTGGTTGGAACTCCATGATTAACAATCTGAAAGAATCCCCACGTCTCTGATGCTTTTCGGATTTGATCGACGATCTCCATCCGTCGATCGCCATTGACACCTTGGAGATCTATCACGGGAACCGCAAACTGGCTGTTACCGATATCTGATGCTTTGGGAAGGTTTTCTGGAGCGTGTATGAAAAATTTGGGGATCTTAACAATGCCGGAATCCACGAGTCCTTTGACTCCGGCTTTTTTTTCATCGAACTCCCTCGCTTCCTTCATCAAGTCGCAGGCTGCCATGGATTTTCCGGCGAAGACTTCCCTATTGAGCTCAACACTGAAAGGCTCCTATGGAGTAATTTTGGAAATGGAGAACTGGGTTTGGCTCATTTCAAAGCTACCCTTAAATAAAAATGGTAATGGGATGGAGTTGACAGAGCTGATATTTTTCTTTCTTCCATGACTTCTCGATGATCGAGGTTGAAAATATATTCTTAAGAGGAGAGAGAAATAGAGAGATGTTTATCTACTTAAAAATGATTTTTTTTTTTTGGTAATGTACTTAAAAAAAAAATGATATATGAAAGCTTCTATGGAGCTCAATTCACCATTAATTGTCTGCAAGTGTGATCACATGACTTTAATAAGAGCCACCCCATAAACAAAAGTGGAAATGGGTTGGAGCTGACGAAGTGATAGAGCTAATTTGTCTTTTTTGCCCAACGACTCCATGAGGTTTAAAATTCTTAAGAGGAGACTTGACAGTTGACAAAGGATGGGTACAGCTTTTTTATTTTTATTTTTTGGTAAATCGGCCCACTCATTGGTTAAAAAAAGAGCGAGATCGTTCACATCATAGCGAAGGGTTCCATATGGAGTTTGAGAGCTTGACACCACAAGGCTTTCTATGGAGGAATTTGGGAAATGGAGAAGATCAGGCTTTAGATGACTTCAATTAAAGCCACCCCATAAATAAAAATGGTAATGGATTGCAGTTGAGAAAGTGTTTGATATATCTAAGAAAGATTAATATGCTCTATGAATGTTTCCATGGAGGTCAATCAACATTAATTTGTCTCCAAGCGTTTTATCTGCTATGTTTGTTTCATGGAGATTGGCTGTTTTATGTCTTTGGATCTGAGTTAAGTTTTAACAGGGGTAGACACAGGTGCTATATTTTTCTTTTTTCCCCATCTCTCTTGGTATCTGTGCTTACTCTTGTCGCTTGTTTTTGATATTAATGAATGCTCATTATTCATCAAGAAAATAATAATAATAATAAAGAAATGCACAACAATTGAGATATTTTTTTATTCTAAAATAATTGAGAACCAATTTCATGAAGAATTTCTTCCAAAAATACCCTCAAAAGACTCCCATATTATAAATCTAATATGGGACTTGTAAAAGATACACAAAGGAAATCTAATATGGGACCCTTGTGTAAAAGATACACAAAGGGGTTTGTTATTCATTAACAGTAAAATGATACTTGTTTTCAAATATCTCAAAAAAATATCACTAATGTCTGATTAAACAAAATTAGGTGATACACAAAGGCCGGGGTTTGTTATTCATTAACAGTAAAATGATACTCGTTTTCAAATATCTCAAAAAAATATCACTAATGTCTGATTAAACAAAATTAGGTGACTGAATCTAAATTATATTCAAAAAGTACAACTAAAACACAATTTTGCTGAAAAGTAAAATAATATTCTTAAGAGAAGAGAGAAAGATAGCTGTTCATGTTTATGTTCATCTACTTAAAAATGATATGTGAAAGCTTCTAGGGAGCTCAACCACGTACCATTAATTGTCTACATGTGTTTCCAAACTTTCTGCTGTATATGTTTTGAAATTTTCTTGGAGAAGTGTGTTGAGATGACTTTAATAAGAGCCACCCCATAAACAAAATTGGAAATGGGTTGGAGCAGAAGTGTTGATAGACCTAGTAATATCATCTCCTCAAGAATGTTGATTGGAACTCCATGATTCACAATCTGAAAGAATATCCACGTCTCTGATGCTCTTTGAATTTCATCAACGATCTCCATCCGTTGATTGCCATTGACACCTTTCAAATCTATCACAGGAACATCAAGCTGGCTGTTACTGATATCTGAAGCCGTGGGAAGCTCTTCTAGAGCATGAATGAAGAATTTAGGGATCTTAAGTACTACACCGGAATCCACGAGTCCTTCGGCTCCGGCTTTTGTTTCATCGAGTTCCTTCACTTAATTCCTTCATTAGGTCATAGGCAGGCATGGATTTTCCGGCGAAGGCTTCCACATTGAGCGTAACAGTGCAAGGCTTCTATGGTAGAATTTTGGTAATGGAGAACGGCTTTGGCTCATCTATACTAATATATAAAGAGAACAAGGCAGATTCAGACCTGATAACTAACCAAATTGAAGAGTGGAGCGTTTTTCTAGATGAGCCCACATGAGCTTTCTTCTTCTACTTGACCTCAAAGATTCAACCTCAGAAAGAAAGAAAGGCCGGGCTACATTGCATATATTACAGGATGTAAATCTTTTGCTAAATCAAAAAAGATAGAGGCATATTGTAATGAAAATTATTCTGATGAAAGATATCGATCACGAATTGAATTGTTACCATGTTCATCGATCGTAAAGTCATTTATTGACAAACACGTACCAATCACACTAGGTGCCACCGTAGTGGTCTCAAACTGGCCTGAAAGGGGGTAATGCAGAGTTTCCATCTTGTCCCTTGGACGCGTAGCCGGTAAAATAGTCATTGAACAGGATTTTCCCGTACTTAGGTGGATTATCTTCTGATGTTAGCTCCTCCAGTGGCCCAAATGGTTCAGACATCTTGCTCATGCTTGGATTGAAAAAACAGGCAACAGAAATCCGAGGTCCATTGCTTCCGACCAGTACTCTATGTTCCACGCTTAAAAACCTGTCATTGGTGATGAGCTGCAGGAGTAGATCGAACAGATTTAAGTAAGAAAGAACAAGAAATGGAATACATGAACATGGAAATCAAAGACAAGGCAGTACGTACCTGCAGAAGATCTCCAACGTTCACCACTAGGGCTCCCTTTACTGGAACCACATCTACCCATTGATTTTCATGAACAACTTGGAGGCCACCAATATGATCTTGTAGAAGGATGGTGAGAAAATCAGGATCTGAATGCTTAACGGCGCCGAGAGTCAAATGAGGCTCTGGACAAATTGGCTGATAATACCCCAACAAGACTTGGGGTTCAAGGCATTCTATGCGGTTAAGGTGGTCACGATTGAGACCCAGAGCCTCCGATAGTAATTCAGACAAAGCGTCCTTCACTGCAGTGATGCATTTCAGGTACTCTAACGCAATATCTCTGTGAAAAGTGAGGGGACAGTGGTGCTCATTTTGCTTACCATTCAAAATTTCGAACACAGAAAACAAAACCAAGATTAACCATATATACCTGCAAACCGAAGGCAATTCATGGTAGTTCAGACCCTCTTGATCGCCACAAATATTGAATGCTATTGAATCCTTCCAGTTCCAAGCAGTTGGTTCTTCAATACCGGAAAAAGAGCTGATAGAGTAATATGTAAATTTTCTCGACAAGCCGTCGCTTGAGTAGAATTCCATCTTCAGCTCTTTGGGTTGCTCGTGAAACCGTCGCACTCCTTCTATCATCTCCTCTAGAATGTTGATTGGAACTCCATGATTCACGATCTGAAAGAATCCCCACGTCTCCGATGCTCTTCGGATTTCATCGACGATCTCCATCCGTCGATCGCCATTGATACCTTGGAGATCTATCACCGGAACCTCAAACTGGTTGTTACTGATGTCTGATGCCTTGGGGAGGTTTTCTGGAGGATGAATGAAGAATTTGGGGATCTTGACAATGCCGGAATCCACGAGTCCTTTGACCCCGGCTTTTGTTTCATCGAACTCCTTCGCTTCCTTCACCAAGTCGCAGGCTGCCATGGATTTTCCGGCGACGACTTCCAACTAATTGAGATCAACAGCGAATTAATTAAGGCTTTTACTGTGTGCGTAATTTTGGCGATGGAGAAGTGGGTTTAGCTCATTTTTTTTGGGTGAAAAAGTGGGTTTAGCTCATCTTGAAGCTACTCTTAAATGAAAATGGTAATGGGTTGGAGCTGACAGAGCATTGACAGAGCTGATATTTTTCTTTAATTTTCCCATGACTTGTCCATGAGGCTTAAAATATATTCTCGAGCTGGCTGTTACTGATGTCTGTAGCTTCTAGGGAGCTCAACCACCAGTAATTGTCTTCATGTGTTTCTAGGGAGCTCAACCACCAGTAATTGTCTTCATGTGTTTCTAAACTTTGTGCAGTATATGCTTGGAAAATTTCATGGAGAAGTCGGTTGAGATGACTTTAATATATATCTATACTGCTGTTAAAAGCACAAACTGTTTCTCAACTTTGTATGGGCCATATCAACTGGTCCCTCACGCTCGAAGATCTGCTAGTCCAACGATGGAAGGTGTGTACGCATAGGCTGCATGCACCTATGTGGATACATACATCACCGTTGGACCAGCAGATCTTTCAGCCAAGGGCTCCAGTAGATTTCAAGTCGTATCTTGTATTTTCATCCGGCTCTTTTTGAAAAGATATGTATGGAAACATTGGTCTCACTTATCCTTTGCTTATAAATATATTATTAAGAATTTTTATTTTTCTTTTAGACTCCCACATTTTTGGGGAAAAAAACGAAGATCTTTATGTAACTATTTGGCATCCCAATTTAAATGTATCCTCGATTGTCTATGTTCAAGAAAAAGGAATTTTTTTTTTCTCTCTGATCACCACCTAGAAGACTTTAAATTTTAAACTTCTAGCTTTTTAGAGGCTTTTAACTTTTGACCTTTTTACCACTTTATTTGACTGTACCCCCCCCCCCCCCCCCCCCCCCCCCCCGGGGATATCAGGGGTATGCTTGTAATTAAATGCAAATGATCATTTCCACCCTTCCAATTACCGAATAACAATCATATTGGAAGGTAGAGGTGATTAAAAGCCACTTTTCGTTTTTTAATAAATAGGCCTAATCCTTCCCACTCCAAACCACACCTCTTCTACAATATTTTCTTACTTTCTTAGTGTCCTATTTAGTGACTTGGCCAATGATCGGCAAACTCGGCAGAGTGCTCACATGGGGGTGTCTCTAGGTCGACCATTGGCAAATCTCTAAATAGGACTATAAGAAAGTTATGAATTTTTTTTATCTTCATTTTCTTCTTAAAGAGTTAGAGTCATGTTTAATGACTTTACGTTTACATAGGAGTTGCAAAAGTGTTACTTGCGTCGATTACTGCTTGGACAATCAAGCGGTAATAGATGCAAGTTATACTTTTGGAATTCCTCATCTCGGCACGATTCAAGAAGTAAGTAACTTGTACTTTACTTGTAATAATTAATTTATTTACATTTTTTTGAGCAAAATCTATCCCAATATGTGTAAGACAATTTTGTGAATAATAACCATATTTCTCATAATTTTTTATGATTTTTTACTATTTTTTCCAATTTTTCTTTGTTTTTTGAAAAAAAAAAAGATCCTGACCCATCAGGTCCGCTGTGCCTGGCTTGGCCTAGCCCCAAGCATGCCATGGGTTGGGCCGTGCCAAGGTATTTGGGTAATGGGCCTGGCAGGCCGCAGCACACGGGGCACACGGCTCGCCCGGCACATGGCCCGCCGGGCAGGCGCTAAACGGGCCCGAGCCAGCTTGTTTAGCACCCCCTAGTTATAGAAAAGGAGCGTACATATGATCGTCCATGCACATCATTAAACAAATTAAATTATATATATATAAAGGAGAAAGAAAGGACATTTTACTTATCTAAGTACATGGAAAACCGTCTAAAGCATTATTTGCTAACCTATGAGGCACCAAGTTACCTTCGATATAGCCGTCTCAAGTAGGGGTGCAACTCAAGTCGGCTCGATTCGGGTTGAGGTCAACGCAAGACCAAATCAAAAATATTTGCAATCAAATTGATCCAAACCGAATTGAAAACCGACACAATAAACCCAAAAACCAAATAAAAAAATATAAGAAAACTGAACCGAACCGGATCGAATTGAAACCAAATTGAACATATATAAGAAAACTAAAACCTAAACCAAACAAACCGAATTACATAAAATCAATTTTGGTTTGGTTCGAGTTAGACCAACACATACTTGTTCTCAAACAAGGATATTGTTTGTAATATCCTCAAAGTTTAAAGGTAAACTTTCAAAATTTAATATATATTGTACTAGATATATAATATATTCTGTTCGGTTTCGATTTTGGCTCGATTTAGGCAAATATATGAATTCGGTTCGGTTAGATTTAACCGAGCATCCAATCCAAAATCAAACCAACTTAGTTCAGTTTAGAGAATTTTGGACCGAAATCAAACCAAACAACTATAAAAACCAAACCTAAGTCAGTTTGAGTTTGATTTTAACTGGACCGAATTGTACCACTATGAATATATATCGAACTTTAGTGAAATTTTGACGAAAAGTTCTTTATAAAGCTAAACGAGAAAGACGCCTTGAATACAAAAAGGATAATCTGGCCCGCCCCGGTTGAAAAGTGGATGGATAATAAATTTGGAATTCCCGTAGCTACTCAATTTTTAAACCCAGTCTAAGGGAGCCTTTGCATTTTATATTAGAGAGAGAGAGAGAGAGAGATTTTATCCACTTAATATGCAGTATGAAAGATTCTATGGAGATCATCTAACATTAATTGTCTTCCATGTGTTCCAACTTTATCTGCTATATATATGTTCCTTTCATGGAGAAGTGGGTTTATATGACTTCAATAAAAACCACCCCATAAACAAAAGTATAAATTGGTTGGCGTTGAGAAAGTGTTGACAGAGTCAACAATGTCCTTTTTTTTCCATAACACATCCATTAGGTTTAGAACTCTTAAGAGGAGGCCACTTTGACAAATTAAGGGTTGACAGATCTATATTGTCATCTTTAAAACATATTCCAGGAACAGGATGTTACCTTTTAATAAATCGACATAGATGGAGACATGTTGTAAGGACAATTTTGATCAACAACATCACAAATTGGTACCATGTTCACAAGTCATTTCTTGACAACACCATGAGCAAACACAAGAGCTTTCAATCACTCTAGCTCTCACGATAATTCTCTGAAACTAGCCTGAAATGGGATAATGCAGAGTTTCCAATTAGTGCTTTGGACGCCCAGTAGGCAAGATAGTCACCATACAGTGTCTTCCTGTATTTGGGTGGGTTATCTTCTGATAATAACTCCTCCAGTGGCCCATAGGGTTCAGATCTCTTAATAGAGCTTGGATGGAGGAAATAGGCTACGGATATCCGAGGTCCAACGCGTCCAGCCAGTACTCTATGCTCCACGCTTTTAAACTTGTCATTGGTCATGAGCTACAGCACAACATGTATAACAAAATGACAGCTGAACAAAAATTGGAAATCAAGACACTCTTGAGAGTAAATCCAAACCAGTACCTGCAGAAGATCCCCAATGTTCACTGTTAGAGCTCCCTCTATAGGAAGCACATCAACCCATTGCTTTCCATGTAGAACTTGAAGGCCCCCAACATGATTTTGCATAAGGATGGTAAGGAAACCAGGGTCTGAATGCTTGTTGGCGCCAAAAGTTAAATCTGGCTCTGGACAAATTGGGTAGTAATGTCCCGACAATCTGAATGTTTCCGCACATTTTATATGTTTGAAGTAGTTGTGGTTGAGACCCAGAGCCTCTGATAGTAATTCAGACAATGTTTCCTTCAAAGCATTGATACATTTCAAGTACTCTACCGCTATCTTTCTGAAAAAAATGAAGGGACAGCGTTATGTTTGCTTACAGTTCAATATTTCAAAGATGAGAAAACGATGTCATAACCACTTACTAGAGTCGCAACTTTTACCCAGCTGGAATAGGAGCCTGAACTTATCAGTTTGTTGGGTTCTGGGTTCTGTTCAGTCTTTATTTTAAAGCCCAAGGTTGAGTTTCGTCATACTTAGCTTGAGCAACCTCCATTGCAAGCTTAATATAGAGGTTATTAGATGTTATTTTATTTGATAAATATAAACAAATAATTAAGTAAATTAATAGCAATATTACTTTCTTATTCCCAAAATTTCATGACATTTTAAACAAGTATCTAAGCTAATTGAATTGAACCTAGCAATCATATCGATTTCAACAACAGACTTTTACAATGAAACTTCCTTTTTTCTTTTTGTTCTCAGCCTTTTCATTAAAAAAGGAGTTTAATTTCAGTCGCCAGAACTCAACACATATTGAGCTCAAGCTGGACTTGAACTCACTTCTTTGAGTTGAGTTCAGGTTGGCCTGAGTATGATACAGTTAATTTCAGTCAGAGTGAGCTCAAACTGATCAGAATCTAACCTACCTGAAACATCTTATTCGCAACCCTACTCACTACATACTCATAAGTCATAAGGAGACTAAGGTAAAATAGAAACAAAGATTCAAACAGAGAAAAAGATATGAGATATAGTTTATCTAACTGATGTCTCAGAACTGCATCATTGATGCGTTTTAAAACAATAATCTCATGAATTAGTGAATGGTTTACCTCTTCAAACAGAGATCACTGGAAAAATAAAGAAAACAGCCATAAAAAGGTTAACTGCCAGATCAAATAGTGGAATAACCAATCACAGGAAATTCTCTATCAAGTTGCCAAGATATTAACATACAAAAATAAGGAACTCTTGAGATCCATATGGGTTTCAATTTAGCATTGAGAAGGACTCCAGTTGATTATTATTGCACTTTCTGTACTCAGTGTATGCAAACTAGTAATAATTTGTTTAAAGAACATGTTTTTACCAAGCAAGTTTGGCGAATGGCTAAGACATACAACAATATATTCATGGACACAAATGAAACATATATTCTTGAATGCTCTATGAAAATTAAGGAACATTATAAGGAAGGAACAGAAAATGTTCTTTATAATGGCTGGATAATTTTGAAGTTAAGAAATTGTATGGTACTTGAAAATAAATCAGGATATCCAGGGGGGGTTATAGAATCTGTAATTCAGCTTCTACCAGATAATAAAAAAGCTCAGAAGACTAATTAAAATTTACTTTGAACAGATCATACAGAGTCTAGTCATAGAAGAAAGATGGCAGCTGCAGTGGCCTGGAGCTCACCACAACTGGGTTAACTAAAGCACAATTTTGATGGATGCTTAAAGAAGGGAAGTACTGCAATAGAAGACGTTTTAAGAGATTAAATAGGACGCTTGTCTTTCTTTTTGTATCAAGCATTTGATTAGACTTTTTCTTTTCCTTAATAAATGCCCAAATTATTAGCATCAAAAGAAGGTTTAGAAATTGCAAAACAATTGGGATTTAAGGTCACTCGCAGGTGGTTATAAACTTGATACAGGGCAAAGTTAATGGTCCTCGATATGCAACAGCAATCATCACTGAAACTAAACAAGTTTTGACAGTCTTCAGGGAAGTAAAATTAACACATAGTTTCAGAGAAGCCAATAGATTTGCTAATAAATAGTCCAGGATAGATCATATGTTATCTGCAATTCAGTTCATTAATACAACAGTAACTTACATTTCAGTTCAATAAAATTTCAGTTTGTTGAGAATTTGAGATTGACGGTAGGATTAGAAATACCTGCAAACCGAAGGTAATGCATCTGGATCCAAACCCACTTGAGCGTCACGCATATCAAATGAAAATGTATCCTTCCAATTCCAAGCATTGTTATAATCTTGAATACCTTTGTTACAGTAGTAAGTCAAACTTCTCTTGATGTCGCGCGAATGGACTTCCATCTTCAGCTCCTTGGGTTGCTCATGAAATCGTCGAACCCCTTCTATCATCTCCTCCATAATGTTGGCTGGAACTCCATGATTTACCATTTGAAAGAAACCCCATGTCTCCGCTGCCCTTCGGATTTCATCGACAATCTCCATCCTTCGATCGCCATTAGCACCTTCTAGATCTATCAAAGGAACCTGAAACTGGTCGCTACTGGTATCTGAAGCCTTAGGAAGGTCTTCTGGAGCATGTATGAAGAATCTGGGGATCTTCACGACCCCAGAATCCACGAGTTCTTTGACTCCGACTGTTGTTTCATCGAACTCCTTAGCTTCCTTTGCCCGGTCGTAGGCTGGCATGGACTTTCCGGCGAAGACTTCCATCTTGACGAGCTTGACACTGCAACACCTTGCGTTGGAGACTTGGGTGATGGAGAGGTCGGCTTTGCTCATTTTGAAACTACTCCATAACCTGGAATAAAAAGTGGGTACTGGGTTGGAGTTGACAAAGACATTTTCCCTTAAAACAGCCTGTCTTCTTATAAAATGAAGAGCATTTTATGTGTGTCAATTAGAGAGTGGAGAGAGATTAATCCATGTGCTTAATATGCTTTATTAAAGATTTTATGGAGGTCAACCAACCTTATTTGCTCCCTGATGTGGCCATGAGATGCTGCCATGTGGAGTATTTCATGACCAATGTTTTTTTTATGTGGATTCCACTTAAAACATTTATAACATTCAAGAAAATACTGACCGTGAGATGCTCCACATGACAACATCTCACAGTAACTTCAAGGAGCAAAACAGGGTAACAAGGCAGACGATTTCATTCCTTATCTGATATATTTGTTTAGTGAAGCATCTTGTTTAGCATCTCTCTCTCTCCAAATTTTCTAAGTTGCTTTGCATATTCAAATATTATCTATGAAAAGTTTATGGGAAGTTGCTGAAAAATTAATCAATAATGAAAGAGAAGTGCACAATAATTGAGAGATTTTTCAACGATGAAACACATAGAGAATGTTGAACTTAAAGGACAAAACACAGAGATAATGTTGAATTCAATTCAATAGTCAAGGATGAGACAATATATTTTTGATATAATAAACTAGCAGGGCAAAGTAGGGCTACCAATGGGTTGTATGAATAGAGATCGTCTGCACCCAATTTGTTATGCACCCGCGCACCAACCATTTGCGATTGGTGCATCTCTCCTAAAAAATGTCATTTCTCTCTCTTGAAATGATTAAATGCATCAATCACAATGAATGGATGCATGGGTGTATGAGAAATTGGGTGCAAACAATATATGCTTAGGTTGTATGTATTCGATTCCAATCAGAATCCAATTAAATGTCCGTTAAATCCAATTAAAGGAGTAGATGGAAGGATGTTTAAATAATTTATACACATTTGTAATTTTTAAATGTGTTGAAGGATGTTTAAATAATTTATGAAACCCTAATTGAACTAATATGCTATTTGGTAGACTCATGGCAAAAATAAACCTAGTTAATTGGATTTTAGGTTATTATGGGATTCGAATATAGGATTCGGATATCCTTAAATCTAATCGGCCGGGTTCAAATTCGGATCATCATATATACAATCCGAATCGAACCCATTTATAGCCCTAGGGTAATACAAGGCTATGTTGGTACCATCTTTTGTGTTATGGAAAATGTTCTTGACCCCAAAATCACTTTACCTCCTGAACTTGTCAAGCATTTGGAAAACAATTTTTATAGGATTAAATTATGTAGTTCAAGCTATTAATTGATGCAATTCCTAATTTCTTTTAAAGGAATTAGTGTGGTATTTTTCCCCTCTTGAAGGAAATAGCACAATCATGCACAAAAACTCACACACTAACCTAAAAACTAGCCTACTAGTCTTGGGTAGCGTGACTATCAAGAGGAATTTTTGTAAGAACATACAACATATCAAATGCATGGGAAACTTATACTGAATGAAAGCGCTATAGGCATTCTGGGACAATGGGGAATTGAGTCATTAAAGATGAATTTGGTAAGTGGAACAAATTACATGGCAGAAATCCTTTGCAGCTTATTTCAAGATCCCCATATAAGTGTTCTTCTAGTTGATCCCATCCCATATACCAAGCTTCAACTTCAAAAAAAGTTGCCATAAAAAAATGCTCTATTAGATTTAACATCTTTGTTGTACATAACTTTAAAATGGTTAAAAGATATCACAAGATATTATTCTTACCTTGTACAAATCAAAATAGATAGAGACATGTTGTAATGAAAATGTAACGAAAATTTTGATCAACAATATCAAAAATTGGTACTGAGTTCATAAGTCATTTCTTGACAACACCATAAGCAAACGCAAGAGCTTCTAAGCTTCCAATCACTCTTGCTGTCACCATAATTTATCTCAAACTAGCCTGGAATGGGATAATGTAGAGTTTCCATCCACTCCTCTGGAAGCATAGTAGGCAATTTATTTGAAAAAAGTATCATTAAATTCTAATTTTCAAGAATTGGCTGACTGAATCTGAATTATTTTGAAAAAATATCACTAAAAACCAATTTTCCCTAAACAAAAAGGGAAATGGGTTGGAGGCTGGAGCTGACGAAGTATTGATAGGGCTGATATTGTCTTTTTTGGCCAACTACTCCATGAGATTTAAAATTCTTAATAAGAGACTTGATAGTCTACAAAGGGTTGGTAGTAGGGGTGCTTATCGGGCCATGCCAGGCTCATATTGTCTTTTTTGGCCAACTACTCCATGAGATTTAAAATTCTTAATAGGAGACTTGATAGTCCACAAAGGGTCACAGTAGTAGGGGTGCTTATCGGGTCGTGACGGCCTATGTACCCCCATTATAGGGCACGCGGCCCGGCGAGCCGAAGCCAGTTCAACAAGCAGGCGGCACGCCTCCGAGCCGCCCGCGTGGCCCGCCAGGGGCTAGCCAAACAGCTAGTCCCATTAAGTCCCAAAAAAGTGATTTTTTTGGGACATTTTTTGACTGCTTTACCCCCCCCCCCCCCCCCCCCCCCCCCCCAAAAGCCATATAACAGCAATATTAGGTGGGTAGGCTTGTAATTGATTGTAAATGACAATTTCTACCATTCCAACTGTTAAATAACAATCATATTGGAGGGTAGAGGTGGTAAAACCAAGTTTTGGTTTTCTATAAATAGCTTAACCCTTCCCACTCCAAACCACACCTCTTCTACAATTTCTTACTCTCTTTTAAATTGTTCAAGCATCAAAAGTGGGTGCCAACCTAGTTGGGATGTGCTTATACTATAGTGATGTATTATGTATAACCAATGCAAAGTTGTACGTGTACTTGCAAGAATTAATTTATTTACATTTTTTGAGCAAAATCTATCTTATTATGTGTAAAACAATTTTGTAAATTTTTCAAAATTTTTTTAGAATTTTTTACCATTTTTTCCTATTTTATGGATTTTTTTTTGAAATTTTTTTTTAAAAAAATAAGGCCTGGCCCGTCGGCCCGTTGGGCACGCTGTCACGGTCAAGAAGCTTAGGTACTCCTTAGAACTATGTCGCACTCGCCCAAGCAACCGATGCCCTGCGAGTCAACCAAACAAGTAAAAATCGAGGCAAAGTTAGTTAACGAGGCAACCAAGTGTGGCAAGAGTTAGGCAACCAAAGTTACATTCAAGGCAACAATGAGGGGGAGTTAAACGCAAGCCAACGAAAGAATGTATTACATTGAATGTAAATTATAGGGGCTACAAAGTGTTTGGGGCTTTAGCACACCACTATGCTTCTAGCACCCTGCACTACCTACTTCCCCTCAAGGAGGATGCTAAGACTTTAACACTATTCCAGAAGGAAACATCGCATCTGCCGGTACAATCATATTGGGTGTTTTTGGACTTATACTTTGAATTTTGGCGAACCGTCAGATGCGTTAGACTCCTTTTGGCTCCTACTTGACTCACAGGTACCCACAGTATGTACACAACTCTCCTCGTGGGCCCCACACAATAAAACACTCTGATACAAGGCTATACAAAACCCGCCTTTACAAGCATTCCACGAACACTTAAACAACTTTATTAAACTCTTAATAACATATTTACATAGAAACACATGTCACGGGTCATTGGTCACGCGCATATTTACGCTAAACGAAATGACCGTGACAACGCGGCCAACGGGATGAGCGTGCCGCAGCCTGTTGGGCACGCTGCCTGCATGGCTGTGGCCCACCCAACACGCCCCAGTCATGCCTAGCTAGGCCGGCCCGTTGAGCACCCTTAGTCTAGAGCGTTTTGCTTTTCTTTTTTTTCTTTTTCTGTTTTTTTTAAATGAACCGGACCATTTATTGGTCTTAGAAAAGGAGCGTACATTTTTTGTTTTTTTTGGTAATAAGAAAAGGAGCGTACATATGATTGTCGTCCATGCACATCATCATTTATGGGAGGAAGGCTACCGGTACCTGATTTAGGCCAATTTCAAAACTGCAAACAATGGGTGTTTGAATACATCATGAACAAGGAAGACAGGCAAGATGGGAAGCTGATTGCGGTGTTGGGCGTATGGAATGTTAGAAACAAGGTAATTTTTGAGAGTATTGAACCCAACATTAGACTTACTGCTTCTGTTTTCACGACCATGCGGAGAGACTCCAGCATCATTAAGGAGAAAGAGATGGAATCTGGAAAAAAGAAAAGGGAGGAGAAGTTGATCAGACGGGAAAGACCAACCGGAATGTGGAGCAAACTCAATGTAGATGGTGCGGGTAAGGGCTGTCTTAAAGGCATATAACAGCGTTCCCTTTCTGCAACTTTATTACAAACATTTAAACAGATAATCGGAGAAAACCAAAGGCCACGCCACATAACCCTATCACCAGCACCTCCCTAATATATATAAGACTCGATCAATGCTACTAATGTGAAGCACAGAAGCAACTGATCTTTTGATCTTCAGAGGCAATTAAGCATGGAAACCCACTCACAAGCATGGCTAGTTCTCCTCTCCCGGCCTCCTGATGCTTGCAGAGGTTGGAGAGCTACAGGCAGGAGGAATTGCTATAGACTGGGGTCAGAATGGTATTGAGGGAACCTTGGCAGAGACTTGTTCCACAGGCAACTACCACTTTGTGAACTACGCTTTCCTTACAACCTTTGGCAATGGCCAGACCCCCATGATCAACCTTGCTGGTCATTGTGATCCTTACGGTAATGGTCGCACCGGCTTGAGCAGCGACATAAAGGTGTGTCAATGGAAAGGCGTCAAAGTGATGCTTTCAATTGGAGGAGCCGCCAGTAGCTACTCGCTTGTGTCCTCTGAGGATGCCAAGAAAGTGGCTACTTAAATGTGGAATAACTTCTTGGGTGGACAGTCATCATCTCGGCCGCTCGATGAGACCAGTTATGATGGAATTGATTTCGACATCGAGGGAGATACAAACAAACATTGGGATGAACTTGCTCGCTATCTCTCTTGTTATAGCAAGAAGGGTAGAAAGGTATACTTAACTGCAGCACCACAGTGCCCTTTCCCTGATGCATGGGTTGGGGATGCCCTTAAGACTGGTCTCTCTGATTATGTTTGGGTTCAGTTCTATAACTCCACCATTAGGTCACTTGACAAGGGTTGCTAGATCTACGTTGTTCCAACTTTATGTGTTATACATGTCTGCTCATTGAAAAGCGGGTTTGGATGACTTTTATTACAGCCATCACATAAATAAAATTGGTCGATGGGGTTGAAGTTGAAAGCGGTTGATCGAGCTAGGAGAGGTTAATTAACATGCTTCAGGCTTTGTGACAACAGGGCGTGGGCACGGTTGGTCTGTGTCAGCCATGCCATGGGCCAAGCATGCGACACATCCCACTATTCCCCAGTAACGACCCTGCCCTTCTGGCCCACAATGTACAAGTCTACAACTTCCAACCTTAAAAACAGTTCCCATATTATGACACAAGAAGGGCTCAGTTAAATCTAACATCTTTATTATATATATCCATAACTTTAAAAGGATTACAACATATTACAGGGTGTTACCTTTTACTAAATCAACATAGATAGAGACATGTTGGTAAGGAAAATTTTGATCAACAACATCACAAATGGGTACAATGTTCACGAGTCATTTCTTGACAACACCATGAGCAAACACAAGAGCTTCCAAGCTTCCAATCACTCTAGCTCTCACCATAATTGTATGAAACTAGCCTGAAATGGGATAATGCAGAGTTTCCACTTGCCACTTTGGACAAATAGCAGGCAAGGTAGTCACCGTACAGGGTCTTCCTGTATTTGGGTGGGTTATCTTCTGATAATAACTCCTCCAGTGGCCCATAGGGTTCAGATCTCTTAATAGAGCTTGGATGGAGGAAAAAGGCTACCGATATCCGAGGTCCAACGCGTCCAGCCAGTACTCTATGCTCCACGCTTTTAAACTTGTCATTGGTCATGAGCTACAGCACAACATGTATAACAAAATGACAGCTGAACAAAAATTGCAAATCAAGAAACTCTAGCGAGTAATCCAAAACAGTACCTGCAGAAGATCCCCAATGTTCACTGTTAGAGCTCCCTCTCTAGGAACCACATCAACCCATTGCTTTCCATGTAGAACTTGAAGGCCTCCAACATGATCTTGCAGAAGGATGGTAACGAAACCAGGGTCTGAATGCTTGTAGGCACCAAAAGTTAAATCTGGCTCTGGACAAACCGGATAGTAATGCCCCGACAATCTGAATGTTTCGGCACATTTTATATCTTTGAAGTAGTTGTGGTTGAGACCCAGAGCCTCTGATAGTAATTCAGACAATGTTTCGTTCAAAGCATTGATACATTTCAAGTACTCTACCGTTATCTTTCTGAAAAAAATGAAGGGACAGTGTTATGTTTGCTTACAGTTCAATATTTCAAAGATGAGAAAACAATGTCATGACCACATACTAGAGTTGTAACTTTTACCCAGCTGGAACACGAGCCTGAACTTATCAGTTTCTTTGGTTTATGGTTCTGTTCAGTCTTTATTTTAAAGCCCAAGCTTAAGTTTCATCACACTTAGCTTGAGCAACCTCCATTGCAAGCATAATATAGAAGTTATTAGATTTTATTTTTTGATAAATATAAACATATACTTTAGTTACAGGCAGTATAACTTCTTTATTCCCAAAATTTCATGACATTTTAACAAGTATCTAAGCTAATTGAATTGAACTTAAAAATCATATCAATTTCAACAACAGACTTTTACAATGAAACTTCCTTTTTTCTAAATTTTTTTTATCAGCCTTTTCATTAAAAAAGGAGTTTAATTTGGGTTGCCAGAGCTCAACACAAATTAAGTTCAAGCTGGGTGTGAACTCACTTGTTTGAGTTGAGTTCAGGTTGGCCTGAGTATGCGACAATTAATCTAGTCAGAGGGAGTTCAAACTGATCAGAATCTAACATAAAACATCTTATTCGAAACCCTACTTGCTACATACTCGTAAGTCATAAGTAGACTGAGGTAAAATAGAAACTAAGATTCAATCCGAGAAAAAGATATGAGATATAGTTTATCTAACTGAGGTCTCAGAACTGCATCATTGTTGCGTTTTACAACAATCATCTCATGAATTAGTGAATGGTTTACCTCTTAAAACAGAGATAACTGGAATGAGATTAAACCGAATGGTTTACCTCTTAAAACAGAGATAACTGGAAAAATAAAGAAAACAGCTATAAAAAGGTTAACTGCCAGATCAAAATTGTGGAGTAACCAATGACAGGAATGATGGATTAATACCTCTCTTAAGACATAGCATATGTTGTTCCATGATAAATAAATATCACATACCTGGTTGTGAGCAAGATGAGTTCTCCATTTCAATCTTTAGGTTTCTGCAAGATAGAGAAAATGGAGTGTGGAGAAACTACTCTCTACCCCTTAAACCCTAAGAGAGAGACAACAAAATGAAAACCCCTCTTCATAGAACTCAATGGGCTAGTTCTATTTATAGTGGGGTGAGAGTAGGGGCCTCCACATGTGTTAGAAAGAAAATGGCCCATCCCATTATGGGCCCAACAGACAAATGTAGTGGTTGTCCATAAACAAATACAACAATCTCCCACTTGGACAACAATACATTTAATCATAACACAAGCACAAAAAAGTATTCCAAAACTAAAATCAACATGGTGATAAATACTTGTTTTTCATACGAAGCCCAAGAGACAGTTACAAATGTCTTTAAAACAACAAGCCTTATCCATAATGTGACTATAAGCATCCAGTTTAGTGACTATACCGACAGGATATATGGCACCAACCTTATGCTAACAATCACTACATTCAGGCATACACTAAAATATATTGTCTCTTTGTGGATAATACACCTGCACGAGACCAATCAAAATGCCTCAATACATAAAACATGCCTTGTCCATAATGCGCGTGACCCAGGCACGAGACCAATCAAAATGTCTCAATACATAAAGCATGCCTTGTCCATAATGCGCGTGACCTAGGCACGAGACCAATCAAAATGCCTCAATACATAAAGCATGCCTTGTCCATAATGCGCGTGACCTAGGCATAACATTGACATCGCTATATTAACCAAAATAGAATATGAGCATAAAAATTATAGCCATATAGTCAATGTTTACAGAACTCCCACTAACTAAATACAACAGAAGACTCTAACAATCCCAAATGAGTCACATGCTCCTTAAACAATTTTGGAGCTAAACCTTTAGTTAGTGGGTCAGCTAACATATGTTATGTAGAAATATGCTCAACACAAATATAAGACTCGGCTATTTTCTCTCTAACAAACAAACACTTAATATCAATATGCTTGGAGCGAAAAGAGCTCCTAGTGTTCCGAGAGAATGCAACTGCTGCGGAATTGTCACAAAATATCTTAAGCGGCCTCGAGATGGTGTTCACAACACCTAGCCCCAAGATAAAATTCCACAACCAAATAGCCTGGCATGTAGCCTCATAACAAGCAACATATTCTGCCTCCATTGTAGATGAAGCTACAAGTGTCTGTTTGACACTTTTCCAAGAAACAGCTCCTCCTGCCATCATAAAAACATAACCAGAAGTGGATCTCTTATCATCTGGACAGCTTGCAAAATCAGCATCAGAATATCCAGTTACATCAAGGATGTCAGATCGCCGATATGTAAGCACTAGATCTTTAGTGCCTTGCAAGTACCTAAGTACTTTCTTTGCAGCTTTCCAATGGGCCAAACCAGGATCACTCAAGTATCTCCCAAGAACACTACTAACAAAAGCAATGTCAGGTCGTGTACATACTTGAGCATACATCAAACTACCCACAACTGATGAATAAGGAATCGTCTGCATTTGAGTCCTTTCACTATCATCCTGAGGGCATTGAGACTTCGAAAATTTATCACCTTTCACAATAGGTGCTTTCCCAGGAGGACAAGAATGCATATTAAACTTACTTAGAACTCTGTCGATGTAGGATTTTTGAGATAATCCAAGAATGCCACCAGATCTTTCACGAATAATCTGGATGCCCAAGACATAAGACGCCTCACCAAGATCCTTCATGTCAAAATGAGACGACAACATGCCTTTTGTCTCTATTAAAAGCTCCATGTCATTTGCAGCGAGTAATATATCATCAACATAAAGAACAAGAAAGATATATTTACTCCCACTGACCTTTAGATATATGCATTGATCGACAATATTCTCCTTAAAACCACAAGAGGTGACAATCTCATCAAATTTCAGGTACCATTGTCTTGATGCCTGCTTAAGCCCGTAAATGGATTTCTTAAGCTTACACACCATATGTTCCTTTCCATCAACTTGAAAACCATCTGGTTGTGTCATGTACACATCCTCAAATAAATGTCCATTAAGGAAAGCTGTTTTGACATCCATCTGATGCAACTCAAGGTCCAAGTGAGCCACAAGTGCCATAATAATCCGAAAAGAATCCTTGGTAGACACAGGTGAGAAAGTATCTTTATAATCAATACCTTCTCTTTGGCTAAAACCCTTCGCAACAAGCCTGGCTTTATACCTTTCTACCTGACCTTGAGAATCATACTTTGTCTTAAAGATCCATTTACAACCAATGGGCCTATAACCACAAGGTAGTTCAACCAAATCCCATACACCATTCTGACACATTGATGCCATCTCATCATGCATAGCATCTAACCAACATGAGTACTTGGGGCTGTCAATGGCCTCCTTAAAGGATCTTGGATCAAAAGACATACCAACATCAAACTCATGCTCCTGCAAATAGACAATGTAATCATCAGATATTGCAGGTCTACGAGTCCTCTCTGATCTCCTCAAAACAGCGTCATTTGTCCCCATATCAACATCTACTACAGTGTCAATAACCGGATCATGGGAAACAGTATTGGTTCCCTCTATCAATGATGGTGTCAATGATGGTGCAACGAGTGATGGAGGAGTAATTTGAACAGGTATAACAACACTCTCCTCTCTAAAGACAACTTCACGTGGAGCAGAACTTCCACTATCAGGGATATCCTCAAAGAAAATGGCTCTATCAGATTCAATGACTTTAGTGATATTAGAAGGACAATAAAATCTGGAGCCTCTTGATCCCACACAATAGCCAACAAAATAACCAGAAATGGTCTTAGGATCAAGTTTCTTTTGAGAAGGATTATAAAGCCTTATTTCTGCCTTGCAACCCCAAACACGGAAATGATTCAAACTAGGCCTTTTGCATGACCATAACTCATAAGGAGTTTTGGGGACTGACTTACTTGGCACTTGATTCAGGATGTAGGCGGCAGTTTTCAAAGCTTCACCCCATAAGAATTCAGGCAAAATAGAATGACTGAGCATACACCGCACCATATCCATGAGAGTACGATTTCTTCTTTTTGCAATACCATTCTGTTCAGGAGTTCCAGGCATTGTGTATTGAGCCTCAATACCACATGCCTCGAGAAATCTAGCAAAAGGTCCAGGATTTCTACCAGTCTCATCATATCTCCCATAATATTCACCACCTCTATATGATCTTACTGCCTTAATCTTCTTATTTTTCTTAAGCTCCACTGCAGCCTTAAAAACCTTAAAGGCTTCTAATGAATCTGATTTTTCACGAATGAGCTCAACATGACCATAGCGAGAAAAATCATCAATGAATGTAATGAAGTATTTATAATTACCCATGGCAGCAGGGGAAATGGGACCACAGATATCAATATGAATTAAGTCTAAAATATCCACACTTATGCCAACCTTTTGCTTTCTTGTCTTGGCTGGAAGTTTCCCTTTGATACAATCAACACAAGTTTCAAAGTCAGAAAAATCCAAGTCAACCAGAATGCCATATTTAACCAACCTCTCCATTCTTTCTCTTGAAATATGACCCAACCTTTTGTGCCACAACATAGAAGAGTTTCTACTCATCCTACCACGTTTAGAACCAACTACAGCATTCACAACAGAAAATTGAAGAGAAGCATTATCAAGAGCAGGAAGCAAGTCAATTCTATACAAACCATCATATAAAGTAGCTGAACCAACCACAACAGAATTATAATAAATAGTAGCTTTTCCATTTCCAAAAAGAAAATCATATCCACATTTGTCCAAAATAGAAACAGAGATCAGATTTCTCCTAATTGAAGGTATATAAGCAGTATCAGACAAGTTCAAAATATGCCTAAAGGCCAAAACAAGTCTTACTGCACCAATGTGTTCAACTTTGACCTTCACACCGTTGCCCATATTTACCACTATCTCTGTATCACTCGGTCTTCTGAAGTTGCTTAATTCTTGCAAAGAATTTGTAGTGTGAATGGTTGCACTAGTATCTAGCCACCAAGAATCAGAAGGCACATCCACCATATTAGACTCAAAACACACTAGAATTGAATGTATACCTTTCTTGTCTAACCAGGCCTTGAACTTCTTACAATCTGCCTTCTTGTGACCATACAAATGACAGAAGTTGCACTTCCCTTTAAAACCTTCAGTTTTAGGCCCAGGTGGAACACTCACATCAGTTTTTGGAGTAGGTTTCAAAGATCTCTTCATGTTCTGAAACTTGTTGCCATTCCTTTTGAAGAATTTCTTCTTCCCTTTGTCATGGGTCACCATAAGAGCAGCATGAGTCTTACCCTTTTTCATCATCTCCTCTTCTTGAGTTACAATAGCAGTCATTTCACTCAAGTTCCATTCATCTTTCTGAGCATTATAAGTGGTTCTCAGTGCATCAAATTGACTTGGCAAAGACTCAAGCACTTGCCAAACAAGGAAACTATCAGACAGCATGAGTCTCATCCCCTTGAGTTTATTAAAGAAATGAGTAAGCTTCATGATGTGTTCCCTGACTCCACTAACCCCATCATAGGTTGTAGTAGTAAGGAGTTTTAATAGGGCTCCCTTTTCTGCCTTATCAAACCTGGTAAATTTCTTTCCAACAGCATCAAGGAAGTCTTTGGCACTTTCTGTATCAGGTATACTCTGCCTAATAGTCTTATCAATAGTGTACTTCATAATCATAAGACAAGTCCTGTTGGAATGTACCCACTACTCATAATGAGATTTATCAGCTACAGAACTTTCACTAGTAGGTTCGGCAGGCATATCAACCCTCAAAGCCAAATCTAGATTCATGATTGCCAAATTGATAGTGAGAGACTCATACCAATCCTCATAGTTGGTTCCCGTTAAACTTTTGATGGCAGATAAGAAGAGAGACAAAGCCGCATTGCCATAAGCTGTGGAGAATATAACAGAATTTATTATGCATGTGAAACAAAAACATGCACCCATAAATATCTCCATTAGGCAATCTTATGTCCCTACTAGAGTTCAACTCAAAAGGAACTCATATGCACTATGCTAGAGCCCAAGATATGTACAAGGGACTCTTACACATGATAAAGCAAAATAGTTAAATACAAGGACTTAAAATGACCCTTTATCGAGAGGATAGGATTAGGCCACCAAGTATCAAGTACTTAACTGTTCTCTTTAACATCCTATGCATCCTACCAAATAGTGATTTGCCGACAGGACAAATTCACTATCCGTACGGATCATAGTATAATGTTATTGCGGAAGCGTAATCAATATATATATTTAACAACATCGATAATTTATCATGACTAGTCCCACGAGAGGTGGGTACATAACCATTCAAGAAAAATATCGATTTTCAATAAGTAATACAACCCACGTGTTCAATTCAAGCACATGTTAGGACTTGAAACCCATTTGTTTAATTACATAAAATGGTAGAAACAAGTCATGCTATTAGTCAAACTATGAAGAAATTGAAGATATTAGCAGCAAGTCAACAAATTACTTCATCTTTATGATTGCCCTTTTGGAATATGTGCAGAAACCCCAATCACAAGGGACGAAAAACAAAAACAAAAAACCAGCCATACATGAAGAAAGACAAAATACAAAGTCACAACAAATAAAATGTTTGTTGACCGTTGCCACAAAAGTCAAAAAAATGCCGTAGAAAACACGGCTACTTGCCTCATAAAACTTGCTTTTTCAAAAATAAAAAGATAAAGTTGAAACCGTAGGAAACCACAATCTTCCTTATTTGGTTTTGCCACAAAAGTCAAAGAAAGGGGCTGTAGAAAACAAATACGGCTGTAAACTTGCTTTTTTCCAACAAGACCCTTGCCACAAACTAGCCATAAGCTTTGTTTTTCTCACAAAAGAAAAAGAGAAAAAGTTGAAACCGTAGAAAACACGGCTTCTTTCATCTCAATCACAACAAGACGAACCCAAAGAGAAAAGGACCTCCGATTTCATCTCAATCACAAAGGACGAAATCCAATAAAGAATGAAGAGAAACAAAAAACACGGCCACATATCATCTCTTAACTAGAATACGAAAAAGGGATTTTAATTAGTTGAAACATACATAGCCATGAATAAAGAGAAGGAGGCTCCGATACCAATTGATGGATTAATACCTCTCTTAAGACATAGCATATGTTGTTCCATGATAAATAAATATCACATACCTGGTTGTGAGCAAGATGAGTTCTCCATTTCAATCTTTAGGTTTCTGCAAGATAGAGAAAATGGAGTGTGGAGAAACTACTCTCTACCCCTTAAACCCTAAGAGAGAAACAACAAAATGAAAACCCCTCTTCATAGAACTCAATGGGCTAATTCTATTTATAGTGGGGTGAGAGTAGGGGCCTCCACATGTGATAGAAAGAAAATGGCCCATCCCATTATGGGCCAAACAGACAAATGTAGTGGTTGTCCATAAACAAATACAACAAGGAAATTATCTATCAAGTTGCCAAGATCTTAACATACAAAAATAAGGAACTCTTGAGATCTATACGTGTTTCAATTTAGCATTGACAAAGATTCCAGCCAATTATTATTGCACTCTCTACTCAATGTATAGAAAATAGTAATAATTTGTTTCAAGAATGTGTTTTTACCAAGCAAGTTTGGCAAATGGTTAAGACATACAACAATATATTCATAGACAAAAATGAAACATATATTCTTGAATGCTCTATGAAAATTAAGGAACATTATAAGGAAGGAACAGAAAAAGTTCTTTATAATGGCTGGCAAATTTCGAAGTTAAGAAATCGTATGGTACTTGAAAATAAATCAGGATATCCAGGGGAGGTTATAGAATCTGTAATTCAGCTTCTAACAGATAATGAAAAAGCTTAGAAGACTAAAATTTACTTTGAGCAGATCATACAGAGTCTAGCCATAGAAGAAAGATGGCAGCTGCAGTGGCCTGGAGCTCACCACAACTGGGTTAACTAAAGCACAATTTTGATGGATGCTTAAAGAAGGGAAGTACTGCAATAGAAGACGTTTTAAGAGATTAAATAGGACGCTTCAAGCATTTTATTAGACTTTTTTTTCCTTAATAAATGCCCGAATTATTAGCATCAAAAGAAGGTTTAGAAATTGCAAAACAATTGGGATTGAAGGTCACTCCCAAGTGGTTATAAACTTGATACGGGGAAAAGTTAATAGTGCTCGATATGCAACAGCAATCATCACTGAAACTAAACAAGTTTTGACAGTCTTCAGGGAAGTAAAATTAACACATAGTTTCAGAGAAGCCAATAGATTTGCTAATAAATAGTCCAGGATAGATCATATGTTATCTGCAATTCAGTTCATTAATACATCAGTAACATACATTTCAGTTCAATGTAATTTCAGTTTGTTGAGAATTTGAGATTGACGGTAGGACTAGAAATACCTGCAAACCGAAGGTAATGCATCTGGATCCAAACCCACTTGAGCGTCACGCATATCAAATGAAAATGTATCCTTCCAATTCCAAGGATTGTTATAATTAATCTTGAAAACCTTTGTTACAGTAGTAAGTCAAACTTCTCTTGATGTCGCGCGAATGGACTTCCATCTTCAGCTCCTTGGGTTGCTCATGAAATCGTCGAACCCCTTCTATCATCTCCTCCATAATGTTGGCTGGAACTCCATGATTTACCATTTGAAAGAATCCCCATGTCTCCGCTGCCTTTCGGATTTCATCAACAATCTCCATCCTTCGATCGCCATTAGCACCTTCTAGATCTATCAAATGAACCTGAAGCTGGTCGCTACTGGTATCTGAAGCCTTAGGAAGGTCTTCTGGAGCATGTATGAAGAATCTGGGGATCTTCACGACCCCAGAATCCACGAGTTCTTTGACTCCCACTTTTGTTTCATCGAACTCCTTAGCTTCCTTTGCCCAGTCGTAGGCTGGCATGGATTTTCCGGCGAAGACTTCCATCTTGACGAGCTTGACACTGCAACACCTTGCGTTGGAGACTTGGGAGATGGAGAGGTCGGCTTTGCTCATTTTGAAACTACTCCATAATCTGGAATAAAAAGTGGGTACTGGGTTGGAGTTGACAAAGACATTTTCCCTTAAAAATAGCCTGTCTTCTTATAAAATGAAGAGCATTTTATGTGTGTCAATTAGAGAGTGGAGAGAGATTAATCCATGTGCTTAATATGCTTTATTAAAGATTTTATGGAGGTCAACCAACCTTATCTGATATCTCCATGTGTTCCAATGCTTTGCATATTCAAATATTATCTATGAAAAGTTGATGGGAAGTTGCTGAAAAATTAATCAATAATGAAAGAGAAGTGCACAATAATTGAGTGATTTTTTAAGGATGAAACACATGGAGATGATGTTGAAATTAAAGGATAAAACACAGAGATAATGTTGAATTCGATTCAATAGTCTAGGATGACAATATATTTTTGATATACTAAACTAGCAGGGTAAAGTAGGGCTATCAATGGGTTGTATGAACAAAGATCGTCTGCATTCAATTTGTTGTGCACCCATGCACCAACCATTTGGGATTGGTGCATCTCTCTTAAACAATGTTATTTCTCTCTTGAAATGATTGAATGTACCAATCATAATGAATGGGTGCATGGGTGTATAAGAAATTGGGTGTAAACGGTACACGTTCAAGTTGTATATATTCGATTCCAATCGGAATCCAATTAAATGTCCATCAAATCCAATTAAAGGAGTACGTAGATAGAAACTTTGCATTACCCCATTTCGGACTTGACCTTTATTCGACTGATTAAGATCCATATCCAATTAAAATGTATACACATTTGCACTTTTTAAATGTGTTTAAGGACGTTTAAGTAATTTATGAAACCCTAATTGAACTAATATGCTATTTGGTAGACTTGTGGTAAAAATAAACTTATTTAATTGGATTTAGGTTATCATCGGATTCAAATATAGGATTCGGATATCCTTATATCTAATTGGGTTCGAATTCGGAGCATCATCGACATAGATACAATCCGAATCCAACCTGTTTATAGCCCTAGGGTAGAACAAGGCAATGTCGGTATCATCTTTTGTGTTAATGGAAAATGTTCTTGACCCAAAATCACTCTACCTGAACTTGTCAAGCATTTGGAAAACAAATTTTTATAGGATTCAATTATGTAGTTCAAGCTATTAATTGCTGCAATTCCTAATTTCTTTTGAAGGAATTAGTTTGTTATTTTTCCCCTCTTGAAGGAAATAGCACAATCATGCACAAATACTCACACACTAACCTAAAAACTAGCCTACTAGTCTTGGGTAGCATGACTATCAAGAGGAATTTTTGTAAGAACATACAACATATCAAATGGGAAACTTATACTGAATGAAAGCGCTATAGGCATTCTGGGACAATGGGGAACTGAGTCATTAAAGATGAATTTGGTAAGTGGAGCAAATTACATGGCAGAAATCCTTTGCAGCTTATTTCAAGATTCCCACCAAGTGTTCTTCTAGTTGATCCCATCCCATATACCAAGCTTCAACTTCAAAAAAAGTTGCCATATAAAAAGGCTCTATTAAATTTAACATCTTTGTTGTACATAACTTTAAAATGGTTAAAAGATATTACAGGATATTATTCTTACCTTGTACAAATCAAAATAGATAGAGACATGTTGTAATGAAAATGTAACAAAAATTTTGATCAACAATATCAAAAATTGGTACCGAATTCATAAGTCATTTCTTGACAACACCATGAGCAAATGCAAGAACTTCCAAGCTTCCAATCACTCTTGCTGTCACCATAATTGGTCTCAAACTAGCCTGAAATGGGATAATGCAGAGTTCCCATCTACTCCTTTGGAAGCATAGTAGGCAATTTATTTAAAAAAAAGTATCATTAATTCCTAATTTTCAAGAATTGGCTGACTGAATCTGAATTATTTTGAAAAAGAATCATTAAAAACCAATTTTCCCTAAACAAAAAGGGAAATGGGTTGGAGGCTGGAGCTGAGGAAGTGTTGATAGAGCTGATATTGTCTTTTTTGGCCAACTACTCCATGAGATTTAAAATTCTTAATAGGAGGACTTGATAGTCCTCAAAGGGTCGGTAGAGCGTTTTGCTTTTCTCTTCTTTTTTTTAATGAACCGGACCATTTATTGATCATAGGAAAGGAGTGTACTTTTTTTATTTTTTTGGTAATAAGAGAATCTTTATTAACAAAAAAGCCAATCAAGGTACATCACGAGTATACACAAAGCCACAGGAGTCATAGAGTAGAGGGAGAATGATCCACACTAAAATTTGCTAAAGTATCAGCTACGACATTACCTTCCCTATAAATATGATGAATAATTACATGCTGAAAAGATGGCCACGGTTGAATGATATCACAAACTATGGGTAAAATTCTCCAAGGGACTTCAGAAAGCTTCAAACACCCATCGTTGATCTTAGATAATAAGTCCACCATTACTTTTGAATCACCTTCGACACTGATGTTTGGGATATTCATAGCCTTAGCCAGTTGGAGCACCTCAAAAACTGCGTATGTCTCTGCTTGAAGTGAATTATGAGCTTCAATTTTGGAAGCAATAGCTGCCTTGAAAAGACACTGATTACTTCTAGCAACCACTCCTATGCCAGCCATCTGGGTCGTTCTTCTATATGCACCATCAAAACTCAGCTTCACATAGCCATCCGGTGGTGCTGTCGAGATAACTACTGACTTCTCACCTCTATCAATCAGAACCTCATCCCATTTTAGAAGATCATTCATCTCATAATAAAGACGAGAAGCATGATTAATCACCTGAAAAACATTAGGGATTGACTTATCAAACAGCACCATATTTCTTTGCGCCCGCACAGACCACCCAAAGATAGCAATTTTAACAAGAAGCATCGTCTTAGCGTCATGTTGTAGAAAAGATAGATCATGGAAAAGACTTCTAAACCATTCTAGAAATGATCGCTGTGGTCCATGCTGCTGAGAAGATCCACCAATGGCTCCAACCCAAACAGCCCGAGAGGATGGACACTTTAGCCAAATGTGCTCAACCGTCTCTGGATGCTCTTTACACAAACAACAGATGTTAGTGAAACGATGCTGCATACGGCTGGATAGTAAATGAGCCGTTGGAATCACACCTTGCAAGCTCTTCCAAAGAAAAAACTTGATCTTCGCAGGGCACTTTACATGCCACACCTTTAGCCATATAGGATCAGCTTGTGGGAGAAAAGGTTCCATCATCATTCGATAGGCAGATGCAACAGAGAAAGCTCCATTGGAAGTGGTTTCCCATATTAATTTATCTTGGCCTAGTGACGGATAGATGGGTGTGTCGAAAACTTTTGTAGCCACTGAATGGGGCCAAATGGATAAAATAAGAGCAATATTCCAATAATTTGTAAAAGGGTTAATCAAGTTACTCACTCGCTTTAACTGCATTGCAGTAGATAAATTTGAAGGCCTTGGTAGAAGGGCTAATCAAGTTATTCCAATAATAAGATGTTAGTGTACATATGATTGTCGTCCATGCACATCATCATTTATGGGAGGAAGGCTACCAGTACCTGATTTAGGCCAATTTCAAAACTGCAAACAATGGGTGTTTGAATACATCATGAAGCTGAACAAGGAAGACAGGCAGGATGGGAAGCTGATTGCGGTGTTCGGCTGTGTGAAACGTTAGAAGCAAGGTAATATTTGAGAGTATTGAACCCAACATTAGACTTACTGCTTCTGTTTTCACGACTATGCAGAGAGACTCCAGCATCATTAAGGAGAAAGAGGTGGGAGCTGGGAAAAAGAAAAGGGAGAAGAAGTTGATCAGATGGGAAAGACCAACCAGAATGGGGAGCAAACTCAATGTGTATAACAGCGTCCCCTTTCTGAAACTTTATTACAAACATTTAAACGGATGGGAAGCTGATTGCGATGCCAGATCACTTTGTCCACCTCGCGTTCTTCTAGTTCCCGTCATATCATCAACTCCTCGAATATTTCTTTTGTTAGTGACTTTTACCTCCTCAGTGGAGTCGCCAAAAAATGTAGGTGTCTTTTTTGAATCCACGTCCATGCGCCTAGTATTGCCTCTACAGTGTCAAGATGCCGATGATGTGTCTACAAATCTGAATTCTGAGTAGGAGAGGTACGTCCGACGCTGGCCTAAACCACCGAATCAGCAGCCGTTCCCACACCGTTTCCGAACAGAAAAGGGGGAGGAGTCAATAAGACGTGACAGGTAGGCAATTGCTAGAATGAGAGACGGGAGATATTCAAGTGATCCCTCGTATACCAAGTAGAGAGCTCCTTTTATGGTAAAGACAAAGAATCTGAAAGACTTAGGGAATGTTTAGTAAGCTTGAAGAAGGTTGAGGTAAAAGAAGTGAAGTCTTGCTCTTAGCAGTCCAAGAATCAGAAAGATCCCTCCCAAATGAATGAGGCTCTCCTATTTATAGCAAGTGTGTGTATCTAGGATTGTGACACTTGTCACGATCTGATGCTTCAGGAATATTTAATCTTTATCATAAATTTGGTCTCAAAAAAGTCTAGGCTCAAGATAGGAATAAGAGATAATTATTATTTGTTTTAAATAAATAATGGAGCTCTCTTATTGGTACAGTGGGTCCCACATATCAAAATGTGAAAATATGTCACTTGACGTCTACATCATCCTACGTTGGCATGCCAAAGCTCGTCACCGGCTGCCAACGACTCCCACGCCCATGTCCGCCACACCTTAAGGACCTCCAAATAACCCCCCTTAATGGGCTTTTGCCCAAGACGAAAATCTCCACTCCAATATGCCAAATAATAATCACATTTAATTTAACAAATTATGACACCTTTAATTATTATTTTCATTGGATAAATAATTCATGATAGATTACTTTGTTGGGTAACAGATGACCCATGACAGGTTGTTTCTATTGGGTGACAGATAACTCATAACAAATTTGTTATTATCATGTGAAAAATCATCCATGCCAAATCGTTATATAGGTGACGTGTCAAGTTATAAAAACGGTCATCTACATTAAGCCCCCTTTTGCGTTTTAGCAATTTTCAAGTTCCAAAAGCAAAAATATAAATATAGGGGGTATTTTGGTAGTTAGTGATATTTAACTAATTTTAACTTGAGAAATATATCTCAATTAAATTAATTGTGCCAAAGTCTTACCCATATTATGACAGATTAATGGCAAACTCAAATTCTAATTAGATTAGTACAAGTAAGAGTCTTATAGAAAACTTGGATAGCATTCCAAGTGAATCTTTGTCTTCTCATACAGCATTCTAATCGAATTGACAGTAAGCTTGTCTAAGCTATCTGCATGGTTCATAGTAAGCTTTCACACAAGAAAAAATACCAACAAAAAGGGAAATCCTCCTCCTCTGATTCTAACCTCACCTTTGCCGGAATACCCCCTCTGTCTATTGTTTCCCCATCTGATATAGTCGTGCTTATCTACGAAAGGGTGTCTATAATAGGGGAGAAAATCGGCTTAGCTTCCGATTGACTACCAATTCCAGGAGCTTTAGCGATAAGGTGCTAAAAAGTAAGTTCACGGGGTGCAGGTGCAACAGGGCGATGGTAGCGAAGACTTCTCTGATGATGCGACGAAGTTCTTTCTGACTGTGTGAGTTTTTGTCGGACGGCGTGAAGGTGCGAAGACGTCAAAGCAAGGGGTTTCACATGAGATGGCAGTGGCTTTTGAAGACGTCACAGTAAGATGTGGTTTAAGCAACGACAGAGTCCTTGTCGGAGCAAGTAGGTGATTAATAGAGGTGAAAATGCGACGGTGCGTCACAATCGGTTTTTCAGGTATGTCAAACCAGAATCATCGTATGGGAGGAAGGGGACGCCGCAGCTCCGTCATAGTTCAACGAAAGCTTTTCCTGTTTGAGGGATTTGTAGCCCCTCTGTCCAAACACCTTCGTATTACAGAGCGGACCGGAAACGTGTCCACTTGGCAGATATTTGAAAACAAAGAATGTGCGTGGGTGGTGGATAAAATCGGGGAAGCTTTAAGGTGTACAAAGGAGATTAGCTTCTTAGGAGTCTGCCGAAGAGAAGGGCGTACTTTGACGATGGATGTGGGCTATAACCGCCAAGGAAGTTTCCTCCAGATATCCTACTTCTCGCCTGCAAATTGAAGGATGTTAATTTTCCCTCAACAAGGAGATAGCGGATGGGAATATATTCTCGACAATGTCAACACGGCTCTAGGAAATGCAATATGTACAAACAGAAGTCCGCACAAGGTGGTCAAAGAACAGAAACAATCTTAAGCAGGGGGATTTCTGAGATGGCTGAAGGAAATGTGGTCTCAGGCTTGGTGCATAACCTTGGGTGGCGTCCTGTAATAGCTATTTGTCCAACTGATTCCCGTTGGAATCAGGCGATAATCTGTCTTCAACCTTCTTCCATTCGAAATTGGAACATGGTTGCTAAAGAGCTAATGGAAAGTTTGCAAATTCAGAGAACTTTCTATAGTTTATCTGAAAGGAAGGGATTATTTTTTGCAGAATCTGAAGAGGAAGCCAGGCGTTTAACTGAAATTGGAAATGTTCGGTTGGCGTTGTTGAACGTTCTGTTATTTAGGCATCGACTGTCAGGTGGCGTGGAAGTGGGGGAATTTTTTCCAAGAGGTTGTTGGATTACAGTCGAGGGTATCCCTCTCCATGTGTTATCAAAAGGTGTTATCAACCTTGTAGGTGAGGTGGGAGGTGGTTTGAAGAAAACAGGGAGTATGGAGGTGATGAACAATGGGTTGAGCAAGGTAACCATGAAAGTTAGAGAAGAATTTTTCAGGCTCATTCCACGTTCCATATGTCTCTGGGATGGGTCAACGGTGTTTGAGACAAGCATCAGAAGTGCGACGTCTGCGGAGGTAGTAAGGAGTGAAAAACGAGCAGATACCGGCGCCGGAGAAGACAAGATACAGTTTCCAAGACATGGCTTACGTGGCAACTATGATGTACAGGGGGATACAGATCTTTCTGCGTTGCGTCAAGAGGATGACAACGTTGTTGACTCAACAGCAAGTGCAGAGCCTGGGCTCATGGGAGGCATCAGTGCAATGGGTTTTGTGCACGGTCAAGGAGAAGACGGAGTATTGCTGGCGGCTAGGTCTTTGAACATGGCAGAAGTCCAACGTTTGAGAATTCAAAATGTGCAGGGGGATACAGCTCTCTCTGCTCTTGTTCAAAGACGAGTGGGTAATAGTCTGGATCAAAGTGGTTAGCCCATGAATATGGGCCCAGTTTTAAATCAAGGACATGTGGAAAATGGAGTGAATGGATGGGTGGGCCGACCCAAAGACGCATACCTTGGAGTGGCTACAGATTATAATGAAAATGAGGTCCACAACCTAATGACCCAAGACAGGGCTTTGGGCTGTAGTGATGGCAGTCAAAATCCTATCCAAAGTGAGGGTAGCGACCAGCAAGGGAAGAATCACAATTGTAATAATCTCATCGGCAGTCCAGGGTGGAGAAGATTATAGGCTGTGGTATCTGAGGAGGTCGAGAACGAAGTAAGGAGACTTGCTCCCATTCTGTTTCCGTCAGTAATATCTAAAGGAGTCAAGAATGAGATGAGGAGACTTGCCCCCATTCTATTTCCGTCGGTTTCTCGATCAAAGTATTCGGCTAAGGTCAAGGACATATCATCGTTTAAGGAGACAGCTCATGCCGAGGGTTTGGATAATCCTTCTTCTTCTTCTATTACACCTACAGTCAGCTCTGGTTTTACAGTTGAGGATGGGGATATGCCTAATAGAGTTCGCCAACCTCCTTCGTCTGATAATGAGAGTTTTCTTTCTTCTCCGGAGGACGGTCTGTTGGAGTATGCATGCACAGAAGCTTCAATGGGTTACCGGAAGGAGCTCCAAGAGATGTTTGCATAAGAGGGGATAGAGCTGTAGGGCATTGGCTCTCCTCTTTCTATCGACTCAGCAGGCGACAAGCTCAAAAGTAGACGGATGGATCCACAGATCCAGCATTCTAATTTGCATGGTGCAGATAAGGGGAGCAGCTCAGAGGTTTTGTGTCTTTCAGGTATGTCTGGTGTGTTTTCTGTTAGTGAAAGTCCAATCCAGATATGTTCTCCCTGCACGCCACCTTTCTCTCCTGCCTGTAGTAACACTCATGCTTTGGTCCAAATGCAAGAGATTTGCTATCCAGACTCGCCCCTTATTTCGGGCAACCGTTTAAACTTGTGTCCTTATGATAGTGACCAAAATGTGAGTGCACCTCATGGTATAATTTTTCCTTTATCTTCTACTGATGTGTCTAACAGTCGCTTACCAAATAATGCCATACTCAGTGGGAATGGTAGACAATCAGTTACAGATTCAGAGAGGGGCATTAACCAGGGGGAATTGATAAACCAAGACATAGGGGATGAGGCTGGTTTGCAAGAAATATGGAAGGGGGTTGAGGAAATGTTTAGATTATTAAAATTTGAGATCAGAGATAAGGATGGTAAGATGGTGGATGTTAAAGAGGTGCTTCAGAAATTTAACTCAGAAAGGTCCAAAGTTAAAAAATATAGGAAAAATAGAGAACTTCGTAATTTAGAGTGGTCTGTAAATTACAATAGTAGGGGGTGTAGGAGGTTCAGGACAATTAGGGATACGTCAAAGTGTTAATGTAGATTTTAAGCTAAAATATTCGAGGGTTAGGGGGAGTGGAAAAAAATCGGGCTGTTCGTGAGTGGCGTCGAAGGTTATCTCCATCGGTTTGTGTTATTCAAGAAACAAAAAAAGAAAGGATATCAGAGTGGTTGGTCTCGTATTTGTGGGGTGGTGGGAATAGAGATTGGGCTTCCCTTTCTGCACAGGGAGCTTCAGGAGGGATATTAATAACGTGGGACTCATTACAGCTTGAAGGGAAGGTTATGTCTCAAGGTTCATAATCCATCTCAATTCAGTTTAAGGATTTTGGGGATCAGTTCGAATGGGTATGCACTGGGATTTACAGTCCCAATAATGCGAGAATAAGGGCTGATTTTTGGCTTGAATTGAATTCAGTTGGTGACGGTTTAGGTGTCCCATGGTGTCTTACTGCGGATTTTTATGTTACCCGTTGTTCTTAGGAAAAGAAGGGTGGGTTTAGAACTACTCACAGCATGAGGGATTTCAATGAGTTCATTGATAGATGGGAATTGGTAGACTATCCTTTGAAAGGTGCACGATACACTTGGTCAAACAGTCAGGAAAAGCCAAGTTGTAGCCGGTTAGATAGAGTACTTGCTTCTGTAAGTTGGGATGACCATTTCCCCAACATCATCCAGACAGGGTTAATACGAACTATATCAAATCACATTCCCATAGTTCTGGATACGGCAATGAAAGAATGGTCGGGTCCTAGACTTTTTCGTTTTGCTAATATGTGGTTGGAGGAAAGGTCTTTTCGGAATTTGGTTACACAATGGCAGGGGGATATGAAAGAGTGTCGTGAAGGTTGGGCGGGTCATAGATTTTTGAAAAAGTTACAAGGTCTTAAAGAAAGAATCAAAATATGGAATAAAGTAGAGTTTGGGATGTTGCATAATCACATTGGAGAGTTACAGGAGAAAATTCAGTGGTTCGATAGAGAAGAAGAGGTGAGGGAGTTGTCGTTGGAAGAAAGAACAAAGCGAAGTGTTGTTTTAGGAGATCTAGAAGCAGTCCTGAGGCTAGACGAAATAAATTGGAGACAAAAAGCAAAGGTTAAATGGTTAAAGGAGGGGGATGGAAACACTAAGTTTTTTCACCGAATAGAAAATGGGAGGCAAAAAGAAAATGCAATTAATCACCTAAAAGTAGATGGGGAGGAATTTAGTGAGGAAGGAAAAATTGCGGATAAATTGATTAATCATTTTTCTAGGCTTTATTCATTTGAGTCTCTTTTTAACTTTGATTTAAAGAATTTAGAGGGTCCTAAGTTGGAAGCAAGTCAACAAGAAGCTCTGGAGAAACCTTTTGTTTTAGAGGAAATCTACACAACAATAAAAGATTTGGGTAGGGATAAGGCTCCAGGGCCAGACGGTTTTTCCATAGCATTCTTTCAAGAGTGTTGGACAAATGTCAAAGAAGATTTGATGCTGGTGTTTGAGGAATTCTATAATAGTGGAGTTATAAATAAGGCAATGAATGCAACTTTTATCTATCTTATTCCCAAACGTATGGGGGCGGAGGAAATAAAGGACTTCAGGCCAATTAGTCTTACCACCAGTCTTTACAAAATTATCGCCAAGGTGTTATCTTTGAAATTGAAAGAGGTGATGGATGGGATTGTTACGAGAAATCAAAGTGCATTTGTAGGGGGCAGACAAATTTTGGACACTGTACTTATTGCTAACGAATGTGTGGAGGACAAGAAGAGGTCTGGGAAACAGGGATTAATATGGAAAATTGATTTGGATAAAGCATATGATAAGGTTGAGTGGAATTTTATTGATTCAGTGTTAAGTTGGAAAGGATTTGGAGATCGTTGGCGAAGGTGGATGGGGTGGTGTTTGGATAAGGTCTCGTTTTCGTTGCTTCTTAATGGTCAGGTTAGAGGTTTTTTTCCATCAAGTCGTGGGCTAAGGCAAGGTGATCCCTTGTCGCCTTTCCTGTTTACTTTGGTGAGTGATGTTTTAAGTAGGTTATTTATGTGGGGCGAAAAAATGGATAAAATTAAAGGTTTCGCTATTGGCAGAAGTGGCAATCAGATCTCTCATTTACAATTAGCAGATGACACTTTATTACTATTAGAACCCAAAATGGAGAATGTCTTTTGGAGTCAATGTGTTTTGAAAGTCTTCGAGATTATGTCAGGGTTGAGTGTGAATGTGTCAAAATGTAATATAGCGGGTATTAACATTGGGGAGGAAAGGATGGTCGAATTTGTGTCTCGTATAGGTTGTAATCTTCAATGTCTGCCGATGAAATACTTAGGCCTTCCGTTGGGGGGCGAGATCAAACTTGCTTAGTTTTTGGGATCCGGTAGTGGATAGGGTGTCTAGGAGAGTGGGTAATTGGAAAAGACAGTTTTTGTCTATTGGAGGGCGTCTTACATTGATTAAATCAACCTTAGAGAATATCCCGGCTTATTATTTGTCTTTGTTCAGGGCTCCAGCTAAAGTGTTGAGTAGAATTGAAAAAATTCATCGTGATTTTCTATGGGAAGGGAGAGGGAAAAAAGGGTTTCATCTTGTGAATTGGAGAGTGGTGAGTCGTCATAAGAACGACGGAGGATTATCTTTAGGAAATCTCGGTTCCCGAAATAAGGCATTACTTGGTAAGCGGCTTTGGCGGTTTGGGGAGGAAAGGGAGTCATTATGCCGTGAGGTCATGGCAAACTTTTATGGGATCCATCATAATGGATTAGAGGTGAAAACGGGTGGTCGAAGTCGGAGGCATGGTCCATGGAATACAGTCTTACGTCTTATTGAAGCATTCTTCCCTTTTGTTCAATTGAAATTGCGTGCACGTAATCTCATCAGGTTTTGGTTTGATATTTGGTGGAAGGGTCAGGTTCTTTCTTCTTTATACCCTAGGCTTTATAGAGTTCGTGTGTTGCCTGATCCTTTGGTTTGTGAGATTCTTTCCCCATCATCTCACGGAGTCGAGTGGAATTTGAATTTTAAACGTGACCTCCGTCCTACAGAACTAGATGAGTTGGCAAATCTTTTGAATAATCTCAATGAGGTATCATTATTCCATTCTTTCATTTCAGATAGGCAGGGTTGGACTCTTAATTCTGGTAATAGTTTTACTGTTGCTTCCTTTTTCACTCATTTGGCAAAATCAGCATATATCCCTTCGGTGCCCTTTCCCATCTCCTTTTTGTGGAAAGCTGCCATTCCTTCTAAAGTTTAAAGTTTTTGTCTGGACTGTTTTGCACTATAAGATTAACACACTGGATGTATTACAGCATCGCCAACCTCATATAGCTTTGTCTCCCCAGGTATGCCCGATGTGTATGAAGGAGGCCGAATCGGTAGATCATCTTCTGCTTAGATGCTTTGTTGCTGATCATGTATGGAGGCACTTATTGTATTTGGGAAATGTTTCTTGGGTACTTCCTTATACCATACAGGAGTTAGCTTTTCAGTGGCGATTTTTGGGATTCAGTAGGTTAGGGAGAAAACTTTCCAGGGGATGTTTTTTTGCCATATTATGGACATTATGGAGGGTGCGGAATAGGTGTATTTTTGAAGATGAGAAGGTGAGAAGGTCTAGTGTGGTAGACCAAGTGTTATCTTTATCTGCTTTTTGGGCTTCAGGGCAGAAGGATTTTGATTCATACACATCTATGGACATCATCAGGAAATGGACGTCTTTCACCAATATGCAGTTTGGGGTGGTTGAGTAAAGTTTTACTTTGGTGACAGTTCTTGATGTAGTTTTTCATGGTGGAGGACCGTTAGTGTCTTCTATTTTTGGTTTTTTGTGGTTTTATTATGTATTTTGGGGGTGTTCTCACTCTTTATGAGGTGCTCCTCTCCCCTTTTGATCTAATGAAAGTTTCATTATTCATCAAAAAAAAGAGTCTTATAGAACTCCAATTTACTTGAGTTATCCTCTAACTTCCAAGTCATTTCTTGACAAATGGGTACAATGTTCACAAGTCATTTCTTGACAACACCATGAGCAAACACAGGAGCTTCCAAGCTTCCAATCACTCTAGCTCTCACCATAATTCTCTGAAACTAGCCTGAAATGGGATAATGCAGAGTTACCACTTGATACTTTGGACGCCCAGTAGGCAAGATAGTCACCATACAGGGTCTTCCTGTATTTGGGTGGGTTATCTTCTGATAATAACTCCTCCAGTGGCCCATAGGGTTCAGATCTCTTAATAGAGCTTGGATGGAGGAAAAAGGCTACCGATATCCGAGGTCCAACGCGTCCAGCCAGTACTCTATGCTCCACGCTTTTAAACTTGTCATTGGTCATGAGCTACAGCACAACATGTATAACAAAATGACAGCTGAACAAAAATTGCAAATCAAGAAACTCTAGCGAGTAATCCAAAACAGTACCTGCAGAAGATCCCCAATGTTCACTGTTAGAGCTCCCTCTCTAGGAACCACATCAACCCATTGCTTTCCATGTAGAACTTGAAGGCCTCCAACATGATCTTGCAGAAGGATGGTAACGAAACCAGGGTCTGAATGCTTGTAAGCACCAAAAGTTAAATCTGGCTCTGGACAAACCGGATAGTAATGCCCCGACAATCTGAATGTTTCGGCACATTTTATATCTTTGAAGTAGTTGTGGTTGAGACCCAGAGCCTCTGATAGTAATTCAGACAATGTTTCGTTCAAAGCATTGATACATTTCAAGTACTCTACCGTTATCTTTCTGAAAAAAATGAAGGGACAGTGTTATGTTTGCTTACAGTTCAATATTTCAAAGATGAGAAAACAATGTCATGACCACATACTAGAGTTGCAACTTTTACCCAGCTGGAACACGAGCCTGAACTTATCAGTTTCTTTGGTTTATGGTTCTGTTCAGTCTTTATTTTAAAGCCCAAGCTTAAGTTTCATCACACTTAGCTTGAGCAACCTCCATTGCAAGCATAATATAGAAGTTATTAGATTTTATTTTTTGATAAATATAAACATATACTTTAGTTACAGGCAGTATAACTTCTTTATTCCCAAAATTTCATGACATTTTAACAAGTATCTAAGCTAATTGAATTGAACTTAAAAATCATATCAATTTCAACAACAGACTTTTACAATGAAACTTCCTTTTTTCTAAATTTTTTATCAGCCTTTTCATTAAAAAAGGAGTTTAATTCGGGTTGCCAGAGCTCAACACAAATTAAGTTCAAGCTGGGTTTGAACTCACTTGTTTGAGTTGAGTTCAGGTTGGCCCGATTATGTGACAATTAATTTTAGTCAGAGTGAGTTCAAACTGATCAGAATCTAACCTAAACATCTTATTCGCAACCCTACTTGCTACATACTCATAAGTCATAAGCAGACCAAGGTAAAATAGAAACTAAGATTCAATCCGAGAAAAAGATATGAGATATAGTTTATCTAACTGATGTCTCAGAACTGCATCATTGTTGCGTTTTACAACAATCATCTCATGAATTAGTGAATGGTTTACCTCTTAAAAAAGAGATAACTGGAATGAAATTAAACCAAATGGTTTACCTCTTAAAACAGAGATAACTGGAAAAATAAGGAAAACAGCTATAAAAAGGTTAACTGCCAGATCAAATTGTGGAGTAACCAATGACAGGAAATTATCTATCAAGTTGCCAAGATATTAACATACAAAAATAAGGAACTCTTGAGATCTATACGTGTTTCAATTTAGCATTGACAAAGATTCCAGCCGATTATTATTGCACTTTCTGTACTCAATGTATAGAAAATAGTAATAATTTGTTTCAAGAATGTGTTTTTACCAAGCAAGTTTGGCAAATGGTTAAGACATACAACAATATATTCATGGACACAAATGAAACATATATTCTTGAATGCTCTATGAAAATTTAAGGAACATTATAAGGAAGAAACAGAAAAAGTTCTTTATATTGGCTGGCTAATTTCAAAGTTAAGAAATCGTATGCTATTTGAAAATAGATCAGGACATCCAGAGGAGGTTATAGGATCTGTAAGTAAGCTTCTAACAGATAATGAAAAAGCTCAGAAGACTAATTAAAATTTACTTTGACCAGATCATACAGAGTCTAGTCACAGAAGAATGATGGCAGCTGCAGTGACCTGGAGCTCACCACAACTGGGTTAGTTAAAGCACAATTTTGATGGATCCTTAGAGAACAGAAGTACCGCAATAGAAGGCGATTTAAGAGATTAAATAGGATGCTTGTCTTTCTTTTTGCATCAAGAATTTTATTAGACTTTTTTTCCTTAATAAATGGCCGAATTATTAACATCAAGAGAAGGTTTAGAAATTGCAAAACAATTGGGATTGAAGGTAACTCCCAGGTGGTTATAAACTTGATACAGGGAAAGTAAATAGTCCTCGATATGCAGCAGCAATCATCACTGAAACTAAACAAGTTTTGACAGTCTATAGGGAAGTAAAATTAACACATAGTTTCAGAGAAGCCAATAGATTTGCTAATAAATTGTCCAGGATAGGTCATATGTTATCTGCAATTCAGTTCATTAATACGACAGTAACTTACATTTCAGTTCAATAAAATTTCAGTTTGTTGAGAATTTGAGATTGACGGTAGGACTAGAAATACCTGCAAACCGAAGGTAATGCATCTGGATTCAAACCCACTTGAGCGTCTCGCATATCAAATGAAAATGTATCCTTCCAATTCCAAGCATTATTATAATCTTGAACACCTGTGCAGTAGTAAGTCAAACTTCTGTTGACGTCGCGCGAATGGAGTTCCATCTTCAGCTCTTTGGGTTGCTCATGAAATCGTCGAACCCCTTCTATCATCTCCTCCATAACGTTGGCTGGAACTCCATGATTTACCATTTGAAAGAATCCCCATGTCTCTGCTGCCCTTCGGATTTCATCAACAATATCCATCCTTCGATCGCCATTAGCACCTTCTAGATCTATCAAAGGAACCTGAAGCTGGTCACTACTGGTATCTGAAGCCTTAGGAAGGTCTTCTGGAGCATGTATGAAGAATCTGGGAATCTTCACGACCCCAGAATCCACGAGTTCTTTGACTCCCACTTTTGTTTCATCGAACTCCTTAGCTTCCTTTGCCCGGTCATAGGCTGGCATGGATTTTCCGGCGAAGACTTCCATCTTGACGAGCTTAACACTGCAACACCTTGCGTTAGAGACTTGGGAGATGGAGAGTTCGGCTTTGCTCGTTTTGAAACTACTCCATCTGGGAGAAAAGGTGGGTACTGGGTTGGAGTTGACAGAGACATTTTCCCTTAAAAATAGCCTGTCTTCTTATAAAATGAAGAGCATTTTATGTGTGTCAATTAGAGAGTGGAGAGAGATTAATCCATGTGCTTGATATGCTTTATTAAAGATTTTTTGGAGGTCAAACAACCTTATCTGATATCTCCATGTGCTTAATATGCTTTATTAAAGATTTTTTGGAGGTCAAACAACCTTATCTGATATCTCTTATCTGATATCTCCATGTGCTTAATATGCTTTATTAAAGATTTTATGGAGGTCAACCAACCTTATCTGATATCTCCATGTGTTCCAACTTCCAACCTTATCTGATATATTTGTTTAGTGAAGCATCTTGTTTAGCATCTCTCTCTCTCCAAATTTTCTAAGTTGCTTTGCATATTCAAATATTATCTATGAAAAGTTTATGGGAAGTTGCTGAAAAATTAATCAATAATGAAAGAGAAGTGCACAATAATTGAGAGATTTTTTAAGGATGAAAAACTTAAAGGATAAAACACAGAGATAATGTTGAATTCGATTCAATAGTCAAGGATGACAATATATTTTTGATATAATAAACTAGCAGGGAAAAGTAGGGCTATCAATGGGTTGTATGAACAAAGATCGTCTTCACCCAATCTGTTATACACCCGTGCACCAACCATCTGCAATAAGTGCATCTCTCCTAAAAAATGTCATTTCTCTCTTGGAATGATTAAATGCACCAATGACAATGAATGGGTTGAGAAATTGGGTGCAAACGGTACATGCTCAGGTTGTATATATTCGATTCCAATCGGAATCCAATTAAATGTATGTTAAATCCAATTAAAGGAGTAGATGGAAACTCTGCATTATGATAAAAAAAAAAAAAAAAGATGGAAACTCTGCATCACCCCATTTCGGACTTGACCATTATTCGACAGATTAAGATCCAAATCCAATTAAAATGTGTACACATTTGTAATTTTTAAATGTGTTGAAAGATGTTTAAATAATTTATGAAACCCTAATTGAACTAATATGCTATTTGGTAGACTTATGGCAAAAATAAACCTAGTTCATTGGATTTTAGATTATTATCGGATTCGAATATAGGATTCGGATATCCTTAAATCTAATCGGCTGTGTTCGAATTCAGATCATCATATATACAATCCGAATCAAACCCATTTACAGCCCTAGGTTAATACAAGGCTATGTTGGTACCATCTTTTGTGTTATGGAAAATGTTCTTGACCCCAAAATCACTTTACCTGAACTTGTCAAGCATTTGGAAAACAATTTTTATAGGATTCAATTATGTAGTTCAAACTATTAATTGCTGCAATTCCTAATTTCTTTTAAAGGAATTAGTGTGGTATTTTTCCCCTCTTGAAGGAAATAGCACGAGCATGCACAAATACTCACACACTAACCTAAAAACTAGCTTACTAGACTTGGGTAGCATGACTATCAAGAGGAATTTTTGTAAGAACATACAACATATCAAATGGGAAGCTCATACCGAATGAAAGCGCTATAGGCATTCTGGGACAATGGGGAATTGAGAGTCATTAAAGATGAATTTGGTAAGTGGAACAAATTACATGGCAAAAATCTAGACAGTAAGAGGACTAAAACTAGCTTGGGAGCAAGGATATTCAAACAGACTCTGCTTCAACTCTTCATGGCATAATGCAAGAACATGGAGAGCTTGACCCAAATCCAAGCCTATTCAAAGATATTAAAGAAATTCTAAAGATGATGGAAGTGGCGGACTTAACCCAGCTTTTGTAATGGATTTAATCTCTAACTACATCCAAGAGAAAGAAATCCTACAATTGTGAGACTGAATTAGTTATAAATTAAAACCTTTGATGCTGAAAGCAAAATTCAATAAGAACAAATAAAAAAGGACAAAATCGTGAGATGAAGCCAATTGCACACAACAGCAGCAGCCGCTCAAATGTTAGTTGTGTCATAATAAAAGTTGTTTGTCAAGTCAACAACAGAATTTTTTTTAGTTTGTATCTAGCCTGGAAAAAAGCAATGCTTTGGAACTCAGTGGATTACCATCACAGCAATGAAAGGATGATTTATCTACAGAAAATCAATCCTTTTCAAGCTTCCAAATACCTGGTTAAGCGTTTATTTCACACTTTGCAGCTTATTTCAAGATCCCCACTTAAGTGTTCTTCTAGTTGATCCCATCCCATATACCAAGCTTCAACTTCAAAAAAAAGTTGCCATATAAGAAGGCTCTATTAAATTTAACATCTTTGTTGTACATAACTTTAAAATGGTTAAAAGATATCACAGGATATTATTCTTACCTTGTACAAATCAAAATAGATAGAGACATGTTGTAATGAAAATGTAACGAAAATTTTGATCAACAATATCAAAAATTGGTACCGAGTTCATAAGTCATTTCTTGACAACACCATGAGCAAACGCAAGAGCTTCCAATCACTCTTGTTGTCACCATAATTTGTCTCAAACTAGCCTGAAATGGGATAATGCAGAGTTTCCATCCACTCCTCTGGGAGCATAGTAGGCAATTTATTTGAAAAAAGTATCATTAATTCTAATTTTCAAAGAATTAGTTAACTGAATCTGAATTATTTGAAAACAGTATCACTAAAAACCAATTTTCCCTAAACAAAAAAGGGAAATGGGTTGGAGGGTGGAGCTGACGAAGCGTTGATACGGCTCATATTGTCTTTTTTGGCCAACTACTCTTATGAGATTTAAAATTCTTAATAGGAGACTTGATAGTCCACAAAGGGTTGATAGTAGGGGTGCTTATCAGGCCATGCCAGGCTCGTATTGTCTTTTTTGGCCAACTACTCCATGAGATTTAAAATTCTTAATAGGAGACTTGATAGTCCACAAAGGGTCAGTAGTAGAGGTGCTTATCGGGCCGTGACGGCCTGAGCACCCCCATTATAGGGCACGCGGCCCGGCGAGACGAAGCCCGTTCGGAAAGCGAGCGGCTTGGAGCATGCCGGCCCGCCTCCGAGCCACCCGCGTGGCCCGCCAAAGGCTAGCCAAACAGCTAGCCCCATTAAGTCCCAAAAAAAGTGATTTTTTGGGAGTTTTTTTGACTGCTTCACCACCCCCACCCCCCCCAGACACATAGACACAGACACACACAGAGCCATATAACAGCAATATTAGGGGGGTATGCTTGTAATTGACTATAAATGACAATTTCTACCCTTCCAACTGCCAAATAACAGTCATATTGGAGGGTAGAGGTGGTAAAAACCAAGTTTTGGTTTTCTATAAATAGCTTAACCCTTCCCACTACAAACCACACCTCTTTTACAATCTCTTACCCTCTTCTACAATCTCCCTTACTTTCTTTTAAATTGTTCAAGCATCAAAAGTGGGTGCCAACCTAGTTGGGATGTGCTCATACTATAGTGATGCGTTATATATCACCAATGCAAAGTTGTACTTGTACTTGCAAGAATTAATTTATTTATATTTTTTTGAGCAAAATCTATCCTATTATGTGTAAGACAATTTTGTGAGTTTTTCAAAATTTTTACCTTTTTTTTTTCCTATTTTTTGGATTTTTTTTAATTTTTTTTTAAAAAAAATAAGGCCTAGCCAACGGCGGCCCGTCGGCCCAACACAGCCCCGGGCGTACCACGGGCTGGGCCATGCCGGGGTATTCGGCCAACTGGACGAGCATGCCACGGCTCATTGGGCATGCGGCCTGCGTGGCCGTGGCCCACCCAACACATCCCAGTCGTGCCTGGGCCGGCCCGTTGAGCACTCCGGACCATTTATTGGTCATAGAAAAGGAGCGTACATATGATTGTCATCCATGCACGTCATCATTTATGGGAGGGAGGCTACCAGTACCTGATTTAGGCCAATTTCAAAACTGCAAACAATGGGTGTTTGAATACATCATGAATAAGGATGACAGGCAGGATGGGAAGCTGATTGCGGTGTTGGGCCGTATGGAATGTTAGAATCAAGGTAACATTTGAGAGTATTGAACCCAACATTAGACTTTGCTTCTGTTTTCACGACCATGCGGAGAGACTCCAGCATCATTAAGGAGAAAGAGATGGGATCTGGGAAAAAGAAAAGGGAGGAGAAGTTGATCAGACGGGAAAGACCAACCGGAATGTGGAGCAAACTCAACGTGGATGGTGCGGCTAAGGGCTGTCTTAAAGGCATATAACAGCGTCCCCTTTCTGCAACTTTATTACAAACATTTAAACAGATAATCGGAGAAACCCAAAGGCCACGCCACGTAACCCTATCACCAGCACCTCCCTAATATATATAAGACTTGATCAGAAGCAACTGATCTTTTGATCTTCAGAGGCAATTAAGCATGAAAACCCACTCACAAGCATGGCTAGTTCTCCTCTCCCTCCTGATGCTTGCACAGGTTGGAGAGCTACAGGCAGGAGGAATTGCTATAGACTGGGGTCCGAATGATATTGAGGGAACCTTGGCAGAGACTTGTTCCACATGCAACTACCACTTTGTGAACTTGGCTTTCCTTACAACCTTCGGCTATGGCCAGACCCCCATGATTAACCTTGCTGGTCATTGTGATCCTTACAGTAATGGTTGCACCGGCTTGAGCAGTGACATAAAGGTGTGTCAATGGAAAGGCGTCAAGGTGATGCTTTCAATTGGAGGAGCCGCCAGTAGCTACTCGTGTGTGTCCTCTGAGGATGCCAAGAAAGTGGCTACTTACCTGTGGAATAACTTCTTGGGTGGACAGTCGTCATCTCGGCCACTTGGTGAGGCCAGTTTTGATGGAATTGATTTCAACATCGAGGGAGGTACAAACAAACATTGGAATGAACTTGCTCGCTATCTCTCTGGTTATAGCAAGAAGGGTAGAAGGTATACTTAACTGCAGCACCACAGTGCCATTTCCCTGATGCATGGGTTGGGGATGCCCTTAAGATTGGTCTCTCTGATTATGTTTGGGTTCAGTTCTATAACTCCACCATTAGGTCACTTGACAAAGGGTTGATAGATCTACGTTGTTCCAACTTTATGTGTTATACATGTCTGCTCATGGAAAAGCGGTTGATAGAGCTAGGAGAGGTTAATTAACATGCTTCAGGCTTTGTGACAACAGGGCGTGGGCACGGTTGGCCTCTGCCAGCCATGCCATGGGCCAAGCATGCGACACATCCCACTATTCCCCAGTAACGACCCTGCCCTTCTGGCCCACAATGTACAAGTCTACAACTTCAACCTTAAAAACAGTTCCCATATCATGACACAAGAAGGGCTCAGTAAAATCTAACATCTTTATTATATATATCCATAACTTTAAAAGGATTACAACATATTACAGGGTGTCACCTTTTACTAAATCAACATAGATAGAGATTCCCACCAAAAAAACAAAGAACATAGATAGAGACATGTTGGTAAGGAAAATTTGGATCAACAACATCACAAATGGGTACAATGTTCACAAGTCATTTCTTGACAACACCATGAGCAAACACAAGAGCTTCCAAGCTTCCAATCACTCTAGCTCTCACCATAATTCTCTGAAACTAGCCTGAAATGGGATAATGCAGAGTTTCCACTTGCTACTTTGGACAAATAGCAGGCAAGGTAGTCACCGTACAGGGTTTTCCCGTATTTGGGTGGATTATCTTCTGATAATAACTCCTCCAGTGGCCCATAGGGTTCAGATTTCTTGATAGAGCTTGGATGGAGAAAACAGGCTACCGATATCCGAGGTCCAACGCTTCCAGCCAGTACTCTATGCTCCACGCTTTTAAACTTGTCATTGGTCATGAGCTACAGCACAACATGTATAACAAAATGACAGCTGAACAAAAATTGCAAATCAAGAAACTCTAGCGAGTAATCAGAAACAGTACCTGCAGAAGATCCCCAATGTTCACTGTTAGAGCTCCCACTCTAGGAACCACATCAACCCATTGCTTTCCATGTAGAACTTGAAGGCCTCCAACATGATTTTGCAGAAGGATGGTAACAAAACCAGGGTCTGAATGCTTGTAAGCACCAAAAGTTAAATCTGGCTCTGGACAAATCGGATAGTAATGCCCCGACAATCTGAATGTTTCGGCACATTTTATATCTTTGAAGTAGTTGTTGTTGAGACCCAGAGCCTCTGATAGTAATTCAGACAATGTTTCGTTCAAAGCATTGATACATTTCAAGTACTCTACCGTTATCTTTCTGAAAAAAATGAACGGACAGTGTTATGTTTGCTTACAGTTCAAAATTTCAAAGATGAGAAAACAATGTCATGACCACATACTAGAGTTGCAACTTTTACCCAGCTGGAACACGAGCCTGAACTTATCAGTTTCTTTGGTTTATGGTTCTGTTCAGTCTTTATTTTAAAGCCCAAGGTTAAGTTTCATCACACTTAGCTTGAGCAACCTCCATTGCAAGCATAATATAGAAGTTATTAGATTTTATTTTTCCATAAATATAAACACATACTTTAGTTACAGGCAGTATAACTTCTTTATTCCCAAAATTTCATGACATTTTAAACAAGTATCTAAGATAATTGAATTGAACTTAACAGTCATATCAATTTCAACAACAGACTTTTACAATAAAACTTCCTTTTCTCTATATTTTTTATCAGCCTTTTCATTAAAAAAGGAGTTTAATTTGGGTTGCCAGAGCTCAACACAAATTAAGTTCAAGCTGGGTTTGAACTCACTTGTTTGAGTTTAGTTCAGGTTGGCCTGAGTATGCGACAATTAATCTAGTCAGAGTGAGTTCAAACTGACCAGAATCTAACCTAAAACATCTTATTCGCAACCCTACTTGCTACATACTCGTAAGTCATAAGTAGACTAAGGTAAAATAGAAACTAAGATCCAATCCGAGAAAAAGATATGAGATATAGTTTATCTAACTGATGTCTCAGAACTGCATCATTGTTGCGTTTTACAACAATCATCTCATGAATTAGTGAATGGTTTACCTCTTAAAACCGAGATAACTGGAATGAGATTAAACCGAATGGTTTACCTCATAAAACAGAGATAACTGGAAAAATAAAGAAAACAGCTATAAAAAGGTTAACTGCCAGATCAAAATTGTGGAGTAACCAATGACAGGAAATTATCTATCAAGTTGCCAAGATATTAACATACAAAAATAAGGAACTCTTGAGATCTATACGTGTTTCAATTTAGCATTGACAAAGATTCCAGCCAATTATTATTGCACTTTCTCTACTCAACGTATAGAAAATAGTAATAATTTGTTTCAAGAATGTGTTTTTACCAAGCAAGTTTGGCAAATGGTTAAGACATACAACAATATATTCATGGACACAAATATTCTTGAATGCTCTATGAAAATTTAAGGAACATTATAAGGACGAAACAGAAAAAGTTCTTTATATTGGCTGGCTAATTTCAAAGTTAAGAAATCGTATGCTATTTGAAAATAGATCAGGACATCCAGAGGAGGTTATAGGATCTGTATGTAAGCTTCTAACAGATAATGAAAAAGCTCAGAAGACTAATTAAAATTTACTTTGACCAGATCATACAGAGTCTAGTCACAGAAGAATGATGGCAGCTGCAGTGACCTGGAGCTCACCACAACTGGGTTAGTTAAAGCACAATTTTGATGGATCCTTAGAGAACAGAAGTACCACAATAGAAGGCGTTTTAAGAGATTAAATAGGATGCTTGTCTTTCTTTTTGCATCAAGAATTTTATTAGACTTTTTTTCCTTAATAAATGGCCGAATTATTTACATCAAGAGAAGGTTTAGAAATTGCAAAACAATTGGGATTGAAGGTAACTCCCAGGTGGTTATAAACTTGATACAGGGCAAAGTAAATAGTCCTCGATATGCGGCAGCAATCATCACTGAAACTAAACAAGTTTTGACAGTCTATAGGGAAGTAAAATTAACACATAGTTTCAGAGAAGCCAATAGATTTGCTAATAAATTGTCCAGGATAGGTCATATGTTATCTGCAATTCAGTTCATTAATACGACAGTAACTTACATTTCAGTTCAATAAAATTTCAGTTTGTTGAGAATTTGAGATTGACGGTAGGACTAGAAATACCTGCAAACCGAAGGTAATGCATCTGGATCCAAACCCACTTCAGCGTCACGCATATCAAATGAAAATGTATCCTTCCAATTCCAAGGATTGTTATAATCTTGAAAACCTTTGTTACAGTAGTAAGTCAAACTTCTCTTGATGTCGCGCGTATGGACTTCCATCTTCAGCTCTTTGGGTTGCTCATGAAATCGTCGAACCCCTTCTATCATCTCCTCCATAATGTTGGCTGGAACTCCATGATTTACCATTTGAAAGAATCCCCACGTCTCCGCTGCCCTTCGGATTTCATCAACAATCTCCATCCTTCGATCGCCATTAGCACCTTCTAGATCAATCAAAGGAACCTCAAGCTGTTCGCTACTGGTATCTGAAGCCTTAGGAAGGTCTTCTGGAGCATGTATGAAGAATCTGGGGATCTTCACGACCCCAGAATCCACGAGTTCTTTGACTCCGACTGTTGTTTCATCGAACTCCTTAGCTTCCTTTGCCCAGTCGTAGGCTGGCATGGATTTTCCGGCGAAGACTTCCATCTTGACGAGCTTGACACTGCAACACCTTGCGTTGGAGACTTGGGAGATGGAGAGGTCGGCTTTGATCATCTTGAAACTACTCCATAACCTGGAATAAAAAGTGGGTACAGGGTTGGACTTGACAATGGCAATTTCCCTTAAAATAGCCTGTCTTCTTATAAAATGAAGAGCATTTTATGTGTGTCAATTAGAGAGTGGAGAGAGATTAATCCATGTGCTTAATATGCTTTATTAAAGATTTTATGGAGTTCCACCAACACTAACCTTATCTGATATCTCCATGTGTTCCAACTTCCAACCTTATCTGATATTTCCATGTTTTCCAATGCTTTGCATATTCAAATATTATCTATGAAAAGTCTATGGGAAGTTGCTGAAAAATTAATCAATAATGAAAGAGAAGTGCACAATAATTGAGTGATTTGTTAAGGATGAAACACATGGAGATGATGTTGAAATTAAAGGATAAAACACAGAGATAATGTTGAATTGGATTAAATAGTCAAGGATGACAATATATTTTTGATATACTAAACTAGCAGGGTAAAGTAGGGCTATCAATGGGTTGTATGAACAAAGATCGTCTGCACTCAATTTGTTGTGCACCCATGCACCAACCATTTGGGATTAGTGCATCTCTCTTAAAAAATGTTATTTCTCTCTTGAAATGATTGAATGCACCAATCATAATGAATGGGTGCATGGGTGTATAAGAAATTGGGTGTAAACGGTACACGTTCAAGTTGTATATATTCGATTCCAATCGGAATCCAATTAAATGTCCATCAAATCCAATTAAAGGAGTAGATGGAAACTTTGCATTACCCCATTTCGGACTTGACCTTTATTTGACTGATTAAGATCCATATCCAATTAAAATGTATACACATTTGCACCTAATTGAACTAATATGCTATTTGGTAGACTTGTGGCAAAAATAAACTTATTTAATTGGATTTAGGTTATCATCGGATTCAAATATAGGATTCGGATATCCTTATATCTAATCGGGTTCGAATTCGAAGCACCATGGACATAAATACAATCCGAATCCAACCTGTTTATAGCCCTAGGGTAGAACAAGGCAATGTTGGTATCATCTTTTGTGTTAATTGAAAATGTTCTTGACCCATAATCACTCTACCTGAACTTGTCTAGCATTTGGAAAACAAATTTTTATAGGATTCAATTATGTAGTTCAAGCTACTAATTGCTGCAATTCCTAATTCCTTTTGAAGGAATTAGTTTGGTATTTTTCCCCTCTTGAAGGAAATAGCACAATCATGCACAAATACTCACACACCAACCTAAAAACTAGCCTACTAGTCTTGGGTGGCATGACTATCAAGAGGAATTTTTGTAAGAACATACAACATATCAAATGGGAAACTTACACTGAATGAAAGCGCTATAGGCATTCTGGGACAATGGGGAACTGAGTCATTAAAGATGAATTTGGTAAGTGGAACAAATTACATGGCAGAAATCCTTTGCAGCTTATTTCAAGATCCCCACTAAGTGTTCTTCTAGTTGATCCCATCCCATATACCAAGCTTCAACTTCAAAAAAAGTTGCCATATAAAAAGGCTCTATTAAATTTAACATCTTTGTTGTACATAACTTTAAAATGGTTAAAAGATATTACAGGATATTATTATTACCTTGTACAAATCAAAATAGATAGAGACATGTTGTAATGAAAATGTAACAAAAATTTTGATCAACAATATCAAAAATTAGTATCAAGTTCATAAGTCATTTCTTGACAACACCATGAGCAAATGCAAGAGCTTCCAAGCTTCCAAACACTCTTGCTGTCACCATAATTTGTCTCAAACTAGCCTGAAATGGGATAATGCAGAGTTCACATCTACTCCTTTGGAAGCATGGTAGGCAATTTATTTAAAAAAAAAGTATCATTAATTCCTAATTTTCAAGAATCGGCTGACTGAATCTGAATTATTTTGAAAAAGAATCATTAAAAACAAATTTTCCCTAAACAAAAAGGGAAATGGGTTGGAGGCTGGAACTGACGAAGCGTTGATAGAGCTGATATTGTCTTTTTTGGCCGACTACTCCATGAGATTTAAAATTCTTAATAGGAGGACTTGACAGGCCACAAAGGGTCGTAGAGCGTTTTGCTTTTCTTTTCTGTTTTTTTAATGAACCGGACCATTTATTGATCATAGGAAAGGAGTGTACTTTTTTTTTTTTTGGTGGTAATAAGAGAATCTTTATTAACAAAAAAGCCAATCAAGGTACATCACGAGTATACACAGAGCCACAGGAGTCATAGAGTAGAGGGAGAAGGATACAAGACGGTGGCTGGGTACGCCAAAAGCAAGAATAATGGTCCACACTAAAATTTGCTAAAGTATCAGCTACGACATTACCTTCCCTATAAATATGATGAATAATTACATGCTGAAAAGATGGCCACAGTTGAATGATATCACAAACTATGGGTAAAATTCTCCAAGGGACTTCAGAAAGCTTCAAACACCCATCGTTGATCTTAGATAATAAGTCCACCATTACTTTTGAATCACCTTCGACACTGATGTTTGGGATATTCATAGCCTTAGCCAGTTGGAGCGCCTCAAAAACTGCGTATGTCTCTGCTTGAAGTGAATTATGAGCTTCAATTTTGGAAGCAATAGCTGCCTTGAAAAGACACTGATTACTTCTAGCAACCACTCCTATGCCAGCCATCTGGGTCGTTCTTCTATATGCACCATCAAAATTCAGCTTCACATAGCCATCCGGTGGTGCTGTCCAGATAGCTACAGACTTCTCAGCTCTATCAATCAGAACCTCATCCCATTTTAAAAGATCATTCATCTCATAATAAAGACGAGAAGCATGATTAATCACCTGAAAAACATTAGGGATTGACTTATCAAACAGCACCATATTTTTATGTGTCCACACAGACCACCCAAAAATAGCAATTTTAACAAGAAGCATCATCTTAGCGTCATGTTGTAGAAAAGATAGATAATGGAAAAGACTTCTAAACCATTCTAGAAATGATCGCTGTGGTCCATGCTGCTGAGAAGATCCACCAATGGCTCCAACCCAAACAGCCCGAGAGAATGGACACTTTAGCCAAATGTGCTCAACCGTCTCTGGATGCTCTTTACACAAACAACAGATGTTAGCGAAATGATGCTGCATACGGCTGGATAGTAAATGAGCCGTTGGAATCACACCTTGCAAGCTCTTCCAAAGAAAAAACTTGATCTTCGCAGGGCACTTTAGATGCCACACCTTTAGCCATATAGGATCAGCTTGTGGGAGAAAAGGTTCCATCATCATTTGATAGGCAGATGCAACAGAGAAAGCTCCATTAATTGGAAGTGGTTTCCCATATTAATTTATCTTGGCCTAGTGACGGATAGATGGGTGTGTCGAAAATTTTTGTAGCCACCGAATGGGGCCAAATGGATAAAATAAGAGCAGTATTCCAATAATTTGTAGAAGGGTTAATCAAGTTACTCACCCGCTTTAACTGCATTGCAGTAGATAAATTTGAAGGCCTTGGTAGAAGGGTTAATCAAGTTATTCCAATAATAAGATGTTAGTGTACATATGATCGTCGTCCATGCACATCATCATTTATGGGAGGAAGGCTACCAGTACCTGATTTAGACCAATTTCAAAACTGCAAACAATGGGTGTTTGAATACATCATGAAGCTGAACAAGGAAGACAGGCAGGATGGGAAGCTGATTGCGGTGTTGGGCCGTGTGAAACGTTAGAAGCAAGGTAATATTTGAGAGTATTGAACCCAACATTAGACTTACTGCTTCTGTTTTCACGACAGAGAGACTCCAGCATCATTAAGGAGAAAGAGGTGGGAGCTGGGAAAAAGAAAAGGGAGGAGAAGTTGATCAGATGGGAAAAACCAACCGGAATGAGGAGCAAACTCAATGTGTATAACAGCGTCCCCTTTCTGCAACTTTATTACAAACATTTAAACGGATGGGAAGCTGATTGCGGAGCCAGATCACTTTGTCCACCTCGCGTTCTTCTAGTTCCCGCCATATCATCAACTCCTTGAATATTTCTTTTGTTAGTGACTTTTACCTCCTTAGTGGAATCGCCAAAAAATGTAGGTGTCTTTTTTGAATCCACGTCCACGCGCCTAGTATTGCCTCCACGTTGTCAAGATGCCGATGACGTGTCTTCAAATCTGGATTCTGAGTAGGAGAGGTACGTCCGACGCTGGCCTAAACCACCAAATTAGCAGCAGTTCCCATGCCGTTTCCGAACAGAAGAGGGGGAGGAGTCAATAAAACGTGACAAGTAGGCAATGGCTAGAATGAGAGACGGGAGATATTCAAGTAATCCCTCGTATACCAAAGTAGAGAGCTCCTTTTATGGTAAAGACAAAGAATCTGAAGGACTTAGGGAATGTGAAGTAAGCTTGAAGAAGGTTGAGGAAAAAGAAGTGAAGTCTTGCTCTTAGCAGTCCAAGAATCAGAGAGATCCCGCCCAAATGAATGAGGCTCTCTTATTTATAGCAAGTGAGGGTATCCAGGATTGTGACACTTGTCACGATCTGATGCTTCAGGAATATTTAATCTTTATCATAAATCTGGTCTAAAAAACGTCTAGGTTCAAGATAGGAATAAGAGATAATTATTATTTGTTTTAAATAAATAATTGAGCTCTCTTATTGGTACAGTGGGTCCCACATATCAAAATGTGAAAATATGTCACTTGATGTCTACATCATCCTAGGTTGGCATGCCAAAGCTCATCACCGGCTGCCAACAACTCCCACGCCCATGTCCGCCACACCTTAAGGACCGCCAAATAACCCCCCCCCCCCCCCCCCCCCCCCCCCCCCCCCCCTTAATAGGCTTTTGCCCAAGACGAAGATCTCCACTCCAATATGCCAAATAATAATCACATTTAATTTAACAAATTATGACACCTTTAATTATTATTTTCATTGGATAAATAATGCATGACAGATTACTTTGTTGGGTAACAGATGACCCATGACAGGTTGTTTCTGTCGGGTGACAGATAACTCATAACAAATTTGTTATTATCATGTGACAAATCATCCATGCCAAATCGTTATATAGGTGACGTGTCAAGTTATAAAAACGGTCATCTACATTAAGCCCCCTTTTGGGTTTTAGCAATTTTCGAGTGCCAAAAGCAAAAATATAAATATATGGGGTATTTTGGTAATTAGTGATATTTAACTAATTTTAACTTGAGAAATATATCTCAATTAAATTAACTGTGCCAAAGTCTTACCCAGATTATGACAGATTAATGGCAAACTCAAATTCTAATTAGATTAGTACAAGTAAGAGTCTTATAGAACTCCAATTTACTAGAGTTATACTCTAACTTCCAAGTCATTTCTTGACAAATGGGTACAATGTTCACAAGTCATTTCTTGACAACACCATGAGCAAACACAAGAGCTTCCAAGCTTCCAATCACTCTAGCTCTCACCATAATTCTCTGAAACTAGCCTGAAATGGGATAATGCAGAGTTTCCACTTGATATTTTGGACACATAGCAGGCAAGGTAGTCACCGGACAGGGTTTTCCCGTATTTGGGTGGATTATCTTCTGATAATAACTCCTCCAGTGGCCCATAGGGTTCAGATTTCTTGATAGAGCTTGGATGGAGAAAACAGGCCACCGATATTTGAGGTCCAACGCTTCCAGCCAGTACTCTATGCTCCACGCTTTTAAACTTGTCATTGGTCATGAGCTACAGCGCAACATGTATAACAAAATGACAGCTGAACAAAAATTGGAAATCAAGACACTCTAGCGAGTAATCCAAACCAGTACCTGCAGAAGATCCCCAATGTTCACTGTTAGAGCTCCCTCTATAGGAAGCACATCAACCCATTGCTTTCCATGTAGAACTTGAAGGCCTCCAACATGATTTTGCAGAAGGATGGTAACGAAACCAGCGTCTGAATGCTTGTAAGCACCAAGAGTTAAATCTGGCTCTGGACAAATCGGATAGTAATGCCCCGACAATCTGAATGTTTCGGCACATTTTATATGTTTGAAGTAGTTGTGGTTGAGACCCAGAGCCTCTGATAGTAATTCAGACAATGTTTCCTTCAAAGGATTGATACATTTCAAGTACTCTACCGTTATCTTTCTACAAAAAATGAAGGGACAATGTTATGTTTGCTTACAATTCAATATTTCAAAGATGAGAATAAAATGTCATGACCACATACTAGAGTTGCAACTTTTACCCAGCTGGAACACGAGCCTGAACTTATCAGTTTCTTTGGTTTATGGTTCTGTTCAGTCTTTATTTTAAAGCCCAAGGTTAAGTTTCATCACACTTAGCTTGAGCAACCTCCATTGCAAGCGTAATATAGAAGTTATTAGATTTTATTTTTTGATAAATATAAACACATACTTTAGTTACAGGCAGTATAACTTCTTTATTCCCAAAATTTCATGACATTTTAAACAAGTATCTAAGATAATTGAATTGAACTTAACAATCATATCAATTTCAACAACAGACTTTTACAATAAAACTTCCTTTTCTCTATATTTCTTATCAGCCTTTTCATTAAAAAAGGAGTTTAATTTGGGTTGCCAGAGCTCAACACAAATTAAGTTCAAGCTGGGTTTGAACTCACTTGTTTGAGTTGAGTTCAGGTTGGCCTGAGTATGTGACAATTAATTTTAGTCAGAGTGAGTTCAAACTGATCAGAATCTAACCTAAAACTTATTATTCGCAAGCCTACTTGCTACATACTCATAAGTCATAAGTACACGAAGGTAAAATAGAAACTAAGATTCAATCCGAGAAAAAGATATGAGATATATTTTATCTAACTGATGTCTCAGAACTGCATCATTGTTGCGTTTTACAACAATCATCTCATGAATTAGTGAATGGTTTACCTCTTAAAAAAGAGATAACTGGAATGAGATTAAACCAAATGGTTTACCTCTTAAAACAGAGATAACTGGAAAAATAAAGAAAACAGCTATAAAAAGGTTAACTGCCAGATCAAATTGTGGAGTAACCAATGACAGGAAATTATCTATCAAGTTGCCAAGATATTAACATACAAAAATAAGGAACTCTTGAGATCTATACGTGTTTCAATTTAGCATTGACAAAGATTCCAGCCAATTATTATTGCACTTTCTCTACTCAACGTATAGAAAATAGTAATAATTTGTTTCAAGAATGTGTTTTTACCAAGCAAGTTTGGCAAATGGTTAAGACATACAACAATATATTCATGGACACAAATGAAACATATATTCTTGAATGCTCTATGAAAATTTGAAGGAACATTATAAGGAAGAAACAGAAAAAGTTCTTTATATTGGCTGGCTAATTTCAAAGTTAAGAAATCGTATGCTATTTGAAAATAGATCAGGACATCCAGAGGAGGTTATAGGATCTGTAAGTAAGCTTCTAACAGATAATGAAAAAGCTCAGAAGACTAATTAAAATTTACTTTGACCAGATCATACAGAGTCTAGTCACAGAAGAATGATGTCATTGGCAGCTGCACTGACCTGGAGCTCACAACAACTGGGTTAGTTAAAGCACAATTTTGATGGATCCTTAGAGAACAGAAGTACCGCAATAGAAGGCGTTTTAAGAGATTAAATAGGATGCTTGTCTTTCTTTTTGCATCAAGAATTTTATTAGACATTTTTTTCCTTAATAAATGGCCGAATTATTAACATCAAGAGAAGGTTTAGAAATTGCAAAACAATTGGGATTGAAGGTAACTCCCAGGTGGTTATAAACTTGATACAGGGCAAAGTAAATAGTCCTCGATATGCAGCAGCAATCATCACTGAAACTAAACAAGTTTTGACAGTCTATAGGGAAGTAAAATTAACACATAGTTTCAGAGAATCCAATAGATTTGCTAATAAATTGTCCAGGATCGGTCATATGTTATCTGCGATTCAGTTCATTAATACGACAGTAACTTACATTTCAGTTCAATAAAATTTCAGTTTGTTGAGAATTTGAGATTGACGGTAGGACTAGAAATACCTGCAAACCGAAGGTAATGCATCTGGATTCAAACCCACTTGAGCGTCTCGCATATCAAATGAAAATGTATCCTTCCAATTCCAAGCATTGTTATAATCTTGAACACTTGTTTTACAGTAGTAAGTCAAACTTCTCTTGACGTCGCGCGAATGGAGTTCCATCTTCAGCTCTTTGGGTTGCTCATGAAATGGTCGAACCCCTTCTATCATCTCCTCCATAACGTTGGCTGGAACTCCATGATTTACCATTTGAAAGAATCCCCATGTCTCTGCTGCCCTTCGGATTTCATCAACAATCTCCATCCTTCGATCGCCATTAGCACCTTCTAGATCTATCAAAGGAACCTGAAGCTGGTCGCTACTGGTATCTGAAGCCTTAGGAAGGTCTTCTGGACCATGTATGAAGAATCTGGGGATCTTCACGACCCCAGAATCCACGAGTTCTTTGACTCCGACTTTTGTTTCATCGAACTCCTTAGCTTCCTTCGCCCGGTCATAGGCTGGCATGGATTTTCCGGCGAAGACTTCCATCTTGACGAGCTTAACACTGCAACACCTTGCGTTGGAGACTTGGAGATGGAAAGGTCGGCTTTGCTCATTTTGAAAGTCTGAAACTACTCCATAACCTGGAATAAAAAGTGGGTACTGGGTCGGAGTTGAGAAAGACATTTTCCCTTTAAATGACTTGTCGGAGTTGAGAAACACATTTTCCCTTTAAATGACTTGTCTTCTTAATGAGGGGAAATTTAATTTTTAATGGTATTTTATCAAACTATTTAAGATTTAGTTAATAAAGTTTTGAGTTTAAATTTTTAATACATCTTTATCAAAATAATTAATTTTTAATATCATTTCACTCTTATAAATAAATTCTTCCAAAAATACCCTTATACAACTTATTTCCGAAACTTGTACAAGTCAATGAATTAGTTTGTACAAGGCAATAAAATGACTTGTACCATGAATGAGTGACTTGTACAAGTCATTTGGATAAGTGATGTAAGGGCATTTTTAGAATAGTTGATTTGTAATAATGAAATGGCATTAAAAATTAATTATTTTCATAAAAGTATATTAAAAGTTAAAACTCAAAACTTTATTGACTAAATCTTAAATAGTTTGATAAAATACCATTAAAAATTAATTTTTCCAATAAAAAATGAAGGGCATTTTGTGTGTGTCAATTAGAGAGTGGAGAGAGATTAATCCATGTGCTTAATATGCTTTGTTAAAGATTTTATGGAGGTCAACCAACCTTATCTGATATCTCCATCTGTTCCAACTTCCAACCTTATCTGATATATTTGTTTAGTGAAGCATCTTGTTTAGCATCTCTCTCTCCAAATTTTCTAGGTTGCTTTGCGTATTCAAATATTATCAATGAAAAGTTTATGGGAAGTTGCTGAAAAATTAATCAATAATGAAAGAGAAGTGCATAATAATTGAGAGAATTTTTAAGGATGAAACACAGAGATGATGTTGAACTTAAAGGATAAAACATAGAGATAATGTTGAATTCGATTCAATAGTCAAGGATAATATATTTTTGATATAATAAACTAGCAGGGTAAAGTAGGGCTATCAATGGGTTGTACAAACAGAGATCGTCTGCACCCTTTGTTATGCACCCCGTGCACCAACCATTTGCGATTGATGCATCTCTCTTAAAAAAAATGTCATTTCTCTCTCTTGAAATGATTAAATGCACTAATCACATTGAATGGGTGTGTGAGTATATGAGAAATTGGGTGCAAATGATACACTTAGGTTGTATATATTTGAAGAGTGGGACGAAAACAGGGAAAGTTATCCCTTTTAAGTACAGGTTTGTAGATATGTTTCTTTTATGGCAAAGTGGTGGTTATATTATTTTAATTAAAGCCACCCCAGGTAGAGTTAGGAGAGTTTAATGTGCTCCAGACTTGTCAAATGCATTTTTACCAAACCATCAACCATTTTGAAAATTGTTTTTATAGGAATCAATTATACCGTTGAAGCTACCGTTTTTTCTTTAGGAATCAGTTTGGCATTTGCCCTTTCGTTGGAAATCTAACCAGAGTCATGAGCACAGTCACACACTCACCAAGTACAAGCCTAATTGAGAAACATGCCTATCAAGGTGAATTATAGGCCAGATATGTGGCATACTTGACAAGACTGAGAAGATGACCGGTTGACAAACTAATTCGGTGAAGGCACCTAGGCATTGCACGCCTATGTCTATTTTACCACTGCCCCAATAGAGCATCACTCACATTTCTGATCACCAATTGCAGACAATAATAGCAACTCAGATGTAAGCTGCATCGTAATAGAAGCTATTTGTTTACAGAAACAGAAACACATAACAGCCTCCAAATCATAGGGTGATTATGCTAACTCAAATTATGATTGGTGCTATCTCTATCAACCTCCAAATCATAGGGTGATTATGCTAACTCAAATTATGATTGGTGCTATCTCTATCAACCTAATCACAATGTGATAACCGCTTTGGCACCATTGCATTATCCATGATGGCCAACGTCGTAGAGAGCTGATATGTCTTCTTGTATGCCAAATCCTAAGGTTTTGAAGCCACCACAAATCCTAATCCCTTGTGGATAAACCGCTTCCTCTTTAAGGAAAGGATGTCACAAACCCAACTCCTGCAGTTGAAGGAAGTAACCCCACAAGCATGTACCAACCCAGGGTTCTTGAGCTATAAGAATACCTATAAGAACAATGAGAGAGCAAAAGAGAAAGAGGAATATTAGACAATATATGCATTAGATGATCGATTGAAAGGAAATCGATTTTAATAAACAATTTAAATAAATTTACAATTTCTCTTCTGAAACCAACAGGTAATAATCTTCTATCACAGTTGTTTCCCAATTACCCAACTGCAAAATTTACAAACTGATAGCCCAGTCAAAAGTGTTAAATGTTAGGTATTATAATAACACACTACTCGTCAGAGCCCCCATCATCTCCATCTCCAATGTCATCCTCATCCATAGGCACTTGTTCATCTTCAACAAGATTATTACTGAAGATGGCTGTATTACTCTCCATCTCATCCATATGGCTCTCCATTGCCTCAATCATGCCTTCTTCCTTCACTGCCATGGACTCCAAATTCCCATCACTGAAAAATGAGGTGTACGGTTTTCAAACCTGAAATAAGAAAATTAATCGTCAACGGAAACTGGTGGTGGTATAAATAAATTGAGCCTGAAAAAGTAACATAAAATTTAAGTCACCGCGAATAGAGATTTTTGCTGTTCAGCACTCTCCACAAGGTTGCGCCAATGCTTATCTTTTGTTTCAGTGTTGATGCAGAACCCACCACCTGAAGGCGTAAAGCATAAACAATAAAGGAAGCAAGTGACAGAACAAATCATTCACAACATGAGATACTCCTTACCAGGACAGAAGATCTGGCTCTGGTAATGCCGACATTCATTCGCCTGAAATCAGATACAAACCCAATGCCTTTACCTTTGTTTGCTCTGACACATGAAAATATTGCAACATCTTTTTCTCGCCCCTGTAAGGAACAGCATAGATCCCATTACAAACAGGACAGAACTTGAGATAATCATTTGATGCCAACAAACACAGGTTTGGGCGAACACAGCTGCAACATTGTACATGAGGAGGTGGCAGAATATGTAATTTAACAGTTACAAGAAAAATCTCACAGGCCAAAAAAAGATCCAGCAGATGAACTTAACGCACACATTTATGCAATCTTTTGGGATGCAAAAATCTTTACTGGCATCATCAATTGTACCTTCATTCGCTTCTCTTTTTCTGTTTTTTATTTATCTATTTTTTGCAGAAGTGATACTTGATGAGACCTTCAGGTGGAAAATCAAGATGTCTTTTTATTTTTTATTTTTTTTTAAAAATAGTAAACCACCAGGTCAGTCAACCAAAATTTTGCACCTACCTGGAATCCATCAATGGTATTTATGTCAACGACTTTATCTGACTCCACGCCAAAAGTATCATGAAAACGATCCCGGAAAAGCTTCACTTGATGCCTATAAGGGGATATTATGGCTAGTCAAGAACTTGACTTGAGTTCCGGATATCTGGTCACTAATTTATGATACAGGAGAAGAACAAAATCAACCTCATCAACGTTTACCCAAGAACCACTTCCTGAGGGCTGGGATTCTACAGCCTCTTCTATATCAAAGAAGCAGAAAGGCCCAAAGCAGCGGTAGCCATGCCATGAACGCTCAGTCTGGTCCTTGACATCAGGTCCATCCTCTAGTGCCTCAGAATAAAGTTCTCGTGAAGGACAGCTTCTTATCTGTTTGAAATTGGATTTGAACTATTAAGTTACTACACATTATTATGAATAACATAGTACAAAATAGGCAAACTTCTCTACAAAAAATAAGTTGGAATTTCAGACATTACCTCAGGATGCATACGGTATTGGGTCTTGAGCATATGTACTGGATACCCAGCCCTCTGAAATCTCTTGAATAAGCTGATTCCATATCTAAAATAAGAACAAAGTTAGATGGAACAAAAGAATTAAGCAACAGTTAACTTTGAAAAGGAAAATTAATAACTGAATAAATCATAGAACAAAATGCTTTACCCAAATCTTTCAGCAGTAGGAGAAATAACAGTTGCTGGCAATTGAACCAGATCACCAACCTAAAAGAACAGTCACCAATCATGATATAATGAATAAGTAGCACCCAGTCAATTAGAAATCAAAGTGGTAATTATACGTCTCATAAGATGAACTTAGAGTATAAAACCTCAGATCATGCAAACATGAGCAAGCAATGATAATTTTGATATCATGTTGAACATTTGATCCACTCATACCCATGAGTTAACATGCATCTTAAGGAAAATCATTGAAGCAAGCTCAATGTAAACTGTTGGCCACTAATGCTACTGCTGGACCAAAGGTTTATCAAATTCCCACCATGACTTGCATATATCATCTCTTGGCTGTTGGCAAAGGCTTTATCCTAGCTGGAGTTGCACTGTCCCAAGCAGCTAGAGTAAAGATACATGATCTACAGCTGTCAATCCCCAAAGACTCCACCTACTAAGCAAACATTCAGCTGCATAAAATCCACTGCCTATAGACTCCATTGCATTTGGTCCCATGAGACATGGAAGCACGAGGAAAATAGAACATCATGCAACGATTCAGCATGATAAGATTCACTATTAAATTATATTTTCATCCACAAGACAGGCTCAAAAGCCATTAAGCCCAAGTAGCCATGATGGTAGGACTTCCTTCTAGCGTTCAACATGGTACTTAAAAAAGTATACTGGCTTCGTGGACAAAATCACACGTACAAGAACAGGGCTAATCTGTGCTTTCCAAGGCCCTGCATGTGACTCAGCAAGGGGAAGGGGCCCTCTCTCGCTTAAGAGACCACATGGAAATTATTCCTATTCTCTTGCTGTCAAAGAAAAGCCTAAGCGCTACTGCTTGATCTGCAGCAAGGACGATCTTAAAATATGGGAAAGACATAACCCATCATTGAAAATAAGTGAACTATTTAACCTTGATGTTCTCAGCCAATTGAGAAACTTATGATGTTTTGTCCATAATGTTGATCAAAACTAATTATTGATGCATGAATATGGTGAAATGTATATATATATATATATATATAGATATATATATAAGGAAGAAAATGATTCACATAGATTTTCGTGGTTCAGAATTGTGTTTACATCGATGCAAGAGAAGAGAGTTTTCACTATATTGAAATAATTAAGTTTACAACTTCTACTTACAATCCCCAATTATAAACCCAGTTCAGCACATGAGAAAATCCCTAATGTTTCCCTTAACATATAACCCCACAAACCCACACACAGTGCCCACCGCACCACCCCACAAAACACAAATCAACCCCCAAACAAAAGAACGCCTCCAATTGGTAGACTCCTCAGGCCTCTCCCCCTTTGGGTATAGAGAGTAGCTTAATTGACTCTTTCTCAATATTTACTACTGCCTCTAACAAGTAACCCAATGACACTCCAGGGTTAAAAGGAATGGATTCCAGGAAATAGACTATGCTACATAATAAAATCTCCATACAACCTACAATTTCAGAATCACATCTGTAGACATTTGACTGACATGAAATCGATGGATAACAATAAGTGATTAAATAAGAGGATGCAAAGGGACATTGCCGAAGAAAATGATTTAATCAACTCTTGTATCTCTTTCCACATAATTCATGGGTTCAGAAATATCCATCTTCTCAAGGTTGTCAAACTGAGAATCAATTTTAAAATCATAACGGGTAACTCAGAATCAAATCTTAAATCGTAAGGTTCATAATAATTTGAGAAGTAGTACTTGGGATTTAGGTTTTGGGATTTTCTTAAAAAAGCATTTCTTGTTGGTAAGATAGGTGAACTATGTTTCTTTTTGTATATTTGATTTTTCTAGTGTACGATATTCACTACAAGTATCAAACAAAAAAAGGGGACTTTTTCTGTAAGAAGATAAATTGAAGCCTGAAATTTTAGTATAAAGTGGTAAAATCTTTGTTTGTATTGTTGGAGTGTGGTTCATACTTTATCCAACTTTTGGCAAGGGTATGTTAGTAATTCTTTAATGTACCAGGTCTATGCTTGTATCTAGGAATTGGAGATATAGATTGTGACTGTAATGCCCCAATTCTAGTACTGTGAAAATGTAAATATTCAGAATTGAAGTGTGATTGTCTAAAACAGGACTTTGTGGCTAGGTATTTTAAAGTAGGTATTTTAAAGTGGGTATTTCAGTAAACTAGATTAATTAAAGAAGTCCTAAACTAAAGTATTTAAAGGCCTATCAAATACTTTATTGACTCTTTAATTATTCATTGAAGCAGACAACCAGGACTGTGCTGTGATTAAAAATTTAGACTACGAGAATCTATTATGGGTTTTGTTGTGCTTAAAAATTCAGATTGATAGAATCTATTATGGGTTTCAGCTGTGATTAGAAATTTAGATTAATAGAATCTGTTACAGTTTCTGCTGTGATTTTAGAACAATAGAATCTGTTATGGTTTCTGCTGTGATGGGCATCATTCATCATTCCTCATATTTTTTCTTCATTCTTGCTTGCTCAAAGTGGGATCATAAGGTTCTTGTCTCCATAATTCCATATTATCATCTTCATACCTTATATTTTGGCTTCTTTTGATATATTCAGACACCATCAAAATATCATGTTTTCATTTGACAGCATCATATTCTGGAGTTGCATATCAGATTACGATAAAGATGCTAAAAATTACTTATAAACACGGATCACAATGTAGAACAACCAATATAAGTTCAACCGAAAAGCAACATAACAAGGACGTTAGCATTAAAAAAATACCAGAAATACTTGCTTGCATCCATTAGCTAAGGGGACAAGAGTTGCTGGTTCTACCTGTTCAAAGAAAATATCACATGTCAGGCAAAATGACGATGAACATGACAGAAATTTTCCATTGTTTTTAAATGACAACATTTTTTTTACCTTATTATAGAGGATTTATAAAAAGTAGTCAGAGTTTACAAGATATCAAACTCAAAAAAAAAATGAGAAATTTGATTTCTAGGAATTAAACCCTTCAAATCAAAAGCCATAAATCTGATATATTTTGATTCCTTGGAAAAATGGAGGATTTATAAAAAGTAGTCTACTTGTACACCTAACTGAAAATATTTTAACAACCTATATTCTTTTTTATCTCCTGGGTACCATGACTAAACACAAAAAATCATCAGCCTATTACACTGTAAGACTTCATCAACAGATCTCATAATAATATCAAACATTCAAGCAAATGGGTACCATGATGAAACACGAAAAATCATCAGCCTATTACACTGTAAGACTTCATCAGCAGATCTCATAATAATATCAAACATTCAAGCGAATGAACATGTAAAATAGGACTATCATCGCCAGAAAACAAATGAAATGGATAAATATACGAAGAGATGATACAAGTACTTACAGCTTGTGCAGCTTCATCTATAATGACAACATCAAAAACACGATTTAGTTTACCAAAATGAGATGACCCACTGAAACTAAGGGTGGAAAAGACCTGCCAACATACAGAAATAAGCAATCATCATTGTGTAAGTACCATAATAAAAATCTGGTATTGGCTGAAAGAATCTTATTTCACTATTAGTCATTCAAAAATTATTACGGAAATTATAACAAGGTTCAATGTAATTTCCAATGTTAGGCCAAATTCACATGCAATGGAGGTTCAATGTAATTTCTAGTGTAAGGCAAAATTCACATACAATGGCTGCTTCATCAAGGACTAAAGAACGGATAATTTCCCTATCCCTTCCTGCACATCCATGTTTTCCTTTATCAGCAGCCGATGGGTGCATGCCAGAAAGTTTTTGCTCAACCTGAAAATAGGGAAAATATTCACATCAAATAGGTTCATTCAAAAAACTCAAGGTACTACTTGATTGTACAGATGATTTGCCGACACTTACAAGGTAGTCCATGGACACTGCCTGGACAGAATGATGAGGTTTTAGACCAATCCGCACAATTTTGGGATTATATGCATGGTCATTTTCATCATGAATACCTGAGCATAAAATTAAATTAGTAAGCCCCATTATTAACAGTGATACATGATAATAACTTTAACATCCTCAACAGAATATTTTTCATATAACAATTGGAAGATGCTAGTTTGTAAGGCACATCTGAAGGAAAGTTTATCATAATTAACCAACAATGAATCTGATAATCATCATTTGTACCCTTCTAGAGATGATATTAAACATTTCTACTGGTGGGTCACAAGGCACAGTAGAGTAGCCCAAGTAAAGCAGTTTCTACATCTATATAATATAATAGAGAAGCAAGTTCACATGAATGATGAATCCCATTTCCAGTACGAGACAGAGAGATGACAGAAAACAGCAGCATCTTAAAATATATCATCTAAAAAAGTTCTTATCTGAATTGTGCACATTTCTAGATACATTGTTACAACATACAATTTCAGTTCAGATCACCATTCAGAAAGTTGGAATCGAAAGTTCCTTGATTGCATGTGCAGCCTGAACTTCAATACAGATGAAATGGGTTTAACAGTAATATTTTTCCTCTTTTTGATATGTAAAATATGAGAAGCTTACAATACATATACATAAATAATGTTAAATTCAGATATTTACAACAAATAGCTTCAGTTTAGATCACCTTTCAGAACATTGGAATCAACAGTTCGTTGATTGCATGCAAAATCTGAATTTCAATATAGATGTAATGGCTTTGACAGTACTATTTTTTCTCCTGATAGGAAAAATATAAGAAGCTTCCACTACACAAATAATGCAAAACGCCAAACAGCTATATTAATAGAGGGAGTGCATACTGCATACACTAAAAACAAAAGAACCAACATTGGTTTTCAAAAAAAAAAATACAAAGCGAAAAAGAAGGCAGAATCTATCCATCCGCACCCTTTGTACGTCCCATGTCCTTGGCTTAAGAAAAATTCAGGGTTCTCCTTTCTTCCCAAGTTGCCTGATAAACAAACGGGATTAGATGCATTCACTCATTATCAAGGTTTCAGGTATAATCTGGTGCCAATCTGTATAAGTTTCATATCGGTGCCAAAAAAGGCCAGCGTGATTTGGGGGTTCTTAAAAAAAAGGATAAAAATCCTTTTTGACTTGACAAACATGTACTGGTATTTAACTGTGGGGACTGGTTTGGCCAGTCAACAATAGCACACGATGGGTAAGATATGCATTTCGCCGGGAATGGTAAAAAAAAAGGATCTACATTCATTTGGTATTTTGGCCTAAATTCTTTTGCCCCTCAATATTGAATCAGATCCTCTTTGTTGATGATTGAATGCAACTCTATACTCCCATTTATAGTAATTCCAGAACTCTTTCTTTTGTATCGAGGAACATCGAAATAAGCAAGAATGCTATTTTTACAGAAAATTCCATTTATAGGTACTTCAATCAAGATACTGAACAGGGCATTAGTTCTTTCTCTCTTTCTTGATTAGATTGAAGTGGGAGTATGAATCTATTTCTTCGCCTCTTTGCCAAAAAATCATAATTCCCATATAGAATGGTAGGATAACGAACAAATTCTGCTGAAAGAAACTAATTTTTCATTTAGAAAAACCCCAACCATCTGCCAATTAATGGATACCTGAACCCAGAAGCACTCCTTACCCCACGTGCTAGACAAAAAGACGTCATTGGGGAATATCCAAGAAACTAACAGAATACAAGAACTCAATATAGATTTGATTTGCGAGATTGGTTAAGACAATATAAGGTGTAAGTTTATGACTCGGTTAGTATGCTTGCATTCAAATCAAGGTTTACCATTTCGGTGCCGATGGGCGCCGCCCATCCCCCGAAACGAAATTTCTCCAAACGGTGAAAAAACAAAAAAGGGCAAAAAATGGACAAAAACTGGATTTTGGGGAAATTTTGCCAGCACACCGCCGCGTTTTACCAATAAAAAAATGAACAAATTTTCATTTCCCTCCCCTGTTTCGCCCGGTACGCCACCAAAAATCGCCAGAGATGCAATTAAGCGATTTTCCTCCTCAGAAACGCATCATTACCTCCGGAAAAACGAAATTTCAGCAGCACGCCACGAAACTGTAAACACTGATTCTAATAATTATTTTCCTATTTTATGTTTCATAACTCAATTGATACTTGTGGTTAATGAATAAAACTAAATATTAGTATGATAGGTACTTCTAAAAGTTTCCAAAAACCAAATTTATAGAAGTTTTATAAGGAGTAAGATTTTTTGTCTCGACAAATATTTATAGTTCCAATGAGTTATAAATTATAATGAATCAGATTTTGATACTGAAAACCATTCCAGATTCTGTAATTTCAAGGTGAGACACCGCCTCAAACCCCAATACCTGTAGTGGATCTTCATTAGTGAGTTCTCGTTTTATATCTCAAGTTCTGATTTCTAATTTTCCTATCTTTTTTTTTATTGGTTTCTCATCTTCAGTTACTAATTCTGTAAGTGATAAATCTATAATTGATCTACTTATATATCTAATTTGCTCAATCATTGATCTACTTCTTCATTCATTTTTGGTAGGATAACGTCATCTTTGTCAGTCTCCCCAACTTATTGGAACAAAATCAGATATACACCTTAAGAGTGACCTTTATTTTTACCTGTAAGTAACTATCCCTGGACGCTCAGAATTGTACAGAAGCAGCCTTGCAAAAATTAAACTCCAAAGGAGCTAATTAAAGAGGTTGTGATGGGCTCGCTTTACTCTGGTCTCATCATGTCCACCAAGTCCAAAGTCATTGAAAGGAATCGCCATAATTCTAAGAAAGAAGACCCAAAAAATAACGTAGAGATTAATGATCTCAAAAGCTTGAGATGGTGATGTCTCATAAAAACTGAATCAGCTTCTACTAAATCCTAAATCTGAAAGTCAAGACATTTTGAGATAGTTTGCAGCCCAATCCAATACATTTTAGCCTTGGAGAAGCATGGTCAAAACACGAATGATCAAAGACAGGATTTCCATTTAACCACACCAAAGACGAGGAAAACTACTCCATGCTAGTCAAAAAGCAACACATTATTCCGTAACTCTGAAGTCAAATATCAACTGATAATCAAATGGAAAATTGTATAATTGACCTTCAACTATGACAATTTTCTTCAATCTAGCAAGATCACCTCTCAGAACAACCCCCAACACACACACACACCAAAATTTCCTATAAGAAAGAAAATTGACTTGCCTCCCAACAAAAATAAGCGTCAAGGCAGTTAAGTGAAAAGAATCCATCATGGCTCCTTTTCCAGCTTATTCTATTTTGACCGCCCAATTGGCATAGACTCATCATTAAAAAATGAAAGACGGATTGTGACTTGCCTCCCAACAAAAACCCTTAAGAAAAGGATCACAAAAGTATCCTAGTTAAATCATTTGAATAAAAAGAAGCGATAAGGAAAAACAGAACAGAAACCTAAGCATAATATCACTACACCAAACTTAATTTTAACAACTTTCTGACCACCATTTGATCCCATGGTTATAGTACCTAAATAATTCACAGATGATCTTTAAAAAAAAACTATATATGGCCAAACTAAGCATCTAACGAAGAACTCACTCATATTGGAGAAGGGAGAGAAAAAACAAAATCCAGATGATGTACTTTTCACACCAGAGGATGTACTTTTATTTTATTCTTCAATATTTTTATTTCAAAAAGGTGATCCTAATCAGAAATTCTACAATTCCGTGCATAAGTTTAAATTGTTAAAACAAAATACATCATTAGTTCTCCTTTGGATCATCAACAAGTTCAAGAAGAATTTCACCATCTCATAGTTATTTCATTTGGCAATTACTTTCTGAGAAGTCTCAAGGCAATTTAAGCCAATGCTTTGTCAAAAGGCAAAGTTCATTATGACTTTATACTCTGCGACAATAGCCCCGTGTTAATCCTTTTTCTTTAACTTTTTATCACTCATTTATGGATTTAAAAGAGCTTCACACTCTTTCTTACAATTTTAACAAAATTTTTTGATTGCAGATAAAAAAATTAAAACCAAACGAATCCATTCAACAGGTGCCACAACAAATTGGAAATACAATAATATAGGATACATAATAGCAAGACAGAGAACTTCTACCAGTGTTTAAAAGGCACAAAACAATCTCGTCTAGCGCAGAGTTTGAAGGAGCACAAACCAGGACACGCACACGATATTTACGATTTGAATTCACTACTTCTGGTTTCTACACAAGTGGTTGGAAGTTAGAGGATTATAGAATATTAAGTAGCATCACAAAACATAGAGAACAATAGAACTTACCAACTCATTTCCAGTGGTTGGGAAAAATCCATCATCACCATCAATGGGCATAATTTTGTCTCTAGGATTAATACCACTTAACCATGGAGATGCCTGCCTCCAGTGATTGAATCTGAAAACGACTAAAAAGATACTTGGTAAGATATTCCACATTTGACCAGTTGAAAGGAACTATAATTAGTAGATACTTGACAGGAAGGGATGTGAGATGGCCTATGAAACACATTTTAGAGTTGTAAAGTAATTCTGTTAAAGAGAGAGAGAGAGAGGAGAACCCAAAAGAATGAAAAGTGGTCCCAAAACATGTTATATTTGTTAACTAATTGATGAATTTGAAACAAATTTGTTTGTTTTGTGAGTCACTGGCAGAAAATTATTCTTTTGGGTTGACACTATACTGGTTTGTTGAACTTGTAACACACAACATGAGTTAACTGGTAAAAAAAAAAAATTTCCTCTTTGGCAACATTCATATCCATAAAAATGTTTACTTTCGCATTTTCTTGACTCCCATAAATTGTAATCTCTTAATAAACTGATCATCATTTGATGAGAACAAAATGGATCACTCCCAGTTGATCTGGAATGTATAATCTTGATGCAGAATCTATCGCCCATTCTTGTTGTATTCTAAGGTAACGTCTTCCTGAGAAGTTCTGTAATTGTTGGCAAGAAGTAGAGAAGACTTTGGTTTGAACGCACAGAAGCAAATGCAGAGATTGGCAGATATTGTTATAGAAGACTGTTCTCCAGATATATTTAGGGCCCTCCAGATGAATTAGAATGATAGGATCTTTGATGGGGAGGATAATAGTTTGGAGTTCATCTTGACCAGAGTGTTAATTTTGATATTCAATCCAGTGGCTGTCCTCCCTAAACTTAAAAATGTGTCCTTCGGTGTAACTAATAGTGGGCGAGTATACATTGGATGGTTTTTAACTTTTCCTGCTCCTATGTAGTATTCTGTATCTACCTGGATCTTGGCCTTTTCATTCTCCTTAATTATAACCATAACCCAATAATTTAATATATGTCTAACTAATTTCTTAATATTGGTGTTCAATATGCCCAGTCCCTAATTGCTTTCTTAATCTCTTTGCATATATACAATTTATAATTAATTTTCCATCAAACTTGTGCGTCAAAGATTAGGATTGTTATGAGAATGAAGCATCAAATTGGGGTGAGGAAACATTTCCATATGGAAAACATGAATGAAGAAAAAAGAATATAAAAGATAATGTCGCTATCCAACCTCTAACAATCAGGTCCTGGCATTTAATCTGCAGCCACTATTATTAATTTCAGAAAGTATCCAAGTGCTTTGATGTTGGTGTCCTTAAAAAGCTAATCTAAACTGACCATCGAATACAAAATTGAACAACTAAAACATGAACTAAATGAGTGATGCCAAAATACTATGCGTGCAGGTCTACAACAAGGTTCCTATCTGTGTCTTCCTTAATATCCCTTCTTGACTTGGTTGATGGATGCAGGTCTATGATAAGATTCCCATCCTCAAATTTCTCTTCTTGTCTTGTTGCTAGATCCCTTAGTTTATGAAATTTGATGATTAGTCACTTAATTTTGGCTTTAAATTAAGTCCAAGTACAACTATAGGTCTTTATTGGGTCTATATAACTGCAACTTTAAGTCAAATATGGGCTTATGGTTAGAATAGGATTAGGTCATTCAATTGTTTATAGAAGAATCACAATGCTTTCTAAATCTTCAAAACATGACAGATGTATGACCTTTTCCTTTAGTTGTTGATATATGCTTTAGAGGTAAATCATCAAATATGGACCTATCTCTTTTGACATGTGATGTGTGAAAGTGAGGCTCCAACAACCAAATTCTTGACTTTCTGATACAATTTATTATCTTCTGGTTAATCTTCCCTTTCTGTTATTTCTATTCGTATCTTAAGACTAAGAGATACCTCAGTAATTAGCTTATATCATAGTCCATTCCCCTCTAACTTGTCTCTCAATTATCTAGCATTTGAATCAAACTGTAGCAAATTTGTTAATGCACTGCAAGTCAACACCATTTCCTGCTGCAGAAAGTATCAAAACCCTCCCAATGTTATTCTCTAAAACCTATAATTGGCCAAGAGATGTACAAATTCACTGGAAAATGGCAATCAATGCATTTTATAATTTTTCCATTTTTAGTTTATATAGATATAAATTCCCTTTCCCTCTGCCCTGTCTCTCAATTATCTAGCATGTAAATCAAACTGTAGCAAATCTTTTAATGCACTGCAAGTCAACACCATTTCCTGCTGCAGACAGCATCAAAACCCTCCCCATTTTATTCTTCAAAACCTACAACTGCGGCCAAGAGACGAACAAATTTACCAGAATATGACAATAAATACAATTTATTATTTTTCCATTTGTAGTTTATGCAGATACAAATATGAATCCTTGTTCATGAATGCAGATACCATTATTAAAATTAGAGAAGAGATGCTCCTCAAATATTCACTCAAGGAAGCAAAGTAAGTGAATTTGGTGGTAGTTGTATGCAATCCCAATTTTTCATTTTCATGAACGTATAAGTGAAATTATCAATAAGAAAAGCACACCATATTTCAAGATAAATAAGAACAGAAACCATACTTTTCCTGCACAGGTAATTCCAGCCCACGTTTTACACCATGAAATCCTCCCCTACAGAAAAAGGAAACCAGACAAATTTACAAAATTGAATGTCAGCTGACGTATGAAAAACCACATTATTTATTTGCTGTTATGCCCTACTTAAATCTCCCAGATAACACTGGCCAATGAAAAAAAAAATTGGTATGAACCCCAAAAAGTGAAAGTTGTTCAATCTAAAAACAGCAAATGGAAAGCCTAAGAAGATATTTACTTAGATTGAACTCTTGCTGGTGTCGCATGCAAAATGGCACTAAGAAGTCCAAGAATGGTCTGTCTTTTTCCGGTTCCTGGAGGACCCTAGAAAGAAGCATGCAACCACATACCACAGATTCAGTACAAGAAAAATCAATTAGAGCAAAAAGAAAGCAAATACCATGAAAGCCGTCAAGGAATAGTACATTAGAAATGGGAAAGGTCCCTAGCTGATGCCAATGTCACATTTCATATAAGCAATGTCTTGACAAAGAACAATGGTCAAAGAATATATTTATTGCACAAAGAAGGAATATCTAGAGATACACTGCAATATTGAACACTGTCCCAAGCTTGATTTATGTCCTCAATATAGTTTCTTACTATTAATGATACAAGAAAAGGAAAGGAGAAAAGGGAAAAAAAATAAACTAATTCAAACAATAGTCAAGATGTCACTGATGGGTGAATGGCTATGCTTATAGTTTTTATATCTCTAATCAGTAAATGGTTGATTTTTCCATAGATAAGCTGTAGCAAGGTTCGCCGTGCCGTTTCACCAGGGTCCCCGCATTCATCGGCATAATTTCAAAAATATTATAAAATTTAAAATAATGATAATGCTATATTTTTACTGATAATGACTATAATATATATACACATAATAACTATGTTATTAGGAATATAATAATATCAACATAATTATATATATATATATATATACACAGACACACATAATAACTATATTATTAGGAATATAATAATATCACCATAATTTTATTATTTTATTACATACACATTTATATAAATTATAATTTTTTACAATTCATGATCTACAATTTTTTTTATAATTCAAAATAATAATTTTTTTACAATTTTCTAAATCCAAAAACTTGTATATATATTTGTTTTTTATATATAAATTTTTTTGTGATATTTACATTTTATAATTTTATATATATGTATAATTTTAAAACATTTTTAAATTCAAAAAGTATTTCTACATATATATCTATACTATATATAACGCAAGGCCCCCTTGGGAATCACGCTAACCAAAATGTGCAATTTTCCAAAACGGTGCTTATACATCATTGTGAAAATTCATTAATAAAAGGGTACAATATTCAAACTACTTCAATTTTTAAAAACTTAAAAATTAGTTGCAAAACTGTTCCCTCCCTGTCTCCTTCGTTCTTCGTACATGCAGTACTGCATGTGCACCCAACTAATTATATTAATGAAAGAAGGGCTTTATACCCTCTTTTAAAAACGAAGGACTTATGACCTTCTTTCTTTACAGCAACAATCGGCAGGCTCCTTACCCTTCTCTGCAACAGCCGTCGGCAGGAGCTCAAGGAAAGGTAAGTAAACTAGGTACGAAGGACTTATGCCCTTTTTCTCTTTATAGCAGCAGTCGGCAGGCTCTTATCCCTTCTTTACGGCAGCCGTCGACAAGAGCTCAAGAAAAAGTAGGTGAACTAAGTATGCCGCCCTCCTCTCTCTCCCCCCACCCTCCTCTCCATCCCTCTCTCTCGCTCTCTTTTTTCTATCCCTTTTTCTTCTGATTTAGGTAGTGAGGAGGGTGAACGTACGCCCCACCTCCATGTTGCCTTTGTTTCTTCTAATCTTTGTTTTGGAGCATTTTTTTTTTTACAAGTTTTGCACGGCATACACACGGCACGAAGTGTGTGCCATGCAAAGTCTATTCAACGGCACATATGACTACCATCGAAATTGTTCATTTTTTACTCGCACAAGGAAAAATTTCGCATGTGCCAGTCAAAACAAATGATGTTTTCGAGGAACGCTGAAACTAGGTGGTTTCAGTGCCGCTTTTGGCAGGCACCAGCAAAATTTCACAATTTTACCAACATGGGCGAAATTTCGCCAGCACCGCAAACCATGAGCTGTAGAATTAAAGCAACCAACCAATACCATTTTGTCCAGAAACGAAAGCCATAGCAATAAAGCTATTTTCGTTAAAGGGATATTCATCTTCTAGGTTAAGGTGTAGTTATGGAAGTCAGACATGGCATGAGATGCTGCCATGTAGATCATCTCACGGTTAGTGTTTTTTCAAATGAGCCTCACATGAAACATTTATAATACTTGAAAAAAACACTAACATTGACATGCTCCACATGGCACATCTCATTCTAGTAACAGTAATCAATGCAGGCAAAATTGCAGGCGATATCATCCCCTTTTTTGGGGGTGGGTAGTTTACTTTGGTTGTTGAAGCTTTTATAAATGTTGTTGGGAAAAGTTCTCTCTTCCCAATCAATGTCGGACTGCAATGTTTGTCAATTGGGAAGAGAAAACTCTTCCCAACTAACATCCGTATATAGACAAACCCTTTCCCCTTTAACAGTTTAACTTCTTTAACAAATATATTTAATAATCTAAAAGCATTTTATAAATAAAAAGATTTGAGAATAAATAAAATTTTTTAAAAATTATTGAATTTGGATAAAAGCTGAGAAGTCCATATTCAGATTCTAAATGGACCAGAACCTTTGTAAAGATTCGTATTCAATTTGTGAAATACAGGGACATGTCCCTATTCGACAATTTCAGATCAAATTTGGATCTAAATTCAACTCATTGACAGCTCTAGTAGAGATATAGGGAACTTATGGACATTCATCATCTCATTTAAATATGAGACCAGTAGAGGTAACATATAAAGATTTATCATCTATCTTAGAAGTGAAAAAAATAAGGACTGCGATATTGGTCCAAGGAACCAATGGAGAATCATTATGGAAGACTGTAGCCATCAAGGAATCATGCTTGGAGACTTATTTGAGGATAACTAGACTTTAGGATACATATAGTAGAGGAACCATCTCTGCTCCCATATTCCCAATCTTTTGCAGAGGCTACCAATCATGCAACTCTAGTTAGTAACTAGTAATTACTTAAAATTCGGTGCCTCTGTGGATTGAATAACCTGCCACAAAAAAGACCTACTTGATTGAGACATTGATTTTCTGTGGCTATGCTGGACATCCTCAAACCTGCCCTTCGTGGGAGTGCAGAGTAAGATGGTTGATGGAATCACAAAAGGAACATAGGTAGTTAGGTCCTTTTCAGGCCCTAATCAGAGTCAGTCCACCAAGTTTTTTGGAAGACCCTGATGCCTTCCAAGTGGCTTTCTTCATGTGAACTTCCTTGGAAAAAACTCTTATAGTGGATAATCTCCTTCAAATAATTGTAAAAATAATGTGCAAGCAAAACAATAGCACCTTTTTATTTGAATTACCACTTTGCTCCAGCAATATGGTGGCATTTGTTGAGGAGGTTTTCAGTGGAGTGGATGCAAATAATCTGTCAAGTTCGCTAAGTACCTTCCCTATTAAGTGCAGAGAAAGGAGATTATCTTGGTGACAGAGCTTTGTTCTTTGGTCTTCACTTGGACAATTGGAAGAGGGACAACAACTAAAAGGAAAATAATATATTTTAAAAGAGGAGAGAAATTTGAACTGAGAAGAACAATATCATTCACTTCATATACATTAATGCTCGTTTTCTACAGAAATTTCAAGAACAAACTTCTCTCCCCTTTTCATAGACCAGGATAATGTATCTATGTCTGGATATGTGTACACATTGCCTCCCCACATTTTAATAAGGTTCCCTTATTACTGTTGGAAAGGAAAAAGGTGAAGAAACACTACATTATTTGTGATTAGAAAGACTTGGAAACTAATGATGAACAAATTTCTGAACAACGAGTTTGTTTCAAATAGCAAAAAGCGAACTGACTAAACCAAGTGACCAACAAGCCACATATCCTAGAAAGGGATAACACTACAGAAACTACCCGAAGTCGTAATTATTCATTTACCAACTTGACTAATATTTGTGGCTGCAGTAAACCACTAAAACCCCTGGTCACAGTACCTCAGTCCAGCTGCTTTGCATTTCTGTGTTCATCTGGCTCATAATACTCTTCATTATCCATATAAAAAAATAAAAAAAGTGGGTAAAAAAACCAAAAAAAAAAAAAATTTCTCCCCCTCCATGGGTTAGGTCAAATCAACAAAATCAAATATTTGAGAAGCATGAGCATGACAGCATCTAGACAGCGGTTATGACTTATTTATAGTACCATCAGATTTTTCTGGAAAGAAAACCATAGAGGAAATATGAAAGATATGCATCAAGTAAGTCAAAAAGCATGAAGAGCACTCAAGAAGGCCAAAACCAAACCTGTATGAGGACAAACTTTTGCCGTGAAAGACCAGCCTGCAGCAAAAAATATTTTTCCCAGAGAACAATTTTACAAAAAATATAAAGAAAAGAGGAAAGGAAAAAGGAAACTATGGTATCATTAGTATAAAGGGAAGTGTCCCAAATAACATTAGTATATTTCCACCTTGCAGTTGCAGATATATTTGATGAAAACATATGAGAACTCCAAATAGATCACAAGGGGTAAAAGGAAATAAAGAAAGAAAAAGTAATTATAATGTTACATGAAACTCACATGTATGGCTTCCAGTTGGGATGGATTGTGATTATTTTCAAGAAATTCCATGAGGGGTCTAGAAATTTTCCAGGCCTGATCTTCAGAGTTAGCATCCTTCTCAGCAGCTGTTAATATCAAATTCCTGAACGGAAGAGAGCCAATGGATCGCAAAGCCACATATTCACGGATGATAGTAGATAAACTGCTAATCTGCGTAGCATATTGCAGGAAAACTAACATGAAAAATTATACTTAAGTATCCATCAGCATTATATGATATTAAAATTTGTAAGAGAACAGCAATGCAACAAGAACTTGGGCTCTTGGCATATAACTCCATTTGTAATCAACAAAGTATGATTAAAGAAGTATCCTTCTTCAGAACAATAACCATCTTCTTTCACCAGCTAGTTTCTCAGATTATTCCCAGATAAATACTCATGCAATACCAATAAAGTGATGTTATCACTAGTATCTTTCATTCAATAGACAATAGCGATAAATGCATGTGTCATGCAAATATCCAATAAAATTGCCAAATTCGATGTAAGCCACCACAATCTTGAGATTAGTGGTTTCCTTATACTGAGTTTTTCTAGCGAACAACCATGGCATGCACCAAGAAATTTTAATTGTCTGATCGTTAGACTGTTGGATGAGCCATACAATGCTCCCAGGTTAAATCAATCATAAAATAAGTAGTCATTGATCCGCTAGTATAATGAAATCCAAAAATTAAGGGTAATGAATATCAACCTGAGATAGGACTTGGGTTATAGGTCAAGATTCACTTAATTAGCGAACATATCTTACCAGGTTTAGTTAACTATGGGGTTGTTTCTATACCAGGGGAGTGATGACTTGGCCCAGTCCAGAAAATCAATCAGACCAGGGACCTTTTACTATCTCGCCTCTAAAGATAATATCTCCAGGGTAATTCACCTTTCCCATATATTGCCAAAAATCTATGCATCATATAATTTGACAAACATATTAAAATTCTGCAGTATAAATGCTACTAAAATTTCACCCAAAATTTTTGGAAGTTCTGCCAAAAAACCTTGATTGCAGTGGCTGCTTCTGCAAACCTCTGTAAAGTATAAACGTCATTTTAGTTCAATCTTTTGCAAGATTCAAATTGAAAACTAAATTGAATAACTAGCCTTTAAAAGTCTAACAAGAGACACCAAGGATTTTGAAGAAAAATAATCTAAATTGCTAATTTATCACGGGGTTTAAACTTTGATTTATTCTGAAAAAAAAAAAGGAAAACATTTGTATACTGCTTCAAAATGTATGTTGATGCATCTACATGCATTTGAGATGTCTTGCTGAACCAATGAAAGTTGAAAACTGGAAACAAAACGAACACGAACACGAACGGAGGTTGCGAACACGAACGACGGAGGTTGCAGCGACGTCGAACGACGGAGGTAGCAGCGAACGGAGGAGCGACGGCGAACGACGGAGATTGTGAAGAACGGAGGTAGCAGCGACGGAGGTAGCGAACGACGGAGGTTGTAGTGAACGACGGAGGCAGCGACGACGAAGGAGGTAGCAGCGACGACGAAGGTAGCAGCGAACGTCGGAAGTAGCGAACGGTGGTAGAAATTATGGATAGTAGGGGTGGTTTGTCACTCAGACCAAGAGGAGGGGGAAGTCGTTGGTCCTATGATAGGATGCCTTGCCAAAAACTGAAAGAGGTGGTCATCGTTTCAATGGGTCGATTTGGAAAACTCAGTTACGAATCCAACGGAAGGACCTACTGTTCGAAGGCTATGCTGGGAATTCTTGCCAGGTCGTCCGAATAACAGAGAAGTGTAAACGACGACCACGGTGGCTGATACTACAAGAAGATGAGTGGAGATGGTTAGTGTCTAATACAGAATCGAGGATAAATCATTCGGGTGAGTACGAAGTGGTTGGAGTTATTAGGTCCGATTCAAAGAAGTTGGTCCTCGAGAAAAGGAGGAACAGGTGGGGGCATTTCTTGCAGTTATCTGCATTTGAGCCGAAGGCGACTTGGAGCTTGATTTTCCCGATGAATGTCGGGCAGCATGGATGGAGTCATGGAGATATATTGGTAAGGCTATAGAAGAAGTTCTGAAGAAGAGAGGAGATCCTGAGCACAGGATACCTCACTTTAATGGGAGGGCTTCATCAATGAGGACGAATTCACCTTCGTTGAAATTACTTGATGCCATTAAACTAAATGGGGTTCGCGGTCAGGTTCAGAACATGGGGTGGAGCCCAGTGGTGGGTATATGTCTGACAGATAACAAATGGAGCATTGCGGTAATGTGCTCTCAGCCATTTAATACAACCAGGTGGGGCAAAATCCAAGATGCTCTGCGACGCATTCATGAACCCAGTTGTTCTATCGTGGAATTGCCTGCCAGAAAAGTTGTCATTTTCTCTCGCTCTAAGGAAGATATGGAGAAACTTATAAGGAGGAAGGAGATTCAGGTTGAAAGAAAATTCAAGGTTCGATTCTATCGACCAATGCTACAAGGAGGGCTAAACGTAGGACTTGTTTCCGCAGGAGGTATTTGGATCAGCATAGTGGGAGTCCCACTTCATCTCCTTGCTCCGGAAACTTTGAAGACGTTAGGAAGAGTGTGTGGAGGTGCTCAGGAGATAGGGGGCATTGAGTTGATGCAAAACGACTTGTGTAAGATTTACATGAAGGTCAATGAAGTTTTTGCTCGTAGAATTCCATCTTCTATTTGCATTTGGGATGGGTCAGCTGTCTTTGAAACGGCAATTTCGATCCTGCCGGATAAGTTTTCTGCATCAGAGCGGTCATGGAGTTCGTTGCTGGAGGATGAAGATGATGATGTGGACAGTGGGCCCCAGCGTCAGGGGCAGGCCAGGGAGGCAGGTGGCGTCATCAGTACGTCTGGACTTACCATTAATGCTAGCCAAGAGACCATTGAGGGGATTCATCATAATGGGCGATGGGCCCAGCCATCTCAGCTGATTGGATCCATGAGATGGAGGCAGGTTAGCCAACAGAAGGAGTCGGCCCAGGAGGTTTCTCGATCGCGTGACCAAGATATCTGTTTGGACCCTATCGGGCCAGATAACGAAGGACTTGAGTGAAGTAGGGCTGGGAAGGAGGGGGTCAGCCCTCGTCTTCGTCATGACCCGACCGAGAGTTCCCGATCGAGACGACCAGATCGTCACGGCTTCATATTGCAGGAAGAAGAGGGGGGAGCCAGCGCTTCACCCATCTCTGTTACCATATCTCAAGGGGTCACGGCGGACGTTGGAGACATTCCGACAAGGGTTAGAATTCCTTCGCCGAGTGTTGTGGAGGAGTTTCATAGCCAGAGTGAACCATCGGCAGGAGAGGAAGGATTTGCTAATGGGGCTGAGAGCGTGGAAGAAGCTCTGTTACGTAAGGAGGGTGAATGTATCAGACCGTTGGTTGGTTTTGCTGGCAAGTTGTGATTGCAATCAGAATCAGGATGTTATGTCCTCATCGAACTTGGTGGAAGAGGTGCAGAGGTCTCCACTGTCGGATAAATACGTACACGTCCTTGGAAATGTGGAAGAATCAGGGATGCAGAATGTCAGGGGAAGAGCATCAGAGGTCCTACCTCTTCTGGAGAACCATTGGCAGCTGGTGGAGAGCAACGAAGTAAGAGGCGAGTCCGTCAGCCCCATCGTTGCCATGTTACCTGAATCTCATTCCCCGATCCTTGGTCGAGAGCAGCTTTCAGGGGAAGAGAGAGAGGAAGAGCTTCAGGGGGAAGGAGGTCACTCGGAAAGGATCCTGGACAAGATAATAGTAATGAGTCAAGTGTTGGGGGTGTCTTTTGAAGGTTTTGAGATGGAAGCATTCGTTCTTTTCTTAGCCATAGAAGCTCAGCACGAAAAAGAGAGGGAAGCTAATAAAAAAGTGGCACGAGAGCTTAAGAAGCTGGCTTGGTAACGAAACACCGAGGATGTTAGGAGGAAAGAAGTGAACCCGAAAAGGGGTAAACAGGGGCTCAGAGGTGATTTATGAAGATTAACATAATAAGTTGGAATACCAGAGGATTGAATGCAGGAGAAAAGAGGGTGACTGTTAAGTCTCTGCTAAGAATTTGGAAACCTGATGTTCTGATTATTCAGGAATCAAAGTTGGAAGAAGTGGATAGAAAGATCATGGGGGAGATTTGGGATTGTAAAAGAGTGCAATGGATCTTCTTGCCATCAAAAGGGAGTGCTAGTGGGATCATTTTGGCATGGAAAAGTGCGCCTTTCCAGCTTCAAAAGTCCTGGATAAAAGAGTATTCAGCATCTGTCCAATTGCAAGTTGTTGGCTCCTCAAAACCGATTCTGGTCAGTGGAGTGTATGACCCGAATGAGGTAACCTTGCAGGGTAGGGTGTGGGAGGAGCTAGAGGAGGTGAGGAAAAATCTTCAGGGTCCGTGGTGTTTTGGGGGGGGGGGGGGGGGGGGGGGGTGGTGGATTTAAATGTGGTTAGGTATCCATCGGAAAGGACAGGGTGCAAGAATTGGACTACAGCAATGCAGAATTTCTCAGATTTTATTTACAGACTCGCATTGTTAGACATTCCAATATCAGGGTCAAAATACACTTGGTCCAACAAGAAGTCTTCTTCAAAAATTGACAGGTTCCTCGTTTCATCGGAGTGGGAGTCAAAATTTCCAAAATTTGCTTGTGAAGCTATGCTGAGAGTAATTTCAGATCATAACCCCTTGCTGCTGAGAAGTGAGAACTTTATAAAAGAGGCTACACCCTTTCAATTTGAAAATATGTGACTGGAAACTGCAGAGTTTGTTAACAAGGTGGAAAAGTGGTGGAACAAGCTGAAGGTTAACGGAACCCCGAGCTACATCTTAAGTCAGAAAATGAGGTTATTAAAAATAATTCTGAAGAAGTGGAATTATGAAGAGTTTGGAATGGTGGATGAGCAGGCGTTAAAGATGTTGACTCAGATAAGAGAGATTGATATCAAAACAAAGAAGGACCAATTAAGCACTACGGAATGGATGCTTAGGGAGAGATTGAAAACGGAGTATAGAAGATGGGCCTATTTGGAAGAAGTTAGTTGGAGACAAAAAGCAAGGGCACTATGGCTAAAAGCAGGTGATAGGAACACAAAGTTTTTCCACAAGCAAGCAAATGCAAGATGGCGGAACAATCACCTCAACAAAGTTGAGATAGACGGGATAATCTATGAAGAAGAGGAGGCCATTAAGAGGAAGATTTCAGATGCTTATTGTATACAATTCAAGGAAGAATTTCAGTCTAGACCCAAGGTGGACGGATTAGAATTTCAGATGTTGTCAACGGAAGATAGCTATGGGCTAGAAAGACCTTTCCTAGAAGAGGAGGTAAAAGGAGTCATTGATCAACTCAACGGTGATAAAGCTCCGGGACTCGATGGATTCACTTTAGCCTTCTTCAAAGCATGTCGGAGAATTGTTAAGGAGGACTTGATGGCTACGGTGGAGGAGTTCCACAAATCAGGGAAATTTGAAAGAAGTATGAATGCAACATTCGTGGTGCTGATTCCCAAGAATAAAGATGCATACAAGTTGGATCAGCTCAGACTTATAAGCCTGGTTGGCAGTGTGTATAAGATCATATCAAAATTGCTTGCTAATAGGATGCGGAAGGTGTTGGATCCACTGATTTCTCAGACCCAAGGAGCTTTTGTAGGGGGTAGGCAATTGCAAGATGGAGTTCTCATAGCAAGCGAATGCATTGATTCATGCCTAAAGGAGAAAACCCCGAAAATAATGTGCAAACCAGACCTCCAGAAGGCTTATGATAGTGTGAATTGGGACTTTCTGTTATATATTATGAGGAGGATGGGATTTGGAGAAAGGTGGAGAAGGTGGATTCATTTCTGCATATCGTCTGCTAGTATATCATTGTTGATAAATGGTTCTTCAGTTGGTTTTTTCAAGACTCAGAAAGGTCTTAGGCAAGGGGACCCAATCTCACCACTCTTGTTTACATTGGTGATGGAGGTATTTAGTAAAATGGTGACTCGACTTTCTGATCTTGGATCATTTCAAGGAGTAAATTTTGGAGGAGGCATTACCATAAGTCATTTACTGTTTGCAGATGACATTCTCATGTTCTGTGATCCTACTCATCATTCTATTCAGTGGCTGAAAGGAGTGCTACTATGTTTTCAGGCATGCTCGGGGTTGCAGGTGAACTTAGCCAAGAGCGAAATATTGGGGATTGGTGAAGTGGGAGGCCTAGAGGACTTAATTGTAGAACTAGGCTGCAAGGTGAATAAGCTGCCAATGACGTATTTGGGAATCCCCTTAGGAGCTAAATTCAAGAATAGTTCGGTTTGGAACCCTCTACTTGAAAAAATGGAAAAGAAATTAGCGTCGTGGAAAAGCTGTATCTTGTCTAAAGGAGGCAAATTGACCTTGGTGTCAAATGTGTTGGCAGGCCTTCCTACATTCCTTTTGTCAGTCCTAAAGATGCCCATGTCTATTGCTTCCAAGTTGGAGCAAATCCAAAGAAATTTCTTGTGGAAGGGGCCCAGGGGAGAGGATAAGTTCCATTTAGTGAGCTGGAAATCAGTATGTAAATTGAAGGAGGAAGGTGGGCTTGGATTGAGACCTCTACATGTCTTTAACAAAGCTTTATTCCAGAAGTGGATATGGAGGTACAGTAATGAGGCGGAGAGTCTATGGAGAAGGGTTATCCATCATAAGTACGGGTCTTCTTTTGGTGGTTGGTTTCCTCGTCAGCCTAAAGGTTCATTTGGGGTGAGCCTTTGGAGACCAATAGCAAGGGTTGCCGCATCAGTAGAGATTGATTGCAAATTTACTGTGGGTGATGGTAGGAGGGTCAGGATATGGGAGGATAAATGGTGTGGTAATGGAACTTTGAAGGACAAGTATAAAGCCTTATATAGTATTTGTAGGGACCCAGATGCCTTAGTGCATGATTCTATGGAGATAACACCTGCTGGAAAGGTGTGGAACATTACGTTTAGGAGGGAATTGCAAGATTGGGAGGTTGGAATTTTTGAAGAATTGCTGCAAGAGCTCTATAGTACCCAGCTGGACCAAGTGGAGGATGGTAGATTGTGGACAAAGGGTAAATCAGGCCTATTCTCAATAAAGGAAGCCTATGCATGCCTAATCTCCATGGGATCAACAATTCCAGTCTATAAGCTTATTTGGACAAAATTCATTCCAAGTAAGGTATCTTTCTTTACCTGGGCAGCAAGGTTAGACAAGATCTTAACTGTGAATCACTTAAAAAGTAGAGGTTGGCATGTGCCAAACAGATGCATAATGTGCAAAGCAGGCGAAGAAACAGTAGAACACTTATTAATCCATTGCAATGAGGCTAACGATATATGGAGTAAAATTATTGCAAGGTTTGGAATATTGTGGGCCCAAGACAAGAGTATTGACAAGGTGTACAAGCTTGGAGTGTAAAGAAAGGGAAAACTCGGAAGAACGTGCTGTGGAATGCTGCTCCGGCAGCCATTATTTGGGTAATCTGGGGAGAAAGAAACAACAGAATTTTCAGGAGTGTAGAGCGATGTTTACCAATTTTAGAAAGGAAAGTGCTAAGGCTTATGTATGATTGGCTGGCAGTTCATGGCATGATGAATGACATACAAGTTCAGGACTTCGTCCTATGTCAACTATTTCTAGACTAGGTAAGAAATGGGCTCCAGAAAGGGGAGGTAGGCTGATGTCATCAGTGGAGAATGGGAAATGAATGTGGGTGTAGTTGAATTGTAAATACCCTTTTGGGTGCTGTATGGTGACTCCATTGTATCATGGGTACACTGTTTGTGAACCTATGATCCAACTACCTAGTTTATTTATAATATACCTTATTTACCTATCAAAAAAACATTTATATTCTGATTTTCATCCCTTAACAAAATCATGTGATATAGAGAGACTAACAATCTATAGAAGATGAAATTTTTTTGGTTTTCATCAATGAACTCGTTCTTTAATTTTTATTTGAACAAATCAATCAATCGATAACTACATCTTATACTAACCAGTTAGGTCAGCAAAATGAATCCTCTTCCTCTATCCCAATCTGTCAAAAACAATATACTTTGGGTATTCAAATCCCTTCTAATTCACTCCATCAGTGTTCTTTTTTTTATCTTCTTCTTACCCTCTTAGATATATCAATGAGTACCCATTCACTCTTCACATCTGCCTTCGTAAGTCTTCACTTTACCTGCTCAAACCATCTTGCCTATTTTCATTTATCTCATCACCTATTTGAGCAGCACCTCACTACCCTCAAAAATTTTTATTCCTTATTTTTTATAGTCTCGCCACACATCCATCTCAACATCCCCCATCTCATCAATGATCATTTATATATATACATATGTTTTTGTTGTTGTCTGATATTCTGATCCATATATCATAACGGATCTCATTATTGCCTTGTAAAATTGTACCTAAGCCATCTAGATTTATTTATATGGGTAACATCATCATCTGTATACCCTGCACTGTTGATAATTGAACCAATATAACAAAATTGATTACTTACAAGAACCTCTTGGTTCTCAATTCTTTGTGTTGCTTCACCTCTATCCTTATTTATACTAAAGCTACACTCCATACACTCGATCTAAGTCAACTTACTTTGAGATCTTTCAATTCAAAAATATCTCTCTTTAATTCCAATTTTGCATTCTCATCCTCTCTAGTTTGGTCCACCAAAGCTAAATCATCTACAAATAATATACATCAAAGCACATCATCATGGATATGACTATTTAATTAATCTATAGATTATTTTTTTGGATGGATAATGAGAGTTCGTCTATAAATATAATTAAAGCAAAAAAATAATGGTTTATATCTGATCCTTGGAGTAAACCTATCATTGTTAGAAATTCATTTGTCTTGCGACCCACTATTCCTACCCCCGTTAGCACTCCCTCATATGCATTTTCAATATATCTTATTAGCCTTTCTTTTCTTCTCAGAACCCCAAAATTAGCACTTTGACCAGGGAAGGACCACCAAAGAGATAAGCCCTCCTCCACCATGTGAGTTGAGAAATACCTGCTTTATTAGCAATTCTTAGCTTCTTTAAAACCTCTAATCACTAAGGACAAGCACATATTATGAACGAAATGATCACAAAATCATCATCATCATCATCAGCGTAATCCATTCCCCACCAAAGTGGAGTCAGTGGCACGAATTTTGTCTTTCCATCCTGCTCTATCAAAATCATATCTTCGGTTAATTTATGTTAATGTAAGTCTTGTTTTATTAACTCCATACATGTCCTTTTAAGTCTTACTATTGATCTCATAGGCCCTTCAATATGCATCCTCTAAAACCTTCTTACAAGTGCATCTCTATTTCACAATAAAGAAGACAAAAACATGGAACTGTCTTTTCCCACGAAGAAATGTTCCTTTATTTTAACAGTTAGCCAAGATAGTTGCTCTTAAATTTGAACCCCTATGTCAATGTGAGAAAGTGAAATGAAATCTATGAACAGTATAGAACAAAAGTGAAAAATTCACTAAGGAAATGACTAAAAGTAAAGAGAAAACAGGAAGTGAAAGACAAAGATGAAAGATAATAATAAAAACTGAAACCTAACTTCAGAATCCACAAGCCTTTCTTGTTCTCCTCAGCTTTGTCTACTTCATTAATAAATGAACGCATATTCAAAAGCCTCGAACAACATTTAATTTGATCTACTTTTATTTTCTTGACCTCCCCAGCTAAAATCATGCGAAGTCGAAGAAGATTTCCCTGATGGCGTTCCACCAATGCAAATGCATATGTAGATGGGAGTGTAGAGCCCTCTTGGAGCCCGCATCTTCTCCTACGCCCCCTCTCCTCCATTTTTACTGCATTGAGGAGAGGCTGCCATGTGTTCTGTAGGTCCCGCAGTTTGTTTTTAAACAAACGGCACCGTCAACCAACACTAACATTTTTCCATGTTTTTAAATGAAAAAGAAAAACTTAATAAAGGAAAAAAACTCACCTCGTCTTCAACAACGAGTTGGTAAAGCCATCTTCAACAAGGAGTTGGCTTGGCTTTATTATAGCTGCCTATAACAGACGAACACAGAAATGAACGAAGACATGAATCCAATAACAGGAGAAGAAACCTCGCCATGGGTGCTGATCAGGCCATCCACGACGATACATCTGCCGCTCTTTTTCCCCTCTCTGTTGCAAAGCTCCTCAGAGTCCTTGCTGACATCGAGAAACCTGGGCTTCTCATTCTTGGCAAACAGGTCTATCAAATGCTTCAATTTTACCTGAAGAATGCAATTACGAGGTTTTGTTCCTTTCCTTTTTAGTTTGTCTTATTTGGCTTGTGCGATTTGTGCGTTTCCTAGATCTCTTTGTACGGACAAGCATCACAAGAAGAAGAGCTCCATCCATTTGGGAAAACTCCAATTTCGACATTGACAACCTTTTTTCTATAATCGTTAGGATGTTCATGGGGAACGAACAAAGACATGAAGTTGGTGATGCATTGGATGAGCGGTGATCGTTCTCTCACTGTGTTTAGCATTCTCCACGCCTTCGTTCCCCACTCCTTTTCCTCTTCTCCACTTGCCTCCTCTTCCATGGCCCTGTGTCTGTGCATAGGTTTGAGTTTCCTTCATATACTGTTTTGAACTTTCCCCATCGACAAGAGCTGAAAGAGTCGATCTGCTGTTGAAGACGAGTTGGGTCTTTTTATTTTTAATTTTTTCGATTTAAAATCATTCAACCAAGACGTTTGTGCTGTTGACGTTGCCGTCTACTTGAAAGCAAAATGTGGGACCTACAAGCACACGTGGGGGCGATTTGTTGATGCAGTAAAAATGGAGGAGAAGGGGCGTAGGAGAAGATGCGGGCTCGCCCTCTTGAGACTACATATAAGTCATAATAAATGCATAAAACCTAAGAAACAAGTGCTGACAAATGCCATTAACCAAAATTTTAAGTGCCATTAATGAACCCAATAATTCTTACAAGATCAATAAAAACATCAACAGGCCAAAATAAAAGGTTATTCTCATATTTTCTAAGTGGGCAATCACTATAACTTTAATTAATGCTAATAAGTTACAAACTCAATAATTGAACATAGCATATAAAACAGAACAATAAAAAAGTTTTTGCTTCAAAAAATTATTACAAGAACTTAAAGAGAGTGATTCACTAACCACTAATAAGGTTAAAGAGAGTGATTCACTATTCAAGTCAAATTAAACGAAAGGGATATCCATGGTTTGTGTCTCCCAAACCCCATAAAAGTAGAAAATAGTCTTCCATGATAAAAATTTATTCTGCCCGCAGCAATCTTCTTTATACCAGAATTCACAAGCTTAAAAATATCACAAAGATATCGACCAGAAATTCTGTACTTTTCAAAGCTTCAATAAATATTTTCACACATGAGCAGCTGCTTGTAAAAAAGCATGCAAGAACACAAGAACACATACATACAAACATTTAAGAGCAAGTTATTTCTTTTATCACCTAGGAATCATGCAGGATTTGAGTTGTCTCAACTGAAACACCAAAGTAACGAACCCGCTACTTGGCTCTGACAATTGTTTCTGTTTTTGTTACTCGAAAAGTAGCTATGTCAATTTCGGCCAATGGAATTTTCAATCTTACATTATATTTCTCATCAGACGAATAGCATCTTCTTTGGAAATTCTTTCTATTCCTAACTTGATATAACAGATCCTCAAGTAATCATGAAACATGTATGTCAAACTGTATGAGTAACTATTGGAACAACTAGTGTGCATAGAGATAGACAACTATTGTTGCAAGAATTCATCAACAGAGTCCAAATATATTGATTTTAAACCCAAAGAGATGCCCACCTTGTCTTTTGAGAGTAGTAACAGATCATTATCCGATATTGATTCACCCTCGGTGGATTCATAGAACACAGCGGGAAGGTGAAACCCATCAGCCTCACTGCATTCCGTGATTACACTAAGCTTCCAATCCGACACTGTCAAGTCCCACCCAGAAAAAAAAAAATAGATAGTAAAAAATCAAATTAAAAAAAAGTACATGAAAAAACAAAAAATAAAAGAGAGTTCTATCCGTGTAAGAATCGAATTGATGAGATGCTGAGTAAAAATAAACTTGAAATTACTTCTTCTTCGTCTCTCCCTTGAACTATATGGGCCTTCACTTCTTCAAACAAAAGCGGTTCGAAAGTCCCAGTATAATCGTCAATGTCTTTGTATGTATCTTTCACTTTCTTCAGCCCCAACGCAGCCTCGTCGCCGACATCTCTTCCCTTTTTCTGCTTCAACAACGAAATAAAATAAAATCGAACAATATTAAAGAATCATCTAAAAAAAATCAACTATCAATGGGAAACAGTACGTTGGATTCTCGGAGGAGACGCAGATAATCCCAACTGAGAACAATTTTACAAAAGCGAGCAATATGGGCCTCTTCCTGAAGCTTGCTCTTCTCCACAGTCATCTCTATATCTATAATAGAGAAGAGAAGAGCAGAGAGAGAGAGAGAGAAGAGGAGACGAACGAGCGCGAAGAGAAACAGAGACCGGTCCATAGGACTGGATCTCTCAAACTTAAACGGAAACTAAAACACAAGAAAGGGCTCGCGAGGGAGGCTCAAGAAAGGGATCTCAACGGAAACTAAAACAGAGAGTCAGACACTACAAAAGTATTCAAATTTGTATCTGAGTTTTCTTAAATAAATTCTATTTTGAAATTCACTTGCAATAAATCTCTTTCATTATCATTATAAAATAAAAAAACAAAGTCTAACATAATTTCAATTTAGTAATTAAAAAATTAGGAGCACTCAAAAGCTTATGAGACAAAATATATTTTCTATTATTCCTGAATGATTTAATAAATATTTTTGTAACTTTTAGAACTTCTGGCAATGTAAATTTTTTTTTGATATTTTAAAAAACTATCATAAATATAATGGCAAGAAATTTGTTAAAATTAATTTTATCTAGCAATTAAAAAAATGAAAAGTAAAAAATTTTAAAAAGAGAATGGCACCAAAAGGGATCTAATTGTAAGTAGCGTAACTTGGGCCATTTTTAGCCCAATTAAAAATATCTGGCCCAACTCAGCCTAGTACCCCATAAATCCAAATCATTGAACCCAAAGCCAATTTAGGCACCATTTTCCAAGATAAAGTTGGACATAAATCCAATAAGAATATAGCATGTTAAAAATCAATTTACTTTCAAAACTTGAAAATAGATTTGTATAATTCTCCTAGCCCAAAGCAGCAAACTGAATGATATAACTTTGATTTTTTTTGTTTTCATGCATGTAATTGGTATTTTCCCACAAATTGGGAAGGCAATGGCTGCTCTAACACAATTTGATGGTTTATGGCTCAGGGTATTTGCTAATTTTTGAGTTTCTAATGTTTTGATCATGCATCTTACATGTAGAGCTGGCAACGGGTCGGGTTGGGTCTGGTCATAATCGAGTTGGGGTTAATTGGGTCGGAACTAAATTAAGGCGGGCTAGAAAACCCCCAATCCGCTAATAAACGGGTTCAACCTACCAACCCGTTTATTATTATTATTATTTTTTTATTTTTCAAAAAAATGATTAAAATAGGTTTGGGGATTAATTGGATCGGGTTGTACCAGGTTCAGGTTGGGTTGTGGTTTCATCGGGTCGGGACGGGACGGAACATTTTTGCCACTTTTTTATAAAAAAAAAAATCGGGTTACCCGTTGGGTTGCCAGGTCATAATTGGGTTGATCAAATTACTTGTGGTTGGGGTCCCGTTTAACTTGGGTCGATTCGGGTTGACCTCCCCTCCCCCCCGAGGGTCGGGTCGCATTTTTCCAGCTCTACTTACATGTTCACAAGCACACATCCACAACAGTCCAAAGCTTTTCTTACTTAGACTAAATTTTGGAATGATTTTGCTTAAGATGGATAGATTTGTCCACTTGGTCTTAGATTAATGATCTATACCCATTGAGAAGTTTCTTTTTCCTTGGTTCAACCTCAAATATAGCTATAGCATCTATGGTAAGAACGAAGTACACAAATAATATTTTTTCCTTTAAAAAAAAAGTAAAAGGCTCTTGACAAATTAACTTTGTATACTTAATTCTTTATTTTTATTTGAAAATTCTCTTTGTAGCATTTTATGGAAATTTTTCCTTCAAATACCTTCAAGCTAAAGTCATTTCAATTAAAGTAGTTTTTAGTATTTTTATTCAATAGTATTTGTTGCAAAAGAATTTTTTTTCCTTTTGATCGACGAAATAGTATGTAAAACTTAGATGAATTAAAATAAAATAAAAAGCACCTCTTGATGGCAAATTCTCATGGTTAAACATGAAAATCTCAAAAAGTTATATCATTGTATGGTTTAATTGAATGTTCTCATCAATAAAGCTTTAGGCTTAGTCATTAAATTTTTGGATATTGTCTATTGTTTATATATGTTATATTACCACATCGCTTATACCATTTATGTTATGAGGTAATATTGTAACGACTGATCTAGCTTAATGTAGGAATGAATTTGCCAATCTTTTAATTAGGAATTTTACAAAATCATGTCCTAGGCTTTGTCATAACGGTAAATGCGCGTTCGGTTGTATTTTACATAATGGTATATCTATATGTACATATCTTCAGTAGCTATTTCTCTAATGTCAAAATGTTCATACATTTGTCAATGGTATTATCTTTAAATGACAAACATCTTCATCTACTTTCAACTTGATAAAAATTAGTTCTATTATAAATCTACCAATTAATTTGATTGATTAACGTATAATTAAAGGCAAGAAATCAAAAGTTAAAATTAGCTAAAAAATATTGACCTACGTACCCACTTTTTTCATCACCAACGTTCTTTATTTGTTTTCATTTTTTTTATTAAGTTAACTTTCTGTTTTCCTGCTCATATTGTTGTTTGCTTTACGATCTTTTCCTTATGCTTTGCTAGCTAGAAGCATAAACGACTACGGCTGCGTTTGGTAACGCTTTTCGGAAGTACTTTTTTGCTTTTGAAAGCAAAAAATTGCTTTTAAAAGCAAAAGTACCGTTTGGTAACGCACACGAGAAGCAATTTACTAAAAGCAAAGAAACAATTTTATTGCTTTTCACCGGAAGCAACAAAACGTTGCTTCTTAATTTTTTTTACAAAATTGCTTTATTGCTTTCAAAACCCCTCGATACCCTATTGCTTTATTCCTATATTAAAGATGATGCCTCCATACTCACTTAAGAAGCAACAACGTATTGTTATTGCTAGAACCGGCAAAATGCCACCCGACCCGACGGGTCAACCCTATTATAAACGGGTCAACCCGATTACGACCCGCCAATCCAACGGGTAACTCAATAAAAAAAAAAAGATGGCAAAAGTATCATGTTTCGACCTGATTAACCCCAAAACCCGACCCGAATCCGGTACAACCCGATCCAATTAACCCCCAACCCTATTTTAATAATATTTTTTGAAAAATAAAAATAAAAATAATAATAAACGGGTTGGCAGGTTGAACCCGTTTATTGGCGGGTTGGGCTTGGGTTGGGGGTTTTCCAACCCGATTATGACCCGACCCGTTGCTAGCTCTAGTTATTGCTTGTTGTGCATTACATAATTTTATCAGAATGCAAGCACATGAAGATAATTTATTCACATAATTTGAATATGAGGAAATGGTGGTCGAAGATGAGCTAGGAGGTTCAAGTTCAGAACAACCCATAGAGATTGATGTGACGGCTAGATCTCAACGAGAGATGTCAGAATTAAGAGACTCAATTGCACGTAGACTAGCTAGTGCATATGGATTAGCACAATGGTGATATTAGATACTTGTTTAGTTATTTGAATGTAATTAAATGACTATTTTATGAATCTTTTATAATATTGGACTTATATTTTTGAGTATATTTCTAAGTACAATACATAAATTGTGTACAATACTTTTATGGAAGCAAAAAGCAATTTTTATGTTACTACAATTACCAACATGCTTTTTTGCTTCTTAGAAGCAAAGCAAAAGTTTACCAAACGCATTTGCTTCAAGAAAAGATCTTTCGAAAAGCATAAAATTGCTTTCTTGCTTTTAGAAGCAAAAAGCAAAAGCGTTACCAAACGCAGCCTACATATTTATGACTTCCACTTTCCCAATTCTCAAGAAGTCTAATTGTTGTCAGTCTTCTTTCCTTCATTATAAGTTCTCTTGTGAGATGACCCGAATGTTTGTGATGTTTTAGTATTATAATCCAAGATCTAGCTGATTTAATTCCTTCCTCTGTTCCATCTACCACTTGCGTGAAAGCTATGAATTTGAAGTAGAAAAAATGTCATATGGATTTATAGGCCCTGTGCGCGCGTCGGAAACGCGGCACGGGAAAGTTCGGAGTCGCCACCGCCTGATGGGGTGCAGGCGGACACCTGGGCGCCTAATCTTGTCTATTAGGGCTTTTTGGTCTGCGGCTTGAGATTCTAAGTCTGTTCTTGGTTGCAGTCTGGGGAAGTCCGTAGATACCCTAGTCCGCCCCGTCGGATGACGGGTCCCGTGGGTTCCCTGGTTTGAGTCAGCTTACATTGGTCTCACCTGATTCCTAATCCGATATGCAGTTTGGTTAAGTCTGGCGGGACCACCTAAGTGGTGTGGGTCCCTTTAATTGCTTTTATCTTGATTACTTAGGTGATCTGAGTCTAGTTGGGTGGGCCCCGTTGGAAGGCTCACGGTATCCTTGGTGGGCTTAGTCAAGCCCATGTACCCTTGTGGACCTCAGTCTAGCCTGAGAGGTCCTTTGGGCTTTGGTTAGTTCAATTGATTTTAGTTTAGGTTCAGATTTAAAATTTAAGTGTTTTTTATGAAAAGGTGGGCCGGATAGGTTCATGGGCCCCTAAGGTGGGCCCACATGGTGGCCAAGTATTTTTATTGGATTTATCTTTTTAATCTGCCAAAGTGAGTTGGACACTGGGCTTGGGGCCCGTAGTCCAAATCTGGGCTTGTAAGCCCAAGTTACAAGAAGTTAGGGTTTGCACCCTTCCTTGGTTCGGTTGGTGGGTTTTGGCGGGCCTGGTAGGCCCTTGCCCTTGGTCTCGGCCAAACCACGCAATTCATGCATCAATTTCACATAACAAGGCTCGGGTGGGCCGCATTGGGTTTGGCCCGCCCGGTTCAAATTGTTCATTTTACTTAAGTTATTTAATGGCATGCTTTGGTGTTTATTGGGCTTGGTGGGCCCCGTTGGAAGGGCCACTGGAAGTCAAGTTGGACCGGGAGTCCAAGTCCCATGTCGGGTTTCCGGGTGACCCGGAACCCTGTTGGTTTATCCGGTTTGGTTCGGAAATGGCACTCACATCCAGTAATAATCACAACAAGAAAATACACAAGATTGACACTCTATCAGGAAAAAATTGGCTCACTGTGCTGGGTCCAAAGGGAGGTACCCGGGGGCCCTGTGGGCAGAGCGAAGCGGACAAAGGGGGTGGGGGTGCGGGGGGCGAAGCCCCCTGCGGTACAGTAGAGGGTATTTTCGGAAATTTTCAAAAATCTAGCAATTCGGCATGTTTTAGGGGTATGCTCTCACTTCCTGAAGTGAGCGCCAGGTGAGCGCCAGTAGGCGGCTAAGAACCAGGCAAAATTCGGACCTGGCGCTCACTCGATATTAAGTGAGCGCGAGCTGGGCAGGAAATGAGCGCGAGATGGGCGCCAGAATTACACATGGTTTTAAGTGAGCGCGAGCTGAGCGCCAAGTGGGCGCGAGATGGGCGCCAGCTCGGCGGGTAGTGAAATTAAAAGGGCGCCTACTTCCTAAGTGAGTGCAAGTGAACGCCAAGTGGGTGGCTGCTCACTGCGATTTTTAACTCTCTGTTTCTTCGAGATATCCATCTCTGGCCGATTTTTTTCGGCCTGTAATTGTTCCACTATTCTCCTAATATGCACAGGACACTTCCCAACTAGTTTTGGATTTAATCTAAACACATTTTATCTCAAGTTGTAAATCGCTTTCAGGCTCGGACTCATGATATTCCAAAAAAAACAGAAAACTCACAATACCACCATGCAATCAAAATACATCACGAATAATATGCCCAGAACACTTCCCCGGACTCCGACCACTCCCCAGAAGGCACTTAAACTTGCATTGAAATTAACCTAAGCTACTTTACTACACAAGATCCCTTTACGAAACATACCAACCCGACTGTTATCAAACATGACCGCTATGGACATCTGGTTATGGGGTGCTGGGGGCATGCTTATAGTGACACAAGGAGCATATAGCAGGTGCCAGGGGTATGGGAGCATGTTAGTAGGTCCAGCAACATAAAATAAAATAAAAAACATACAGACATCACATACATGCATTTTCATCCGCACGACTGGACTTCCGAGTGTGTACACTGATCACTTCACACTAATCACCCGAAGAAGGGAATGAGGAGGGGGGTTTACAGGGATACATTGGATGAGGTGAATGAGGGGCCGATTCTCCGTGGGAGTGCCAAGTACCTCGTGAGCCTTCAATGGAGCAATAAGCCCTTATCTTCTTAAAGGGGTCATGCATGGATCTCCCTTACCCTGGGAGACCTCCATGTCACCCGAAATGGAGGAGCAAAAGGAAAAATGCATGACAATGAAAGGAACAAAAAACAGTAGTGATAACATGCTTATATGACTCCCATTTTTATTTATGTAAGCGAGTGAGGAGTAGTACCTGATGTTCCTACACTCTTGTGCAAGGCGGCGGCTTCTCCTTGAGGTAGCACGATCCCTGGAGCTCTCCTCTCTTGCACCTCCAACAGCAGCCGGCCTCCGTTTGTTTGCGTGGGGATGAAGAAGAAGCAAGAATAGGGGGGTGTTGGAACAAGGTGGGGGATTGGGGAAGCCGAAGCCACTGAGACAAGGAGGGTTCGGGTGGGGAAGAAACTTGGGCACGGCACCTTCAAAAATCCCAACCCCAAAAAAAATGTTCGAACCCCCTGCGTTTAGCGCGGCCTTATATAGGCAAGAAAAAGGGGGTATGCGCCCACTTTGGCGCCCAGCTCCAGGTGAGCGCATGCCTTTCGCCATGTCTGCGCGAGCGGCATAATGATGAAAATCCATTAAATGTTGCCGCGCGTTTGGTCGGAAAATCCGAATTTTCGGATTTAGTCCCTGGCAAATTTCAATTTAATCCGATATTCTCGGATTTTTACAGATTTAGTCCCTGGGATATTTCGTATATTCGGATATTTACGGATTTGATCCCCGAGATATTTTCCTGCGTAACTCGCCACGTGTGCAGCTTTTTGCCACGTGCGCAGATTGCCGGTTTTGCTGCTCGGGAATTTCGTCAGCTCATATTTCCTTCATTCGGGCTTCGATCTGGGCAAACTTAGTTGCGTTAGAATCGTATTGACGCCCTCCATCCCATGACCTAGGGGTAGGCCTCTGGATCGGATTTTAGCAGAAAGTCAACTTTTGACTCTGCTCAAGTTTGACCGCCCTCAGAACCTTCATCCGGACCCCGATTCCTGCAAACTCAGTTGCGTTGGAATCGTGTCGAGATTCTCTATCCAATGACCTAGGGGTAGGCCGCTGGATCGGATTTTAGCAGAAAGTCAACTTTTGGCTCTGCTCAGGTTTGACCGTCCGCAGAACCCTCATCCGGACCCCGATTCCTGCAAACTCAGTTACGTTGGAACCGTGTCGATATTCTCTATCCAATGATATAGAGCAAGGTATCTGGATCGGATTTTAGCAGAAAGTCAACTTTTGGCTATGCTCAAGTTTGACCGCCCGCAGAACCTTCATCCGGACCCCGATTCCTGCAAACTCAGTTGCGTTGGAACCGTGTCGAGATTCTCTATCCAATGGCATAAAGCGAGGTGGCCAATTTTCACTTGATCAAAAAGTCAACTTTTCACCCCTTAGGGTTTGACTTTCTGTCATTTTTGGTTTTTCGGGGAACGCAAAAATGAGGTGCTTACAGGCCCTTTTAAGGTCATATATTGAATTTACAATAAAATATCGAGCAGATATCAGAGTAATTAAGGTATCAACATCAGATAATTATCAAGATGGTCAAACATGTACAATATATTTTTAAAGAGGTTTTGATCATCTAAAACTGAATAGATATATAGATGAAAATCTTTCATTTAAGTGGGATATACACTACAAGAATGAAGGCTTTTACCAGCGGTCTAATATTGCCACTAAATCATCAAAGCCCGTCACTAAAAGTCCAAGGGTCCAACGGATGCCCGCCAAGAAAAGTCCTGTCGCTAAAAGATTTAGCGGCAATCTGATGGGTTTTTAGCGGCGGTCTATGCCCACCGCTAAAATTATAACATTTTTTAAAAAAAAATTAGCCGCCCCTGAGCCCTTCCTCACCTACCCGTATCCCAGTCCTTGCCTGATCTACCCAAACTTCTTTCCCACCTACTCGTACCCCTGCCCGGTATCCTGATCTCCGGCATCATGAATATGGCCGGAGTTTCGGCAAACTCCTCTTCAAGATTATCGCTCCAAACTTGTCTTTTCTAATGCGAACCGAATTGCTTTTTCGGTAGAATCGATATGTCCGTAGATGAAAAAAAAAAACTAAACCAAAGGATAGATCAATCTCCTCAAATTCCGTTCGTTAACTGACCGATCTAACATGAACTGAATTCATTCAACTTGATATTCAAAAATTCCAACCAAACCTCATCAAAACAATTGAATCAAATAGCTGAGAAATGAAGACAAAGAGATCGACAGACCTCAGATCCTACCTCAAAGCTCTCAAATATCCCATGCAGAATCACATATACTGAATCCCGAATCAATCGTTTCCTCTTCGTCAAAGAAAAACGAAGAGAGAACGAGGAGGAAACAGAAATGCGATGAATTATCTCTACACTTGAACAATACAAACACAAACGCAAAATTAATTACATAAGAACAATACAAAAACAATAAAATTTGCAGAATTTCCTGAGAATAGAAAGAACAATAAACGTTATTTTTAGGAAAAAAAAAACCAATGGATTTGGTTCAAGGACAGGATAAAAAGGAGAACACATTTCCTTGAATTTATAGTGATATCTTAATCGATTCCACAGGGTAACTTTCAATGTCTACAACGAAGGCTTCAGATTTCTTGCTCCTGTCTTGAAATCTAGAGAAGCAGATCTTGCATTTTATCTAGGGAAAATTATGCGAAAGACCTCCTTTTTGGGAGGTCTTTCCCAGGAGGCTTGTACGTCAAACTCAAGACACTGTAGGCCTCCTTTTCCCTAAAATTTATCAAAAGGGCCTCACATGAGAGGCATGTAAGGGATGCAAGCATTTTCATAGGAGGATACAAGTCCTGTCATAGGAGGATATAATTATTTTCATAGTAGGATACAATTACACTCATAGGGGGAAACAAGTAATTATAGATCCAAGGTAAGGAAATGCAAAGAAACCACATCACAAGAAACACCCGTTTGGGCCATTTCTCACAGCACAATAACGATCCAAACACAGCCCTACTTCTTAAGGTGATGCGGTCGTGAAGGTGCTGCGGTCTGAAGGTGCTGCGGTCGTGAAGGTGCTGCTGTCTGAAAGCGCTGTGGTAGTGAAGGTTTTCACGACCAAGGCGTGCTGAGGTCTGAAGGTGTCCTGGTCGTGAGCGAGGCATCATTCTGCTCTGGTCGCGATACCGTGGTTCGCTCGAGTTCCTCTTTGCTGTTCATGGCCATTGTGAATAGCTCTATGGCATCGTGGAGAAGTTGAGATAATCAGTGTGGGTTACGTGCTCAGGCCTTGCTGTTGGGTGCAAACTATCCGAGGGATGTTACGCGGTCTGGTCCTTGTGGCGTAGCATCATCGGCATCCAATACCGTTGTGACTGCAGTCTGTTGAGGTTTTTAGTAGCAGTTTATTCGGAGACAAATCGGGGAAGCATGTTTGCTCCACTCAACTGAATCAAGTCCGGTTTTCCAGTAGTGAGTGGTTTTCCGGAGATGAATTTGAATTTGAATTTCCCGCCCTTGGGAAACCAAATGGGTCATGGTACAACACCAGGTCCTACTGTGGAGGCTACTGATGTGCCAGGCGCAGTAGCAGAATTTCAGACCCATAATCGGACTCCTCCAGCACCGCCTATGCATGGGAATCCCATCTTAGGTAATGAGAGATATCGTGGCAGTAGCTGGTCGGCTCTCTTCCCTGATCAAGTTCGTTCCAGGATAAGGCTGTAATATATGGAACCCCAAGTGGTCAATGGTAAGATTGTTGTAACTCCCCCACCTCAGGTGGCCGAAGATGGAATGAAACATTGGGAAGGCAGCTTAGTAGGACACTTTTTGGAGAAAAACCTTCCCTTTGCAGTAGTGAGAAGCTTGGCCGTAAGGTTGTGGAGTAAGATGGGATCTGTTCAAGTATCTGGCATCGATAATGGATTTTATATCTTTAGATTTGGGTTTCCTACGATGAGAGAAAAGGTTCTTCATGGAGCCCCCTGGCACTTTGCTGGCCGTCTTCTGATTTTGAGAGAATGGGAACCTAACATGTAGTTTATCAAGTCTCAACTCAGTAAAAGTCCCAGTGTGGGTAAAGTTATTTAACATGCCAATGGAATATTGGTCTCCAGAGGGGCTTGCTGTAATTGCTAGCGGAGTGGGGCGACCATTATTCCTGGATAGGCAAACGGAGAACAAAACTAGGTTGTTTTGCTAAGATTTGTGTGGAGATGGACGTTGACGATCAATTCCTGAACAAAATATTCCTAAATACCAGTGGGGACTCATCAAAAGCCTCTGATGATTTGCAAATTGACGTGGAATACACCTGAAACCCCTCGAAATGTTCTCACTGTAGGGTTTTTGGACATTCAGAAAAGCAATGTAGCATAGCAAGATCCGGTCAGGAGGATTCCCCTCATGTAGGCCATGCAGACTTGGAAAAAGAGGTTGTTGAAGTTCAACATATCCGACGTAATGAAAACATGGGAGAAATTATGGGCAACCAAGCTGAGCCTGCTCAGTGGCAAGTAGTGAAAGCGAAGGGCAAAGCAGTTATGATCGATTCACCCTCCCATTCGCTGCAAGGAAGCGAAGACTCTGATCCAAAATGTAGAGAATCCAAAAACGCTGAAGATGAAGTATCTAATAGTCCTTGTACTGAATCATCAAATTCCATTGTACCAGATTCCAATCCAGGGGCTTAGAAGAGGGAAATCAATTTGAAGTGCTCGCAGAAAGTGTTGAGGTGGTTCTCGCTAGGCAATCATGCAAAAAGAAGCATAAAAAGAAGAAGAGGCTATTAGTAGATGAAATGGCCATGAAGAAAGTAAAAAATCATTCTGGTAAAGGGAATCCTGCGGTATCTCAAGGAAGCGGGGGTGGTTGTTCTACCCATGATTAAATTAGCAGCATGGAACATCAGGGGTCTTAATGACCCCGCCAAGCAAAGGGAGGTTAGGGTACTAGTAGAAACTCAGAAGTTAAGCTGTATGTGTTTGATTGAGACGAAAGTTAGGGAGGTAAACTCTCACCTGGTTAAGAGTTTAGTATGTCCTCAATGGAGTATGATTGCAAACTATGGAGGGTCTATCAAGGGGCGTATATGGCTCATGTACGACAACCAAGCAATCACAATGACTCCCTTACAAATTACGGATCAGCTGATTCATTGTTATGTTGAATTTTCAGGGATTAATAAGGGTTGCTTTCTATCATGCATGTATGGATCTAATGACCACAAGGAGAGGAGCTCACTTTGGTAGGACTTAATGAAACATGTAGTAGACCATCCTTGGCTAGTCTTTGGGGACTTTAATTGTGTTCGAAACCACTCTGAGAAAGCTGGAGGAAAAAGCTTAAAGAGGAAGCCGACCGAAGATTTTAATAGATGCATTCACTACTGCGCTGTGGTTGACCTTAGTATAAAGGGTACCGCCTGTCTTGGAGTAATCGAAGCTCAGGTACAAAGAGAATCTCTTGCAAGCTTGATAGAGCACTGACCAACAAGGGATGGCTCATGGAATTCACATCTTTTGAAGTGGAATTTTTAAACGCAGGTATCTCAGATCATTGCCCAATCATAGTTACTGTGTTACCTGAACAGCAAAGGGGAGTGAGACCATTTAGATTTTTTAATCATTGGAGAAATCACGAGAAGTTCATCCCCATGGTATCTGATGTATGGAAATGCCATGTGGGTGGCCATGCTATGTATCGGGTGGTGAAAAAACTTCAATTAGTTAAGTTAAAACTGAAGGAATGGAGTAGGAAGGAGAATTTTGCTAATATTACTGAGGAAGTCAATCGTCTTCGAGCTTAGCTTGTCGATCTCCAAAATAAATGCCATCTTCTACCGCTCAATGATGCTTTGGTGGAAAAAGAAAGATTTGTTCGAGCTGCCCTCATGAATGCGTTAAGGATAGAGGAATCCCAACTATGTCAGAAAGCCCGAATTACCTAGATGAAGGAGGGTGATAAGAATTCAGGTTTTTCCATAACCATGTCATATCCAGAAGAGCAGCAAATAGAATTATCAGCTTAGCAGATGGTTCTGGAGAGAAGACTTCCGATCCTAGCAAGATTTGTAGTTCCTTTGTGAATCACTTCACCAACCTCCTGGGAACTACATATAGTGTTGATCTACAGCAGTTTCCCTCATTCCCTCGGATGTTGTCGGAAGCTCAATGTAATATGTTGCAGGCGGAGGTGACAGCAGAGGAGGTCCAAGCTACATTATTTGCTTTAAAGGAAGACAAGGCTCCGGGGCCTGATGGGTTCACACCGGTTTTCTTTAAGAAAGCTTGGAGCATTGTGGGGTCTGATGTGGTGGAGGCCATTCTCAGCTTCTTCAAGGATGGTAAACTTCTCAAGCAGATTGATGCTATAGCTATAACCCTTGTCCCTAAGTGCCCAAACTTGGATAAGGTTTCTAATTATAGACCCATATCTTGTGTGAACACCCTATATAAGTGCACTGCAAAAATTATAGCTAACAGTCGCAAGAGTGTCATTGCTGATATTGTGGGAGATTACCAATCGGCGTTTATTCCTAGGAGATCGATTGCAGAGAATATCCTCTTGACCCATGAACTTCTTCATAAATCCCATCTAAATAAGGGTTCTCCAAGATGTGCTATAAAGGTAGATCTAAGCAAGGCATATGATTCGGTCTCGTGGTGCTGTATTAGGAAAACTCTATTGAGTATGGGATTCCCACCAAAAGTCATCAGCTGGGTGATGGAGTGCATCTCAACCCCTTCTTACTCTATTATGATCAATGGAGGAATGAATGGTTTTTTCCACGGTGCTAAGGGCCTCAGACAAGGAGATCCAATGTCTCCATACATCTTTGTGCTCATCATGGAGCTGTTCAACACAATCCTTCAAGAGAGCACCAGCAAGCAAGCATTCAAGTATTTTCCCAAATGTTCCAAGCTTAACATAAAACTTCTTAGCTTTGTTGATGACTTAATGCTCTTTTCTTATGGTAAAGCTAAATCCATCGACTGTTGTATGGAAGCACTCCGAAAGTTCCAAGTCTTATCGGGTCTCAAAATGAATAAGGACAAGACTACATTGTTCTTGGCAGGTATGGATGAAAGCACAAAAACTTACTTGAGTAATAGGTTCCAGCTCCAGATAGGTCATCTTCCCATCAAGTACTTGGGGCTACCATTGTTGTCTTCGAAATTAACCCCAAGGGACTGTGATCCTCTCCTGTCACGCATAAGAATGAGGCTTCAATCATGGAGTAATAAGAATTTATCCTATGCTGGAAGGCTCACCCTCATCAAGTCGGTACTATTCTCTATCACAGTTTATTCTCCCCAAGTGTGTATCCGAAGAAATCCAGAAGGAATGTCGTCATTTTCTATGGGCTGGCCACAATACATCCAAAAAGTTATGCCCTATAGCTTGGAAGAAAATTTGTGCCCCAAAAGTCCAAGGAGGTCTAGGTATCAAGTGTATGGAAACCTGGAACAAGGTGGCCATCCTGAAATATGTTTGGTCGATAGTAAACAACTCACCTACTCTGTGGGTAAAGTGGACTCGATGCTACTTGATAAGAGACAAAAATTTCTGGGCTATGAAATGCCCGTCACGATGTTCATGGACATGGAGGAAAATATTGGAAGCCAGAACACTTGCTGCAACTCTACTAAAGGTGAGAATTTACAATGGAGTAGGCACTTCACTTTGGTATGACAATTGGCGTCCTGATGGTCCAATTGGACCTAGGCTTGGACTACAAATAGTGTATGATTCAGGTTTGCCCATAACAGCAACTGTAAGTAGCATCATTGACCATAATGAATGGTTGGTCCCCCCTGCGGTTACAATAGATCTAATGGTTGTGTGGAGTAAACTCAATATGCTTCTGATGCCTGATACGACAAGGGAAGACAGGTTGGTGTGAACGACATCAAAGTCAGGCCTCTTAGACATTGCAAGCACCTATAGCCATTTGCTCCCTACGTAGCCCCTGGTTTCGTGGTGGACAATGGTATGGTTTCCTTTGAACATTCCTCGACAATCATTCACGCTATGGATGGCTATCAACAAGGGATTATTCACATTTGACAAACTCAACAAGTGGGGAGTAACATCACAGAGAATTTGTGTGCTTTGCAGGAGTGAGGATGAGACATTACAACACCTCTTCTTCACCTGTACCTATAGTTGGCAAGTCTGGAAAGCCTTGCTACATGCGAATTGTATGAGAAGAACAAACTGAAGATGGGTTGATCTGATATCCTTGTCATCTAGAAGAGGTACAAACTTGAACCTGGTAAAGATCATCTTCAAACTGTCCTTGAGTGTAGCAGTATACCACATCTGGAAAGAACGAAATAGGAGATGCTTCAAGAATAGTTATCTTCCAGCTGGAGAGTTAACTAAGCATATACGGTTTGGTGTGCAAACAAGGCTTTCTGGTCTCAAATTTTCAGTAAGGGACTCTGACCATAATAGAAAGGTAATTGAAAACTGGGGTCTTGGAGATATTGTCGATTTCCTTTTAATGTAGTCCGTCATTGCATATGATTGTAAAGCACGAAAATATGCGGAGTAATCTTCATGTAAGCTATTTCCTTTGATAAATAAATAAAACACTTACTTACGATCCAAAAAAAAAAGTATAATTATAGAGGGATGCATGCATTTTCATAGGAGGATACAAGTCTTATAATACAGGAATACAAGAATTTTCATAAGAAAATACACGTATAATCTTAAAGGGATACAAGCATTTTCATTTAGTTCTTTTTCCCCATCTATCTCTTTCCCCCATCCAAACGGCCAAACCTAGTAAGGCAAACCACATTAACTCTTTCATTTAGTTCTTTTTCACGCATTGGTATTATTGAATATGGGAGTGTCTTGTTACAGATTTATTAATTTTCTCTTTATCACATCTTTGGAGATTGCAGTGCATTTCCCACTAGTTGCCGTCTTCTGAATTCCTGAACATGACTGCTCTCGCCAATTCGTTCGTTTCAATAAGAAATTCTCAAATACAGTTGTTATCCGGTAAATTTTGACTTAAATTCTATTCGTTAATTTGATCAGCATCTTTTGATTGTGTTCTGCTCATGAATCGGTGGTTCTTTTTGTTAATTTCTTGATTTATCTTTTCTCTGGATTTGATTCTTTGGTGCCCTAATTCTACTATTCATGTGTTTTGTAATTTCGTTCCCTCTTAGCATGGAAGATCTTGTATTTTTCGATTCTATCAGTCCTTTGAACCGCTAAAAATAACCATTTCCCCCCTCATTTGAGAAGCGATTTTAGGAAGGTTCAACGACTGGAGAATCGGAGGGGAAGGGAGAGGATTTGACCTAGAGAAGAGGTTTGAAGACAGTTGATGCCCTAATCTCGGTTTCTGCTATTTGGCTACGTCCGATCAATTTCCTCCGGCAAAGTTACGAACGGTGTACGTCTTCTCTCTATGCCGGCAGAAACAAATTAAAAGTATAAATCTCGTCTCCTTCGTTGCTTTTCTTGGCGAGAAGCGGAACTTCTTCGGTGGTGAGTCCGATTTGTTTTGTTTTCATCTGTTTTAACCTTTTCTCGGTGCCTGGGATCTCTGATTGGATGGGAGAGTTGAAGTTTGGTTTCGATCTCCCGATCTGATGTCTGGAACTAGAAGGATGTTTCGGTTTGAGGACGAGAAGGTTCGAAAGCGCCTTTGATTACCAGTTTATCGTAAGATTTTGAGGTGCCATGACCAACGTTCTGTTGCTGATTCCAGCATCTGTTCTCCGGAATCTCGCGGACAAGCTTAACGAGAAGCGCAAAAATGCTGTCCTTGAGGTGCTTATCTGATTTTCTGCTAATCCTCGTGATTTTTCACATTTTCTAGGGTTTTGACTGTTTGACGATTCACCCTAGAAATTTGAAATTAACGCATCAGATTGGAGGAATCGTGAAGCAACTCGCGGCTGCCGGAGATCATGACAGGATAACGGCTTTGATCAATTTGTTGATTACGAAGTTCACGTACTCACCTCAGGCAAATCACCGGAAGGTTTTTTGAAGGACTTTGTTTCAGTTGAAATCGTTTTTATTTTTAATTGTTTTAAATCTTTGAGTTTGGCGAAGATATCAAATGCCTGATCACTTTATAATCTCTTGAATTTGTTTTATAATTAACATTTTATTTTTCAGGGAGGAATAATAGGACTTGCTGCTGCCACGGTTGGTTTGACTATTGAAGCTGCACAGCATCTTGAGGTATGGAATTTAGTGTAATACTAGCATCTTGAGTTATGGAATTTGGTATACCATTAATGCCAATTTTGAATAGAAGCTTAAATTTCATACCGTCTTATTCTTTACCTTTTCGTAAACTCTTACAAATAGATGTTTTTCTCTTGAAATTGATCATTAGAGCTTTTCTTTATGTATTTTAGTGATTTTATTTATGTTTTAGCATAGACTTTGAGGGAAAAAAGGGGAGATAAGGGTCATCCATCTACCCTCCACCATGAAAGATGCACACTTTCAAACACTTCAGCTGTACTTAGAAGATCTCTTTGGTGTTGTCTATTTGATTAGATTTTCTGCTGTAGTCCAGTATCTTAAAATCCACCTAACATGCAATCCTTGATTGTTCTTGAGATTTTGAATGATAATGTTATATTATGAATGTGTGTATCCAGGCCAATGTCATCTATTATGTTCCATGCATGTTGTTGGATGAGAAGCTAAATTTTGCTTTGTTTTTATTGGCAAAAGTAGTCTATTGAGGAGCAGCTTCATGCTGTGCGGTCAAAGTACAGCTTCTTATTTGCATAAAATTTCCGAGTAGTAATGGTGGAATTGTTGATTTTAAGGTTGTCTTTGTTAGCCTTTTGGTTCTCTTTGTATCCAGATTTTGATGGATTCGGGTTGGGGGATATAGTGAGAAACCGGGAACTGTTAGTGTAGTAGAGATTTTCATGTTAATGGTTCAAGTGTAAAGAGTGTTTTAGCTTTGGAGGTCTCTCCTTTTTTCTTGGTCGGGTAGGTCGGGTAGTGGTGGATGTATTAATCTTTTGGTTTTTTTGGTTGGTTTCTTTTATTTTTTTCAGATTGGTTTCTTTTGGTTTTTCTGGTGGATTTTGGTATGCATCCCATATTCATTCAATGAAACAGGTCATTACTCTATCCATAACAGGGGCATTGAATGCAGTCTTATCAAAAGAACACCAACAGGAGATACGTTGTTATCTCTACAATAATCAGGCAAGTGAACATGATCCATTGATCCCCTAAAAAAAAATATGTTGGTCAACATAATGAGCTTGGTATGAGAATTTTGCTTGATTCTATTAGTTGCCAATGGTTTTCGTGTTTTAATTATTGTTCTTAATTTAGTCTCTGTGTTGGAAGGTTTAGATGAAGATGACTGTTTTCGCAGTGGAGCTTGAAGGTTTGGAGATGTATTTCGAAGCATCAAATTATGGTTGTGAACAAATTTTTTTTTCCTGATAAGGTTTGTGGATGAATTTTGAACCATCAAATATCATGAAACAGTTTTTTTTTTTGGCTTGGTACTAATATTGTAATGGAAAGTGCAAGTTTCAAATTAATGTTTTTTTTTTTAATTTGCAAATTAAATTTTTTAATTTTTATTTGGCTTAATCTAGGATAATTTTGGCGGTTGTGGGTAAGAGAGAAAGAAAAAGGGAAGAGGGGGGTTGGGGTGGTCGGGTACGGGTATGGGTAGAGGGCGTACAGGTTTTGGGGCGCCTTAATGCATGCCGGGGTGGGTTGGGGTTTGGGGATGTGGGAACAATGTGGGGGATGTGGGGGGTTTGTTTGTAAAAATAAAAATTTGGGGGGGGGGGGGGGGGAGAAAGAAAAGTGTAGGGTCTGTAGGTGGGAAAAAAGAGAGGTTTTAGTAGCAGTCACGTGAAAGAATCAGCCGGGGTGGGTTGGGGTTTGGGGATGTGGGAACAATATGGGGGATGTGGGGGGTTTGTTTGTAAAAATAAAAATTTGGGGGGGGGGGGGGGAGAGAAAGAAAAGTGTAGGGTCTGTAGGTGGGAAAAAAGAGAGGTTTTAGTAGCAGTCACGTAAAAGAATCAGCGACAGATGAATCAGCGGTTGACAATTGTCGTTCGATTGGATTTTTAGCGGCAGACTTTTGACTTTTAGCGGTGGTCTTTGTTCGCCGCTAAAAGTACCTTTTTTTGTAGTGCCAGTTATACAGGGATACCATTATTTTCTTAGTTCACATTCACAGGGAGAAACTAGCACAATCAAATGCCGTTACATGTTCTATCATACGGGAATACAATTGTTTTCATAGTAGGGTACAATAACACTCATAGGGGGAAACAAGTATAATCATAGAGGTATGTATGCATTTTCATATTAGGATACAAGTCCTGTCATGTCATAGAGGGATAATGGGTGAGTGGTTAAGTCATGAGGGCCTCACATGCCTCTCATGTGAGGCCCTTTTGATAAATTTAAGGGGAAATGAGACCTGTAGCGTCATGAGTTTGACGTACAGGCTCCTGGGAAGGACCTCCCAAAAAGGAGGCCTTTCTCGTAATTTTCCCTTTTATCTATTAGCGTTGGAGGTCGCTAAAACCAATAAAATGCAATAAAGTTGCAAAAAAGACAAAAAGTAGTATCAGTATCAAATGCATCGATTTCTTGTCTTGAATAGCTGATTGATGGAGCTTCTCGGCTAGATCTGAGACATTGAAACTTGAGAAAGAAGATTTGACAGGAAACAGAGAGACGCCGCAAAAGATATCTTGTGGAGAGATAGAGAGAACCCTCTCTATCAGATCTGTGACTTTGCAACTTGAGATAAAGTTTCAGAGGAGAGAGATGGTGTAAGAGATTTCTTGTAGAAATGACGAGAGATAGAGAAGCGAATGATTATAATAAGCTTTAGTTTTAGCAACGGTCCACAAAAGACAGCTGCAAATACTCACTAATCATCCGCCACTAAATCACGTTTTTTTTGGTAGTGATATGATCATGACAATATCTTAAAAGCACCACTCCAATTAAGTAAGTCTCTGTTAGCTCTTCATCAATCTTTCCGTCTTTTTGTACTACTCATCCAAGATATTTGTATTTATTGATTAAAGGGATATTGATTTTCAATTCTAATAGTTTCTTATTTATAAAAGTCTAATGAGAAGTACTTTCTTTGCTAGCACAAGGAAACAATGTATGTTTACATATATCGAGTGGCTTAAGAAGTCCTTTTTTTTTTTTTTTGGGATTAACCCGTTAAGAAGTCATGTAGACATCACCCCTATACATGTTTCAAGTTTCATCCATATGATATGATGTCAGTACCATTGCACCAAACAACAAATTAAGTATGCAAACGCTCAAAAGATAACTATTAACCCCTTAAGAAAAAAATAACCCCAAAGGTCAAAAGAGTTGCTTGAGCCTTGGTTGCTATCTCGACGAGGTTAGATTTTGTTGTAGCCAAGGTTCTACGTTTCGGTCCTGTTGGGCGTGCCGCCCATCGGCCAAAACGAAATTTCGGCAGCACACAAACGGCGGAAAAATTAAAAAGGCAAAAAATGGGCAAAAATTGGTTTTTTTTTTTTGTGCCGGTGGAAATTTTGTTGGCACGTCGCTCCGTTTCGCATATAAAAAATAATTTTTTTTCTGTTTTGTCCGTGCTGCTCCGTTTCGCTCAGCATGCCGCTCTGTGCCGGTGACAAATTGTCGAAATTTCGGTAAGTCGCTGGTGATGCACCCTGAACGATTTCCCCCGGCGAAATGCATCGCCGGGGGTCCTTGTACCGAAATTGTAAACCTTGGTTGTAGCTTCGTTTGGATCTTGCAGATATTGTCTCTATCTTTTTACCAAAGGATGCATAATAAAAAATATTATTAAGCACTCACCGTACAGTCGTACAAATCCTGCAATCTCATTACACAAGCGTCTTTTTATCTCTCTGACGCCATCGTATATGTTGACACGCGTCCAGTCTCCGGATCTTATAGATTTCAACATTAACACGATTAACGCGAACGCCGACAACCCTTTCGATTAAAAAACATTTTTTTTTTCAAACTCTATCCCGTTCCCGAGGTGAAATAGTTTTTTACACAAAACCCTCCCGTTCCCTCTCTGCGATTCATGTGAACCCTAGATGACGAACCTCCGTCTCATTTTCCTTGTCCCCTCTTCAAAGCTACTGCTTCGCTAGCCTTTGATAGTGATGGGGTTTGTGAAAGTCAAGTTTAATGTATGTAAAGGGAGTCGTCGGTCTGAGTAGGTAGAGGAAGGTGACCTCTTCTGCAGTATCCTGATAATGGCAGCTAAGCATGCGTTACCTCATCTTTCTTCTTAGATTACTGCTCCTTGCAAGTTCAAAACCAGAGATTGCACTCGACACCCACCATGGCTCCAAAGTGTAAGGCGTAAGAGACTGGTGGTACATCTTCCCCTGCACGAGCCTCTCTCATTTGCCTCTATTTTTGTTGATCTCCAAGACGCTCCCCTATTTCTCTGGCTGAGACTGTAGGCTATTCCCTGGCCGCTACTAGACTTGTTTGGGTCTCTTCATCATCTCTGTTCCAGGCCTCTGATCCCTTATCGAGTGCTCTGTAAAATGCAAGGTATTTTATTCAACCATCTCATTTTTTAAGATTTGGGTTAATTTTGGATTATTGAACTTTTTTCTCTTAAACTCCCCTTTTGTTTGTAGACTTTTTGAATCCCAAGTTTGTAATTTTCTTTATTTCTGAAAACTTTTCTCCATGGAGAATTTCAAATTGTGCAGAAAACATTTATGGGAGAAGCAAAAGGAAGAAGAAAGCACCTAATTAGGTTGCAGGAGAGATTCTTTCTTTCTTCACTCGCAACAATTTCACGCCCTCCAATAGAGGAGAGGTTATAACGTATGCCAACTGATCCTTCCTAATTTTCTTTGCTTGTCGCTTCCCCTTTGTCTCCTGCGTGTCTTCACAGCATTTTATGCCACAAGGATATAATCAAACATTTACTGTGCTCATATTGATATATCTTGATCATACACTATGTAGGAGATGGTTTTTTTTTAATTAGAAGTGCAAAGATTTCCTTGATTGATTAAGGTTTGAAGGGATAATAATTCCGAGTAGGGGCCAAGCCGTATTGCTCACTTTCTGGTTCTGCACATGCCTTAGCCTAGCTGTAGACACCTGATTTTTGCACCCCAAAAATGAAGAAAATGGAAATTTCAATTAAAAAGTCAAACCCTGAGGGGCCTGAAAATTGACTTTCTAATTCAAAGAGAATTGGCCATCAAACTTCCTCTCATTGAAAAGAGCATTTCGACACGGTTCTAACGCAACTAAGTTTGCCAGAATCGGAGTCCGGATAAGGAAGTTATGAGCCGGTCAAACTTTTGGGGAAGCAAAAGTTGACTTTTTGCTCAACCCCAATTCAGCTACCAAACTTAATCCCAGTGGATAGTGTGTTCCGAGCTGATTCCAACGACACCAAATTTGCTGAAATCGGACATCGGACGGAAAAGTTATGGGCAGTTGAAGTTTCAAAGAAAGCTGCCCATGTGGCAAAACAGCAGCTAAAAGCAGAATAAATGAACTAAATAAATAAAATAATCATTTAATAAAAATATCTTTATTTTTTAATAATATTTTAATAAAAGAATCTCGTTTTTATAATAAAATAATCAAAAAATCGGATAAAAATCTTTAAATAAATCAAATTTAATAAAGCATTTGAAATCCAACATTTTAAAAACGTGCTGGACCGTATTTGAAGTACGGGCGAGGCATGCCCGTATTTTAAATACGGGCAAGCTTCTAGAAGGGGACGCGTGTCGCTGTACGGCGGGACACGCGTCCCGTACGGCCGATTTTGCGAGATTTGAAAATGTGCGTTTTTCGCCCGTACTTGAAGTACGGGCACGAAAATTTTGCCTATAAATAGAGAGGCCACCCCCCTCATTTGAACAAGCTGGCCCCCTTGACTGTTCCCCCTCTCTTTCTCTACCTTTTCCTCGTCCGAACCTTGCCCAACCTCTGTCTCTCCCAATATCAAAACCCGAAATACCCAAATTGCCCCTAGACTCTGCCCGTTCCTTTCACCTTCCATCCCTTTTAATCTTGAAAGCAAGGAGGCTCATTTCAAACCAATTTTGGGAAATCCAAGGGAGTGCGGAAGCGCTGCCAAAATCATCCGGAGAACCTCTACACCTCAAAACAAGGTAACAATAGCACGGTAAGATCTCTTTTGGCTTTGTATTTAACATATACTATTATCAAAGTGATTGAGCAAGTCATTGATTGATCATTTTTAAAGGCCATTCTCTATTGTGTTTTTATCTAACTTGTTTATTTATCTTGTGCATAACGGGACTCCTTGAAAGGGGAGCTCCCCCATGCAAAATCACGGAAGAAGAGAGGATCCCAGTTAAGAAAAGTGCTTAAATTGACATCTTTGAACTAACCTTTTTCTTTGTTCATTTATTTTATCTCAAAAAGGAGGGGCTTGTCCTCCTTGGAAATCTGTTTGTATCCTTAACTCACCCATGTCTTTCCCTTCTTAACAAATCCCACCATCATGTATGCCTAAAATCCGCTAAGGTGAACATCAAAGACATGGGAGATCATCCCATTGCAAAGGACCAAGAAGAAGGAAATAAGCATCCTCGAAGCGAAAAGCATGGTTCATGAATTTTTGTAGCGGAGTTGGAATCCGGTGAAGAATGTTCGGACACCCCAAGAAGACCACGGAATTGAATCCGGTCGAAATTGGCACAAAAATGCAAGTTTGGATGAAAACCGTATACTCAGAGCGGTCAAGGCATGCCCGTAATTAATATACGGTCTGGCCTGAATCGTATTAAAATTACGATTCTGACCAGACCGTGAATTAAATACGGTCACTCGATAAAGTAACTTAAAAACCTGTTTTTCTGACCCGGTTGGACCTAATCCGACCCATTTTTGCATAATCTGACCCATTGGGCTTCTTGGACTTTCCAAGCCCATTTTGAGACTGTGGGCCCAACGGGCCACCAAAGGTTTCTTTGGCCCTCCAAAGGGGCCCATGCCCAGTCTGGCCTAACCAAGGCCCATTTTCACAAATGAGCTAAGGCCACTTGATTAAATTGCCCTTGGGCCAAGTCCAAGCTCAATGGGCCCTAAAAAACTCAAACCCACTAAATTGTGTAAATATAATTGAATCTTTAAACCAAATGGCCAAAATCCAATAAGGGTTACCCAATAACCCGGACTGGGCCTTGGGCTTGACTTAAGCCCAACATGGATTCCACTGGGCCCTCAAACAGGGCCCATACCAGACACACTTCATTACTTAATAAAAGATAAAATCAAATAAAAGGGGAACCTACACCATCAATGGTGCCCACTCAGACCAAATAAGTGTACATGCTGGTCTAGGAAGGGTGAGAATTAAGTTGACTCAAGACCAAGGAGACCCACGGGACCTGTCAATCGACGGGGCGGGCTAGGGTGTTTTCGGGCTTCCCTAGACGTAACCGAGAACTTACTCAGAACTCTAATAAGCCGCAGACCAGAATAATTAGTCCCGAATAGGTGCTCCTTTTGTGTCTGCCTGCACCTCTCAGGCAGTGGCGACTCCAAATCAATCCCGAGGCAAGCATCACTTCGCATGCACCTCGTCGTGCGGCCCGGAATGGGGTGCGCACACTAGCAAGTGTTGCACTTGTTCTTACCATTACCATTTCAGAAATGGGAAATCGATGGTACTGGCTCATCATCTTAGCCCATTAGCGTAGGTGTTTTGATGTGAGGATTTCCACTCATTAGGTCATACTATGAGATATAATTGCTGATACATATTCGGGCTTGTGAATGCTACATAAACAGGGGAATATACAACGGAAGCGAGCATCGAGAAAGGAGCAGATTAAGGTCAAATTGATACTTGCAGAGGATGGGACTCTCTTAGAGATCGTAGTAGTCCAAGGATACCATCAATAAGTAGAAGAATTGAGGAAGGAGCTTCAGTTAAGCGAGGAAGGCATGGTGTATGTAAAGGGAATCTTAGAGAGATAAATAAAGAATAGTGATTTATAGTCAGCTTGCTTAAACATTGTATGCTTGTTGCAAATTAATGAACTTGAGTTAACGTGCATCACTACCAGAAAGATTGAACAAGATTTAGAAAGACAATCTTCGAATCCAATACTTAACAAATTAGATTCATATTTGTCGCAGCTGGTTATAAGTTTAATATTGGACAACAATGAAATCAAGTAAAGTTCCAAACTCCAAAAAAAAAAATTATTGCTATACCCTGACATTCTTTATAAGCAATGGCAAGAACATAGATTTCTTGAGACGCTTGCCAGTATCTATGTATTTGCTAATTTGCAACAAATAATCTATTTCAATTGTGCTTAGTGATATGCACACTCCTTGAATCCAAGATTAAATGAAATTTTGCATCACTTTATCTATTTTTTTTTCTTTTTAGAAGTTTACATTTTCATTAAACGATTCTTCATTGAAAGCTTAAGGCCCTTGGCTTTCCAACGAGAGTGTACCATCAGACATCACGCTTAAAGCTCTCCAGGTAACTGAAGGTTGTTGGTTGCGACTACAACCAAAACAGGCTTATGTTGTCCTCTTGATCTCATTGATTTGGTATGAGGAGGAATCTAGAAATTACAGAATCGTAGAGGCAGCAACTATGGTTTAGAATGATGGATATTAACGGTTTTGTGATATTGTATAAAAAATGCATGTTTAATGAAATGAAAAATTTTCTTATGTTACTTTGTTGGTGATCCTTTGGTACTAATGCTGGACGATTGGAACTTAATTGTTCAAATTAATAGTAGTGATTCATTAGCTCAGGTAGAGAATGGTTAATAAATGTTTTCTTTCAATTCTCATTGTTAAATCATAAAGCAATTGAGATCTTCCACTAATCATAGTCCAATGCTTTTTGGAAATTTTTTTTTCTTATGTTCAAAATCCAAGCAGAGACAGACTTAGTAATTATTTTCAAAAATTTTCTCATTCTCAGCCTTTGGCTTGGTAGCTTTGTCCGTATAAGCCTTCTTTTCCTGATTTTAATCTAGGAAAAAAATATTTAGAAAATTTTGCTGTGTAATTGAATCTAAGCAATAACAATAAAAAAACAGGGGACTTAATGTAATGGCCTGATAAAAAATGGGGACTTTATTGTGGTCCTTCCTAATATGCTGACAATAAAATAGCTTGATTGAGGGCATGAGTGGCACTTGTATGGCACCTGTACCTATAAATGACATTTTATAAGCTACTCTGCCAATCTATATTAGTATAAGAGTCTGGTGTATGTGTCTTCAAAGGAATTATGACATTTTTTATTCTTTCTATTTTTCCCATTTTGTTTTCTGTTCTGGGTCATTTGCTACTGAATTATATCGGGCTGTCGGCCAGTCAAAAGTTTTACCTGAAAGGCAGGATACATCACCTTCTTAAGCCATGCCTGAAACGGCCTCCTCAAAAGCGGGAAACACCTAGACGTGTAAAAACCAAATAAAGTCAATCAAACCTGATTTACGCTCACAGTGAAATGACCAAACTTGTGCCGAAGATCTAAATAGCAAGCACTGCCTTCTGACATTAATAAAAACGATAAACAAAAGCTCCATTAAATGATTCACTGAGTGAACAACAGTAATCTACAACCTAAAAGGAAAGATATATTGTATGACAATACACTTGAACTTGTTGCTCCAAAAATGGGCCGGTGTGGACACGTGTCTGTGGTGGTGATGTGTCTCTACGCGGGCGTGCCAGTATCGTTTGATACAATGATTTTCGAGTCGATTCCTGACCTCGGGCACCTGTTCCGAATCTGAACCGGGATCGGTTCAGTCGTACTGTAAGTCACCTGTAATAAAATCGGTCAGGCGATGGTATGAAGACTAGGGGTTCGGTCTTCGTTTCGGGTTCTTGTAAGTGTTTGAAAGCAAAAGCAACTAACGGCACACAAATCCTTTTATTATAAAATCGGCCAAATAGCCGAAAGCGACAACAGATAATCCTCAAAATGGAAACAAAAAGTACAAAAGAAAACCGACAGGGCTCGCAGGACCGGCCTATCCTGGTCTTATAGCCGTAATCGGGTATAAACGCAGGAGGAAGGGGGCGGCTGCTAACAAAGTCGATTCAGGGGGTTCACCTTGGATTGCTGCTTACCCGAAAATACACAAGTCACCTGGCTTGAACAGAGCGAGTCTCGGGACCGGCTGCTCGGGATTCTGTAAAGACAGAACTGCGAGTCAGGGGCGGCCTCAACTTACTCTCCGGTGGCAGGATGCTGGTGTTAATCGGAGTAAAGAGGGGTCGAAGATGTCACTGCGACTGGAAGCAGTGAGAGAAGTCCTAGTTTATCCGTCTGTGTTAGAGGGGATAAAGGATCACGGATGATCAAAATAATATAATAACCGGTTGCGGTTGTGTGGATTGTGTCCTCGAGCTCTTCGAATTGAGGCCTTTTATAGCCGCTCCTTGACGGTTGCTCAACTTCCTACTCTCACACGATCTTCATGGCGGTTGTTTATCTTCAGTTCTCTGTTTCAAAGTGATAACCGCCCGGCCATGATCTAAAAATAGTTCCACTCTTGAACGGCCGATGGCACGATCTTCTGATATTTATGGTTTTGTCTTATTGGCTTGCGTGGCTCGAACCGCATTCTTCTGTATGCGTGCTGACGCGGCCGGCTCAACCCTTCAAAGTCTACGGGCCGTGGCCTAACCAAGCCACCTCGGCACCACGTGTCCTTCTCTTATTCGTTGGTTATATAGGGTGTAAACATTGCCCCCCTACTTACTTGTGACGCCGTCATCGGCCGGTGTGATGAGTAAGTATTTTCGGGTTTTTCAAAATTTGTCCGTCGTTTGATTTGAAAAGATCGCGCCGTTTCCCTACGATCGTAATGATGAAACCTTTCGGATTTCGCCTTCTATAAAGTATCACAGCCGAGATTTTACTTTACTCTTTCTTTTTGACTGTTTGTCTTTTCTTCCTCTTTGTCTTCAATGGCGGGCACTCTCATACATTATCCTTCTACAGTTGAAGTTTTCGGCAACTCGATATCTGTAGGCCCCTTCATTTGTGCCAGTAATGCTCCATTGGAGGCCCCGACTGAGAAAGTGAGGGGCCCTTTACTCTTTACTGACGAAGAGAATCTCCATTTACCTCTTCGCTTTCGAAATTGGCCGACTGCTTACCCTGAATGGAAAGCTTGGGTTGACCGGATGAAGGATCGTTTTGCCGTTGTTTGGCGTAAGACAGGTATTTATGACATGATTATCTTTTCGTGTCACTCTATTCCCTGCAATCGTGATCTTCTCTGCGCCATGAGTTCATTCTGGAATACTCATACCAACACCTTCAATTTCCCCTGCGGAATGATGACTCCTACTGTCATGGATGTCTGCTTTATTACTGGTTTCTTCGCGACTGGTCATGAGATCCGGGTCGGTATGGCGGACCTTAAGGATTACCAGCATTTACCTCCGATGGAAGTGGGTGACAAAGGGAAAGAGGTAGAAAAGAAACGAAAGCAACCCTCAACGAAGAATAACAGGGCTTTCAAGAAGGCACGATCTTCTCGGCCAAAAGGTATTGTGTTGTCTGAGAATGAACCTCCACCGTCAGAGAGCGAATCTCCACCAACTTCAATTCATTCTTCTTATCGGTCCTACATCAAGGATTGTGCCAAATTTCGGCCTCCAGCTTATGCAGATGAGGTGGAACACTTCTACTTTCTTCTTTATTTTTTCTGCAACTTTGTATTCTGTTCCAAGGCCCAAGCAGTTACCAAAGAGTATTACTCATTGGTCAAGTTAATTCTGGGTGAGTATGAAGTTGCCCTTGCTCCTTACTTTTTATCGGTTTTATACCGTTCACTTCAAGAGTTTGTTCATGGCTCCCTTCAGAATCCTGGGGGGCCATTGTGGTTCCTCCAATTTTGGGCTTATCACTATTTTCCATCCCAGTTTTATGCTCAAGTACCGATCACTCCTAACATGCCTTCTGATTTTGGTGGCCACGCCTGTTTGGCTGCCACTCCAGCTGTTCTATCTTTTTCCGAATGTTTCCGTTTCTTTTTCAATCTTCATTATTTTCCTACTCCTCCTTTTGAAGTCTCCTCAAATTCTCCCGGTTTCCTTTCAATGGTGGATGACATAACTGACGAGCAGCATCTTATCCAATTGTGTCGGCCGGCAATTTCAATGCGAACAGAGGATTCCCTTATTTGAAGTAGATGGTTTGTTCACAGTTAATGCCACACCTGTTGATCGGCCATCTGTCACTGTAGCCGAAGCTGCCGACATGGAAGATGCTTATAAAGCTGCTGCCGTTGAATTTCGACTTCCCTTTCTTCCTCGTCGTTACGAGTGTCGCTGTGATTTCCGTGTTTGGTGGAAATCGTTGTGGAACAATATCTGCCGTTATTCGGCCGATTATTATCTGGAAAGGATGGGTCTGTTTGAGCCTCCGGATTCACCTATCCAAGAAGGTATATTCTTATCTTTCTTGCTTCTGATCCGCTTGATGTTCACTCAATTTTTCTGTCATTAGGTAAAGTTTCGCCTCTAGCTTTGGTGGCTAGTCCACTTGCACTTTTGCCTGAACCTGTCCAAGAAGATATTAGTTCAGGTATACGGCCACCCGGTGAAACGCCGTTTCTTACCTTGGAGGCTCATGCTTCTCCTTCCTGGGAATTGGCCGAAGATGATGCGTTGTCACCAGAATGTCCTCTCTCGATTGTCCCGTATGAAGATGATGAGGATCCCGATGATGTCCCACTATGACGGCGTCCTCGGAAGGTACTGAATCTTTATTGCTCATCTTCTTAGTTTGATTTTTCTTTCTGACACCTCATTCTTCTAGGCTTCGAGTTCCTCGGGTCCAACTGCTTTTTCTTCCAATGTCATGGAATCTTCTTCGGATCTGGTTGTTGATCCCATGTCTGTTTTTGATTCGGCCAATTTCTCTGTTCCTACCGAAGCATTGGATTCTCCTGGTAGTGTCGCTGCAGCAGCCCCTTTAGCACTTCCTGAAGATCAGGAGCATTTATCCATTCGAGAGGTTTCTCCAGAACGAAGTCCGTCTCCCGACTTACCTCCTGGATATGAGTAGAATGCAGCCTTACTGGTAGTTGGGATTGCAACGTCTACTATTTCTGTTGGGCCTTCCGGCCCTTCTGCCTTGGCCGATATTCCTTCTGATTCTCCTGTTACAGTAGCGGAAGTTGATATTAATCGGTCGAAGCAAAAGCTTATCGACTTGGGGAGTTCCAGTTCATCGCTTATTCCTTCTTTTGCTGCGGGACCACTCCCTGGTGATGGCCGATTGGACACTATATTGAACGATGTCTGTTCTACTCTCTCATCTGACGGTTCATCTGAGCCCTTATCTCCAACGAGTATCCGATTGGAGATTATTCGCCTCCTCTCTCCAGGAATAATTGGTATTTCCGAAGAGACTCTTACCCGTGTGATGGCATTGGCTGCACAACTTCGGGATCTGTCTTCTGTATCTCCTGAGGTCAAATCGGTGTTCTCTCAACTTACTTTCCTCTACCCTTATAAAGTTGTCTTTGACCATCTTTCGGCCAAATTACATGAAATGAGTAATACGGCCGATTCTGTTGATGGCCGATATCAACTTTTGCAACAGTTGAGGAATGAGCGCGAGATTTGTCATCATCAGTTTACTGATGCGGCCCACCGTATAAATATTATTAATGATGACATTTCGGCGGTCGACCGTCAGATTGCTGAGTTTCAATCTAGAAGGTCTGATCTTGTAAATCAACAGGAGGAACTTCTTCGTACACATAACTCTATTGATGACACCTTGAAAGAGAAGACCCGTCAGTGCATCGAGATCTCCCACGAGCTGAAATCGGAGATAGAGTTGGCTCGAGGTTCCTCTCTGCTTCGGTCCACTTTGGTTGAAGAAAGACGGTCTGCCCAAGAGTCTTTTGACCGTATATATTCTGCCATTTTAAATACTTCTTTGTAAAGCATTTAATGAATTAAACTCTTTTTTGGAATCCATTTTGCCAACTGTCCTAGCCGTCAGAATCGGCTCCTTTTTCGACACAGTCATCTTTTCAATTTGATTCATCCGTATGATCTTTACCCTTAAAAACGCTTTTTTCGAGAAGATATCGAGCCGCCGTTTCGATTTCTTCGGGAAGGCGATCGTACTATCAACATCTTTTTCGGGAAGACAGCAGTCTTATCAACGCCCTTCTCGATATTTTGAATCATTACGAGCTCTCCTTCCTGCAGACGTTTCCTTGTTTCGTTTCGTCTTCTTCCTTCGAGCTTTTCTTTTCTGATTTCTGGTATCGATCATGGCGGACGACAACCCTAACGACTTGAATCTGTTCCTTGATGGTGAGGATGGTCCTGTTCTTGGTCCATGCACTGATGACGAGACGGAAAAGGCCCCAAAGGTCCTGCACCCTTCCTACCACTTGATCAGCGCCTCTGATCCTGTGAGATGGGGTAATCTGATTACTCTTCCTCGCTCCTGGCCTAAGTGTTCCCCTGAGTGGAACAAATGGGTTGAGCGTTTACGGTCTTATTACATGGAGACCTGGGTTAGGCTAGGCTTGGCGGAGATGATCTTCTATTCCACCTTCTACATTCCCTTCAATCCTATTTTGCTTGGGGTGGCCTCATTTTTCTGGTGTCGGGGTTCCAACACCTTCTCCTTTTACCATGGGCCTATGACCCCAACCCTGTTGGATGTTTGCTGCATCACAGGTCTTTCGGTCCTTGGGGAAGAAGTAGATTCTACCCTGTCCGTTTTCTCATCTTCTGTTTTCAACACCGCTCATGCTTCTTCTGCTTTCGGCACCTTTGTCCGTGCTGAGCGAGTTTCAAATACCGATAATCCTCCTTCCGTTCAAGAGCATTGTTCTTTTTTGCTGTTTTTTCTTTGCCATTTTTTCTGCTGTGGCCCATCTGCTCAGATGGTAAAGGAGTTTGCCGGTATTGCGGTAGCCCTTGCCCAGGGTCGCCGTTTGGCTCTAGCCCCTTTCTTTCTCAGCCAGGTCTACCGTGGTTTACACAGTCTGTCTTTCGGCCGATTAGGGGTTGCCAGTGGCCCTCTTTGGTTTTTACAATTCTGGTTTTATGAATACTTCCCCGGCTTTTTCTGTACAGCCGTAGACAATCCTTTTCCTAATTATTACTATGCCGGCCGTCGCTGGCTTACCGCAACACCTATTCAATTGTCTTTCACGGCTGTTCTTGATTTCTTCCTGGTAGGTCTACAGGAAAATAATCCTCCTTTATTCCATCACTTTTCTCTAGACCAATTTCATGGGTCTCCCCTTTATGCCGCCATCAATTCTTCTCCAGAAGCTCGCCGACGTGCTACGGCCAGTTTTCTTATTGCCCGTGAGCTTCCTTTTGGCTTGCATAACCGAGATGCTCCTGCCACTTCTAGAAGAGAAGGGGTGGAAATATATCTGCCGCATTTCGTCAGTCGGCAACTTGGTTATGGCCAAGGCATTCCTTTGGTGGTGTTTTCATCTACCAATGGTGGCTCTCGGTCTGTTTTGAGCCCTAGTTACCTGTCATTAGCAACTTCTCGGTTCCGCGATCTTTCTGCTCGCTTCCGCAATTATCCTCTTCCCCGGGAATCCTCAGTTGAACCTTCCTTTCGTCGATGGTGGTCTCAGCTTTACTCTGACTTTGTCCGGCTTGATGCAGAGTCGTATACTGCGCTATTTCGACCGAATGCGGTCGATATAGCGAGTATAGGCAAACTCCGCGGGTATTATGAGGCCCGTTACCCAGGTAACTTTCTTTTATGTTTTTATAAACTGATCTTCTTTATTCGGTCGCGTCTGACTTTCTTTTTCTTTATTAGATGATCCTCGATCCTCCCATGTGAAGAGCAAGAAAAAGAAAGCCGAGACGTCGGTCACCTTTAACTGGCGGCGACCTTCCAAAGTTTTTGCCAGTCGGAGCAACCCTTCTTCCAAACAGTCGCCTTTGAAAAAACGGAAGATTGGTGAGGTATCGGATGGTCGTGCTTACGTTACTCGTTCCAGTTTGCGACTCCGAGTTCAGCATCCAGGTGAGCGTGTCGTCGTGGCTGACGATTCTTCGGACGAGGAAGAAGACATCGATTTATTTCGTCCTCAACATGGGCCTCCCGTTCATTCTGGGAGTAGTGGTAGATCAACTCCCATGCCGACTCCTCCTCGTGCATTTCATTATGCTAGTCCCCCAACCTCAACTCGATTTGTCACTCCTTCGACCGATCCGTTGCCTAGTGCATCTAGGCCGGCTCCTTTCTTCCCTCGTCCCGTGGTTGATGAAGCTGGTCCATCCTCTGTTCCTGGTGCTGCTTCCTCTGGTTCTTCTTCCGGTGAATTACCTTCTGAGCCAAAAATTCCTGTGGCCAAGGAAGAAAATTATAGACCCCTCCCTGGTACTTGCTTCGGATTTGTCAGGTTTTGCTTCATGGAAGTAGACCGTTGTCTTTCATCCCCAGAGTTTCATGACCTTCGTCCGGCATTTCTTTCGGATTTTGACAGTTGGAACGAACTCCGCTCCTTTGTTCTTCGTCGGCCTGAAGAACTTTCTGACGAAGAATTGTCAGAAGTTCGATTGTTGATATGCAGAGCCGTAGTGATGAATTCTCGCGGGGATCGTTCAACCGGAGATCGGCTGATGTCCATGCTTGGTTTTTATAGTGCCGTGCCGCAGCTAAGGGAAGCCATGGACTTTCTCCGTTCTGTTAACGTGAGATGTTCCGATTTCCGTCAAGAAATCCGTGCTGTATATGGTCATAATCGCCAGTTGGAAACTTTGAGGTGGTCCCTTCATAAAAATTCTCTTGGCCAGGGCTCTATTGCTGGTGACCCATCAGATACTGCTCCAGACAAATTATCTCGGCTACAATCTGAGGAACATCATCTTAAAGAATCTATCCAGATTCAGATGCTGCTGATCGAATCGAGCCGGCACCGTTTGGAGGAACACATGAGGGATGAAAGGGAGGTGGAGGTGCGTCGAGCTGAGATGCAGTTATTATTGGAGCGGGCGAAGTATGATCATGCCCGATTTAAGACTTGGTTCGAAAGGTAAGGTTATAAAACCTTTTCTAAACAATCATACCGTTTGTTCGGTATTCACTTTTTTATGATAATGCCATATGGCTGGCATTTTAAACTTTATTCAGCCGATTCCTCGGCTTTTATTAGACGGTAGTTTTTTGCATGCTTTTTGGATGCATAACATACTCGTTTTATTTCATATCTACTGCTCGTTATAGAAAGATTAGAACTAAATAAACAAAATAAGAATGTTTTTATTTCAACATTGATCTTTCATACAACCAAAGCCGAGCTCTTCTGGCTCTTTCATACAATCAAGGCCAGATGTATCAGCCGGGGTATGATAATACAACCGAGGCCGATATGCCCCTGAAATTGCTCCGCACTCCAACCATAGACGGTGTTAGTGAGGGGCAATTCCTTCAAAGGGGCAAGAGGAAAGAGGGGGGGATGGCGACTATTCCGACCGGCGTAAATGCTGGTCGGAGGAAAGAACTCTCGTCTCTACCCTGAACTTGGTGGGAGAAGACCCACCGTGATGGGGTCAGCGAGAGTAGAGTCGCCTTTTCCGATCCCGCCCATTCTCATGAAGTCATCGGCTTTGTTGACTTCTTTTTCTCCGATCGTCTCCGTCATCGGCTCTTGACTTTTCGCCATCTCTTCTCTTCTCTTCCTTTCTTGAAAGAATGGCGAGCAATGCCTTAGTATTTATAGACCGATTGTTAGAAAGAAGATCAATGGGTTTGAGCGGATCTCGAGGAGATTTCCTATTTTAGTCTAATCCGCACTGTATATCGGCTCCTCGATTTGACAATGCCATTTATTTGGCGTTGCAGGTACCGAACAGTAGATATTTTATTTTATTCCTGATTTTCCTCAGGTTGGTTATTGATTTCGCGGCTTTCCCATAGAGTGGGGAAGTACCGTTTCAAAAATTGGCCGTTGATAATCTTCTTTTCTTGGCCATACAATGACTGTATATGGTATGCCCCCCCGGGCAATACCTTGCTGACTTGCAATGGTCCTTCCCACGTGGGGGACCATTTTCCATACAAAGAATCCTTTTTCCCTATTGGCAGCAGGGTTTTCCACACTAAATCTCCTTGAGCGAATGATTTGTGTTTCACTCGGCGATTATAGGATCTTGCAATCCTTTCCTTGAGGGCTCTCTGCCGATCCAGGGCTAGCCTCCTCATCTCTCCCAAGTCTTCTAATTCGACTAACATTGCTTCTGTGTAATCCTTGGGAGTGAAATTATTCTGAATAGCCACCCTTAACGATTTGACCGTGATTTCGGCCGGAATAACTGCCTCATGACCGAAGGTTAAGGCAAAAGGGGTAGTTCCAATAGACGTCTTGTAAGACATTCGATACGCCCACAATGCTTCAGATAAGAGTTTATGCCAACTTCTTGGCTTATCCTCAATCATCTTTCTTAGGATATTTTTCAACACCTTATTCGTTGCTTCAGCTTGTCCATTTGCCTGTGCGTAATAGGGTGTAGATTGAATCATTTTGATGCCATATGTTTTGGCAAACTCAGTCACTTCTTGTCCTACAAAAACGGTACCTGAATCGGTCGTGATGGTTTCGGGGATACCGTATCTATGAATTATCTGTTCCCTGATAAACTCAATCACATCCGTTTGTTCCACTTTTTTCAAAGGTTTGGCTTCTACCCATTTGGTGAAGTAATCAGTGGCTACTATGATGAAGTTGTGTAGACCGGTCGAAGGAGGATACACTTTTCCAATCAAATCCATTGCCCACCCCCTGAAGGGCCATGGCTTGACTATGGTTTGCAATTCGAATGCCGGCACCCTCTGAACTGGTCCATGTTTCTGACATTCCTGACATCCTGCAGCGAACATCTGACAATCTTTCAAGATTGACGGCCAGTAATAACCATGCCGACGCAATAACCATCGCATCTTGACTCCTGCTTGGTGTGCGCCACAAATCCCTTCGTGTACCTCGGCCATTATTAACATGGCTTCTGTTGGGTTGACACATCTAAGTGGGATGTCTTCAATAGTCTTTTTATATAGCTCATCGCCCAGAATAAAATAGTTGGCAGCTTTCCTTTTGGTCGATCTGCTAGTCTTTATAGTAGGATCTTTAAGATATCCCCAGATCTCACCTCTCCAATCCTGTCTTATTGTCTGGTTACAACATGCTAGTGAATCCACCAGAAATGGTCTTTTCTCGGAGTTGGGGAGAGATTGTATGGTCACTGTTCTAACTGAATCGCGTAGCCTGAGTCCAGATGCCAACTGGGCCAGTTCATTAGCTTGATAGTTTTCCTTCCTTGGCCGATGTTCGAATTCAATTCTATTGAACTGCTGGGCCAGGAATCTCGCCCTTCGTAGCAATAGTACTAATGACTCGCTATTGCAGTTATATATGCCCTCCATTTGCTTCAAGACGAGTTGGGAATCTCCAACAATATTAACTGCTCGAGCACCCATTTCCCATAGAATTTCCAACCCTATAATTGTAGCTTCAAACTCTGCTTGATTGTTTGTGGATAATTCTTCAAGCTGAAATGCATGTTCGTGCTTGTCACCAGTGGGTGAAGTTATTACTACTCTGATCCCAGAAGCAAACTCTGTCTTTGAACCATCAAATTCCAGTGTCCATGGTTGGAATTCGGCATAGCAAAAACTGGCATGAAATACTGGGATATCCAACTCTTTTTCCTGCACACTAGATGGATGATCGGCCAAAAAATTGGCCAATGCTTGTCCTTTTACCGCTTTCTGCGATACATATTTAAAGTCAAACTCCATCAGAGTCAGGGTCCATTTTCCGAGTCTACCACTCACTGTAGGCCGAGTGAGCATGTACTTGACCATGTCAGTGGCTGCTATGATGAAAATTTCTTTGGCCGACAGGAGATAATGTCGTAATTTGGTAGCTGCATAATAGAGTGTTAGACACAACTTCTCTAGATTAGTGTACCTTTCTTCCACCGGAGTCAAGAATCTACTGAGGTAATAAATGGCCTGCTCATATCCTTGATCGTTCTCTTGGGCCAACAAGACTCCAACTGAATCGCTCGAAGCCGCTATATAAAGTTTTAGCGGCCGTTCTTTTGAAGGTGGCACCAAAACCGGTGGGGTTGCCAAATACTGTTTGATGCCTTCAAAAGCGGCTTGATGGTCTTCATTCCAGATAAACTCTTCAGTATTCTTGATTTTCAATAATGGGGATAGGACCCTGATCTTCCCGGCCAGGTTTGAAATGAATCTTCTCAAGAAATTCACCTGGCCGAGCAACCTTTGTAGCTGTTTCTTATTGGCTGGTGGCTTGGCTTCTATGACCGACTTTGCTTTATTTTTATCGACCTCAATTCCTCTCTGGTGTACGAGAAAGCCTAGGAAATTTCCGGCCGATACACCAAAAGCACACTTTAATGGATTCATCTTCAAGCTGTACTTACGAAGTCGTTCAAAAACCTGTTTTAAATGCTGCAAATGGTCCATTTCGGTTTGAGACTTTATCACAACATCGTCAATATATACCTCAAGTATTTGACCGATCATGTCATGGAAGATAAGATTCATTGCCCTTTGATAGGTTGCGCCAGCATTCTTTAATCCGAACGGCATAACCACCCAACAATAAGTTCCTAATGCTCCAGGGCATCGAAACGCCGTTTTTGCTACATCTTCCTCGGCAATGAAGATTTGATTATATCCGGAGTGGCCGTCCATAAATGACAAAAACTTATGCCGTGATGCATTATCAACTAAGAGGTCTGCGATCGGCATTGGATATTCGTCCTTGGGCGTTGCAGAATTCAGATTGCGGAAATCAATACATACCCTAATTTGACCATTCTTTTTAATTACGGGTACAACGTTCGAAAGCCACTCGGCATATCGTATTGGCCTAATAAATCCGGCTGATAGAAGCCGTTCTATTTCAACCTTTACTTTACATACCACGTCGTCACCCATCCTCCTTGAAGGTTGCCTGAATGGTTTAAATTCTGGCTTGATAGGGAGCCTGTGTTCTACCATTCTTCGGTCCAATCCTGGCATCTCTTGATAAGTCCAGGCGAAACAGTCCGAATATTCGGTTAGCAATAATCTCATTTCTTGTCTGACCGAAGGTGGTAATAGCTTACTCATGAAAACAGGCTTCTGTTCCGCCTCTGTCCCCAGGTTGATTTCTTCTAATGGATCTTGGGTATCTACCTTTAGGTCTTCTAATTTGGCTGGTGCTGCTTGTAGGTCGGCGAGAGTAATCTCATTCCGGTTTTGTACCCTTTCATCTTCTTGTTCATTAATGAATTCGGCCGAGTTTATCATTATCTCGCCGTTTTCCAGCCATTCTTGTTCCTGCTGCAACTTCCCTATCTTTTCTTCCTGCATGTAAGCCGTCATCTTTCTTACGATGGCTTCTGCGACTTCTGATGGTTTAACCATCATTTGGTAGTTCTTTGAGTTCGGCGACTGCGGCTACTTCTGTAATCTGTAGTTGCGCCGTTTGTAGTATAGCCGAACTTGAAGTGATCGGCTGCCCATTCTTGTCATATCCACTAAATGAAATTGGTTTTACCCCTTCGTTATAAAGGGATGCATGTGCGGCATTGGAATCCACGGCAAATGGCCGCTGGTCGGCTTTTACTTCTTCGGTCTTGCCATCCTTCCAAAACAGCAACGATTGGTGCAAAGAAGATGGTACACATTTGTTTGAATGGATCCAATCTCTTCCCAGCAATGCGTTGTATCCGGCGGATGATTCAATTACGAAGAATGCCGTAAGAGACTGCCGTGTCCCAACCGTTAGTTCGATTGGGAGGATTCCTCTAGTTCCTGTAACACCTCCTGCAAAGTTAGTGACGGTGATTTCGGAAGAAATTAAATCCGAATAAGACTTACCTAATTTCTTCAATGTGGATATTGGGATGAAATTTATTGCTGCCCCATTATCAATTAGAATTCTATTGATAGGGATCCCGTTCATGTGCGCCTTTATAAATAAAGGTTTGAGATGTTGAGTCATGGTTAAGGATGGTTCAACGAAACATACCTCTCCCACCAGACCGATTTTGTCACCATCGGCCGGTTTCTGGTCTTTTTTCTCTTCTTCGAGATGTTCTGGATCAATCACATACAAAGCTACTGGGTCTTCCTCCTCCTGGATCTCCTCTAAACGTGGTAACTCCATGCTGGCCCCAAAAGTCAAAGGTAAAGTGAGGACCATATGACAGTCAAGTGGTATTGGGGGCATCCGACCGAAACAGATTTCGGCGATTGATGCATCCGCACTCAATGGAGGTTGACTCAGCGACTCACTGATCTCGTCTTTGGGAGTTTCGAGCGTCAATTCCTCTGTTATTTCTACCGTAGAAGGAGTTGAGATCCTACTGTACTCTGTTAACATTTGTTCAACTAACAATTGTTCTCCCTCTCCTCCGGCGAAATTATCCGTCAATTCTTCGTCCGAAACCAACCTTTCGGTCACTGCATTGGAATCATGCTCGGTCGTGGTCTCTGGAGGGATTGGTGAATCAGGCGGGCTCTTTTTGAGCCTTTGTGGCTTCGGAATGCGTCTTTTGGCAACAAACCTAGACGACCAATATGGCTCGGATGATCCAGTACTCTGTTCCTGGTATCGCCTCTTAGCTTGCTGTCGCTGCCAGCGTCGCTTCTGCGTTCTGGTCAGTTCTGCGATACTTGCCTGTGCATGAAAAGGAAATTTAGGATGAGTCAATCTTTTCCAGTGACCATCCTGGATAATAGGTGGTTTTACCATCCTGGGTTTGACCCCGTTTACCATCCTGTATTGCTCGTAGGTCATGTAGCCGCTATCCCTAGCGGAGCTATAGGTGGCTGCCGTCCTTTTCGGTGAGCCTACTTGTCTACCAGACGTTAAGTACAAGGGTTTCTTGCCCCCCTGAGTGTGGCGTGCATCTTCATACTTGACTGATTTCCCTTTGTATTGGGAATACCGGTATTCTGCTATCACTTTTTGCTTGCAGTCTTGGCAAAGGAGGCCTGGTGACATCTCTATTTTCTCTGGAATCTTGCATGATGTATCTTTATTGACGGAAGACTCCTCTGAGGATTTAGCAACCGTTTCCAGTCGTTTTTTGGTTGCAACTTGATTGGAAGATAATTCAGAAGGAACCAAAACCAATTTCTTTGTTGTTTTTTCATTGAGCTCTGGTTTCCTGTCTTCTTCCATTCTGGGTTCGCGTCTGGGCTTATGCCACCATTCACCCCAGATTTCACCTTTCCTCTCTTGATGCCATGACCGTCCTTGTGTAGGTGGATACCTCCAATGGTTCCTTGGTCGTAAATTCACCTGGTTCTGCACTGGTTGTGCTGTTTTCCCCCATTTCCCTGAGGAAGATCCATCCAGGTCGATCTTAACTGCTGGAGTGCGTTTTGGCAACCCAATGGTAACCATATTTGCCGACACCTCTTTAGGGAATGGTTGTGTGTCAACCTGCATCTTCTCTTTGTCGGTTTCTGCAAACTTCAGGAGCCCTTTATCAATATTCTCCTGTATCACATTACGAAGCACAGTACATTCATTAGTTTCATGAGTTTTCACCCCGTGCCATTTACAAGCTTTACCCTTGGCCGCCACATTGGCGGGGATAAAAGGATGGTCTTTGGTTAATCTGAAGAATCCCTGTTTCAAGAGGTATTCAAATACTTCAGCCGTCTTATTTATGTCAAAGGAATAATTTCGGCTAAAAGTACTCGTCTCCTTTGTTGCCTCTGTATCCTTGGTTTTCCGGATAAGAATCGGGCAGGTGATTGATTGTTTTCCCACGACTTCTACAACTCCGTATTCAAAGTTCGGGTCCTTGTAATAAGACCCGTAAGATGAGACTTTATTTTCGTTGTCTTCCTGTAATAGCCACTCGTATTTGGTGGCTCTGGCCGACAACTCAAATAAGTCTTCGAATTGTTCACCTTCGAATTTCTTTCGGAGTTCAAAGTGTAGTCCATTTAACGCCAAATTTGCAAATTCCGATTCTGGTAAAAGAATCCGGCATTTGTTTTTCATATATTTAAAGCGAGCAATATATTTATCGGCCGATTCCCCCGGTTGTTGTCTTAACCGGGCAAGATCAACCATGGTTACTTCAGGCTCCGTACGATAAAATTGGGAGTGGAATTTCTCTTCCATCATTCCCCAATTTGTAACTGAATTGGCCGGTAAGGTAATATACCATGTAAAGGCCTGCCCGGTCAATGAGTTTCCAAATAGTCTAAGTCTAAGGAAATCATTACCGGATGCCTCTCCACATTGAACCGTAAATCGGCCAATGTGTTCAATAGTAGATTGTTGACCTTCTCCTGAAAACAAAGTGAATTCGGGAATTTTGTATCCCCTAGGGAATTCAAATTGTTGGTCAATCCAGCCTGGGTAAGGTTTCCTATAAACTGGCCTAGTCATTCGTCGGTGATATTGATCTCCGATCATTTCTTGAATTACATTTTGAATGTAATTACGGTTTACGGCCATATTTCTTACCCCGATATCTTCTCTATGGTTTTCCTGTGCTTCCCTTTGTCCCATGGGTCGCACCTCGATCGGAGGCACATTGGGATGAACTGGGACACCAGGAGGTATTTCTCCTCTTAAAGCGGCGGTGTTGGCCTGTTCGTGTCGGCCGTTTACACCTAGGTTCATGATCGGTGGCTGCTCCGGGATATTTATCCTTTCATGAGCATTTGACCCAGCAGCCGATGTTTCGGCTCGTTCGGTCATCATGACCGGTCTTGCCATTGTAGAGAAACCTTCCTGTAAAACCGCTAGGATTCTACCATTATCAGAAGAAATTTTGTTAATACCCTGGCCAAAGCCTGCCATTTGTTGGCTGAGACCTTGTATGGCCTGAATAAGTCGCTCATTAAGGTCCGGCTGAGAACTCGAAGGTCCTTCTTCCGGGACCTCTGAAGCATAAAGAGGATTTACCTGAGATTCGGCAGGTTCCTCTGGCGCTGCATTTTCAGCATGCCGAGTACTTCTTCTTGCCGCCATTAGTGCTCTTTCAAAGACTAATGGTCCCACCGGGCGTGCCAAAAAGGGATGTTGCTCCAAAAATGGGCCGGTGTGGACACGTGTCTGTGGTGGTGATGTGTCTCTACGCGGGCGTGCCAGTATCGTTTGATACAATGATTTTCGAGTCGATTCCTGACCCCGGGCACCTGTTCCGAATCTGAACCGGGATCGGTTCAGTCGTACTGCAAGTCACCTGTAATAAAATCGGTCAGGCGATGGTATGAAGACTAGGGGTTCGGTCTTCGTTTCGGGTTCTTGTAAGTGTTTGAAAGCAAAAGCAACTAACGGCACACAAATCCTTTTATTATAAAATCGGCCAAATAGCCGAAAGCGACAACAGATAATCCTCAAAATGGAAACAAAAAGTACAAAAGAAAACCGACAGGGCTCGCAGGACCGGCCTATCCTGGTTTTATAGCCGTAATCGGGTATAAACGCAGGAGGAAGGGGGCGGCTGCTAACAAAGTCGATTCAGGGGGTTCACCTTGGATTGCTGCTTACCCGAAAATACACAAGTCACCTGGCTTGAACAGAGCGAGTCTCGGGACCGGCTGCTCGGGATTCTGTAAAGACAGAACTGCGAGTCAGGGGCGGCCTCAACTTACTCTCCGGTGGCAGGATTCTGGTGTTAATCGGAGTAAAGAGGGGTCGAAGATGTCACTGCGACTGGAAGCAGTGAGAGAAGTCCTAGTTTATCCGTCTGTGTTAGAGGGGATAAAGGATCACGGATGATCAAAATAATATAATAACCGGTTGCGGTTGTGTGGATTGTGTCCTCGAGCTCTTCGAATTGAGGCCTTTTATAGCCGCTCCTTGACGGTTGCTCAACTTCCTACTCTCACACGATCTTCATGGCGGTTGTTTATCTTCAGTTCTCTGTTTCAAAGTGATAACCGCCCGGCCATGATCTAAAAATAGTTCCACTCTTGAACGGCCGATGGCACGATCTTCTGATATTTATGGTTTTGTCTTATTGGCTTGCGTGGCTCGAACCGCATTCTTCTGTATGCGTGCTGACGCGGCCGGCTCAACCCTTCAAAGTCTACGGGCCGTGGCCTAACCAAGCCACCTCGGCACCACGTGTCCTTCTCTTATTCGTTGGTTATATAGGGTGTAAACAGAACTATAATTATAATCAGAGATAATAGTTCACACCGGTGAAACTGAGGGCCAACAAACTTTACAAGTTCTCGGATGAGGTGAATCCGAGGGCCAAACCATACAAGTTCTCAAACCAGAAGTTGAAGAAGTTGGGGCTTGAGTTCACACCGGTAAAGCAAAGCCTGCAGGAGAAAGGTCACCTTCCTCTACTCACTCAGACAGACGATTCCCTTTGTATACTTTAATCTTGACTGCCACAAACCCTATCACCGTCAAAGTTTGGCGAAGCAGAAGCTTTGAAGAGGGGAAAAGGAAAGTGGAGACGGAGGTTCGTCCTCTGTTCACATGAATCGCAAAGAGGGAAGGGGAGAGTTTCGTGTGAAAAATATTTCACCTTGGGAATGGGATATAGTTTGAAAAAAAATCATTTTTTAATCGCAAGAGCTCTCGACGTCGCCGTTAACGGCGTTAGCATTGAAATCGATCAGATCCAAAGACTCGACGCATGTCAACAAATGAGGTGGCGTGAGAGGGATAGAAAGATGCTTTTTTTTTTTTGGTAGGGATAGAAAGATGCTTGCGGCAGAGAAGAATTCAACTCGTGACACACCAGTCGAAGTAGCTCGCCAGCCCTCAAGGGAGAAGGGAGAAGAAGAACACACAAAAAGCCTCGTCACCGCCCATTGTTCGTGTTAGCTGATCATGATACTGTTCATCTCTCAAAGCCTATAAATCCCTCTCTTTAACTGGCAACGATTGAAGCTAGCAATAATAGTATGACAGGCTTGGTGGACAAATGAAGAGAACCATTCTTAGTGAGCTGAACTACATTTTTCTGTGGCTTGAATCTTTGTCTTTTAACTTTGTGGATCACTTTGTGGATCAAGTATAAGAGAGGAATCTTTTCCAAAAAAATAAAAGTATAAGAGAGGAAGTTGGTGTTGTGAATAGAGCTGTAAGTAGGGTAGGTTGGGCTGGGTTTTGATGAGTTCGGGCTCAATCCAATCTAAAATCAATTGGCCCAAACTAACCTTGACCCGCCCTAAACCCAAACTGCTTGAACCCAAACCCAATCCTGAAATTATTTCTTGAGGTCGGGTTGACTCAAATTAATGGGATCTACCACAGATCTAATGAAATATAATAGCAAATGCAACAAGCTATAGTGTTTTTAGTATAGGAAAGCAAAAAATTGAGTTTTTAAATTATAATATTTCTAAGATTTATTGACCAAATTATAAGATAACATATTCAATATTATGAAAGAAATACTTACTGAAAATGTGGTCCTTTGTAAATCTTTAGTCATTATCCATACAAAGGTCAACATTATCAACTTTCCTAAATCTTGAAAAGGTTCTAGGTTTGAAGCTTTATACTCAATTCTATAGAACCTTATCTATTGGGGAATTGATTGGAAAAATAGAGAGAAAGGGCTTGGAGTTTGAAAGAACTTAAGAAGAAGATGGGGTTTGCGGTAAATCATTTAACCTTGACTTTATATAGTTCGGGCTTTTTAGGTTTTTCGGGGCTATGAGGGACAAATCCAAGCTCAACCCAAACTCAAGTTCAGGCTTAAAATCAAGTCCAAATTAAACCCAAACCTAAAATAAAACCTTAGATCGGGCTATTATTCGGATTGGGTTGGGCGGGCCGGGCAAAACTTACAGCTTTAGTTTGAATGTAAGAACTTTTTCTTAATAATATAAAGAGTTCTAGATTACCCAAAAAAAAAAAGTACAAGAGAGAAAAGTTGTTGAAAAATATCTCTAAGTAGTAGAGCCGGCAAAAATGCGATCTGACCCGAGTTACACGGGTTTGGGTTGACCCGTTTATTAATTGGGTTGGGGTTTCCCCAACTTGTTAGTCATTGGGTCAACCCGATTATGACCTGGCAACCTGTTTAAAAAAAAAAAAGCTCCAAAAGTGTCCCGTCCCGACCCGATTAACCCCCAACCTGACTACGAATCCGGTGCAACCCGATCCAATTAACTCCCCACCCTATTTTAATCATATTTTTTGAAAAAAAAATAATAATAATAAAAGGGTTGATGGGTTGAACCCGTTTATTAGCGAGTTGGGGGTTTTCCAACCCACCTTAATTCAGTCCAACACGAAATCAACCCGATTGCCCCCAACCAGATTATGACCTAACCCGAACCTGTCACGTTGCAAGCTCTACTGAGCAGTCCTTCGAAATTTACATGAGTTAGGATCGATATAAGATGGTGAAACCCTCCTCTTATATGGGTCTACCTATTGATTTGAAATATGCGCGAATGAATGCTTATACTCATCAGTCGTACGGATTCAATGCATTTGCTCACAATAAGAATTAGGGTAAATTACACTTACCTCCCTTGAGGTATGCTATAATTACACTTACCTTCCTTGAGGTTTCTGAAATAACACTTTCTTCCCTTGAGTTTGTGTATGGGTCAAAATAACACTCTTTCATTGAAGTTTTTGTCAAAACGGTAGTGATAGTTAGTAAAATAATTTGAATTGGACAAGATTACCCCTTCATAAAGATGATAACAAAAATTTTAATGGCCTAAGGCATAACTATCATTTAACTTAAATGGGGGTAATCTTGTCCAGTTCAAATTATTTTACTAAGTATCACTATTGTTTTGACGAAACTTCAATGAAAAAGTGTTATATTGACCCATACACAAATCTAAGGGGGGAAAGTGTTATTTCAGAAACCTCAAGGGAGGTAAGGGTAATTATAGCGTACCTCGAGGGAGTGTGAGACATGGAAATGTCACCTAAAATGACTTCCGATATCGTCACGAGGGGATCGATAAAAATAAATAGTCGCCACCATTCAGGTTAAGGTGTGAATGGACACCAAAGGGATCATAAATGCCAAATAGAGCAAAAGTAGCTTTAATACAAGGAAGAATCCAGAGATCAGGTAAGGGGAATTAGTTATGAGCGGGGGAAGGTGTTAGGCACCTCCACTCATCCACACAAGACGGTTGCCACATGCTTGCTCATACTAAAGATTGCTTGCTAATCAAAAATAGACAAAGAGTGCTTGAAAGTAAGCAAAATGTGTGTGATTATTCCATATGAGTAATCCAATGAATTTGGACTCTCCTCATGGATATACCACTTCTATAACGTCATGAATGAATCCAAATCAAAGTAAAAATGAAGAGAAATCAAGTGAAGGTAAATTTGGAAAAATCAGGTTATAAGAACTTGAGGACTTCGATCGACCATAAATCACTTGTTTTAAATCCAAATCAAATGAAACCAAGACCATTTGATAGCTGGTATGAAGTAGAATATTAAGTAAGAAAATCATCTCATTCCGATTTAAAACAAGGGAGAAGCACTCTACGAAAATCTGTTGTTGTTACTCAGAGAAAAGCGCACGAGTAAGCATTTTTGAAACCCTATTCGTGGAGTTTCGCTCCATATAAATACGTAAAAACCTGCCTAAATGAAGTATGTGGTGCCATATTTCAAACGAAATAGGTCTTACACCAAACTCCATCCATTTGTGACTTGTGTGTCCTCTCGAACATGCCTAGAGAATCACAGATTAACCCAGAACTCTTTTACAGAGTCACTCTGAGTCAATCAAACTCGTATGTCAAACTCGTATATTTTTTTGTGATTATTGCTGGATGTGAGTGCCATTTCCGAACCGAACCGAATGAACCAACAGGGTTTCCGGGTCACCCGGAAACCCAACATGGGACTTGGACCCTCAGTCTAACTTGATTTCTAGTGGGCCTTCCAACGGGGCCCACCCCGGCCCAATAAACATGTATGCATGCAACTTAATTAAGATAAGCAAAATTAACCGACTAAACCTAGTGGGCCAAACCTAAGGCGGTCCACCCGAACCGGACTTGTGAAATTGATGCATGAAATGCATGGTTTGGCCGAGACCAAGGGCAAGGGCCTACCGGGCCCGCCAAAGCCCACCAACCGAACCAGGAAAGGGTGCAACCCCTAACTTCTGGTAACTTGGGCTTACAAGCCCTAATCAGGACTATGGGCCCCAAGCCCAGTGTCCAACCCATCTTTGGCAAGTTAAAAAGATAAAATAAAATTACTTGGCCACCATGAGGGCCCACATAAGGGGCCCACAAACCAATCCGGCCCACCTTTGCATGGAAAACACTTAACCTTTAAATCTAAACCTAAAGTAAAACCAATGCACTTAACCAAAGCCCAAAGGGCCTCCTAGGATAGGTCGAGGCCCACAAGGGCACACGGGCTTGACTAAGCCCACCAAGGACTTCGTGGGCCTTCCAACGGGGCCCACCCAACCAGACTCAGATTACCTAATTAATCAAGATAAAAGCAATTAAAGGGACCCACACCACCCGGGTGGTCCCCGCCAGACTTAACCAAACTGCATATCGGATTAGGAATCGGGTGAGACCAAAGTGAGCTGACTCAAACCAGGATAAACCTAAGGGACCCGTCACCCGACGGGGTGGACCGGGGTGTCTACGGACTTCCCCGGACCACAACCGAGACCCTACTTAGAATCTCAAAGCCGTAGACCAAAAGCCCTAATAGACAAGATTAGGCACCCAGGTGTCCGCCTGCACCCCATCAGGCGGTGGCAACTCCGAATTTCCCGTGCCGCGTTTCCGACGCGCGCACAAACCTGATTTTTTTTGTGTGTTTCCCCTTCATTTTCTTCACATGAGATGGCTTCCCATGGTAAGGGGACCATCCGTACAGCTCCAAGGGAGGAAGATGCCCCATTTCATGCTTGTTGTCATGGTCTTTAGAGCATTATTTGGTTACTGGTTTACCTCATTTGACAAGGGAGCATGTTCCCTTTAACTTAGACTCTAATGTACCCCCAGATGTAACCCCCCTCTAATCCCTTCGCTAGATGGTTGTTAGGATTGAATGAATGGTTTATGTTTATAGGGTTATATTGTGAATCATGCATGACGTAGGTTTTTATGTGACATAGCTACTGTTTTGGGGGTGCATGCCATTTTCCATCATCCACAAGCACTTGGAGCATGCATGTGAGTAAAACCCCACGTTTATATGTGACCATACAGTAGGACCACATGAGCCTATCTTTCTCTGTTTTTTTGTGTATTTCTAGCATGATCTTTCTTATTTAGTCTCTTCTTTTTACTGCTGTCTAGCATATGCAAAATCAGTCTTACCCTCTTCTTGTTTATGCATTTCATATGCATGCTTGCACTTTCATTCATTAGAGGCATGATTAATGCATGCTTTGGTCAATCACTCATCTGGTTTCCTACATGGGCATAAGTATATTTCTAGCTCATAAGCATGGAAAATTCTCATTCATGCATATTGATATGAAGTTTGATCATTGGATTCTCTTGGTTGGTTCCAATCAATGCATGCTAGTTGTTGATTTTTAGGATGGAAGAGACCAAAACAGGGACACTTAAGTCCCTGTTCCCTTGCTGAATTTAGTTCAAAGAGGGAGAGGGCAAACCCTCCGCCTTCTCCCATTCTTTTGGCTTTCCTTGAAAAGAAGCCCATTCTTCTTCACTTGAACCACTGTGGGCCCACACAGGGGCCCACAGATCTTCGGGAATACCCTAAGAAGCTTAGGAATCTGAACCAAAGCAGAAATCCCAAAAATCATGTTTTTGAGCTGATCCGACAACTCAGGTCGGATCAGCAAAGTTTTCTTTATATCCGACCATCATGGTCGGATACAAAGGATTTTGTTTGTAGCCGACGCTTCAGGTCGGCTACACTGTTAAAAATGCTAATTTTGCTATTTTTGTGCTTTGTTTTGATCGAACCAACTAAACCAGAAGTGTCTCCAAGTCACTCGGAGACCCAAGATGGGCCTTGGACACCTGGTCCAATTTGATTTCCCGTGGGCCTTCCAACGGGGCCCACCAAGCCCAACAGAACTACTTTTTTTGCTCAAATAAAGATAATCAAATTAAATTTAGTGGGCCAGACCATGAGAGGCCCACCCAAGCCCAATTTTGAATCATGTTGATCATATTTATGCATGGTTTGGCCGAGACCACGGGTGGGGCCTGTCGGGCCCACAAAGCCCACTGAACCAAACAAGGTTAGGGTTTCCAAAACCCTAACTCAGGAAGTCTTGGGCTTTCAAGCCCAAGCCCAGGTAAAGGGCCCCAAGCCCAAAGCCTGGCCCATTTTGGCACGGATTAATGAAGATAATTTTTAAATCATTTGGCAACCAACTGTGTGGCCCACTCAAGGGCCCACAAAGCAGTCCCGGCCCACTTGTGCCTAGAAACCACTTAAACCTTTCAAACTTGAACTTTAAATAAAATCAATTCATTGAACCAAAGCCCCACGGGCCTCTCAGGCTTAGACCAAGGCCCAATCAGAGGCACACGGGATAGACTCAGCCCACCATGGAATCCGCGGGCCTTCCAACGGGGCCCACCCAATCAGACTCACTTCGTTCAATAATAAGAAGATAAAATCAAGTAAAGGGACCCACACCACTTTGGCGGTCCCGCCAGACTTAACCAAAATGTGCATGCTGGATTAGGAACCGGGTGAGTGAGACCAAAGTTGACTCAAAACCAGGAAACCACGGGACCCGTCATTCGACGGGGTGGACTGGGGTGTCTACGGACTTCCCCATACCACTACCGAGAACTTACTTAGAATCTCAAAGCCGCAGACCAAGCCTTAAATAGACAGAAATAGGCACCCAGGTGTCTGCCTGCACCCCATCAGGCAGTGGCAACTCCAAACAATCCCGAGGCATGCATCATTTTGCATGCGCCTCGTCGTGCGACCGAAATCAGGTGCGCACAGTGGCCGAGGCTACTTCTGCTGTAGTTCCTGAGCCAGCTGACCTACCGGAGGTTGCCTATATGCTTGAGAGTGCTCCTGACCCGGAGACTGTGCCTGAGCCCGTATCTGCTGAGCCAGAGGAGGATCCCGTGGTTGCCACTGAGCCAGAGGAGGGTGGTCCTGAAGTTTCTACGGTCCCTGAGGCAGCCGAGCCTGCGGTGGAGGTGGACGTGCATGATGTGCCTGAGCCTGAGGTGGCAGAGGTCCGTGAGACAGCAGAGCCCATAGACGTTGATTCATCTCCTGCTGTTGAGGATTCTCGGGTTCTGGACTTGGTCCCCTTTGCGACAGATACCTCAGTTTCTCGCTTCATGGATCTTACCCATGATGGCTCGGACGATCCAGATCCTGTCGTTTCAGTCGAGCCGGCGCCTCCAGTCGATCTACCTCCTCCTGTCGATCCATCTATTCTTGCTGGCCCATCTTCTCCTGCCAGCGCACGTATCTTGGATCAGGTTTTTATTCGACGGCAATGGCGAGGCAGAGGCAGTGGGGATTGACCTGCAGGAGATAGATTTAGATTAGGATTCTTTTCTTTCTAAATCTGGCACTTGTATCTAAAAAAACTGATGTATCAATTTGCATATGTATATAAAAGAGAAAATTATTCATTTTTTGCTTCTTTTCTTTTATTTTTTGCTTTTTATTTGTTTCCATCATGCTATACCTGCTATACAGGTAACATGTATCTTTGAAAAACATGACTTATTAAAAGAAAGAGGAAAAAAACTGTTTTTGTGCAAAAACCGCACATACAGGGCAGTTGTGCAAGAACCGCACTTGTCCCGCGGTTTTTAAACTCCGAAGAAATGTAACTGCACATTGGGTGCGGTTCAGGCACGATCGCTCTGAGTATGCAGTTTTTGCCCTTTTGCGATTTTAAAGCCGCGAATCGCGGGCAGAACGTCATTTTGACGTATTGCTTAGGTCATAAACCCCCTCTTTGATGATTTTCTCTCTCCTAGCTGCCTTTAATCCACTTCTGACCATCAATGGCCTCTGATTTAGCTTCCGCGCCTTCTTCGTCCTCTGTACCTGAAACATCAGCTCCCGGACCAACCATTAGATCAAAACCCCCAAATTTGACAAGATACGCCATTGTAGATACTTGTTACGAGAGATGGGTTGATTCAATGACCCATCAAGACAATATAGATTGGGACTTCACCAATCTAGGCTACATCCTCTCACTCCCAAAGGTTTCCCTAAAATGGGAAATCATAGAGGCATTGATTGGGCATTGGGAACTCCAATTAAACCTTTTCAGGTTTGGGGATAAGGAGATGACCCCTACAGTTGAGGAGGTTGAAACCATCCTCAACACTAGGTTCTCCAAAAGGTAGTCAACCCACCTCTCAAACCAAGCTTAAAAAAGGAAGCCTCCACTTTTTTAGGTATTGGCAAGAAAGAGTTAGGGGATGCTGACGCCCTATTGACCCTATCCAAGTCATTTTTGACCGAAAAGCTATTGAATAGCTCGAACCAACTGGCCCGGTTTAATGCCTTAACTTTGATAGTGGTCAACCAACTTTTATTCCCCCGAGATGATAGCGAGGTTGATTTATCCCTTATTTCAGTCATTTTCCAGGTTAGGGAGCGTGAAAGGCTTGCCCCTATAATCCTGGCTTAAATATACCAGGCCCTGACTGACTGCTATCATCGGAAGAAGAAGAGTTTCCTCGCCTACGCCCCTATCCTTCAGGTAAAATCTGAATCTCTTTCTTGAATTACAATTTTCTTGTGAAATTGAAATTTTCTTTGCAAATAAATTGAAATGCTTCCCTTTTCTTTGCAGCTCTGGCTTCTGGATCATCTGACTCAGATCGAGGAGATAGACCGACACTTTGCCCAGAACATGGATGTTCTCACTTTGATGAACAATCGGGGATGTCTTTCTATCCCAGGAGGCAAGAGGGGGTGCTTTGTCTTCTTAGGGACGCTCCAGGATGACCAGGTGAGATGGCCTGGTACTTATCAGCCTTCTGCCGAGACAGTGATCAGCTTCCCGGATCGAAATTTTGCCGTGCTCATGGGCTTGAGGTCTGCTTTGCTTTATTTGCCTTTGAGGGTCATCCAGCAATTCAGAGAGGAGGCTCAGGGGATCCTGGTACCTCAGGGCTATGACGAGTTCATTGGCCCACTCACACCGGCCACCATGGGACTATGTTTTCGTTTGATGAAGGAGTGGTCCCATGCCTGCCTTTTGAGTGGTCTTGTTTTCTCCAAACTGCATGAGAAGGACTACCTCTTTTGGATAAGGGAGCAAGTGCAGAGTTGTGCTCCTGTATCGACAGATCTCCCCGCTGTCCCGTGTCCTACTTATGAGGACCTTCTAGAGACTGAGAGGGCTTCTCATAGGCGGCTCCAGCATATATGGGTAGAGGAGGCTCGAGCCATGAGACTGGAGAAGGAAGACTTGGAGAGGCGGCTTGCAGAGCAGATACAGGCCCCTCACTTCGAGGTTAGAGCTGCATGGCGTAGACATGATGAGACCATGGCCATGCTTAGAGATATGAGGACCAGACAAACCTTCTCAGATGATGTCATTTCCTTCCTCAGCGACCCGGATGCAGAGGGGGCTGAGAGGCTTGTCGCGGTTCAGGCAGCTCGGATTAGAGAGCTCGAGGAGAGACTAGGGGATAGAGATTAGCCCCTTTATTGTAATTTTTTTCTTTTTTACACTTTTGTACAAAGAGAAACTACATTAGTGGAAAGACAAGGAATACAAAAATAGGTTTTTTATACTATTTGCCTCAGAACTCTCATATGCTTGTAAAAACTGATAGTTTAATGAAAAGTCATTGATTTCTCATCATCGGCCAAAATATAATTTTCCTTTTTTATGTATTTTTGTTGGAAATTGGTCCATAATGCTTTAATCACATATAGTTTAATGAATTAAAGCAAGTTGGACAAAAAGGGTATTTTAAATAATAGGGAAGAATCCACTCTGTCAACCTTTGGACGTTTATACTCATCCCCAAGCTCCATTCCCATCTCCATGGATCATGCCATCACTTACTGGCTCAGTCCTGTGCTGAAAATCTGCCCAACTCAACCTTGCTGCTGAAAACTGTATATTCAGATCGGTTTAGTTTAAACCGTTTTTAACATGCGGTTTTTTGGCCCCTCTGCTAAAACCGTATAAATAGTGCGATTTGAGCCACTTTGTACCCACAGTGTGATTTTTGACCTTTTTTTGTTTTTTTCATTTTTCTTTTGCTCTTCTTTTTCTTTTGCCTTTTTTTGGCCAATATTGCCCCTAGTGCCTGTTACGGTTTTCACTAGGGCCGGCTTATTCATTCCGTCATTGCCAATCCAACACCGAGAGTTAAAAGAATACACCAAGATCACCGAGGGCTTGGCCAATAGGACGAAATGAAGGCTAGGTTAAGTTTATGAAAGGAAGATTATTATAGGCTCAAAATTTTTGAATTTTTGAAATATGACAACTGGGCTTACAGTTATGATGGATATAACCCCGATTCCCAAAATTTGCCATTTTTCTCTCTTTTTGTATTTAGCTTTCACTTGCCACCTTATTTTTCTTCTCCTCTCTTTTCTTTATTTTTGCCCTTATTGGTTTTGCCCTAGTTGCAACTGTAAGTTCTAGTTTAGGTTTTTAGAAAAATACGAACAGGCTCAACTTGGTTAGGCTAGTGATTTAAAGTTTTTGAGGGATAAAGAAAAATGGCCTCGGATCATTTCCTAGTGACATTTTATCAAGGGAAATACCGTTTGACCTCGTCAGAGTTGATTGGCTCAGGAAAGTCCTTCCCATCCATTTCTGATAAGATGAAAGCGCCTCCTGATAGGACCTTCTTCACCATATAAGGTCCTTCCCAATTTGGCTTAAACTTTCCACGAAGATCCTCCAGAAATAGTAATATTTTCTTTAAAACCAAATTACCCACTTGGAAAGCTCTGGGCTTCACCTTCTTATTATAGGCCCTGGCCATTCTCTTCTGGTACAATTGGCCGTGACAAAGCGTATTCAGACACTTTTCCTCTATTAGGTTGAGTTGATCATATCTAGACTGAACCCATTCAGTTTCTTTGAGTTTTGCTTCCATAAGCACTCTTAGTGATGGGATTTCCACTTCAACAGGTAAGACTGCCTCCGTTCCATAAACCAAGGAATACGACGTTGCCCCAGTAGAAGTCCGGATTGAGGTTCTGTAAGCATGTAGAGCAAATGGTAGCATCTCGTGCCAATCTCTATAGCTCACTACCATTTTCTGAATTATCTTCTTTATGTTCTTATTTGCCGCCTCTACTGCCCCATTCATCTTTGGCCTATATGGAGCTGACTTGTGATGAGTTATCTGAAACTGCTCACACATCTTCTTCATATCCTTGTTCTTAATATTTGAAGCATTGTCTGATACTATGGCATTTGGCAATCCATAGCGAGAAATTATGTTGTGCTTCAAAAACTTAAGAACATGGTTTCCTGTGATATTCGCATATGAAGCAGCTTCAACCTACTTCGTGAAATAATCGATCGCCACGAGGATGAACCGGTGTCCATTTGATGCCTTTGGAGAAATCATCCCGATGACATCAATACCCCACATAGAAAAAGGCCATGGCGAGGTCATGCTATGTAACTCACTTGGTGGTGCATGCTTATTATCAGCATATATTTGGCACAAATGGCACCTCTTGACATGTACGCAACAATCATGCTCCATTGTAGACCAATAATATCCCAGTCCCAATATTTTCCTTGCAAACATGTGTCCATTCATATGCGGCCCACAAACTCCTCCATGTACCGTTTCTATCAATCTTTCTACTTCAATCTTGGTGACACATCTAAGTAGAACATCATTGTAGGATCTCTTGTATAACTGCCCACCACTTAGAAGGAACTGCCTTGCTAACCTCTGTATCGTTCTTTTTTCAGTAGAAGTAGCACCTTCTGGGAAACCCCAATTATTCAAGAAATTCTTGATATCTTGAAACCACGGTATTTCTTCTTCTTGTGCTGCTTCTAGAACAAGACAGTAAGCTGGCTCGTCTCTGACTTCAATTTCGAGTGGTTGGATGTCTACCCCTTCTGGAATACTTACCATTGAAGCCAATGTCGCCAAGGCATTCACAAATTGATTCTTAGATCTTGGCATATAGCTAAAAGAAATTCGAGTAAATTTGGTACTTATTTCTTCCAAATACTGGTGATACGGGATCAACTTGTGATCATTGGTTTTCCATTCACCAGTTGTTTGGAAGATGATAAGACTCAAATCCCCATATACGTCAAGTTCTTGAACATCATGATCTAGAGCAGCTTGTAATCCAATTATACATGCTTCATACTTTGCGATGTTGTTTGTACACTGAAACCTCAACTTTATTGCGATTGGGATATGCGAACCATCCGGCTTTACTAAAACTGCGCCGATTCCATTTCCATTCATATTTGCAGTCCCATCAAAGAACATTTGCCAGGAGTCTTCACTTTCTTCTTTTTCAGCAAATAGGATAGCCTCATCAGGGAAATTTGTCTTAAGAGGCTGATAATCTGGTAATGGATGCTTAGCTAGGTGGTCAACGATTGCTTGACCTTTAATTGCTTTCTGAGTGACATAGGTTAGGTTGAATTCTGAAAGCAAAAGCTGCCATCTCGCCGTTCTACTAGTTAAAGCCGGCTTTTCAAACAAATACTTCAAAGGATCCATCATTGAAATCAGAAAAGTTGAATAGCTTAAGAAATAGTGCCTAAGCCTCTGAGTTGCCCAGACCAAAGCACAGCAAGTCTTTTCCAAAGGCGAATATCTTGTCACATAATCTGTGAACTTCTTGCTCAAATAGTAGATAGCCTTTTCTTTTCTGCCTGTTTCATCATGCTGCCCCAATACACATCCCATTGATGTTTCTAAAACTGATAGATAAAGAATCAGCGGTTTTCCTGGAGTTGGCGGTACTAGAACAGGTGGATTTAACAGATAATCCTTTATCTTGTCGAATGCTCGCTGGCAATCCTCATTCCATATAGTTGGGTTGTTCTTCCTTAGAAGCTTAAAGATTGGTTTGCAAATAGCAGTGAGCTGTGCTATGAACCGACTAATGTACTGAATTCTTCCAAGAAAACCCCTAACTTCTTTTTCTGTTTTAGGAGGTGGCATCTCAATGATTGCCTTTGCTTTAGATGGGTCTATCTCAATCCCTCTTCTGCTTACAATGAATCCCAATAAATTTCCTGATGTGGCTCCAAAAACATACTTTGCTGGATTAAGCCTTAAACTGTATTTCCTTAAACGGTCAAATACCTTCTTTAGATTGATTAAGTGGTCATATTCTTCACAAGACTTGGCGATCATGTCATCCACATAAACCTCCATCTCTTTGTGAATCATGTCGTGAAAAGGGGCCGTCATGGCTCGCTGATATGTTGCCCTGGCATTCTTCAGTCCAAATGGCATGACTGTGTAGTGAAAGGTTCCCCAAGGCGTGATAAAAATAGTTTTCTCTTGATCTTCCTTTGCCATCTTGATTTGGTTATTCCTGGAAAAGCCGTCCATAAATGAGAACAAGCTGTGCACTACGGTATTATCTACCAATATATCGATGTGCGGCAGAGGGAAGTCATCCTTTGGGCTTGCCTTGTTCAAGTCTCTGTAATCTACACACATCCTGACCTTTCCATCCTTCTTTGGAACCGGCACTATATTAGCTAACCAATCAGGGTATGTGGAAACCACCAAAAATCTGGCTTGAAACTGTTTAACCACTTCATCCTTGACTTTCGAAGTCCATTCAGGCTTTAACCTTCTCAATTTCTGCTTAACAGGCTTTACTCCTGGCAGGATTGGCAACCTGTGTACAACCATGTCTGTATCCAAAACTGATGTGCGCACCCGATTTCGGATCGCACGCGAGGTGCATGAAGTGATGCTCGCCTCAGGATTGATTTGGAGTTGCCACTGCCTGAGAGGTGCAGGCAGACACAAAAGAGGGCACCTATTCGGGCATAATTATTCTGGTCTGCGGCTTATTAGATATCTGAGCAAGTTCTCGATTACGTCTAGGGAAGTCCGAAGACATCCTATCCCGCCCCGTCGATTGACGGGTCCCACGGGTCTCCCTGGTTTGAGTCAACTTAGTTCTCACCCAATTCCTAGGCCAGCATGCACACTTATTTGGTTTGAGTGGGGACCATTGATGGTGTGGGTCCCCTTTTTATTTGATTTCATCTTTTTATTATTTAGTGAAGTGAGTCGGTTACAGGCCCTGTTGGAAGGCCTGTTGGAATCCAAGTTGAGCTTAAGTCAAGCCCAAGGCCCAATTCGGGTTATTGGGTAACCCTTATTGGATTTTGGCTATGTGGTTTAAAGATTCAGTTATATTTACACAATTTAGTGGTTTTTTAGGGCCCATTGGGCTTGGATTTGGCCCACGGGTTGTTAACCAAGTGGCCTCGAGCCCATTTATCAAAATGGGCCTTGGTTGGGCTAGAATGGGCATGGGCCCCATTGGAGGGCCCACGGTCTCAAAATGGGTTTGGAATAGCCTAAAAAGCTCAAATGGGTTGGGTTAAGTCCAAATGGGTCGGATTGGGTCCAACCGGGTCAAGAAAATGGATTTTTTTTAAGTTCTTAATCTGCCCCGTATTTACTATGCGGGCGGGTTTAGCCCGTAAATGTACTACGGTTCAGGCCTGCCCGTATAGTAAATACGGGCATGCCTAAACCGTACAGAAAATACAGTTTTGGCCCGATTTCCCAAAAAACGTCGTGGCGGCCTCGGGATTTGGTTCGTTTGCCCCTTTTTGCCGTTTGCCACCTTTCACTGGTACTTTCCAGCACCTCCAAGTGGTTCAAAGCCCTTTCTATTGGCTCAAATATCCACTTTTTCGTGGTTTTGCCAAAAGAAAAGATCTCATCTTTTCATTGCGCTTTCGTTCCGTTGATAAATCTGCATGCGTGGGGGATCGAGAAGGGAGAAAGGGAAATATTATGGGGTACAATAGATGATTAAAGGAGGACAGACCCCTCTCAAAGCAAGATGATTAAATCAAAAAGGTGGTTAATGCAGAAAATATTAAAAGAAACCCCTTTTACTTTGCATGGAATTACTCTCCTCGCATCTTTTTTGCGTATGTGAGCCTCTCTTATTGCGAGAGCTCACATGCCATGCACAAAAGCAAAACAAGTTAGATTTATAGCAATGAAGGAGAAGAGTCAAATCTCAAAAGGAAAAAATCTTGCTTTAAGCAAGTGGATTCTTATATATCAAATTAAAAATCAACAAAAAGCTCACCGTGCTATTATTACCTTGTTCTGAAGTGTTGAGGTTCTCCGTTTGACTTTGGCAGCGCTTCCGCACTCCCTTTGATTCTCCGAAAATGGGTTTGAAAAGGGTTTCCCTTGCTTTGGGTTGAGAGAAATAAAAGGTGGGGACAGTGGGTCGATTTTGGCAGCACTTCCGCGCTCCTGTTGATTTCCCGAAATGGGTTTGAAAAGGGGCCCACTAGCTTCTTATGCTGAAAGAGATGAAAATGATGGGCTTTGGCAGGGCTTAAGGGCAAAATGGGGATTTTTCTGGGCTAGTGGGATTTTGATAGGGTATGGACGTGGAGAAGGCAAGGAAAGAGAGGGGGAATGGCCAAGGGGACCAGCTTGCTCCAAATGGGGGCTGGCCCCCCTTTTATAGGCAAAAATTGGCCAGAATCGCACTTGAAGTGCGGTTCCTGCCAAATTACACTAAAAGTGCAAAAACCGCACTTCAAGTGCGGTTGGCATTAAAAACGTGAGAATCTGCACGGATCTGCTAGCTGTCGCCGTACAGGGCACGCGTCTACCTTCTAGAAGATCAAAACCGCATTTGAAGTGCGGTTCAGACCAAACCGCACTTCAAGTGCGGTTTGCGCACGTTTTTTAAATGCCGGATTTGAAATCTTTTATTAAATTTGATTTTTTGAAAAGATTTTATTCCGATTTATTATTATTTTATTCTAAATATCTTTAGATATTTATTAAAATATTATTAAAAATTAAGATATTTTCTAAAAACAATTATTTTATTTATTTTATTCATTTTTTCTGCTTTTTGCTACTGTTTTTGCCATATGGGCAGTTTTCTTGAAACTTTAATTACCCATAACTTTTTTGTCCGATGTCCGATTTCAGCAAACTCAATGTCATTGGAATCAGCTCGGAATGCTCTATCCAATGGGATCAAATTGGGCAGCTGAATTGGGGTCGAGCAAAAAGTCAACTTTCGCTCCCCCAAAAGTTTGACTGACTCATAACTTCCCCATCCGGACTCCGTTTCTAGCAAACTCAATTGCGTTGGAACCGTGTCGAAATGTTCTTTTCAATGAGATGAAGTTTGATGGCCAATTATCCTTTGATCAAAAAGTCAAATTTCAGCCCCCTCAGGGTTTGACTTTTTAATTGAAATTTTCATTTTCTTCATTTTTTGGGATGCAAAAATCAGGTGTCTACACCTGGCATATCTCGATAAGACTATGCGAACACGTCTTTGTAATCGGCCAAGAATTGGGACATTTCCTTCTGCTGCATATCAGACAAGTATGCACCAATCTTTACAATTTTTGGGTCCTCTACGGTCCCAAGGTTTATGGAAATGGTTTCTTCAATATTAGGTTGAATACCCTTTTCATGACGTTCCAATTGATATGATATCTCTCTTGGAAGGTCATCTTCTTCGGCCTCGGTCCCTTTTTCGATCCCCATTAGGTCGAAGTCGAGCTTAAGGTCGAAGTCGTATTCAACTTGTTCTAATTCAGTTTGCATAAATGGTTCATAAGCAGATTGGACCATTTTGAAAGATTTAGATTTTCTAGAAAAAGTTGAAAAATCTTTTTGGTTTTTTTGAGAACCTTCTAAAGAAGCTCTTCCTGAAGATGAAGGTTCATTAAAACCTTCAGGAAAAGGGCAATCCACTAATGGAGTTTTTTTTGGAGGCCGCAGCTGATTGCTAACCATATGCGGCCTCAAATGTCAAAGGGATTTCTTCCCAATTTTTCAAAACAAAGCCTTCTGGAGCAGGTGATATAGTGCAAGCCTGCTCCTCCTCAAGCTCCGGATCCGATACCGTCATTACCGGATTGGAAAAACTGCCCTTTTTTGCTTCGGGGCTGATTTCAGATGTGACTTCATCTGGGATCTTGATTGATGCCCAATCAATAAAAGGCAACTCATTTTCTGATTTTTCTTTTTCTTCATCCCCTGCCATTGCAAAGAATGCCCCAGCCTCTTCTGTGAAGTCCTGCTGCTCTCGTGGCAGTGGCTCAGGCTCACCCGTGGTTTTAGGCGAAGAAGCTGGTAAAAGTGGGAAAAAAGGTTGAGGTGAAAGGCTTCTTGAAGGGATTATCATTAATGTATGGAGGTTTGGATTGGTCTGCAAAAGGAGAGGATTGAATGGTATGAGAGGGTTTTGGAAAAGTTTCCCTTAAATGAGGGAATTTTTCTTGATTCTTTTCCTTTTCATTGTCATCCACTTTCTGTTTTCCCCTTTTCCACTTTCTTAGCTTCATTCCTAGTCCTACTCGTGGGACCAGTTTCTGTGCCTTTACAGGCTCCACTCTTCCTTGCAGATTGATTCCTAACCCCTTTCCTAGATGGAAGTCCCAATCTTTCAAAACCTTTTCCACCATTTTCTCAGTGCATGTCAACTTCTCTTTCTTTTTTAAACACCCTCCAGGTATGAAGTTGACTGTTTCAAACTGAAAAGAATGAAACGCAATTTTGTCGGCCATTAATTATACATTAATAAACAGCACATCAAGTGGCACGACTGGAGGGACTAAATTCTCAGCTAGGATTGTTACCACCCTTTGACCCCTTATATATTTCACTCTTTGGTGAAGGGTGGATGTTATTGCTCTAACGAAGTGAATCCACGACCTTCCTAGGAGTAGATTGAAGGTAGCAGGAATATCTATCACCTCAAATGTGATATTAAAGATATTCGGTCCGATGGTAATCGGTAATTCAATCTCCCCTAGGGAGTGTGTTTTGGGGTTATCGAAAGCTCTCACTATCCTTCCATTTTGTTTGATTCTGGATTGATCCAGACCAACCTTAACAAATGTGACCAAGAGGCAGACATTTAAAGCCGATCCATTGTCTATTAATACTCTTGCTATCATGCTTCCCTTACAAAGAACTGTGATGTGCAAAGGGCTTACATGATAACATCCGCCAGGGCTTATCTCACTTTCAGAAAATCTTATTACATTATGAGATAAGATCTGGCCGATCATCATTCCAAGCTGGTCTGGATCAATCATTTTTGGAACATGCGCACTCTGAAGTACCTTCATTAACGAGTCCCTATGCTTTTCTGAATTAAGCAATAGTCCCAGTATTGATATTTGGGTAGGGACTTTAATTAATTGGTCGACAATATTGAATTCACTCTTCTTCAGTATTCTTAAGAGGTCCGCTGCCTCATCAGTGGCGACCTGGGGGGTGTCTTCCCCTATCTTGGCTTTCCCTTTCTGATTCCTCTCTGCTTCTTTCCTTTCCTTTTCTAATTCTTGCTCTTTTCCTTCAACACACCTTCCTGATCTCGTCATGAGATTTACCTCTTCCTTGCTCTGCTCCTTGGCCACTGGAATAGTGGTTGTAACACCCTCGCTGTAGTTCCAAGGTATAGCGGTTTCTGAGTAAGAGGGTTTGGGAACATGGATCACCAAAGGCTGAAGATGAGATCTTGGTGTAGGAGTTGATGTAGGAGTAGGGTTGGAAGGAGGCACCTCGATAACGAGAGGCGGGAGTTGCCTTGATTCCTTTAGCTGAGAGGATTTTAAGGTCGATGGAGAAAAAGAGGTGATTGATGCTGTGGTGGGGTCATAATTAGTGACCAAAGGTGGTCTAGATGACGGAGTAGGTGGAGAAACAATAGCTTGGTTGCAGTTGATGATCAGAGGGGGTTTGGAAGCATTGAGTTGGGCCATAAGAGAAGTGGCCCGGTTTAAAGAGGCATTAATGTCCTCAGCAGTCTTGCCATTTCCTTTATTTCTTGAAATGACATTAATCTGTTCCTCTACCTCTTCCTGGTCAAAACAGACCTTAACGGACGTTCCTATAGGCGCAATCAGCTGCGAGGGATCAAATGTCCTAGGTCTTGAAGAAATAGCCCCCACAAAATTGGAGGGGCCTGCCCCATTATGCTGGGGCAGAGCATTCTGACCAATGTCAGTCCTAGCGGGAGAGGGAGCAGCCGTGTTAAACATTAGGGTCTTCTGATCGATCAAATCCTGAATGGCATGCTTTAATGGATAGCATCTGTCTGTAGGGTGTCCTCGCGCACTCATATGGTATTCACAGGTGGTGGAGGGATCGAAATTCTTTCCCTTCGAAGCATTTAGATTTGGTTCTTTCAAAGTAACATACCCTGCGTTTAACAAGGTTGGCAAAAGCTGGGATGGAGTCATGGGAAGAGGGGAAAAGACCCTGTTCCTCCTAGACGCCATCCAAGCGTCCCTCTCATCTTTGGAGAACACCCTTTTCTGGTTTGGCATTGCTGTTTGAGGAACATTAATGTTGAGTGGGTTTTGATAGGTCGATTGTGGTTGTACTGGCATGGATGGGGGTGCAGAAATGTTGATTTGGAGAGGTTTCTTGGAAGGTTGGGGTTGCGCCATATTTACTTCCCCTTCTTTTTTCCCTCCACTCCTTCTTGCTCCATTTCTCTGTTTCTGAGCAGAAGAATCAGAGGTTGGCTCCTATTGACGAGTCGCGGCAGAGTAATCGTAGATTCTCTCGGATCTTATTCCATCTTCGATCCGATCTGCGACTTGCACTAAGGCAGCGAAGCTGGTGGTAGTCTGACCCACCAGATGGTTGTAGAATGGCTGCCTGAGTGTTCCAATGAAAGTGGTGACCATCTCGGGCTCCATCATGGGCGGCATGACTTGGGAGGCGGCCTCTCTCCACCTTTTGGCATACTGCCTCACTGTCTCTTCTTTTCCCTTCCCTTGCTCATCTTCATTATATTGTACCTATCTGGTACGATGTCGGAATTGAATCGATACTGAGCTAGGAAAGCATCCACCAGATCTTTCCACCTCCTGATTCTACCATGGTCCATAGTTGCGAACCACCATAAGGCTGCCCCTGTCAGACTTCTTTGGAACAGTTGGATCAAAATACCGTCATCCCGGCCAAATTGGCACAATGCCCCATAGTAGAGCTTCAGATGGCTCATTGGGCATCTTGTGCCATGGTATTTCTCGAAATCCGAACACTTGAACTTGGCCGGTAGGCATATGTCAGGGTACATACATAGATCATTGAAATTGGTACCTCCAAACGTGTTGACCCATTTTACTTCTTTCAGCTCTTCTTGGATTGATTCCAGCCTGTCCAAGAACTTCTTCTCCATTTCTACCCTCAGTCTTTCCTTCTCATTTTCCTTCTCTTTCTCATATTCAGATTCCTCCTCCCGGATCAAGATAGGTTCGGGGGTTGGTTGATGGAATTCAGGTTGAGGTGGGATAGGTTGGACTGGTGGTGGAAGGTCAGCTTGGGGTTGAGCTGGTGGTGCATTATGGGATGATGAAGCCTAGTGAACCTGAGCCTGCGCCTGCATCTGGGCTTGGGCTGCTTGGTTAGCCAACAGATTTTCCAGTAGTTTTGTCATCCCTGCCACTTGCTCTTGCAACTGAGCAAAGGCTTCAGCAGAAACAGTTGATTGTTCTTCAGTGGGGTTCACGGTTGCAGATCTGAGTCTTTGAGAACGCCGGGGAGCAATGGTTGCAGTAGGAACCAAAGACCTTAGTTAAGAGAAAAAGAAAACAATTAGTATCCCATTAAATCATGTTTACACACCTATGAATGCATGCATGCAGGCTTGGTGAACATGAGTTTGGAATTTTCCTTGTGTTCATATTTTTTGCTTTTTGGATTTGTGGTTAAAATAACCTTATTAAAAGGAGGTGATTGATACGAAAAAGATCAATCAAAGAATTTGTTGGAGTATTCTAGGGCCTCCAACACGTCCCACAAAAGGGTGATGTGTCTATAGTAAAGCCTATAGTTAAATCAAGACTTGGAATTACACAAGCTTCCAAGGGCTTATGCTTTGGTTGGTACGAAAAAGACCCACCAATGTGGGAATATTCTAGGGCTTCCAACATGTCCCACAAAACAGATGAGATGCCTAAAATAAAGCTTTTAAGCAAATCAAGGCTTGGAATCACGCAAGCTTCCAAGGGCTTATGCCTTGGAATTGAGGCTTCCATAGCCTCTTGAAATTACGCAGGCTTTCAAGGGCCTATGAATTGGTTGGTACGAAAAAAGACCGACCAAGGTTGGAATTGAGGCTTCCACAGCCTCCTGGAATTATGCAGGCTTCCAGGGGGCCTATGAGTTTCTAAATTAAGGCTTTAGAAGGCCTATGAGATTTTTGAGAAAAATCTGGAATTTTAGGCTTTCAGGGTCCTATGAGTGTCTAAATTAAGGCTTTTAGAAGGCCTATGAAATTTTTGAGAAAAATCTGGAATTTTAGGCTTTCAGGGTCCTATGAGTGTCTAAATTAAGGCTTTAGAAGGCCTATGAAATTTTTGAGAAAAATCTGGAATTTTAGGCTTCCAGGGTCCTATGAGTTGATTTTCTGAAATTCCAAGGCTTTCAGATGCTTGAAATATTTTTGATTTCCCCCTTTAGGTGCTTTGAATTAAAAAGAAATTCAATTTGCTTTCAAGGAGATGATTTTAAAATTTTCTTTTATTCAAATTTTTTTTTGTTTTTTGTTTTTTTTTGAATGATTATTTGCTTGGAATTCAAAGGTTTCCAAGTGACCTATGAAACAAATTACTCTTTGGGAGAGATCTTAAAAGTTTGCACACTTTATTATGAAAGATTTCTCATTAGAGATGATTGGAAATTGATCCATTTTAGAAATGGGTTGAGCTTCCTTTTTATTCTTGAATTGGATTGCATTTTAAGCTTAAAATATGTTTTGAAAGCTTATTGTTATTTCCAAATTCAATTCTTAAGGTTGAAGTATGATTGGGTTGGTTATTTGAACCAATTCTCTTTTAATCACTTACTTCAATTAAGATGGGTTAAGTGTTCGAATTAGGTGAAAAGAGCCCAATACGAGCTTAACCCCCGAATTGAGGTGCTTGACCTGATTTTTGGTTTGAACAAGCTTTTACTTTGTCATTTGCACCTTTGAGTTGAGTCAATTTGTTCTCTTTAGGTGTGCATTGCATAAATTGATCTCAATCCTTTGATTTGGGTGAGTTTGAGTGGATTTTAAGTGCCATTTATCTTATCTGAACTCCTTACCCATTGTTCATATCATTTAAAGATAAAAGGACCTCGGCTTGTTTGTTAAGAATGGCTGGAACATAAATTCAGTTTAAAACTGTGCACTCAGAACGGTTTGGCTCAAACCGCATCTATCCTGCGGTTGCAGTAAAAATGCAGGAAACTGCATACTTAGGGCGGTTTTAAGCCATTCCGAAAATTTTATTTTTCCAATTGGTTTTAGTATTTGTCCAAACTCACAATTCACCATCGGTTGGCTTCTGGACTGCCCCAAATTGGGCATTTGACACATCAAATGGTTGTAATAACACATGTATTTCATGAACCTTATGAGATTGAAACAAGGGTACTACCAACATATACAAAAAGATTCCTTACAATAAAGGAAATGTACTATAATACAAATTTGCCTTCAAGGGCATGAATCAAATAAAAAATACAATTTGGCCTTCTTGGGCTTGAGAAGAAAAGAAAATTGCTAAACCAAAAATGAAAAGAGCCTTCTATACCAGCAGCTTCTGGGTGGCATTTTCTTTCCATTTCCCTGCAAAAAGAGTATTAGGAACATTCACACTAAAGGGGGTATAGGCTCCCACCAAAAGGACACCCAATGCATGGATTTTGGACCTTGGGTTGCCTCCTATGGGCATTTAGGTAGAATGATACCTAAGAAGAGTAAAGACTCTCCCTAAGGGCTACACCATTCCTAGGATACAGCAAGTTTTTGAGAAAGACAAAACCCCAACAAAATGGACACCATGAGCTTAATTTTACAAAGTATAGAGGCCATCACAAGAAATAAACTGAAAATACCTTGTTACCTCATGTTTACCTTCAAGATGGTGTGTAGACACCTGATTTTTGCACCCCTAAAATGAAGAAAAATGAAAAGTCAAACCCTGAGAGGGTCAAAAAATTGACTTTTTGATTCAAGTGAATTTGGCCATCAAACTTCATCTCATTGAAAAAAAGCATTTCGACACGGTTCTAACGCAATTGAGTTTGCTGGAATCGGAGTCCGGATGAGGAAGTTATGAGTCGGTCAAACTTTTGGGGAGCGAAAAGTTAACTTTTTGCTCGACCCCAATTCAGCTGTCCAAAGTGATCCCAATGGATAGGTGGTTCCGAGCTGATTCCAACAATACTAAGTTTGCTAAAATCGGACACCAGATGAAGAAGTTATGGGCAGTTGAAGTTTCAAGAAAACTGCCCGTTTGGCAGAATAGCAGCAAAAAAACAAAATGAATTAATAAAATCAATAAAAAACATTTAATAAAACATATCTTAATATTTTAACATTTAAATAAAAAGTGTTTTAATATTTTAATAATATAATCATAAAGAATCTTAGATTTTTTAATAAAATATTAAGAAAATTGGATAAAAATCTTTAATTAAATCAAATTGAATAAAATATTTCAGATCCGGCATTTAAAAAACGTGCTTAACCGCACTTGAAGTACGGTTTAGTCTGAACCGCACTTCAAATACGGTTTTGATCTTCTAGAAGGTGGATACGTGTTCTTTACGGCGACAGCTGGCAGATTCGCGCAGATTTGTACGTGTTGAATGCCAACCACACTTAAAGTGCGGTTTTTGATTTTTTAGTGCAATTTTGTCACAACCACACTTGAAGTGCGAAGTGCGGTTGTGGCCAAACCGCACTTTAAGTGCGGTTTCGGCACTTTTTTGCCTATAAATAGAGGGCCAGCCCCCCATTTGAAGCAAGCTGGCCCCCCTTGTCTCCTGCATGTTCCCTCTCCTTCCATTCGACGTTTTACACGTCCACATCCTATCGAAGTCCATCTAGCCCAGAGAAATACCCATTTTACCCCTAAAGTGCTGCTTCAGCTCTCCCTTCCCATCATTCTCATTCTTTTCAACATATAAATCAGCGAACCCCTTTTCAACTCAATTCAAGAAATCCACCGTAGTGCGGAAGCGCTGCCGAACTCATCCGGAAGGGCAATAACACACCAAAACAAGCAATTGATCATACTGTAAGTATTTCTACAGTTTTATATTTAACAAAAGTGAATTATAGTTATGTTAACATGTTCCAAATTCTCCTTTTCCATGCTTTGTTTTACCATATTGTTTCTAATCCGTTTGTTACATGTTGAATGTCATGAGAATAAGGGCGGCAATTTTCGTAAAAAGGAGAAGAGTACCTTTAAGTCAAAGTGGACACTTTAATTAAGCTAATTTAACTAACCCCTTTTATTTGTTACCAAAGATTGGTTCATCCCTTTTGAAGATCTATTACACCCCTGTAATTTTCCCTTTTTCCTTTCTTGACAATGGCTGCAAGTGACTACAAAAGAGATAGGTTTTTGTGAAGAATGGAAAGACAAAGAGAAGTGGCTTTCCAAGCCAAATGGAACAAATGGAGCAACAGGAAGCTACTGAACTCCTACAGAAGTTTCCGGAATCCCCAGGAGACTAATCAAACTGATCCAGAGCGAAATCGGAACAAAACTGCAAGTTCGGGAGACAACCGCATTTATAGAGCGGTTTGGGCAGAACCGCACAATAAGTGCGGTCAAATTAAGAAATTGGTTTAAAAAATTGATTTTTCGGACCGGTTGGACTTGACCCGACCCGAACCGGCTTGAACCAACCTTTTAGATGACTTGGGCTATTTTAAGCCCATTGGTGGACTATGGACCTATCAAGGCACCCTGGGCCCACTTGTGAGACCCACCTTTGACTGGCCCAAACCAGGCCCATTTTCTATAAACGGGCCCAAGGCCACCTTACTCCAGACTAGTGGGCCAAACTCAAGCCCACCAAGCCCAAAGATTTGTAAATATTATAAAATTTAATAAATAACCAAAAAGGGTTACCCAATAACCCTAATGGGCCTCCGACCCAACCCTGGCAAACCCACGGGTCTTCCAACGGGACCCGGATCCGACCCACATCACCTAAATAAAAGATAAAATCAAATAAAAAAGGGACCCACACCTTCAGAGGGCCCCGCCAGACCAAATAAGGTATAATGCTGGCCTAGGAAAGGGTGAGACTGACTCAAAAACCAGGGAGACCCGAGGGACCCGTCAGACTGACGGGGCGGACCGGGGTGTTTTCGGACTTCCTCGGACGTAACCGAGGACTTAGCTAGAACTTTGAAAAGCCGCAGACCAGACTTAAACCCGGATAGGGCAACCACCGTGTCTGCCTGCACCTCTCAGGCAGTGGCGACTCCGAAAGTCCCGAGGCACGCACGAACCAACGCGTGCGATCTAGATTTAGGTGCGCACATGGTGTCTATATCATACCTTAGATCACCTGAGCCATGCAAAACGGACTTCCCTCATTACAAACCCTTTTCCCATCGCATTTGGTTTACTTTGGCCAAAAATGTGTTTCTCCACCTTCAAGCGTAGGGGTTTTAGGTTTTGGTTTTTTGGAAACTTAGAACTCAAGCCTAGTGTATGACCAGAATTCTAGATCCACCATGTCATCACATCATTGGCTCAAAGTTTCTAAGGTGAATGTTTTCACTTTCGCTTTCCGAAGTAACGACCTCGGTGCGCCAAGCTACACACACTCTTGTTCAACTTCCTATAGGTGATAGGTAGGCTGTGTAAAAAATAAAAAAGGTGCACAAGTGCATTTGAAAAAGTGGGTCACATTCATCACAACGTCCCACCCTTGCCACTCTTTTTTCGTAGCTATGCAAGCACAACCAAAATTACCAAGGCATGATATAGAAATCATTTGTGATAAATAAACATGAGAACATCCAGGTAATAAAAAAAACACCTAACATGCTCAATCTAAACATGCATTCACACAATCATACAAACATGTAAGCATGTTATCAAGTTATATAAAAATGGCATTCAATCATGGTGAGCATGCTTGACACAAGCCAAACGTCTCTCAAAGATTATGATCTCATGTTTCTAACTTCGAAGTCTAAATCAGAACATGTTATCATGGAGAGATGGCAACCTAGCATGGTAAGACTACCTAGGTCTCCTAGCATGGTTTTGAGCATAACCAAAGCATACACACATCACATGCCCTATTTCCATGCGTCTTGCATTCTCTAAAAACAGAAGCATTCAAATCAGCATGCTTATTAAAAGAAGCCAAACAGCAGACAATCAAATAAAAGCAATCAAACATGCTAAGCAAACAACAATGGCTTAATTCTACTAAGTATCCCCAGTAGAGTCGCCAGTTGTGAGACATGGAAATGTCACCTAAAATGACTTCCGATATTGTCACGAAGGGATCGATAAAAATAAAGAGTCGCCACCATTTAGGTTAAGGTGTGAATGGACACCAAAGGGATCATAAATGCCAAATAGAGCCAAAGTAGCTCTAATACAAGGAAGAATCCAGAGATCAGGTAAGGGGAATTAGTTATGAGCGGGGGAAGGTGTTAGGCACCTCCACTCATCCGCACAAGACGGTTGCCACATGCTTGCTCATACTAAAGATTGCTTGCTAATCAAAAATAGACAAAGAGTGCTTGAAAGTAAGCAAAATGTGTGTGATTATTCCATATGAGTAATCCAATGAATTTGGACTCTCCTCATGGATATACCACTTCTATAACGTCATGAATGAATCCAAATCAAAGTAAAAATGAAGAGAAATCAAGCCAAGGTAAATTTGGAAAAATCAGGTTATAAGAACTTGAGGACTTCGATCAACCATAAATCACTTGTTTTAAATCCAAATCAAATGAAACCAAGGCCATTTGATAGCTGGTATGAAGTAGAATATTAAGTAAGAAAATCATCTCATTCCGATTTAAAACAAGGGAGAAGCACTCTACAAAAATCTGTTGTTGTTACTCAGAGAAAAGCGCGCGAGTAAGCATTTTTGAAACCCTATTCGTGGAGTTTCGCTCCATATAAATACGTAAAAACCTGCCTAAATGAAATATGTGGTGCCATATTTCAAACGAAATAGGTCTTACACCAAACTCCATCCATTTGTGACTTGTGTGTCCTCTCGAACATGCCTAGAGGATCACAGATTAACCCAGAACTCTGTTACAGAGCCACTTTGAGTCAATCAAGCACACAAGCCACAAATCAAATCAAAATCTGTTGAAACCAGTTGGAATGGAAAATAGACTCCTCAAGGAAAACACAGAGACTGAAATCACTCAAAACGGATTAAAAATGAGCAAGTGGTGCTCAATCAAAGTGGCAAGTTCAGCAATCTGAACTGAGCTGACCTGCCGACTTTGCACAGATGGTGTCAAAAATTGGCTTCATAAAAATGAATGAAAATTTCTAGATACAAAGTAGGCTTTCCCATCTATCACATGTCTTTGGAATCACTCAAAAATTCATCCGGAGGATGAAGTTATAAGCATTCTAAGACAGGCCACATATGCTGCCCTGTTTTGAAGATTTTTGAATAAAAGGCCAAAATCAGTGCATGTGTGCAAGTGGATTCGACCAAAACAACTGGAAACCATGAAAAACAGCCTCATGAAGTTCGAAAAATTCATTCTAAAGCCAATGATCTCAGATTTCCCATATTAAACATGGAAGATCCAAGATCTAGTTTATCCTTGCAAAAACAGTGAAAAGTGTGTTTGGTGGTGATGGAAATCATATTTCTAGGAGAATGTTGGAATCCATTGCTATTGAGAGCATGGATTCATATATCTTATCCAAATACAAATACAAGACAGATCAGAGAAGCAACCATAGGCTCAAAATAACCAATAAACATGCTCTTCATCATATGAGGGTTCTAAGCCTAGATGATCCATTCCACCTTCTTTTTCCCAAGGCTCTCTCTTCACGTTTTACGGCTAGAGAGGATTCCCAGGTACTTTAGATGAGGTTTGGGGCTTGCAAACAATCACAAACAGGCTTTACACTACAGAAAGGTAGAAGTTGGGAGGTTGCTGGAATGTAAAGAGGAAACCAAAAATCTAAAGAGAACTTTACCTTAGGTAGCTTGAACTTTGAGTAGACAATCCAGCATAGTTTCCCTCTTTCTTGCAGAGCTTCAATGCTTCAAATTGCCAGCCATTTGCAAGAGGAGGACCCATTTATTTATAGACACAACCAAGGGCATAAAAGTCCTAAGAGTATGCCCAGAAATCCCTCTAGATTGTTCCAATTCAAGTTAAAGCCTTGAATTGTTGTAAATCTAGAAGTTTCGGAGGGTAAAACAGGGAGTTCAAGTCCCTAAAAGAGAGGTAATATGCGTAAATAAGGCTCAGAGATTGAGCTTTTCCGCAAATGCACGAAACAAGCAAAACCGCATACACAGTGCAGTTTCCACAAAACCATCACTCTATATGCGATTTTCATGCAAATTCACCTCAACAGCACATACAGGGCGGTTCAAATTCAGTTACGCTCCTCATGATTGCTGCTTACGTGGTCTAACGGCCTAAGCTTCTAGAAGCCACGTGGCAGCTCACGCAAGAAGCATGAACCTCAACCGTGCTGTGTGTGCGGTCGCAACCGCATACACAGGGTGGTTGAGACCAAATTCACAAAGACCGCATATACAGTGCTGTTAGCACCCCTTTTGAGTATTTCTGAGTTTTTAACATATGTCAAAGTTCAAATAAAACATTAAAATTCATTTTGATTGTTATCTCACATTGAAGTGCAATTTGGGGTGTCTACAGTGAGGTAAGTGTAATTTACCCTAAGAATTAATGCTAAAGATTTGGTGCAGATTGGGGTGGATGTGATGGGCGGGGAAGCTCAAGGTTGGACCCATTAAACAGTATGTTGTGGACTTTTGAACATGTAAACAGGAGAAAATTTTCACTCTTCTCTTCCCTCGCATTCCAAAATTTCAACTATTTGTGCACTTATCTTCTGCACAGATTAGTGCTTAGAGCAATGTTATTGACAAGTTATAACCATTTGTTGTTAGATCTTTAATAATCCTGTAATTCCTCATTACAAGGGCTCTGCATGATATCAGCATTTTCAGAGACCTTTCAAATTAGGGTACCTTCGACCGAGATTTTTGTTTTTTTTTCACGATAAACTGTGACTAATTCTCATTAGTGTAAACCATCAAAATTGAGTTTTAATTAATTTTCTTTGAATAAAACTTTTACATTGCGAAAAAAGTCAATTTAAGGAATGGAGGATTTGGGGGATTAGCAATTATAGAAGTGCTTTGAAAAGAAGTCCGAGAAAGAGAGCATCTGCAAGTTGATTTAAAATATTAGGCTTAGCTAAATTTTAGAATTAAATGGATGGATAGAAATAGAGAGCAGGTTACTTTTTCATCTTCACCTTATTGCACTTGGTTGGTTAACAAATTAACTAATTCACTTATACGAAAGCATTTGGGTAAGTTTATTATTGCTTGTTCTGGTTTAATTTGCCGAGTTGAAAGCATGGGCAGGTGACATACTTGAAGCTTTAGATAACATTAAGCAATCTGCACACAACATTCTCTAACTTCAGTAATTTCCAACCAAGAATAAGATGCGCTCTCGTGGATCCAAAAGCCATTTCGTTCAGCTATTAAGAAATGTTAATTGAAGGGAGAAATTCCTGTACATATGGAGCTTGAACTTTCTGATCTAAGATAAATTCTGCACATTCATAATAAAATTGATGTAAAATCATCTAAATTTCCCGATAAAATATTCTATGCAATTATATATGTCGTGTCTAATATTTATACTAATCGTTCTCTTTCTCCTTCTGTACGTCGATTTTCCTCTTTTTAGCCTTTTTGCTAGGGTACAACTGCGTAGCTTGTTTAATATGTACATCAATCGTACTCTTTCCCTTCTGCAATTTTTTTTACACCCATTTCTTTTCTCTCTTTCGGTTGACTAGGTATTATAAGAAGCAATTTGCACACAAAGTCTTTAATTTTGAGTCTAGGAACAGAATCTATAGTCCAGAGAATACTTCAAATTAAGCAAGTTACATATAATATCAGTTGGATATACAAGCAACATCAACTTAATGTGTGAGGTTTTGTAAGGCCCAGATCAGTGAGGTCTGTGGCATATGGACAGTCTACACGCTTCTAAATGTTTTCCCCACAACAGGTTGAATTTCATGATAAGGGTGAAATTAAGGTTGCTGTTGTCTTTCCCATCCCAAGTCATGTTAAGGTTCAGGAATTAATTGTTTACACCTTGTGTTCTGAGCAATTTCAAAGCTTCTCTAATGGCGCATAGTTCAGGTCTAGTGTCGGTAAAAGAAACCAATTCTTCACATTAGTCTCACAGTCCCATGTTTGAGTTTGCACCCATGAAGTTATATGAGGTTGTCACTATGTGATTTCTTATTCAAATGAGATAAGGGTTTTGACTTACGGAGAGTTAGACAAAAAAAAAAAAAAAAATGCATTGAGAGGCTTAAAAGAGATGGAATATAAAGGTCAAGGCTCTTATTTAACCTCAAAAGTGATAGAATGGAGTTAAAATTTCTTTAATTTTTTTGAACTGAAGAGTATTTAGCTGTTCTTATGCTTTTGTATATGTATATCAACATCATCAATGCTTTCTTCTTGCAACCAATACACTATTTTTCATCCATTCGAATATGCTAGAATCTAGAATTTCTCAGTGAACTTGTAAGAGAAAGCACCTATATTGTTTTCAAAATGGAATACTAGATAGTAAAACATTATTATGTGCTACAATGATAAATAATATTTCATCATAATTATATATTTTTTTGTTCAAAAGAAATGAAATTGCCCCCTTCCATTCTAATAAAACATAATGTTCGTGCTATAGAGAGCTTTGTCTAAAGGGCTTCAGATAGTGAATAGTCATGGAAACTTGAGCACAATGTACATATAATTTATCTGCTAGATAAGAATGTGGATAATGCGCATGATACTCTTAGGCAAACTGAAAAAATATGTCAACAATCTTATTATAAGGTTAGAACGAGCTATGTCTGATAGACTTCAACTACTGAACAGTCATGGAAATTAACTTGAGCACAATTGTAGAAAGTGACTCCCTCGCTCTAGTGGAGGTGCTCAATGGTAAACGGGAGTGCCTATGGAATATATCCTATTGGATAGAGTGACTTAAGTAAAGGTTGCTTGACAGATATGACATCCACACTCTTTGTCAAGGGAACTATGTTACTATTCATTAGCTAGAGAAGCCTTTAGCACCAAAGCAAGAACCAGGTTATATCTCACATTGCTCAGCTCCCTAGAGAAACCAGGGGTCACATTATATTCTGGTAGATAGGGGGTTTTATGCCACGTGTGTTGAGAATAGTGCAACGTTAACACAGTAAAATCAAGAAGAAAACACCAAAATTTAAATGGTTCGACAATGTGCATACATGCAGTGTATGGCAAAAAATTTCACTATTTTAAATTGAGGTTACAACATGATATATATACTGTCCCTAAACCTAATATTTTTGAAATCTCAAAAATACCCCCTATATTGTGTGGGTTCATGTATTAGGGATTTACTCCACTAGGTGGGTCCAAAGGTCCCTGCTTAGGGTAATTTCCACATCATTAGAGAAAAAAAAAACAAAAATCTAAGGAGTGGACCCTTGTACATAGAATGAGCATCAAATTGAACCTGATGCACCAGGTCTATGAACAAGAACTAATGACTGCAAAGAAAAGTTTATCAGGTATAGCCGTATAGGTACCCAGTGAGTCAGTCACACCATAAAAGTAAAGTTTAATTTACTTTCATTTTCCCTTGATCCAAGGGCATTTACGCAATTAATGATTTTTCTTTTTCTTGACTCTGTGCTAGGGTTTCACCACTCTGATAACAAAAACAGGTCTTCCTCTCAAATAGACCAAGCAAAGCACATTGGCCTTTCAAAAAGAAAAGAAAAAGGATACCGTGGAATTTGGATGCTTTGCTATCATTGGTCCGATCGATCGGTATTATGGACGTCCTCGCATTGGTCCGATTCCTCGCTGTTAGTCCTTTTCCCTTCGGCAGAACAGTGGAAGTTCATCTCGTTATTCTGCTCCGATTTCTGTGCCATTTCTGGATCACTGCAAGAACGTGTACTTCCTCCTGCTCCTCCTCTTCTTCTTCTTCATTTGTCTTAGGTCCTTTCTTTTCTTTCGTTATTTTATATATATTTCTTTCAGTATTCCCCATACCGATACAAAGCCAAGCATTTCGCTTCCCAGAAAGGGATCAACAAAACACTTACAAGCTGGAGGTTAACATCTTTCATCTTATAGATCTGAACTTTGATCTCTCTCTCTCATTCAGAAGCATCCAAGGTACAAAAAGACTGTTCTTTTCTCATGTTTATACAGAACGATCTCTCTCTCTCTCTCTCTCTCTCTCTCTCTCTCTCTCTCTCTCCCTCCCTCCCTCCCTCCCTCCCTCTCTCTCTCTCTGCACCGAGCTTATATCAGGGTTTTTGTGCCTTCGCATATCAGATGCATACCTAATCTTTCTTTTTCCTTGATCTCATACGTACATCCATCTTTGAGATTGGAGATTTATCTAATTGTGGTTTTCTGATCTTTTCTTTTTTGTTTTTCTTTTTTTCCATTTAGCTTCTTCACCACTTCATTTCTCCCTTTTAGGGCTGCCAAGGTGGGATGGAAAAAGATTTTTGGTTTCCTTCAAAAAAAGGAAAAGGAAAAAAAAAGCCTTTGTTAATATAATGTTACTGCTGCTTCATAAAGTTACATAAACCGTTAAGGTTGTAATTTTTTCTGGGTGCTTTCCAGGGGGAACTCAGGTTTGCATCTCTCCGTCTATCTCCGTCTATGTTTCTTACTCTTGCCAAACAAAAGAATAAGAAGAATGCCACAGTTTTGTTTAACAGATCTCAGAGAGAGAGAAAGGAGCTTCAATGGGTTTCCTTCTCGTTTTTTTTTTCCTCTTTATTTTCTGAGCGTTATACCGAAGAAAGTAATACTGATCGACTGGTGTTGCGGGAAAGACCTTCTGGAAAACCCTAAAAAAAAAAAAAAAAAAAAAAAAAATTTCCTTTCCAACAGATAAATTTCTAGTTTTATTATTTACATCTTCACTTTGGTCTCAAGAACCAACCATAAAAGAGGGATGAAATCTTCTCCGATGAAAGAGTTGCTCCCACTCTTTCTTTCCCACGTACGGAAACATGCAGTTAGACTAGACCTGGGCCCTGGCGAATAAACTCATATCTCCAAAATCAATCTCAACAAATCCCTTGCCGCCTATGGCTTACGAGGGGAACGCTACGACTAGGCAGTAAGGTTTTTCTTTCTTGTAGGCAACTGCGTAGTTAGGTTAGGTCTCCCACTAAAAAGGAGCAAAAGAATCTCCACTTAGGTTGCGTTTCGCCCTATTTCTCAGATCTCAAAATATGCCTGATTGAACTTTCTTTCGTGTAGGCAACTTTGTAGATATGGATGCTCTTTCTCGTACCTTTACTCTGGCAAAGCATATGTTGCTGTTTGTTGCCAATTTGAAAGTTTCTTTTTGATTACTAAGCGTTTCTGACCTGCTTAACTGGTTGCCTGTATCTTGCTTCAGCTTGGCTTTAAATTTCCTGCCGGATCTAGCAATAATTTCGTTTTTGGAGATGATTGAAATTTGAAATTACAAGGACAAATGGTACTTCACATGGAGCACTATCTAGACCCAACAGTTGGGGGTTTCTCTCTCTCTCTCTAGTTATTTTTTTTTATTTTTTTATTTTATTTTTGGTTTTGATAAGACAATCTTGCTTCAGGTAAAAGGCATCTGCGTCCTGGTAAAAGGCATCTCCAGCCCACCCCTTGCGTCCTGGTAAAAGTACTCGATTTCTTAACTATAATTTTGATCGAGTGAAAAATGCCGGTTCTCATTTAGCAAAGCTGTGCTCATAGTAAATTCTGAATGATTGGATGACGCAGTACTAACGTACTAGTACGTTCAATGAAAGAAACAATAACATCGATTGACAAAACAAAGATATTATTTTTCCTTTAAGAAAATTTTATGTTCTCCTTAAAGTTAAAAAAGATCATGATCCTTTTCCTATTCAAACCAGTTATTTTGAATTGTCAACCGTAATCCGTATTCGGCAATACACAGTCACAATAGTATTCAAGAGATATTGTTCTCCGAGTTTGTCCATAGAAAGCGTATTTGACATGGTACGTGGTTGTTTGCTTCAAAGATCACAACAGCCTTATGTCATGAAGTTAATGAAAATACATACATATATATATAATGAAAAGCATATACTTTGTTATCATGGAAATGTATGAAATAGACAATTATCAAGTAATAGAAAGCAGTATAAAGATTAAAGCAGATAACAAATCACCCGATGGCCATTGTGAATTCTTCTGTATCCTGGGAATCAAAGTATGTTCAAACAAAGGACATATCCTCTACAATGAGAGGAGTAAAATAGTTAATGGACAGTGCATGCGGCGGACTTGTGAGTGTTAAAAAATAAACTACTAATGATTTTTTTGATCAGGATCCAATCAAATGGTCTACAACGTGATTTCCACTCGTAAATAAGATACTGAAATCTCAAATTAAAGTTAATATGCTAACATACGACAGTACTGATATACGTACTTAGCTAATAAAAAGAACTATAGCGATCCACTTGGTCAACTAGCACCTTATTCTTGAACCCATTGAAGCTTGTCTTGGGTCAATTGCTTATTTTGAAACTTCAGTGTCACATTGTTTAACTTATGGGCATCAAAAGTAGGGTTGCTAAACGGGCCGGCCTGGTTCTGCGCGGGCATGATTAGCCCGTGCTTGGCAGGCCGCGGGCCGGCCCATCAAGCAAAACCCAAGCATGGCCCACGTGGCACGACTAGGGCTGGGCCGGGGCCAGCGGGCCGCCTGCGGACCTGAGGTAGTTTTTTGCAAAAAAAATATATAGAGCAAATAGAAAAAATAGTAAAAAAAAGTTACTTACCTCTTGAATCATGCCGAGATGAGGAGTTGCAAAAGTATTACTTGTATCTATTATCACTTAACTGTCCAAGTAATAATCGATGCAAATAATACTTTTGCAACTCAGATGTGAACAGGCTTGTTTAGTGATTTGCTGACGGTCGGGCTCAAGGAGCACTGTGATTCTGCCGGCCATTAGCAAAATCACTAAACATGACTTTACGAAGAAAATGAAGGAAACAAAAACAAAATTTTTATAACTTTCTTTGACTCTTGTTAAAAGATTGGCCAATGGTTTGCCTAGGGACCCCCCATGTGAGCATTCTGTCGAGTCTGTCAACCATTGGCCAAAACTTTAAATAAGATTCTAAGAAAGTAGGTGACGCTAGACAGAATAGCGATTATTCTGCAGGCTAGTTTGAACAGATAATTAACAAGGAAGAACACAAGCAGTTTGTCCAAAAACACAGAGAAATCGTCTCTGAGATTCAACTGAACTTTATTTAATCAAGTAATACTAAAATCAATTCACAAGCCGGACTTTATAGCAAAAAAGTGTCTATATTGGAAAGTTACTAAAAATGGCAAAATCCCCTAAAGCATGCCTAAATGAAATATAGAATAAAATAAGCAACCTATTAAAAATTAGGTCCAAATTGGGTTTAAAATCACTTCCAAATTGACAAACATATTACCAGAAATAGTAAAAAATAACTAAAAATAGTGATTTAGAGGGGAAACAACGGAATTTGAAGACGAAAAAGATGCACACCAACTTAGGTGGGTGTCCACGGCGTGCGCGCTGGAAATAGCTTTTGAATTGAGGCCATCTGTGCAATTCTGATAATCGTAGCTAAAGTTATGGCCAAAATACTAAAACACATTCAAAACTGCCCTAATTAGAAAGATATCACCATCACTTCCTGCCTTTGCGATGATCTGCCAACTCATGGTATTCCAGTGCCATCAATGTACAATCTGACAGCTCAGCATCATTTGTCTCGGATCCCCTGAATCAGTCGCCCCGGGTTGGAAAGAACTTGTCCTCGAGTTCAGAGTAATGCCATCTGAATCCACAAAACAAGGACTTAGGTGCTTCACATTAAAGATATCAGAAGTCTTCAAGTGGCTAGGAAGGCGCAACCTGTAAGCATTATCATTGATCTTCTGCAGTATCTCACAAGGTCCAATCTTCCGATCCTTAAGCTTATTATACTCGCCAACAGGAAAATGATCACGAGTTAATACTGCCCAAACAAAATCACCAACATCAAAAAGTACCTGACGACGATGATTGTCAACCCGAGTCTTGTACTTGGTATTGCTCTCCTGAATGACTAGTTTCACCTACTCATGGATACCTCGAAGATGCGCTGTCATCTCATCTGCTTTAGGACTGAAATGTCCTACACGTGGACTAGGGGCTAAGTCCAGCACCCCGGATGGGTTCTGACCATAAACAATCTCAAATGGGCTTAAGCCTGTGATTCTGTTTTTCGATCTGTTATAGGCAAATTCTGCCTGAGGTAATGCCAAATCTTACTGCTTCGCTTAGTTCCTGCCAAACACCTCAAAAGGTTGCCCAAACTCCAGTTCATTACTTTGTATGACCATCCGTCTGGGGGTGGTATGCACTGCTAAAATTCAACCTTGTTCCCAGTTTCTCCCACAAGCTCTTCCAGAATTGATTGATGAACATGGTGTCACGATCTGAAATGATGGATTGAGGAACACCATGCACGTGCCCAATATCCTTGAAGTAGAGATGGGCGATCCGGGTAGCATCCATAGTCTTCCTGCAGGCTACGAAATGGGCTATCTTGGAAAACCTGTCATGTAAGACCCAGGAATTTTAAGAAGTTTCAATTAAGAGTAAACAAAGATTAAAGGAGTTAAAAGTGGTTAAAGGTTTTAATTAGAGTAATTAACTCCAATTGGTTTGATTGGCTTGGGTTGGTTGTTTGGGTTTTGGTTTACTTTAAGTGAATAAGTTAAAATGGCTTGAGTTTGGTTTAATTGGGTTCGGGTCATTAAATTGGTTCAGCCGGTTTAAGAGGAGTATCAAATTTATTTGATGTTTAAGAGAACCCACGGGTTCTTTGTTTTCGACAGACAGTGAGAAGAGAAAGGAAAACCTGTAGAAGAAGGAGAAGAAGAGAGGAAGTAGGGAAGCTCTTAGCTTGGGTTCGCACATCTCTAAGTAAGTAGCACCCTTCCAACTATTTTTACGTGAAGAAATCGAGGTTTAGACGAGAAATAACTGTTTACTTAGTTCCTGCGATTTGAAGTTTTGTCGATTGATTTGAGATGAAGCATGTTTAGGATGTAGAACAAGTTGCAAATGGTTGGATTTATATTCTTGTGTGTTCTTTGGTAATTTCGAGCTTTAAAGTGTAGTGAAATCGAACTTTAGAGTGAAATTTATTGATTTGGGTATTTTAGGTCACTTGAAGAATAACCTTAGATTTGCCGTTATTTCTAGGTTAAATTGTTTTAGAATCATGTTAAAAAGTATCCTCAAATATTTTAGAAGCAATCCCCAAAGTTTTAGAGTCGTCTAATCAAGATTTGGTAGTGAAATCTCGAAGAAAAACCCCAAAAATCGCGTCTTTTGTGTAACCTGTGGAAGCCTTGATTTTTCGCCTGGCGCCTGAAGTATGGCTCGAGCGCCCTATCAAGCGCCCAACCAAAATTTCACCTAAAAGCCGAGTGCCCAAAGCGTTGCTTGAGCAACCATTCGAGTGCCTAGCCTGAGTTTTTTGAACCCGAAAGCTGAATTTGGCCGCCTGAAGCAGGCTCGAGTGCCTGTTCGAACGCCCAAGTCAGAAAAACCTTATTTTTCTAATGTGAGATGATTTTCACTATAAAATTGTTTTTAATCAAATCCAACACATGTACATTTAAGATTTAAGTATTTAGGAAGTGCTTCCATAGGACTTTCAATAAAGTTCTATTATAAAATGATTTTGGGTATGTTTTTCCTAAACTAATCCTTTAAGATACTCTTGGTTCTATTTTTCATGGAATGAGGTTATTTTGTCTACATTAGTTGGAACACTCCTATGAGATTTATTTTCTAAGGTTATTCAAGGTACAATTGGCATTCTTATGATGTAATCGAATTTGTGGTTGTGTATTACCTCAATCAGTGTTGCTTTGGTATTGTAAGGAAAAGATGCTTTTGAAAATAAATGTACTGAGTTGTAAACCATGCTAAGGTTGTTGAACCGTGGTTTGGTGGGCTTGGTTGTAGAATGGATCCATGTCTAAGCTAGGTAGTGTGTTGGGATGACTTGTGTGAAAAGTTTATACTCTTGTCTAGGATGTGATGCACGATTCTAGGGGTTATGGACGGCCGTTCACCCTAGCTCGTGAGGGACCGAGGGTTGTGAACTTGCATCCACCTCAGAATGTGCCATAACAACCCGTAAAGTCAACTTGATCGTCTAATAGAGATCACTAACTCGATCGTCTGAAAGAGATCACTAAACTGCTAAATAGTTGGACTGGGTTGTACTTGCCAGCTCATGCATGTCCCATACTTAAGTGTTCCGTTTTGGAAGAGCGATCCTAACTAGATCTTTCTATTTTAAGTCATGAGATGGCGAATTGGACAATTGAATTAGATCATTGTTATTATTTGAGATTTTACTGAGCTCGTGATTTGGATTAATCTGATTTTAAACTACTGATCGATTTAGCCGTGTTTGACAAGAATGATTTTAAATGAAATATTGTTTATATGAGCATGTTATATTATTTTTGAAAACTGCATAAACTGTTCTTATCATGCATTATGCTACTTACTGGGACATTAGTCTCACACGTGTTTTGTTTTTATCGGTTTAGTTTTCAGATCCTGGCAAGGACGATATTGACGGGTAGATGTTTGATTTATGTAAATTGAGAGTTATGATATTGTATTTTGTATTTAGTTTGGTGATGTAGTTGACTCTAGTTTAGTAGAATATTGTTCATTTCATGTTCTTCTTCACTCTGATATATCGATCTTGGATGAAAAATAACCCTTTGGAGATGAGTTACGGTTTTGCTACGTAACTCGGATCCGGGGTGTTACATGCCAACCACAACAAAGATAGAATCTGAGGCTCGTTGGGTCCGGGATAAGCCTAACACAAAGTCCATGCTGACATCAAACCAAGGAGCTTCAGGAACAGGCAAGAGGTGTACAGATCCGCGTTGGTGAGAACTCCCTTAGACCGTTGGCACACATAACAACGATCCACAAAATGAGCCACATCACTACTCAGTTTGGGCCGATAAAAATCTGAGGAAATAAGGGCCATTGTCTTATCTATGCCAAATTGACCCTCATTGTGAAGTTCACTTATAATTTGCTGCCTCAGGGAACAATTTGGAATACACAACTGTAATCCACAAAACAGATATCCATTATGCAAAATAAAATCATGGCGGAGACCATCAGTTACCTCCTGAATTATCTTTCCGAAAGAGTGATCTGCTGCATATAGAGCCGGCAAAAATTGACCCGACCCAACGGGTCAACCCAACTAACCCGATTATAAACGGGTTGGGTTGACTCGTTTATTAATTGGGTCGGGTGCGGGTTGGGGTTTGCCCAACCCGCCTGTAATCGGGTCAAATCCGATTATGACTCGCCAACCCGGTTATGACCCGATTAAAAAAAAAGTGTAAAAAATGGCATTAATCAACCCGATTATGACCCGAACCCGACCCGATTATGACCCGATTACCCCATAATCCTACTTTAAAAATATATATATATATATATATATATATATAATCGGGTTGGCGGGTTGAACCCGTTTATTGGCGGGTTGGGGTTTTCCCAACCCGCCATTAATCGGGTCAACTCGAACCCGACCCGTTCAACCTTGACCCGATTACGACCCGACCCAAACCCGACCCGTTGCCAGCTCTAGCTGAACACATATCTGTAAAAGCCTCAAAGCTTGTAACTATGTTACTCATGGTAGTGAGAAGTATGGTCCGACGACTTAGGGCATCAGCAACGCAGTTCAGACTTCCTAATTGGTGTCTTAGCGTGAAGGTGAACTCCTGCAAGTACGCCACCCATTTGGCATGCCGTCTACTCAGTTTGTGTTGCCCATTGATGTACTTCAGTGCCTCATGGTCAGTAAACAGGATGAACTCCTTCTGTACGAGGTAGTGACTCTAATGCTTTAGGGACTGAATTATGGCATAGAACTCCAGATCGTAGGTGGAATAGTTTTTCTTTAAACCCGAGAGCTTCTCACTGAAAAAAGCAACCAGACGTCCTGTCTGACTCAGAACACCACCAATGCCAGATGCATCATAGTTTACCTTAAACACCTTGTCAAAGTCTGGAAGTGCCAAAACTGGTGCTTCGATCATCTTTTGCTTGACCAACTGAAAGCTGGTTTCTGCCTCCTCTGACCACTTGAAGTCTCGTCTCTTGAGGTACTCTGTGATAAGAGCAATCAGAGTACTAAAATTTCTGATGAACCATCTGTAGAAGGATGCCAAGCCATGCAAGCTTCTAACATCATGTAAGGTCTTTGGTCTGGGCCACTCCACAATGGCGTCTATCTTGGATTGATCGACATGAACATCATTAGTAGACACCACAAAACCAAGAAAAGTGACAGAACTGATGAAAAAAGAACATTTCTTGGGATTGACAAACAGGCGTTCCATCTTCAGCATCTCAAACACAGCACGGAGGTGATCAAAGTGTGAGGCCCACATATGACTATAAATGAGGATATCGTCGAAGTAAACCACAACGAACTTCCCCATAAAGGCTACAAAATCTGGTGCATGAATCTCATGAAGGTGTTGGGCGCATTGGATCGTCCAAACGGCATGACCATCTACTCATACAACCCATGTTGTGTCTTAAACGCTGTCTTCCATTCATCCCTTGGCCTTATTCTGATCTGGTGGTAACCCCTCTTAAGGTCAATTTTTGAAAAGACCTTAGAACCGAACAGCTGATCCAATATGTCATCCAAGCGGGGAATCGGAAACCGATACTTCACAATAATTTTGTTGATGGCTCGATTGTCCACACACATGCGCCAAGAGCCATATTTCTTTGGTACAAGTAAAGCAGGGACTGCACATGGGCTCATACTCTCACGAATGTAGCCCCTCTCCAATAGCTCCTCCACCTATCGTTGAAACTCTTCAGCTTCCTTGGGACTAAGGCGGTATGCTGGTCGGTTAGGCAAACTTGACCCTGGAACAAGGTCAATCTAGTGTTGGATATCCCTCAAAGGCGGCAGCCCAGGAGGAAGATCCTCTGGCATTAGGTCAGCGTACTCTGCTAGAAGCTACTGGATTTCTGCTGGTAAGTCAAAGTCTATGGCCATTGCATTGTTCTCACAAGGTAGTAGGGCATATACGACATCTCCATGCCCAATCTCATCTAGAAACCTGGACATAGAAAGCAGGTTAGTAGTACAGGCTAGTGGTATAGGATGGGGTACTTCCTACCGGGGTGTTAATACAACCTTTTTCCCCTTAATGTAAAGGGAATAAGTATTCTTCCATCCATCATGGGTAACACTGCGATCATACTGCCAAGGTTGACCCAACAGTACATGACACGCATCCATAATCACAACATCACACTAGGCATTATCAACTAATTTTTTTTCCAATTGAAACAAACGACGGCATCGCCTATCAACTGTTACCTCACTGCCTATATTCAGCCACGACAACCTGTATGGCTTAGGATGACGATCCGTCTTCAACTGCAATTTCTGGACAGCCTCTTCAGATACTATGTTCTCACAACTGCCGCTGTCAATGATCATCTTGCAGACTTTATCTGCTACTGTGCAGGTCGTGTGGAAAATATTGGTCCTCAGCCAATCATCCCCTAAATAGCCCTTGGGGGTCAGTAGGCTCTTGCGAACGACCAGAGTCTCATGGCCATCCCTATACAACACGTCACCATCGTCATCATCATACACGGGTTCTTCAATCTCCTTAGTCTTGTCTACCACGTCTTCCTCAATCAACAAATTTCTGCCCTTTTGATTTGTAGGCTTCCTGCAATCAGTAGCCATATGCCCCTGTTCACCACAACGAAAACATCTAATAGTAGAGTTAGGATTACCCTACTGTGGCTGCTGGGCAGAACGGGAGTCCTGAGGGTGAACTGGTGGATTGTTTTGATCGCTCCTGATCACTGGTCTCCTGTTTTGTTGTTTTTCAACTGCAAGTGCACGCTAGTATGCCTCAGAGACAGTCACAGTGAATGAAGACTGAGGACATCTTGCAGATTCTAGTGCAAACCTCCCAAATACTGTGCCACCATCTGTTCCTCCGTCTCAGATAAATCGTTCCGGGTGATCAACTGGTAGAACTCCTCCGTATAATCATCCACTAATCTCGCACCCTGCCTCAACGTATGAAGTCGTTGAAATAAGGTTTGAGTATAGCCGAAGGGAAGGAAGTGGCCCTTCATTTTCTTCTTCATCTTCTCTCAATCAGTGATCTTGGTCTTGCCCTGCCTGTCTCGTGAACGTCGCAACTGCTCCCACCACGCAGATGCTCTGCCTTTGAGTTTGATGGCGACTAGTTTCACTTTATATGATCTGGAACTTCCTTGTAATAAAAAATATGTTCCACTTCGTCTAACCAGTCAATGAATCCCTCGGCCTGTAACGTACCAGAAAACTCTGGCAGATTGAACCGAAAACCGAGATCTTCACGACGCTCCTTCCGACCACGGTACCCCCTGAATGGAGCACGATTGTGATAGGGTTTTCGAAAGTGGAATCAGAATTGTGATCGGAGACCTCACGATCCTCGAGATCACTCGCCTCTAGACGCTGGGTTAACTTTGTGATTTGCCTCTGCAAATCTTCAATCATTACATCTTGAATGCTACGATCATGGTGATGAGCTTCCTCATTCGGAACCTGCCTACGACGACCATGACCACGACCACCAGCCATTAAAACTGATGAAATTTCATCCCAGGAAGATGTTGACGCTCTGATACCAACTGACGCCAGACAAAATAGTGATTATTCTGCATGCTAGTTTGAGTAGGTAATTAACAGGGAAAAACACAAGTAGTTTGCCCAAAAAAACAGAGAAATCGTCTCTGAGATTCAACTGAACTTTATTTAATCAAGTAATACTAAAATCAGTCCACAAGCCGGACTTTATAGCCAAAAAGCGTCTATATTGGAAAGTTACTAAAAAAAGCAAAATCCCCTAAAGCATGCCTAAATGAAATATAGAATAAAATAAGCAACCTATGAAAAATCAAGCCCAAATCGGGTTTAAAATCACTTCCTAATTGACAAATGAAATATTACCAGAAATAGCAAAAAATAATTAAAAATAGTGATTCGAAGAGGAAAACAGCGGAATTTAAGGTCGAAAAAGATGCACACTGACTTAGGTGGGTGTCCACGGCGTGCGCACCGGAAATAGCTTTCCGAATTTGGGTCATATGTGCGATTTCGATAACCGTAGCCAAAGTTATGGCCAAAATACTAAAACACACTCAAAACTGCCAGAGCCATCAATGTGCAATCTGACAGTTCAGCATCATCTGTCTCAGACCCCCTTGCATTAGTAAGAAGAGAAGAGAAGATACGAGAAGAGGTGTGGTTTGGAGTGGGAAGGGTTAGGACTATTTATAGAAAACCAAAAGTGGCATTTTACCACCTCTACTCTCAAATATGACTGTTATTTGGCTGTTGGAAGGGTAGAAATGGTCAATTACAAGTATACCCCCTAATATGGCTGTTTGGGGGTAAAATTGTAAAAAGTTACTTTTTGCACTTTTTTGGGGTAAAAAACAACTAGCCAAATGGCCAGCCGTTTGTGCCTGGCGGGTCGGCACACGGCCACAGGCCGATGTGCCTTAACGGGCCATAGGCCCAAATATCAGGGCACGGCCAGGGCCACAGACCATGCCAGCCCACAAGCATGCCCGGGCTGGCACAAGCATGCTTAAAACGGGCTGGGCCGTGGCAATAAGCAACCCTAATCAAAAGTATGTACATTTACAAGTTTCATTTTCTCATTTGCTTTCAAAGAAGAGAAAAGGCGGCCTCGAATGCACAAAGGCGGCCTCATATGTGCATTCCTAACTTGGATTCACGATGTTTTTATACGTATTTGCTCTTCATAATAGATTCACTCTGCTTCCATTTAAGTACAAAGCTGACAAAAAAACATCTTTTCTTTCCCCTACCAAACGATCCTCCAGAGTTGTGTTCACAAAAATTGAGAAATCTGGTTGTAACCATATAAGAGGAAGTTTAATACTCAGCCTTTGAAGAGTATGATTAGGGTTAATTTGATCGAGATGAATGCCGTACTAGAAATATGTTGGCTTGGCCCCAGAATCTGAACTCATGCCACTTGTGTATTCCAGAAACACCAAACCTGAGAGTTCAAAATCTTTACTTTTTTTTTTTTGAAAAAACCCACTAAGGTAGGAATAATTAACCTTAGTGGCACTCCAACGGAGGGAGGGGGGTTGAGGCAGACCCCGACCTGTAGATTAAAATCAAATTCAAAAAAGGGTTACAACAAATAGGGGGGACATCCAACCTTACCCTAATAAAATTCAAAGAAACCGATAAAGCCAGCAAGAGGTAAGAACCCCAAACCTCAGCCGAATACAACACACCCAGATAGGGTACAAAACAGTTAAGATATAGTTCAAATCTATTTTCTAAAGTGAAATAAATTAGTTCTATCATCAAAAAGAGCAATTCTAACCTCATGAGGAAGACTAGAGATAGAATTAAAAGTGTAGCTCTCTTGTCTTGAACAACCTTCATTGGCCAAAGAATCTGCCACCGAGTTTGCTTCCCTATAGACATGTTTAAAAGTTCTGTTGTGCTTGTTGATTCTAGCTGAAATTTCTCTCCAAATGAATTGGTGTTGCCAGGGGATACCTTTGTTGTTGTTGAAGCTGTCCACAAGAAACTTAGAGTCGCTTTCAATACATATATCTTGAAATCCCAAGCTGTCCACCAATCTAAGACCGTCTCTTAAAGACAGGATTTCAGCCATGGTGTTAGTAGCATAACCATAAAAGGCTGAATAGCCGAACAAAAACTCCCCATTGGAGGATCTTATAACTGCCCCACCTCCACTGATCCCCAATTAACCATTGAGACACCAGATAATTTACCACGTGCTCTACATGCATGTTCTTAGAATTGAATAATCATCCTCGTATTGGCTTTGAACAACTTCTTACTTGGGCGAAGTTGATTTCTTTTCACCTTAATTCTTTAACCCATAGAACTGATTATACCATAAAAATCACTTTTAGTTTGGAGCTAGTGAAAAACAAACATGATGTTTACGAAATCAGTAAATCGGATTGCTTGTTTGTTTCACAAAAGTAATTTAGTAGCATGTTTTCTGATCACCATGTGCTATTATGCAGCAGCATTCCAAAACACATGTTGCTTGGCCAATTAATTAATGCACCGAGATGTAGTAATCACTAAATATCACAGCGCTGCACATATCTCACTTGCTTTAATATGGAATATTTTGTCTCAACATTTTCAAGTCCAGGTTTTGGTAACTGCAGCATTGCCCAATTTCTCAAATCCTTACTAATCAGTTCATTTTGGTCTGGTACTGGTAGTAGCTTTTAAACCATGTTCTTCCATGCAACTTGGATCCATTGATATTTTGAGATGTTTCAGAAATGTTATATCAAGCATAAAAGCTGAACTAGTGGCTTGCAAAAAAGAATGTAAGTTTTATTCTCACTACAAAATAAGTTTCTTTCTGTGGTAGTGACCAACAGCGGTCGAAATGCTGGTGAAACAATCACTGCGAAATTTTCACAAATAATATCTTAAGCTCATAGAAAATCACTTATATGATTCCTACCAGAAGAGGATCACTTTTGGGGTCATGAGGGGCTTCTGAAGTAGTTGTACTGAAGAAGTTGAATTTTTTCTGTATCCTCACATTTCATTCATGTTTCTGTCCTTATTGTTGAGTCTGTTAAATAAAAACTCAGCAGTATCTTTAGCCACAAATATTTTGGCAACCCCTGCAAGTTCTGATTTGATAATCAACCTATAAGAATTTTTGGCTTCTGTGGTATAAGTTTTCAAATTCATTTGCTCACAATAAACATAAACCTTGCAGAAATACACAATATAGACAGAGACCAAAAATTTTGTACATATTTCTATAGGGTTGGCTGTCACCATATCCTTCTTGTTGAAAAATTTGCTTAGAGTTGAATTCCCTTCTTGGGAATCTATTATTGACATAATTAAAGGTCCCAATATTTAGTAAGAACCCAAATGAGGTACAAGTTCAATCACTTATGGAATTTATGAGTTCTTTGTGCGTTTTCATCATCAAAATTGCTTCTAGTATGGAAAATTTAAAGTTTATTGGCTTTGATAACATCGAAGAAACCATCTATTAGTTTGGCATTATCTTATATTGTAGTCATGAATAACGTCCTTCAATAAATTTGTGTATGCCACTTTCATCATGTAATTATCTTAATTAGAGAAGCTAGATATTTAATTTAATGCCTCAGAAAAGAACTTCTAATTTTGTGTTTTTGAAAATGTTTTCATCTCCAAGGCCCTGTGAGTAAATCCTCATCCAAAGAAGAAAAGGGTAACTAGTCCTATGAATCACTCATCACAGTCCCAAAACCAAGAGATATCTAAGTAACTAATCAACAAAAATAAGCCATATACTGGCAGAAGACTGGAAAAGCTACTAAAAATTAAAAATAAAAATAAAAAAGAAAAAATCATGAATATGTATATTAAAACTGAGAAGGAATTCATGCTAATTGAATTATGCTACAGAATGAGAAGAAAACAACTAGTATTCCGCTTCTTCACTTTAATATTTGATTGATTCACCCTAATGGTGGAAAATGAAAAGAAGATGAAATTTATTCCACTCTCAGTTCAAAAAAAAATATGGTGAAGCAAGGAAGAGATAGACAGTTATTTGGTTTAGAACCTCTAGAAACAACACAAATTTCCCATTCACATGCATCATATCATAAAACATTCTGTTTCAACTATAGAAAAGAACACAACTCTTTTCCACAAGAAACCAGAAAATGTTAACCTTTTACTTTCGATGGAAGGAACAATCAGGTAGATAATTAAGCAGAATATGCGCAACAACACAGACTGTAAATTGATCTCGAACACTTTAAACCATGAGTTGAAACTGGTCTTGCCGGTTCAATAAAATTATTTCCTGCATAATGCAAAAGTAACAACAGAAAGTTACATTTTAATGACATGTGCCATGTGTGGAATTCTCTGAAATCAAAATTCTCAAGCAAAAATATATTTTCCTAAATTTATTGATAAATTACATGGTACTTTTATATTACTGTTCCCAAAAAATTATCCAAGGAAAATTCAAGATTTTTCCAAGCCCCCCAAAAAAATAAATAATAATAAAAAAAAAAGTAATTGCAGTTTCTGTATTCACTTAGACTAGACTTTGTATTTTTCCATCAATAAAAACTACCAAAGAAAAAATGAAAATCTAATATTAACATGTTCATTTCTTTTAAGGAGAATAAAAATCAGTCATATGCAAAAATTAAACAGTACAAATACCCAAAAAAAAAAAAAAAAACACAAAAAGAGGGCAAACATTTTAAAACAACAAAAGATACAATTGGTAGTCCCCCCACCCCACACACCAAACAAAAAATTGAAGAAATTTTCCTCTTATATCAGAAGATTGAGAATTTCACACAAACTCCAGCAAAATAATTCACTACACATTTAATATATATATATTATGCAAACTGTTTTCCTAAATTTTAAATTTTTTTAGGCAAAACTGGCCCTATAAAATCAAGCCCCTTCTCTTGTATCATGATGCATGCAAACATTACCATCTCCCAAGAAAATTTTATATTGAAACCATATAGCATATATTAGATGACTTGGCTTAAAAGAAACAAAGAAAGCTACTTAGATTGTTTCTAATAATTTTGCTTTAATTATCTTGGGATAGAGGTTGTTCCTGGTATAATAAACAATTTCAAAAGACAGATGGAATGCAAATTACTGTTGTGTCATTGAGCAGCTCATTTCACCTATCTCCATCTTTTGATTGTCCTAGCAGATTGATAACATATTCGGTGCTCTTGCATGTATATGCCAAAATATATAACTTTTGCCTTGGGGGAAATTGCCACCTCTAAATTTTTGGTACTAGAGTAAGATATATTCCTAATATTTATCTTCTGTATCATAAAATATCTTTACATATAGTCCTCATGTAGATCATTAAATGTTTTCTCTCAATAAAATCATATCATCATTATGTCAAGTAGTAAGTCTGTTTCAATTTGAGGCGATTTGAGGCGACTTTTGAGGCGATTCTTCACTTGTCCCGAGGTGGTTTGACATTGCGTGGCTCAAGGTGGATTTTCATTTTACCTTCGCTCTAGTCCGGTCGGTTTCTCTCCCTGTCTTTTCTTGCTGAGAGCTGTTTTGCTCGAGTTTTAGGGTGGTTTCCTTTCTGGTTTCTAGCTATCACCTGGTATTGTGTTATTTTCATCTGGCTCTGTGATTTTCATCCTCTTCTCCGGCTTGTGGATTATCCCCCGCTCTTCCCATCTTGTGCTGTCTCCCCTGCCTTCCTGTTGGTGTTCCTTACTTTCCAGTTCGTTGCCCCCTAGATGAACTCAGCGTAGTGCTCTTTGGGTTTTCTGCTGATCGTTCTTCTTCCCTCAAGGTCAGATGGAGGATATTGAAAATAAACTTCAAAATCTTCTCATCCCTTCTCGTCCGACTAAAGCTTTCTCTTTGCTGGAAAATGAGAAGACCCGCCTTCGGGAAAAATGGCAGTTTCTGGCTATTGTCGATTGTGTTAAGGTGGTCCCTTCTTTCAATGCAATGAAAAATTTTGTCGAAAGGGCTTGGAAACCATTTCGAGTGATGTCGTTTTCCCCGGTGACTGTTTCGAGATTCCTGGTCATTTTTGGAACTCAGAAGGATCTTCATAATATGTTGGCAGCTCGACCGTGGTTCATTAATGGGTCCTTATGCATCATTGAAGAAATTTCCAACCCAGAAATAGCTGATACGCTGATTTTATCTGAATTCATCATATGGTCCCAACTTATTGATCTTCCGCGTGCGTTGCACGATTCTCAAATCATTTCTCGCCTTGGTAATGAATTTGGAAGGACTCTTCTTGTGGAGCTCCCTATGTTGCCTGAGAGTCCTTATGTTTGCATCAAGTGGTCGCTGCCTATTTCAGAAGCCATCCCTGCTGGCTCTTTCGTTGAAGATCTGCAGGGAGAAAAGATCTGGGTCATATTTGCACACGAGGGTATACCGGAGTTTTGCTTTTTTTGTGGTCTGTTAGGGCATAACCTAAACAGCTGCTCCAAGTTGAATCCGGGTGACCAACTTAGTGTCCCTCCTAAGGACAATTCATCGCTGTACTCAGATCGTAATCGGGTGTCATCCCGCAGGCGACGGTATTTTCAGACTCCGGCAACGGAAATCGATGCGGGTCGAGGCGATGCGAATAGGGAGTTCTCGGGTCGTCCAGCGTCTTTGCAGGGTTTCTCGGGTATCCATTCTCATGGTCAATCGGGCTCCAACCTGGAATCTATTTCAGAGAGGGCTTCAACATTTGATGGGCTTGTAGTGCCAAGTTTGGCCCAAGAGAAATCAGTTTCTGAGATGGCCTGGAATCAGCTATCACCCAATGAGAACCATGGTGGCCTAGCCCATATCCTAGATGGGTATTTGGGCACTGCAAGTGGGGCCTCATCTTTTGAACCATCCTGGTCTTCTAAGCCTAGCCCCCTGCGCCAGGGCCTCTCCTCCCCTCCGTTATCCTCCTTTATTTTTACTTCAGCTTGCCACCCTGGTCCGTCAAAGGAGAAGAAAGTTGTGAATCTCCTATTATCTGATTTTTTCCCTTCTGAATCTCAGGTTCCTTGGAGTCCGAATAAGTTAAGTCTTTCAGTTTCACCACACCTTTCCTTATCAGAGATTCCAGAGGTACCTAAGTCGAAGACTAGAAGAAAGCCTCACATGCTCAGGCGGCCAACCCAGGGAAAAAAAATGAGAGCTTTGAGATGGAGACAGACCAGCAGTTAACCAAAGACAACCATTTAAACTAGAAGAAAAAACGAAAGCTCTCGCCTGAACTGAATCACCTTTGTTTCTCCCCTTCACCTGAGTTGGAGGGAGGCTCTGTTTAGATGAAATTCCTTATCTGGAACTGTCATGGCATTGGTCAAGCCGTGACACAACGTCACTTACAAGACCAATTTTTGAAACACCGTCCAGACATTGTTTTTTTGTCTGAAACTTTTGCATCTCAAGTGCAGGCTGATAAAGTCATTCGTAAATTGCATTTTAGACACTCCTTTGTGTTACCTGTTGCCGATCAAAAAGAGGGTTTTATAATTCTATGGAACATGGATATTTCTGTGGATGTGGTCTCCACTCTTGAATGGGCGGTTTTGTTGCAGATTTCTTTCAAGGGATTAACCTGGCTTGTCTTCTTTATCCATGCAAGCTCCAAAATTCAAATCCAAGTTGATCAATGGCGTTCCATTGAAGAACTTTCTCGAACTTTTTCAGAACCTTGGATTCTTATGGGGGATTTCAATGCATTGCTGCATGTCAATGAAAAACGTGGTGGGCTTCCTCCAAATAGAGGTCAAATGGAAAAGTTCAGAGATTTAGTTGAAGATTGTAATTTAACTGAAATTCAGATGAAGGGGCCTCGTTTTACGTGGTGCAATGGCCAACAGGGAAATCGAAGAATATCTGAAAAAATAGATAGAGTCTTTGGTTCGATTGATTTGTTTCATTTGTTCCCCAATCCAGTTGTTTTTTCTCAACCAATTATAGCTTCAGACCACTGTCCACTGGTACTTGAATTGATGCCTTCAAACAAAGCTCGGGGTAGGCCTTTCAGATTCGAAGCCTTTTGGGTAGAAGAATCCAGCTGTTATGGTACCATCAAGGATTCTTGGGAACAAGGTGCAAATTCAGACAATACCAGAAACATTAGATCCAAGCTTTCGGCCTTATCAAGGGATCTGCGAATATGGAACAGGGACATAGTGGGTGATCTCTTTAAGAGGAAGGAGGTGTTATTTGGAAAGATTCAGAAAATCCAGAACAGAATCTAGGGACATGCTGATGATTTCCTCATCCGGTTAGAATTGAAGCTTCAAAGGGATTATGCTAATGTGTTAAAACAGATTGAAATCTTATGGTTCCAGAAATCTCGAGTGTCATGGTTACGATTTGGAGATGGAAACACGAAATTTTTCCATCAGTCTACAATTTTCAGAAGACAGAAGAATGTCATTTTCTCTTTGCTAGACTCTGATAACCGAGAGGTGTCGACAAAGCCTGAATTGGAGAGATTGGTCGAATCCCACTTTCGTCAAGCCTATTCTCAACCGTTACAATGGTGTGAAATGGATATGCCCAGCCTCATCTCTCATCAAATCACAATCGAGCAGAACAACTCCCTTTGTCACATTCCCCTACCTGCAGAAATATGGGCTACGGTACAAGACATGGGCTTGTACAAGAGCCCTGGGCCGGATGGCTTCCAGGGAATATTCTACCACACTTTCTGGGATATCGTGGCTGATGATGTCATTCATACGGTCCAAAGTTTTTTCCGAGATGGTTTGATGCCTGCTGAGCTGAATCACACATATATTTATCTTATACCCAAGGTAAATCATCCAAGGAAGATACAAGATTTCCGACCGATTGGCTTATGCAATTTCATCTACAAAATCATTTCTAAGATCTTGGTCAACCGTTTAAGACCGACTCTGTCCAACTTGATTGCCCCTGTGCAAGCAGCTTTTGTGCCTGGAAGGTCCATTAGCGAAAATATTATGATCCATCATGAAGTCCTACATTGTTTCCAGAGAAAGAAGAAGAAGGCTGCAAAATCCAGATCGAACAGGAAAATGGACAAAGGAATGTATGCCTTAAATATTGACTTTTCTAAAGCATATGACAGACTAAATTGGAACTTTCTTCAGAAAGTTATGCAGGCCTTCGGATTCAGTCCCACTTTCATAAATTTGATCATGGTATGTGTCAAATCTGTTTCATATAGTGTGTTACTAAATGGGATCCCGTTGCGTAGGTTCGATGCTGAAAGAGGGTTGCGTCAGGGCGACCCCCTTTCCCCGTACCTATTCATTCTCTGTCAGCAAGTCTTATCAAGTGCTATCAATCGGGCGGAGACTGATGGTCGGTATAACGGTATCAGATTAAGAAGTGGAGGTATGCAAATCTCACACCTAATGTATGCTGATGATATAAATTTCTATGGCTACACTTCTGAAAGAGAGGCAAATGCACTTGCTCGGCTTGTCCAACGGTATTGTGTGGAATCAGGACAAGAAATTAACCAAGAGAAATCTTCACTACAGTTCAGCAACAATACCTCCCGGATCAGAAGAGCTCAAATTCGTAGAATCTTCACAGTTCCTCAATCTCAAGGTTTTCACAAATACCTGGGTATGCCAGCATTGGGACGAAAGATAAGGGCTGGAGATTGTGCAGAACTCATCATGAAAATGAAGTCTCGGCTTGCAGGCTGGAAGGCGTTAACTCTCTCCCAAATGGGTAAACTAACCCTGATTAATTCAGTTTTAAGTGCTCAGCCAATTCATTATATGAGCTGTTTTTTCCTCCCATCTGAGATTACTAACAAGTTGGATCAAATGGCACGAGAATTTTTTTGGAGGAAAAATTCGACTCAATCAGGTATCCATACTATATGTTGGGAGAGGATGACGCTTCCTTGGAGGAACGGCGGCCTGAACATCAAGAGATCCAAGGCAATGAATCAAGCTCTTCTCCTCAAATCTGCCTGGCATCTAACGGTTAATAGGGACACCTACTGGGGGAAGCTTATGAAAAACACTTACTTTCCACAATCTCAGTTTTTGCATGCCTTGTGCAGATCTAACCATTCGTTTGGATGGAGACAACTGCATGCTTTGAAGAAGTGGATCATCCAAGGAAGTACATGGACTATCTCCACAGGTGTAGATGTTAGCATCATCCATGATAAGTGGGTTCAAGCGTGCTCAGAAAATATTCAGATACAAAAGAATCATGATCACTTTATTCTATTAACAGTCAGCCAGTTAATTGAACAACATGCAGGCACATGGAATGTCCAACTTGTCAACTTCTTCTGGGAGCCGGACATGGCAAGGAAGATTCTGAGCACCCCTATCGATCTGGCTCATGGACAAGATTGCCGTTTCTGGGCAAATACCGCTTCCGGTAAATTCACTGTTGCCTCGGCTTATCGATTTCTCACGGATATATCTGCAAGCCCATCAAACCCAATCTGGTTATCAATGTGGCATCTTTTCTGTCCTAACAGACTAAAACTTTTCATGTGGAAGTGTCTCTCAAAGGCTGCACCTACTGTGGATTTACTAAACTCGAGGATTGGAGGGTTCGATGCTACTTGTATCCTATGCCAAGAACAGCCAGAGTCCATTGAACATTTGTTTCTTCATTGTCCCTTCTCAAGGGCTGTTTGGATTAAAGGGATTGGAGGCAGCACCCTGAGCTACGGTCCATCCTCTTCCTTCCTTTTGTGGTTCTCCAATTTACTTACTATGCCATCTCCATCTTCAAGTCCACATCAGTTCAGCAAAAGTTTGTTCTTCTCCTCTGTGATAAATTTTGTATGGGCCATTTGGAAAGCAAGAAATGAAGGAATTTTTGAAAGACTTCGACCATCAGTGGATAGAACGTGTATCTTTCTTCAAAAACTTCAAGATGATTCCTATGTTTTGGAAAACATGAAAAACCTTACTGCTGAAGTTGGAGTTTCTCTACAGGTTTCTTGGAGGAAGCCATCTGCCAACTCCATAAAGATCAACTTTGATGGTGCTTTTAGACGAAGCTTGTCTCTTGCATCTGCTGGTGGTATTGCTCGTGATGAACATGGCAATTTCCTTGCTTGTTTTGCTACACAAGTGGATGCTGTTTCAAGCCTTCAGGCGGAGGCTATTGCTGCCCTGGAAGCTGTCCGGATGGCCATTGCTTTAAGTTTCTCTTCGGTGGTTTTTGAAGGAGATTCCCAAGTGCTGATAAGGATCCTTTCTTCTGAAATCAAGTCCATTCCTTGGAGTATAAGCGCTGCAGTCGGTACCATTCGGAGTCTTTGCTCTCAACTTCTCTCCGTTTCGTTTTCCCATACTTTTAGGGAAGCAAACAAAACAGCAGATTCGTTAGCTAATTATGCTCTTGATAATTTTAGCTGTGTTTGGAGAAGGTCTCCTCCTCTGTTTCTTCTGAATCTTCTTTTTGATGAGAGGAGAGACGCTGTGTATGTCCGTTCTCGTTAATACAATTCACTTTTGGTTACCAAAAAAAAATCATTATGTCAAGTATTTTATTGCCAAGATCCTTCCTTACTTCTCCCTGGATTTCTCAGGACCCAATATTCAATCTGCTGCAAAGAACATTTTCTTTTATGAAGGAAATTCTACAAAACCTGTATTGCTTTTCCAGGGAATTTCAAGCTACTATTGAATTAAAGGACATAACTGTTGCTAAAAATTCTTGTTGCTTTACTGTTAATATAACCATGAATTGCAAATGGATAATAAATCACTCTCAGTTCTGGTTAGGTTCATCATATGCTTTAACTTAGATCAAACTTCTGCTAGAGATTAAAATGTTTGACAAGATGAAATGGAAGAAAATCCTCCTTATGATTTGATAATTGGCACCCCCTTGGATCTCTATACACGAGATTTGGAGCTAGAATAATGTACGGCTCTGGTCTAACCACAGATGCAAAAGTGGAGCAGATTATTACAAATGGTGAATGGGATCCCCCACCTGCTCGGTCTCATACTCTCATGGAGGCGTGGAGTGCTCTACAACAGCTACCAAGCCCAGATATGGATCGACAAGATCTAGTAAGTTGGCTCTCAACTCAAGCAACTCAATTTTGTATGAAGGATGAATATGGTTTGTTGAGAACTCAGTTGCCCACAGTTACTTGGAACAAGCTGGTATATGGTTTGTGGAGAACATCCCGAAACATGCTTTCATACTTTGGCTAGCATTGAGTAAAAAATTGCTAACCCAAGACACTTTGGTGAGGCATAATATCATCCCCACATCATCATGTGTATTTTGCTGTGCAAATATGGAGGACCACGATCATTTATTTTCACCTGCAGCTATTCTAGCGAGGTTTGGAGGAAGGTTATGCGGAAAAGTGAGGTAATCAGACCTCCGTCTCATTGGGAGGGGACAATTGATTGAGCGGTTCAACACTTTGATGTGTAGAAGTTCACCAAGTGGGTGAAAAGAGTATCACTTGGTGCCATGGTTTACCATATATGGCGGGAAAGAAATAGACAGGTGTTCCAGAACAAAGCCATACCGGTTAGTGAGCTACTTACCCACATTATCATGGATGTGAGAGGTAAAGCTTCAGCTATGAAGAAGGTAGTTAAAGACAATCCGGAAAACAAAAGTATATGTGAAAATTGGGGATTGCATGTAAATTTTATTCTATGACTTTTCTTTCTTTTGTCTAACTCTATCATATGCTAGAGTAGCTATGTATTGGAAAGTTCCATACTTTTGTTTTTGCATAGATTTTGCTTTGCTATGATTTTTGCAAATTTTTTGTAAATTTCTTTTAATCGAATATATCAGTCACTTACTTTCACAAAAAAACTTCTGCTAGAGATAACGAGAATGGTATCAAATCATTGAATTCAGAGTTGACAAAGAACCATACCTTCCATGACACGTGTTCAGTCATTAGTAGTATATTTATATAAGCAAGACTGTGAGGGGAACTTCCAAAATGTGCTTATATTTTCTGAATAGAATAAGTGAACTTTAATGACAAAGCATAATGAAGTCCTTTTCACTACGTTTACTTCAACTTTGAGGGATATAAAAAACTACAGAAAAATTTAAAGGATTAATCCTTTTCTTAGTTTACTAATATTGCAGAATTACTATATTTTTCTTATCATTCAATTCCACAACTACACCAAGTACCCAACAAAATTTCAAGAGAAAAAAAAATTTAATAAAGGATTATCAGAACAACAAAACCTATGGCCATAATCTTGGAACCTGACACAATTTAAGAGACAAATAAAATAGATTTTCATTATCATCCCAACCAGTGATCAGTCTGAAGTTTCAAAAGGACATATGAGCGATCAAGAAATACATTTATTAATTATATATTGCACAAAACAAATGAGAAACACAGCTTACGTCTTTAGTGCCCATACAATTGAACGGAAAAAGACTCCAGTAGATGTTCCATGTTAACATGGACTTTGATTGTTATACGCCTCCCAAGGCTTAGCGTAGAGTTCATGAAGTTCTGCGAACTGAGACTGCAAATGAAAAATCTAAGAAAGTCAGGAAAATTACACTAGCTATATGCGTTGCTTCTTGGAATTATTTCGCCTTAAATGGATGTTTTTGATTTTGTAAAAGCAGCTACAGTACCTTCCATAGTACTAGCCATTTTCACTGTCGTAGGTTGATGAGGAAAGAAGAGAGAGAGAAGAACTTACATCTTGTGAGAATACAATGTTCTGCTGATAGTTGAAAATTGAAGATGGGCTTGGCTTCTTTGTCATCACAAATGAATCGTCCACGATGTCTTGGATATGCGCGTGATGCTCTAGTGAGCGTGAGCTAGGTTCTTCAACCTCAGCCACCATCTCCAAGGAAGAGTTCATGTTGTAGCTAAGGGAACCTGATTCTTCACCAGTTTCTACCAGGGGGCTCGAAGACCATAATTGGTTTAAGTTATGGTGATTTGCATCAAAACATTGTTTCGATTCGTCGAGCGCTCTACTCGAATTTTTCATTCTAGTCCTCTCTCTTGCCCTTGCTCTTGCGTTTGCCCTGGACTCTCGCGCAAGGGGCCGACATGATTGTTTCGTCCTTTTCTCCTTGGCAAGCCCCACCAACGATTTTCCTCTCGAGCCAGTCCCCGGCTTGTGATCTCCATTGTTGAAGGTCTCGTCAACACCCGATTCAACCTCGCATTCAGATGTTGAAGACGAGCTCTTTGTTCCTCCAGTGCAATTGTGATTAATTTGGGGAAGGCTTTTGAGCTCCTTAATTGCAGCCTTGGACTTCGTAAGCAGCCACTCAACGGTTCTACTTGCCTTGTCAAAGCCCAGCATATCTTGCAGATCAAAGAACTTGCGGGCAATGTCGAGGGACAATCTCATTCGTCCGTCTCTCGGACCTTGAGCGGTATAAATCTTGCTATGCCTGTCTTTCTTTACTGAACTCTTTCGTGGCATCTGCTTAGTAACACTGCGGGTTTTATCATCTGAATTTAGGTTCGATAAGCCACCACAATTTCCATCAGACGCATGATTGTAATTGCTGGTTGGTGTCGATATGGTTGAAGCAGCTGCCATGTTAACTGAAGTCTGAGTGTTAGCAGTACTATTGGCTACCAAGTGCTGCTGCTGGGGCAATGGATGATCTTCAAGGATCTCTTGGTGGTGTGGGAGAAGCCCATCTTCGTCAATAAAGGGCGGAGAAAAGTGAAAGAACAAAGAGGGAGATTCCTCTTTAGAGTTTGGGTTAACATCACAGATGAAATGCCGCTCGAACAAGGGTTGGTCATCGTACATAAAAGGGCTCCCACTGTAGCTGGAAGGAAACATCTTTGGTGGATCCGAGTTGCAACCCAGATAGCGCCTAACTTGAAATCTAGGGAAAGTAGTCGGAACGTGGCACCTCACTCTCCATAAGTGGGGCGTACCTTCGCTTGAAAGAACTCCACATATTCCATCTTTTTCAGTTTTTTTCCTCTCGGCTTGAGAAAGAAAGCCAGTACATAGAGAGAGAGAGAGAGAGCTCAAAGAATTTGAACACAAACTGGTATTTATTGTAGACAAAGAGCTTTCCTTTTCTGAACTCCTTTAAGGAACATTACCAAAAAAAACTCCTTTAAGGAAAAACTCCTTTACCAAAAAAGAACTCCTTTATGGAAAAAGCTAATCGTCGCGCTTGATAAGAGGGAATGAGTGAATGAGTGATATTGTGGGAAGTGAGTGGATAAGGAAAACATCTGGATTCCTAGGGTGGTGGTATTTGACATGGGAGCAGGTGAAAGAGTGATAGCAACCCCTGCAGGCTCAACCTGCAGACCCCCTTGTTTCAGTAAGAGAGGAAAAGTTGCATGGGTTCCATGTATTTGAACTCATACGGAGATCTTACCAAAAATAAGAAGTAAAAATCAAAACCACGGAAAGAAGCTGGGATAGCTAGAATGCAGATTTTGATCGTACCCGTCCCCACCATGAGAGAAGCGGGGATAGACTACACGGAGTTGAAATCGTCTGTAATGTTTCACTGTTTTGTTCCCTGAAGTAACCGTGAGATGCTGTCATATGGAACATCTCACGATCAATCTTTTTTTAATGTTATAAATGTTTGAGGTGGACCCCACATGGAAAAAACATAGGCCATGAGATGCTCCACATGATAGCATCTCATGACCACATCAATAAACAAAGCAGGGAAATATGGCAGACGATTTGCTTTTGACTATATGAGGTCGCATGTAAGGATCGAATAGATTTTCTGTACAACGTGGTTTCTTACAACGCTTTTATGACGTGTGGAGATTTTGGTTTTTATGGTCGTGGATTGTGATGGGACGCTCCAACTCCGGTGTCTGTTCATTAACAGGCTATCACGTTACCAATGGCCATTAGACGTTACCCACTTGAGAAAATATCATTAAAAATTCAAAAAATCATAACGGAACGTGATGGAACTTATAACCAGACATGGTGGGATTTGGACTTATAACAGAGTATGATAAGACTTGTCATCAAGTATGGTGAGACTTGTAACAAGGCATGGAAAACTTTTAACCAGGTATAGTGGGGTTTATAATGAAGTATGGTGAAACTTGTAACCAGGTATGGTAAGACTTGTAACGGGGCATGATGAGACTTGAAATCAGGCATAGTGGGACTTATAACCTGGCATGGTGAGACTTGTAACGGGACATGGTAAGACTTGTAACCAGGCATGCATGGTGGGACTTGGACTTGTAACAAAGCATGGTAGGACTTGTAACCAGGCATGGTGGGACTTATTACTGCGCATGGTAGGACTTGTAATCAGGCACTGTGGGACTTGTAACAAGGCATGGTAAGACTTGTAATCAGGCATGGTGGGATTTGTAACGGGGTATGGTGGGACTTGTAACAAGGTATTATAAGACTTGTAACCAGGTATGGTGGGACTTGGAACCGCGCATGATAGGACTTATAACAAGGCATGGTGGGACTTATAACCTGGCATGGTAGGACTTGTAATCAGGCATGATAGAAAACGATGCGTGAATTATGATGGGGATTTCGGTTACAAGTCTCACCATGTCCGGTTACAAGTCCCACCATGCTCCAATACAAATTCCACCATGCCCGAGTCCCACCATGCCCGTTACAAGTCCCATCATACCTGTTACAACTCTTACCATACCAGGTTACAAGTCCAAGTATTACATGTCAGGTTATAAGTTCTACCATGTCTGATTACAAGTTCTATTGTGCCCCGATACATTTAAGAGACATGTGAGTTGTTTACCCAAAAAAACAGAAAGAAAACGAAAAAGAGACATGAGCTGCCGTGCTTTTTATGTTAAAAAAAAAAGGGAAAAATTGGATGACTAAAGATAAAAACAAAGGAAAAATAGAAAGAAGAAATTCTGTCTGTGAATTGTTTTTGTAAAAAAAGATAATACACGCGTCGTTTTCTTATGAACGCTGTAAAACCGCCGCAGAAAACGACGCCGTAGTGGGAATCTTTTTTTTGTTGGAAGCCGTAGTGGGAATCTGAGAAGGTAATTATTTCGCTCCAATAGCCAAGCATTTTGTGGTTGAACAGGCTATGGAAAGTAATGCTCTCCTTTGACTCGGAGTCTTAATGTCGCTTTCACTAAAAAGCGAACCAATCCTCGTCTTTCGAAACACATCATTTCTCTCTGTCTCGTGGAGAAAATGGACTCACCACTTTTTTTTTTTTGGGTGGAAAGCCTGTATTAGGCAATTTCATTAAGAAAGAGTATTACATGTTACAGAACAACATATACCCTGAATACTTGAACAAACAGAAAGGATCCGTGAAACCCGGGGTTACAGAGCCAAGGACACATCCACCATTAGATGTGTAGTCTTGGTATCAAACAAAAATAAACTCAGACATACGGCAACGGCCGGAAGACCCGATGAATAACCATTAGGATAGCCTGAGAAAAGATCCGCTAGCATGCGGATTTGAGGAGTCCACAGAGGGGACAGAATCGCTAACTGATTTGCGATGAGATAGGGAATGATCGGAGTACCGATCATTACCAAAAGGAGGCACAAAGACCACCCAACTGTTGACGAAGCACCCTGAAAAGTAACTCCAAGCATCACCTGGACATACAAAAAAGGGCCATCGGCCTTGATCGGAGTTGAGGATCGGCTAGACCAAATAACCACAATTAACAAAAAAACGATAACAGAACGGTAGAACAACATTACAAACAACCCACGACCAAACACTAGAAACAATGATGAAAGGCCAAGGCAGAGAACGGGCAACCAATCGGCAGAAACTGCAGGTCCATACAGGATCGGACTGTCGCCGATCATCATCGTCGTTGGCTTCAGCCCCATCACCGTCAGCGTCGACGGTGAGCTCCATCAGATATGCACCGTTGTTTAGGTGCTGCTCAACTCGAACCTCCAGGAAAGCCAGCCACGAAGAACTTGAAGAAAACCGGAAGTGGTGCCGTCGATTTGCTGGAGATGGCCTTCTTCAATCATGAAAACCGCAAAACCCTAGTCTCGTCGCCCTTTCGCCATTTTCGCCCTCTCCTCGTGCTACTCAGCCTACTCGGGCGAACTTTTTTAAATGGACTCACCATTGTTCGTGAAAGAATGTTTGTGAGACTTCAAATTTCTTCTGTTATCTTACTTTTGGAGCTCCCTCTAATGAGGCGTGCCCTACTGCTCATCGCGTTTATCTTTTTGCCTTTGGAGCCAAAAAGCTGCTCCCCTCTACGCTCTACCTTTCTCTTTCAGGTCCATATTATCAATACAATCCAGCTTTGTGCTTGTACTTGCCACTGTCATTCATGGGGCCTTCGTCCAGCCCTAGCCAATTACTTAATTCCAACCAAGGTTTACAGTTTCGGCGTGCCGCCGAAATTTCGGTTTTTATGCACCCAGCGATGCGTTTCGCTGAGGGAAATCGTCAATTTGCATCGTTGGCGAAATGGACCGAAATTTCAAACGAAACGGGTGGCGTGCCGAGCGAAACGGACAAAACAGAGAAAAAAATGTAAATTTTTTTTAGCAAAACGGGCGGCGTGCTGACGAAACGGAACGGCGTGTCGCCCAAGGCACCGAACGGCATTTCGGCGACACGTTGGAAAATTTTTAATGGGCAAAAAAAAATAAAAAATTATGTTTTTTTTGGATTTCGGCGAAATTTCGACGGCACGCCGTTCCATTTCGCTGGCACGCCGCCCGTTTCGCTAAAAAAAATTTACATTTTTTTCTCAGTTTCGCCCGTTTCGGTCCGTTTCGCTCGGCACGCCGCCCGTTTCGTTCGAAATTTCGGTTCATTTCGCCAACGATGCAAATTGACGATTTCCCCCAGTGAAACGCATCACTGGGGATATAAAAACCGAAATTTCGGCGACACGCCGAAACTGTAAACCTTGGTATTAGTCCTGTCCACCATGGAAAGCCATCTTTGCGTGCTCACTAAATCTTTTGCCCGTGATCGTATTCTTTCCATTTATACATGCCGTTCTTTCCACCTTATCTAGATCATTCCCCCTTCCCCTTCTATTTCAAGTTAATTTTGCTTGGCCTTCCGTAGAGGAGCATTATTGCAACGACCACATGACGTGAAGAGCTGGGGCTCTTCTGGGGTTACTTTCAATGGACAAGATAACCATGAAAAAAGGGGGTGAATGTACAACCATATATGGGTTGGTGACAGTGAGCATAAATCCAACCAAAGAAGTAATAGTTAGGTCCTTCGACAAATTGGGCAAAGCGCCTTTATTTCCACAGATAAGGACTACCTATTTACGTATGCTAATTAGTACTCGGAGCCATTCTTCTCATTGGAAGTTAGTACTCCCTACGAACTCAGAACTTTTTAGGGTTCGACTGTTCTCATGGGCCTTCACGCTATTCAGATTCCATTTGGATATACATTGGGAGATCAGCCACGCGATATTTAAGGACATGCCTTGTAATTGGAGTGTCTAGTTTGTCTCCTAACCTGCCATTTGAGTGGTTTGGAAAGCAAGTTATCAGTCTTCCATTTACCGTTTCTCTTTTTTGGTAATCATGTACCGATTCTTTAGCAATGCAAAGGTAAATATTAATTTGATATGAAATGAAATCTATGTTGGTTTCGTTTATCATTATACTTTTTTTGCAAAAATGCTGCTAGGTTTTATATCAACACCACCTGACTCCCGGAGGAAACAAAATTAAAGGAAAAGAGAAATAAGATGAAGGTGTGACTAGTTGCCTTCCAAGCTGAACCACACAAGCAATTGTTGGCCACACATACAAATCAGAGCTACCCAATATCTTGTGATGCAAAAAATATCCGTAGATGATAATGTATTCCTTTTTGTTAGGTTTAACATTTTAGTTTGGCTTTATTCAGTGTCAAAGAGAAAGTGTTTAAGTGTGTCTAGAATGTTTAGTTTGAGTCCAAGAAGTCATGGTTCAAACGGCGTCAACATCGGGGTCAAATTGAAGAAGTTATGCCCAACGTTTGATCAACGTTCGCTGGCCGTTCGACCGTTGGTGACACACAGAGAAACCAGAGAGCAGCGTTCGCTGAACGTTTGCTGACCGTTCGACCGATGGAGTTCTACAGAGAAACCCGAGAGCAGCGTTCGCTGAACGTTCTCTGGTCGTTCGAACGAGAAGAGGAAAAGTGAGTTTTTGTCTTGAACGTTCGACCCGCGTTCGCTGAACGTTCGAACGTTCGTAAACAAACTTCTGTTTTAGAATTCCGATCTTTTCTGATTTGTTTCCTATTCCGAGTCTACCTTCTCCTAATCTATATAAGGAGTGTCTAGACTATTGTGAGGGTAACTCTAGAGGTTTTAGAAACCCTAAATTCGTGTGTGAGAGCAAGAGTTATTCCTCCTCTTCCTTCTCCTTTGTTGAGCCATCAAAGCCATTCTTCATCTTCCTTTTCTACCTTGGAGTTCCGGGTTGGAGAGTTTGCACGTGGGAGTTCCTACGGATACCAGGCGAGTTCGTTTGGGTGATCGTGTGAGAAGATCTTCAGAGTTCTGAAGTGTTGCTGTGGAGCAAATCTGAGGAGTTCCTCAGATACTTTCAAGTCTGGGAGTTGCAGAGTCTAGCATAGGGATGTTGAGTCGTCTGAACTACAGGTTGTAAGTCTTCTTTTCATATTGGATCTTTTAGGTGGCTCCTGTATAGCCCGGAGGGTTTTTCTCTAGTGAGAGTTCTCATAGAGTTTTCCCTTCGTCACCAAAATTGCTTGTGTTCTCTCTTTACTTTATTTGCAATTTTGTGTGATTGGTTATAGACTTGTGCATGCCTATTAATTAAGAACTTGTTTTTAATTAGTAGAATTTTTATTCCGCTGTGCTTCACCTATTCACCCCCCTCTAGGTGTTATTAGAGTCAAAACCCTGTTTTTCACTTTTTTGGTACAACGTTCTCAGGCACTGCCTGCCCCGGCTTAGCCGGGATTTACGGGTAGTTGGGAAAAGGGTACACACACCCACCACTTACCTCCACAGGGGAGCACAATGTTCTTGGACTCTCGTGAGTTGCACCGTGCGTGCACACCCACCACTTACCCTCACAGCGGAGCGCAATGTTCTTGGACCCACCACTTACCTTCACAGGGGAGCGCAATGTTCTTGGACTCTCGTGAGTTGCACTGTGCGTGCGGCAACTTGGACGACTGGTTGTCCAAGCTGGAGGTAGACTCGATCTGAGAAATCTTCCTTTATTCTGCTGAATGCGGGAGTGGATCCTTATTAGTCAAGGCTACAACGAGCCTATGATGTTGCCGTTAGCGCATGCGGCATCTTCATCCATAGATGATATAGACTATATATGTTCCATAGCCAACAGCTTCTGTCCAGTTTGTTGGAACCCAAATCAACCTTTTTTTTTTTAAAAAAAAAAAAACTTCTATATATGTGACTGAGTCTTCCCTGAATACCATGCCTTGAAGTCTAATACTATTTTTCCTAGATAAAGGGTCTCAACAATGGGGAGAAAATCATATTCTTCTTATTAATAGAACTAACTCAACAAAGTAATCACAACAACAGAATAGAATAGCCTCAACAAGGTAATTCCGAACACACATCAAGCGTCCAATTTCACAAAAAGGAAACCAAAAAAAAAAAAGAAAAAGAATGCTCATCTAAGATCAACCTATATACAAATAAACAGATTGCAATTAATACCAAAAGAATGAGCGGCACCTGCTCATAAAACACCAAACAAACTTAACAAACCAAACAAAACTTAAGCAATCAAGGAATCTCAGTGCAGTGCAGAGGAAAAATTTTGTTGTCAATGTCTTTGTCGATTGAAATGAAGATTTAGTGAGATGGGATATTACGCAATACCATCTTTGCTACAGCATGACAAGATTTTTTTGCTACAGCATGACTAGATGGTCCCCAATTTTCCATTCCAAAGGGTTGTAATTATTTGTGCTTTTGACTAATAGAACAAATGCCAATGGATGGTTCATGTATCTTTAATTTATCTAACATTTTGTCACACATCAACTGCTAATGGATTAAAAACCTTGATTATGAAACTGTTTGCACTAAATTAATTTTATTTAGTCACTTAATTGCACATTCCACATGTGGCCAAGTCATAGGACCACGTTGATGTAATCAGGCAGATGAGTATGGTAAAATTAAAGTGGATCTTGGTCGTTTGGTTGGAAGATAAGATGATGGCGCTAAGACTGACCTTTTTCCTGAATGTAAAACGAATCAAAATTGCCACATTATTATAACAATAAACTTCGCTCAAACAGAGACCAAGAAGATAACTGTTCGGCCATAAAACCGATAGAATTAGAGATCTTGTTGACAGCATTTGGGGATGCAGAAGACTACAAATGAGAGAGGTTCAGCTTGAGAAGAAACATACACGTCTCTTTCGTCCCTTTTTCAGCCCCATCGATGTTTGGTACTATGTTTTATTCAACACAGCTTGTCGTTTGCCAGAGACAGTTACCCCACAATTTTTTTGAAGGTTTTTAATCCAATCTTTTGAATTTAAAATATCAAGTGAAAAACTTACAGTGATGTCAATACTGATGATTTAATGTGATGAGTTGGTTAGACAATCAGTTTTATCAGATAAATGAATGGTAAAGAGAATTAAATTATTCCCGCATAGGTTTGTGATAGGAATCTAGGTCGGCTATGAATGTACCCAGGTGTCCAATCCAGTTTTTCTTCAACAGAAGCAAAACATTTTGATCGTACATATAATACATAAAGGTCCTTTGGTTCTTTACAAGAAGCAAGATTTTCAGTTGTGTCTTTGTTTTTTCATTTGTTTGTTTGTGGCGTGATTGGGTGCCAAGGACGAGGCCTAAGATGGGTACAACCAGATATATCCCCTTTCATGAGAGCCTTCTATCAAGATTCACATGCTAGACACAATCATATGGTTTACTGCACATATTCACTCACACCGACACAATTGCATCTGTCCTCATTTGGCAAACTGATGCACTTCCTGCAAAGAGTGTAATTGGTTGGTCTCTTATTTTAGTTTTCGTTTCTGTAACTGCAGATAGTCTTTTGAGTTTATGACCCTCCCAATTTTATCCTTCTATATATATTGTCCATGGATGTGTCATAATCCATGTTGCCTTGATGGGCATGAATCTCCATCTCACATGCAATTGCAGAGTGATATGACTAGGATGAAGACATCAATTGATCAATAAATAAACTCCCACTTCGATCCAAAACGAGACCCCCATATCTGGTTATTGAAGATCAAAGGCTGCCCTCTTTGTAACATCTAAATACAAGACATAGATCATGTACTCTTATTAAAGTGCTCAATAGTTCCTAAAGACTAGCAATTTATTCAATAACCTCCTAACAACATATGTTATCCCAAAAAAATTACTAACAAATCCAAACATCAATTCAAAGTCAACATAAATCAAATAGGACAGTCATCACTCCAGCAGGCTTGAGATCAACCTTGTCCTAGCCTCAAGGTTTTTTTTTTTTAAAGAAAACCCACTAAGACATGAATAGCCTTAGTGGCACTCCAACGGAGGGAGGAGGGTTGAGGCAGACCTTAACCTGTAGATTAATATCCAAAAGAAAAGATACACCAGCAAGGGGGGGACATCGAGCCTTACCCCTACCAAAAAAACCAACAACTGGAAAGAAAACCAACAATGGGGGGGACATCAAGCCTAACCCCAACAAAACACCTAAGCTACTTCCTAATGGCATACAAACCCGTTTGGTCATGAAATAAACAATCACGAACCTGGGAAGATAAATCTGAGTGAGAAGCATAAATGATCTTTGAAGAATGAGCACATCCCTTGTTGGCAAGAGCATCTGCCACTGAGTTTGCTTCCCTGTAAACATGCTTCACTGGCCGGTTGAAGCTAATGAGTCTTGCTTTGATTTCTTTCCACCAGATAAGAAATTTCCATGGGACAGAGGCGAAACCATTGATAATATCAACCAAGACCTTTGAGTCAGATTCAATGTCCTAGCCTCAAGGTTGAATCAGGAAACTGTTGCTGAAAGGTTTGCTAATCTTCCCATGCGTCTTCTGAAAAAGAGTTCAACCATTGTACCAAAACTTCACTAGCTTGATTGTGCTCTTTCACCGTTTGACAATCTAAAATCGCAGTTGGTTTCAACTGAATCTAGTATTTAGCCCTAAAGGTGGGGTGTTAACCTGGGGACCAACTTGCTGCCCCAGTTTTTTCTTCAGGAATGACACATGAAAGACCAAGTGAATTTTAGAGTTTGGGGATACCTCGAGGTTATGTGCAAAGTTTCCTATCCTTCGAATAATCTGAAATGGTCCATAGTACTCTAAATCCAATTTCATATTTTGTCGATGTGCAACTGAGGTTGGTCAATAAGGCCGTAGATGAAGATAAAAACAATCCCCTCTTGAAACTCTCAAATCTATGCCTTGTGCATCTGCGAATGTCTTCATTCTGTTCTGAGTGTCTTGCAAGTGTTCTCACGACAACCTAATAATTTCATATGGATCTCATAATTGCTTATCAACTTCTGCAACACGTGAATCACTTAAAGTGTAGTGAATATATCTTGGTGGAGGCTACCCGTACATTGCTTCATAATGTTAGTTGTCTAAGCTAGACACACATACGTTGTTGTCTACTCATTTTGGTAGACTGCTTCAGTATCCTTGGTTTGGTCTATGTTCTTCCTTACTTGAACAGGGCAATACAATTTGGCGGTTGATTACTGAATTTGGTGGTTGATTGCTGAACTGTTCAGAGTTCTTGATATACTTAGTACTTATGGTAGCACACGAGTATTTTGTACACGTGTAATTTCTGTTCATAGTTGTAAAATTGATATCAATAGAAAGCTTACCTTTTCCCCCCCAAAAAAAATGTTGTTTTGTAAATGTAAGAGTTAGTTAGTCTTTTATGTATATGAAGACTTGGTATCAGTTTGTTATGAGTCATTGGTAGTGTAAGGAGTCTTTATATATTATTGTAGTCGAAATTCGTCCAACTACAAACCATGGGAATAGGAAGAATAAATTGAGTCAATTCAGCCTAAACTATAAACCATGGGAGGTCACTATCTGGTAGGATGGCCCAGGGTGGGTACAGACTTCCCTGAGTCACAATTGAACCAATCTAAGATATCTAGCAGACCATCCAAATTCAAACCTAAAACCAAAAATTGGGTGATTGTTCACACCTCTGAACAATGAACAATGGCGACTCCGAGAACACCGCACTTTTGTGCCATGCCTGCCGAAGGGACATGCACACACCCTACCAGTCAATCACCTTAAACTGTGACAAAGCATGGACTGAGATGTCTAAATCTTCATTTGAAGCTTATTGTATGTCATCTCCTTCTTTCCATCTTGGTCACCAATATCCTCCACCACCAACTTCTTATCTTCACCCTTGAAAAAAATAGTTGGCCCCTTTTACATCAGTGTCTAAAAACATACTTTTCATCACATTTGTACACTAACACCTTGTTCCTCTTTTCATTCATTTTTGGGTGTGTCAACTTTCAAATTGGTAATATTTAATTGGGAGCAAAATTTTTATGATTGGAGTTTGATAATAGAGAGGGTCTATTATTGGTTTACCTTAATGATTTGGACATGGCCACCATACTATCCACATGCAAACAAGCAAAACCTACTGCTTGAATTATCATAGTAGGTTTGAATATTTGAACCTTAACCCTTATCTCATCCTTTAACCCATACTGAAGCAATTGACATAAAATTCGTTTGATAATCCCCTAGTACAATTCACCAGTTCTTCAAACTTTTTCTGATAAACTCAAATTGAACTCATTTGACGACGTTTAGCTAACTTACCTACAAAATCTCCACATGCTGTTAACCTAAAACAAGTGCACAATGCTTAAACAAATTTCATCCACTCAACTTTTCCTCTCTTTCTTTCATGCCAATGGAATTGTTGAATATCGGTCTTCAATATGAATCTAATTTAGTCATACCTTATGAGCCTATTGTATTATTAAAGTCAAAGCATTTCTCACAATGGTACACCTAGCTGTTAGGATCTTTTCAACAAATTGGGGAAGTCAAACTTGGTGTGACTTTGTACTGCTATATTTGATGAAGATGATGCTTCCATATCATGAGGCCTTGTTTTTGTCTACTCACCATGTGGGGAGAATGGAATTTTGGACACTGGTTGATCATAATTCAAATTCATGGCTGCAACCAATTGTTTCAGAATTTTCCATTGCTCAACTACCAGTGAAATACCTTGGACTTCCCTTGATAACCACGAAGTTAAATTTAAGGGACTATGAGCATCTTATCTGGAGAGTAAAGTCACGAGCTCAATCATGGAAAGGCAGGCACCTATCATATGCAGGAAGATTGGTGCTAGTCAAGGCTGTTCTCTTCTCCATTAAAGTACAATGGCTGTCCACGTTCATCCTACCAAAGAAGGTGCTATAGGAATTGGATAATATACGCAGAAAATTCCTCTGGTCTGGACCTGATTTAAAGTTTAAAAAGATCACTCCCATCAGTTGGAAGGAAGCATGTACACTGAAAACCGAGGGTGGCCTTGGACTGATCAACCTTCATCGATGGAATAGAATTGCGATAATCAAGTTCATATGGTCAATTTTTAACAGATTTGCAGGGTCCCCCAGTTTATGGTTGCAATGGGTTCAAAACTACCTCATTAAGGATAGGAACTTCTGGTCAATGAATATTCCTAGTTGGTGCTCTTGGTCTTGGAGAAAAATCCTTAAATTGAGAGATGTGGCAGCTCCTCTTATTAAGATGAGGGTTTATAATGGAAGAAGGACTTCCATCTGGTTTGATAATTGGCATCCCAGGGGCCCACTTGTCTCAAGTTATGGAACTAGAATAATCCATCACTCAGGGCTTCGACATTCAGATTGTGTAAATAAAATCGTCCTTGAAAGAAATTGGAATGCTCCACTGCCTACCTCTATGGATCTACTACAAATTTGGACCAAACTTGACCAACTCCCACCTCCGGACAGCTCCCAAGAAGACAAAGCTGTATGGTGCCCAAATCCAGGTTCATTTAGTGTTGCATTTGTTTATGGCGCCATTGGAGACGATTCGCAGCAAGCCACCTGGTACCATCTTGTGTGGTTTTCTCATTGCATTCCTCATCATTCATTTATTCTATGGATGGCTTTAAAGAAGAAGTTGCTTGCCTAGGAGCGACTTGCTAGATGGGGTATTATCCAACAGCAGCATTGCATCTTATGTAGAGCTGACGTTGAGAGCCAACAGCACCTGTTCTTTGACTGTTAATATAGCAAGAAGATCTGGAAGGAAATTTTGAGATTAAATTGCATCCCCTTCATCGACCTGGCATGGGATCCACTTGTTGCATGGGTGGAAACAAGACTTATTGGTAAGCTGCCCACTATTGCTATAGTTAAAGTTTCCTTTGCTGCTTCAGTTTACCCTATCTGGTTGGAAAGAAACAGAAGGATGTTTAGAAACAACTACTTACATGCAGAAACTATAACCAGATCTGTTACCATGGATATCATATCAAAATTTTGGGACAAGGATATTCGGGTTTCTGACACAGCTAGGAATTGCTACATAGCAAACAATTGGAACCTTTCATGGAAGTTTCAAATATAGATTGTGTGCATACACATCCATATAAAGAACCACTTCTTCTTATATCTTTGATCTTTGATTAGAGGACCCTCTTGTAGATGTTTTTGTATAGCTAACTACTTTCGATAGTTAGGCACTTGTGCTGATCTACACATTGTATATTCCTCTTTATCAATACAAAATTTTGAATTACCTTTCCAAAAAAAAAAAAAAAAAAAAACCAATTGTTTAAGATCAACTAATGCTTTCGAATGCTTGTCCAAACTTCCCGTGCAATTATTTAATGAATTCTTCCATTCTCTTTGCATCCTAGATCTAGTTCCCTCTGCCATTATCACTAGTTTCTACTAGTTGGATCATTTTGCTCTGACACCAAATGAAACAACTAGGAAGATAAAAGCAATTAATGAAGAATTATTTCTCTTATTTATTGGGGGAACCCTCTTATCTGTTAATTGAAAATCAAAGGTTTCCCTCTCTGTAACATCTAAGTACAATTTATAGACTCCTGTTAAAGTGCTCAATAATTCCTAACCACTAGCAATTTATTTAATAACCATCTAACAACTTGTCCTAACAGATAAGAATCAAAACTTATTATCAAATTAAAACATAGTCGTATCACATAATCATGGAAAGGATTAAACTGAAAATCATTGACTTGATTGTCTTGTTAATCCTTCTATGATTTACTTTTTAATTATTAATACAACTAACAATCATTGATTTAATTCACGATTTTTTGGAATCATTGACTTGTTTTTTTTAATGCAATTGACAATCGCAAATAGTATGAGAAAAATATTTAGAGATGCTACGTTTACTTTGGCAATGCTATTGCCACTAGGGCAAGGACTACTTCTAAGCTAGATAAAAGGAAATAAACAAATAAAATAGTTATTTCATTGTTTCAATGAAACATATGGGATTTGATTTTTATTCTTTTTATACTTGCAGCTGAAAGGTGATTCTTACATAATACTAATGCCTGAAATTCAATAAGAGTTGCCTTAAGATTTCTATTACAGACAGCTTCATCCATTGAATGTGAGAGAAACTAGAGCACTTTTCTTTTATCTACACCAAGTTGCATAATAGTCTGAGCAAAGTTGGAAAAGTTGGTATTTGTCCACTACAATAAGGATAAGACATCTCAAAAGCAAAGCATGAGGGGAGAGGTAAGTTTAGGTTGATGACCTTGGACATATATTTGATGCAAATGAGCATATTACGAAGTGGTTGAATAATCCACAAGAAGTAGTGCTTGTGACTTAGATGATGAAGGAAGGACCGCCAAGCCAAACAGTTGTGTTGCAAACTTGGTTAACAAATTTATTGATGATGATGGAGGAAGCATTAAGGGTTTTTTTTTTTTTTTGGGTTTGGGGGGGGTGGTATGTTATGCTCAAGGAGCTATAAAAGTAACTCATAATGGGTTGAGCAATACTGGAGCGGGCCATGTTGGGTCAAGTCATGCTTGTTCAAGCTGTAGTAGGATAGATGATGACAAGGAGTTTGAGAGGATGAAGACATCACCTAAGAGACATGATCATGATCATGATGATGTTATTCTTCTTGATGATAGCGATGGGTACTCCGAGGATGCTAATGATGGAGATGATGATGATACTAGTTGGTCTTCACATGGTGGTCATGGGGGTCGTTCATCACCACCATAAGGTGGTCTACCCATGAGTACGGTTTTGGTACTGATTATGACAACATTTACTTTACAAAACCAGCAGCATTTTTGTGACACCCAATTGTGAGCCATGGAAAATCACCCACGTGACTACCTTATCATCACATGGGGTTTACAAAAGGTTGGAGTCACCACCAGTCAAGTTAAGGTGTGAATGGACATTGAAGTGATCATGAAAAAGGTAAAAAATAGTGCTGAAGTAGCTCTAATTCATGGTTAAATCCAGAGATGAGGTAAGGGGATTAGATTATGAGTAGGGGAAGGTGTTAGGCACCTCTACTCATCCACGCAAAGTGGTTGCCATATGCTGTTCATGTTCAAATAGTTGCTTGCTAACAAAAACATTCAAAAAGTACTTGAAAGGAGACAAGCACATGTGAGATTTTTCCATATGAGTAGTCCAATTCATCCTGAGCTCTCTCTATGGATGTATCCCTTCTAGGACTTCATGATCAAGCAAAAAACCAAAGTAAAGCTTGAATAAAAGCAAGCTAAAACAAATCTGGAAAAATTAGTAAAAATGAAGCTATTTGAGCTTGAAAACGTCAATCAATCATAAACCATTCAAATCAAATTCAACTTGAATGAATCCAAAGTCATTTGAAAGCCTATGTTAAGTAGAAGACTCAAGAAAAATTCCAATTAAATCCGATTAAAACCAGAAGAGATATATTTGTTTGAAATCTACTATTGTAAATGAGTAAAAGTGGCGAGTAGCCAACTTCGAAAGCCTATTCATGGAGATTGGCTCCATATAAATCCTTAAAAATTTGCATGAATGAAGTATGAGATGCCATATTCCAATTAAATAGGCCCTATACAAAACTTCACCCATTTGTGGCTTGTGTGCCATCTCAAACATACCTAGAGGATCGCAGATTGAATTTGTTTTCTGCTACTAAACAGTTCAGAGTCAATCAAACACACATAACTCAAATCAAAGTGAAAACTCTTGAAACCAATTGGATTTGAAAATAGACTCATTAAGGAAAAATCAGAGATTAAAATCACTCAAATCGGAGTTAAAATGAGCCTTTGGTGTTCAATCAAAGTGACAAGTTCAATAATCTGACCGGAACTAACCTACCAAATTCGATCCAATGGTATCAAAAATCGGCTCCATGTAAATTGTTCAAATTTTACAGGCAAAAACTAGACATCTTCATCTATCATATGTCTTTAGAATCGTTCAAATATTCATCCAAATGACAAAGTTATGAATGATTCAAGACATGGTACAGGTTCAGTCCAGATTTGAAAACTTTGAGTAAAAAAAAGCCAAAACAAAGGGTGTATGCATTTGACTCAATTGATCTGGACTAAAAATACTTGAAATGGGTTGAAAAACACTCAAAAAGCTTTAGGGAAATGATTTGGCTCAAATCTCTCATTAGTTGGAGAGGAAGAGCCAAATTTATCCACATTAAGGCTTCAAAATGAAAATTTCAGACTATGGGGTCTTCTCTTGAAGATGAAATCACTTGAAATTAACTCATGAAGTCCAAAGAGATTGTTATAAGGTATCTTATCTCAGATCTACCATATTGAGCATGGTAGATCTAAGATCTATTCCTATTTTGACACAAAATCAAGTGAAATGTGTGATTGTGTAGGAAATCAAATTTTTAGGAGAGAATTGGGATCTAATGCTATAGAGACCATAGATCCTTGTATTCTCTCTAGATTTAAACAAAATCACTCCAAAAACAGTAATCATACACAAAATCAACATGAATATGCAAGTGTATCATTCAAGAGGGGTTCTAAGCCTAAGGTTCCATTCCAACACTCGTTTCCCCTAACTCTCTCTTCACGTTTTACGGCTAGAGAGGGTGCTTGAGGTACTTTGAGTGTGGTTTGGGATTCCAAACACACACAAGGCCTTACACTACAGAAAGGTAGAAGGAGAGATTGCTTGAATTTAAATAAACTCGAAGAAAATGTGAAGTAGCTTACCATGGTAGCTTGGGAGAGTTGAGTGGAGAAATGGGCAGAGGTTCCCTTCTTCAATAGCTCTCCTAGCTTCAGATTCTAAGCTATTTGCAAGAGGAGAGCCACTTTATTTATAGGTAAGGCCAAGGGTATAAAAGACCCAAGGGTATGCCAAAATACCCTTCTAGATTATTCCAATTCAAGCCTAAGGCATGAATTGGAGTAAATCCAAAAGTTTCAAAGGACAAAATAGGAAGATCGAGCCTCATAGTGAGACGTAAGAAAAGTAAATAAGGCTCAGATCCCGAGCATTTGCGAATTTGTGCAAAATGACCTTGCCCGCATACATAGCGCGGTTTTGTCTCGTTCACACGACCAAAACCCATAAAGATCGCATACTATATGCGGACAGAATAAAAATGAGAAGATCCGCACTTTATATGTGGGCATCACACTTTTGGTTGGCCTTGACCTTTACCTGCATAGGCAATTCTTATTTATATGTAATATCATTTAAAAATATCCTCGTATTTTTTAGTCTCCATTTACTTAAGATATTACATGTAAATAAGCAAACACCCCCTCCCCCATTTGAATCCATTAAAAATAGCCCCAGACCCAAATTATAAGTGAATAAAAAGTCAACTTTCCAGTTCAAGGCTAAATTCCCGTTTTTCAGGTCCGATAAAAAAATTCAACATTTTAATACTAAGATATTTGTCAAGATTTAAAGGCTCAAAAAATTCATTTATGCAATAACATTGCAAAAACTTGATTATAGGGAAAAATTATCTCGAAATATTGTCTAAAAAATATTTCATTTTTTGGTCAAAAGTAAACAATATTCAACCGGAAAGGTTTGACTTTGCGTAAAAGGTTGAATTTGGGCATTTTCCTTTGTAGTTTTAGATTCAATGGGTTAAGGATCTCAAACCCAATGCTATAAATTGAAAATTTCAATAAGATATTTCTCTCATCTCCTTCAAGATTTATCAAAAATCGTGCAATTTTAGGATGTCTACAATTACCCCCCCTTTGCTAGAGTTGTAAGACAATGAAGTGCAAAGAACAGACACAACTCAAAATTGCACGTTTGAAATACATCTCATTAATTAAACCTGCTTTGGTAAAAAAAAAATGGAATGATATTAAAAACATGGAATTGAAGACAGCCAATGAAACCCCTACTTGAAGTCTAACGGGGTGGCGTCTCTTCCTTATCTCAGATTTCTTGGAGCTTTTGTGGCTATGAAAAGAAACTTGAGACAAGCAAATTTTGAAAAGAAGGCAGATTTAAAATTGACCTTTGCAAACTCAATTTCTTTTGATGTTTTTCACTTTAAAGCTTAACAATAAAGAAAGAAATATTTTATTGAATTTTCTTGATTGATTTTTTTTATTTGACTTACTTGAGTGCCATGTGATGCCCAAACCTGTGCTTGAATATTCTGTAACTTGCTTTTGCTTCTTCATCTTCTTGCTCTCTCAATAATGATGTGCCCTTGCTGCTCATAACCTGCATTCATGATTTTTAACTGCCCAAGTGAATGCCCTCTTCTTGATTGATGGATCATGATCTGTTGATCTAACCTCATGTCTTTACTACCCATGATCTCTCCTTCACACCTTCTTACTTCCCCAGTAAAATCCTTCTTCATGATTAAAAAATTGGAAACCCTTGTTTAAAGGAAAAAACATACAATTGCTTCGAAGCTTCTTCTTTTTTTTTTTTCTCAAATCCAAAGACTAATGCTTGACTACTTCTTCCAGATGTTGTAATTCATTTCAATGAAAACCCAGAAGGAAAGACGCTGAGCATGCCCTGGTTTTGATTGCTTGAAGAAGTATTTGCCCCCCAGCAAAGATGATCCTCCTTTTCTTTTTTTGTCTTCTTTTTCTCTTTCTCTCTCTCTTTTAACCTTTGCAAAATGAAACCCTAATAAAAGAATGCAAATACAACAATAAGAAAATAGGTTTTATACTAGAGGCATCAGAATTCTCTAATGCTTGCAAAACCAATGTTTTATGAAAAGACATAGATGCTCATCATAGGCCAAAAATATAGTTTTTTCTGTTTTTGTGTTTTTATAATTTTTGAAAAATGATCCAATCACTTATTAGCATATAGTCCAAAAGAATTAAAATCAAGTTTAATAATGAGAAGATTATTCAAGAAAATGAAGAAAGACCAAAATAAGCTTTCGGAACCTTTAAAATCATTCCCATGACCATCGACTTGTCAGTTGTTCCTCCATTGTATCCATGATATGAGAATTTATGACTTCAACTTCAGCAACAATTTCCTAATGGCAACTTTGATGGCCATCGACTTGTTTACAGATGCTTCATATCATAGTTCTGATTATGTTGCTTCAGTCTTGAAAAGATAATTTTCCTCAATCACTTGAAGGGTGATTGTATCTCTAAATAACACCAACATGAGGACTTCATCTGGATCTATGCCAATTCTGGACTTACCTCTCTGACGATTTCCTGCTTCTAAATAGTTGATTATTTGCCATGTAGAGCCCTTTCGGATTTTCACTACATTTTCACCAATTTTTTTCCTTTTTTTCCTTTTTTTTAATCCTTCATCACCAGCAACTATGTAGTCAAAACTACCTTAATTCAAAATTTCTTAATCAAAGAGGACTTATGAATGGGAAGAAACGAAGGCTTGGTGTTTGCTTAGAAATAAAATGAATAAAAGACTCAAATACCATATGATCAAATGGGTTAACAGAAATTGCAATTCTTAAGGCATTTCTTCCTTTGGAATCGATACAAAATTGCCCCCAGTAATGAATTTCTTCCTCCAATTTGATTTCTTCATTTGAAATGTATTCCCCAGTGTTAAACTTCTTTTTCCATTCTTCTCTTCACAATTTTGAAGTCATTCTCCAAATATCTCATAGCATTTGATGATATGTTTTTCTTTTCTTTTTTTCATTTCTTTGCCCCCTTTTCTGAAAACATCTTCCAAATCCCTTTTGAACTTCAAGAATCCCCCCCCCCCCCCCTGTTTTTTAAATTGTCCCTTCATTCTTTTTTTTATGCCTTAATAAATTTGCCCCAGTGCGGGGTTAAGATTATCATTTTGGGTTGCTTGGAAAATTTTATCAAGCTAAAAGGGTCTAACTAAGGATTTCAAAATTTTTGGGGATATAAGAAAAAAAAGGCCTCTTATCATTTTAAGAAAGGTTTGAATTTTCATACTTGGTAGAGTTGTACTACATGACTTGTTTAGGAATTTTTTCTTTTTCTTTTTTTTTAATAACCTTTTATCAAGATGAAAGCCTCTTCAAATAGAACCTCTGTTATGAACAAGTTCTTCACCTTTTGATCAATCCTATGGATTTGGATTCTTTCCATCAAATGATGCCCAATTCGATTTCCAAAGAAAATTTCAAATCTTCTCCCATATTTTCAAGTGCAAAGCCCCAAAATTTCTTCAAAGAATATTATCAACTTCCCTTTAAATGAATCAACAAGTGATGCGATCCTTTCTGCATTCTAATGAAGAAACTTCAAATCTTCTTCCATATTTTTTGTTGAAGACTGTGGGTCATCTTCGGTTCCAAAGGCCATAAAATTAGTAATATCATAATTTTGCAGAATATTCTTCTCATGACACTTAAAAAGATTTGAATTTTCATATAAAATGTCTTTTTCTTCGATTTTGGTATCAAATTTGAGCTCAATGTCGAAGTCATATTCAACTTAATGAAATTCAATGGGAGATATAACTCATAAGTAAAAAGGACCTTGTTGAAAACTTTTTCTTTCTTTTTTTTTTCTAGAAAAATTTTAAAGGGGAAATCTTTTTTTTTTTTGCTTTTTAAAGAGCCTTTATTGAAATCACTTCCTGAGAACAAGACTCCTTAGGATCTTCAGGAAATGTGTATTCTTTTTATAGGGGTTTATTTTTTAAAGAACATGAGAATTCGAAATTTCCCCTGTTCTCAAAAGCAAAAGCTGATTTTCCTTTCTTTTTCAGAAAATTTCTTTCTCCTGCTGAGTGAGGCAAGCCTTCATAACTCATAACTAGGAGCATTTCTTTCCAGATAAACCCTGATTGTTGGACCAATAGAAGCGATAAGCTGAGAAGGGTCAAATCTTCTTTTTCCACAGAAATTGTCCCCACCGTATGGGACGTGCTTGCCCCATTGTTATTGGTGGGAGGAGGATTGGGTGTGGTTGAATTGAATGATAAAGAGTTATTATTCAGCAAATCCTGAATTGCATGCTTTAGGACCAAGCAACGATCAGTGGTATGCCCTGGAGTGCTCATATGATAATCATAGATTGCAAATGAATTATAATTCTTCCCCTTGCTTGCATGAGTGTGCGCGTGTCGGGAGCGCGGCACGGGAAAGTTCGGAGTCGCCACCGCCTGATGGGGTGCAGGCGGACACCTGGGTGCCTAATCTTATCTATTGGTCTGGTCTGCGGCTTGAGATTCTGAGACAGGTCTCGGTTGCGGCCTGGGGAAGTCCGTAGACACCCCAGTCCACCCCGTCGGATGACAGGTCCCGTGGGTTCCCTGGTTTGAGTCAGCTTACTTTGGTTCTCAACCGATTCCTAATCGATATGCAACTCGTTTAAGTCTGGCGGGACCGCCTGAGTGGTGTGGGTCCCTTTAATTGGTTTTATCTTGCTTAATTTGGGTGATCTGAGTCTGACTGGGTGGGCCCCGTTGGAAGGCCCACGGTGTCCCTGGTAGGCTTGGTTAAGCTCATGTGCCTCTGGTGGGCCTCTGCCTAAGCCTAGGAGGCCCTTTGGGCTTAGGTGTAATGAATTGATTTTGCTTAATTGTTTAAGTTGGAATTTTAGGTGATTTACATGCAGGGAGTGGGTCTGTATTGGTTGGCGGGCCCTAGTGGTGGGCCCCCCATGATGGTTGCCAAGAGTGTTTTTGGTTTTATCTTATTTAACTTTGCCAAAGTGCACTGGATATTGGGCTTGGGGCCCGTGGTCCAGTTTTTTGGGCTTTAAAAGCCCAGTTCTTTGGAGTCTGGGATTGGCACCCTAACTTGGTTGGTTAATGGGCTTTGGTGGGCCTGATAGGCCCTTGCCCTAGGTCTCGGCCAAACCACGCAATTTAACATCATCTCACAAAGACAAGTCTTGGTAGACCGCATTAGGTTTATCGGGCTTGGTGGGCCCCGTTGGAAGGCCCACTAATGTTTCCAAATTGGACCGCGGTCCAGGTCCCAAGTTGGGTTTCCGGGTCTATTGGTCGACTTGGTTTGGTTAAAAATAGCATGAAAATTCAACAAGAATCAAAAGACATAAAAATTGCATTTTTTGTCGTGTATCTGGCCTTAGTTGCCGGATACACATAGGCCACAGGTGATCCGGCCTGAGTTGCCGGATCACCCTGAAATGGCCTTTTTTGGAGTTCTGCCATTTGGGGTTGTTTCCAGGGGGTTCCTAGGGGTTTTGACAAGTCATGTGGGCCCCTGGGTGGGCCCACAGTGGTTCAGATTTGGGGAGAAACCTCATTTGGCTTCCTTTGGGTTTCTCTAGCAAAGTCAATGATGCAAGCTAAAGGACATGGGGTATGGGCATGCATGCTGGTACAGCCGGCTGCTATGGAGACTTGGGGCTTCCTAACAGGTGGTTACTGGGGGTAAGGGAGCACGCTTGAGTGTACCAAACAGTAGGCAAAACAGGGCACAGGCATGGGCTGGCAGATTGGTTAGTGGGGTGCATGGGTGGGGGATCTGCTGGGAACAGCAGGTGCCAGGTGGGGAGGCATGCTACCAAGAGCGATCAGGTGCTCCAAGGAGGATACGGCCACAACTAAAGGGGGTGGGGGAGCATGTTTGCATGCACACACCAAAAATAGCAAGAAATTAATACAAAGTCAGTGCACATAATCAGTAACATGCATGAGTAAAGAAAAAACAGCAATTATGCATGGGGTTTGGATGGGCAGATTGCACAAAAAACAGCAAGAGAAATAAGGCACTCATGTGGTCCTAGCGATGAGGAAAGACATACTTCAAGGGAGGGTTGGTTCTAACATGCACGGATTAACAACTAAGCTACATGCATACAACAACAAGGACCTAACCTAGCATACACCACATGTAATTTACAGCAAGGTCATACTAACTACATCCATGCATTTCACTTAAAGAGACAAAGAAAGGATAGTAGGGGGTTACATATAGGGGTACAAAAGATCACATGCTAAGGAGGAACATGCTCCTCCCATAAATGCTTAAAACCAAACCCGAAACGGTAGCTTGAGAGACACACAAGCACATGGATGATCGCTCATCCTCTCCTGAAAGTTACACGTACCCTATCTCTTACCTTGGAGGCCTCCATATGGCCAAGTAGGAACAAACATACAAGAATGATGCAAAGATAACAGCTCCAAGTGAAGGGTGGATCAAACATCACCTTAATGGCTCATTTCCACTTATGTAATGTAAAATGCTACAAGAAACCATACTTGAGGGGTGAAGGGGTTCTGGAACGATGTATGAAGCTCCTTTGAAGTGGAAACAGGTGCTGGAAACCTCTCCTCCAGCAGCAACAGTAGCAAGCCTTCTTCTTTTTCAATAGAGAAGATGAAGAAGAAGAAGAAGAAGGCAAAGGTTGGGTAGTCTTGGGATGAAGTGGGGAGGTTATGGAGGCCAAAAGGGGTTGAAGAGGGAGGGATTCGGGTGAGAAAAAGTGGGGGAAGAAAGTTGAAAAACAGCAAAAGAAGCCAACCCCCGGCTAGAGGTTGCTGCTGTGCTTTTATAGACAAACTTAATGTATCCGGCATTAAATGTCGGATACACTACATGTCCTTTGTACCCGGCATTTAATGTCAGATACACTGAACCCCCTTTGTATCCGGCATAAAATATCGGATACAAACAAAATTATTTCCAAAATTTAATGCCGCCGTGAATTTGTCGGGGAATCGGCGCGAATCTCGCCGAGCAAATCTTTGTATCCGACATTTGATGTCGGTTATACACAAACCTATGTGTATCCGATATATTTGACCGGATACAAATCAAAAAATTACGGATTTGCCCCTCGACTTGACCGATTCGACCGATTTGACACTTTTGGATATCTACGGATTGCCCCCTCCGAAATTTTGCTTTAAACCCTGGGATATTTTGCATGTTTGGATATTTACGGATTGCCCTTCGAGATATTTTCCTGCGCCACTCGCCACGTGTGCGGCTTTTTGCCACGTGTGCAGTTTCCGGTTTTTCTGCTCGGAAACTTCGACAGCTCATATCTCCTTCATCCGGACTCCGATTTGAGCAAACTCAGTTGCGTTGGACTCGTATCGGAGCCCTCTATCCAATGATGTAGAGCTAAGCACCTGGCACGGGGTTCAAAAAAGTCAACTTTCGGCTCACCCTTAAGTTTGATCGGCCCACAGAATCTTCATCCGAACTCCGATTCCAGCAAACTCAGTTGCGTTGGACTCGTGTCGGGATTCTCTATCCATTGAGATAGAGCAAGGTGGCCAATCATCACTTGATCAAAAGATCAAATTTCGACCCCTCAGGGTTTGCCTTTCTGCCTAGGGTTTTGCATTTCCAGCTCTTTCGGGAGCGCAAAAATGAGGTGCTTACAATGAGGATTTGGAAACTTCAAAGTCACATAACCCTTCTGAATTAAGGTAGGCAAAAGTTCAAATGGTTTCATAGGCAGTTTAGAAAATTCCCTTCTTTTCCTTACTTCGTTTTCCACCTTGAGAGCTGATTGGTTTAAGGGTACATTGATTTGGATGGGAGGTAAAGGAACTTGATGAGTTGACTTGATAGGAGATGGATTGAGATTGATTTGTAATGGTTTCTTGGGAGGTTGCACCATATTCACATTTGCTTCTCTCCTTTCCTCAGATTTTTTCTTTCCATTACCATTTCCCTTGTTATGAGCTGAATGAAAACTGTCGGTGCCCTGTTGGCTCATCATGGATTGCAAGGAAGAATAATCCACAATCTTACCAAATTTTAGTCCGCCTTCTATTCGGTCAAATACTCGAACTAAAGCTCCAAAACTAGTAGTGGTCTGACCCACTAGATGATGGTAGAAAGGCTGCTCCAATGTGGTAATGAAAGTGGAAATCATTTTTTGTTCTCCCATAGGTGGCCTGACTTGTGCAATTGACTCCCTCCACCTCTTTGCATACTCCCTTGTAGTTTCATCATTTCTTTTTACCATTCTCATCATGTTATACTGGTCAGGAATAATCTCTGAATTAAACCGGTATTGTGCCAGGAATGCATCAGCTAAGTCTTTCCATTTCTTAATCCTTGAGTGGTCCAATATGGAGAACCATTTCAACGCAGGGCCAAATAGGCTTCTTTGGAAAAGTTGGATCAGAATGCCATCATCTTTGCCAAATTGACATAATGCCCCACAGTAAAGCTTGAGATGGCTCATGGGGCACCCAGTGTCATCATACTTCTCAAAGTCCGGACACTTGAATTAAAGTGGCAAGTTGACATTAGGGTATAGGCATAGATCCTCGAAATTTGTTCCTCCATACGACCCAACTCCTTTCACCTCATGCAATTCATTTTGAATCACTTCAAGTTTCACCATGAACTTCTTTTCCAACTCCTCCCTTAACTGTTCCTTTTCTTTTTCCTTTTCAGCTTCAGAAAATTCTTCCATGTGAATGGTTTCAGGGATGGGTTGTTGGAAAGGAGGCTGGAGTTGAGGAGGTACTTGTGGTTGTAGCAGTGGTGCTTGATAAGATGAATAAGCTTGGTTTTGAGCTGCTTGGGCTTGGTTGGTCAATAATGTTTCAAGCAATTTAGCTAACCCCGCTAACTGTTCTTGCAACTGGTTGAAATCATGGACAAAAACAGTTGATTTATTCTCAGGATTCATCTTAGCAGTTCTTGATCTCAGAAAGTATGGACTTCGATTTGTAGCAATAATTGCTTCAAAGGAAGACCTTGTAAAAAGAAAAGAAAAAGAAACGCAATTAGTGCATAATTCAACTCAAAACTCACACAATTCATGGATGCATGTATGCATGTTTGGCTAAACATGAGTTTGAATTACAATTTTTTTTTGTTTTTTTGTTTTTTTTTTTTTGCTTTTCTTATTTTATTTTTTATTTTTTTCTTTTCTTTGTTTTGGTCGAAATTGACCTTGTGAGAAGAAGTGGTTGGTAAAAATGACCATCCCAAAGAATGTTTGGAATTTAAAGGCTTCCAAAAGGTCCTAAAGAATAAAAAATGCCTGAAATTTAAAGGCCTTCAAACGGCTCAAGGGATATGTGTTTATAATTCAGAGGCTTATAGACGGCCTAAAGATACGTGTCTAAAATTCAGAGGTTTTTAGACGGCCCAAAGAAATGTGTCTATAATTCAGAGGCTTATAGACGACCCAATATGAGTTCTGAAATTTAAAGGCTTTCGTAAGTCCTATGATTTTCTAAATTCGGGCTTTAGAAGGCCTATGAGGTGTCTGAAATTCAGAGGCTTTTAAACGGCCCAAAGAAATGTGTCTATAATTTAGAAACTTATAGGAGGCCCAATTTTCGAAAAAATCAGGCTTTCAGAGGTCCTATGAGTGGGTTCTAGAATCACGCAAGCTTCTAGAGGCTTATGAAAATTTCTAACATTCAGAGGCTTTTAGACAGTCCATGGAGTTATGTCTATAATTCAAAGGCTTATAGATGACCCAATTAAATATTTCTAATATTACTCATGCTTCTATAGGCCTATGAAGACTTAGAATTAAGGCTTCCAAATGCCCCCTGAAATTACACAAGCTTTCAGGGGGCCTATGGATTTGGAATTAAGGTTTCCAAGGGCTTATGAATTGGTTGGTACGAAAAAGACCATCCAAAGAATTTGTTGGAATATTCTAAGGCTTCAAACATGGCCCAAAAGATATGAAATGCTTAAAATAAAAGCTTTTAAACAAATCACAGGGTATCTTGGAATTACTCAAGCTTCCAAGGGCTTATGAATTGGTTGGTACGAAAAAGACTATCCAAAGAATTTGTTGGAATATTCTAGGACTTGCAACATGTCCCACAATTTATGAAATGCCTAAAATAAAAGCTTTTACACAAATCACAGAGTGTCTTAGAATCAATCAAACTTCCAAGGGCTTATGAATTTGGAATTAAGGCTTCCAAAGCCTCCTGAAATTACGCAAGCTTTTAGGAGCCTATGAATTTGAAATTAAGGTTTCCAAGAACCTTATGAAATTACACAGGCTTTCAGAGGCCTAAGAAGGGTTATAGAATCACGCAAGCTTCTAGAGGCTTATGGAGATAAAAATTTTTTGAAATTTTAGGCTTTCAGAAGTCCTATGAGTTAAGGAATTACGCAGGCTTCCTTAGGCCTATGAAGTTTTAAAAATTTTTAGAATTTTAGACTTCGAGTAGTCTTATGAGCTTCTAAATCAAGGCTTTAAAGAGCCTATGAGGTTAAGGAATTACTCAAGCTTCCTTAAGGCTTATGAAGATTTGAAATCCAAAGGCTACTAGTGGCCTATGAAATCTGAAGTTTTTAAAGGCCTTCAGTTGTCCTATGAATTGAATTTCTGAAATTCCAAGGCTTTCATATGCAAATGAAGGGTTAAATGGAATTACTTTAAAGAAGTTGATTCCAAGGTTCCTAAAAGACCTATCTTTCAAAAGAAGTCTTTTAAAAGTTTTAAATGATTTTATATTTAAAAACTTCTTCTTAAAAACAGATTTTTAAATTGGAGTGTTCTTATCTTCCTTTTTCAATATTTTCACATTGAGTTACACTTCAAAAGTTAGGTTTAGAACATATTCTGAAACCTTGGTATGATTTCATGTTCAAAATCCTAAACTTGAATTATTTGGATTGGATTTGATTCAAAAAAAAATTTTCCTTCCACATTTGCACTTTTGAGTTGGATTAGATACTCAAATTAGGTGAAAATTACCTAAAATGTGCTTAATCTTTCAATTTAAAATGGGTTAGTAGGATTTGAATGCCATTTATCCTTACTGAAGTTCTTCATATTTGTATATATCAATTACAGATTAAAAGGATGCAAATCTGTTTGTTAAATTTGGCTTGGCTCATTTTAAGCTTAAATCCGTATACTCAGTCCGGATTTGCTATGCCCGTATATATATTGCGGACAGGCTATGTCCGTATGATGATTATGGGCAGGTTAAATCCGTATACTCAGGGCGGATTCATGCTTAAAAACAAATTTTTAACTTTTTGTTTTTCCAATTGATTTTATTAGTTTGATTACTTGTCCAAACTCACTGTTTACCATTTGGTGGCTTCTGAACTGTCCCAAATTGGACTTTGACACTTGAATTGTTGCAAAAAATGCATGAATACCAATGGACTTTATGAAATTAATAAAAAAGTATACAATAAAACATGTACACATGATTCTCTATGCCTTGAATGGATATAAGCTTGTGAAAGCAAGAACTAAAATACAAGTGTGCCTTGAAGGGCTGAAATAAAATTACAAATTTGCCTTCTTGGGCTTTCAAAGGAAAACAAGATTCCTAGACTAAATACAAGTAATGCCTTCTGTACCAGCACCTCTTTGATGTATTTTTCTTCAATTTTCTTGTAAGAAGAGGATTAGTACCATTTATTCAAAGAAGGGCACATGCTCCCTCCAAAATAGGACACCACATGCATGGATTTTGGACATTAGGTTGCCTCGTATAAAGATTTGGGTAGATTGACTTCTAAGAAGAGTTAAAACTCTTCCTATAGGCTACACCAATCCTATGGTACAGTACCTCCTTGGGAAAAATACAATCCCAAACATATGGACACCATGGATCCTACTTTACAAAGTATGAAGGCAATTAAAAAAAACGAGATTACCTTGTTACCTTGTGTTTACCTTCAATATGGTATCTATATCATACCTTGGTCTTAGAACCATACAAAATGGCCTTCCCTCAATTATAAACCCAATTCCCATCATAATTGATTTACTTTGGCCAAAAACGTGTTTCTTCACCTTCAATCGTAGGGGTTTTGGGTTTTGGCTTAGTGCCAACTTAGATACAAGCCTAGTGTATGACCAGAATCAAAGATCCACAATGTCATCACATCATTAGCTCAATGCTCCAAGGTGAATGTTTTCACTTTCACTTTCCGAAGTAACGATGTCAGTGCGCCAACCTACACAAGTTCAAGTTCAACTTCCTATAGGTGATAGGTAGGCTGTGCAAAAAAAAAAAAAAAAAAAAAAGGTGCACATGTGCATTTGAAAAATAGGAAACATTCATCACAACGTCCCATCCTTGCCACTCTTTTTTATAGCCATGCAATTCAAATTCATATTCACCAAGGCATAATATAGATATCACATTTGAAACAAATAAACACAAGTAAATACGACAATATAAAACACCTAAGCATGCTCATGATCATCATATATTGACACTAAAAATCACACAAGCATGTGAGCAAGTTATCATGTTATACAAAAAAAGGCCATCAATCATGGTGAACATGCTTGAAAAATTCAAAACATCCACCAAACATTCAGATCTCATGCTCATCATACTCATGATCAACACATGGCACTAAAAAATCCAAATCAAAACATGTTATTATGAAGACATGACAATCAAGCATGATTTGACAAGGCAAACCTCCTAAACATGGTTCTAGACACAACCAAGCAATACACACATGTCTTATCCTCATGGATCTCAAATCATCTAAAATCAGATCTGAACACTGTAGACACCCCAAAATTACATGATTTTTGATAAATCTTGAAGGAGAGAAATATTTTATTGGAATTTTCAATTCTTAGCATTGGTTTGAGATCCTTAACCCATTTGAATCCAAAGCCGCAAAGGAAAAGGCCCGAATTCAATCTTTTATGCAAAGTCAAACTTTTTCAGGTTGAATTTTGTTGACTTTTGACCCCAGAAAATGAAATATTTTTTAAAGCAAGATTTCAAGATAATTTTTCCCGATAATCAGGTTTTTAGCAATGTTATTGCATAAATGAATTTTTTGAGATTTTAAATCTTGAAGAATACCTTGGTATTAACATGTTGAATCTTTTTACCGGACCTTAAAAACCGAAATTTAGCCTGGAACTAGAAAGTTGACTTTTTATTCGCTTAGAATTTGGGTTTGGAACTATTTTTAATGGATTCAATTGAGGGGGGGGGGGGGTGTTTGCTTATTTACATGTAATGTCTTAAGTAAATGGAGATTACGATGACATTTACTTAAACGATATTACATGTAAATAAGCCTTGCCTGTGCAAGCAAGGCTCAAAACCAACCAAAAAGGTGCTAACCGCAGTTTTGGTTAAATTTGGTTTCAACCGCCCTGTGTGTGCGGTTTTGACCGCACACATAGCACGGTTGACATTCATGCTTCTCTTGTGCACTGCCACGTGGCTTCTAGAAGCTTAGGCCGTTAGGCCACATCGGCAGCAATCATTTAAAGCATAACTGAATCCCAACCGCTCTGTATATGCGATTTCTTAGGGTTTGCATGCAAACCGCACTGTGTATGTGGTTTTGCTCATTTCCTGCATTTGCGAAAATACTCTATTTGTGAGCCTTATTTACGCATATTACTTCTCTCTCAGGGGCTTGAACTCCCTGTTTTACCCTCCGGAACCTCTAGATTTACAACAATTCAAGCCTTTAACTTGAATTGGAACAATCTAGAGAGATTTATGGGCATACCCTTAGGACTTTTATACCCTTGGCTGTGCCTATAAATAGAGGGGTCCTCCTTTTCCAAATGGCTGATAATTTGAAGCATTGAAGCTCTGCAAGAAGAGGGGAAACTCTGGTGGATTGCTGCCTCAAGTGTTCAAGCTACCAAAGGTAAAGCTCCATTTCATTTACAGCTTCCTCTTTACATTTCCAGCACTCTCTCCTTCTATCTTTCTGTAGTATAAGGACTTGGTGTGTGTTTGGAGCCCCAAACCACTTCCAAAGTACCTAAGAATCTTCTCTAGCTGTAAAACGTGAAGAGAGAACCTGGGGAAAAAGAAGATGGAATGGATCCTTTAAGCTAGAACCTACTTTGAATAACAAGCATGTTAATTTTTATGTGCTGTTTACTTGTGTTATTTGAATCTGGAGAAAACATCATGATCAATGCTTTTTATAGCATTTGATCTTTGTTTACTCCTAGAAATGTGATTTTCAACACCTCTTCATACACTTTTCACTATTTTCATCAAATAGGCTAGATCTTGGAGTCTCCACGCTCAATGTGGAAAATCTGAGATCCCAGGCCTTAGATTGAACTTTTAGAACTTCATGAGGTTGTTTTTCATGGTTTCTAGTTGTTTTGGCCGAATCCACTTGCACACATGCACCGGTTTTGCCATTTTATTCAAAGTTTTCCAAAACAGGATAGCATCTGTAGCCTATCTTAGAATGCTCATAACTTCATCATTCGGATGAATTTTTGAGTGATTCCAAAGACATGTGATAGATGATACTGTCTAGTTTGTATCTGGAAATTTTCATCAATTTTGATGAAGCCAATTTTTGATACCATCTAATCAAAGTCGGCAGGTCAGTTCGGTCCAGATTGCTAAACTTGCCGCTTTGATCGAGCACCATTTGCTCATTTTTAATCCGTTTCAAGTGATTTCAATCTCTGTGTTTTCCTTGAAGAGTATATTTTCTATTCCAATAGGTTTCACGAGATTTTGTTTTGATTTGTGGCTTATGTGCTTGATTGACTTAGAGTTGCTCTGTAACAGAGTTCTGGGTTAATCTGTGATCTTCTAGGCATGTTCGATAGGTCACACAAGTCACACCTAGATGGAGTTTTGTGTAAGGCCTATTTCATTTGAAAGATGGCACCATATACTTCATCTATGCAAGTTTTCATGAATTTATATGGAGCCAAACTCCACGAATAGAGTTTCAAAAGTGCTTACTCGCCGCTTTTTCTGACTTATAGCAGCAGATTTTAATAGAGCATTTCTTTATCGTTTTAAATCGGATTGAGCTGATTTTTTCTGCATATTCTACTTCATACCAGCTTTCTAATGGCTTTGGTTTCATTTGATTTGAGTTTGAATCGAGTGATTTGTGATTGATCGAAGCTTTCAAGCTCTTATGGTGTGATTTTTCCAGATTTGCTTTGGCTTGGCTTTCCTTCAATTTTTACTTTGATTTTCATTCACTCATGAAGTTCTAAAGGTGATACATCCATAGAGAGAGTCCATATTTATTGGACTACTCATATGGAAGAATCACACATATGTTTGCTTACTTTTAAGCATTCTTTGTCCATTTTGATTAGCAAACAATCCTTTAGCATAAACAAGCATTTGGCAACCGTCTTGTACGGATGAGTGGGGGTGCCTAACACCTTCCCCTGCTCATAACTTATTCCCCTTACCTGATCTCTGGATTTTTCCTTGAATTAGAGCTACTTTGGCTCTATTTGGCACTTTTATGAACCCTTTGGTGTCCATTCACACCTTAACTTGAATGGTGGCGACTTCTATTTTTTGTAAACCCCGCTTAATGATATCGAAAGTCATCTAGGTGACATTTCCATGTCTCACAAACACGTCACACATGCTTATTATAAACAAACAAAATAGAAAGCAATCATACAAAGTTCACACAAAACATGAACATACATTCAAGTCAAGGCTTAAATCCATTGTCCCCAGCAAAGTCGACAATTGTCAGACATGTAAAATCACCTACGTGACTACCTTATCATGACACAGGGTTCACAAAAGGTTGGAGTCGCCACAATTCAAGTTGAGGTTTGAATGGACACGGAAGTGATCATGAAAAAGGTAAAAAAAAATAGAGTTAAAGTAGCTCTAATTCATGATTAAATCCAGAGATCAGGTTAGGGGATTACGTTATGAGTAGGAAAAGGTGTTAGGCACCCCCTACTCATCCACATAAGGTGATTGCCATATGCTATTCATGTTTAAATAGTTGCTTGCTAACAAAAACATTCAAAAAGTACTTGAAATGAGACAAACACATGTGAGATTTTTCCATATGAGTAGTCAAATTGATCCTGGGCTCTCTCTATGGATGTATCCATTCTAGGACTTTATGATTAAGTAGAAAACCAAAGTAAAGCTTGAATAAAAGCAAGCTAAAACAAATCTGGAAAAATTAGAAAAAATGAAGCTATTTGAGCTTGAAAACGTCAATCAATCATAAACGATTCAAATCAAATTCAACTTGAATGAATCCGAAGTCATTTGAAAGCTTATGTTAAGTAGAAGACTTGAAAAAATTCCAATTAAATTTGATGAAAACCAGAAGAGATATAATTGTTTGAAATCTGTAGTTGTAAATCAATAAAAGTGGCGAGTAACCAAATTTGAAAGCCTATTCATGGAGATTGGCTTTATATAATCCTTAAAAATTTGCATATATGAAGTATGAGGTGCCATATTTCGAATGAAATAGGCCTCGCACAAAACTTCATCCATTTGTGGCTTCTGTGCCCTCTCAAATATGCTTAAAGGATCACATATTGACTCTGTTTCATGCTATTGAGTAGTTCAGAGACTCAAATCAAAGTAAAAACTCTTGAAACCAATTAGATTTGAAAATAGACTCATTAAGGAAAACTCAGAGATTAAAATCACTCCAATCGGAGTTAAAATGAGCCTTTGGTGCTCAATTAAAGTTAGAAGTTCAGCAATCTGACCGGAACTAACCTATCAAATTCGATCCAATGGTATAAAAAATTGGCCCCATGTAAATTGCTCAAATTTTACAGGCAAAAACTAGACATCTTCACCTATCACATGTCTTTGGAATTGTTCAAATATTCATCCAAATGATGAAGTTTTAATGATTCAAGACATGGTACAAGTTCAGTCCAGATTTGAAAACTTTGAGTAAAAACAAGCCAAAACAAAGGGTGTGTGCATTTGACTCAATTGATCTGGACTAAAAATACTTGAAATGAGTTGAAAAACACTAAAAAAGCTTTAGGGAAATGATTTGGCTCAAATCTCTCATTAGTTGGAGAGGAAGAGCCAAATTTATCCACATTAAGGCCAAAAAGCTCAAAATGAAGCATTTGTTATAAGGCATCCGATCTTAGATCTACCATATTGAGCATGGTATATCTAAGATCTATTCCCATTTTGACACAAAATCAAGTGAAATGTGTGATTGTGTAGGAAATCAGATTTTTAGGAGAGAATTGGGATCTATTGCTATAGAGACCATAGATCCTTGTATTCTCTCCATATTTAAACAAAATCACTCCAAAAACAGCAATCATACACAAAATCAACATGACTATGCAAGTGTATCATTCAAGAGGGGTTCTAAGCCTAAGGTTCCATTTTAACACTCGTTTCCCCTAGCTATCTCTTCACGTTTTATGGCTATAGAGGGTGCTTGAGGTACTTTGAGTGTGGTTTGGGATTCCAAATACACACAAGGCCTTACACTAAAGAAAGGTAGAATGAGAGATTGCTTGAATTTAAATAAACTAAAAGAAAAGGTGAAGTAGTTTACCTTGGTAGCTTGGGAGAGTTGAGTGGAGAAATGGTTAGAGGTTCCCTTCGTCTTCAATAGCTTTACTAGCTTCAGATTCTCAACCGTTTGCAAGAAGAGAGCCCTTCTATTTATAGGCAAGGCCAATGGTATAAAAGACCCAAGGGAACGCCAAAATACCCTTATAGATTATTCCAATTCAAGCTTAAGGCATGAATTGGAGTAAATCCAAAAGTTTCGAAGGGCAAAATAGGAAGATCGAGCCTCACAAAGAGAGATAAGAAAGTAAATAAGGCTCAGATCCTGAGCCTTTGTGAATTTGGGCAAAATGACCGTGCCCGCATACACAATGCGGTTTTGTCTCGTCCGCACTATATATGCGGGCAAGACCAAACCCCCTGAAGACCGCATACTATATGTGGACAGAACAAAAATGAGAAGATTTGCACTTTATATGCTGGCAGAACACTTTTGGTTGGCCTTGACCCTTACATGCACAGACAATACTTATTTACATGTAATATCATTTAAGTAAATTTCATCGTATTTTTTAATCTCCATTTACTTAAGATATTACATGTAAATAAGCAAACAACCGCGCCCCCCCCCCCCCCCCCCCCCCACACACACACACACACACACACACATTTGAATCCATGAAAAATAGCCCCAACTCAAATTCCAAGTGAATAAAAAGTCAATTTTCTATTTCAAGGCTAAATTCTAGTTTTTCAAGTCCGGTAAAAAAATTTAACATGTTAATACTAAGGTATTTGTCAAGATTTAAAGGCTCAAAAAATTCATTTATGCAATAACATTGCTAAAAACCTGATTACCAGGAAAAATTATCTTGAAATCTCACCTAAAAAAATATTTCATTTTTTTGGGGTCAAAAGTCAACAAAATTCAACCAGAAAAGTTTGAATTTGCGTAAAAGGTTGAATTTGGACCTTTTCCTTTGTAGTTTTGGATTCAAATGGGTTAAGGATTTCAAACCCAATGCTAATAAATGAAAATTTCAATAAGATTTTTCTCTCCTTCAAGATTTATCAAAAATCGTGCAATTTTGGGGTGTACTACACCAGTCCCTTGACAGATTAGGTTTTGAACCTCTAAAAAGGGTTTTAACTTGTACAAACTCATGAGGAATTAGCAAGCATGCCATATGCTACTGGGAATCTCTATGAGTCTAGTTTCTAATGCATCAAATAGTGTACAATTTGGAGTCTTCTAAAGGAAGTTATGGCACTTTTACTAAAGGTGGTTTGCAACTATTGTTCTATGGACGAATTTGAAGTTTCCTTAGCTTTTCTATGTTTCCTTGGTAATATACCGTCAAGGTTCATTACTTTTTTTTATTGGAAAATGTAGGACTTGTTTTTTCAATGTATTCTTCGAATTATGTTGTCAAAGTCTCTTGGTTGGAAAGTTGTATATAAGTTCTAATTACCCTTGTTTGAAGATTTGTTCAAGTTTAAAAGCTTATGTGAATGAAGGAAGGAGGAACCTAGAGTTTGTTTTACTAGAATTTAGTCGTTGCCTTGTGAAGAAGAAGATATTCTAAACTCTTATCCTTCAACGGATTCCATTAGGTGGTAAGTATTTGTTCTACATTCGTTGTTAGTATCCCTTGGTATCCTTATTTGGGTGGTGAGCTTGTCTATCCTTCCATTGGGTGGTGATATTGTATCCCATTGGAGCCTCTTTTATTTATTCTTTTGTTCCCTTAAATCTTGATATCATTTTGTCATGCGACTCACGATTCAAACTATGGGACGTCAACAACAAGGACATTATGACGTGATAAGTCCACATGGTTTATATGCCATAACAAAAGGAGTAGAAATGATTAATGTTAATCTTTAAGGATATTTGGATGTGAGCTGCATCCACGGTTGAAGAAATCATCTTTTAGTTTTGATTAGGAGGGGTCTTTTTCTTCATATGATTATTGTTATAGTCATGGGAGATTATATTATCAGCCTAATTATGGATATGGTTATGAGCATAGAGGCCATAGGTATGACTAGGAGGGATCATCTTCTCCCTCATCATCTTATAGGTAAATAGATCAGTATGATCTATGATGTTGTGGATTATTATGGACCAACTACAGAATAATATGAGCAGTTTAAAAGGGATTATAAGGCATGGTATCAAAATTACATGGATTGGGTCTCTAATTGTTAGCATATTCTGAGTTTACAATGTGCCATTGGCTAATTATGAAGAAGCCAAAGCTAATCTTACACGTTACTTCTTATGGCATTGAAGATGCAGTGATATGGTATTGGAACAAGAAATTTAGTGTTGTAGTAGCAGTTCTTTCTTATAATTTTTTGATTTAGTTGTTGATATCTATATGGATTATGGAAAATTTTATGTGTTATTGTATTAAGTGTTATATGAATACATTTTCTTATTCTTTTTGTGGGTTTATATAGCATATTATATCTTTTATTAATCATTAATTATTTTTTCCAAAGTTTTTCACATGCAAGTCTACCAATTTGTTTTTATGTCAATATATATATTCTTTTTTTGGGCATGTGATGTAAGAAACATGTTTATTTGCCATATATTTAGTTTATCTTTCTATCTAAATAGGCTTATTTTACGTATACACTATTTATTATGCATATCCACCATTTTCTACTGTATCCATGACATCCAATGTGTATCTCGATATGTATCCATTTTTGAATTATTCGATACTGCATATCAGCCTGATCAATATTTTGAACCATGTTTCCACCTAATTTTCTTACACTAACTCTAGATCATGAGGCTTAGTTAAGGAGTGAAGGATTTTGGCACCCTTCATTGATTAATGAGACGGTAACCTTATGTTGTAGCTCTCCATAAAAGCAAAATGAATCCAATATTCAAAATAAAAGTTCTTAAGGTCCATAACCTTTGGCCATATTTGTGAAAATTTTTTTTCTTTTTCTTGGCCAATTTTGTAAAAATTGTTTTACAAATATACAGCTCCAAATGGTTACTTTTGGCTCACATATCATTGACTTCTTGAAGTGGCACAGCTTCAACTTAAGATTATTATTATTGAAGCTGCAATTCATGAAAATTTTCAAATTGAAAAACAATATACAAATGATGAATTTGATTTTGGGTTTTAAAAAGCTTCCATGATATACCATTTGGGACAAATATGGAGACAATCTAGCCCAAAACTTATACACCAATTTCTAAGTAATTTGCAAACATTTGTCCTTGGCTTCAACCCGAAATTATTTGAAATAAATGACGTCAATTAGGATTTCCAATTGGGTGGCTCGGTTGGGCCCAACAAGATTCAGCCGTACCTGAGCACGGCACGACTTCCCTACCGTGCCATTCTAGACTGGCTCTGGGCGTCCCAACACAATGGCACAGCTTTTTGCATGGTCATGGCACAGGCACAAGAAAAGCATGGAACATCATGCTAGCATAGTTGAGAATTTCTTTGAATCTCAAACAATGCTTGTAGTGAGGTTTGAAAACACAATATCTATAATAAAATAACTTGCTCAAAATCACTAAGCTACTTTATCATCTCAATGTAAGGTGATTCCAGTTTTATATTTATTACATATATCTATATTACATACACCATTTAGAACATCGTGTTGATGTGCCATATTGACCAATTCAAAAATAGATAAGTATTGGATACGAACAGATACGTTATAAAATGGTGGATACACATAAGAAATGATGGATGCATAAAATAAAACCTATCTAGATAGAAATATAAGCTAAAAAAATATGACAAATAAATATGTTTCTAACATTACAGGTCTACATAAAGAATATTTATGCATTATGGAAATAAATAGGCATATGCGAAGATGAATGAAAACTTTGGAAGCATTAATTAAAGATTAATGAAAGTTATAATAGGCTCGATAAACTAATAAATAAATTTGGAAGATTCATTCATATTGTAATTAATTTTTCAATAAAAATATTTTTAATCAAATTTAAATAAAATTAAAAATATTTTTCATAATTTTAACTAATATTATGCAAAAATAATTTCATTGATAAAAAATCGTAAGAATCATGGGGATGATAGATCAACCCCATTTACATCTTGTGTAAAAATTTTAAGTCAAACCAATAAGTTTTATATAAACAACACAGAAAAAAAGTGACATTTTCATTACTTTTTTTTTTCTGAATCTAAAAAATTTGACTTTTTTTGGTTTCAAAAACCCAATTTGGATCCATGGATTTCACTTGAGATCCATAGATTCATAAAAAACATTATCAAGTGCAAATATGAAAATATAATGATCTAGAACGAAAAAAAATTAAAAGTCTTCAATACTTGTCAAAACTGTGAATGATCATGATTTCTTTGCTTTGGTCTGTTGAATGAAGTTGTTTCCTAGAAATTTCTCTACTAATTAGGTCAAAAATGGATGCTAAATAATGGGGTGTAAAAATTTTTTTGAAATGGGGTTTTGGTTTGAGAGAAGTGTTCAATCTTCTGAATACCTCTTATTAAGGGTTGTATCTCACAATATAGTTGATAATCTGACCTTATCAATCTGTAAGGCAAAGATTACTAAACATACATGTATATTGTATCGACAAGCACAATACACGATATGATACACATGGTACGATATGATATTTACTACCATGATACATACTTCATAAATATATATTAACTTGATCAGCACGCTCTAGGACTATAAATGGAGCGGATCTCTATAAATCCGAATTTGAATACGATTAAGATATAGGATATCCGTATTCATTTAAGTATTCAACGGATATTTCATATGTCCTACCAAATCCAAATCCGATAAATATTGTTACATCCGTATTCATATCTGATTGTATTCAAATTCGATTAAATATTTGAATCCGTTAACAAGTCCAAAAATCCGATTAAATTTCATATAATTTAAAACAAAATTCTTACAATACTCTCATTCAAAATCTAATAGAAATTAAACCAACTCATTTGGATACCCATTTAACTTAATCTAACAGAAAATTTTCTTTATGCTTCTAATACGTGTAGTCATAACATAGTAACTAAAACCTTCCCACTCATGTCTCAACTCATTCATATTTACTTTCATTAACTTAAAAGGAAAGTAAACTGTGACTCACATCAAGCTGGAGGTTCTTCATATAAGAACCTATCTACTTGTACAAAACAAAAGACACCACTATAATAAATAAGAAATGAATAACTGCACCATACAAGTGTAGACACCCCAAATTGCACCTCAATATGAAAAAACAATCAAAATGAATTTTAAATGTTTTATTTGAGCTTTGAAAAATGTCAAAAACTAGAAAAAACTCAAAAAGGGTGCCAACCGCACAGTTCATGCGGTTTCGGTTAATTTTGTCTGAACCGCCCTATGTGTGCGGTTTCAACCGCGCACACAGTGCGGTTGTGTTCATGCTTATTGCGTGAGCTGCCACGTGACTTCTAGAAGCTTAGGCCGTTAGGCCACGTAGGCAGCAATCATTTAAAGCATAACTGAATCCCAACCGCTCTGTATACACGGTTTCTAAGGTTTTGCATGTCAACCTCGTACACAGGGCGGTTTGGCCCAAACCGCACTGAGTATGCCGTTTTGCTCGTTTCATGCATTTGTGAAAAGACTCGATTTCTGAGCCTTATTTACGCACATTAACTCTCTCTTGGGGACTTGAACTCCCCATTTCCGAAACCTCTAAATTTACAACAATTCAAGGCTTTAACTTGAATTGGAACAATCTAGAGGATTTTTTGGGCATACCCTTGGGACTTTTATGCCCTTGGCTATGCCTATAAATAGAGGGGTCCTTCTCTTGCAAAGGGCTGATAATTTGAAGCTTGGAAGATATTTCTATTCTTTTCCTTCTTCTTTTTTTAGGATATTTGGCTATTCCTTTACAATGGAGACAAACACAAGTAATACACAGCCACGAGAGAAGGTAAAGGCTGTTTGGTCATATGAGTATAAGAAGATACTATTGGAAATTGCAGTTGAAGAAGTTCATAAAGGAAATCGGCCAACTACAACCTTTAACCAAAGAGGATATGATAACATCATTAATGAATTTCATAGGAGGACTGGTTTAAAATATGAAAAGGTACAGTTTAAAAATATCTTTCACAGTATGAGGAATGAGTATAAAGAGTGGAAGATCATTAAAGGAAGAAGTGGACTAGAATGGGATCCTAAGAAAAATTCCATTGTAGCAACAGAAGATGAATGGAAAGACCATACTAAGGTAATCTTAGGTCTTATATTCATTCCGTTTACCTAGTTGCCTTGATTGCTCGTGTATTTACCTAATACATGACAATGTTATTGATACAGATGCATCCAAATGCGAAAATTTTCAAGAAGGGTCCACTCTAGTTTGAAGATGAATTAACGACATTATTTGATGGTACAACAGCCTTTGGTGAGGATGCATTGTGTTCTGCTCAAGGAGAGAGTCTGGCATCACAAAATCATGAAAATTTTGATGATCCTAATACTCCCGTCACTGGTATTGATGATTTGACAAATGATGTTGGTAATGGAATGTAACGCCCCGAATCCGGGTTACGTAAAATAACCGTAACTCCTACCCAAATATTAATTAAAATTCCACAGGATCAACAGAGTAAGGGAAAATATGAAATAAAATAACATAAAGATTCAAACGCATAATATCAAGGTTCACTAATTTCCCAAATATATCCAAAAGTAATATAGGGTTCATAATAAAACTCACTAAAGTAAGTAAAACCAACAACTAAGATCTACTCAATAAAATAATCCTCCTCACGATACTCTGGATAGTCCCCCGGAATATCAACCCCCACTATATCGTCCTCGCCGAAATCTAAAAACAAAACAAAACAGTGAGATACGACTATCTCAGCAAGTAGCAATGCATGCACAAAAATATAGTTATAACAGTTCTAAAACATGCACAAGTTATGATCAATTAAATTACGATTAACCTCGATTAATCCGACTAATCTCGGAAATACATCATCAATTTCAAATTCGGAAAAAAACATTATATATCAGGACTCGTGAAGTTTGTCTATTTTGTGTGGCTAAGCACTAGAGTTCCAGACAATCCAGTCTAACACTGCAACAGCTGGAACATCCAATATCGTCGCCTTCATGGCGGAATTACTCAAGTGACCTCACCATCATGGTGGAAACGGAGTTGCTGCAGCGCTTCCCTCATGGAAGGCCTCTCCATCATGGAGGAAACGCACGAAGGAACTCCAGACTTAAATCCAAACAAAACATACAAACTCCACCTACAACTAGACTGTGGATCCACACTAGATCTCACCCTTATTACTTTGGCAAATTAATATATAGTTTGCAAAGCAACTTAAAATCATGCTCCGTGTAATTTCGGTCACTTTTGTAACCAACCATACCAATTTAGTTCAAACACCCACTAAATCCATTCAACAGTAAAATATTACAACAGTTGGTATATACAGTGAAAATACCTTACACTTTAACCATAACGGATAACCAGCAATATAATAAGAAACAAATTCAAATATTTTTCAAATCATAACAGAAAACAGCTAATTCAAAGATGTTATAATTTATTCAAGAATTCTCCGATTAACTAAAATTACTTAAAGTTGAAAATCAGATTTCCTAAACTCCTACTAATTGACCCAATCTCAAATTATCCATATTCTTTATTATCAAATTAGTTCCAATAGATTTCTACAGCTCTTTAAATCCCAAAAAATCTTTGAATAAAATAGATGGATCGATACTATAGGCTATAACATGAAAATCTACTCCAAATGGACACAATTCCTTATTGCACAAACTTCAACTTACATTTGCTATTTTTAACTTACCACACTTCTTTAATCCAAATCGATAACCAGGTATTTACAAAAAAATCAGAATCCATTACTAATCAAGTCATAGCAAAAATCAATGGTTTGACAATACAATAAGAACCAACTCAAGAGTTTACTAATAGCAATTCCCGAACACTAAACTTGCATTCACTATTATTAAACTCAAAATGATTTCCCATTTCTAAGTTATTCTTTAATGCAAATCCTAATTTACTTCGCCATGATTTTCCTATGATTATTGTAGTGCTAAACAATTCTTGATCAATTCCTTTAAACAGGTTTTAGAAGTTGGAAGTATCACAATGCTAAAATACAAACAGTCGCACCTTACCCTTAACTTTGAACTAGTGCTAGAGGTCAGCAGCACTTGGCGCCAGTTAATTTCAATATTACCTCTTTGCTGAAATTAAAACCCATCCAAATTACCCACTGGTGGGTTCCTCCATATAGATTTGATTTGCAGAATTTACTCAAGGTTCCTACAGCCCCTTACTAGTGTTTATTGAGGTTGTACCAAAAAGGTTTAAAGGATAGAAACCTTAAATTCTTAACTCCACAACAGCAGCCGCCCACTTCTGTAGGTTCATTAGAACAAGATTTCTAAGCTAGAACAAGGCTTCACTCAAACCAAACAGCCGCACCATACACCTAAATTGGTGCTGGGCGTTGACCTCACCAGGTCAGCAGCCCTTGGCGCCAGGTTAGACCACCCAAGGAAATAACTAGTGCTGACCTCCCAAGAGGTCAACAGCACTTGGAGCACCTTGGCACCAAGCACAAACCTTGACTACAATGCATTCTTCACATTCGACTAATTCAAATTTCAGATACTAAACCTTATTTATCCATTTATACCACTACAAACAGTTTGAAGACCATCCAAATACTATGATTATAACAACTCGAACTTAATCAAAACATGATTAATAAATCTCAGACCAAGCGTCCAATTACGAACAGAAAATAGGTACTCGTTCAATTCAATTCTAACTCCTTCGGATAACCAGAAATCCATATGAAAACATGCTACTTTGAAAGTGCCACTTGCATAATAAAAATCATCTAACTAACCATCTATAATTGCTGTAAAATTATTCTAACCAGCCTTATTAGAGCTAAAAGATTAAACTCCAAAAACAGAACCTGAATATGGTATTTTCGTTTAATCCAATTCTACAGTTTCTATATGATCATAAACCACATGAAATCTTGAAATTTTGGAAGATGCTACTTGCCTCTTGATTCCAACTTCACCAAAACAGCAACACGATTGGATTCTCTTCACGTCCAGAATCTCCAAACAACTGAATCTGAACTAGACGTTTCCTGCTCCAACAGCAATGAACGTCTTCCTCTCTAACAGAACCAAGGTTCCTTCTTTCTTTCCCAGCAATCCTCTCCACTCTTCTCAACTCTCAGATCCAAGTTACATCTGTTTTGCCTTCTCCAAAGTTGTAACGGTTGGAAACGCCCAGAGAGAGAGCTGTTGATACGATCAGCAACTTCCTTACGTTACAAAAGACTGTTTGTTTTCTATTTTGATCAAGTGTAGTGCCCTACCACCATATCACCTACACCAACAGCCTATCATCCTTTAATAATTTTATTTAGCCACTTAAATGCAATATCAGCACCATCTAATAGCTAAGAAAATTATATCCTAACTTTACTTACCTTTAATTTGGATAAAACCAACTTTTAGGAATTTTCCCAAATTGCCCTTGTGCATTGGACACCTGAAAATCCACCAATTAAAGGAATAATTTTATTCATTATTTTTTTAAAATAAATACCCAAAAATTCGGGGTTTTACATGGAATTCGTAAAAGGAAGCGTCAAAGTGAGCATTCACGTACAAAGAGAGATAGCTTTAAAGGGGAGATTCAAGAGGCTATTGCCTCCTTGGTGGATATTGCAAAGCTTAGACTACTTCAAGAGTCCACAACAATGGCACCAATGGTAACACCCCCATCAAATTCATAACCTCCATCAACACAGGACAATAACCAATATACTATTGCATTGAATCGTCTAGAAGAAATGGATGAGGTTGAGATTGGAAGTGACCTATACCTGGATGCTTTGGATTTGTTCACAAATGCTGAAAAGAGAGACCTATTTGTGGCTATGCATCCAGCCGCACGTTTTAGATGGTTAACTCGTACACTATATGGTAGCAGTTATTAGTTGTAAGACGGGACGTGGTTTTTTGGTTTGATTCAGCTTTTTGGATACGATATGGTTTTTTTGGTTTGATTCATCTTTTTGGACAGGATATGGTTTTTTTGGTTTGATTCATCTTTTTGGACAGGATATGGTTTTTTTGGTTTGATTCATCTTTTTGGACAGGATATGGTTTTTTTTGGGTTGATTCATCTTTTTGGACAGAACATGTTTTTTGGGTTTGATTCATCTTTTTGGACAGGACATGTTTTTTGGGTTTGATTCATCTTTTTGGACAAGATATGGTTTTTTTGGTTTGATTTAGCTTTTTGGACAGGACATTTTTTGCATGGGACGTGTTTTTTGGACCTTCTTTTTGTATGTGACATGTTTAGTTCTTATTTTGTCACAAACTTTTGGCTATATGTATTTTGTTCTTTTGGTACTTTATATATGTTAAATCACTTTTTGTCACAAGCTTGTGGCTATGTGTTTTTCTGGTTTGATCCATCTTTTATATTGAATGATTGGAGACATAGTAATTGAATAATTTAAATTGTCAACAGTTAAGATGAGTTCAGATGAAGACATTGAAGAAGTTTTGTCTTACTTGATATTGGCAAAGTGTTTACAAGAATATCTTGATTTAGACAGAAGGAGACAATCAGTGCATAACTCGATTTTACAAGGGAATGCTTGGTTGAAAGAGGTGCTTGAAGCAGGCTCCAGTGTAAGGTGTCATGGCTTATTTCGTATGAATAAGCATACATTCTTTCAGTTAGCCAATACAATGAAAGAAAGGGGTTTACTACAACCCACAAAGCACATATTTGTTGAAGAGCAACTTGGGATGTTTCTCGTTACACTTGGACATAATCAAAGAAATTTTATAATTCAAGATAGGTTTCAGCATTCGGGAGAGACAGTAAGCCGACATTTTCATAATGTATTAAATGCCTTTGTTGAGTTTGCTAAGGAAGTAATTGTGCCTCCCTCATTTGATCAAACACCTCTTGAAATACGAAAAGATCGCAAGTGCATGCCATGGTTCAAGGACTGTATTGGCGCAATTGATGGAACACATGTATCGGCCCATATATCAACTGATAAACAAGCTGTTTATTGATCTGCAAGGACCGGAGCCATTACCCAAAATGTAATGGCTGCATGCTCCTTTGGCATGCAATTTACCTAGGTTCTAGCGGGATGGGAGGGAACAGCACATGATTCACGGATTATGTTGGAAGCAATTAACAACCCGACTTTAAAATTTCCACATGCTCCACCAGGTAATTATAAAAATATATATATTTCAATAATTTTTTTTATGTCTGATACTAAACTTTTACACATCTATGTTAGGTAAATATTATATTGTTGATGTGAGGTATCCAAATATGCCTGGATTTCTTACACCATTTATAGGGGTTTGATATCGTTTTCAAGATTATCGTCATGGTGGTGGAAGACCTCATGCACCTAAAGAAATTTTTAACCATGCTCATTCATCATTAAGGAGTGTGATTGAGAGATGCTTTGGTGTATTAAAAGAGCGATTTCCAATCCTTAAGATGATGCCGCATTACTCTTATCAAACCCAAGTGCAGATTGTAGTTGTTGCATGTGCTATACACAATTTTATTAGGCAACAAGCAAGACGTGATTGGCTATTTGAACAATATGAGAATGAAGAAATGCTCATTGTTGATTATGAGAATGATGACAATAATGAGATTGATCCTAATGGTTTGGTACCAACTCAACAGACTAATGAGATTGGAGCATTTAGGGATATGCTTGCAAGTGAAATGACATTTGGATGATAACATGAATATTATTTTATGAGTACTGTTTTATTATTTTGGATCACTTATGTTTTTATGACTATTTATGATGAGTATTTTTATATGCTTTGCGATGCGATTTATTCTTTTTTGTATTTTAAAATTATTCTATTTGACTAATTAACATAATAACTGTAAAATATATTTCAATTTAAAGGCCAACCAAACAATATTCTGTGAACTCTAGAATCTGGGGTACCCAAACAGGATTCTGGATTTTAGACATCAAAATCATATTCCAAAATTTGTAGTATCCAAACAGGATTCGGGATTTTGAAAATCAACAACAAGAATCTGGATTTACATTATCTAGATTATAATCCAAAATCCAAAAGCTGGAAGCCCTAACAAACGACCCCTTGGTTGACCAGATTGGGATTGTCTAAGATTTAACACTGTGATACCTGGCCAAGATTCTCAGGGAGGGTCCTCTTATCTCTAAAGGATTGCCATTGCCTAATAAGCATGTACCATATAAGGGAGGCCTAGAACTCATCCAAAATATATATATATATATATATATATATATATATATATATATATATATATATATATATATATATATATATATATATATATATATATATATATATAAGAGAGGCCTAGAGCATGTGATGTGGGACCGATAATGAGATTAGGAGACAAACAGCTGTACGCTTTAATTTTCTCTTATTAACTTCCTCAAATAGGAATAACCAACATTAAATAGCAAAATAACCTAGTAACCCTAATTTTCCTGGACTAAATCCAATTTCAATAAAATAATCCTTAAACCCTGTGATAAACAAAACAACCCAGAACCAATAAATAAACCAACCAAATAATAAAAAAAGATGGCTAGTATGTCCTCGTTAGTATGTAGATCATCTTTTTGTTCATTATAGGAACCTTCTTATTTCTACAGGGTGGATATTTCTTTGGTGACTCAGGTTGGCTTTTTACATTGGATCCATATAAATGTTTAGTTCAAAATGGAGACTCATGACATAAAACCAAAAATCCATTTATAACACTGTCAGATGGTTGAGAAGCAATATGTCAGTTTTCCTTAATGTCAATGGTGCATCAGGTTCCACCGTTATTCCAAACTTTGAAAGTTGTACAGGTTGGAGCACTCTTTGATAGTCTTCAATATTCATGTGAAATGGAAATCTATGATAGTCTCATTCAATACGATAATAAGGTTCTCATACGTGATACTTCTAATGCCTTGTTGCTCCGAACAAAAGGTCAAACATTGATGGAGAGATATTTGATTCTTATGAAAGTGGGAACAAGTCACACATTTATCTTCATAGAGGTTAATATGCTCGTAGATAGTTTGGCTATTTCTCACTGTGATTCTGTAACTTGTGGTTTTTCCTCTTCAGCTTAGAGTACCACATGTCATGGTGTATTTATTGATTTTTATTTTTTAGTTTTTGCTTTTCAATAAGGCTGTTTTATTTGATTTTTTATGCCCATTTGTTAAAAGGGATTGGGATTTAAACTTTAAACTTGTTTTTATGGATTGATTTTCCCCACTGGGTATATGTAATTCATGATTTTTACATCAATAAACAGATAGGGTCTGCCTTAACCACCCTCCTACCACGAGTCTTATGCCAGTATATGTTTATGAGTGCGTGTGCCCAAGAAGGTAAGAAATAATTTATCACTTAGAATTTACATCAAAGCAGTGAAAGATAAGATAATGCACAAAATCACAAAGTTAGTTAAGTACCTGTTTCCAAATAGCAAAGTTCTAGTTCATCATATTCACGCAAGGAATCTTCATGAAGATGAGCCATCTCAAACATGAATGCTAAGCTCTCCTGAAAATTGAAGAACAGTTATAAAATTCTGCTAGAAAATTCCATATGAAAGCACATTGAATGAGAATACAATAAGTACCGGGATGCAGGTGCAAGGGCATGGAAAGATTTAAGAGATGCTTCCACTACAAAATATAAGGGTTTTAGCGGCGGACCAAGACCGCCGCTAAAACTCAAAAGTCCGCCGCTAAAACCCCAACTCAACGACGCCTGTTCTATCGTTGAATCTTTTTGCTATTCTGTTTGTATTTTGATGACCCAGATTTTTTTATTTCCACAAATAAACCCCCCGTACCTTTTTTATTTTCACAAATAACCCCCCCACCCCCCTCTTTTTGCCCGTACCCAAATAACCCCCCCTCTTTCCCTCTTTTTACCCGTACCCCCCCCCCCCCCCCCCAAATCTATACCTGTAACCACTCCCCTTTATACCCGCACCCCCACCACCACCACCCCCTTCTTTATACCCCCACCCCCTCCTTCTCTCTCTCTCTCTCTCTCTCTCTCTCTCTCTCTCTCTCTCTCTCTCTCTCTCTCTCTCTCTCTCTTGCCTACATTCACCCAAATTCAATCAAATTAAATCAAATAAAAAATGATAATAATTTACAAATTAAACAAAAAATTTTGAAACTTGAACTTTCCATTGTAATATTAATACCAAGCCAAAAACACCAACAAAAAAAAACCCCTGTTTTATGACATTTGATAGTTCAAAATTCATCTACAAACCTGATTAGAAACAACAACCAAAAAAAAAAAATTTTTGTTCACAACCATGGTTTGATGCTTTGAAATCCATCTCCAAACCTTCAAGCTCCACTATGAAAACACCAATAACACCAAAATTAGTCAAGATAATAAAATGACTAAATACACATGTTCCATTTAGAACAATAACTCCACACAAGCTCTAACCTTTATAACGAAGCAAATGGCTCAACCTAAAGCAAACTCATCACAAGACAAACTTTTACTCTAAATGCATTTAGAACAACATGTCACAGGCTGTTCCTCAAATAAAGGGAGCAATTTAAGATACTGAAAAGTGGCCAGACAAACATTGAAGCTGACCAAGAAATTGTTAGAGTTGATGTTCAAAAAAACATATTAGATAGTAGCCTGTAGAGACCCCAAAATTGCACGATTTTTGATAAATCTTAAAGGAAAGAAATATTTTATTGGAATTTTCAATTCCTAGCATTGGGTTTGAGATCCTTAACCCATTTGAATCCAAAACCGCAAAGGAAAAGGCCCGAATTCAATCTTTTATGCAAAGTCAAACTTTTTCTGGTTGAATTTTGTTGACTTTGACCCCAGAAAATGAAATATTTTTTAAAGCAAGATTTGAAGATAATTTTTCCCGGTAATCAGGTTTTTAGCAATGTTATTGCATAAATGAATTTTTTGAGATTTTAAATCTTGACGAATACCTTGGTATTAACATGTTGAATCTTTTTACCGGACCTGAAAAACCGAAATTTAGCCTGGAACTGGAAAGTTGACTTTTTATTCACTTGGAATTTGGGTCTGGAAATATTTTTAATGGATTCAATGGGGGGGGGGGGGGTGTTTGCTTATTTACATGTAATATCTTAAGTAAATGGAGATTAAAAAATACGAGGACATTTACTTAAGATATTACATTTAAATAAGCCTTGCCTGTACAGACAAGGCTCAAAACAAACCAAAAATGTGCTGATCGCAGTATATGTGCGGTTTTGGTTAATTCGGTCTCAACCGCCCTGTATGTACGGTTGCAACCGCACACACAGCACGGTTAATGTTCATGCTTCTCGCATGAGCTGCCATGTGGCTTCCAGAAGCTTCGGCCGTTGAGCCACGTCGACAACAATCATGACAAGCGTAACTAAATTGGAACCGCTCTGTATGTGCGGTTGAGGTGAATTTGCATAGAAACCACACATATAGTGACGGTTCTGTGGAAACCGCACTGTGTATGCGGTTTTGCTTGTTTCGGGGATTTGCGAAAAAGGCTCGATCTCTGAGCCTTATTTACGCATATTACCTCTCTCTCAGGGACTTGAACTCCCTGTTTTACCCTCCGAAACCTCTAGATTTACATCAATTCAAGGTTTTAACTTGAATTGGAACAATCTAGAGAGATTTTTGGGCATACCCTTGGGACTTTATTGCCCTTGGCTGTGCCTATAAATAGAGGGGTCCTCCTCTTGCAAAGGGCTGACAATTTGAGGCTTAGAAGCTCTGCAAGAAGAAGGGAAACTCTGCTGGATTGTCTACTCAAGGCCCAAGCTACTAAAGGTAAAGCTCCATTTGGTTTTCTTGCTTCCTATTTACATTTCCAACTCCCATCTTCTACCTTTCTGTAGTATAAGGCCCTGGATGTTTCTTTGAAGCCCCAAACCTCTTCCAAAGTACCTGGGAATCCTCTCTAGCCGTAAAACGTGAAGAAAGACCCTGGGGAAAAGGAAGATGGAATGGATCCTCTAGGCATAGAACCCATTTTGAATGGCATATTGATATTATTTTGAGCTTGTTTTTCTAAGCTGATTGTGTTTGGAATCTGGAGAAAACATTATGATCAATGCTCTTTATAGCATTTGATCTTTGTCTTCTCCTAAAAATGTGATTTACACACTATCACACACTTTTCACTATCTTCATCAAATAGGTTAGATCTTGGACTTTCCATGTTCAATATGGAAAATCTGAGATCCCAGGCCTTAGAATGAACTTTTAGGACTTCATGAGTTGTTTTTCATGATTTTAAGTTGTTTTGGTCGAATCCACTTGCACACATGCACTGATTTTGGCTTTTTATTCAAAGTTCTTCAAAACAGGACAGCATCTGTTGCCTGTCTTAGAATGCTTATAACTTCATCCTCCGGATGAATTTTTGAGTGATTCCAAAGACATGTGATAGATGAGTTTGTCTAGTTTATATCTGGAAATTTTCGTTCACTTTTATGGAGCCAATTTTTGACACCATCTGTTCAAAGTCTATAAGTCAGTTCAGCCCAGATTGCTGAACTTGCCGCTTTGATGGTGCACCATTTGCTCAGTTTTAATCCGTTTCGAGTGATTTTAGTTTCTGAGTTTTCCTTGAGAAGTCTATTTTCATTTCCAACTGATTTCAGTAGATTTTGATCTGTTTTGTGCCTTGTGTGCTAGATTGACTCAGAGCTGCTCGCTGGCATAGTTCAGAGCTAATCTATGGTCTTCTAGACCTGTTCAAGAGAGCACACAAGCCACATCTAGATAGAGTTTGGTGTGAGAATTATTTCTTTGGAAATATGGCACAACATACTTCTTCCATGCAAATTTTCATGGATTTTTATTGAGCCAAACTCCATGAATAAGACTTTGAAAATGCCTACTCACCACTTTTTCCGAGTTATAACAACAGATTTCAGATGTGGATTTCTCTCTCGTTTTATATCGGATTGAGCTGATTTTTTTATTGTATACTCTACTATATACCAGTTTTCAAATGGATTTGGTTTCATTGGATTTGGATTTAAATTGAGTGAGTTATGGTTAATCGAAGCTTTCAAGTTCTCATAATCGGATTTTTCCAGATTTGCCTTGAATCGGTTTTGCTTCAATTTTTACCTTGAATTTTATTCACTTATGAATTTCTAAAGTGATATATCCATGAGGAGAGTCTAAACTCATTGGACTACTCATGTGGAATAATCATTTACATTTTGCTTATTTTTAAGCATCCTTGTCTATTTTGATTAGCAAACAATCCTTAGCATAAGCAAGCATGTGGCAACCGTCTTAGACGGATGAGTGGGGGTGCCTAACACCGTCCCCCGCTCATAAATAATTACCCTTACCCGATCTCTGGATTTTTCCTGGTATTAGAGCTACTTTGGCTCTATTTGGCTTCTATGAACCCTTTGGTGCCCATTCACACCTTAAATTGGATGGTGGCGACTCATGACATTTATTGATCCCCGCATGACGATATCGGAAGTCATCCATTGATGATATTTTTACATGTCTCACAACTGGCGACTCTGCTGGGGACTAGTGGAATTGAGCCATGTTTTGATTGCTTGATCATGCTTTGATTGACTTTATCGATTGTTTGATTTTTGTTTGTTTGTAATAAGCATGTTTGATTTGTGTGCTTCTGTTTTAGAGAATAGGAGACCCATGAGAATAGGGTATGTGATGTATGCTTGGTTGTGTTTAGAACCATGCTAGATCACTATGTTTCCATGATAGCATGCTTTGATTTGTGATTAAATGTCATGAGCATGAGATCTGAATTTTTTGAGTGATGTTTTGAATATGTCAAGTATGCTCACCATGGTTGATTGCATTTTTGTATAACATAATACCATGCTCTTATGCTTGTATGATGTCTTGTGTGAATGCATGTGTAGATTGAGCATGCTAGGTGTTTTAAAATTTCCTTGATATACTTGTGCTTACTTTTCTCATATATGATTTCTATATCATGCCTTGGTGAATGTGGTTGTGTTTGAATGGCTACGAAAAGAGAGTGGCAAGGGTGGGACGTTGTGATGAATGTGACCCACATTTTAAATGCACTTGAGCACATTTTTTATTTTTTACACAGCCTACCTATCACCTATAGGAAGTTGAACAAGAATATGTGTAGCTTGGCGCACCGAGGTCGTTACTTCGGAAAGCGAAAGTAAAAACATTCACCTTAGAAGCTTTGAGCCAATGATATGATGACATGGTGGATCTAGAATTCTGGTCATACACTAGGCTTGAGCTCTAAGTTGCCAATAAGCCAAAACCCAAAACCCCCACGCTTGAAGGAGGAGAAACACGTTTTTTGCCAAAGTAAACCAAATACGATGGGAAAAGGGTTTGTAACGAGGGAAGGCCGTTTTGCATGGCTCAGGTGACCCAAGGTATGATATAGATACCATTTTGAAGGTAAACATGAGGTACCAAGGTAATGTTAATTTCATTTTTATGATTACCTTCGTACCATGCAAAGCTAAGTTCATGGTGTCCATTTTGTTGGGATTTTGTTTTTCCCAAAGAATTGTTGTATCCTAGGATTGGTGTAGCCCATAGGAAGGGTTTTAATTCTTCTTAGATATCATTCTACCCAAATGCCCATAGGAGGCAACCCAAAGTCCAAATTCCATGCATTGAGTGTCCAATTTTGGTGGGAACATATGCCCTCCTTTGTATGAATGCTACTAATCCTATTTTTGTAGGAAGATGGAAGGAAAATGACACCCAGGAGTAGCTGGTACAGAAGGCATTTTCTGTTCTCTTTAGTTTAGGAATTTTCTTTTCCTTGAAAAGCCCAAAAAGGCAAAGTTGTAATCTTATTTTTGCCCAAGAAGGCCAATTTGTATTTTACTTCTCTCCTTTATTAGATTTACATTCATATGGAATGTATGAGAAGCCACTTGTATATATGTTGGTGTGTTCATCATCAATTGCATGGGATTCATTAATATACATGAGTTTGCAAGCATTTAATGTGTCAAATGCCCAATTTGGGGCAGTATAGAAGCCACCCAATGGTGAATAATGAGTTTGGACAAGTAATCAAGCTAATGAAATCAATTGGGAAAAGAAACAATTCGAAAATCTGTTTCTGGCTTAAAACCGCCCTGAGTATGCGGTTTCCTGCAATTTTGCTGCAACCGCAGGATATATGCGGTTTGAGCCAAACCATTCTGAGTGCGCGGTTTTAAGCCGAAATCCTATTCCAACCTTGCTTATCAAACATTTTTGGGTCCTTTCATCCTTAAGTCATACAAGCAAATGGGCAGGGGTTCCAAATAAGATAAATGGCATTTAAACCATTCCAAATTCACCCAAATCAAAGGATTAAGATCATTTTAGGCATCTTTCACCTAAATTGAACAATTGGCTTAACTAAAGGGTGCAAGTGACAAAGTAAAACTGGTTCAAATCAGAAACCAAGTTAAGCACCTCATTTTTGGGGTTTAAGTTCATGTAAGGCTTTCTTTACCTAGTTTGAACACTTAACCCATCTTAAGTGAAGTAAATGATTAAAAGATAATTGGTTCAAATAACCAACCTAATCATACTTCAATCTCAAGAATTGAACTTGGAAATCACAATAAGTTTCCAAAACATGTTAAGCTTAAAGTGTAATACAATTCATGAAAGGAAGCTCAACTCTTTTAAAATGGGGCAAATTCCAATCAAAAAAATCAATCTCTAATAAGAAATCTTTAATCATAAAGTATTCAAACTTTTAAGATTTCTTCCAAGTAGCAGATCATAGGTCACTTGGAAACCTTCGAATTCCAAGCAAATAGCCTTTCAAAAGATTTAAGTAAATCACCTTAAGGGTAAGTTGAGCCTCTTTTTAACTCAAAACACTTAAGGGGAAATAAAAAATATTATAGGCACCTGAAAGCCTTGGAATTTCAGAAAATCAAATCATAGGACCCTGGAAGCCTGAAATTCCAGATTTTTCTCAAACTTCATAGGCCTTCTAAAGCCTTAATTTAGAAACTCATAGGACCCTGGAAGCCTGACATTCCAGATTTTTCTCAAAAACTTCATAGGCCTTCTAAAGCCTTAATTTAGAAACTCATAGGACCCTGGAAGCCTGAAATTCCAAATTTTTCTCAAAAATCTCATAGGCCTTCTAAAGCCTTAATTTAGAAATTCATAGGCCCTTGAAAGCCTGCGTAATTTCAAGAGGCTGTGGAAGCCTTAATTCCAAAGCATAAGCCCTTGGAAGCTTGCACCAGGAATATCAAAAAAACAGTATGCAGGACGACAGTGCCAACAAACCTAGCATCTAGATGCAGAGACAAACTGAGATGAATCAAGCCAAAGCCAGCAATAACAGATTCAACCTTTGACTAAAATTCATTAACAGCAAACCTAGATACGAACTTTAATTTTTAGAAGTACTATCTCTCATCCGCGAAGGGCATAATTTCACCCCACGATCCGTGTTTCTCTGCGGGGACTCTAGTAGCAAAGACTTGTAAACATTATCTTCCACAAAACTAATCAAAATTTATCAAATGAAGAATCCAAAATGAATTCTTTTGTTCCAAGCACCGTAAATATGCACTTACCTATATCGATCGTCACTGCTTGTATTATCAAGATCTCGACTGCCGCAGACGAGTGAGATCGTCGATCTCCAGGAATCGCCGTGGGTCGTGAGCCGTGTATTTGTCAAGAAGAGCCTAACCCGACAAACCAAGGTTGTGTGTTTGGGAGTAGTGAGCACGAGAGGAGAGAGATTAGGGCGAGAGCTCAGTTCGGAAAAAGAGAGAGATCGGGGAGATAGGGAAAAGAGAGAGATGGGGAAAGAGACAGAGATTAGGGCGAGAGCTTAGTTCGGCAAAAGAGAGAGACGGAGAAAGAGACAGAGATTAGGGCGAGAGTTCAGTCCGGAGAGGGGAAAGAGATCGATCGAGAGAGAGGGAAAAGAGATAGATCGAGAGATGATAAGTTGGATGACTTTTAGCGGTGGTCATTAAAAAGACCGCTGCTAAAAGTTCATTACTCCCCACCACTAGAGCTTTGTTTTTTTGTAGTGTTCCTCAGTCTAAAAAATAGAAAATATGTTACATCCTTAATTTTTTTTTTTCAGAAGATAAGACAACTTAATGACCAGATTTTACAAGTGTGCTTTCAAATCATCTTCTTCACAAGAAAAATACAAAAGCTTTAAGTATGACAGGAACCAACATTTTTCAATCTAGACACCTGTGTTTGAAGCCAAACTACCAGCTTTTAATATTCTCTTGGTCAATATAAGGGAAATAAGATGTGGACTGTTATGAAAACCTTCAGAATGAAGAAGTTACAGAAGTTCCATATGGGCATGAGGCGTTGTTCACTCAGCTTGCGAATCTCTTCCTCATAAAATGCCTATCCAATGTATTCCTGATGGATTCCACAATCTTGGTCTCCAAGTCTTCCCAAAAATTAGCTTCTGGTCCATGTAGATCTAATTTGCAAAGAGGAAAAATAAAAGGGCGGAAAAAGAACAAGAATAAGAACATAACATTGTCAGAAATAGCTGAACTTTTTTTATCCAGTAATGTAAATTTTCAATATATATATTTCCCAAAATTTTAAGGAATTTTGAGCAAAAGCTACAATATTGTATTGAAGAACCAGAAAACACATTCTAGGTGGTGGGAGGAGAGAGGGTAGTCACATAGTCAATGTTCATGTAATTCATAACCATTCAGACAATAACTCATTACAACTGCATAAATGATAAATGCATCAATAGAACTCAAACACCAAATCAAACAGAAGGATATAAGATACAGATATAACCATGCCTTTCCCTCTTTTTTGAGCTGAAATGAACTTCAAGTTTTGCATAAATCTTTTTCGCCAACTTAACAGCCTGGTCATTACTAGGATGAGCTCTTGAAACAAACACAATAAACCACTCACGCTCATCATTTTGCACAATTAATTTTAGACGTGGTTTTAGAATAGTCTTGAACTCATCAAGGTCCTGCCCAAGAAGAAAAAAATTAAATGTCACAGGTAGAAGGACCTTGATTTAAAGAAAATATCCAACAAATCAATCAGGTGCATGGTGCAATCTCAATCCAGGTAAAGCTAGCAAAAATGTTATACCTCACAAGTAACAAGAACAACAGTGGCATATTTTTCTCGGAACCAAAACAATAATTGCTCTTGAGGAAACCGGCTACGAAGTCTTGAATCTGTTGTTAAAATGAATTCCGCAGGCAATTCCTCCACAAACACAGGATTACAAGTCTTGTTAATCTAGCCTGGAAAAAATGAAAGATCGATTTCTCCACAAAATCCATCCCTTTCAACTCAAAATACCTGATTAAGCATGTACTTACACACTTAAGAAACTTATTTGGAGAGCCCCACTTTTAAGTCATTTAGTGTTCTTCTAGTTGAACCCATCCCATAAACCATTAACCAAGATTCAACATCAAAAATAGTTGCCATATGAATAAAAGGGCTCTGTTAAATCTAACATCTCTGTTGTATAGAACTTAAAAAGGACTAAAGGATATTACCGGGTGTTACTTTCTACTAAATCAAAATAGATAGAGACATGATGTAATGAAAATTTTGATCAACAGTATTAAAAATTGGTACCAAGTTCATAAGTCATTTCTTGACAACACTGCGAGCAAACGAAAGAGCTTCCAACTTCCAAGCTTCCAATCACTATTGCTATCACCATAACTGTCTCAAACTAGCCTGAAATGTGTAGACACCCCAAAATTGCACGATTTTTGATAAATCTTGAAGGAGAGAAATATTTTATTGGAATTTTCAATTCTTAGCATTGGATTTGAGATCCTTAACCCATTTGAATCCAAATCCGCAAAGGAAAAGGCCCGAATTCAATCTTTTATGCAAAGTCAAACTTTTTTGGGTTGAATTTTGTTGACTTTTGACCCTAGAAAATGAAATATTTTTTAAAGCAAGATTTCAAGATAATTTTTCCCGGTAATCAGGTTTTTAGCAATGTTATTGCATAAATGAATTTTTTGAGATTTTAAATCTTGATAAATACCTTTGTATCAACATGTTGAATCTTTTTACCGGACCTGAAAAACCGGAATTTAGCCTGGAACTGGAAAGTTGACTTTTTATTCACTTGGAATTTGGGTCTGGAAATATTTTTAATGGATTCAAATGGGGCGGGGGGGGGGGGGGGGTGTTTGCTTATTTACATGTAATATCTTAAGTAAATGGAGATTAAAAAATACGAGGACATTTACTTAAACGATATTATATGTAAATAAGCCTTGCCTGTGCAAGTAAGACTCAAAACCAGCCAGAAATGTGCTGATCGCATATATACTGCGGTTTTTGTCAATTTAGTTGCAACCGCCCTGTGTGCGGTTTTGGCCGCACACAGCATGGTTGAGGTTCATGCTTCTTGTGTGAGCTGCTACGTGGCTTCTAGAAGCTTTGGCCGTTAGGCCACATCGACAGCAATCATGAGGAGCGTAACTGAATTGGAACCGTCCTGTATGTGCGGTTAAGGTGAGTTTGCATGAAAACTGCATTTAGAGTGACGGTTTTGTGGAAACCGCACTATGTATGCGGTTTTGCTTGTTTCGTGCATTTGCGAAAAGGCTCGATCTCTGAGCCTTATTTAGGCATATTACCTCTCTCTCAGGGACTTGAACTCCCTGTTTTACCCTCCGAAACTTCTAGATTTACAAAATTCAAGGCTTTAACTTGAATTGGAACAATCTAGAGGATTTTTGGGGCATACCCTTGGGACTTTATTGCCCTTGGCTATGCCTATAAATAGAGGGGTCCTCCTCTTGCAAATGGCTGACAATTTGAAGCTTAGAAGCTCTGCAAGAAGAGGAGAAACTCTGCTGGATTGTCTACTCAAATGCTCAAGCCATCAAAGGTAAAGTTCTATTTACATTTCTAGCTTCTTCTTTACAATTCCAACTCTCATCTTCTACCTTTCTGTAGCGTAAGGCCCTGAGTGTTTTTTTTGAAGCCCCAAACCTCTTCCAAAGTACCTAGGAATCCTCTCTAGCCGTAAAACATGAAGAGAGAGCCTTGGGAAAAAGAAGTAGGAATGGATCCTCTAGGCTTAGAACCTATATGTGATGAAGAGCATGCTATTTGGTTATTTTGAGCCTATGGTTGCTTTCTCTGATAATTTGTGTTTGTCTCTGGAGAAGATTTTCGAATCCTTGCTCTCAATAGCAATGGATTCAAACCTTTTCCTAGAAATGTGATTTCCCACACCTCTTCACACACTTTTCACTGTTTTTGCAAGGATAAGCTAGATCTTGAATTTCCATGTTTAATATGGGAAATCTGAGATCATTGCCTTTAGAATGAGTTTTTAGAACTTCATGAGGCTGTTTTTTGGGGTTATCATTTGTTTTGGTCGAATCCACTTGCACACATGCACTGATTTTGGTTTTTTATTCAAGGTTCTTCAAAACAGGACAGCATCTGTTGCATGTCTTAGAATGCTCATAACTTCATCATCCAGATGAATTTTTGAGCGATTCCAAAAACATGTGATAGATGGGAAGGCCTACTTTATATCTGGAAATTTTCGTTCATTTTTATGGAGCCAATTTTTGACACCCTCGATTCTGTTCAAAGTCTGTAAGTCAGTTCAGCCCAGATTACTGAACTTGCCACTTTGATGGTGCACCATTTGCTCAATTTTAATCCGTTTTGAGTGATTCAGTCTCTGTGTTTTCCTTGAGGAGTCTATTTTCCATTTCAACTAGTTTCAACAGATTTTGATTTGATTGGTGGTTTGTGTGCTTGATTGACTCAAAGTGGCTCTGTAACAGAGTTTTGTGTTAATCTGTGATCCTCTGGGCATGTTCAAGAGGACACACAAGTCACAAATGGATGGAGTTTGGTATAAAACCTATTTCATTTGAAAGATGGCACCACATACTTCAACCATGCAAGTTCTTACAAATTTCTATCGAGCCAAACTCCACAAATAGAATTTCTAAAATGCTTACTCGCTACTTTTCTCTGAATAACAGTAGCAGATTTTCGTAAAGTATTACTTCCTCGATTTAAATCGGAATGAGATGATTGTCTTACTAAATATTCTACTTCATACCAGTTTTCAAATGGCTTTGGTTTCATTTGATTTGGATCTAAATTGAGTGATTTGTGGTTAATCGAAGTCTTCAAGTTCTTATAATCTGGTTTTTCCATATTTACATTAGCTTGATTTTTCTTCATTTTTACTTTGATTCTCATTCACTCATGAAGTTATAGAAGTGGTATATCCATGAGGAGAGTCCAAATTCATTGGACTACCCATATGGAATAATCACACACATTTTGCTTATGTTTAAGCATCTTTTGTCTATTTTTGATTAGCAAACAATCTTTAGCATGAGCAAGCATGTGGCAATCATCTTAGACGGATGAGTGGGGGGTGCCTAACACCTTCCCCTGCTCATAACTAATTCCCCTTACCTGATCTCTAGATTTTTCCTTAATTTAAAGCTACTTTGGCTCTATTTGCTCTTTATGATCCCTTTGGTGTCCATTCACACCTTAACTTGGATGGTAGCGACTCTTTATTTTTATTGATCCCCGCGTGACGATATCGGAAGTCATCTTAGGTGACATTTCCATGTCTCACAAAATGGGTTAAAGCAAATTTTCCATCCAGTCCTTTGGATGCATAATAGGCAAAATAGTCACTAAACAGGATTTTCCTGTATTTAGGTGGATTATCGTCTGATAATAACTCCTCTAGTGGCCCATAGGATTCCGATGTTTTAATAATGCTTGGATATATAAAACAGGCTACTGATATTCGAGGCCCGACATTTCCAGCCAATACTCTATGTTCCACACTTATAAACTTGTCATTGATGATGAGCTGCAAAAGAACAGATTCAAAGAACAAAAATTTTGTATGTGCAATTCAAAATTAAGACACTATGGGATTAATGCAAACGAGTACTTACAGAAGATCTCCAATGTTCACTGTTAGAGCTCCCTCTACAGGAAGCACGTCAATCCATTGATTTCCATGAAGAACTTGGAGCCCTCCAATTTGATCTTGTAGAAGTATAGTAAGGAAAGTAGGATCTGAATGCTTACTGGTGCCTAGAGTGAATTCTGGCTCTAGACAAATGGGGTAGTAATGCCCTGACATTTTTATGGTTTCCATGCATTTTATGCGTTTAAGTTAGCAAAAAATGAAACAATTCAATAATTCAAATATGAGAAAACAAAGGCAAGACTACATACTAGAATTGTAACTTTTTTTAACCAAAAGGAATAAGAGCCTGAGCATATTAGTTAATTTTGGTTCACATTCACTCTTGTTTTTTTATGCCCAAAGTTTGTTTTATCACACTTAGCTTGACCAACCTCCATTGCAACCCTAATACTAAAAGTTGTGAGATTTTCTTTTATTTTGGTAAGTATTAAACAAATAACGGGGTAAGTTACAATCAATTTAACTTCCTTAATTCCTAAAATCTCATAATCTATTAAACAAAAATTTAACAAAATCGAATTCAATTCAAATATAATATCAATTTCAACTACTTGCTTTTATGATGAAGCTTTCTTTTCTGCCTTTTCACAAAAAAAGGAGTTTAATTTGGGTGGCTTGAAGTTAAACAACTGATTTCGGGTTGGGTTTGAGCTTACTTATTTGAATTGGTGTTCAGGTTGGCGTGAGTATGGGACATTTTTGGATGAATAATGGGATGTGAATTAAAAGAAATGGATAAAGGTACAAAAGCCTATGGGCAGATGAGATATGGGAACCTACATATGCACACAAGATAATAAAAAAACAGAAGAAGGTAAAATAAAAATTAAGAATCATAGATAAAAAAGAATCCGAGCTAACCCATCCAATTCACAATGCTGCTACATACTCAATATTAGAGGTGGCAATGGGTCGGGTTAATGTAGGGAGTTAACACGTCAAGGCTCAACCCAAACCTGCCCATTTAATAAACGGGTTGGAATATCCCAACCCACCAACCTGATTAAACCTATTAAAATAATTTAAATTACTACTAAATATTGAAAATTGCTACAAGCCAAAAGACCTAAAATGACAACCCACTAGCATCCCAAACTCCCAAGTCCATGCAAATTCTATTTTTTAATTCATTCAATACCAAAGCATACCTAACAAGCATTGTAAGACAACAATCATTAAGATAGAACTAAAGTAACCTGAAGAAAAGAATTAAAACATAATAAGAAAGTCTTAGAGAACTTTACTTACCATCAAGGCCTCAATTTATACCAATAGAGGCTAAGAAATTTGAAATATTTATATGTAAAAAGTCTTTCTTCACTTTATACTTTGCCATTATTTATATTTGAAAAACACAGTTTAGACTCTAAATCACCTAGAGGGGGGTGAATAGGTGAAACCGATTGCGGAATAAAATTTTTATCAATTAAAAACAAGTTCTTAATTAATAGGCATGCACAAGTCTAAGCACTTAACAATTCATCATACAAAATTGCAAAATAGAGAAGAGACAACACAAGCAATTTTGGTGACGAAGGGAAAACTCTAAGAGAACTCTCAAAGAGAAAAACCCTCCGGGCGATAAGGTGCCACTTCTGAAAATCACTATAAGAAGAAGACTTACAATAGTGGTTCAGACGACCCAATACTGACTCTGACTCACAATGTAAATATCTGAAGAACTCTTCAGATTTGCATCCTTGCAACGATCTAGAACTCTGAATATCTTCTTAGTGATGCGCCAAACGAACTCCCTCAGCAACCATAGGAACTCCCACGAGCAAACTCTCCAACCCGGAACTCCAAGGTAGAAAAGAAAGATTAAGAAAGGTTTTGATGGCTCAAAGAAGGAGAAGGAAGAGGAAGAAGATCTCTTGCTCTCACACACGTTTTTAGGGTTCTCAAAAACGTCTTGGGTAACCCTCACAATAACCTAGACACTCCTTAAATAGATTGGGAGAAGGTAGAAGAAGAAAAGGAAACAAATCAGAAAAGATCGGACTTCTAAAACTGAAGTTTGTTAATGAACGTTCGAACGCTCAGCGAACGCGGCTCGAACGTTCAAGGCAAAAACTCACTTTTCTTCTTCTCGTTCGAACGGTCAGAAAACGAGAGGCTAACGCTGCTCTCGGTTTTCTCTGTGGAACTTCATCGGTCGAACGGTCAGCTAACGCTGCTCTCTGGTTTCTCTGAGTGTCACCACCGGTCGAACGTTCAGCTCACGCTGCTCTCGGGTTTCTCTATGTGTCACCACCGGTCAAACGTTCAGCTCACGCTGCTCTCGAGTTTCTCTGTGTGTTACCACCGGTCGAACGTTCAGCTCACGCTGCTCTCGGGTTTCTCTGTATGTCACCAACGGTCGAACGGTCGGCGAACGTTCAGTGAACGTTGGTCGTAACTTTGTCAAATTTACTCCGATCATAACCCCGTTTGAACCATAATACCTATAACCTATCCCAAATACTTTGACCATATTTTTAAGACCTTTTTGACACGGAATAAAGCCAAAACAAAATAATCCTTACAAACTCCCCCTTTGGCTATTCTGTGACAAAATTAACAAGACTTATTCTAATTGTTGTGAACCACCAAGCAACAATTTGAACAAGAAAAAAAACATAAAAATTTTGACATGACCTCCCCCTAAACCTATGAAACCCATACATATTCACCTGTTCCTGAAACATCAAACAAATTGAAAATACCAAGTGAAAAGCAAGGGTAATAGAAACAACCAAACTAAAGTAATATAATGAGCTCAAAATTATCAAAGTACTAATTTCTCATTCATTTCCTTTAAACCATTTACATTTGATCATTCATGAACAACCAACAAAAATAGTCAACACAATATACATTCATGATGAACAACAAACCAAAATATTAACATCCATGTTCCATGTTCAATACATCTACCCAAAAAAAAATTCTTATCATTCAAATTTAACACTAATACAACTAAAGACTTCTCCCCTTTTTGTCACAACTAGACAAAGGGATCATTCCACTTGAGATGGCCCAGCATCATCACCCACTCCACTGCCACCACCTCCACTCGAACCCGGAGCCTCGGTAGCAAGATCTTCATCGTCTTCTTCATCATCCACTTGATTAAAGTACCCTTCCAATGCAGATTCGAGCTTTCCAAACGACGATTGCAAATTTGATTGTTGAAGCTCAAGCCGCTCAAACCGAAGAACCATGTCTTTATGGTGCCTCTGCAAGTAAGAGAGAATCTCGGAATTTTGTTCTTTGAGGGACAGGAGTTCCTCATGCAAGGAAGCTGGAGGATGAGCCTCAGCAGGATCATCCGGATTTGGAGCCGGAGTGGAAGACAAATGGGCACGGCTTTGTTTAAGAGTGGATTCGGTGATAGGGTTTGAAGCCTTACACAACTCTAATGGAGGAAAAGCAACATTCAAAGCACGAACTAAATGGGCAATCAAGCACCCGTAGGGAAGACCATACGTCTTCTTGGAATTGAAGAAAATATCGAGGATTTTGGAGCAAATGACCGAAGGCAAATCAATAGAATGATGCTTCTTCAAAGCATACAAAAACAAGCATTTATCAAAAGGGACAGAGGATTTATGGGCTACGGGAAACAAGTTGTGACTTTGAATACAAAAAATCACAATGGTTTCAGCTATAAAATATTTAACAGATAAAGCACCACCTCTAAGGACCCAATTTCCTCTTCCAAGATGAAGAAGAGTATCAACAACCTCATTTTGAAAATCAAGGGTAGGAGGAGGATAAGGAAACTGAGGTTCCGGGACCCGAGGAAGACCAAAAACCGAGGCAAGGACATCGGGTCCAACATGAAACGGAGTGCCTCTAAGAAAAGTTGAGAATTCAGAATTTTCAAAATCAACATCATGGATGTTGGAGTAGAATTCCCTAACAAGCTCTACAAAAGGAAGAATGAAATTTCCAAACATTGAATCCCAACCCCTATCTTTAAAGCAATCAGAGACCTCATCAGGAAGGGTTGCAAATTTAACCTCTCTTTCTAGGATGACAGACCTATCATAGAAAAAATCTTCAAAATTTTTACCAGCTCTTTTGTCTACAAACAAGGACTCATCATACTGACGCCAAACAGAATAGAGATTATTCTGTAGGCTAGTTCGAACAGATGATAAACAGGGAAGAACACAAGCAGCTTGCCCAAAACACAGAGAAAAACGTCTCTAAAGTTCAATTCAATATTAATTCATCAAAGTCCCCTAAACTGAGTCCACAAGCCGGACTTTATAGCCAAAATCGTCTATACTGGAAAGTTACTAAAAACGGCAAAATCCCTTAAGGCATGCCTAAATAAAATATAGAAATAAATAAGCATCCTATGAAAAATCTAGCCAAATCGGGTTTAAAATCACTTCCTAATTGACAAACGAAGTATTACCAAAAATAGCAACAAATAACTAAGAATAGCAATTCGGAGGGGAAAACAGCGGATTTTGAGGTCGATAAAGGTGCACATCGACTTTAGTCATGTAGCATGGCGTGCGCACCGGAAATATCTTTCCGAATTGGGGTCATATGCGCGATTTCGATAACCGTAGGCAAAGTTATGGCCAAAATACTAAAACGCGCTCAAAACTTCCCCAATTAGAAATATATCACCATCACTTCCTGCCTTTGCGATGCTCTGCCAACTCATGGTATTCCAGCGCCATCAATGTACAATCTGACAGCTCCGCATCATCTGTCTCGGATCCCCCTGCATCAGTCACCCCAGGTTGGAAAGAACTCGTCCTCGAGTTCAGACTAGTGTCATCCGAATCCCCAAAACAAGGACTTAGGTGCTTCACATTAAAGACATCAGAAGTCTTCAAGTGACTGGGCAGGCGCAACCTGTAAGCATTATCATTGATCTTCTGCAGTACCTCACAAGGTCCAATCTTCCGGTCCTTAAGCTTATTATACTCCCCAGCAGGAAAACGATCACGAGTTAATACTGCCCAAACAAAATCACCAACATCAAAAAGTACCTGACGACGATGACAGTCAACCCGAGTCTTGTACTTGGTATTGCTCTCCTCAATGGCCAGTTTTACTTGCTCATGGATACCCCGAAGATGCGCCGCCATCTCATCTGCTTTAGGACTGAAACGTCCTATACGTGGAATAGGGGCTAAGTCCAGCACCCCGGATGGGTTTTGACCATAGACAATCTCAAACGGGCTTAAGCCTGTAGTTCTGTTTTTCGATCTGTTATAGGCAAATTCTGCCTGAGGTAATGCCAAATCCCACTGCTTTGGCTTAGTTCCTGCCAAACACCTCAAAAGGTTGCCCAAACTTCGATTCACCACCTCGGTCTGACCATCCGTCTGGGGGTGGTAGGCGCTGCTAAAATTCAGTTGTGTCCCCAGTTTCCCCCACAAGCTCTGCCAGAAATGACTGATGAACTTGGTATCACGATCTGATGTGATAGATCGAGGAACACCATGCAAACGCACAATCTCCTTGAAGTATAGATGGGCGATCCGAGCAGCATCCATAGTCTTCCTACAGGCTATAAAATGAGCCATCTTGGAAAACCTGTCAACCACCACAAAGATAGAATCTGAGGCCCGTTGGGTGCGGGGTAAGCCTAACACAAAGTCCATGCTAACATCGAACCAAGGAGCTTCAGGAACAGGTAAGGGAGTGTACAGGCCTGCATTGGTGAGAACTCCCTTAGACCGTTGGCAAATATAACAGCGGTCCACATAATGAGCCACCTCACTGGTCAACTTGGGCCAGTAAAAGTCGGAAGAGATGAGGGCCAATGTCTTATCGCGGCCAAAGTGTCCCTCATTATGAAGTTCACTTATAATCTGCTGCCTCAATGAACAATCTGGAATGCACAACTGCAATCCACGAAACAGGTAACCATTATGCAAAACAAAATCATGACGGTGACCATCAGTTACCTCCTGAAATATCCTTCCGAAGGAAGGATCAGCTGCATACATATCGGTGAAAGCCTCAAAGCCTGCAACTCTGTTACGGATGGTGGTGAGAAGTAAAGTGCGGCGACTTAGGGCATCTGCGACACGGTTCAGGCTCCCTGCTTGATGTCTCAGCGTAAAGGTGAACTCCTGTAAGTACGCCACCCATTTGGCATGCCTTCTACTCAGCTTGTGTTGGCCATTAATGTACTTCAGAGCCTCATGATCAGTAAATAGAATAAACTCCCTCTGTACTAGGTAGTGACGCCAATGTTTCAAGGACTGAACTATGGCATAAAACTCTAGGTCATAGGTGGAATAATTTTTCTTTGATCCCGATAGCTTCTCACTGAAAAAAGCAACCGGACGCCCAGACTGACTCAGAACACCACCAATGCCAATGCCAGATGCATCACAATTTACCTCGAACACTTTGTCAAAATCAGGGAGTACCAAAACTGGTGCTTCAGTCATCTTCTGCTTGACCAGTTGAAAACTAGCCTCAGCCTCGTCAGACCACTTGAAATCTCGTCCCTTGAGGCACTCTGTAATAGGAGCAATCAGAGTACTGAAATTTCTGATGAATCGTCGATAGAAGGATGCCAACCCATGGAAACTTCTGACATCGTGCAAGGTCTTTGGTTTGGGCCACTCCAAGACTGCGTCTATTTTTGACTGATCTACATGAACACCATCAGTAGACACAACAAAGCCAAGAAAAGTTACAGAAGTAGTGAAAAAAGAACACTTATTCTGGTTGAAAAATAGGCACTCTGCCTTCAGCTTCTCAAAAACAGCACGAAGGTGATCAAAGTGTGAAGCCCATGTTGGACTATAAATGAGAATATCGTCAAAGTAAACCACAACGAATTTCCCCATAAAAGGCCGTAAAATCTGATGCATAAACCTCATGAAGGTACTGGGTGCGTTGGATAGCCCAAAAGGCATGACCATCCACTCATATAACTCATGTTGCGTTTTAAACGCTGTCTTCCACTCATCTCCAGGCCTTATTCTAATCTGATGGTATCCGCTTTTAAGGTCAATTTTTGAGAAAACCTTAGAACTGGATAGCTGATCCAACATATCATCCAGGCGGGGAATTGGGAACCTGTACTTCACAGTAATCTTGTTGATTGCTCGACTATCAACACACATACGCCAAGAACCATCCTTCTTTGGTACAAGTAGGGCAGGGACTGCACATGGGCTCATACTCTCACGAATATAACCCCTCTCTAATAACTCTGCTACCTGTTGCTGCAACTCTTCAGCCTCCTTGGGACTGAGGCGGTATGCAGGTCGATTAGGTAAACTCGATCCTGGAACAAGATCAATCTGGTGCTGGATATCTCTCATAGGTGGTAGCCCAGGAGGAAGATCCTCTGGCATCAGGTCAACAAATTCTGATAGCAATTGCCGAACTTCTGCTAGTAAGTCAGAATCCATGGCCACTGTATTACTCCCGCAAGGTAGTAGAGCATATACTACATCTCCATGCTCAATCTCTTCTAAAAACCTGGACATAGAGAGCAGGTTAGTATTATTGGTTAGCGGTATAGGACTAGGTCCTTCCCGCCGGGGCGCCAACACAACCTTTTTTCCTTTGATGTGAAGTGAGTATGTATTCTTCCGTCCATCATGAACGACACTGCGGTCATACTGCCAAGGTCGACCCAACAACACATGACATGCATCCATGGTCACAACATCACACCAGGCATTATCAAAATATTTTCTGCCAATTGAAAAAGACACGAGACATCGCCTATCAACTGTTACCTCACTGCCTTTGTTTAGCCACGACAACTTGTATGGCTTAGGATGACGGTCCGTCTTCAACTGCAATTTCTGGACAGCCTCCTCGGACACTATATTCTCACAACTACCGCTGTCAATGATCAATTTGCAAACTTTATCTGCAACTGTGCAGGTCGTATGGAAAATATTGGTCCTCAACCAATCATCCCCTGAATCGCCCTTAGGGGTCAGTAGACTCTTGCGAACGACCAGAGTCTCATGACCATCTCCATACAGCACATGGCTAGCATCATCATCATCATACACTGGTTCATCAATCTCCTCGGTCTCGTTTACCACGTCTTCCTCAATCAACAAGTTTTTGCCCTTTTGATTAGCTGATTTCCTGCAATCAGTAGCCCTATGCCCCTGTTCACCACAACGAAAACATCTAATAGTAGAGTTAGAATTACCCTGCGGTGGCTGCTGGACAGGATGGGAGTCCTGAGGGCGAACTGGTCGATTGTTTTGATCGCTCTTGATCATTGGTCTCCTGTTCTGTTGTTTTTCAACTGCAAGTGCACGCTGGTATGCCTCCGAGACAGTCCACAATGAATGAAGACTGAGGACATCTTGCAGATTTTGACGCAAACCTCCCAAATACCGTGCCACCATCTGCTCCCCCGTCTCAGATAAATCGTTCCGGGCGATCAACTGGTAGAACTCCTCCGTATAATCATCGACCGATCTCGCACCCTGCCTCAACGTATGAAGTCGTTGAAATAAGGTTTGAGTGTAGCCGAAGGGAAGGAAGTGTCCCTTCATTTTCTTCTTCATCTTCTCCCAATCAGTGATCTTGGTCTTGCCCTGCCTGTCTCGTGAACGTCGCAACTGCTCCCACCACGCAGATGCTCTGCCTTTGAGTTTGATGGCGACTAGTTTCACTTTCATACGATCTGAAACTTCCTTGTAATCAAAAATACGTTCCACTTCTTCTAACCAGTCAATGAATCCCTCGGCTTGTAACGTACCATAAAACTCTAGCAGATCGAACCGAAAACCGAGATCTCCACGACGCTCCTCCCGACCACGGTACCCCCTAAACGGAGCACGATTGTGATAGGGGTTTTCGAAAGTGGAATCAGAATCGTGATCGGAGACCTCACGATCCTCGAGATCACGCGCCGCTAGACGCTAGGTTAACTCTGTGACTTGCCTCTGCAAATCTTCAATCATTACATCCTGAACGCTATGATCATGGTGTTGAGCTTCCTCATTCGGAACCTACCCACGACGACCACGACCACGACCAGCAGCCATTAAAACTGATGAAATATCACCCCAGGAAGATGTTGAAGCTTTGATACCAACTGACGCCAAACAGAATAGAGATTATTCTGTAGGCTAGTTCGAACAGATGATAAACAGGGAAGAACACAAGCAGCTTGCCCAAAACACAGAGAAAAACGTCTCTGAAGTTCAATTCAATATTAATTTATCAAAGTCCCCTAAACTGAGTCCACAAGCCGGACTTTATAGCCAAAATCGTCTATACCGGAAAGTTACTAAAAACGGCAAAATCCCTTAAGGCATGCCTAAATAAAATATAGAAATAAATAAGCATCCTATGAAAAATCTAGCCAAATCGGGTTTAAAATCACTTCCTAATTGACAAACGAAGTATTACCAAAAATAGCAACAAATAACTAAGAATAGCACTTCTGAGGGGAAAACAGCGGATTTTGAGGTCGATAAAGGTGCACATCGACTTTAGTCATGTAGCATGGCGTGCGCACCGGAAATATCTTTCCGAATTGGGGTCATATGCGCGATTTCGATAACCGTAGGCAAAGTTATGGCCAAAATACTAAAACGCACTCAAAACTGCCCCAATTACAAATATATCACCATCACTTCCTGCCTTTGCGATGCTCTGCCAACTCATGGTATTCCAGCGCCATCAATGTACAATCTGACAGCTCCGCATCATCTGTCTCGGATCCCCCTGCATCACATACCTAGGTTTCTTGTTGGAATTTTTGGTACCAAGAGTTTTCTTCCTAGGCATCTAGGAATAGAATTGAACCAAGAAAGAGAAAAAAATAAATAAAAACAATACACATAACACATGTTAGCATAAGATAAGATGGAAGAACAAGCTAAATACACTATATGCTAAGAAAAAAAATGCATGAGAGAAAACAATTTTTTTTCAAACCAAGAAAATTCCAAACATTCGAGCAACATTCGAACGTTAGGCGAATGTTGAAGAAAACGAACCCAGATTTGGGGGTTTTCGATCAAAACATCAACTTCAACCAAATCGGCCAAATAATGACTTGAAATCAACAATAAAACACGAATATAACATTTAGAAACTGATTTTAACAAAGATAAACCACAAACCACGAAGAAATCTAAGATTAAACTTGAAAAACCCTAGCCGAGGACGAACATGGAGAGAAAAGAGAAAATAATGAACAGAAACTAAAAAACTTACCTTGAATCACGATTAGAAGGCACGAATTGAAGAGAGAAGACAAAAATAAGCGAAATCCCTAAAATCGCCAGACGTTCGAACGAGTGTCGTTTCGAACGCTCAAAAAAACCCTAAGGTTCTTTTCGCACGCGACCCTTTTTAAAAACAGATTTTTAATTGAACGTTCGAACGTTCGGCGAACACGGGGTGAACGTTGAACAAGAAATTTGTTTTTGAAGGCAACGTTTGACAAACGTTCGCTGAACGTTGGTTGAATTGACCAACGTTTGTTAAGCGTTTGATAGGCCGTTCGAACGTTCATAAAAAGTTCAGAAAAATTTCCAGATTTCAGCAAGAAAACTTATCTCTTTTCAACCAAAAACACTCCAAACATACGTAAAAACATGCAAGACATACATACAACTATAAATCAAGGATAAACTCTTGAAAACTCAAATTTTGACATATTTTGAGAACTGTTTTGCTCTAAAATTCAGATTTGAACAAATTTAACTTCAATACTCCTAAATAATTACACAACAACTCAACCAAATTTCCAATTGTGTTTGTGTGCATGTGCAAGACCAAATACAACAAGTTTGCCTATATGAGAGCTTGGTGAAGAGGAATTGGCCATTGATCAAGAAATCCAATATTACCCAAGTCTCTCTAAAAATTGAAAAGAGCCCTTTCATGAGCTAAGCATCAAGATTTTGAAATTTTCTCCCCCTGTTTCTTACAATTCTTTTTGCACAAAGAGTAGTGTTCCTTAGAATATCTAAGTTTACAGCTTATTCCATGGTTAGACTCCTTGTGATTTTCTTTTCTTTTTGAACTCAATATTGCTGGGGTTTACATTTCATCCCAGAGTTCTTTTCATATAACTTTTTCTTTTTAAACAAAAGGGAGAAATCTCTTTGTAACACAAGATCATATGCTAGGGTCTTTTCAACTTAAGATAGACAAGAGTAAACTCAGGACTGCCTATCCACACAACACCGAAAATAAAAAATAAGCTTCCTCAATTGTATTTGGTATGCGTATGTGATGTACAACTGTGAGACATGGAAATGTCATCTCCGATGACTTCCGATTATCGTCACGCGGGGATCGATAAAGATAAGAGTCGCCACCATCCATTTTAAGGTGTGAATGGACACCAAAGGGTTCATAAATGTCAAATAAAGCCAAAGTAGCTCTAATACAAGGAAAATCCAAAGATTGGGTACGAGGAATTATTTATGAGCAGGGGAAGGTGTTAGGCACCCCCACTCATCCGTCTAAGACGGTTACCACATGCTTGCTTATGCTAAGAATCATTTTTCTAACAAAATGGGCAAAAGGATGCTTACCATAAGCACCATGTATGTGATCATTCCACATGAGAAGTCTAATGAACTTAGACTCTCTTTGTGGATTCATCACTTCTAAAACCTCATGAGTGAAGGAAAATCAAGGTAAAAATGAAGAAAATCCGGCTAAGACAAATCTGGAGAAAATAGGTCAAAAGAACTTGAAAGCTTTGATAAACCCTAACTCCCCCAATTCAAATCCAAATCAAATGAAACCAAAGCCATTGGAAAACTGGTATATAGTAGAGTATATAGTAGAAAATTCAGCTCAATCCGATCCAAAACAAGAGAGAAATCCACATATGAAATCTGCTGTTATAACTCAGAAAAAGTGTTAAGTAGGCATTTTCAAAGCTCTATTCGTGGAGTTTGGCTCAATAAAAAAACATGAAAATTGGTATGGAGGAAGTATGTAGTGCCATCTTTTCAAAGAAAAAGACCTCACACCAATCTCTATCCGGATGTGACTTGTGTGCTCTCTTGAACAGGCCTAAAAGACCACAGATGAGCTCTGGACTATGCCAGCGAGCACTTCTGAGTCAACTGAGCACCCAAGACACAAAACAGATTAAAATCTGCTGAAATCAGTTGGAAATGAAAGTAGACTTCTCAAAGAAAACTCAGAAACTGGAATCATAGGAAACGGATTAAAACTGAGCAAATAGCGCACCATCAAAGCGGCAAGTTCAGCAATCTGGGCTGAACTGTCTTACAAACTTTGAAGAGATGGTGTCAAAAATTGGCTACATGGAAGTGGACGAAAATTTCCAGATATTAAATAGACACATCCATCTATCACATGTCTTTGGAATCACTCAAAAATTCATCCAGAGAATGAAGTTATAAGCATTCCAAGACAGGCTACAGATCTGTCCTGTTTTTGAAGAACTTTGAATAAGAAGCCAAAATCAGTGTATGTGTGCAAGTGGATTCGACCAAAACAATTTAAAATCATGAAAAACAACTCATGAACTTCTAAAAACTCATTCTAAGGCCAATGATCTCAGATTTTCCATATTTACATGGAAATCCAAGATCTAGCCTATTTTGATAAAAAAAAGGTGGAAAGTGGGTGCAAAGATGTGGAAAATCACATTTCTATGAGAAAGTTGGAATCCATGGCTATTGAGAGCATGGATTCACATCTTCTCCAAATACAAAAATGATCAGAGAAGCATTCAAGGGCTCAAAATAACCATATAGCATGCTTGCACATCATTTGAGGGTTCTAAACCTAGAGGATCCATTCCACCTTCCTTTTCCCAGGCTCTCTCTTCACGTTTTACGGCTAGAGAGGATTCCCAGGTACTTTAGAAGGGGTTTGGGGCTACAAACAACATCAAAGCCTTACACTACAGAAAGGTAGAAGATGAGAGATTGCTAGAATGTAAAGAGGAAGCAATAAATCAAAATAGGCTTTACCTTAGTAGCTTGAATGGTTGAGTAGGCAATCCAGCAGAGGTTCTCCTTCTTCTTTGCAGAGCTTCTAAGCTTCAGATGGTCAGCCATTTGCAAGAGGAGGACCTCTCTATTTATAGGCCAAGCCAAGGGTAGAAGAGTCCCAAGGGTAGGCCTAAAAGGCTTTCTAGATTATTCCAATTCTCCTCCAAGGCATGAATTGGTGTAATTCAGCAAGTTTCGGAGGGTGAAATGGGGAGTTTAGGTCCTTGAGAGAGAGGTAATATGCGTAAATAAGGCTCAGAGATCGAGCCATTTCGCAAATCCCCGAAACAGCCAAAACCGTATACTCAGTGCGGTTTCTACACAACCGCCACTCAAAGTGCGGTTCATGTATAAATTTGACCAAACCGCATATACAGGGTGGTTCAATTCAGTTATGCTTTAATTGATTGCTGTCCACGCGGCTCAACGGCCGAAGCTTCGTGAAGCCACGTGGCCGCCAGCGCAACGAGCATGGACATGAACCGTGCTGTGTGTGCGGTTGCAACCGCACATACAGAGCGGTTGAGACCAAGATTATAAAAACCATATACACAGTGCGGTTGGCACTAATTTTGAAAGTTTTTGAAAGTTTGACACATGTCAAGGCTCAAATAAGACCTTTGGAGCCCTTCTTAGTTAATCTCTTATATTGGGGTGCAATTTGGGGTGTCTACAACTGCCCCCTCTTCGCTGGGATTGGAATCAATTGACAGCGGAGAGCAAAAGACCCGCAAATTGCACCCCCCAGGATCATGTACATTTGATTATGAGCTGCAAGAATTCCAATATGGTTTTTGAAAAAGAATTTGTTTAAAGGATTTGATGAAAAGTCCCTAACCTTAAGGGTCAAATCCTCTCCTCGCCTCTCACAGAGCACTCGTGGCTATGAAGTGAGATTTGAGCAAATTTTAAAAGCAAAAGTTGATAGGGTGGTGTTTCTTGCAATTCACAACTGCCCTGGACATAGATCCTTTGAGAGAGATTGAAAAAAGTTTTGAAAATTCATTTTTGGGTGCCAACCGTACTGACCATGCGGTTTTTAGCATTTTCAATTTCGACCGTGCTGTATGTGCGGTTTTAGGTACTTGCAATACTAACCGCTCTGTATGTGCGGTTTTCTAGGTTTCATAAAACCGAGACTGCGACCGCGCCTGGCTTCATTTCCTTTGCGAAACCCTTGACCATCAGTGTTGTTGCTCTTCTCTCTGGCAACCGCGGTTTCCCTCCGGTCTTCGATCTATCTTCTCCGGCGACCTTACTCCGCTTCCGGCGAAGTCATTTTTTCGGTGAACTCTGCTCTCTCTGGCGACCTCTGTTTTGACAAGCGATCGACAACTTCCTGTGGTTGAGGATTCCGGTGAGCTCTTGCCATCCTACCACGACTTAGCCCCAGCTCCCTCATCGATTGAAGATTTTCTGAGTTCGCCAATCGTCCGGTCAGTCATTTCTGGAGCTCCGGTGAGGCCAAGACTCCGTTTTTCTTGTAAACCTTTGATTTCGGCTAATCACAGGTAAGTGGCCGGATACTTATTCTTTTCGCAAGCAATTAATTCGAACATTTGTGCATGGATTTTCATGGTTGATTGCTGTTATACTTTTGCTTTTGGGCATGCTCTGAACTGATGACCTATGATCAAACAGGATCCCTCGAATTCTGTATCTGTGTCGGCCATGACTTATACTGCTTATATTTTGTCCAAAATCTTACTTCATGATGCCAGTTTCTTTCTTGATTGTTGTTCTTCTGTTTATCCAATTTGATTATTGCTTTTCGTTGCATGTTTGCCTTTCATCAGCCTGATGATTTCTTTTCTGTGGCAACCTAACACTTGACATGCTCATTCCTTATTCATGCTTCCATGTTTATTTCAAAATTCTGAGCACCCGCTCTTGTACTTTGAAAGCTTCTCTCAAAATCTTTAGCATGAATAGGTGTAGGCAACTCCTGCTATTTTGATCATGCCTTGACTGCCTTTAGTACTGCTTTCTTTTGGTAAACCTGAAAAGAAAACAAATTCAGAATTTTAGGGATTTTAGATAATCTGCAAACATCTTAGAGTTCTATAATCTTTAGCAATGGAATTAGGCTCTTGAAAACTTCTTTCACAGTTTTCCTTTCTTTTTGTTTATAAGAAAGATATATAGAAAATCTTGTTTCTTATATATAATTCTTATACATAACAGAAATAATAAAGAGATTAGTAAAAGAAATCAAATCCTTGTCTGGCCGGGCACTTTTTGAAGTGTCTCTTCTGATTTCCTTTCTCCTGTGCACCAAACAAATTTGATTAATTTAAAGAAAAGAAAAGTTAAAGAAAATATGAAAGAAAATATCATGGCTTTATTTAAAAGAAAAAGCATATTGAATTTCTCCCTGTAATTGGTCCTGTAGATGGCTCGCACCCGTCGTGCTTCCCGGGGTCCCGCAGATGAGCCTTCATCTTCGAGGGTTCGGAGGGATCCGGCCGATGTGGCGTCTTCCTCTAGGGCCGAGCCAGACCCTGAGCCTTCTTCTCCCAGTGGTCTGGAGCTTTCAGATTCAGACTCTGGAGCGTCTGGGGATTCGCTGGAGTCGATCCCAGAGGTATTCCCTTTCCCTTTTTTTTTTAAACCCCGCCTTTCTTTTATCACATTCAACTTAAACCCCTTTTTATTTGCCTTTCTAGCCTGCTGGTGAGGTCCGAGAGCGTAGGGGAGTCCGTCGTAGAGGTAGGGCAGGAGCCCGGGTGACTCGTGTCGCCATTCCTGCAGAGATAGCAGATCAGATCCGGGACACCCCTCTCCTTCATAGTTTGACGACGCATCCTTCGGCAGGCGTCAGGGCAGACATCCCTCTTAGATATCCTTCTTCCCATTTCCGAGGGAGCTGGGCCCTTTTTGCTGATGTAGTAGGGGCTTGCTCGTCTTCTCTGCGCCGAGAGATGGGCCGTTTTGGATTTGGCCCCTTTATCACCATCACCGGTGTTCGTCAGGATCGGCCTTTGATTTTGGCTTTGATGGAGCGCTTTTTCCCGGAGACCCTGAGCTTCCATTTGCCTGATGTGGAGATAGGCATTCGTCCCTCCAACTTCGCTCTTATTACTGGGATTAGGATGACTGGATATGTCATCACTGAGATGGATCGGCCGGCGGACTTGGAGATTGCCGAGCTGTTGGGATATGACGAGATGCCAGTGGAGGCGTGGGACCGGAGCAGGATTACCCGTATTTCCCGGACATGGTTGAGGGAGGCATTTTTGGAGAGGGGATTCAGCACCCTAGCAGCGGAGCATCCCAGTTTCCCGATAGCTTTCAGATTTCTTTTTCTTCTGATGATGGGCTCCTGCTTCTGCTTGGAGGATACTACTTCAGTCAGCCCCCATTTCTTGAGTCTTCTCCGGGATCTGCACCGAGCGAGGGACTACGCTTGGGGTCAGCTTGTCTATGGCACCCTGCTAGCGGGCCTTCGACGAGTGGTTTCTGGCCTGTCCTCTCCCAGGGGAGCCGGAGTGGGTTGCAGATTTTTCTGGCCCTTTCTGCAGGTATAAATTCTTTTCTTCTTCCTTTCCTTTCTTTTCTTTTCTTTTTTTTTCTTTTTCTCTCTTCTTTTCTTTGCTTAACCTCTTTTTTCTTTTTTTTCCTTCTTTTTTTTTTTCTTCTTCTGTCTTTTTTTTCTTTTTCAGTTCTTTGCTCGGGTCTATGTGGCCCACTTTCGCCCTACCTCCACCTTGTCTGAGGGGACGTTTCCCTTGGCCCGTCGGTGGAATCAGATTAGGCGTGACTCAGAGAAGAGTCGCCCTAGGTCGGCCAGGGCTCACCTGGACAGGACCTTCAGGAGAGAGGTAAGCACTTTCTCCATCTCTCTTTTCCTCATTTCCTTTTCTCCTTTCTATGAGATTCTGATATTCTTTTTTTTGCTTATCCTCAGCTCTCCGTTCCCCGTCTTGACGGCCTGCATGACGAGTTGGCTTTCCAGCCCTTTGTGGACGCCGCTTTCGCCCTGGATCAGCGACGCCAGAGGTACCCATTCTTTATTGGGCAGTTGGGCAGTATATGGTACCTCGGGGAGCGCTTCTTCTTCTAGCATACTGGCGAGCCCCGGATCCCAGCGGCTCCTCCAGCTACAGCCCCATTCATCCCTCCTGGTCCATTCGACCCTGCCCACTTTGGCGAGTGGGAGGCAGGAGATGGCCTTTTAGTTGATGGTGACTATGATGCCTGGTTCGGGCAGGTCTCGGTGGGTTGTCTGATGCAGCCCATGCCCGTTCGAGGTGGAGTTACTGAGATAGGAGGGGTGGTGATCCGCCTCTATGACACCACGGTCTGAATCTCCTTTCCTCGTGTATTCCTTTAGCCTTTCTTTCTTATTTAAAGTTTGCTGACATTTTTTCTTTCTTATCTTCTTTTCAGGAGGCACAGCTAGAGGAGATCCGGGCCAGGTATGCGGATCTGGAGCATCAGCTGGCTGAGAGGGATGCTGCCATAGCCGAGAGCGACGTTATCATCACAGGGCAGGCCGCTCTCATTGCCGACTTGCGGGCCCAGTTGGCCAGTGCTCAGGGTCAGGCAGGACCTTCAGGAGCTCAGGTCTGTTTTTTTCAGTTTCTGTATTTTTTCTTATCTTTTCTGCTTCTGATCAGTCTGTCTTTGCCTTTCAGGAGGATGTGGCGGCTTCACCATCCAGTTCTCGCACTTTATCCTTTTCCTTAGGAGATATAGAGATCCCGGAGAGAGAGAGTGAGGTGGCGGCCGAGGCTACCTCTGCTGATGCAGTTCCTGAGTCGGTCGAGATGCCGGAGGCCGTGCCTGCATCTGAGACTGCTCCGGTATCTGAGCCAGAGACTGCTCCTGAGACAGCGGAGGGTGACCTAGAGGTTCCTGTGGTTCTTGAGGCGGCCGAGCCCGCGAGAGAGGAGGGGATGCCAGATGTGGCTGAGCCCGAGGTGGCAGAGGCGCGTGATGCAGCGGATCCCATAGATTCCTCTCCTGCTGTTGAGGATTCCCGGATTCTGGAGCTGGTCCCTTTGGCGATAGATACTTCCATCTCCTGCTTCATGGATCTGTCTCGGGATGATCCAGTTCCAGCTCCTTCTACCGATCCTGTGCCTTCTGCAGACCCGGTGCCTCCTGCTAGTCTTTCGACTCCTGCTGAGCCGTCTTCTCCGGCTAGCCAGCGCTTCTCCGACCATTTCTTCATCCGGCAGCGACGGCGAGGTAGAGGCGAGGCGGACTGACCTGTAGGGAATGGGTTTAGGTTAGGATCCATTAGATATCTGTATATAAAACCTGATGTATCCATTGGCAGTTTATATGAAAAAGAGAAAATTTTTGGTTTTGTTTCTTTTTTTTGTAGATTTTTTGTTTATTTTTGTATGTTTATCATGTCACAACTGTTATACAGGTAACAGGTTTTCTGGGAACATGACTTATTAAAAGAAAGAAGAAAAACCCTTTTTGTGCAAAAACCGTACATTCAGGACGGTTTTGCCAGAACCGTGCTTATCCCACGGTTTTTAAACCTTGCGGGAATAAAACCGTGGATTAGGTACGGTTCAGGCATAACCGTTCTGTGTATGCGGTTTTTGCCCTTAGGTTATTTAAAAGCCGCGAATTGCGGGCAGGACGTCATTTTGACGTATTGCTTAGGTCAGAAACCCCCTGTTTCGGCGATTTTCTCTCTCCTAGCTGCCTTTAATCCACTTTTGCCCATTAATGGCTTCTGGTTCAGCTTCTGTGCCTTCTTCATCTTCTGTACCTGAAACGTTAGCATCTAGGCCAAAAATTAGGTCCAAACCTCCTAATTTGACTAGGTATGCCATAGTAGATACATCTTATGAGAGGTGGGTCGCTTCAATGACCCCTCAAGATGAGATGGATTGGGCCTCTGCCAATCTAGGCCACCTCCTCTCAATCCCAAAGATTCCCTTAAAATGGGAAATCATAGAGGCATTGATTGGGCATTGGGAACCCCAATTGAACCTCTTTCGGTTTGGGGAAAAAGAGATGACCCCTACAGTCGAGGAGGTTGAAACCATCCTCAACCTTAGGTTCTCCAAGAAAGTTGTCAACCCACCTCTCAAGCCAAGCTTTAAAAAGGAAGCCTCCACCTTTTTAGGGATTAACAAGAAAGAGTTAGGGGAATCCGACGCCTTATTGACCCTATCCAAGTCATTTTTGACTGAGAAGCTGTTAAATAGCTCCAACCAGTCGACTCGGTTCAATGCCTTGATCTTGATAGTGGTCAATCAACTTTTGTTCCCCCGAGGTGATAATGAGGTTGATTTATCCCTCATTTCAGTCATTTGCCAAGTTAGGGAGCGCGAAAGGCTTGCCCCTATGATCCTGGCTGAAATGTACCAGGCCTTGACTGACTGCTATCACCAGAAGCAGAAAAGTTTCCTTGCCTGCGCCCCTATACTTCAGGTAAAATCTGAACCTCTTTCTTTGAATTGTAATTTTTATTGCCAAGTTGAAATTTTCTAAGGTTGGAAATGCTTCCCTGTTTTGTGCAGCTCTGGTTACTTGACTACCTGAGTCAGGTTGAAGAGATAACCCGCCGCTTCTTCCCTAGATTGGACGTTCCTGTTTTGATGAGCAACAGGGGGTGTCCCAATATACATGGCGGCAAACAGGGATGGTTTGCTTTCTTGGGGACTCTTCAGGACGACCAGGTGAGATGGCCTGGTGCTTATCAGCCCTCCGTCGAGACCGTGATCAGCTTTTCTGACCAGAATTTCGCTGTGCTCATGGGCTTGAGATCTGCCTTGCTTTACTTGCCTTTGAGAGTCATCCGGCAGTTTGGGGAGGAGTCTCAAGGGATTTTGGTACCTTATGGATATGAAGAACTCATTGGTCCCCTCACACCAGCCACCATGGGCCTATGCTTCCGGTTATTGAAGGAATGGTCGCAGGCCTGCTTCTTGAGAGGTCCTGTCTTCTCCAAATTGCATGAGAAGGACTATATCTTCTGGATTAGAGAGCAGGTGCAGAGCTGCGCTTCTGTACAGGCTGATCCTCCTGCTATCCCGTGTCCTACTTATGAGGACCTCTTGGAGACCGAGCGGGCTTCTCATAGGCGGCTTCAGCTCATATGGGTGGAGGAGGCCCGCACTTTGAGGTTGGAGAAAGAAGACCTGGAGCGGCGATTATCAGAGCAGATACAGGCCCGTCGCTTCGAGGTGAGAGCTGCATGGCGCAGGCATGACGAGACCATGGCCAGGCTCAGAGATATGAGGACCAGGCAGACCCTCTCCGATGACGTCATCTCTTTCCTCAGTGACCCAGATGCAGAGGGGGCTGAAAGGCTTGTGGCGGTTCAGGCGGCCAGGATCAGAGAGCTTGAGGAGAGGCTAGGGGATAGAGATTAGCCCCTTTCATTGTATTTTTTTCTTTTTTACACTTTTGTACAAAGAGAAACTCCATTAGCGGAAAAATAAAGAATACAAAATAGGTTTTTATACTATTGGCCTCAGAACTCTCATATGCTTGTAAAAACTGACAGTTTTAATGAAAAGTCACTGATTTCTCATCATCGGCCAAAATATAATTTTCATTTTTGTGTATTTTTGTTGTAAATTGGTCCATAATGCTTTAATCCCATATAATTGGATGAATTGGAGTAAGTTGGGCAAAAAGGGTATTTCAGTTAATGAGGAGGAAGCCAGTCCGTCCCCCTTGGAACCCTTAGACTCATCCCCAAGTTTCTTTCTCACTTCCAGGGGGATGCCACAGCCTACTGGTTCAGTCTTGTGCAGAAACTCTGCTCAAATCCATTCTGTCGCCTAAAACCGTGCATTCAGAACGGTTTAGCCAAAACCGTTTTCAATAAGCGGTTGCATAGCCTTTCTGTTAAAACCGTTCTCAAAGGGCTGTTGCATAGCCCGTCTGCCAAAACCGTTTGTAACATGCGGTTGGTGACCTTCTTTCCTGTTTCTTTCTTTTCTTTTATTTTTTTCTTTTACCTTTTCTTTGCCAATATTGCCCCTAGCGCCTGTTACGGTTTTCACTAGGACCGGCTTATTTACTCCGTCATTGCCCTTTCAACACCGCGAGCTTGAAGGAATACACCCAGATCACCAAGGACTTGACTAATAGGACGAAACGAAGGCTAGGTTGAGTTTATAAAAAAAAGGTTATTATAGGCTCAAAATTTTAACATCTTTAAAAGGGGATAACTGGGCTTACAGCTATAATGGATGTGACCCTCCAGTCCCAAGATTGGCCTCTTTTCTTGCATTTGGCCTTTCTTTGCTATTTTCCTTTGTTTTTGTTTTTTTTTTTCTTCTTTTGTTAACTCTGCCCCAGTCCCAGCTGTAAGCTCCAGTTTGGGTTCTTTGAAGCACGAACAGGCTCAACTTGGTTTAATCTAAGGATATTAAAATTTGTGAGGGATGAAGAAAAATGGCCTCGGATCATTTCTTTGTAATATTCCTTCAAGGGAAATATTGCTTGACTGCATCGGAGTTAATTGGCTCAGGAAAATCTGTCCCATCCATTTCTGACAAGATGAGAGCGCCTCCTGACAGGATCTTTTTTATCACATAAGGTCCTTCCCAGTTTGGCTTGAACTTTCCCCGAGGGTCCTCCAGGAAAGGCAATATCTTCTTTAAAACCAAATTGCCCACTTGGAAAGCTCTGGGCTTCACCTTCTTATTGTAGGCTCTGGCCATCCTCTTCTGATACAGCTGGCCGTGGCAAAGCGCATTCAAACGCTTTTCTTCTATCAGATTGAGTTGCTCATATCTGGACTGAACCCATTCAGTTTCTTCAAGTTCTGTCTCCATAAGCACTCTTAATGAAGGGATTTCTACTTCAACAGGTAAGACTGCCTCTGTTCCATAAACCAAGGAATATGGCGTTGCCCCAGTAGAAGTTCGGATCGAGGTTCTGTAAGCATGGAGAGCAAATGGTAACATCTCGTGCCAATCTCTATAGCTTACTACCATCTTCTGGATTATCTTCTTTATGTTCTTATTTGCCGCTTCTACTGCTCCATTCATTTTTGGCCTGTAAGGGGCTGACTTGTGATGAGTTATCTGAAACTGCTCACACATTTTCTTCATATCCTTGTTCTTAATATTTGAAGCATTGTCTGAAACTATGGCTTTTGGCAACCCATAGCGACAAATTATGTTGTGCTTCAGAAACTTAAGAACATGGTTTCCTGTGATATTTGCATACGAAGCAGCTTCAACCCATTTTGTGAAATAATCAATTGCCACTAGAATGAACCGGTGTCCATTAGACGCTTTTGGAGAAATCATCCCAATGACGTCAATACCCCACATAGAGAACGGCCATGGAGAAGTCATGCTGTGCAGCTCATTTGGCGGTGCATGCTTGTTGTCAGCGTATATTTGGCACAAATGGCATCTCTTCACATGTAGGCAGCAATCGTGCTCCATCGTAGACCAATAATATCCCAATCGCAATATTTTCCTTGCGAGCATGTGTCCATTCATGTGCGACCCACAGACTCCCCCGTGCACTGTTTCAATCAACCTTTCTGCTTCAACCTTGGTGACGCATCTGAGTAGAACATTATTGTAAGATCTTTTGTATAGCTGCCCACCACTTAGGAGGAACTACCCTGCTAACCTTTGGATAGTTCTTTTTTCAGTAGGACTGGCGCCTTCTGGGAAAACTCGATTATTCAAGAAATTCTTGATGTCTTGAAACCATGGTATTTCTGTTTCTGGCGCTCCTTCTAAAACAAGACAGTAAGCAGGCTCATCTCTGACTTCAATTTCAAGCGGTTGTATGTCTACCCCTTCTGGAATACTGACCATTGAGGCCAATGTCGCCAAGGCGTCCGCAAACTGATTCTTAGCCCTTGGCATATAGCTAAAGGAAATTCGAGTAAATTTGGTACTCATTTCTTCCAAATATTGGTGATATGGGATCAATTTATGATCCTTGGTTTTCCATTCACCAGTTGTTTGGAAGATGATGAGACTCGAATCCCCATATACGTCAAGTTCTCGAACATCATGATCTAGAGCAGCCTGCAATCCAATTATGCATGCTTCATACTCTGCTATGTTGTTCGTGCACTGAAACCTCAATTTCACTGCGATTGGGATATGTGAACCATCTGGCTTTACTAATACTGCGCCGATCCCATTTCCATTCATATTTGCAGCCCCATCAAAGAACATCTGCCAGGAGTCTTCACTTTCTTCCTCTTCAGCAAATAAGATAGCCTCATCAGGGAAATTCGTTTTAAGAGGTTGATAATCTGGCAATGGATGCTCAGCTAGATGATCAGCAATTGCCTGACTTTTGATTGCTTTCTGAGTGACATATGTCAGGTCGAATTCTGAAAGCAAAAGCTGCCACTTCGCTGTTCTACCAGTTAAAGCCGGCTTCTCAAACAGATATTTTAGCGGATCCATCCTTGAGATCAGCAAAGTCGAATAGCTTAAGAAATAGTGCCTAAGCCTTTGAGTCGCCCAGACCAGAGCACAACAAGTCTTTTCCAAAGGCGAATATCTTGTCTCATAATCTGTGAACTTCTTGCTCAAATAGTAGATAGCCTTTTCTTTTCTGCCTGTTTCATCATGCTGCCCCAATACGCATCCCATTGATGTTTCTAGAACTGATAGATACAGAATCAGTGGTTTCCCTGGGATTGGTGGTACTAGAACAGGTGGATTTAACAGATAATCTTTTATTTTGTCGAATGCTTGCTGGCAATCCTCATTCCATATAGTTGGGTTATTCTTCCTTAGAAGCTTAAAGATCGGCTGGCAAATAGCAGTGAGTTGTGCTATGAACCGGCTGATATACTGAATTCTTCCCAGAAAACCCCTAACTTCTTTTTCAGTCTTAGGAGATGGCATCTCAATGATTGCTTTTGCTTTAGACGGATTTATCTCAATCCCACTTCTGCTTACAATGAAGCCTAACAATTTCCCTGATGTGGCTCCAAAAACACACTTTGCTGGATTAAGCCTTAAGCTGTATTTCCTCAGACGGTCAAATACCCTCTTTAGATTGATCAAGTGGTCTTCCTCTTCACATGATTTAGCAATCATATCATCCACATAGACCTCCATCTCTTTGTGGATCATGTCATGGAAAAGGGCTGTCATGGCTCGCTGATATGTTGCCCTGGCATTCTTCAATCCGAAAGGCATGACTGTGTAGTGGAAGGTTCCCCAAGGAGTAATGAAAGCGGTTTTCTCTTGATCCTCCTTTGCCATTTTGATTTGGTTGTATCCGGAAAAGCCATCCATAAAAGAGAACAAGCTGTGCACTGCCGTATTATCAACCAAGATGTCGATGTGCGGCAATGGAAAATCATCCTTCGGGCTCGCCTTGTTCAAGTCTCTGTAATCCACACACATCCTGACTTTTCCATCCTTCTTTGGAACTGGGACTATATTGGCTAGCCAATCAGGGTATGTGGACACCGCCAAAAACCCGGCTTGAAACTGCTTTACTACTTCATCTTTGACTTTCAAAGTCCATTCTGGTTTCAACCTTCTCAATTTCTGCTTAATAGGCTTTATTCCTGGCAGGATTGGCAGCCTGTGTACAACCATGTCTGTATCCAACCCTGGCATGTCCCGATAAGACCATGCGAACACGTCCTTGTAATTGGTCAAGAATTGGGACATTTCCCTCTGCTGCATTTCAGATAAGCATGTACCAATCTTTACAAATTTTGGGTCCTCTTCAGTTCCCAGGTTTATGGAAATGGTTTCTTCAATATTAGGTTGAATACCTTTTTCGTGACGTTCCAATTGATATGATATTTCTCTTGGAAGGTCATCGTCTTCGGCCTCGATCTCCTCTTCGATCCCCATTAGGTCGAAGTCGAGCTCGAGGTCGAAGTCGTATTCAACTTGCTCTAATTCAGTCTGTATATATGGCTCATAAGCAGTCTGGACCATTTTGAAAGCTTTAGATTTTCTAGAAAAAATTGAAAAATATTTTTGGGTTTTTTGAGAACCTTCTAAAAAGGCTTTTCCTGAAGATGAAGGTTCATTAAAACCTCCAGGAAAAGGGCAATCCACTAATGGAGTTTTTTTTTGGAGGCCGCAGCTGATTGCCAACCATATGCAGCCTCAAGTGTCAAAGGGATCTCCTCCCAATTTTTCAGTACAAAGCCCTCTGGAACAGGTGGTATAGTGCAAACCTGTTCCTCCTCAAACTCTCGATCCGATACCATCATTACCGGATTTGAAAAACTGCCCTTTTCTGCTTCGGGGCTGAGTTTAGAGGTGACTTCATCAGGAATCTTGATTGAGGCCCAATCGATAAAAGGAACCTCTTCTTCTGCTTTCTCTCTTCCTTCATTCTCTGTCATTGCAAAGAATGCCCCTGTCTCTTCTGTGAAATCCTGCTGTTCTTGTGGCAGTGGCTCAGGCTCACCTGTGGCTTTGGGTGCCAAAGTGGGGGAAAATGGGGTAAAAGGTTGAAGGGTTGAGGTAAAAGGTTTTCTAAAAGGGTTATCATTAAAATACGGAGGCTTGGAGGAATCTGTAGGAGGAGCTAATTGAATGGTATGAGAGGGCTTCGGGAAAGTTTCCCTTAAATGAGGGAACTTTCCTTGATTCTTTTCCCTCTCATTTTCTTTCTGTGGTCCCCTCTTCCATCTTCTCATTTTCATCCCTAGTCCTACTCGTGGGACCAACCTGTGTGCCTCTATGGGCGTCACCCTTCCTTGCAGGTTAATTCCCAACCCCTTCCCTGGGTGGAAATTGCAATCCTTTAAGACCTTCTCCACCATCTTATTGGCGCATGTCAACTTCTCATTTTTTAGACACCCCACAGGTATGAAGTTGACTGTTTCGAACTGAAAAGAGTGAAAAGCAATTTTGTCTGCCGTTAATTCTACATTAATGAAAGGTACGTCAAGTGGTATGACGGGAGGGACTAGACTCTCGGCAAGGACCGTTATCACCTTCTGGCCTCTTATAAATTTTACTCTTTGATGAAGAGTGGAGGGTATAGCCCTAGCTGAATGAATCCACGGCCTTCCCAGAAGTAGATTGAAGGCAGCAGGAATATCTATCACTTCGAATGTGATATTAAAGATATTCGGTCCGATGGTAATCGGCAATTCAATCTCCCCTAGGGAGTGTGTTTTGGAGCTATCAAAAGCTCTCACTATCCTCCCGTTCTGTTTTATCTTGGATTGGTCTAGACCAAGCCTCATGAATGTTACTAGAGGACAGACGTTTAAGGCTGACCCATTGTCGATTAGGGCCCTGGCTATCATGTTATCCTTACAAAGCACAGTGATGTGCAAAGGGTCCATGTGATAACATCCGCCAGGGCTTATCTCACTTTCTGAAAAGCTTATTACATTGTGAGATAAAATCTGACCGATCATCGTGCCGAGCTGGTCTGGCTCAATTGCTTTGGGCACGTGGGCGCTCTGGAGTACTTTCATTAATGAGTCCCTATGCTTTTCTGAATTAAGCAATAATCCCAGTATTGATATCTGGGCAGGGACCTTGGTTAATTGGTCGACAATATTGAATTCACTCTTTTTCAGTATTTTTAGGAGGTCTTCTGCCTCCTTACTGTCGACCTGAGGGGTGTCTTCCCCTATTTTGGCCTTCCCCTTCTGGACTTGCTCTGCCTCTTTTTTTTCTTGTTCTTTTCCTTCCACACACCTCCCTGATCTTGTCATGAGGTTTACCTCCTCCTGACCCTGATTCCTGGCCACTGGGATAGTGGTCGTATAACCCTCGCTGTAGTTCCAAGGTACAGCAGTTTCTGAATAGGAGGGTTTAGGAACGTTAAATACCAAGGGCTGGAAGTGAGGCCTTGGTGCAGGAGTTGATGCGGGAATAAGGTTAGAAGAAGGCGCCTCAATAACCAGAGGCGAAGATTGCCTGGGTTCCTTGGATTGAGAGGATTTTAAGGCCTGAGAAGAAACAGATGTAATTGAAGCGGTGGTGGGGTCATAATTAATGACCAAAGGTGGTTTGGATGATGGAGTAGGTGGGGAAGCAACAGCCTGGTTGCAATTAATAATGAGAGGGGGTTTGGCTACATTAAGCTGGGCCATAAGAGAAGCGGCCCGGTTTAAAGAGGCATTAATGTCCTCCGCAGTCTTGCCATTTCCATTATTTCCAGAAATGACATTGATTTGTTCCTCTATCTCTTCCTGGTCAAAATAGACCCTAACGGACGTCCCTATTGGCGCAATTAACTGCGAGGGATCAAACGTCCTAGGTCTAGAAGAGACGATCCCTACAAAATTGGAAGGACCAGCCCCATTATGCTGGGGCAGAGGATTCTGACCAATGTCAGTCCTGGCGGGAGAGGGTGCAGCTGTGTTAAACAACAGGGTTCCCTGATCGATCAAATCCTGGATGGCATGTTTTAATGGCCAACACCTGTCTGTAGGGTGTCCTGGTGCACCCATATGGTATTCACAAGTGGTGGAGGGATCGAAATTCTTTCCCTTTGAAGCATTCGGATTTGGTTCTTTCAGGGTGACGTACCCCGCGTTTAACAAAGATGGCAAAAGCTGGGATGGAGTCACAGGAAGAGGGGAAAGGACCCTGCTCCTTCTGGACGCCATCCAAGCGTCTCTCTCCTCTTTCGAGAATACCCTTTTTTGGTTGGGCATTACTGCCTGAGGAACATTAATGTTGAGAGGGTTTTGATAGGTCGATTGTGGCTGCACTGGACTGGGTGGAGGTGCAGCAATATTGATCTGGATGGGTTTCTGTGGTGGTTGGGGTTGTACCATGTTTACTTCCCCTTCTTTCTTTCCTCCATTCCTTCTTGCCCCATTTTTCTGCTTCTGGGCAGAAGGATCAAAAGTTGGCTCCTGTTGACGAGCCGTGGCAGAATGGTCGTGGATTCGCCCAGATCTGATTCCATCTTCAATCCGGTCCGCGACTAGTACTAGGGCAGCAAAACTGGTGGTAACCTGACCCACCAAGTGATTGTAAAATGGCTGCCCCAGTGTGCCAATGAAGGTGGTAACCATCTCTGGCTCCATCATGGGAGGCCTGACTTGAGAGGCGGCTTCTCTCCACCTTTTGGCATACTGCCTGACTGTCTCATCTCTTCCCTTACTCATTTTCATCATATCGTACCTATCTGGCACGATGTCAGCATTGAAACGGTACTGAGCAAGGAAAGCATCAGCTAGGTCTTTCCACCTTCTGATTCTGCCGTGGTCCACAGTTGCGAACCATCTCAAGGCTGCCCCAGTTAGGCTTCTCTGGAATAGCTGGATCAGGATGCCATCATCTCGGCCAAATTGGCACAACGCCCCACAGTAGAGCTTCAGATGGCTCATTGGGCATCCGGTGCCGTCATATTTCTCAAAGTCCGGGCACTTAAATTTGGCCGGTAAGCATGCGTCGGGGTACAGGCAGAGATCTTGAAAGTTGGTACCTCCCAACGTGTTGATCCCCCTTACTTCTTTCAGTTCCTCTTGAATGGACTCCAGCTTGTCCAAGAATTTCTCTCCACTTCTACCCTCAGTCTCTCCTTCTCTTTCTCCTTTTCCCTCTCACATTCAGATTCCTCCTCCCGGATCAGGATAGGCTCGGGGTTTGGATGAGAGAGTTCAGGTTGAGGTGGGATAGGTTGGATTGGTGGTGGAAGTTCAGTCTGGGGTGGAGCCTGTGGTGATGCATTGTGGGATGATGAAGCCTGGTGAACCTGAGCCTGCGCCTGTTGCGCCTGCACATGAGCCTGAGCGGCTTGGTTGGCCAGCAAATTTTCTAATAGTTTGGTCATTCCTGCCACTTGCTCTTGCAGTTGAGCAAAGGCCTCAGCCGAAACAGTAGATTGTTCTTCAGCAGGGTTCATGGTGGTGTAGACACCCCAAAATTGCACGATTTTTGATAAATCTTGAAGGAGAGAAATATTTTATTGGAATTTTCAATTCTTTGCATGGGGTTTGAGATACTTAACCCATTTGAATCCAAAACGGAAAAGAAAAAGGCCCGAATTTAATCTTTTGTGCAAAGTCAAACTTTTGCCGGTTGAATTTTGTTGACTTTTGACCCCAGAAAATGAAATATTTTTTAAAGCAAGATTTCAAGATAATTTTTCCCGGTAATCAGGTTTTTAGCAATGTTATTGCATAAATGAATTTTTTGAGATTTTAAATCTTGACGAATACCAAGGTTTTAACATATTGAACCTTTTTTCCAGACCTGAAAAATCAGAATTTTGCCCAGAACTGGAAAGTTGACTTTTTATTCACTTGGAATTTGGGTCTAGAACTATTTTTAATGGATTCAAATGGGGGGGTGTTTGCTTATTTACATGTAATATCTTAAGTAAATGGAGATTAAAAAATACGAGGACATTTACTTAAACGATATTACATGTAAATAATTATTGCCTGTGTTAAAATTCGAAAAAAAAGCTTTTTTCCTTGTATCCGGCAACTCAGGCCGGATACAAGTGTCCTTCTTTGTATCCGGTGGACAATGCCGGATACAAGTAGACCTCAGTGTATCCGGCATCATAGACCGGATACATTAAGGTACTTGTGTATCCGGCCTGACATGCCGGATACGCTAGTTTTGCTCAAAATTAGGGTTTTCCGAGAGCTTTTCACTTTTACCATCATATCCCTCATTAAATGAGGGGAAATCTCAGAAATAGCCTTAGGGTTAAGGTTGGTGGGCTATAGACATTATGTTGTGTCTACCATTCTCACCAACCCTAACCCTAACCTTTGCCTATAAATAGGAGACTCATCCTTAAGCAAAGGGCACACAACTCTTGTTTTGAATTCTCGCAAAGAAGAACTCCAAGAGAAGAAGAAAACCGCTGTGGAATCGCCTCCAGAACTCAGGTAAGCCTCAACTTTTCTTTTTATTTTCTGTCTTTACATTCCTAGATCTAGATCTCTTCTTCCACCTTTCTGTAGTGTAAAGCCTTGTTTGTATGTGTGGAAATCCTTCCCCGGCTCAAAGTATCTCAAGACTCCCCTAGCCGTAAAACGTGAAGGCGGATCTAGGAGAAACGAGACTGGGGATTGACCCTAGTGCTAGAACCTATGTAGCATAAGGCCTTTTTGATTGATTGTAAACCGTTCCATATTCAAAGTACCCTTGATTATCTTAAAGAGAACAGAGGGAAACGATAATGGAACGGAACCCTAGGCTATGCTAGAACCTATTTTGTTGAATCTATATGCATGTGTATGGATCTTGCTTGGTTTTTCACTTTTGCACACATATTACACCTTTTTGGTGAATCGGCTCACATTTGGGGATTTATTGCATTCATTGTGATAAATCTCCAATAAATGGCCTCAATCAAATTCTGGAGTGTTTTAAAATGTTTTTCAAAGGTTTTGGATTCATCTCACACGAATCACACACTTTTTGTCAATTTTCGGATTTGACTTTCTTCAAAAGTGGCTTAACTGGACAGCACCTGTACCTCTACTTCGGACATCCGTAACTTCATCATCCGGATGAATTTTGGGGCGATTCTAGAACCATGGGAAATGCGAGGCTGTCTAGTTTATGTCCACCAAATTTCATGAATTTCTATCTAGCCGATTTTTTACACCTCTCTGTCGAAGTTAAGTGGACAGTTCAGGTCCAAGTACAGAACTTGTCACTTCGACGGACCGCCATGTGTTCGTTTTAAGTCCGATTCGAGTGATTTTTGTTTCTGAGTACTCCTTTATGAGTCTATTTTCAAATCCAGTTGGTTTTATAATTTTTTGGATTCCATTTGAATTATTGGTAGCCGATTTACTCAGAACTGCTCATTTGCATTTTTCTGGGTAAATCTGTGATCTTCGGGGCCTGTTCGGGAGACCACCCAAGGCACGTCCGAAGGGATTTTTGTATGAGGCTAGTTTCTCTGGAAATATGGCCATACAGACTTCAATCACACCAAATTTCACGGATTTCTAGGTAGTGGATTTATCTAGACAATTTTCCAAAGTTGCCCACTTACCACTTTTAAAAATCCCCAACAGCAACTTCAAAGGAGCATAACTCCTAGATTTTTCATCGGAATGAAAATGAAATTTTGCATGAGACTCTTATTTACTCTAATCTTTCAAATGGATTTGGTTTGGTTCAATTTAGAATTGGATTTGAATGATTTTAAGGCAAATGGCATACTTTTTACCGAATTTGCCTCAACTTGGTTTTGGTCACTTTTACTTTGATTTCCATCTTTTGAAATACTCCAGAAGTGATATTGACATAAGAGAGGATCTAAAATCCATTTAGATCTTCATGTGAAAATATCATACATTGTTCCTTTTTCAAAGCTTTTTTCATGATTTTTAGCAAGCTTCTTATTTTCTTTTTAGCATGAACATACACTTGGCAACCACTTCGTGTGGATGAATGGGGGTGCCTAGCACCTTCCCCCGTTCATAATCTAATCCCCTTACCCATCTCTGGATTTGATTTTCAGGTAGGATTATTTTTATCCTAGAATTTGTCTTTTGGCTATTTTTGCCTATTTTTGAATTCTTTGGTGTCCATTCTCACCCCAAAATCATGAATGGTGGTGACTCTCCCAACTTTTGCGTTGAGCCCGTGTGTTGACGGAGGGATGATCACTCCGGTGATTTTTTCCCATGTCTCACAACTGGCGACTCCGCTGGGGACTTGTGGATTTAAGCCATTTTGTGTATATTCATGCTTTTTCATCACTTTTGAATGCTTGCTATTTTGTTTGTTTTATTTGTGCATAACGTTGTATTCTAAATCAGATTGGGATGCTTTTGAATTTTATATGAATGAAGTCATGTATGTTTTGATTGATGTTGCCTAAAGATTGATTTAGGAGAAGCCTATCTTGAAGCATGATTTTGATGCATTTGGTGATAACATGCTCTAATTTGGATTTTGAATACCATAGTTTGAACATGAGAATTAGAAGCATGAAATCTAGGAGTTCAGAATTTTTGGGGTATTCAAACATGATTCCCATAAAGCATGCTTTTTTGTGCTTAAAAATTTTTGTTATGCTATGCCTTTGATTTGGGGTATAGGGGGATTTGATTTGAGCATGAAAACCAAGAACATGAAATCTTGAATTTTAGTGCACATTGTAGATTTTTTTTTTAGCATGTTCACCAATATAGCATGTCAAGTAGTAGCTAAACTTTTAGGCATTAATTTGGGGTATAAGGGATGCACTTTTGAGCATGAGAATTCTGGAAATTTCAATGCATATTTGGGGGTTTTCAAGCATGTTTAAATCATCAAAACCTTTCTTGTATCATGCCAAGTAAGTGCTAAAATTTTAGGCTTCAATTTGGGGTAGAAATGGTACACTTTGAGCATGAAAAAGAGCATGAAATCTGGGATTTTAGGGAATGCTTTTGAGTTCCAAGCATGCTTACATGATTTTATGGTTGTTTGTACAAATGACATGTTTTGTATAACACTTTTTTGGCATGTAATATTTTTTGTGCATATTTAGTTGTTTTGGTGCTTGCTTGCTTGTATTTGGCTTCATTATTTTTTGTCATATGTACCTTGGCTTGAAATTGAATGCATGGCTACGAAAAAGAGTGGCAAGGGGCTGGGACGTTGTGAATGTTACCACAATTTAAAATTGCACTTGAGCACTTGAAACAATTTGCACAGCCTACCCTTTACCTATTAGGAAGTTGAACCATGAATGTGTGTAGCTTGGCGCACCGAGGTCGTGACTTCGGAAAGCGAAAGTGAAAACATTTACCTTAGAATTTAGGTCAATGATGTGATGACAATGGGATCTGTGATTCGATTCCGGGCATCACTAGACTTGAGTTCTAAGTTGCCAATTAAGCCAAAACCCAAAAACCATACGCTTGAAGGTGGAGAAACACGTTTTCGGCTAAAAGCACACAATTGCGTTTGGGGAATTGGGTGTAAATGTGGGAAGGCCGTTTGCATGTTTTACAGGCCAAGGTATAATGTGAATACCATATGGAATGAAGGTAATATAAGGTGGCAAGGTAAAGCCATGTTCTTTTCCTAAGTTTAGGGAATTTTGCAAGTATGGTGTCTAAGCTCAATTTGGGGCAAGTTTTGAAGGTCAAATCGAGGTGAACATCAATTGGGAATGAAAAAAATCAAATCTGGTGAAAAAAATGAGTCAAAAAGGGCCATTTCGGCAATCACCGGCAACTCAGGCCGGTTAATAACAGCTCTAATCATATCCGGTATGTATTTCCGGATACAAAGACATATGCGGATATCCGGTTAGTTTGACCGGATACAATAAGGCATATTCTTATCCGGTATATTATACCGGATACATTCAAAAAATGCACAAATTGGCTTTTCAGCCCAAATTTTCAAAATAAAATGCCTAAAACACTGTGGATAATCCTTAGGCACCCCGAAAAGAACATAAGAAATGTTCCCAAAAATACAAAAAAAAAAAAAAAAAAAAAGAAAAAAAAAAGGAATAAAATAAAATATTCTTTCAGGATTTAACCTAAGTTTGAAAATCAAAGAGGAAACCAAGGTGTCATATTTTTTGACACCAACTCAACTCAAACATGTGTCAGTCAAACTTTGGAACTTGAAAACTGAGAAAATTCAGCAAATTTGAAGAAAAAAAAATAAAAAAAAAGAAACCTTTGGTTGGTTATTTTTATCAATCAAATCAAAACATTTGTGGGATACTTGGAAGCCCTAGAATATTCCAAGAAACCTTTGGTTGGTTATTTTTATCAATCAAATCAAAACATTTGTGGGATACTTGGAAGCCCTAGAATATTCCAAGAAACCTTTGGTTGGTTATTTTTATCAATCAAATCAAAACATTTGTGGGACACTTAGAAGCCCTAGAATATTCCAAGAAACCTTTGGTTGGTTATTTTTATCAATCAAATCAAAACATTTGTGGGATACTTGGAAGCCCTAGAATATTCCATGAAAACCTTGGTTGGTTATTTTTATCAATCAAATCAAAAAATTTTAGGACCTTTAGAAGCCTCAGAATATTCCAAAAACCTTTGTTTGGTCACGAGTACCACTCAAAGTCAAAATTTTTAGAACCTTTGGAAGCCTCAGAATATTCCAAAAACCTTTGTTTGGTCACGAGAACCACTCAAAGTCAAACTTTTTTGGGCCATTTGAAAGCCTCTGAATTTCAAACATATCCTTTGGGCCGTCTATAAGCCTCTGAATTATAGACACATATCCTTTGGGCCGTCTAAAAGCCTCTGAATTTTAGACACAACTTTTTTGGGCCGTCTAAAAGCCTCTGAATTTTAGACATATATCCTTTGGGCCATCTAAAAGCCTCTGAATTTTAGACATATCCTTTGGGCCATCTAAAAGCCTCTGAATTTTAGACACAACCTTTTTGGGCCGTCTATAAGCCTCTGAATTATAGACATATATCCTTTGGGCCATCTAAAAGCCTCTGAATTTTAGACACAACCTTTTTGGGCCGTCTATAAGCCTCTGAATTATAGACATATATCCTTTGGGCCATCTAAAAGCCTCTGAATTTTAGACATATCCTTTGGGCCATCTAAAAGTCTCTGAATTTTAGACACAACTTTTTTGGGCCGTCTATAAGCCTCTGAATTATAGACATATATCCTTTGGGCCATCTAAAAGCCTCTGAATTTTAGACACAACCTTTTTGGGCAGTCTATAAGCCTCTGAATTATAGACATATATCCTTTGGGCCATCTAAAAGCCTCTGAATTTTAGACATATCCTTTGGGCCGTCTAAAAGCCTCTGAATTTTAGACACAACTTTTTTGGGCCGTCTAAAAGCCTCTGAATTTTAGACACATATCCTTTGGGCCGTCTATAAGCCTCTGAATTATAGACATATATCCTTTGGGCCATCTAAAAGCCTCTGAATTTTAGACATATCCTTTGGGCCATCTAAAAGCCTCTGAATTTTAGACACAACTTTTTTGGGCCGTCTATAAGCCTCTGAATTATAGACACGTATCCGTTGGGCCGTCTAAAAGCCTCTGAATTTTAGACATTTCTCATTCTTTGGGACCTTTGGAAGCCCTAAAATATTCCAACAATAAAAAAAAAACAAAACAAAAAATGGAAAAATATAAAAAAAAAACAAATAAATCCGGACTTGTGTTCACCTAACCCACTTATCTACATTTATAGGTGTGTGACTCAAATTAAATGGGAGCTGACATGTTTCTTTGCTTTTCTTTACCCAGGTACATTTACTTTCAACCCAGGTGCACTTATTTGCAGTCATTGCTCCCGTGACCAGATCCAAAGCAAGAGCCATGAATACTGAAGAGAACCAAGCCCAAGCTACTGTCCCCGCTCAGGACTTTACTCAGCTGCAGGAGCAAGTGGCCGGTCTAGCCAAAATGCTGGGAGACTTACTGGCGGCTCAGGCCCAGCAGGCCCAAGCCCAAAATCAGGCGTCGACTTCTCATCTGGCACCGCCACCTCAGGCCTATATTCTGCCTCCGGCTCAGCCCATGCCTGAGCCCATTTCTGAACCAGTCCCTGAACCTATTCTGATCAGGGAAAATACAGCAGAGTCCGAGAAAGAACTGGAGAAGGAAAAAGCCAGGGAAGAAACTGAAAGGAAAATGTTACTCAGGATAGAGAGAATCCAGGAAGAACTGAAAGAGGTAAAAGGGGGAAACAGCTATGGAGGCACCACTTTTGATGAGCTTTGCATGTACCCGGATGTATGTCTACCGGCCAAATTCAAGTGCCCGGATTTCGACAAATTTGACGGCACAGGCTGCCCTATGAGCCATTTGAAACTATACTGCGGGGCTTTGTGCCAGTTTGGTCGAGATGATGGCATACTGATTCAACTCTTCCAGAGGAGTTTGACAGGATCGGCCTTGAGGTGGTTTGCCACAGTTGATCATGGGAAGATTAGAGGATGGAAGGACCTGGCAGACACCTTCTTAGACCAATACAAATTTAACTCGGAGATCGTGCCAGACCGGTACGACATTATGAGGATGAGCAAGGGCAAAGATGAATCTGTGCGGCAATATACCAAGAGGTGGAGAGAGGCTGCCTCTCAGGTCAGGCCGCCTATGCTGGAACCTGAAATGATCTCAACATTCATGGGTACGCTGGGGCAACCCTTCTACAATCACCTGGTGGGTCAGATCACCACCAATTTTGCTGCCCTGGTACAGGTGGCAGACCGGATTGAGGATGGGATCAAATCTGGCAAGATAATTGATTATTCCGCCCTGGTCAGTCAACAAGACTCCATTCATAACAAGGGAAATGGAAATGGAAATGGAAAGAAAAAATCTGAGGAAAGGAGAGAAGCAGAAGTGAATATGGTGCAGCCTCCCAAGGGACCCTTTCAAGCCAATCCAGTTCCTTTGCTGCCTATCTAAATTAATGTCCCTTCTGCACAGCCTATGAAGGAGGAAACAGAAGTAAGGAAGAGAAGGGAGTTTTCAAAACTGCCTATGAAACCATCTGAACTTTTGCCTACCCTACTTCAAAAGGGTTATGTGACTTTGAGGTTGCCAAATCCTCATGTAAGCAAGGGGAAGGGTTATGATCCATCTGCAATCTGTGAGTATCATATGAGCACTCCAGGGCATACCACAGATCGTTGCTTGGCCCTAAAGCATGCAATTCAAGATTTGCTGGATAATAACTCTTTATCATTCAATTCAGTCACACCCACTCCTCCTCCCACCAGCAACAATGGGGCAAGCAGCTCAAATGCAGTAGGGTCAATTTTTTCAGGAAAAAGAAGATTTGACCCTTCTCAACTTATTGCTCCGGTTGGTACCACAGTCCAGGTTTATTTTGAAAAAGAAGATGAAGGGGGCCATGTGGAGAAAGAGACTCACACAGGGGCAGATTTTAAGTCGAAGGTGAAAGAAAATGAAATGACAGGTGAAAGGGCAAAGGAGGTGCAAACAATTCCATTTGAGCAGTTTGAGCAAACAAGTGGCCTAGCACAGGATGTTGAACAAGAAGTCAGTATGGACGATAATGATCGTCTGAAGGGTATGGAATCACTCTTCATACAAGAAGAAAATGAAGTAGAAGCAATTGAAAAGGGAGAATCCCAGGAAAAGAAAGAAGAAGAATCAAAAGAAAAGATTGAGGCCAGGTTTAAGCTGCCATTGATTGACTGGGCTCCTATCCAGATTCCGTATCAAGGAATGTCACTTCTTTCAGAAACTGAGCACAGTACCCCAGAGAAGGGGATCATCCCAAATCATGAAAAGAGAAACTTGCCTCACTCAGCAGCAGAAAGAAATTTTCTGAAAAAGAAAGAAAAGCTAGCTTTTGCCTTTGAGAACAGGGGCAATTTTCAAATTCCCTTGTTCTCTGAAAAGAAACCCCCTTAAGAAGAATGCACATTTCCTGAGGATCCTAAGGAGCCTTGTTCTCAGGAAGTGATTTCAATAAAGGCTCTTTCAAAAAACAAAAAAAAAAAAGAGAGTTTTCCTTTAAGATTTTGTTAAGAAAAAAAAAGATTTTCCCCTTTAACATTTTTCTAAAAAAAAAAAAAGGGTTTTCAACAAGGTCCTATTTTACTTATGAGTCATATCTCTCATTGAATTTCATTAAGTTGAATATGACTTCGACATTGGGCTCAATTTTGAGACCGAAATCGAAGGAAAAAGACATTTTATATGAAAATTCAAATCTTTTTAAGTGTCATGAGAAGAATATTTCTGCAAAATTTTGAAGTGACCAATCTTATGGACTTTAGAACCAAAGATGACCCGAAGTTCTCACTTGAAACCAGCAAGTACAAAGATTTATTTCATAAAAATACAGAGAGGATCGCATCACTTGCTCATCAAGGAAAAGCAGATGGAGAAGAAACTGAAAGATGAAATTTTTGCATTTGAAGATGACTCCTAGTTTGCACTCTCCATCGGAAAATATGGAAAGATTTGGATTGCGATTTAAGAGGCTGATCCGATGAGAAGGATGTTTTAGGGTTGAAATTTTATCTTCCCAGGTGGCGGTGATCCAAAAAAAAAAAAAAGAAGAAAAAAAAGAAAAAGAAAAATCCTGAGCCAGTCATGTAGTACAACTCTGTCAAGTCTGAAAATTCAAACTTTTCTTAAAATGATAAGAGGCCTTTCTTTCTTATATCCCCAAAAATTTTGAAATCTCTAGTTAGACTCTTTGAGCTTGATAAATTTTTCCAAGTAACCTAAACTGAGAATTGCAACCCCACATTGGGGCAAATTGTTAAGGCATGAAAAAGAAAAGAATGAAGGGACAAGAGAAGGGGGGCATTATTGAAGTTCAAAAGGGATTCTGAAGATGTTTTCAGAAAAGGGGGCAAAGAAATGAAAAAAAAAGAGGGAAGAAAGAAGAAAAGCAGATCATCAAATGCTATATCTTCAAAATTGTGAAGGGAAGAATGAGAAAAGAAGTTCAATAATGGGAAACAAGTTTTAAATGAAGAAATCAAAGTGGGTGAAGAACTTCATTACTGGGGGGCAATTTTGTATTCATTCCAAGGGAAGAAATGCCTTAAAAATTGCAATTTCAGTTAACCCATTAGATCATATGGTATTTGAGCCTTTTATTCCTTTTCTTTCTAAACAAACACCAAGCCTTCATTTCGTCCCATCCATAAGTCCTCTTTGATTAAGAAATTTTGAATTAAGGCAGTTTTAACTACATAGTTGCTGGTGATGAAGGGCGCTACATGGCAAATAATCAGCTATCTACAAGAAGGAAATTGTCAGAGAGAAAAGTCCAGAATTGGCATAGATCCAGGTGAAATCCTCAAGTTGGTGGTTATTTTTCACTCTTCAAGTGATTGAGGAAAGTCTTCTTTTCAAGATTGAAGCAAACATAATCAGAGCTATGGTATAAAGCATTTGTGAACAAGTTGATGGCCATCAAAATTGCCATTAGGAAATTATTGCTGAAGTTGAAGTCATAAATTCTCATATCATGGATACAATGGAGAAACAATTGCTCTTCAATTGGATGAAGGAAAATGTCTTTCTAGACTGGGGCAAAATAGTTAGATTGAAAGAGTCGGCATATCTAGAGCATCAATTGACAAGCCGATGGTCATGGGAATGATTCCAAAGGTTCTGAAGGCTTATTTTGGTCTTTCTTCATTTTCTGAAATAATCTTCTCATTATTCAACTTGATTTTAATTCTTTTGGACTATATGCTAGTAAGTGATTGGATCATTTTTCAAAAAAAAAAAAAAAAAGCACAAAAAAGCGAAAAAAATATATTTTTGGCCTATGATGAGCATCTATGTCTTTTCATAAAAACATTGGTTTTGCAAGCATTAGAGAATTCTGAGGCCACTAGTATAAAACCTATTTTTTTATTTTGCATTCCTTTATAAGGGTTTCTTTTTGCAAAGGTTAAAAAAAAAAAAAGAAAGAGAAAAATAGAAAAAAAAGAAAGAAAAAAAAGAGAGAAAAAAGAGAAAAAGAAAAAAAAGAGGATTATCTCTGCTGAGGGGCAAATATTTCTTCAAGCAATCAAAGACGGGGCATGCTCAGTATCTTTCCCTTTGGGTTTTCATTGAAATAAATTACAGCATCTGGAGGAAGCAATCAGGCCTTAGTCTTTGGATTTGAAAAAAAAAAAGAAGCAGTTGCATGTTTTCTCCTTTAAACAAAGGTTTCTAATTCTGAAGAAGGATTTTACTGGAGCAGTAAGAAGGCATGAATGAGAGGTCATGGGTGGTAAGGGCATGAGGTTAGATCAACAGATCATGATTTTTCAAATCCATCAATCAAGAAGAGGCAGTCACTTGGGCAGTTGAGAAGCATAAAGGCAGGCTATGGGCAGCAATGGCACATACATCCTTATTGAGAGAGCAAGAAGAGGAAGAAGCAAAAGCAAGTTGCAGAATATTCAAGCACAGGTTTGGGCATCAAATGCACCCAGGTAAATCAAATAAGAAAATGAATCAGGAAAATTCAATAAAATATTTCCTTCCTTATTGTTGAAAAACATCAAAAGCAATTGAGTTTGCAGAGGTCAATTTTAAATCCACATTCTTTTCAAAATTTGCTTGTCTCAGATTTCTTTTCATAGCCACGAGAGCTCAAAGAAATCTGAGATAAGGAAGAGACGCCACCCCCGTCAGACTATACACAGCAGGGGTTTCATTAGCTATCTTCAAATCCATGTTTTTATCACTCATTTGTTTGACCAAAGCAAGTTCAATTAATGAGGTGTCTTTCAACCGTGCAATTTTGAGTTGTGTCTATTCTTTGCTGTTCATTGTGCTACAACTCCAGCAAAGAGGGGCAGTTGTAGACACCCCAAAATTGCACGATTTTTGATAAATCTTGAAGGAGAGAAATATTTTATTGGAATTTTCAATTCTTTGCATGGGGTTTGAGATACTTAACCCATTTGAATCCAAAACGGAAAAGAAAAAGGCCCGAATTCAATCTTTTGTGCAAAGTCAAACTTTTGCCGGTTGAATTTTGTTGACTTTTGACCCCAGAAAATGAAATATTTTTTAAAGCAAGATTTTAAGATAATTTTTCCCGGTAATCAGGTTTTTAGCAATGTTATTGCATAAATGAATTTTTTGAGATTTTAAATCTTGACGAATACCAAGGTTTTAACATATTGAACCTTTTTTCCAGACCTGAAAAATCAGAATTTTGCCTAGAACTGGAAAGTTGACTTTTTATTCACTTGGAATTTGGGTCTAGAACTATTTTTAATGGATTCAAATGGGGGGGGGGGGGTGTTTGCTTATTTACATGTAATATCTTAAGTAAATGGAGATTAAAAAATACGAGGACATTTACTTAAACGATATTACATGTAAATAATTATTGCATGTGTTAAAATTCGAAAAAAAAGCTTTTTTCCTTGTATCCGGCAACTCAGGCCGGATACAAGTGTCCTTCTTTGTATCCGGTGGACAATGCCGGATACAAGTAGACCTCAGTGTATCCGACATCATAGACCGGATACATTAAGGTACTTGTGTATCCGGCCTGACATGCCGGATACGCTAGTTTTGCTCAAAATTAGGGTTTTCCGAGAGCTTTTCACTTTTACCATCATATCCCTCATTAAATGAGGGGAAATCTCAGAAATAGCCTTAGGGTTAAGGTTGGTGGGCTATAGACATTATGTTGTGTCTACCATTCTCACCAACCCTAACCCTAACCTTTGCCTATAAATAGGAGACTCATCCTTAAGCAAAGGGCACACAACTCTTGTTTTGAATTCTCGCAAAGAAGAACTCCAAGAGAAGAAGAAAACCGCTGTGGAATCGCCTCCAGAACTCAGGTAAGCCTCAACTTTTCTTTTTATTTTCTGTCTTTACATTCCTAGATCTAGATCTCTTCTTCCACCTTTCTGTAGTGTAAAGCCTTGTTTGTATGTGTGGAAATCCTTCCCCGGCTCAAAGTATCTCAAGACTCCCCTAGCCGTAAAACGTGAAGGCGGATCTAGGAGAAACGAGACTGGGGATTGACCCTAGTGCTAGAACCTATGTAGCATAAGGCCTTTTTGATTGATTGTAAACCGTTCCATATTCAAAGTACCCTTGATTATCTTAAAGAGAACAGAGGGAAACGATAATGGAACGGAACCCTAGGCTATGCTAGAACCTATTTTGTTGAATCTATATGCATGTGTATGGATCTTGCTTGGTTTTTCACTTTTGCACACATATTACACCTTTTTGGTGAATCGGCTCACATTTGGGGATTTATTGCATTCATTGTGATAAATCTCCAATAAATGGCCTCAATCAAATTCTGGAGTGTTTTAAAATGTTTTTCAAAGGTTTTGGATTCATCTCACACGAATCACACACTTTTTGTCAATTTTCGGATTTGACTTTCTTCAAAAGTGGCTTAACTGGACAGCACCTGTACCTCTACTTCGGACATCCGTAACTTCATCATCCGGATGAATTTTGGGGCGATTCTAGAACCATGGGAAATGCGAGGCTGTCTAGTTTATGTCCACCAAATTTCATGAATTTCTATCTAGCCGATTTTTTACACCTCTCTGTCGAAGTTAAGTGGACAGTTCAGGTCCAAGTACAGAACTTGTCACTTCGACGGACCGCCATGTGTTCGTTTTAAGTCCGATTCGAGTGATTTTTGTTTCTGAGTACTCCTTTATGAGTCTATTTTCAAATCCAGTTGGTTTCATAATTTTTTGGATTCCATTTGAATTATTGGTAGCCGATTTACTCAGAACTGCTCATTTGCATTTTTCTGGGTAAATCTGTGATCTTCGGGGCCTGTTCGGGAGACCACCCAAGGCACGTCCGAAGGGATTTTTGTATGAGGCTAGTTTCTCTGGAAATATGGCCATACAGACTTCAATCACACCAAATTTCACGGATTTCTAGGTAGTGGATTTATCTAGACAATTTTCCAAAGTTGCCCACTTACCATTTTTAAAAATCCCCAACAGCAACTTCAAAGGAGCATAACTCCTAGATTTTTCATCGGAATGAAGTGAAATTTTGCATGAGACTCTTACTTACCCTAATCTTTCAAATGGATTTGGTTTGGTTCAATTTAGAATTGGATTTGAATGATTTTAAGGCAAATGGCATACTTTTTACCGAATTTGCCTCAACTTGGTTTTGGTCACTTTTACTTTGATTTCCATCTTTTGAAATACTCCAGAAGTGATATTGACATAAGAGAGGATCTAAAATCCATTTAGATCTTCATGTGAAAATATCATACATTGTTCCTTTTTCAAAGCTTTTTTCATGATTTTTAGCAAGCTTCTTATTTTCGTTTTAGCATGAACATACACTTGGCAACCACTTCGTGTGGATGAATGGGGGTGCCTAGCACCTTCCCCCGTTCATAATCTAATCCCCTTACCCATCTCTGGATTTGATTTTCAGGTAGGATTATTTTTATCCTAGAATTTGTCTTTTGGCTATTTTTGCCTATTTTTGAATTCTTTGGTGTCCATTCTCACCCCAAAATCATGAATGGTGGCGACTCTCCCACTTTTGCGTTGAGCCCGTGTGTTGACGGAGGGATGATCACTCCGGTGATTTTTTCCCATGTCTCACAGGTGGCAGCTTTTAATCTCTGAGACCGTCGGGGAGCAATGATTGCAGTAAGAACTTAGTACCTTAGTAAAAGAAAAAGACAAAAGAGAAAAATGTTAGTATCCCCCTAAATCAATTTTAGACACCTATGCATGCATGCATGTAGGCTTGGTGAACATGAGTTTGGGGTTTTCTTTGTATCCATATTTTTTTTATTTTTGTATTTATGGTTAAAATAACCTTATTAAGACGAGGTGATTGATACGAAAAAGATCAAACCTCAGAAATTTTGTTGGAGTATTCTAGGGCCTCCAACATGTCCCACAGAAATGATATGGCTATGGTAAAAGCCCATAGTCAGATCAAGCATTGGAATTACACAAGCTTCCAAGGGCTTATGAATTGGTTGGTGCGAAAAAGACCTACCAATATTGGAAAATTCTAGGGCTTCCAACACATCCCACACAAATGAGATGTCCAAAGTAAAAATCCTTAGACAAACTCGAGACTTGGAATTACGCAAGCTTCCAAGGGCTTATGCTTTGGAATTAAGGCTTCCACAACCTCCCGAAATTACGCAGGCTTTCAGGGGCCTATGATTTTCTAAATTCAGGCTTTAGAAGGCCTATGAAAATTTTGAAAAATTCTGGAATTTCAGGCTCCCAGGGTCCTATGAGTTTCTAAATTCAGGCTTTAGAAGGCCTATGAAGATTTTGAAAAAGTCTGGAATTTCAGGCTTCCAGGAGTCCTATGAGTTTCTAAATTCAGGCTTTAGAAGGCCTATGCAGATTTTGAAAAAAGTCTGGAATTTCAGGCTTCCAGGAGTCCTATGAGTTTCTAAATTCAGGCTTTAGAAGGCCTATGAAGATTTTGAAAAAGTCTGGAATTTCAGGCTTCCAGGAGTCCTATGAGTTTCTAAATTCAGGCTTTAGAAGGCCTATGAAGATTTTGAAAAAGTCTGGAATTTCAGGCTTCCAGGAGTCCTATGAGTTTCTAAATTCAGGCTTTAGAAGGCCTATGAAGATTTTGAAAAATTCTGGAATTTCAGGCTTCCAGGGTCCTATGAGTTGATTTTCTGAAATTCCAAGGCTTCCAGATGCCTAAAAATTTTTTGATTTCCAGCCTTAGGTATTTTGAGTTAAAAAGAGACTCACTTTATCTTTAAGGTGGTGATTTATTTGAAAAATTTTTTTTTATTGAATCCTTAATTGATCACTTGCTTGGAACTCAGAGGTTTCCCAGTGACCCAATGAGTTGAAATCTTAAAAGTTTGAATACTTTATGATTAAAGATTTCTTATTTTTGGTTGGAATTTGCTCCATTTTAAAAGAGTTGAGCTTCTTTTCCTTTTACTCTTGGTTCAGATCCCACTTTAGGCTTAAAACATGCTTTGTAAGCTTATTGTGATTTCCAAGTTTAATTCTTGAGGTTGAAGTATGATTAGGTTGGTTATTTGAACCAATTTTCTTTTAATCATTTACTTCAATTAAGATGGGTTAGGTGTTCAAATTAGGTAAAAAGAGCTTAACATGAGCTTAAACCCCAAAATTTGGTGCTTGACCTGATTTTTGGTTTGAGCCAACTTTTATTTCATCATTTTCACCTTTGAGTTGGATTAATTTGCTCAATTTAGGTGAATATGTTCAAAATGACCTTAATCTCTCGATATGGGTGGATTTGGAATGGTTTAAATGCCATTTATCTTATTTGGAGTCATTGCACACTTGCTTATATAACTTAGGGATGAAAGGACCCAGAAATGTTTAATTAGCATGGCCAGAATGGGATTTCGGCTTAAAACCGCACACTCAGGACGGTTTGGCTCAAACCGTATGATACATGCGGTTGCAGCGAAAATGCAGACAACCGCATACTCAGGACGGTTTCCAGCCGAAAATGAGATTTTCGATTTGTTCCTTTTTCCACTTGGTTTTATTATCTTAGTTAAATGTCCAAACACATTGTTCACCATTGGGTGGCTTCCAGGCTGCCCCAAATTGGGCATTTGGGACATCAAATGGCATTAAAAGCCCGCTTAGACCATGAATTTCATGAAGGTGCATGAGGAGACCATAAATATGCACAAACAGATCTCTTATAATAAAAGAAACATGTTACAATACAAATTGGCCTTCAAGGGCATGAATCAAAATAAAAATGACAATTTTAGCCTCCTTGGGCTTGAGAATGAAAATTTCTACACAAAAGAAAAAGAAGAGGCTCTTTGCACCAGCAGCTCTTGGATGGCCTTCACACACAAATTCCCTGCAAGAAAGAGGATTAGCCATATTCATACATAGGAGGGCCTAGGCTCCCTCCTAAAAATGGACACCTAATGCATGGATTTTGGGACTTTTAGGTGCCTCCTATGGACATTTGGGTAGAGTGACACCTAAGGAGAGTAAAACTCCCTCTAAGGGCTACACCAATCCTAGGCTAACAGTAATTTTCTGGGAAAAACAAAATCCCGACAAATAGGTGCCATGAGCATGTTTCTTATAAAGTAAAAAAAAACTATCATAGGGAATAAACTGAAAATACCCTGTTACCTCATGTTTACCTTCAAAATGGTGTCCATATCATACCTCGGGCACCTGAGCCATGCAAAACGGCCTTCCCTCATTACAAGCCCTTTCTCCCTCGCATTTGGTTTATTTTGGCCAAAATTGTGTTTCTCCACCTTCAAGCGTGGGGGTTCTGGGTTTTGGCTTATCGGCAACTTAGAGCTCAAGCCTAGTGTATGACCAGAATTCTAGATCCACCATGTCATCACATCATTGGCTCAAAGTCTCTAAGGTGAATGTTTTCACTTTCGCTTTCCGAAGTAACGACCTCGGTGCGCCAAGCTACACACATTCTTGTTCAACTTCCTATAGGTGATAGGTAGGCTGTGTAAAAAAAGAAAAAAGGTGCACAAGTGCATTTGAAAAAGTGGGTCACATTCAACACAACGTCCCACCCTTGCCACTCTTTTTTTCGCAGCCATGCAAGCCATACACACCAAGGCATGATATAGAGATCATTTTGAAGCAAATAAATATGGGAACATTCAATTAAATAAAAGAAAGCCTAGCATGCTCCATCTAAATATGCATTCACACTATCATGCAAACATGGAGGCATGTTATCATATCATACAACAAATAGCATTCAATTATGGTGAGCATGCTTTTGACATATTCAAAATATCTCCCTAGAAATCCTGATCACATGCTCAATGGCATTAGAATCCTAATCAAAACATGCTCATCATATAAACATGGTAGCCTAGCATGGTAAAACTAGCTAGGTCTCCTAACATGGTTTTGAGCATAACCAAAGCATCACACATCTCATGCCCTATTTCCTAAGGTCTCACATTCTCTAGAAATAGAAGCATTCAAATCAGCATGCTTATTACTATCACTCCAAACAACAAACAATCAATAAAAGCAAACAAAGAATAAGCAAGCAAAAGACATGGCTCAATTCCAAGTGTCCCCAGCAGAGTCGCCAATTGTGAGACATGGAAATGTCATCTCCGATGACTTCCGATTATCGTCACGCGGGGATCGATAAAGATAAGAGTCGCCACCATCCATTTTAAGGTGTGAATGGACACCAAAGGGTTCATAAATGTCAAATAGAGCCAAAGTAGCTCTAATACAAGGAAAATCCAAAGATTGGGTACGAGGAATTATTTATGAGCAGGGGAAGGTGTTAGGCACCCCCACTCATCCATCTAAGACGGTTACCACATGCTTGCTTATGCTAAGAATCATTTTTCTAACAAAATGGGCAAAAGGATGCTTACCACAAGCACCATGTATGTGATCATTCCACATGAGAAGTCTAATGAACTTAGACTCTCTTTGTGGATTCATCACTTCTAAAACCTCATGAGTGAAGGAAAATCAAGGTAAAAATGAAGAAAATCCGGCTAAGACAAATCTGGAGAAAATAGGTCAAAAGAACTTGAAAGCTTTGATAAACCCTAACTCCCCCAATTCAAATCCAAATCAAATGAAACCAAAGCCATTGGAAAACTGGTATATAGTAGAGTATATAGTAGAAAATTCAGCTCAATCCGATCCAAAACAAGAGAGAAATCCACATATGAAATCTGCTGTTATAACTCAGAAAAAGTGTTAAGTAGGCATTTTCAAAGCTCTATTCGTGGAGTTTGGCTCAATAAAAAAACATGAAAATTGGTATGGAGGAAGTATGTAGTGCCATCTTTTCAAAGAAAAAGACCTCACACCAATCTCTATCCGGATGTGACTTGTGTGCTCTCTTGAACAGGCCTAAAAGACCACAGATGAGCTCTGGACTATGCCAGCGAGCACTTCTGAGTCAACTGAGCACCCAAGACACAAAACAGATTAAAATCTGCTGAAATCAGTTGGAAATGAAAGTAGACTTCTCAAAGAAAACTCAGAAACTGGAATCATAGGAAACGGATTAAAACTGAGCAAATAGCGCACCATCAAAGCGGCAAGTTCAGCAATCTGGGCTGAACTGTCTTACAAACTTTGAAGAGATGGTGTCAAAAATTGGCTACATGGAAGTGGACGAAAATTTCCAGATATTAAATAGACACATCCATCTATCACATGTCTTTGGAATCACTCAAAAATTCATCCAGAGGATGAAGTTATAAGCATTCCAAGACAGGCTACAGATCTGTCCTGTTTTTGAAGAACTTTGAATAAGAAGCCAAAATCAGTGTATGTGTGCAAGTGGATTCGACCAAAACAATTTAAAATCATGAAAAACAACTCATGAACTTCTAAAAACTCATTCTAAGGCCAATGATCTCAGATTTTCCATATTTACATGGAAATCCAAGATCTAGCCTATTTTGATAAAAAAAGGTGGAAAGTGGGTGCAAAGATGTGGAAAATCACATTTCTATGAGAAAGTTGGAATCCATGGCTATTGAGAGCATGGATTCACATCTTCTCCAAATACAAAAATGATCAGAGAAGCATTCAAGGGCTCAAAATAACCATATAGCATGCTTGCACATCATTTGAGGGTTCTAAACCTAGAGGATCCATTCCACCTTCCTTTTCCCCAGGCTCTCTCTTCACGTTTTACGGCTAGAGAGGATTCCCAGGTACTTTAGAAGGGGTTTGGGGCTACAAACAACATCAAAGCCTTACACTACAGAAAGGTAGAAGATGAGAGATTGCTAGAATGTAAAGAGGAAGCAATAAATCAAAATGGGCTTTACCTTAGTAGCTTGAATGGTTGAGTAGGCAATCCAGCAGAGGTTCTCCTTCTTCTTTGCAGAGCTTCTAAGCTTCAGATGGTCAGCCATTTGCAAGAGGAGGACCTCTCTATTTATAGGCCAAGCTAAGGGTAGAAGAGTCCCAAGGGTAGGCCTAAAAGGCTTTCTAGATTATTCCAATTCTCCTCCAAGGCATGAATTGGTGTAATTCAGCAAGTTTCGGAGGGTGAAATGGGGAGTTTAGGTCCTTGAGAGAGAGGTAATATGCATAAATAAGGCTCAGAGATCGAGCCATTTCGCAAATCCCCGAAACAGCCAAAACCGTATACTCAGTGCGGTTTCTACACAACCGCCACTCAAAGTGCGGTTCATGTATAAATTTGACCAAACCGCATATACAGGGCGGTTCAATTCAGTTATGCTTTAATTGATTGCTGTCCACGCGGCTCAACGGCCGAAGCTTCGCGAAGCCACGTGGCCGCCAGCGCAACGAGCATGGACATGAACCGTGCTGTGTGTGCGGTTGCAACCGCACATACAGAGCGGTTGAGACCAAGATTATAAAAACCGTATACACAGTGCGGTTGGCACTGATTTTGAAAGTTTTTGAAAGTTTGACACATGTCAAGGCTCAAATAAGACCTTTGGAGCCCTTCTTAGTTAATCTCTTATATTGGGGTGCAATTTGGGGTGTCTACAATAACCCACAAATAGAGTTTAGCAAGATGATTGTGAGATTATTAGAAACTGTTGAAACCACATTTGAGAAATCATCTTTGAAGAGTTTGTAGGTTCTCAAAATATAACCAAAAGATATATATTTTCAAAACCTTACACTTATCCTATAGTTGACACATTTCAAGACAAGAACTCATATAAAACCGAAAAACAAAAAAAACAAAATACGAAAGAAAAAACAAATACAAAAGCAAAATACAAAATAACAAAAACAAATAAGCATGCTAAAGAAAAGAAATATGCATGAGACACCCTAAAGCATGCTACTAAGTCCTTCTTAATGAAGAGGACCAACACCAATAGCTTTCCTAAGAAACTCAAACCTAAGAGCATCTAAAGGTTTGGTAAAGAGGTCAGCTAATTGATTTTCGGATGGGATGTGTTCAAGAGATATCACATGATTTTCTACCAACTCTCGAATGAAATGATGTCGTATATCAATGTGCTTGGTTCGAGAGTGCTGAACAGGGTTTTTGGAAATATTAATAGCACTTGTATTATCACAATACAAGACAATAGTTCCCTGTTCAATCCCATAATCACTCAACATTTGCTTCATCCAAAGCAATTGAGTGCAACCACTACCAGCGGCTATATACTCCGCTTCAGCTGTGGACAAGGAAATAGAGTTTTGCTTCTTGCTCATCCATGCCACAAGATTGTTCCCAACATAGAAACAACCTCCAGTTGTGCTCTTTCTATCATCTGCATTTCCAGCCCAGTCGGCATCAGAATAGCCGGCTAGAATTACAGAAGTGTCTCTAGAGAACCAAATACCATGATCAACAGTACCGTTAACATATCGAATGACACGTTTGACGGCAGACAAGTGAGACTCTCTAGGATTTGCTTGGAATCTAGCACACACTCCTACACTAAAGGCAATATCAGGCCTACTAGCGATAAGATACAAAAGACTACCTATCATGCTTCTACAAAGAGTGTTATCTACACTCTTTCCAGATAAATCAGAATCAAGTTTCAAGGTAGTGCTCATAGGGGTTCTAGTGTGTTTCTTGCTGTCCAACCCAAATCTCTTCACAAGGTCATTAGCATATTTAGATTGAGATATGAAAATCCCATCTGTAGATTGAGAAATCTGAAGACCTAAGAAAAAATTTAATTCACCAACCATGCTCATCTCAAATTCATGTTGCATAGCTTTGGCAAAATTTAAAGCAAGAGAATCAATTGGAGAACCAAAAACAATATCATCCACATAAATTTGAGAAACTGTGAAACTGCTCTTATCCTTTATAATGAACAAGGTTCTATCAACTCCTCCTCTTGTGAACTTGTGATCTAAGAGATATGCAGTAAGTCTCTCATACCAAGCTCTAGGAGCTTGTTTCAACCCATACAAGGCTTTCTTAAGCCTAAACACATGATGTGGGAACTTTGGATCTACAAACCCCTTGGGTTGTTCAACATATACTTCTTCATGAAGTATCCCATTCAGAAAAGCACTTTTTACATCCATTTGATGCAATTTAAAACCCAAGTGGCAAGCTACAGCAAGTAAAATCCTTATAGATTCAAGTCTAGCTACAGGGGCAAATGTTCCATCAAAATCAATACCCTCAACTTGGGTATATGCTTGTGCAACCAACCTAGCCTTATTTCTCACTATAGTGCCATGTTCATCAGATTTGTTCTAGAAAATCCATTTGGTTCCAATAACATTATAATTTTCAGGTCTAGGAACAAGATACCACACATCATTCCTAATGAATTGGTTTAATTCATCATGCATGGCATTAATCCAGCACTCATCAGTAAGTGCTTCTTCTACCTTCTTAGGTTCAAGAGTTGAGACATAGGATGCAAATGACATCTGATTTAGGACTTTCCTACGAAGTCATCCCTTCATTCAAATCACCAATTAACAACTCTTTGGGATGATTTAACCTTATTCTAGAGGAAGGTTCTTTTGTAGGACCTGGATTTGAAGAAAAACCTTCTTCAGAAGTTGAAGAAGACGACTCAGATGACTTAGGATCTTGAATTTCAACAGTCAAGTCATTTTCCCCTACTTCTAGACTAGTCTCCCCCTCAACTTGAGACTTATCAACCCCTTCATCCACAACAACATTTATGGATTCCATGACAGTGTGTGCGTAAGTTATACACACGGTAAGCCCCGCTATTCTTAGAATAACCTAGGAAGATTCCTTCATCACTCTTGGCATCAAACTTAGCCAAATTCTCCCTATATCTCAAAATGAAACACTTACTTCCAAAAACACGAAAGTATTTGACAGTGGGCTTTTTACCATACCATATTTCATAAGGAGTCTCAGTACTCCCAGGCCTCAAATACACCCTATTTATCACATGGCAAGCCGTGTTAATCGCTTCTCCCCAGAAATACATGGCCACACCCTTGGCATGTATCATAACTCTTGCCATTTCTTGAAGAACCCTGTTTTTCCTCTCTACCACTCCATTTTGCTGTGGAATAATAGGAGCAGAGAACTCACGATGAATTCCCTCTTCAAGACAAAAATTTTCAAGGATTGAGTTTTCGAACTCTTTCCCATGGTCACTCCTCATCCTAACAACCTTAGACTCTTTTTCATTCGAGAGTCTTCGACACAAAGACTTGATCAACTCACTTGCTTCAGATTTTTCTCTTAATAGCTCAAGCCAAGTAAATCTGGAGAAGTCATCCACAATAACCAAAATGTACCTCCTACCACCAAGACTTTCAGTCCTAGAAGGACCCATAAGGTCCATATGCAACAATTCAAGAGGTTTGTGGGTTAAGCACTCAGTGATCTTTTTGTGACTCGATATAGTTTGCTTTCCCAACTGACATGGCCCACACACATTAGGTTCTACTTTGGCAAGCTTAGGAAGGTCTCTAACAAAATCATGCTTGGACAATTCATTCATATTTTTAAAATTCAAGTGACCAAGCCTTTGATGCCACAATTCATGCATATCAACTTTGGAAGAGTTACACACAACATTAGAGTTAGGAATCACACCATAACAGTTATCCGGAGTTCTTTCTCCTTGAAGCACACACAAACCATTTGCATCAAACACAGAACACATATCTTTAGCAAATTTAACTTCCATGTTTGAGTCACACAATTGACTTATACTAATCAAGTTAGCTTTCAAGCAATCAACAAATAAAACTTCACTCAAAGTAGGCATACCAGAAATTTCAATAACACCCTTACCTACAATAGGAGCTTTGCTTCCATCACCAAAAGTAACAGTACCACAAGAATAATCTTCAAAAGATTTAAACAATGATTTATCACCACACATGTGACGAGAGCAAGCACTATCAAGATACCACATGAGACTATTTCTAGCCTTCAAAGCAACATGAACTACATGGCAAGTCAATTCACTTCTTTTAACCCAAATTTGCTTAGGCTCAGTGGTTTTCTTGGTCATTGAAGCTAATTGTTGACTTAAGAGCTTTGTCTGATTTGAAAGTTCTTTCACTTGTTTAGACAAATTCTCTTGAGGTTTTCTAGGTGAGGATTTCCTAGAGTTTTGGTTCAAGTCCCAACAATTTGGTCTAATATGTCCAGAAATACCACAATAATGACAAGTAGGGATAAAATTCTAAGATTGGGAACTCTTGGTTGGAACACCCCTAGGTTTTAACCAATTAGACTTTTGACCACGATTTCTACCTTGGTTTGTCTTACCCTTGGAAGGATTGGACCTATTCTTTCCTTTGGTATTCACAACTTGGGTCTTAGAAGAAGATGGAGTATCATTGGAGACTTCCTTGTATCCTAAACCACTTTTATCAGTTCCTAATTGACTCATCCCTAGCATGTTGTCCAAATTTGCTGAACCTGTAGAAAACTTCTGGAGTTGAATTTTAGTTCTTTCAAGCTCTTCCTTAAGAGACTTATTTTCAGATTCTAGGGATTCAATCTTCAACTTGTGTTCACCTAGACGAGAAGTAGACTCTTCAAATTTTGCTTGAAGATCTTCTTTCTTGTGCTCTACATCATTTAGCCTTTTGAGATTGGACTTCAATTGTTTCTTTGCTTTCAACCACTCCCTAAACAATTTATCATAAGCATCTTGAATACTTTCCTCATCATCATCAGACTCATCATGAGAATCAATTGCATTCTCACTTGGTGGAAAGTCTTCATAATTGCTAGAGTCACCACTCCCAACAATAGAGGTGAAAGCCATGTAATTTTGACTTTCCTCTGTTTTGGAGTCCTCACTATCCCTATCAGAAGCACTCTCATCAGAAAGAGTGGCATTCATGGCTTTCCCTTGAAGCTTCTTAAATGTGGGACACTCCGACCTAATGTGACCAAAACCTTGACACTCATGACATCTGATTTGTTGGAGTTTTTGCAACCTAGAGTCCTTAGGATGTTTGGACTCTCTAGATTCAGATTTAATTCTTGACTTTTGATCTCTACCACTAGAACTCCCCTTGGATTTATACCTTTCATTTTCACTCCTTGGTTTCCTTCTTCTAAACATTTTCCTAAAGTTCTTTACCAGTAGGGCAATGCCTTCATCTCCCATGGATTCCTCACTCGAATCATTATAAGCCTTTTCTTTACTAGATTTGAGAGCTATAGACTTATTTTTCTTAGTAGGAGGAAGAGTGAGTTCATAAGTTTGAATTGATCCTATGAGATCTTCAACCCTAATGCCATTAATATCCTTACTCTCTTCTATAGTAGTCACTTTGGGTCTATATTTTTCAGGAAGAGACCTAAGGATTTTTCTAACCACTCTATTTGGAGGAATTCTTTCACCAAGATTAAAACTAGAGTTCACAATATCACTTAGTTTAGCATAGAAGGAATCAAAAGATTCATCATCTCCCATTTTCAGTTCTTCAAACTTAGTGATAAGCATTTGTAATTTTGAATTTTTCACAAGGACAGTTCCCTCATGAGTGGTTTGGAAAATTTCCCAAATTTCTTTATTGGTTTGACAAGTAGACACCCGTTTGAATTCATCAGCAGAGATTGCACTAAAAAGTGCATTAACACCTTTAGAGTTGTAGTTAACATCAATTAACTCTTCTCTAGTATAGTTATCTGGATCTTTGGGTTTTGTCTCACCATCAATAATCACAGTTGGAGGATTCCATCCTTTCTCAACACTTCCCCAAACTTTTTCATCTATAGCCTTCAGATAGGCTCTCATCCTAACTTTCCAGTAGGCATAATTGCTGCCATCAAAGAAGGGTGGGGCAGTAGAGGACTTGTTCATGACTAATAGAGTCAAGGATCTGGTTACCCGCTCTGATACCAATTGAAAAACACAGTTTAAACTCTAAATCACCTAGAGGGGGGTGAATAGGTGAAACCGATTGCGAAATAAAATTTCTATCAATTAAAAACAAGTTCTTAATTAATAGGCATGCACAAGTCTAAGCACTTAACAATTCATCACACAAAATTGCAAAATAGAGAAGAGACAACACAAGCAATTTTGGTGACGAAGGGAAAACTCTAAGAGAACTCTCAAAGAGAAAAACCCTCCGGGCGATAAGGTGCCACCTCTGAAAATCACTATAAGAAGAAGACTTACCATAGTGGTTCAGACGACCCAATACTGACTCTGACTCACAATGTAAATATCTGAAGAACTCTTCAGATTTGCAGCCTTGCAACGATCCAGAACTCTGAATATCTTCTTAGTGATGCGCCAAACAAACTCGCTCAGCAACCGTAGGAACTCCAACAAGCAAACTCTCCAACCCGGAACTCCAAGGTAGAAAAGAAAGATTAAGAAAGGTTTTGATGGCTCAAAGAAGGAGAAGGAAGAGGAAGAAGATCTCTTGCTCTCACACACGTTTTTAGGGTTCTCAAAAACGTCTTGGGTAACCCTCACAATAACCTAGACACTCCTTAAATAGATTGGGAGAAGGTAGAAGAAGAAAAGGAAACAAATCAGAAAAGATCGGACTTCTAAAACTGAAGTTTGTTAATGAACGTTCGAACGCTCAGCGAACGCGGCTCGAACGTTCAAGGCAAAAACTCACTTTTCTTCTTCTCGTTCGAACGGTCAGAAAACGAGAGGCTAACGCTGCTCTCGGTTTTCTCTGTGGAACTTCATCGGTCGAACGGTCAGCTAACGCTCAGCGAACGCTGCTCTCTGGTTTCTCTGAGTGTCACCACCGGTCGAACGTTCAGCGAACGTTCAGCTCACGTTGCTCTTGGGTTTCTCTGTGTGTCACCACCGGTCGAACGTTCAACGAACGTTCAGCTCACGCTGCTCTCGGGTTTCTCTGTATGTCACCAACGATCGAACGGTCGGCGAACGTTCAGCGAACGTTGGTCGTAACTTTGTCAAATTTACTCCGATCATAACCCCGTTTGAACCGCAATACCTATAACCTATCCCAAATACTTTGACCATATTTTTAAGACCTTTTTGACACGGAATAAAGCCAAAACAAAATAATCCTTACAATATTAAAAGAGGAAAGGTTGAGTAGCCACAACTATTTTTACTGTAAAGTTATAAACTTCTAGTACACAAAAAAATAGTCGGGTTATAATCAGGTCATTTCAGGTTGAGGGGTCAAACCAGAACACAACCCGATTACTTTCGGATTGAGAATTGCAAACCCAAACCCAACCCCACAGGTTGAAAAAGTCACCCTAACCTGCCTTAGACCGGGCAGGTTAGCGGGTCACAATTGCCACTTCTACTCAATATATAAAAAAGGTAAAATAAAAATTAAGAATCAGTCCTAGAAAAAGACATCAAATATTGCATACTGATGTTACATAACTCCATTATTGTTGCATTTTACTATAATTTTCTCGTGAATTAGTACATCTTGGCAATGGAGAAAAGCCCCTCCTACATGCTAAAAGCCAGACAATCCTATTGGTGAGACACTTTCCAAAAGGCAGCTAACGGGGGATCTTTATGTGTTCTCTCCAAGATGCTAGTGTCTATGCATGACCTACCTTAGATCATGTGTTAGCTAAGAAAAAACAAGAAGAAGGAGAGCTCATGTATTTTCCAGAGCAAGGAGAGTACCCCTAATAGAATCCGCAATTCACCAGTTCCCCAGTATACCACGGGAACAAGCTGGTTACTTGAGAAAACAAGAAAAGCATTGCAAAGTACCAAAGAGACATATTCTGGGATAACAAGAAAAGGAAAAGCAGACATGAGATAGAATGGAATAAAATTTGTAGGCCAAAGAGACTTTTTCCGGGACAACAGTAAAAATCATAGTATATATAACATAGAATGGATTCCAGTTGGTTACTATTGCACCTTCTGTACTAAGTCTCTAGAAGATGATATCATTTCTTTAAAGAATATGTTTTTTTTTTTAAAATCTGTAATAAGATATATTATAAGAAGGCAGAAGCCCACAGGTAGAGGAACAGTACATGTACACGAACAGTATACAGAGAGGAAACAAAAAACTAAAAACCTTTACAGTGCATCATAATTAACACAGTTTATGACTTCCTGGAAATCCAACCTTCTGCATGATTTCGTACTTGATGACAAAATAGCCAGTGTCTGGATCACTATGAGACACTGGCTATTTTTAACAAGCAAGTTTGGCAAATAGTTAAGACATACAACAGTACATTAATGGACACAATTAAACATATATTCTCAAATGTTTCTGAAACTTAAAGATCAGTAAAGGGAAGAATTAGAAAAAGTTCTTTATATTTGTAAGAAATTTTGGAATTTTAAGAAATCGTTAAGAGATTAGAAAATAAATCAGGACATCCAAGAGTTCTAGAAGCTGAAGATAAGCTTCTAAAAGAGTATGAAAAAGCTCAGAAGACTAATTAAAATGCACTTTGAGCAGATCATATAGATGATAATCACATAAGAAAGATGACAACTGTGGTGACCTGGAAATCACCGCGAGTGGGTTGGTTAAAACAGAATTTTGATGAACCCTTAAAAATGAAGGGAATTGCTGCAGTAGGAGGCCTTTTGAGTGATCGCATGGGACCCCCTTCTGCTCCTTTTGCATCAAGCAAGCATCTCAGTACATTCTGTATATATAGCTGAACCAGCAGGAGGAGGTTTACATATCCCAAAACAATTAGGAGTAAAGTAAATTTGGATTGAAGGACACTCTCAGGTGTTTATAAACTCAAATTAGAGTAAAGTCAATAGTCTTTGGTAGGCAACAGCAATCATCACTGAAATTAAACAAGTCTTGGAATTCTTCAGGTAAGTAAAAGTAACAAATTGATTCAGAGGAGCCAATAGATTTGTTGATAAGTTGTCCAGGATAGGTCATGTTACCTGCAGTTCATTAAAATTTCATGTTGCTGAGGATTTGAGATTGACAATACCTGCAAACTGAAGGTAATGCATCGGAATACAAATCCACTTGATCATTTTGTATACGAAACCCAAATGTATCCTTCCAAGCCCAAGCATTGTGATACTCATGAAGACCATTGTTACAGTAATAACTATTTTTTTTATTGGCGTCGCGCGTATATAATTCCATCTTCAGCTCTTTGGGTTGCTCATGAAATTGCCGCACCCCTTCTATCATCTCCTCTAGAATGTTGGATGGAACTCCATGATTCACAATTTGAAAGAATCCCCAGGTCTCTGATGCTCTTCGGATTTCATCAACAATCTCCATCCTTCGATTAAGACGGACACCTTCAAAATCTATCAAAGGAACCTGAAGCTGGTTGTTATTGATTTCAGATGCCTTGGGAAGGTCTTCTGGAGCATGTATGAAGAATCTGGGTACCTTGACCACCCCGGAATCCACAAGTCCTTTGACTCCGGTTTTTGTTTCATCGAACTCCTTCATTTCTTTTACTCTGTCATAAGCTGGCATGGATTGGCCGGAGAAGACTTCCATGTTGAGCTTAACACTGCAACGCCTTTGTGTTGTAGAATTGAAGAGAGAGCAGTGGGTCTAGATGACTTTAAAGCCACCACATAAATGGAGTTGGCAGAGGATTCATGGAGCGAGATTGTTTTTTTCCCCTAGCTACTTCATCATGTTTTAAACCCAGCTTAAGGTAATCCATGCATTTTATGTGTTCGTGCGTGCTTGTGCATCTATGTGGCACGCGACACGCATCCAACATACTTTCCTCTCACCTTAGCAAATCCAACGGCCATCTACTCTCTTTCCGTTAGTTTTCGTCCTTCTACTCACTCCGTCCCTTCCCTCCTGCTTCGCTCAAACGAATAAAATAGAAAGAGATAACCAGAAGCTCCTCACTCCGTCCAAGCATACACCTTATGAGCACATGGTTACATCAATTTTCATCCTATTACTATTTTTAGGCTATAAAATTTTCTCATATCAAAATTATAATTATGGAGCAAAACCACCGTTGTAGGGAATTAAGTCACAAGAAAATTTTATATAGGTTCAAATTAATCATTTAAGCTTCTTACTATGGCAAAGTATACACTTATTGACAGTAATAATGCCTGGTTACAAGTCCCACCATGTCCTATTACAAATCCTACCATGCCTGGTTACAAGTCCCACCATGCCTGTTACAAGTCCTACCATGCATGGTTACAAGTCCCACCATGCCCGGTTACAAGTACAAGTCTCACCATGCCTAATTACGAGTCCTACCATGCCTGGTTACAAGTCCCACCATACCCGGTTACAAGTCCCACCATGTTTGTTACAAGTCCTACCATGCATGGTTACAAGTCTTACCATGCATGGTTACAAGTCCCACCATGCCCCGTTACAAGTCCCACCATGTTCGATTACAAGTCCCACCATGCTTGGTGGTTACAAGTCTCACCATGTCCTATTACAAGTCCCACCATGCCCCGTTACAAGTCTTACCCTGCCTGGTTACAAGTCCCACCATGCATGGTTACAAGTCCCACCATGCCCCGTTACAAGTCCCACCATACTCGGTTACAAGTCCCACCATGCATGGTTACAAGTCCCACCATGCCCCGTTACAAGTCCCACCATACTCGGTTACAAGTCCCACCATGCATGGTTACAAGTCCCACCATGCCCCGTTACAAGTCCCACCATACTCGGTTACAAGTCCCACCATGTCTGGTTACAAGTTCCACCATGCCCCGTTACAAGTCCTATGCCTAGTTACAAATCCCACCATACCCGGTTACAAGTCCCACCATGGCCGGTCCTTAAATTTATAAAGATTGCAAAAATACACTAAGTGTGACGATTTTGGGGTGATTTGTGCATGCTCAAGCGGGAGGTTCCAATGGATGGAACGGCGTTCCGTCCATTCGCTCGGGAGAGAGAAAAAGGGGGGGACGCGTGTCGTCTCCATGTGAAAGATTTGATGAAGATCAACAAACATAAATGTGTCTCAATGTGTTCCAACTTTATCTGTCTGTTTGTTTCATGGAAATTCTAGGCTAGGAGTTTTTTCTACTCCAAATTTGCTGTTACTTTGCATATTCAAATATTTTCTCTGACAAGAGCATGGTTAGCTAATAAATAAAGTAATCAAGAATGAAAAGGAATTGCACAATAATTGAGAAATATTTTAAGGATGTAACACGGTAAGATGTATTAGAGATTAAAACACACAGATCACGTTAAATTAGACTCACTATTCAAAGATGACTATATTTTTTATATAAGAAACCAGTAAAATAAGGCTATGTTGATACTTCCAATTGCAAGCAACAATGGCTAGCAGCTCAAATGTAAGATGTGACATAATAGAAGCTATTTGATTAGAGCAGACAGATTTTGTTAGTTTAATTTTAACCTGGGAAAAAGCCCTTAAATTGGGATCAAAGGTTATGAATTCAGTAGATTATCATCATTGAAATAAGAGGATGATTTATTTTTGTCGTGGGTCTTTTCAATTCAAAATTCCTGGTTAGGCATGTATATTACACTTAACAACCTTTTTCAAAAACTTCAATAACTGTTCTTCTAGTTCATCCAACCTCATAAACCAAGCTTCAACCTCAAAAACCCTTGCCACATGGCAAAATGTTCTCTAAAACATCTTTCATTGTGCAGAAATTTAAAAGGATTAAAAATATGACAGAATGTTTTTTTTTCTTCTGACAGGAAAAGGATTTAAAAAAGAAATTTCTTCATAAAATCAGTTTTAAAAATTAATATTATTTCAGGCATTACTTGTGCTAGGACTTAAATGTCCATGCTTGTTATCTAGATAGCCTCTTATCAGGTGAATGGTTTGTATTGGTAAGTTCTTCATTCCATGTTGCTAAACCAAAAAAACAAGGGAGGGGTAGTAAGTTTTACCAAATCAAAATAGATAGAGAAACAATATCATAAATTGATATGACGTTCCAAAGTCATTTTACAACAGTACTGTAAGCAAACACTAGAACATTTAATCATTCTGTCACTATAATTGCCAAAAGCTAGCCTGAAATGGGATAAAGCAGATTTTCCAACTCCTTTGGATTTGTAATAGGCAATATATATAGCCACTGAACAGGGCTTTCCTGTATTTAGGTGGATTATAATCTGATATTAACTCCTCCACTGGCCCATACGGTCCAGATATCTTAATAACGAATGGATGAAAATGAAAAAAAAAAAAAAAAAGAACAGGCTGCTGACATCTGAGGTCCAATGCTTCCAGCCAATACTCTACGCTCAGCGCTTATAAACTTGTCATTGGCATTTTGCTATAGTTATCTCATGATTTACTTCTTGGCAATGGAGACTTCCCCACCTTATGACCTTCTGAGACAGGGTTTCAAGTTGGCCAAGTCGGGACATCTCCTTCTCTTATATGTTGAGGCCGGCTAACTAGGAATGGCAACAGTTTGGGACTGGTTTTGGCAAATCCCAAATCACCCCTATAATTTTCCCTAATGTTTTAGCCTACACCAACTCAACTCCTAGCCTTTTCGGGTTGGTAATTGACCTCGAATGTGATATAAAATATTTAAATATTAATGTTTTCTAAAACAAATTAAATTGGTACAAGTTAGGGTTGGCCAATATATGAATTACCAAATCCTAAACAATTGGATGGTTAGGGGAAGCTGACAAGGACTCTTTGTGGGTGTTCCTCCAAGCGGAATCTGTTGGGCTTGGATGATCCTGCTTGGATCATCTGCTATTTCTGTCTATTTGGTGTTTGTTTCTTCCTGTTGTAGCTTTCGTTTCGCTTGTTATTATAATTGTAACTCGCATTTCGATCCAGTAAAATTCTAGGTTGTTTAGAACTTGAGATCGGTACTGGGGCCAACACTACCTGCAAACCGAAGGCAAGGCATCGGAATTCAAACCCTCTTAATCCTCAAGCATATTGAACGCAAATGTATCCTTCCAAGTGCAGGAATTCGATTCGTGAAGATCGCTGTTAAAGTAATATACTAATATCTAAATTTCCTCTTGGGGTCCCATATAATTCCTTCTTCAGATCCTTGGGTGCCTCATGAATTTGTAAATATGTTTGGGTGATTCACTAAGGGGGCGTTTGTTGGCATTATAGAATCTGGATTCTAAGGATGTAACACGGTAAGATGTATTAGAGATTAAAACACACAGATCACGTTAAATTAGACTCACTATTCAAAGATGACTATATTTTTTATATAAAAAACCAGTAAAATAAGGCTATGTTGATACTTCCAATTGCAAGCAACAATGGCTAGCAGCTCAAATGTAAGATGTGACATAATAGAAGTTATTTGATTAGAGCAGACAGATTCTGTTAGTTTAATTTTAGCCTGGGAAAAGGCCTTGAAATTGGGATCAAAAGTCTGGGACTGGTTTTGGCAAACCCCAAATCACCCCTATAACGTTTTAGTCTATACGAACTCAACTCCTAGCATTGTCCTCGAATGTGATATAAAATATTTAAATATTAATGCTTTCTAAAACAAATTAAATTGGTACAAGTTAGGGTTGGCCAATATATGAATTACCAAATCCTAAACAATTGGATGGTTAGGGGAAGCTGACAAGGACTCTTTGTGGGTGTTCCTCCAAGCGGAATCTGTTGGGCTTGGATGATCCTGCTTGGATCATCTGCTATTTCTGTCTATTTGGTGTTTGTTTCTTCCTGTTGTAGCTTTCGTTTCGCTTGTTATTATAATTGTAACTCGCATTTCGATCCAGTAAAATTCTAGGTTGTTTAGAACTTGAGATCGGTACTGGGGCCAACACTACCTGCAAACCGAAGGCAAGGCATCGGAATTCAAACCCTCTTAATCCTCAAGCATATTGAACGCAAATGTATCCTTCCAAGTGCAGGAATTCGATTCGTGAAGATCGCTGTTACGGTAATATCAAATTTTCCTCTTGGGGTCCAGCAAATATAATTCCATCTTTAGAAGAGGTGAATAAAAGGATAGGAGGGGTTAAGTAGAGGATCTTTTGGAATTTTAGGGTTTCGTTTTATTAATTTATTCTAGAGGAATTCCCCATTGGAAGTGGGAAGTTTTTTAATTTCTTAATTCTGTGTTTTCTGCTTCCTTGAAATATATCTGTTGATTATTGCGATCACGGAAAATAGCTTCCATGAAATAATGAATCACAATCACGGAAAACATCTTCTATGAATTATTCTTCTCCTAACTTCTCTCTTTCAAACTAACAAGCTAACAACTCAAGAATTATATTCTAAGCAAAAGTCTAATTCTATCCATTCCAACATTATCTGGATATCTTGATAGTCCCTCTACATCACAACAGTATCCACATCTGACGCAGCATTATCCACATAACTTCCCCTGTATGCACATGTAGCCATGTACATAACATTCCCACGCCCATAAAACAACGACCTTGTCCTCAAGGTCGAAAATCCGGAAATCGTTTCTGAATATCAAACCAAGTCTCCCATGTTGCATCCTTAGGAAAAGAATTAGACCAATGAATCAACACTTGTGTTACTGCTTGATTATTGCGATTGATTATTCGTCGGTCTAAGACTGCCATCGGCTCAATTTGTATCTCGCCTTCTTGACCTACCGATGGTAATGAAACTTGAGGCACCACCTTGTCTCCGACCTTTTTTAACAATGAAACATGGAAAACGGAGTGCATGCGGGATCCTTTCGACAGTTCCAAACGGTAAGCAAACTTGCCCACTTTAGCCCGAACTTGAAATGGCCCATAAAATCGTAGAGCTAACTTCAAATTTTGGCACCACGCAATCGAGGATTGTCGATATGGTTGTAACCTTAAATATACTAATTCACCCACAGAAAATTCCCGCTCAATCCGGCTTCGATCTGCCTGTTGCTTCATGCGATTTTGAGCTTGTTGCAAATTTTCACGAAGCAACCGGATCATAGAATCTTGATCTTGTAACTCCCGTTCTACTACTACAACAGTAGAATCACCCACGGTATAAGGAGTATAAGCAGGCGGCGGGTAGCCGTAAACTACTTCATATGGCGTCATTTTAATACTAGAATGGAAAGTGGTATCATACCACCATTCAGCCAAGGAAAGCCACTTTACCCACTGCTTTGGTCTATCTCCCGTTACACACCGCAAATGGTTTTCCAGGCATCTATTAACTACTTCGGTTTGCCCTTCAGTCTGCAGGTGATACGATGATCCCATCTTCAACTGTGTGCCCTGCAATCGAAATAAGTCCTTCCAAATGGCGCATGTGAATACTGGATCACGATCACTAACGATCGACAATGCCATGCCATGTAACTTAAATATGTTATCCATAAATATCTGAGCCACGTCCCTTACTAAATATCGATGAGAAATAGGAATAAAATGGCCGTATTTACTGAGCCTATCAATAACCACAAAAATGGCCTCCCTTCCATGTGATTTAGGAAGTCCTTCAACGAAGTCCATAGAGATGTCGATCCACACCCTACTTGGTATGGGAAGAGGTTGAAGCAACCCAGGCGTTGTGACATTTTCTGCTTTATTCCGTTGGCATATCTCCCATTTTGATATATATTTACGTACAAAATGCTGAAGTCCCTTCCAAAAACACGATCGTCGAACTCGTTGTATGGTTCGATGCACCCCGGAGTGATCGCTCAATGGACTTGCATGCATTTCCGCCAATATGTCATCTTGAAGAGGGGAGGACAATCCTACCACCCATTTCCCTTTGTATTTCAACTCACCGACTGCCCAAGTATAATTAGGATATGATGATGGGTCTTCTTGTAATGCCATGATGATTTTTTGTAAGTCCCCATGGTTGGCCCATTTTATCTTCACACGTGAGACCCATGGGTTACTTGGCCTTGACACCGCCATATCTAATGAGTTCACTTCATACTGCCGAGAAAAGGCATCGGCAACCACATTCTCTTTTCCTTGCCTATGTATGATTTCATAATCATACCCCAACAGCTTTGTTAACCATTTTTGTTGGGTTAATGATGATACCCGTTGCTCCAGAAAATATTTTAGGCTATGATGATCAGTGCGGATTTGGAAATGTTGGCCAACCAAATATGTACGCCATTTGTTGACGGAATAAACCACTGCTAAAAGTTTCTTTTCTTAAGTTGAGAGACCTCGGCTCCTGTCCGACAACGCCTTATTGATAAAGGCAATAGGGCGTCCTTCTTGAACCAAGACACCACCTAAGCCGGTGCCCGATGCATCATACTCAACAATAAAAGATTTGGAGAAATCCGGAAGGGCAAAAACTGGGGTAGTGGCCATTGCTTGCTTCAACATCTCGAAAGCCTGGTCCACTGCTTCGGTTCATATAAAATTGTTCTTTTTTAACATGGAGGTAAGAGGAGCACAAATCTTCCCATAATCTTTGACGAACCGCCGGTAGTAACCTATAAGCCCAAGAAATCCGCGCAACACTTTGATGGTCTTTGGCTTTGGCCATGTCAACGTGCACTCTATTTTTATTGGATCTACCGCCACCCCTTGATTGGAGATAAGGTGGCCTAAATACTCCAGTTCTTCACAACCGAACATGCACTTAGACCGCTTAACGTATAACTGATGCTTACGTAAAAGCTTCATTGTGCATTCCACATGTTGTAGATGGTCGTCCCAACTGTGGCTATACACTAAAATATCATAAAAAAAAAAATAAAAAAAAAACAAGAATAAATTTACAAAGATGTTCCCGGAATACCACGTTGATTAAGCTCTGGAAGTTTGATGATGCATTAGTCAACCCAAAGGTCATGACTAGAAACTCATAATATCCATCGCAGGTTCGAAAAACCGTTTTATGTATGTCAGTATGTTGAACCCGAATCTGGTGAAAACCCGACCGCAAATCAAGTTTTGAGAAAAACCGAGCTCCATGTAACTCATCCAATAACTTGTCGATTACTGGAATAGGATATTTATCCTTGATAGTGATGGCATTCAATTCTCGGTAATCGACACACATGCGCCATAATCGAGTTATCTTTCTTTCGAACCAATAAAACTAGTGATGCATCAGATATATTTCAAGGAAGAAGAAACACACAGAATTAAGAAATTAAATAACTTCCCACCTCCAGAGGGAATTCCTCTTGAAAAAATTAATAAAACGAAACCCTAAATTCCAAAATATCCTCTACTTAACCCCTCCTATCCTTTTATTCACGTCTTCTAACTACCCTCCCCAGTCCCCACAATTCACAGAAAACAGCTTCCGTGAATTATTCTTCTCCTAACTTCTTTCCTTCAAACAAGGAAGCTAACAAGCTAACAACTCAAGATTTACATTCTAACTAAAAGTCTAATTCTATCTACTCCAACATTATCCAACATTATCTGGATATCTTGATAATCCCTCCACATCAGAGCATTCGATCCTAATGATTTTGGCGCAGCAGTATCCACATCTGAGGCAACAATATCCACGTAACTTCCCCTGTATGCACATGTAGCCACTACGTAACACATCATTCACCATCTGAAAGAATCCCCAGGTCTCCCATGCTCTTTGGATTTCATCAACGATCTCCATCCGTCCATTCCCATTAACATCTTCAAGATCTATCACAGGAATCTGATGCAGGCTGCCACTAATATCTGATGACTTGGGGGGGTTTTCTGGAGCATTTATGAAGAAACTGGGGATCTTGACCGCTCCGGAAACTACGAGTCCTTTGACCGGTCTCTGTTTCATCGAACTCCACTTCTTTCGCTGTCATAGGCTAGCATGGATTTTCCGGCAAAGACTTCCATATGAAGCTCAATACTGCAATGCCTCTGCTTGGGTTATTGGAGATGGAGAATTAGATTTGGCTTATTTTTAAGACCATTAAAAATTGCTTTGCATATTCAAATATTTCTCTGAATACTGAATAGATTATTGAGATTTTTTTAAGGATACAGCTCTTAAGATGAAATTGAAATTCGAGTACTAAAATTGAAATTGAGTGGTTACTCAAAATGACAACATACTCTCTTCGGAGCTAGGGCTGCACGCGGAGCTCATTACAAGACACTAATTTGTAAATGTTTTTATGTGACTCATTGATAAAAACACTCCACATTAAAAGTGAGAGTCCATGTTAAAAGTAAAAGCTTTGGCATTAAATGTTAAGCCCAAATCGTGCCTCCTTGCTTTATATATTAATATAGATATTCACTAGTCCAATATATGTGCAATATTGTACGTATAAGAGAATAGATAAATAAGAATGGGAACAATTTTGCAATGGATTATTAAGTTTTTAAGAAATTGAGACAATTTTGACTATGGTACCCTTTTATTAATAAATCTCATAATGATATGTAAGGGCTTTTTCTTCTTCTTTTTTTCTGCAACAAAAATAACATCAATTTCTCCACACACACACACAAAAAAAAAAAATACAATCGTGTGCATCCAAAGAAGAGTTTATCAAGTACAAGAGAACCTATCTAAAGCAAAATTGGCAAAAAAAATCAACAAGCTGTGGTTACCCTCCCTAAAAACATGAGATAGCCAAAAAAAATACAACCGTGTGCGTCTAGAGAAGAGTTTATCCAAGTACAAAAGAACCTATCTAAAGTAAAATTGGCAAGAAAATCAGTAAACTGTGGTTACCTTTCCTAAAAAACGTGAGGTATCCAAAAACATACAAACAGAGAAAGAAGGGCTAATGATACAAACCTGTGGTTAGCTGCTTTAGAGGCTATCCACCTTACCTCTGCTCTGGGACTTTCACATATCATCCTTGAAGGCGACTCCATGCTAATTATTCAATTTCTGAAGAAGGCTCATAGGGTTCTTTTGCCATCTGTTGACTGTCTGTGATACATTTTTTCTATCTTAGCCACGATTCGACAGTATTGGCCACTCTTTCAACATGTTAAAGTCAGTCATGCTTATCGTGAAGGCAACCGTGCTGCCGATAAAGGCACACACAAGTGTTACAACAGAACAAAGAAAGCAGAAAAATCAATTGAACCGACGATTAACTAAGTAGTGTGCATGTAGGAAGAGTCGTCGAGGAAACACGAGGTGAGTTGCGAGAGGTAAGGTCAGTTACCCCTTCCTTTTCCCCAAACCCCACCATGGATTGTCAGTAATTGCTTCTGGTCCCCCCACCCCTTATCTGGTCGCTAGGGTCCCCATCTGACTTTTATCTGATCCCTCCTGTGTGGAGTCCTTGGTCTTGGCGGTTTCCCCTTTTCCCTGCTGTTGCCCTCCCTCGGTTATCCAATGGACGATCTCAACCAAAAGTTCAAGAATCTCCTTATTCCCCCCGACCTGAAACAACCTTCAAAGTCTCGGCCGATGATAAGCGAAGAATAGCTAACAAATGGCAGAACCTGGTTGTTTGCGAGACTTTCGAAGAGGACGTCCAAATCAACTCTTTCCGCAATTCTCTCAACAGGCTCTGAAACAACGTGAAGCTGACGTCCATCCTCAAAGTTGCTCCTCGGAGATTCCTTGTAGCTTTCTATAAAGGAGATGACAAATAAAAAATTCTTAAAACACAGCCGTGGGTCATTGGAACCTCCCTCCTTTTGATGAAAAGCATTGAAGACGAAGACAGAGCTGCAACCCTTGTTTTCTCCCACATCACAATTTGGGTACATATCCGGAACATTCCCCATAAATTTCAAGATGATAAGATCATTCTAGATATCCTAAACATGTTCGGAGAAGGCCTCGAGGTGGATTTCAAGAAAGAGGAACTTTCCGAGGAGCCGATCATGGCCAAGGTTAAGCTTCCTCTTAATCTCCCCATTCCTTCGGACATCTGGCTTGAGGTAAGTGAAGATAAAAAGGTTTGGCTTGATTTCTGTTTCGAAAACCTCCCCCGCATATGTCTTTCTTGTGGTTTATTAGGTCATTCTATCTTTGATTGCCCTAACCCCTTTTTGTGCAAGTCTACTTCTAGTGAAGATACTGATAGCAGGAAATATTCCGGCCAACTATCCGTTCCGATGACCCGTAGGAGAAACCCCTTGACTAGTGATGGTCAGAGGAAGATGACGCAGAGACCTAGTCCAACCTCAAGCCTTCATCCGAGCAGATGGGATCCTGTAGAGGCTTTATCTACAGTCCGGAATAGAGCCTCTACAGGATACGAACGCGTGTCCTCTTTTTTCAAGCCAACTAACGGACTCCAAAACCGAAGTCGACGTTAACGTCGACGTTGCAAGGCCATTCGAGGGATTCAAAATTTGAATCTCGCGTTTCGAGGCGTCAGAACAGCAGTTGCAGACTGTCGTTGTTACCTCCTCCAAAGCTTCCTCTCCCTTCATTTCCTTCTTCCTCTTCGTTTTTCCTGCGCACAGCATCCAAACCACCATTTTTCTTCTATTTCCTCCGCACAACCTACACCCCCATTTTTCTTTCTATTTCTAGTTGAGCTTTCATGTATTGTACTGGAGAGTGGTATGCAATGGGGCGCAGTAAGATGATGAGGATCCAGGAAGAGGAGTCGTGGAACCAAAGAAAACAAGCCCTAATTCAAGAACTTACTTCGGAGCTCGTCAATGGAGGTCTAGAATATCAAATACAGGCTTCTAGGGATACAAGTGCATCACGGAACCAAAGAGAATGCTCAAGAACTTGCTTTGGTTTTTGGGGCATGGAACTTTTCCAAGGCTTACCTCTCTAAGAATCTGCAGAAAGAGAGAGACATGGCCATGATGGTTGTGGGCAAAAAGAAGGTGGGCAAACAGAAAGAGGAACTTCATTTTTCCTGCGCACAACCCATTTCTCTCTTTCCTCCATTTTTCTGCGCACAATCCACACCCCTATTGTTGTAAAGATCTTTCAATGGTAACTTTTTTATACTGAGCAGATGTAAAGGTCAGGTTGGAATGCAAAGACAGTGCTGGTATGAACCTGTTATACAGCGTTGAGGGGAGACAGATTCAATAGGAACATTCTAGATCGGACTTGCAGATGACCATGAAGACCAAATCTGTGAGGTTGTGCTTGTTAGTAGTCCCCAAGGTGACTGCGCATCAGTTGATTCAAGTTGTGACCGTGCTTGTATGATCCTTAACAATTACAATGGCATCATCTCCAACATCCGTTTTGCCAACAACTTGAGCTTGTTCAAGAACCAGCTCTTTGTTGATCTATTGGAACTATTATTAAGTGGGATTGTTTTAATTCTTTATTTATGTGGTCAATTCTTCTGTAATTCATTTTTGATGTGGGAACAACAAAGTGGGTTTTCTTTCTTCTTCTATTCAATAGACGAAAGCGCCGACTGAGATTTTTTTGTTTTAAAACCACAAGATTGAGTAAAGTTGGCTTTATGTAATATGGGGTATCCCTTTGTTGATATATTGGACCTATTATTAAGTGGAATTTCTTTTTTAACTCTTTATTTATCTGGTCAATTCTTTCTGTAATTCATTTTTGATGTGGGAACAACAAAGTGGGCTTTCTTTCTTCTATACAATAGACGAAAGCACCACCTCCAACTGGGTTGAGAGCTTCGGCGAGACGGATGTCTTACTCGAAGACTCTGAGACAGGGAACAAACGAGTCCCTTATGAAATGAAGGGACCTGGAATCCAAATTAGCTCATGGGATTCCACCTCAACTCAACCCAGGAGAACATGAGAGCCTAGTACGGGAGAATTTGAGTGACCATTTCAATGTGCACCATTACTGGAACAACCTCTACAACGAGTTCTTCGAACCCGGTATACCCAGAGGAGAAAGCACACATACAAGAACCAGGCTTTTCCAAAGAATAACTGCAGCTTTCCCACTCCCTTCGATTAGTATCTACAAAAAAGTCTCCTTCACTTCCCTACTAAATCTCTAGCACATAAATACTAAATCTCTAGCACATAAGGGATCGAAGAGATTATGGCGGATTATGTTCACCAAGAAATGTCCCGATATATTATTTGGGTCTATTTGAGATTGTTTCTTTTACTCATTCTAGGTTTAATGATCGATAACACGAACAAAATGAAAGACAAAAATTAAAAAGGGAAAACATATAAGAAATTACAAGATTTTTATTGTAATTTTTCTTGCTTTTTAAACAATGATCCAAACAAACAATCTCTCTTCTAACATAGTCCTTGATTCATCTCTTCTCTTCTCAGCCCAGCATTTTTTCAAGCAGGCATAGTGTTCTTGCAGGCGACGTCCACACGATGTCCTTCATCGCAAGTCTGAGCTTCTTACTGCAGAACTAGTTATACTACAATGTATCACCACCATCCTTTTTCACTTCCACCACCATGAAATTCAGCATTATAGCGAAAATCTCAACGACTGGCAGAAATCAATGGAGGAGATAAGTTGTTGGAACTAAGCTCGAGCATTGTCTTCTTGCAAACGTCTTCTAACGACCTTAAAGAAAAGCTTGCCGCTTCAAACGTGCTCCATGGTAAAGTAAATCTTGGACTAGCTATCCATGACTTCGTGGAGCTCTACCATGTTGGGATGCTTCACCATCTTCATCAATCAATTTCTCGCTTCACTTGCTCCATCATTCCTACATCAATCACCTTCTATTTGCCCACAACCATCATGGCCACGTCTTTCTCTTTTTGCAGATTCTTAGAGAGGTAAGCCTTGGAAAAGTTCCATGCCCCAAAAACCAAAGCAAGTTCTTGAACATTCTCTTTGCTTCCGTGATGAACTTGTATCCCTAGAAGCCTATATTTGATATTCTAGACCTCCATTGACGAGCTCCGAAGTAAGTTCTTGAATTAGGGCTTGTTTTCTTTGGTTCCATGACTCCTCTTCCTAGCTCCTCATCATCTTACTGCGCCCCATTGCATACCACTCTCCAGTACAATACATGAAAGCTCAACTAGAAATAGAAAGAAAAATGGGGGTGTAGATTGTGCGGAGGAAATAGAAGAAAAATGATGATTTGGATGCTGTGCGCAGGAAAAACGAAGAGGAAGAAGGAAATGAATAGAGAGGAAGCTTTGGAGGAGGTAACAACGACAGCCTGCAACTGCTGCTCTGACGCCTCGAAACGCGAGATTCAAATTTTGAATCCCTCGAACGGCCTTGCAACGCCGACGTTAACGTCGACTTCGGTTTTGGAGTCCGTTAGTTGGCTTGAAAAAAGAGGACACGCGTTCGTATCCTGTAGAGGCTCTATTCCGGACTGTAGATAGAGCCTCTACAGGATCCCATCCGCCATCCATCCGAGTCAGCCCCTGGGTCAATCTCCGTGTCTTCGCAGCGGTGACTCGCACAGTACCTCGGGGCTTGTGCAGAGTGGACCGTTCGATGCAACGGTGGGTAATCTGACCATCACGGAGCTCGAGGCGACAGGCCGTTCTGACATGCAGATCTCGATCGAGGAGACCCATATATTGGAGGCCCAAAGAAACAAGGCAGGATCCATGGCGAGCAATAACGGTAACATTATCATTATGGAGTGTGGGCCTGCTAGTTCCGGTCCAAAACCCCTTGTGCGAAATCTGCTTGTATCTAAGTTTTTCACTTTTGAAGCCCAGCAGCTATCTCCCGATCCTAGGCTCACTCTTAAGGCAACTCCCCACCTGACTATCAATGAAATCCAGCCCACCCAGCGGCAAGTGTCAAACCCAAAGCCTGCTAGCACCAAAGCCCTTGCTAGAAACCGCCAGGCTCCAATCCACAACAGGAACCCAAATTTAAATAGTCAGATGGTAACCCATAGAGACCAGAAAGGGATGGGGGATTAGAATCCTACAAAAAAAAAGAAAGTCCGAAGGTGTCTTCTTCTCTGATTTCTGTAGTGTTATTAATCCCCCCTATCCCCTGTACCTCCCCTCCCCTCCTGATCCTGAGGCCGGGCCTTCCCGGTGTGATCCCTTGGGATGAAAATCCTTGCGTGGAATAGTCGGGGGTTGGGCAAAACCCCAACTAGACTCCACCTGCGCAACATGGTGCGCATGAATAAGCCCAACATTGTTCTGATTTCGGAAACACTCATGAATGAGAAGAAGTCAGCAAGATGGAGCAGGACTTTTGGGTTCCCAAATGTTTGGTGGAGACCTGCTATTGATCGAACAGAAGGTTACTGGGTTCTCTGGGACAATGAAGTGGATATCAATGTTGAAACAAGCCTCAGGTGGTGCATCAACTTGGCAGTTAGAAGTAAGAATGGAGAAAGCTTCAATCTCTCCTTTGTGCATGCAAGCTCCAACACTCAAATCCAAGAGAAGCAATGGGACACCCTGAAAAGATTTTCCAGAAATAGTATGACTCCCTGGTGCACTCTTGGCGATTTTAATGTCGTCCTCTACAAACATGAAAAGAAAGGTGGGAACGTCATCAAGGTGCGTAAATCGTAACTTTTTAAAGATTTCATAAACTGCTATGGTCTCATTGATTTACCTTGTAAGGGCATGAAGTACACTGGGAATAATGGCCAGATGGGAAATGGGAATATTAAAGAAAAAATTGACAGAGTTCTAGCTAGCACTAATTGGTGCCATCTTTTTCCCAATGCTACCTTGTGGCAAGACCCCATTGTCGGGTCTGATCATGGCCCTCTTTGCTTAAACCTGAACTGCAATACATTTAAAACCCACAAACTGTTTAGATTTGAGAAGTTTTGGGTTGATGAACCTACATGTAGAGATATCATTGTTGAAAGTTGGGAATACAAGGGGGGGTTCTGCATAACAAAATGGGTCGGCTTAGAGGTAGCCTTAGCAAGTGGAACAAGGAGGTTGTTGGAGATGTGAATAGAAGGGTCCTTCTCCTTTTTGATGAGCTAAAAGATCTACAAAAAGAAATTGAAGTCACTGATAACCCTGAAATCATTAAAGCCGAGCAAACTTGTCACAAGAAGTACCTGGATGCCTTTTATGCCCAGGAGAAATTCTGGCAACAGAAATCCAGAATAAAGTGGCTTAGAGATGGTGACTTGAACACTAGATTCTTCCAGGTGTCCACCATCAATAGAAGACATAAAAACAAGATCATCTCTCTAAAAAATGAAAATAATGAAGAGGTTAGGGACCCCAAGCAGATTGAAAACATGATCACAGACCATTTCGAGGGGGTTTTTATGTCTGATGGATTTGACAGGAACTTCACCCTTTTAGACCAGATTGCTCCTAGCATCTCTGGCCTTGATAATAGCATTATGAGTAGACCTGTGACTGATGAGGAGATCTAGGAGGTGGTTAAAAAAATGGGGGCCCTCAAAAGCCTGGGGCCTGATGGTTTTTAAGGGGTCTTCTATCAAGCTTATTGGGATGTGGTTAAAACGGATGTGTGTAAGATGGTCAAGGAGACCTTTGAAAGGGGGGTTTTTGATAAAAATGTTAACCAAACCTATATTGTCCTCATCCCTAAAGTGGATAATCCCAGGAGAGTCAATGGCTTTCGGCCTATAAGCGTTTGCAATTTTAGCTACAAAATCATAGCTAGGCTTATTGTGGATAGAATGAGACCAATCATGTCTAAAATTATTTCTCCACACCAGTGTGCGTTTGTTCCTGGACGTGGCATCCATGAGAACGTCATTGCTGCTCAGGAAATTTGCCACACTATAAAAGGAAAAAAGAAAAGGAATAAAAAAGGTCTCTTTGCCCTGAAACTTGACTTGACCAAAGCCTATGATAGGCTTAACTGGGATTTTATTGAGAAGACCCTTCATGTCTTTGGTTTCAGCTCTTCTCTGTCTAGGTTGATTATGTGGTGTATCAAGTCTGTGTCCTATAATGTGCTTGTCAATGGTAATCCTACCACTAGGATCACCCCTTCTAGAGGCATTAGGCAAGGGGACCCCCTGTCCCCTTACATTTTCATTCTAACCCAACAGATCCTCTCCATGTCCTTACTCAATGCCGAACTTGGTCACCACATCCATGGTATTAGAGTCAGTAGGAATGCTGAACCCATTAGCCACTTGATGTATGCTGATGACCTCCTTCTCTTTGGTAGAGCCTCTAAAAATAACTTGGGAAACTTCAATGAAATCATTAATGTCTTTTGTGAACTTGCTGGTCATAAGTTTAATCCCAATAAATCTGAGCTATTCTTTAGTCCCTGTATAAAGGGACAGGAAAAAAGTAGTCTGGCTAGGATCTTTGGAGTCAAGCCAACTAGAAAACCAGGCAAGTATCTTGGCATACCCACCTTCCTTGATGGCCCAAAGTTGTACCACTTTAAGGATCTTCTCGAAAGGATTAATGCAAAATTGGCGGGGTGGAAAGCTAAGCTATTGACTCCGGCTGGAAGGGTGACCCTGATCAATGCTGCCCTCCTTAGCTCTGCCCAGTACCAGATGGCTTGTTTAAAGCTCCCTGAATCCATCACTGAAAAAATTGATCTGGAGGCTAGGAAATTCTTCTGGCACAAACCTGGAAGAGATAAAACTCTTCATACAATCTGCTATGAAAAATTGTGTATGCCGAAAAGATTTGGTGGTCTTAACATTCAGTGTAGCAAGAAAATCAATAAGGCTATGTTTGCTAAAGTGGCTTGGAACATTGCTTCAAATGACACCAAGTTGTGGAAAAAATTGCTGAAACAAAAGTACTGCCCATCTGGGAATTTTCTCCACACCGAAGGAAAGGGCCATCATTCCTGGCTATGGAAGCAGATTTGCAAGTCAAAGGGAGACTATTCAATTGGGAGGAAGATGGAGTATCACCAATGGTCAATCCATCAAAATTACGGATACCAAATGGGGCCCCCTTGCAGATCAACTCCAAGACAATATCCTGCAGTAGCATCATACCATGATGGTTTCTGAGCTGATACATCAAGAGACCCGCAGTTGGAACCTAACCAAATTGAGAAGCATTTGGCCAAACAGAATTGTGGACCAGATTCAAGCAATCCCAATCAATAAGTTTGCGGAGGAAGACAAAATGGTTTGGGGAGGTACCTCAACAGGTAAGTGTAGACACCCCAAATTGCACAGTAAAAATGATCAATAATCAGTAAAAATCACTATCTCCTTGGAAACCAGCACAAAATTTGAGAAAATGAGTTTTTTCCTTGTATCAGACAACTCAGGTCGGATACAAGCGTATTTCTTCGTATCCGATGGAAAATGCCGGATACAAGTAGCCCTCAATGTGATACACATAGGCGCTAGTGTATCCGACCTGACAGGTCGGATACGTTAGTTTTGCTCAAAATTAGGGTTTTCCGAGAGCTTTCACCTTTTAGCATCATATCCCTCATTAAATGAGTGGAAATCTCAGAAATAGCCTTAGCGTTAAGGTTGATGGGCTATAGACCTTATGTTGTGTCTACCATCTCACCAACCCTAATCCTAGCCTTTGCCTATAAATAGGAGGCTCCTCCTTAAGCAAATGGCCATGAACTCTTGCCAACAACTCTTGTCAAGAACCTTTGCCAAGAAGAACTCCGAGTGAAGAGGGGAACCGCTGTGGAACTGCTTCCAGAACCCAGGTAAGCCTCAAACCTATCTTTAATTTTCTGTTTTTACATTCTAGATCTAGATCTCTTCTTCTACCTTTCTGTAAAATAAGGCCTTGATGTATGTATGAAAACCCTTCCCCGGCTCAAAGTATCTCAAGACTCCCCTAGCCGTAAAACGCGAAGGTGGGATCTAGGAGAAACGAGACTGGGGATTAATCCTAGTGCTAGAACCTCTTTTGAATAAGCCTTTTGAATCTGTGAAGACCGTTCCATATTCAAAGTACCCCAAGATTATCTTGAAGAACCATGTTTAACGGGGAGAGAGAACTAAGGGAAACGATAATGGAACGGAACCCTAGGTTGTTCTAGAACCTTTTTTTATTGATCTAAATGCATGCTATAACCCTTGTGATTCTATGAAAACAGTTTCATATTCAAAGTACCCCAAGATTATCTTGAAGAACCGTGTTTAACAGGGAGAAAGAATTAAGGAAAACGATAATGGAACGGAACCCTAGGTTGTTTTAGAACCCTATTTTGATTGATATGAATGCATGCTATCTTTGCTATATTGTTGGAATGATTTTTACACCTACATGGCACGTGATTTTGGCGGGATAAGCTCATATTTCGGATTTATTGCATTTATTGTGATAAATCTGAAATAAATAGCCCCAAGCAATTCTGGAATGTCTTTAAATGATTTTCAAGTGATTTTGATCTATCTTGCACGGATCACACACCACTTGTCACTGTTTTAAATTGATTTTACTCAAAAAAGGTTTAACTTGACAGCAACTGTACCCCGACTGTGCGCACCCGATTTCGGTCGCACGACGAGGCGCACGCAAAACAATGCGTGGCTCGGGATTTGTTTGGAGTCGCCACTGCCTGATGGGGTACAGGCAGACACCTAGGTACCTAAGTTCTTCTACTAAGGCTTGGTCTGCGGCTTGAGATTCTAAGTAGGTTCTCGGTGGCGGTCTGGGGAAGTCCGTAGACATCCCAGTCCACCCTGTCAAGTGACGGGTCCCGTAGGTTTCCCTAGTTTGAGTCAACTTTGGTCTCTCACTCACCCGATTCCTAATCCAGCATTCAATTTTGGTTTAAGTCTGGCGGGACCGCCAAAGTGGTGTGGGTCCCTTTACTTGATTTTATCTTTTTTGATAAAATGATGTGAGTCTGATTGGACGGGCCCCGTTGGAAGGCCCGCAGATTCCTTGGTGGGCTTGTTTGAGCTCACATGTCCCTTAGTGGGCCTCAGACTGGCCTGAGAGGCCCTTTGGGCTTTGGTTCAGTGAATTAATTTTAAATTCCAAGTTGAAGATTAAATTTAGTTCCGTGCAAAAAGTGAGTCTGGATTGACTTGCGGGCCCCTGAGTGGGCCACACAGTTGGTTTCCAAGTAGTTTTGATTATCTTTCTTTTCTGTGCCAAAATGGGCCAAGCATTGGGCTTGGGGCCCTTTACCTGGGCTTGGGCTTGAAAGCCCGAGTCTTCTTGAATTAGGGTTTAATGGGCTTAATGGGCCCGACAGGCCCTGCCCGTGGTCTCGGCCAAACCATCATATAATTTGAGCATGCATGCCCCGAATTGGGCTTTGGTGGGCCTCAAAGGGTCCGACCCCCCCAACTAGGTTGATTTTATCTTTATTTAACAAAATGAGTTTGCCGGGCTTGGTGGGCCCTATTGGAAGGCCCACCGGGAATCAAGTTGGACCGGGTCGGTCCATGGCCCATCTTGGGTTTCCGGGTGACCCGGAAACCCTACTGGCTTGCCCGGATTGATCAAACAAACCAAAGAAATCACACAAGATCAGAAAATGGCAAAAAATGCAGTCTGACAATGTAGCCGGCCTGAGATGCCGGTTACACACAGGGTTCTGTGTATCCGGTATCTTTAGCCGGCTACACGTGGGCTTCAGTTGATCCGGCCTAAGTTGCCAGATCAACACACAGAATCCATTTTTTTGGATTTTTCCAATGGGGTTGGTTTCTTGGGTCTCCTAGGGTGTTCTAGCATTTGTGTGGGCTCCTGTGTGAGCCCACAGTGGTTCAGGTGAGAGGAAGACCTCCTCTCGGTCACTTTTTTTTTGGGGTTTTGAAATCTATACCAAGGGAGATGAATGGGGTTCCAACTCTTCCTCCCCTTGAATAAAATACAGCGGAGGGGCAGAGGTCCTACACCTCTGTCCAGGTTGTTTGGGGCCTCAGAGAACCACAATCAGTTATTAATAATCACACGAGAAAGAAATCCATTAGAGCATGCTTCACTTAAGGCCTATCTTTCATCAAAAGATGCATGCATACCTACTTATAATCCTATATGAATGGATAAAAAAAAATATGCATCACACATCACATGTATTATAAACCTATTAGTCCAAATCACACATCTAGCTAAAATAGATCTAAAGAAGGGGATAAGGGGGATTACATGTGGGATAAATGAGAGACAAGCATGAGGGAACAAGCTCCCCTTTAAAATAAAACATACATATGCTATGACAGTGGCAGAAAGTGAAGCAATAAACCTCTCACCCTCCCCTAGGGTCATGCATGGGGTCTCCATTACCCTTGGAGGTCACCATACTACCGGGAGACGGAAGAAAAACATGCAAGTGTTCACTCAAACGGATATATATTTCGTAGAAGCAAAACCCAAAGAACTTTCATAGAAAAATCCCTTTTTAACATATGTAGAATAAAATGTACTAAGGGATCATACCTTGGGGTTTTAAAGCCCCTTTGAAGTGTGCAGCCTTCTCCTTGAAGCAAGAACAGGTGCTGCAACCCTCCCTTTACACACCAACAGTAGGTGCTCTCCTTCTTGCTGGGGTGAAGATGGAGAAGAAGAAGGGAAGAGGGAGTAGGAGAGCCTTGGGATAATGTTTTGAGGGTTTGGGGGGCCAAAGGAGGCCAAAAGGAAGGAGTTTCGGAGCAGGTGGTCTAAGGGAGAAGGGGTGGAAACCAGCACAAATGAGGCCAACCCCGGAAATCAGGCTGCTGTTTCCTTTTTATAGGCAACTTAATGTATCCGGCAACTCAGGCCGGATACACTAATGCTCCTTCATATCCGGCCTTCATGACCGGATACACTAAGGTTCCTTTGTATCCGGTCTTCAATGCCGGATACAAAACATAATCATTTGAAAATTAAATGCCGCCGCGAATTTGTCGGGCGATCGGCGCGAATCTCGGGCGAAAATCTTCTTGTATCCGGCCTTCAAGTCCGGATATACACAAGAGTATGTGTATCCGGTATATTTGACCGGATACAAATCAAAAAATTACGGATTTGCCCTTCGACTTGACCGATTCGACCGATTCGACCGATTTGACCGATTTGACACTTTTGGATATCTACGGATCACCCCGTACGAATTTTTGATATCTAAGATTTAGTCCCTGTGATATTTTGCTGCATTGGCTGCCACGTATGCAGCTCCTGCTCCACGTGTGCAGTTTCCGGCTTTGCTGCTCGGAAACTTCGACAGCTCATATCTCCTTCATCCGAACTCCGATTTGAGCAAACTCAATTGCGTTAGGCTCGTATCGGAGCCCTCTATCCAATGACATAGGGCTAAGCACTTGGCACAGGTTTTGAGGAAAAGTCAACTTTCGGCTCTCCCTCAAGTTTGACCGGCCCACAGAACCCTCATCCGGACTCCGATTCCAGCAAACTCAGTTGTGTTAGACTCGTATCGGGATTCCCTATCCATTGAGATAAAGCAAGGTGGCCAATTATCACTGGATCAAAAAGTCAGATTTTTGTCCCCTCAGGGTTTGACTTTCTACCAAGGTTTTCATTTTCGACATTTCCAGGGGTGCAAAAATAAGGTGCTTACACCGACTTCGGACACTCATAACTTCATCGTCCGGATGAATTTTGGAGTGATTCCAGAACCATGGGAAAGGTGAGGCTGTCTAGTTTATGTCTACCAAATTTCATCAATTTTTATCAAGCGGATTTTTGACACCTCTCTGTCGAAGTTGATAGGTCAATTCTGATCTGAATACGGAACTTGTCACTTCGACTGAGCGCCATGTGTTCGTTTTAAATCCGATTCGAGTGATTTTTGTTTCTGGGCACTCCTTTATGAGTCTATTTTCAAATCCAGTTGGTTTCATAATTTTTTGACTCCATTTGTGTTGTTGGTAACAGATTTACTCAGAATTGCTCAACAGCACTTTTCTGGGTAAATCTGTGATCTTCGAGGCCTGTTCGGGAGACTACCCAAGGCACATCCGAATGAATTTTTGTATGAGGATAGTTTCATTTGAAAGATGACCATACAGACTTCACTCACACCAAATTTCATGAATTTATATGGAACCGATTTTGCTAGGTGATTTTCCAAACTTGCCTACTTGCCACTTTTAATTATCTCCAACAGCAATTTTAAAGGAGGCATAACTCCTAAGATTTCAACCGGATTCAATCAAAATTTTGCATGAGTCTCTTATTTACCATAATCTTTCAAATGGATTTGGTTTGATTCAATTTAAAATTGGATTTGAATGATTTCAAGACAAATGGCATTATCTTTTACCGAATTTTCCAGATTTAACTCAACTTGGTTTTGTGCAACTTTTGCCTTGATTTCGTTCTATTTGTGATATTCCAGAAATGATATTGACATAAGAGAGGATCTGGAATCCATTTGGATCTTCATGTGAAGATATCATACATGTGTCCTTTTTCAAGGTTTTTAATGATTTTTAGCAAGCTTTCTGACTTTTTTGCATGAACAAACACTTGGCAACCACCTTGTGTGGGTGAATGGGGGTGCCTAACACCTTCCCCCGTTCATAATCTAATCCCCTTTCACATCTCTGGATTTGATTTTCAAGTAGAGTTATTTTTACTCTAGAATTTGCCTTTAGGTTCTTTTTGCTTATTTTGAATCTTTTGGTGTCCATTCACACCCCAAAAATCTGAATGGTGGCGACTCTCCCATTTTTACGTTGAGCCCGTGTGTTGACGGAGGGGAAATCATCCTGGTGATTTTTCCCATGTCTCATAGTAAGTATACCGTTGCGTCTACTTATAGCATGCTCGCTAATTTTGATGATTCATGTGCAGAAGAGAAGAGATGGTTGAAAGTCTGGAGGCTCCCTTGCCCTTACAAAATCAGATTGTTCTTATGGAAATGCATGCAAGGGGCAAATGCTACTAATGATATCCTTCACAGCAGAATTGGGGTTCCTCTGGAGATGTGTTCCTTGTGCAACAAAGTTCAAAAATCTAACGAGCACCTCTTCCTAAAATGCGACTTCATTAGAGCCATTTGGTTTGGTTGCTATGGAGGCCGTATTCCAGAAGATGCAGTGCAATGCAGCAAAGATTGGGTATTTGAAGTCTTGATGAGGAGTGATGATAACAAGGGGGATAGAGCTTTGGAAAGGGGAGCTGCCTGGGCAAATGTCTACTGGGCGGTCTAGTTAACTAGGAATAAGGTAATCTTTGAAAACCATACCCCATCAATCCCACTTACATCTTCCCTTTTTCTTGATTTACAGGAAGATACAAGGAAGCTTATGGGAATAATGAGGAAGGAGGTTAACCCAAGCAGTGAAGAGGCTTATATCAGATGGACCAGACCACCAGCAAATTGGCTAAAATTGAATGTGGACGGTGCTGCAAGAGGGGCTCCAGGCGATGCTGCTATTGGAGCTATCATTCGCAATGAAGATGGAAACTTGGTGGGGGCCCTCGCCCTGAAAATTGGAATCACAAACGCTATTCATGCTGAAGCCTAGGCCTTGGTGGAGGGGATTAAAATGACGCTTGTGGTAAACTGCAGACAAATCCACATCGAGAGTGACTCCCGATCTGTGGTTAGTTGCTTGCTCAAGAAAGAGGCTGTCCCATGGAGACTGGAGCTGCTGCTGGAGGAGGCCCGTCACCTTTGCAATTTTTTCCTTGCTGTCAGAATTTCTAAGATTTTCAGAGAAGCAAACCATGCCGCAGATCAACTTGCTAAGTTTACACTCAATTCTTATTCCTATTTTTGGTCTAAGAGTCCCCCTGTTCCTATCGTGGGGGCGATTGCTGATGACTTTAATGGCAGATCTTTTGTTAGGTTTCTCCAGGCTCCTATTTAATAAAAGTTAGTTTCGCTGTTTCATATCAAAAAAAAAAAAAGCCATGCTGCCGATTATTTGGATAACTTTAGTATAGATAATTTTTCATGTTATCGGATCTGGAAGCCTCCTCTTGGGTTAAGTACTTTATTATTTGATGATGTTTGTGGTGTTGTAACTAACGGACATGTTTCATAAAAATAAATAGTATTTTTTATTATTTAAAAAAGAGAGAGAGAGAGAAAGAAGGGCTAAGAAGGAGAACTTTAATGAAAGGAACTTTTATTGATAACACAATATATCATTTTAAGGAGTCAGGGAAGGTAAGAAAGAAAGGTAATAAATAAATAGACAAACAGACGCTATCCAAACACTACAAGCAATCCATTCTTGACTCCAAAAGATCCCAAGATAAGGAATGCAGAGTTAGCTACAGGACAGGCCTAGTCGACATGTGACGTAAAATTGTGGTCTATAATTTGCTGTGAACTGATTTGTTGTTGAACCAGCCTAAGGCTGCGTTTGGTAACGCTTTTCGGAAGTACTTTTTTGCTTTTGAAAGCAAAAAATTGTTTTTAAAAGCAAAAGTACCGTTTGGTAACGCACACGAGAAGCAATTTACTAAAAGCAAAGAAGCAATTTTATTGCTTTTCACCGAAAGCAACAAAATGTTGCTTCTCAATTTTTTTACAAAATTGCTTTATTGTTTTCAAAACCCCTCGATACCCTATTGCTTTATTCCTATATTAAAGATGATGCCTCCATACTCACTTAAGAAGCAACAACGTATTGTTATTGCTAGAACCGGCAAAATGCCACCTGACCCGACGGGTCAACCCGATTATAAATGGGTTGGGTTGATCCGTTTATTAATTGGGTTGGGGTTTCCCCAACTCACCAATAATCGGGTCAACCCGACGGGTAACCCGATTAAAAAAAAAAAGATGGCAAAAGTATCATGTTTCAACCCGATTAACCCCAAAACCCGATCCAAACCCGGTACAACCCGATCCAATTAACCCCCCAACCCTATTTTAATAATATTTTTTGAAAAATAAAAATAATAGTATACGGGTTGGCGGATTGAATCTTTTATAAAAATATGAATCTTTTATAATATTGGACTTATATTTTTGAGTATATTTCTAAGTACAATACATAAATTATGTACAATACTTTTATGGAAGCAAAAAGCAATTTCTATGTTACTACAATTACCAAACATGTTTTTTTGCTTCTTAAAAGCAAAGCAAAAGTTTACCAAACGCATTTGCTTCAAGAAAAGATCTTTCAAAAAGCATAAAATTGCTTTTTTGCTTTCTTGCTTTTAGAAGCAAAAAAGCAAAAGCGTTACTGTGAGACATGGGAAAAAATCAATCTCATGATTTCCTCAATCATCACACGGGATTAAATAAAACAAAGAGTCGCCACCATTCAATTTAGGTGTGAATGGACACCAAAATATTAAATAAGCACAAAAGGCAAATTTTAGGGCAAAATATCCCTCCTAAAAAAAACAACCAGAGATGGGTAAGGGGATTAAGTTATGAACAGGGGAAGGTGTTAGGCACCCCTATTCATCCACACAAGGTGGTTGCCAGGTATTTGTTCATGTTAAAATAAAGGAAAAAAACTTGCTATAAAAATCACACAAAATCACAAAAAAAGACAAAATATATGGTTTTTTCATATGAATAGTCTGATTGATCCAGAACTATCAAACATGATCATACCATTCCTAGGGCTTCATGATCAAAACAAAATTAAGATAAAATCAATTTAAAGTGAAAAATCCAAAATCTGGCTTCAAGTCAAAATTCTAGAAATCCAGAAAAATATGATTTTTATAAAATATTTCAAAATTGAACTTGAATAGTCCAGGACATAGATAAAGCCCAAATTTCACTTAAAATCTGAAAATCAAAACCAAAAAGACCCACGTTGATGAAAAACACCAAAAGGGGAGAACTGAGACCGTAGGGTCTTCTCTCAATAATGAAAAAGGATTTAAAAACCATATCATGAAACCCTAGAAGTTATTTTCAGGCTTCTAGATTCAGATCTACCATATTGATCATGATAAATCCAAGATCTTAGCCTAAGACCACAAAAATCACGAAAACAGTGCTGTAGGTGCAAAAGTGGCAAAAATCCAAATTTTGGCAAAAATAGGGGATCTCATGCTATAAACATCATGGATTCATGTTATTCATTCAAATATATCATAAAAAGCATTAAAACATGATCAGGATATTCAAAACAGCCATATCTCACAAATTATAGCACATGGGGGTCTACCCTACGGATCCACCTGTTCCCCTTTCCCCTAGTTCTCTCTTCACGTTTTACGGCTAGAGAGACTCTTGAGGTACTTAGAGATAGGTTTGGGTACACAAACACAATCACAGGCTTTATTCTAGAAAAAGGAAAAAAAACAGATATGGGGTTCTATTCTAGGGATCCACCTGTTCCCCTTTCCCCTAGTTCTCTCTTCACGTTTTACGGCTAGAGAGACCCTTGAGGTACTTAGAGACAGGTTTAGGAATACAAAAAACAGATATGGCCTTATTCTACAGCAATAGAGATGATCCTATTACATCTAGAATTGAAGACAGAAAATAAAAAGGATAGGGGACTTACCTGGATTGAGCAGGCAGGCAGCAGGAGTTCTTTCTCTTCTCTTGGAGCTTCTTAGAATTCCTTGGACTCAAAATTTCGTGGCCCTTAGCTAGAGGAGAGAGCCTCTATTTATAGACACACACAGGGGTATGGTTAGTCCAGAAGGATATAGCCTGGTCTTTAGGATAGAGTGAAATACAGAGATAATGCCCATCCATAGCCAACCAAGGTGGCTTCAGCGAATAAAACACTTAATTCGCTCGTTTAAAGATATATTGGACTTCAAATAAAGCTCGGAAATCGAGAGAAGGACAAAACTTGCACGTGTCTTTAATGCCCGTAAATGATTTACGGTCCCACGATGTCCGTATATTTACTACGGGCGCTGCGTGCCTGTATTCAGAATTCGGGCATGCTTAGCCCGTAGTGGCAATACGGTCCAGGCTTAAATTATTCATTTTCATGCATTTTTGGCCTGTTTTAAATCCCAATTAATGTTTTCATTATTTTCTCATTTTTAGTGCAATTTGGGGTGTCTACAGCTGCCCCCTCTTTGCTGGTAATTGGAACCAATTACAAGCAGAGAGCAAAAAAGACCCACCAATTGCACTTTTTGAGATCTTTGTCTAACTAATTGCATTTTGCAAGGATTGAATGGATGAAAAATGATTTATTGTGGAAGATTTGCTAAAAGTCCCTCAGCTTAAGGGGCAAATCCTCCTCTCTCCTCTCACTGAGCTCTCGTGGCTATGAAGTGAGATTTGAGACAAAATTTTAAACAAAAGTGGGTAAGATGGCAATCCTTGCAACTTACAACTAATGTAAACATTAATCTCCTGAAAAAGTATGGAGAAAATGATGAAAAATGAATTTTTCTGGGTGGCCTGCAGTTGTAGCACAATAAACAGCAAAGAACAGACACAACTCAAAATTGCACATTTGAAAAACATCTCATTAATTGAACTTGCTTTGGTCCAACAAAGAAATGATAAAAACATGGATTCGAAGATAGCCAATGAAACCCCTGCTTGAAGTCTGATGGGGTGGCGTCTCTTCCTTATCTCAGATTTCTTGGAGCTCTCGTGGCTATGAAAAGAAATCTGAGACAAGCAAATTTTGAAAAGAATGTGGATTTAAAATTGACCACTGCAAATTTAATTGATTTTGATGTTTTTCACTTTTTGAATTTTCCTGATTGATTTTCTTATTTGATATACCTGGGTGTCATTTGATGCCCGAACCTGTGCTTGAATATTTTGCAACTTGCTTTTGCTTCTTTATCTTCTTGCTCTCTCAATAACGATGTATGTGCCCTTACTGCCCATAACCTGTCTTCATGCTTTTTAATTGCCCAAGTGAATGCCCTCATCTTGATTGATGGATCATGATCTGTTGATCTAACCTCATGCCTTTACAACCCATGATCTATCTTTCATGCCTTCTGACTGCCCCAGTAAAATCTTTCTTCATGATTGAAGAATTGGGAACCCTTGTTTAACTGAGAAAACGTGCAACTGCTTCGAAGCCCTTTTTTTTTCTTTCAAATTCGAAGACTAAAGCTTGATTGCTTCTTCCAGATGTTGGAATTCATTCCAATGAAAACCCAGAAGGAAAGACACTGAGCATGCCCTGGTTTTGATTGTTTGAAGAAGTATTTGCCCCTCAGTAGAGATGATCCTCTTTTTTCCTTTTTCTCTTTTTTTTCTTTCTTTTTTTCTTTTTCTCTTTTTTTTTCTCTCTTTTTTTTTTTTTTAACCTTTGCCAAAAAGAAACCCTAATAGAAGAATGCAATTGCAAACATAAAAAAAATATGTTTTATACTAGTGGCCTCAGAATTTTCTAATACTTGCAAAACCAATGTTTTATGAAAAGATATAGATTCTCATCATAGGCCAAAAATATAGTTTTTGCCTTTTTTTGTGTTTTGATTTTTTTTGAAAATTGATCCAATCACTTATTAGCATATAATCCAAAAGAATTAAAATCAAGTTGAATAATGAGAAGATTATTTCAGAAAATGAAGAAAGACCAAAATAAGCCTTTGGAACCTTTAGAATCATTCCCATGACCATTGGCTTGTCAATTGATGCTCTAGATATGGCGACTCTTTCAATCTGACTATTTTGCCCCAGTCTAGAAAGAAATTTTCCTTCATCCAATTGAAGAGCAATTGTTTCTCCATTGTATCCATGATATGAGAATTTATGACTTCAACTTCAGCAATAATTTCCTAATGGCAATTTTGATGGCCATCAACTTGTTCATAGATGATTCATATCATAGTTCTGATTATGTTGCTTCAGTCTTGAAAAGAAGACTTTCCTCAATCACTTGAAGAGTGACTGTATTTCAAAATAACCACCAACATGAGGACTTCACTTGGATCTATGCCAATTCTGGGCTTTCCTCTCTGACGATTTCCTTCTTGTAGATAGCTGATTATTTGCCATGTAGCGCCCTTTCGGGTTTTCACTACATTTTCTCCATTTTTTCCTTTTTTTTTTTTTTCTTCTTCTTTTTTCTTTTCTTTTTTTTTTTTATCCTTCATCACCAGCAACCATGTAGTCAAAACTGCCTTAATTCAAAATTTCTTAATCAAAGAGGACTTATGAATAGGACGAAACGAAGGCTTGGTGTTAGTTTAGAAAGAAAAGGAATAAAAGGCTCAAATACCCTATAATCAAATGGGTTAACTGAAATTGTAATTTTTAAGGCATTTCTTCCCTTGGAATGAATATAAAATTGCTCCCAGTAATGAAGTTCTTCCCTCAATTTGATTTCTTCATTTGAAACTTATTCTCCAGTATTTAACTTCTTTTTTCCATTCTTTTCTTCACAATTTTGAAGACATTCTCCAAATAACATTTGATTATCTTTTTTTTCTTCCCTTTTTTTCTTTCTTTTTCTTCTCTTTTTTTTCATTTCTTCGCCCCATTTTCTGAAAACATATTCAAAATCCCTTTTGAACTTCAATAATTGTCCCTTCATTCTTTTTTTTTTTTATGCCTTAATAAATTTGCCCCAGTGTGGGGTTACAATTCTCAGTTTAGGTTACTTAGAAAAATGTATCAAGCTCAAAGGGTCTAACTAGGGATTTCAAAAATTTTAGAGATATAAGAAAGAAAGGCCTCTTATCATTTTAAGAAAAAATTGAATTTTCAGACTTGGTAAAGTTGTACTACATGACTAGTTCAGGATTTTTTCTTCTCTTTTTTTTTTCTTCTTAATCACCTTCTGTCAACATGAAAGCCTCTTTAAATAGAACTTCTGTTATAAACAAGTTCTTCACCTTTTGATCAATCTTATGAATTTGGATTCTTTCCATCAAATGATGCCCAATTCTATTTCCAACGAAAAGGTCAGATCTTCTCCCATATTTTCAAGTGCAAAGCCCCAAAATTTCTTCAAACAATATTATCAACCTCCCTGTAGACACCTGATTTTTGCACCCCTAAAATGGCAAAAAATGAAAAGTCAAACTAAAAGTCAAACCCTGAGGGGGTCAAAAATTGACTTTTTGATTCAAGTAAATTTGGCCATCAAACTTCATATCATTGAAAAGAATATGTCGACACGATTCCAACACAACTGAATTTGCTGGAATCGGAGTCCAGGTGAGAAAAATATGACCCGGTCAAACTTCCAGAAAGCAAAAAGTTGACTTTTTGCTCGACCCCAATTCAGCTGCCAAACTTGATCCCAATGGATAGGTGGTTCCGAGTTGATTCCAACGACACTAAGTTTGTTGAAATCGGACACCGGACGAAGAAGTTATGAGCAGTTGAAGTTTCAGGAAAAAACTGCCCATGTGGCAAAAAGGCAGCAAAAATGGACTAAACCAATAAAATAAATAAGATAAATGTGTTTAATAATATTTTAATAAAGAGAATCTCGCTTTTTTAATAAAATAATCGAAAAATCGGATAAAAATCCTGCAATAAGCCAAATTGAATAAAGGTTTGAAATCCACACATTTTTAAAACGTGCGGGACCGTATTTACATTACGGGCAGGGCATGCCCGTATTTAAAGTACGGGCACGCTTCTAGAAGGAAGCCACGCGTCGCCGTACGGCGGAACACGCGTCCCGTACGGCCGAATCTGCGATAATTGCAAATATTCGTTTTTCACCCGTATTTGAATTACGGGCAAGGCACGCCCGTACTTGAAGTACGGGCAAGGCACGCCCGTAGTTCAAATACGGGCACGGGATTTTTGCCTATAAATAGAGAGGCCACCCCCCTTCATTTGGAGAAGCCATCCTCTTTGGCCTACCCCCTCTCCCTCCTGGTATACTTCACGACCCTATGCTGCCCAACCATCTCCACTCCAACACCCACACTCTTTTTATACCCAAACTACCCCTATACCCTATGACAACCCCAAAACCATGCCCAAATACCCTTTAGTTTGATCTTAAACCATCCACATTAACCAAGCCCTTCCCACTTCATCCCAGCAAGTTTGAGAGGACGCGGAAGCGCTGCCCAACTCTTTGGAGAACCACAAAAGCCAACAAAACAAACTAACTGCATTGTAAGTATACTATTCTCTCAAATTTGAATAAATTTAGCTTATTCCATTGTCTTCTTTACTCACCTTTTTTTTTATCACTATATCACTAACCTGTTTGCTGTTTTGGATGACATGAGAGATGTCATATGAATTCAGAAGTAAAACCATTGCCAAAAAGGAAGAAAAGAAAGTTTTTTTAAGAACAAAAATGATTATTTCTAATCCCTTAATATGAAAGGATCAAGCTTTTTTTCTTAAGGACACCTAATATCCCCTGCAAATCATCCATTTCCCCTCTTAAGAAGCAGCTATGAACAATTAGCAAAGGGGTTGATCTTCCAGCAAAGAACCCAAGGAAAAAGAAGAAGAAAAATCAGGCCTTTTAGGCCAATTGAAGGCTACAAGGGAATTCGAAGGGCCTAGAAGCACCAGTGAATGTTACCAGAAGACCCAAGAAAGCCGCCGGAATGACCCCAGAAAGAATCGGCAGCAAACGGGCAAACTGAGTTGCGCCCGTAAACTCAGGCCGGTCCAGCCTGGACCGTGTTTGTTTCACGGACAGGCGGGACCGGAATCCATTCACGGTCAGGCTGGACCGCAGAGCAAACACGGGCGAAATGTGAAATAATGTAAAATTTGTCATTTCTTGGTTCAGTTGGACCTGATCCGGTCTAAGCCGACTAGAACCATCCTTTTAAAACATTTGGGCTACCTTAAGCCCATTTTTGACTTTGGGCCTAGATAGGCCCACCAAGATTCCCTTGGGCCCACTTGTGAGGCCCACTTCTGACCGGCCCAAACCCGGCCCGTTTTCAATAAGACGGGCCCAGGCCACTAGACTTTGGCTAATGGGCCCATTCCAAGCCCACTAAGCCCAAACTAAAATTGTAAATATGTAAAACTTAATAAAATAACCAAATGGGTTACCCAATAACCCAACTGGGCCCCAGGCCCAACCATGGCAGCCCACGGGTCTTCCAACGAGACCCGGGTCCGACCCACTTCACTTAAATAAATAAAAAGATAAAATCAAATAAAAAGGGACCCATACCTTCAGAGGGCCCCGCCAGACCTAACAAGGCAGCATGCTGGCCTAGGAAAAGGGTGAATTGACTCAAAAACCAGGGAGACCCGAGGGACCCGTCAAACCGACGGGGCGGACCGGGGTGTCTTTAGGACTTCCCCGGATCGTAACCGAGGACTTAGCTAGAACTCTGAAAAGCCGCAGACCAGACTTAGACCCGGTTAGGGCAAAACCGTGTCTGCCTGCACTCTCAGGCAGTGGCGACTCCGAATGTCCCGAGGCACGCGCCAAAGGTGCGCCCGGTGTGCGATCTAGGCCAGGTTCAGGTGCGCACAGCTTGGCGACTCTGCTGGGGATTCCCTCAACCCAGTCGGACCCTGGTTATCAAATGAGTCAACTAGGTGGATATAAGCAAATTTAGGAAGTACTTTTTGTCCAACTTTAGTAAAGTATGGAACTCATGTAATTACATGATATTGGGGGATCCTGTCAAACGGACATGATAATCGCCTAAGGCAAGTGGTTTTTAACAGGGACCAATGTGACCCGCCCACTTACCTGGGGATCCACCCAGACATTGTATTACATACTGTTCTGCACTTTTACTATAAATGTGACATTAAGGAACCCTTTGTTGGCCCTTATCCGAGAATCACCTGATTAGACACAGCACTCTGACCCACTGCACACATGAACACTTCACTACACCGTGAATGAATATTTAATTGCATGGGGTGACATGCACGAGGGAGTCTGCATGGGTGATTCGAACAGAATGATCTCTGGATAACTGTGAATGCTCTTCTTAACCAAAACCTAGATCTCTCTAGCAGCCACCCTTCTTCAATCGAGAAACTTACTTTTGGGATGGTATTAGCCCTACGCTCCCGTGGCTTGCCGGGGAAAGCAGGGTAAACCCATCTCCCCAGGTTTCTAGATTCTTCAAGCGCCATTGGTTTCTTGCCATGGTACGCGAAGGATCTAGTACTTGGCTCAGACCCTTGAAGGCAGGCGCCTTGGGCTGGGTATCCTTCCCCACCTATTACTTCTGATAAACCCTGATGAGAGCATGAACATGAATGAACAAATAAGGGTAAAATTAATCTGGGGCATTAACCCCCACCTTTGTCGGTCTTAACCCTAATTTAAGGAAATTAACCCGATTCGATCCGTGCATTCAAGTCGGTCTGGGTTCAGTCGAAAGCCGGCCAGATCAGACAGAAATGGGTCAGAACAGGGGCAGAAAAACCCTAGAGATAGGATTTCAGCCCACCTGTTGAGTAGCAAATTTGTACCCTCCTTTTGGGTTCCCAACAACCCTAAAGGTGATTCTCTTTTCAGATTTATTTTTGTAAATTTCGCCCTCGAAGGCAAGTTGTAAATATTGTTTTCAGTCCGACACTAAGGGCAGATGAAAGAGCAGATGAAAGAACAGATGAAAGAGCAGATGAAAGAACAGATGAAAGAAAAGGCCGGCTAAGACCTGAACATTTAAAGGACATAACCCTTAAAACCCCATAACTTGAATGCTTGGATTTGATTTTTGACTGCATAGACTGCTTAGGCATTGATTTGATTTTTGTATATCCTGTTGCATGCCTTAGACTAATTTAGAGTTTTTGGTGGAAAACCCTAAATTGACTTGGAATTTCAATCGGATAGTCGGCATGGCATCTTCATCCTCGACTGAGAGAGTTCGCTTCCCTAGGATAGAGAAGTGTGCCTTTGATACCCCTTGGATCCGTTCTTGGACAAAGCAATTACAAGGAGATGAGCAGATTCAGTGGGAACAGAAATACCACATGGGACAAACTCTGTCCCTGTTAAATGTGCCCATTAATTGGGACATGATTCAGGCGACCCTACCTTTCTGGGATCCCCAACTTTCACTCTTTAGGTTTGGAACTAATGAGTTGACACCTACAATTGAGGAATTTGAACTATTCCTCCGATTTCGTGACCATGGAGAGCCAGCTAGGCCAAGTCTCAAAGATAGCTACAAGAATGAGGCTTGTACTTTCTTTGGCCTACCAAGAGGAGAATTCCAGACTTTAGGAGGTGACCAAGCATTCACGCGGGTCTCTAAAACCTTCCTCGCTGAAAAGATAAGGGACAAAAAGCAGGAAAGACCCCGTGTTTGGTGGGACACCTTCACCCTCGTGGTTCTGTCACAACTCTTCTTTCCTACTGGGGGAGACACCATTAATTTGGCCCTCATGGAAATTGTGGACCAACTCCAAGTGAAATTCCGGATTGCACCATTAATCCTTGCTCAGCTATATCATGCCTTGACCATGACCAAGAACGGAACTAGGAGGTTTCAAGGATGCGCTCCTCTCCTACACATCTGGCTTCAAGATCACCTGATGGTTGCTGAACCTATCAGCCCACGTTATGGGTACGTCCGTGACAATGTCACATTGATGGCCCGAAGAGAGATTAGACCAGACTTACCCTCCAAAGAGGACTGGTTTGACTACTTTCTCCAACTAAAAGGAGAAACGGACATAAGATGGGGAGGCACATTTGACCAAACATATACCCCCGTCATAGCTTTCAGGAAAAGACATCGCCTAGCCTTGATAGGCTTAACCCATGCCATGCCATACTATCCGGTTCGAATTTTGAGACAGTTTGGGAAGTCTCAGGGAATACCGATCAAGGATGAGGCGGAAGGATTAACTGGCCCACTTACATGGGAATTGAAGAAAAAATTGGTGAAGGAATGGCAACACGTGCACATACTCCAAGAGGACATTTTCACTGCATCCGATGTTCGTAATTACGAACAGTGGATTGCTCGAGAAACTGGCCTAGACAGCCCACCTCCTCTCCATATCGTCACCTCTGACGATATCCCAGTTCCGCCCCCTGACACATACAGGGATAGGGTGGCCGAACTGCGGGAATCTCATTCTCGGATCCACCGTGCATACGTGGATTCCGAGCGTAAAAACAAGCAGGCCAGTGAGGCCCTTCAACAGCAGCTTGACACCATGCGCAGACGCGCAAAAGAGGACCGACGTCTGCGGAATAAACTTCTGCGTGCCTTGAAAAGGCGAGACGTGTCCTCTCATTTTGATGATGACCAACCTAGCTAGACTCTGGGTTTGTTTGTTTTGTTTAATTTTGAAATTACTTGTTCTGAATTTTGGTGTTGTACTTCTTTTTCCATAAAAAAAAAAAAAAAAAAAAAGTTTGTGCTAGATTTAATAAAGTCAATTAAGACATCCTCCCAATTCCTTTTTCAAGCAATCTGGCCCCAGAACTCTGAGGCGATCTGAGTAAAGAACTCGCCAAATCCTTTAACCCAAGGGTTCTGAATAAAGAACACCCAATTCTTACCAACTTCCCCATATTCAGAAATGATCAATTCCAAATTTAAGTCTTAAATCTTTAAGGGATCTGAATAAAGAACACCCAATTCAAAATTTTCAGGCGATCTGAGTAAAGAACTCGCCGAATTGTTTGAATCTATAAACTAAAGGGATCTAAATAAAGAACACCCCATTTTTACCATCAACTCTAAAACTTTCAGGCAATCTGAATAAAGAACTTGCCAAAAGAATTTTTAAAATCCAGGGATTCTGAGTAAAGAACACCCTGTCCTTGTCAACTTTCAAACCTTCAAGTCACAGACTCAAGACTTAAAACCCCAGGGTTCTGAATAAAGAACACCCTATCCCTTGAGCTCAGATCACACCCGTCTGATTTAAAAAGATCACACGGTCAGCCTATGGGGCACTGAAGCCACTGGTAATTAAACCAGAAAATTGGCAGAGGATCGTCCTGGCATAGCATACCCCGTTGTGTGGCACCAAGGTCAAGCAACTAAGCTAACGACTAAGGTACGCTCGGGTATCCCTAGCCGAACTCTTAGGGCACTAAAGCCACTGGTGTTTAAACCAGAAAATTGGCAGAGGATCGTCCTGGTATAGCCTTCCCCGTTGTGAGGCGTCAAAGTCAATGGTAATTAAACCAACGACTAGCTAAGACACGCCCGGGAACTACTAGCCGAAGTTAGGTGCTAAAACCATCAGAGATTAAACTGAAAATTGGTTAAGGTACACCTGGATGTTGCTGTTTAGCTCATCCCCTGCGGAGACTTAACATAGTCCAACCTCGTGATACTGAGCTCAAACCAACCCTTTAAATCAGGGTTCTCTTTCCCAACCGTTTGGCTAAAACAGACCAGTCTAAACCGGGTTCTCTTTCCTAACCATTTGGTTAAAATAGATCAGTTTAGGGTTCCCTTTCCCAGCCGTTTGGCTAAAACAGACCAGTCTAAACCGGGTTCTCTCTCCCAACCAGTTGGTTAAAATAGATCAGTCTAGAGTTCCCTTAATTCAAGTAAAACAATCTTTAAATTCATTTGGGTTCTCTTTCCCAACTATCCTAGGATAGTTAAAATAGATCTATAATCATTTAATTGATAATTTGACTGCATAAATCATGTAAAAATTGCACTAATTAATGATTGTTTCAAGCAGGTGCCAAAATTGCTTTCCGAAGCCCGTACCTGTTAAGATCCAGGAAAAGACTTGAAATGGAACAGTCAAGGGAACAGACCTCGCCCGGGCAGGACCAGGCAGAGTCCAGCCAGGCACAGACAGTGACTGATCTGCAACAGAGGATAGACAGCATGGGTACCATCATTCAGGAACTAATGACAGAATTGAGAGAACTCAGGATGGCTCCCCCTGCTGCACCAGTGACTCTGCAGCAACCAATTGTTCCACCACAGATGGATGCTCCACCACCATACCCTGCATACCCAGCTCCGTTGGTACCACCTCCACCTCCTCAAGCTGTCCCTCTTCCACAGATTATTGCGCCTGCCCAACTGGGACAAGAAGAGGAAGATTGGTATAGAACACAGCAGGCCCAGTTTGATGAAAAGATGGCAGCCACTAAATCAGAGGTAGATGCTTTGCGTGAAGAGCTGAAAAGCCTACGACCCAGTGCGGTCCCCATGGAGGCTACTTTAGACAGCCTCTGCTTCTTCTCCGATGTTCAACTTCCACCGAAATTTAAATGCCCTGACTTGCATCAGTTTGATGGCACCGGATGCCCGTTAAACCACCTAAGGTCATACTCTGGAGATATGTGTCAATATGCCAAAGATGAAAAAATTATGATACAGTTCTTTCAGAGGTCGCTGACAGGAGCAGCATATACTTGGTTTTGAGTCTGGACAAAACCAAGATTAAGACCTGGAATGATTTGGCCGCAGCATTCATTCAGCAGTACCGTTTGAACAGTCAGATTATGCAAACTAGGGCAGAACTGCAGAGGCTGACAAAGAAGAATCAGGAATCTGTACGGGAATATGCCAAACGTTGGAAAGAATTGGCCACACTAGTTCAACCCCCACTACTGGAACAGGAGATGACCTCCTTGTTCATTGCATCACTTGGACAGCCATTCTTTTCCTTGCTACTGGGGCAGAGTACTTCTAATTTCAATGACTTGATTCTGACGGCAGATAGAATTGAAGATGCTGTACGAGCTGGAAAGATAGATGGTAGTGGTCAGGGCCCTACACAGAGAAGGGTTGCGACAGGACAGAGTAACAGAAATCAGGGGCAAGAGCCCAGAAGGCAGGAGACCCAGGCTGTTAATTATGTACAGCCAACGCAGCCTTACCACATTTCTCAGAGGCCTGAAGGCCAGGGGCAACCCATGAGAAGAACTAGAGAAGAGGCGGAGGCAAGGATGAAGAGGGTGTTTACCCCGTTGCCTTACGCACCAGCAGAATTGTTGGCCACCCTGCTGAAGAAGGGGTACTTACAGATCAAGCCTCCAAATCCTCGAATGGTAAATTCACGAAACTATAATGCGGCAGAAAGATGTGAATACCATTCTGGAGCGCCCGGGCATTCCACTAATCGATGCTGGGACTTGAGGCATGATATACAGGATCTGATAGACAGTAAGAAGATCTCTGTAGAACCCCCAGCACCAGCAGCACCTACCCCTCCTACTGGTACAACCACTAACCCCCTCCCAGACCATAATAAGGCTTCTGGCAGCGGAACAGTACATCAGGTCATCAGTGACCAGGGCAATGAAGTACAGTTTGACCCCTCTTTGTTGATTGGGCGACCAGGGCAAATTGTCAGGATATACCTCCAGGAAGAGATAGTAAAACAACAAGTGTGCGTCATCAATGGAGATGATGACGAAGAAACCTTCTTGGGGTTCCCTCTGGTGCATTTCAACTTTCCCGAACCAGAGCCTTTCTATCCTCCACCCGTTCCAAACTCACCCCCACTAAACATCTTCGACATAATGAACCCATTCAATGAACCCGTGGACTTCCTACTAGAACCACCCACCCTTAACTTACACCAACTTCACCTTGACCCAACCTACTCCGCTGTGCCACCACCTTACCAATTCCTACCTATGTACCATGATTCCACCATCACTTCCACTGAAAGAGAAGTCGATCGGATCACCCGTTCCGGTCGATATATCAACCCTAACCCTCCACCTGCACCAGAGGGAGAAACTAGTGAAGAAAGAACAAGGAAAGAAAAAGGGAAGGATGTGGTTGCTGAATTGCCACAGACCCATAAAAAGAAAGGGAAGGCCCCAGAAGAAGAGATTGAAAAACTCCACTACAATGCCTTCACTCCGGAGTATGATCTAGTGCAGCAGTTGAATAAGACACCAGCCCAGATATCCATTATGCGTCTTTTGTTGGATTCAGACAAACATAAAGACGTACTCATGAAAATACTGGGTGATACTCATGTGCCTGACGACATCAGCCCTGAGCAGCTGGAGACAGTAATGTCTATAATTGCTACACCAGAAGCAATTTCATTCTCCTCAACAGACTTGCCCCCTGAAGGTTATAACCATACAGAGCCCCTGTTTATCACTGTAAGATGCTCCGACTTAATGGTAAGACGGGTCATGATCGATAACGGGTCAGCTCTGAATATCTGCCCAATCAGGACCTTCCACAGTCTGCAGCTGAACGCTGAGTTGATCAAACCCAGCTCCAACAATGTCCGCGGGTTTGACAATGCCAAGAAGGATTCCCTTGGGGAAGTTACTCTGGAAATTACAATTGCTGAAAGGGCCTTCTTCATCACCTTTGAATTGATGGATATCAATGCCTCCTTTAATTTGCTGATTGGAAGACCTTGGTTACACCAAGCAGGGGCAGTCCCATCCACCTTACATCGAATGATCCGATTTATTTCGGGAAATCAATTGATTACGGTGCATGCAGAAAATCACAGAGAATTTGAGCAAGGAGGGGTACCTGTGATTGATTATGAACTGCCTACTTCCCTGAACTTCCAAGCCATTGAAATGGTGCAGATAAACAGCATTCCTACTCCTCTGCAATCAGACTTGTCCCGCAGAAGGAAAAGGAAGAGTATGTTTGGTGCTGCTGAATGCGCCGACTGGGGCCTCCGAGTAGGAGATGGACTGGGCAAATATAAGCAAGGCATCAAGTCTGCAATCCAGCCATGTGACAAATCTGTGGGCTTTGGACTGGGATTTGTTCCTGAACCCGAAGATTATGCCAGGCTATTTGGCAGAAAAGCTGAACGGAAGAGGGCACGAGCAGAAGGAAGAGACCCAAATTGGCCCATCTGTGTACAGGGCCAATTATATCATCACTTTGCCAATATGGAGAAGGAAGCTGCACAAGCCATTCAGAACATAGTCCCCCAGGGATGGGGCGATGAGTTCAATAATCCAGTTGAGCAAGCGGAAGCTGACTATCTGCAAAGGATATGGGATGAACCTCCCTTGCCCCAGGAGACAGTTACAGAAGAAAATTCAGAAGCTCTCAGTGGGATGATGAAAGAACTGTCTGCTTTGTTCTCTTGGCAGTCAGTTGACACCGAAAAACCAGCTATCCCAGAAGAAGCATTTGCCTATCCATCAGATAATGTCGAAGCACCACCAACTGAGGCTGAAGAAGAAGAACCAGCTCACTACATCTACATGATGGAAAGCCAGGATAGTTCAGGAGAACCCACTCCAAGGCAAAGGTCTCCCCCACCTCCTATATGCATTGTACACCCAAGTACCAGGGATGGTCTAGGTCAGATGTTCCAGAATATGCCCCAAGTACTGGGACTGCCCACTGAGCTGGCTTACCATGAAACTTATGGTAACTGGGCCCCTGACGAACATTCTTCCAGCAAGAGGGATGACTCATCAGGAAAATCTGTAACCAAGGCATTGCCTAAGGTGGAACCACCCAACGAAGTCACTATTCGGGTACCAGGGACTGTCATCCGCCGCGGGGTATGGATCAGTGTATCATCAGAGGATTCGAGTCAGAATCAGCCAAAGAAGGGCACAACTAATGACCCCATCTGCATCTCCTCTGACAGCAGCATCAGCATGATACAGACTGGGAAGGTGAATGCAGTGACGGCTGTAACCAAAGACAAGCACGCATTGCAGAACTGGAGTTCGACGCCACTTGCCACTCGCAAAGCCGAACTACCACAGGGAGTTTCTTCCACTTCCGAAATTCCCCCTGTAGATATTGCTGCACTTTTTAATAAATGCGTGAAGTCTTTTGATTATTTTTCTGTTTCTGTGAATAATTCTGCAAATAAGCAAACCCAACATCGCAACCTCAGTGTCAATCTCGACGCACACCCGAAAAATTCGGAGCACGAGATAGATAATCAGGCTGCCAAAATCAAACAAAAACAAAAAGGTCAAAAAGAACAAAAAGAAATCCATAGTGTCGAACAGGAATTAGATAACGACACTTGCTCATCACAGCCCAATGATTCAGAAATTATCCCCAGTGATCCTTATGAACTTGAGGATAATGATGAATCATGGGAGACCCCACCTGAAATCCAATTTGCCCTGGACAGGCATGAAAAAGGTCTCCAGGCTAACATTGAGGAAACTGAACCTATCAATATAGGTGACACAGCACAACCAAGGATTCTCCAAGTTGGTAAAAAGCTGTCTCAATTACAGAAAACACAGATAACTGATTTTCTAAAATCCTACATTGATGTGTTTGCATGGTCATATGAGGATATGCCTGGGTTAGACATGGATTTAGTTGTGCACCGGTTACCTATAAAGTCTGAGGCCACACCAGTGAAGCAAAAACTCAGACGCATGAAACCAGAATGGGCCCTGAAGATCAAAGAAGAGATCACCAAGCAGTTAAAAGCTGGGTTCTTGAAAGTTACAGATTACCCAGAATGGTTAGCAAACATTGTGCCAGTCCCCAAGAAAGATGGAAGGGTCAGGATGTGTGTCGATTACAGGGATCTGAACAAGGCAAGCCCGAAAGATGACTTCCCGCTGCCACACATTGACATATTGGTTGACAATACGGCAACCCATTCCATGTTCTCCTTCATGGATGGATTCTCCGGGTACAATCAGATAAGGATGGCACCTGAAGACATGGAAAAGACATCTTTTATCACACACTGGGGCACGTACTGCTACAAAGTGATGCCATTCGGATTGAAAAATGCAGGCGCCACATACCAGCGAGCAATGACTTTGCTATTCCATGATCTAATGCACAAAGAAATGGAAGTATATGTGGATGATATGATTGCAAAATCAAAAGAAGAGGAAAATCATTTGGTGAACCTTGAAAAGGTGTTTGATAGGCTCAAGGAATGCAAGCTCAGGCTGAACCCGAATAAGTGTGTATTCAGAGTTACTTCAGGGAAGCTACTTGGATTCATCGTTGGGAAACGAGGAATTGAAGTGGACCCAGTCAAAGTGAAAGCAATTCTGGATATGCCTCCCCCATCCACAGAGAAAGAAGTAAGAGGTTTCCTTGGTAGATTACAGTACATCAGTCGGTTCATAGCACAGATGACTCCTGTGTGCGAACCGATATTCAAATTGCTAAAAAAGGATAACCCTGTGATCTGGAATGAAGATTGCCAAGAAGCATTTGACAAAATCAAGGCCTATTTGATGAGTCCACCAACTTTAGTTCCCCCTGTATCTGGACGACCCCTAATCATGTATTTATCAGTCACAGAAACGGCAGCCGGATGTGTCCTAGGGCAGCATGACGATACAGGAAAAAAGGAACAAGCAATTTATTATCTGAGCAAGAAATTTACCAATTATGAAGTAAGATATACGTTGCTTGAGAAGACCTGTGGCGCGTTGGTATGGGCAGCTCAGAAGTTCCGGCACTACCTTCTCAGTCATACTGTCTTTTTGATCTCAGATGCAGATCCCTTGAAGTACATTTTTGAAAAGCCAATCTCTACTGGAAGGATAGCCAAGTGGCAGGTTATCTTATCTCAGTATGACATTGTCTACACCACGAGAAAGGCAATAAAGGGACAGGCAGTAGCGGATCACCTGGCGGAACACCCTATACCCGACTATCAGCCTCTTATCACTGGATTGCCGGATGATGAAGTAATGTGTGCCGAGTCAGTAGAAAAGGAAGCCAGATGGCAAATGTTCTTCGATGGGGCCGTCAACGTCAATGGGAAAGGGATTGGAGCAGTAATCATTTCCCCAGAAGGAGTCCATCATCCAATAGCAGCCAAACTCTTGTTCGATTGCACTAACAACATGGCAGAATACGAAGCATGTGTGTTAGGCTTGCGAGCCGCAATTGAAATGAATATCCAAGAGTTAAAAGTTTATGGTGATTCCTGTCTAATCATCTACCAAGTAATGGGAGATTGGCGGACTAAGGATCCAAAGTTGGTGCCATATCAGGAACTGATTAAGGAATTGGAAGAACAGTTCAAAAACGTGACATTTGATTATATGCCACGAGACAGGAATCAGTTTGCAGATGCCCTGGCAACACTAGCATCTATGGCAACCATCACTGGTGACACTTGGGTACAACCGTTGGAGATAGAGGTGCGGCAAGCTCCTGTCTACTGTTTTAATGTTGAAAGGAGCAAACCAAAAGGGGAACCCTGGTATACAGACATAATGAGGTACCTGAGAAACAGGACTTTGCCAGAGAATGCTACAGGCGCACGATTCAGAAACTGGCAGGACAGTTCTTCCTCAGTGGAGACAAGCTATACAAAAAGTCCTATAATGATTCATTGCTGCTATGTGTAACAGAAAAAGAGGCACAACAGCTGGTTGATGAAGTCCATGGGGGACAATGTGGCGCACATATGAATGGGCACATGCTAGCAAGGAAGATCTTGAGAATGGGCTATTACTGGTTGACTATGGAACATGATTGCCATATCCATGTAAGGAAGTGCCAGTTATGCCAAGTTTATGCTGACAATATTCATGCACCGCCCAACACTTTGTACTCAATGACTTCTCCTTGGCCCTTCGCCATCTGGGGAATTGATATGATTGGAGAAATACACCCGAAGGCATCAAATGGGCATCGATTCATCTTGGTTGCAATAGACTATTTTACCAAGTGGGTAGAGGCCGTGTCCTTTGCAGAAGTCAAGGGGTCCCATGTGCTGAAATTCATCAGAAATAATATTGTTTGTCGCTACGGTGTGCCTGAAGCACTGATCACAGACAATGCCAAGAATTTGAACAATAAGGACATGGACAAGATGTGCGAAGATTTGAAGATCAGGCATTTAAACTCTACAGTATATCGGCCCAAGATGAATGGAGCAGTAGAGGCTGCCAACAAAAATCTGAAGAAGATATTGGAAAAGATGGTAGTCACCTACAGAGACTGGCATGAGAAGCTGCCCTATGCTTTGCATGCATATCGGACCTCAATCAGGGTCTCAACCGGAGCAACTCCTTTCTCTCTTGTATATGGAATGGAGGCAGTCCTTCCCGTGGAAGTGCAGATCCCTTCGCTCAGAATCCTGAAGGAAGCAGAAGTTGATGACATTGAATGGGAAGAATCAAGGTTTGACCAGTTGCAGTTGCTTGATGAGAAAAGGATTAAGGCTTTGTGCCATGGACAACTCTATCAGCAAAGAATAGCACGAGCTTATAACAAGAAAATGATACCACGACACTTCAAGGTGGGAAACATTGTTATGAAGAAGATATTCCCCCACCAAGAAGACAATAGAGGGAAATTCAAGCCAAATTATGAAGGACCGTTCATAGTACACAAAGTTCTGTCCAGAGGAGCACTAATCCTACAAGAGATGGACGGAACTATTTTTCCTGAGCCAATAAATGCAGATGCAGTCAAACTGTATTATCCTTGAGATCATTCCAATTGGGAAATGAAGAGAGGCCGTCTTTGACTCTCCCCCAAACCTGTAAATCCTTTCAAGTACCCTAAAAAGTTTCCCCTAGTTAGACACTTTTGAGCCTAACAATTTCTTTTCTGAACCTAGTACAGGTGTTCCTTCACACCAAAAAAAAAAAAAAAAAAAAGAGCAATTGCGAAGAAAATCAAGAAAAAAAAGCAATTGCGAAGAAAATCAAGAAAAGAAAGCAATTGCGAAGAAAATCAAGAAAAAAGAGCAATTGCGAAGAAAATCAAGAAAAAGAAGAAAAGAAAAATATGGGAAATATGAACCCCACACCAAAGAAATAAGCCAGGATGTAAGCCCCAACAATAAAAGGAGCACTGTACAGACCTATAAAATCACAACCTTCTTGTGCCACTTATCTTTCTTTCAAAACCCCGGCCTAGCCTACATTTCGTCCTACCTCAAAGACCTCTCGGATCCCAAAGTGAATGATCTTGAGCAAAACAGTCAAATCTGCGTTTCTGGTAATGACGGAATTGGATTCTCCCTGAAAGGACCAGACATGGTGAAAACCCAAAAAGGGCACTATGTGCAAAAAGGGTCAGTCGTGGTAAAAAAAAAAAAAAAAAAAGTGGGGAATTGGTCATGCCTTGATTAGAAAGGAAAATGCAGTAAAAACAGGAACAGGATGAACAATGCATTGAGTGGGGACAGCCAAAAGACCTGAAGGGCTCAGATTGGCAGACTGTGTTTGAGTCAACGCTCCAAGGCCTATGATGACAAGACTAAAAATACCAAGCGCTCTAATCTATGTCTGATTTAAGGATTGACTTTTGTGATAATTGCAGGCACAAACACACACTACCACATCTGCGTTTTTCCGTAATTATTCTGCTTAACTACTCTTGGAATTTCCCCACCTGTGTTGCTAACTCGTGAAGAAGGGTTCATTGCCTTAATCAATAGCCCCTTTTGATTGTGATGAATGAAAGGCTTAAAAAGAGACAAACCTTGCATATCCCTAGCAGATCGAGCACTGACATTTTTGCTCTTTGTATAGGTCCAAAGAAGGAAGAAGAAAGATGCAAGATGAACTCGAGAAGGATACTTTGATCCTTCATTCCCCAACAGAGGCTTCTTCCCTTTCATCCCCAGCGGAGTTCGGAAGAAAGAAGATTGTTAAGATCTTTAGACCCTCCAACAAAACTTCAAAACCAAAGAGGGACATCACAATAATCCCCAGAGAGTCATCTAGACAGATCATGCTCCCACCAGATCCCCCAGTAGAGTAACTCTTGAATGGAAAAGAAGCTCTAATGCCTCGGCAAGAGAAAGAACCTGGCAAGAAGAAGCAACAAGGAAGAGCAATAATGGGCCAATTCGCCCCTTCTTGTAAATTTTGATTCTCACTTTTGTAAATAGCATAAGCTAGAGTAGGCGTGTGGTCTCCGAGATGATGGACAGCAGCGCAGAAGCTTCCTCCCGTCCTCTCACCTTCACTCCCAGTCCCTAACCTTGGCCTGATAACCTATTTTTTCCAAAAAAAAAAAAAACTGAAGTCAATAAAAACTTTAAAGGAACAAACAAAAAGAAAAGAACATTGTTAAGTGCCTTGCATCAACGCCGAAACAGGCTGATGAGCTCAGATTTAACTCTATCCTTTTCAAAAACAGAAAACTAAGGAACACCCTTATTCAAACCCGAAAGAGGGTATAGGGATTCCAAAGTCAGGAAGTGATACCAGACATCTGACACTTCCCTTTCATTAAAAACAAATTCAGTGATTGAGCTCGTCGACCATGTCGACAGAAATGCAAGGTGCAAAAATAAGGTTCTTTTTCTTCTTTGCCGTTCATCCCCTAAGGTGACTCCAGCAAAGAGGGGCAGCTGTAGACACCTGATTTTTGCACCCCTAAAATGGCAAAAAATGAAAAGTCAAACTAAAAGTCAAACCCTGAGGGGGTCAAAAATTGACTTTTTGATTCAAGTAAATTTGGCCATCAAACTTCATATCATTGAAAAGAATATGTCGACACGATTCCAACGCAACTGAATTTGCTGGAATCGGAGTCCAGGTGAGAAAAATATGACCCGGTCAAACTTCCAGAAAGCAAAAAGTTGACTTTTTGCTCGACCCCAATTCAGCTGCCAAACTTGATCCCAATGGATAGGTGGTTCCGAGTTGATTCCAACGACACTAAGTTTGTTGAAATCGGACACCGGACGAAGAAGTTATGAGCAGTTGAAGTTTCAGGAAAAAACTGCCCATGTGGCAAAAAGGCAGCAAAAATGGACTAAACCAATAAAATAAATAAGATAAATGTGTTTAATAATATTTTAATAAAGAGAATCTCGCTTTTTTAATAAAATAATCGAAAAATCGGATAAAAATCCTGCAATAAGCCAAATTGAATAAAGGTTTGAAATCCACACATTTTTAAAACGTGCGGGACCGTATTTACATTACGGGCAGGGCATGCCCGTATTTAAAGTACGGGCACGCTTCTAGAAGGAAGCCACGCGTCGCCGTACGGCGGAACACGCGTCCCGTACGGCCGAATCTGCGATAATTGCAAATATTCGTTTTTCACCCGTATTTGAATTACGGGCAAGGCACGCCCGTACTTGAAGTACGGGCAAGGCACGCCCGTAGTTCAAATACGGGCACGGGATTTTTGCCTATAAATAGAGAGGCCACCCCCCTTCATTTGGAGAAGCCATCCTCTTTGGCCTACCCCCTCTCCCTCCTGGTATACTTCACGACCCTATGCTGCCCAACCATCTCCACTCCAACACCCACACTCTTTTTATACCCAAACTACCCCTATACCCTATGACAACCCCAAAACCATGCCCAAATACCCTTTAGTTTGATCTTAAACCATCCACATTAACCAAGCCCTTCCCACTTCATCCCAGCAAGTTTGAGAGGACGCGGAAGCGCTGCCCAACTCTTTGGAGAACCACAAAAGCCAACAAAACAAACTAACTGCATTGTAAGTATACTATTCTCTCAAATTTGAATAAATTTAGCTTATTCCATTGTCTTCTTTACTCACCTTTTTTTTTATCACTATATCACTAACCTGTTTGCTGTTTTGGATGACATGAGAGATGTCATATGAATTCAGAAGTAAAACCATTGCCAAAAAGGAAGAAAAGAAAGTTTTTTTAAGAACAAAAATGATTATTTCTAATCCCTTAATATGAAAGGATCAAGCTTTTTTTCTTAAGGACACCTAATATCCCCTGCAAATCATCCATTTCCCCTCTTAAGAAGCAGCTATGAACAATTAGCAAAGGGGTTGATCTTCCAGCAAAGAACCCAAGGAAAAAGAAGAAGAAAAATCAGGCCTTTTAGGCCAATTGAAGGCTACAAGGGAATTCGAAGGGCCTAGAAGCACCAGTGAATGTTACCAGAAGACCCAAGAAAGCCGCCGGAATGACCCCAGAAAGAATCGGCAGCAAACGGGCAAACTGAGTTGCGCCCGTAAACTCAGGCCGGTCCAGCCTGGACCGTGTTTGTTTCACGGACAGGCGGGACCGGAATCCATTCACGGTCAGGCTGGACCGCAGAGCAAACACGGGCGAAATGTGAAATAATGTAAAATTTGTCATTTCTTGGTTCAGTTGGACCTGATCCGGTCTAAGCCGACTAGAACCATCCTTTTAAAACATTTGGGCTACCTTAAGCCCATTTTTGACTTTGGGCCTAGATAGGCCCACCAAGATTCCCTTGGGCCCACTTGTGAGGCCCACTTCTGACCGGCCCAAACCCGGCCCGTTTTCAATAAGACGGGCCCAGGCCACTAGACTTTGGCTAATGGGCCCATTCCAAGCCCACTAAGCCCAAACTAAAATTGTAAATATGTAAAACTTAATAAAATAACCAAATGGGTTACCCAATAACCCAACTGGGCCCCAGGCCCAACCATGGCAGCCCACGGGTCTTCCAACGAGACCCGGGTCCGACCCACTTCACTTAAATAAATAAAAAGATAAAATCAAATAAAAAGGGACCCATACCTTCAGAGGGCCCCGCCAGACCTAACAAGGCAGCATGCTGGCCTAGGAAAAGGGTGAATTGACTCAAAAACCAGGGAGACCCGAGGGACCCGTCAAACCGACGGGGCGGACCGGGGTGTCTTTAGGACTTCCCCGGATCGTAACCGAGGACTTAGCTAGAACTCTGAAAAGCCGCAGACCAGACTTAGACCCGGTTAGGGCAAAACCGTGTCTGCCTGCACTCTCAGGCAGTGGCGACTCCGAATGTCCCGAGGCACGCGCCAAAGGTGCGCCCGGTGTGCGATCTAGGCCAGGTTCAGGTGCGCACAGCTTGGCGACTCTGCTGGGGATTCCCTCAACCCAGTCGGACCCTGGTTATCAAATGAGTCAACTAGGTGGATATAAGCAAATTTAGGAAGTACTTTTTGTCCAACTTTAGTAAAGTATGGAACTCATGTAATTACATGATATTGGGGGATCCTGTCAAACGGACATGATAATCGCCTAAGGCAAGTGGTTTTTAACAGGGACCGATGTGACCCGCCCACTTACCTGGGGATCCACCCAGACATTGTATTACATACTGTTCTGCACTTTTACTATAAATGTGACATTAAGGAACCCTTTGTTGGCCCTTATCCGAGAATCACCTGATTAGACACAGCACTCTGACCCACTGCACACATGAACACTTCACTACACCGTGAATGAATATTTAATTGCATGGGGTGACATGCACGAGGGAGTCTGCATGGGTGATTCGAACAGAATGATCTCTGGATAACTGTGAATGCTCTTCTTAACCAAAACCTAGATCTCTCTAGCAGCCACCCTTCTTCAATCGAGAAACTTACTTTTGGGATGGTATTAGCCCTACGCTCCCGTGGCTTGCCGGGGAAAGCAGGGTAAACCCATCTCCCCAGGTTTCTAGATTCTTCAAGCGCCATTGGTTTCTTGCCATGGTACGCGAAGGATCTAGTACTTGGCTCAGACCCTTGAAGGCAGGCGCCTTGGGCTGGGTATCCTTCCCCACCTATTACTTCTGATAAACCCTGATGAGAGCATGAACATGAATGAACAAATAAGGGTAAAATTAATCTGGGGCATTAACCCCCACCTTTGTCGGTCTTAACCCTAATTTAAGGAAATTAACCCGATTCGATCCGTGCATTCAAGTCGGTCTGGGTTCAGTCGAAAGCCGGCCAGATCAGACAGAAATGGGTCAGAACAGGGGCAGAAAAACCCTAGAGATAGGATTTCAGCCCACCTGTTGAGTAGCAAATTTGTACCCTCCTTTTGGGTTCCCAACAACCCTAAAGGTGATTCTCTTTTCAGATTTATTTTTGTAAATTTCGCCCTCGAAGGCAAGTTGTAAATATTGTTTTCAGTCCGACACTAAGGGCAGATGAAAGAGCAGATGAAAGAACAGATGAAAGAGCAGATGAAAGAACAGATGAAAGAAAAGGCCGGCTAAGACCTGAACATTTAAAGGACATAACCCTTAAAACCCCATAACTTGAATGCTTGGATTTGATTTTTGACTGCATAGACTGCTTAGGCATTGATTTGATTTTTGTATATCCTGTTGCATGCCTTAGACTAATTTAGAGTTTTTGGTGGAAAACCCTAAATTGACTTGGAATTTCAATCGGATAGTCGGCATGGCATCTTCATCCTCGACTGAGAGAGTTCGCTTCCCTAGGATAGAGAAGTGTGCCTTTGATACCCCTTGGATCCGTTCTTGGACAAAGCAATTACAAGGAGATGAGCAGATTCAGTGGGAACAGAAATACCACATGGGACAAACTCTGTCCCTGTTAAATGTGCCCATTAATTGGGACATGATTCAGGCGACCCTACCTTTCTGGGATCCCCAACTTTCACTCTTTAGGTTTGGAACTAATGAGTTGACACCTACAATTGAGGAATTTGAACTATTCCTCCGATTTCGTGACCATGGAGAGCCAGCTAGGCCAAGTCTCAAAGATAGCTACAAGAATGAGGCTTGTACTTTCTTTGGCCTACCAAGAGGAGAATTCCAGACTTTAGGAGGTGACCAAGCATTCACGCGGGTCTCTAAAACCTTCCTCGCTGAAAAGATAAGGGACAAAAAGCAGGAAAGACCCCGTGTTTGGTGGGACACCTTCACCCTCGTGGTTCTGTCACAACTCTTCTTTCCTACTGGGGGAGACACCATTAATTTGGCCCTCATGGAAATTGTGGACCAACTCCAAGTGAAATTCCGGATTGCACCATTAATCCTTGCTCAGCTATATCATGCCTTGACCATGACCAAGAACGGAACTAGGAGGTTTCAAGGATGCGCTCCTCTCCTACACATCTGGCTTCAAGATCACCTGATGGTTGCTGAACCTATCAGCCCACGTTATGGGTACGTCCGTGACAATGTCACATTGATGGCCCGAAGAGAGATTAGACCAGACTTACCCTCCAAAGAGGACTGGTTTGACTACTTTCTCCAACTAAAAGGAGAAACGGACATAAGATGGGGAGGCACATTTGACCAAACATATACCCCCGTCATAGCTTTCAGGAAAAGACATCGCCTAGCCTTGATAGGCTTAACCCATGCCATGCCATACTATCCGGTTCGAATTTTGAGACAGTTTGGGAAGTCTCAGGGAATACCGATCAAGGATGAGGCGGAAGGATTAACTGGCCCACTTACATGGGAATTGAAGAAAAAATTGGTGAAGGAATGGCAACACGTGCACATACTCCAAGAGGACATTTTCACTGCATCCGATGTTCGTAATTACGAACAGTGGATTGCTCGAGAAACTGGCCTAGACAGCCCACCTCCTCTCCATATCGTCACCTCTGACGATATCCCAGTTCCGCCCCCTGACACATACAGGGATAGGGTGGCCGAACTGCGGGAATCTCATTCTCGGATCCACCGTGCATACGTGGATTCCGAGCGTAAAAACAAGCAGGCCAGTGAGGCCCTTCAACAGCAGCTTGACACCATGCGCAGACGCGCAAAAGAGGACCGACGTCTGCGGAATAAACTTCTGCGTGCCTTGAAAAGGCGAGACGTGTCCTCTCATTTTGATGATGACCAACCTAGCTAGACTCTGGGTTTGTTTGTTTTGTTTAATTTTGAAATTACTTGTTCTGAATTTTGGTGTTGTACTTCTTTTTCCATAAAAAAAAAAAAAAAAAAAAAGTTTGTGCTAGATTTAATAAAGTCAATTAAGACATCCTCCCAATTCCTTTTTCAAGCAATCTGGCCCCAGAACTCTGAGGCGATCTGAGTAAAGAACTCGCCAAATCCTTTAACCCAAGGGTTCTGAATAAAGAACACCCAATTCTTACCAACTTCCCCATATTCAGAAATGATCAATTCCAAATTTAAGTCTTAAATCTTTAAGGGATCTGAATAAAGAACACCCAATTCAAAATTTTCAGGCGATCTGAGTAAAGAACTCGCCGAATTGTTTGAATCTATAAACTAAAGGGATCTAAATAAAGAACACCCCATTTTTACCATCAACTCTAAAACTTTCAGGCAATCTGAATAAAGAACTTGCCAAAAGAATTTTTAAAATCCAGGGATTCTGAGTAAAGAACACCCTGTCCTTGTCAACTTTCAAACCTTCAAGTCACAGACTCAAGACTTAAAACCCCAGGGTTCTGAATAAAGAACACCCTATCCCTTGAGCTCAGATCACACCCGTCTGATTTAAAAAGATCACACGGTCAGCCTATGGGGCACTGAAGCCACTGGTAATTAAACCAGAAAATTGGCAGAGGATCGTCCTGGCATAGCATACCCCGTTGTGTGGCACCAAGGTCAAGCAACTAAGCTAACGACTAAGGTACGCTCGGGTATCCCTAGCCGAACTCTTAGGGCACTAAAGCCACTGGTGTTTAAACCAGAAAATTGGCAGAGGATCGTCCTGGTATAGCCTTCCCCGTTGTGAGGCGTCAAAGTCAATGGTAATTAAACCAACGACTAGCTAAGACACGCCCGGGAACTACTAGCCGAAGTTAGGTGCTAAAACCATCAGAGATTAAACTGAAAATTGGTTAAGGTACACCTGGATGTTGCTGTTTAGCTCATCCCCTGCGGAGACTTAACATAGTCCAACCTCGTGATACTGAGCTCAAACCAACCCTTTAAATCAGGGTTCTCTTTCCCAACCGTTTGGCTAAAACAGACCAGTCTAAACCGGGTTCTCTTTCCTAACCATTTGGTTAAAATAGATCAGTTTAGGGTTCCCTTTCCCAGCCGTTTGGCTAAAACAGACCAGTCTAAACCGGGTTCTCTCTCCCAACCAGTTGGTTAAAATAGATCAGTCTAGAGTTCCCTTAATTCAAGTAAAACAATCTTTAAATTCATTTGGGTTCTCTTTCCCAACTATCCTAGGATAGTTAAAATAGATCTATAATCATTTAATTGATAATTTGACTGCATAAATCATGTAAAAATTGCACTAATTAATGATTGTTTCAAGCAGGTGCCAAAATTGCTTTCCGAAGCCCGTACCTGTTAAGATCCAGGAAAAGACTTGAAATGGAACAGTCAAGGGAACAGACCTCGCCCGGGCAGGACCAGGCAGAGTCCAGCCAGGCACAGACAGTGACTGATCTGCAACAGAGGATAGACAGCATGGGTACCATCATTCAGGAACTAATGACAGAATTGAGAGAACTCAGGATGGCTCCCCCTGCTGCACCAGTGACTCTGCAGCAACCAATTGTTCCACCACAGATGGATGCTCCACCACCATACCCTGCATACCCAGCTCCGTTGGTACCACCTCCACCTCCTCAAGCTGTCCCTCTTCCACAGATTATTGCGCCTGCCCAACTGGGACAAGAAGAGGAAGATTGGTATAGAACACAGCAGGCCCAGTTTGATGAAAAGATGGCAGCCACTAAATCAGAGGTAGATGCTTTGCGTGAAGAGCTGAAAAGCCTACGACCCAGTGCGGTCCCCATGGAGGCTACTTTAGACAGCCTCTGCTTCTTCTCCGATGTTCAACTTCCACCGAAATTTAAATGCCCTGACTTGCATCAGTTTGATGGCACCGGATGCCCGTTAAACCACCTAAGGTCATACTCTGGAGATATGTGTCAATATGCCAAAGATGAAAAAATTATGATACAGTTCTTTCAGAGGTCGCTGACAGGAGCAGCATATACTTGGTTTTGAGTCTGGACAAAACCAAGATTAAGACCTGGAATGATTTGGCCGCAGCATTCATTCAGCAGTACCGTTTGAACAGTCAGATTATGCAAACTAGGGCAGAACTGCAGAGGCTGACAAAGAAGAATCAGGAATCTGTACGGGAATATGCCAAACGTTGGAAAGAATTGGCCACACTAGTTCAACCCCCACTACTGGAACAGGAGATGACCTCCTTGTTCATTGCATCACTTGGACAGCCATTCTTTTCCTTGCTACTGGGGCAGAGTACTTCTAATTTCAATGACTTGATTCTGACGGCAGATAGAATTGAAGATGCTGTACGAGCTGGAAAGATAGATGGTAGTGGTCAGGGCCCTACACAGAGAAGGGTTGCGACAGGACAGAGTAACAGAAATCAGGGGCAAGAGCCCAGAAGGCAGGAGACCCAGGCTGTTAATTATGTACAGCCAACGCAGCCTTACCACATTTCTCAGAGGCCTGAAGGCCAGGGGCAACCCATGAGAAGAACTAGAGAAGAGGCGGAGGCAAGGATGAAGAGGGTGTTTACCCCGTTGCCTTACGCACCAGCAGAATTGTTGGCCACCCTGCTGAAGAAGGGGTACTTACAGATCAAGCCTCCAAATCCTCGAATGGTAAATTCACGAAACTATAATGCGGCAGAAAGATGTGAATACCATTCTGGAGCGCCCGGGCATTCCACTAATCGATGCTGGGACTTGAGGCATGATATACAGGATCTGATAGACAGTAAGAAGATCTCTGTAGAACCCCCAGCACCAGCAGCACCTACCCCTCCTACTGGTACAACCACTAACCCCCTCCCAGACCATAATAAGGCTTCTGGCAGCGGAACAGTACATCAGGTCATCAGTGACCAGGGCAATGAAGTACAGTTTGACCCCTCTTTGTTGATTGGGCGACCAGGGCAAATTGTCAGGATATACCTCCAGGAAGAGATAGTAAAACAACAAGTGTGCGTCATCAATGGAGATGATGACGAAGAAACCTTCTTGGGGTTCCCTCTGGTGCATTTCAACTTTCCCGAACCAGAGCCTTTCTATCCTCCACCCGTTCCAAACTCACCCCCACTAAACATCTTCGACATAATGAACCCATTCAATGAACCCGTGGACTTCCTACTAGAACCACCCACCCTTAACTTACACCAACTTCACCTTGACCCAACCTACTCCGCTGTGCCACCACCTTACCAATTCCTACCTATGTACCATGATTCCACCATCACTTCCACTGAAAGAGAAGTCGATCGGATCACCCGTTCCGGTCGATATATCAACCCTAACCCTCCACCTGCACCAGAGGGAGAAACTAGTGAAGAAAGAACAAGGAAAGAAAAAGGGAAGGATGTGGTTGCTGAATTGCCACAGACCCATAAAAAGAAAGGGAAGGCCCCAGAAGAAGAGATTGAAAAACTCCACTACAATGCCTTCACTCCGGAGTATGATCTAGTGCAGCAGTTGAATAAGACACCAGCCCAGATATCCATTATGCGTCTTTTGTTGGATTCAGACAAACATAAAGACGTACTCATGAAAATACTGGGTGATACTCATGTGCCTGACGACATCAGCCCTGAGCAGCTGGAGACAGTAATGTCTATAATTGCTACACCAGAAGCAATTTCATTCTCCTCAACAGACTTGCCCCCTGAAGGTTATAACCATACAGAGCCCCTGTTTATCACTGTAAGATGCTCCGACTTAATGGTAAGACGGGTCATGATCGATAACGGGTCAGCTCTGAATATCTGCCCAATCAGGACCTTCCACAGTCTGCAGCTGAACGCTGAGTTGATCAAACCCAGCTCCAACAATGTCCGCGGGTTTGACAATGCCAAGAAGGATTCCCTTGGGGAAGTTACTCTGGAAATTACAATTGCTGAAAGGGCCTTCTTCATCACCTTTGAATTGATGGATATCAATGCCTCCTTTAATTTGCTGATTGGAAGACCTTGGTTACACCAAGCAGGGGCAGTCCCATCCACCTTACATCGAATGATCCGATTTATTTCGGGAAATCAATTGATTACGGTGCATGCAGAAAATCACAGAGAATTTGAGCAAGGAGGGGTACCTGTGATTGATTATGAACTGCCTACTTCCCTGAACTTCCAAGCCATTGAAATGGTGCAGATAAACAGCATTCCTACTCCTCTGCAATCAGACTTGTCCCGCAGAAGGAAAAGGAAGAGTATGTTTGGTGCTGCTGAATGCGCCGACTGGGGCCTCCGAGTAGGAGATGGACTGGGCAAATATAAGCAAGGCATCAAGTCTGCAATCCAGCCATGTGACAAATCTGTGGGCTTTGGACTGGGATTTGTTCCTGAACCCGAAGATTATGCCAGGCTATTTGGCAGAAAAGCTGAACGGAAGAGGGCACGAGCAGAAGGAAGAGACCCAAATTGGCCCATCTGTGTACAGGGCCAATTATATCATCACTTTGCCAATATGGAGAAGGAAGCTGCACAAGCCATTCAGAACATAGTCCCCCAGGGATGGGGCGATGAGTTCAATAATCCAGTTGAGCAAGCGGAAGCTGACTATCTGCAAAGGATATGGGATGAACCTCCCTTGCCCCAGGAGACAGTTACAGAAGAAAATTCAGAAGCTCTCAGTGGGATGATGAAAGAACTGTCTGCTTTGTTCTCTTGGCAGTCAGTTGACACCGAAAAACCAGCTATCCCAGAAGAAGCATTTGCCTATCCATCAGATAATGTCGAAGCACCACCAACTGAGGCTGAAGAAGAAGAACCAGCTCACTACATCTACATGATGGAAAGCCAGGATAGTTCAGGAGAACCCACTCCAAGGCAAAGGTCTCCCCCACCTCCTATATGCATTGTACACCCAAGTACCAGGGATGGTCTAGGTCAGATGTTCCAGAATATGCCCCAAGTACTGGGACTGCCCACTGAGCTGGCTTACCATGAAACTTATGGTAACTGGGCCCCTGACGAACATTCTTCCAGCAAGAGGGATGACTCATCAGGAAAATCTGTAACCAAGGCATTGCCTAAGGTGGAACCACCCAACGAAGTCACTATTCGGGTACCAGGGACTGTCATCCGCCGCGGGGTATGGATCAGTGTATCATCAGAGGATTCGAGTCAGAATCAGCCAAAGAAGGGCACAACTAATGACCCCATCTGCATCTCCTCTGACAGCAGCATCAGCATGATACAGACTGGGAAGGTGAATGCAGTGACGGCTGTAACCAAAGACAAGCACGCATTGCAGAACTGGAGTTCGACGCCACTTGCCACTCGCAAAGCCGAACTACCACAGGGAGTTTCTTCCACTTCCGAAATTCCCCCTGTAGATATTGCTGCACTTTTTAATAAATGCGTGAAGTCTTTTGATTATTTTTCTGTTTCTGTGAATAATTCTGCAAATAAGCAAACCCAACATCGCAACCTCAGTGTCAATCTCGACGCACACCCGAAAAATTCGGAGCACGAGATAGATAATCAGGCTGCCAAAATCAAACAAAAACAAAAAGGTCAAAAAGAACAAAAAGAAATCCATAGTGTCGAACAGGAATTAGATAACGACACTTGCTCATCACAGCCCAATGATTCAGAAATTATCCCCAGTGATCCTTATGAACTTGAGGATAATGATGAATCATGGGAGACCCCACCTGAAATCCAATTTGCCCTGGACAGGCATGAAAAAGGTCTCCAGGCTAACATTGAGGAAACTGAACCTATCAATATAGGTGACACAGCACAACCAAGGATTCTCCAAGTTGGTAAAAAGCTGTCTCAATTACAGAAAACACAGATAACTGATTTTCTAAAATCCTACATTGATGTGTTTGCATGGTCATATGAGGATATGCCTGGGTTAGACATGGATTTAGTTGTGCACCGGTTACCTATAAAGTCTGAGGCCACACCAGTGAAGCAAAAACTCAGACGCATGAAACCAGAATGGGCCCTGAAGATCAAAGAAGAGATCACCAAGCAGTTAAAAGCTGGGTTCTTGAAAGTTACAGATTACCCAGAATGGTTAGCAAACATTGTGCCAGTCCCCAAGAAAGATGGAAGGGTCAGGATGTGTGTCGATTACAGGGATCTGAACAAGGCAAGCCCGAAAGATGACTTCCCGCTGCCACACATTGACATATTGGTTGACAATACGGCAACCCATTCCATGTTCTCCTTCATGGATGGATTCTCCGGGTACAATCAGATAAGGATGGCACCTGAAGACATGGAAAAGACATCTTTTATCACACACTGGGGCACGTACTGCTACAAAGTGATGCCATTCGGATTGAAAAATGCAGGCGCCACATACCAGCGAGCAATGACTTTGCTATTCCATGATCTAATGCACAAAGAAATGGAAGTATATGTGGATGATATGATTGCAAAATCAAAAGAAGAGGAAAATCATTTGGTGAACCTTGAAAAGGTGTTTGATAGGCTCAAGGAATGCAAGCTCAGGCTGAACCCGAATAAGTGTGTATTCAGAGTTACTTCAGGGAAGCTACTTGGATTCATCGTTGGGAAACGAGGAATTGAAGTGGACCCAGTCAAAGTGAAAGCAATTCTGGATATGCCTCCCCCATCCACAGAGAAAGAAGTAAGAGGTTTCCTTGGTAGATTACAGTACATCAGTCGGTTCATAGCACAGATGACTCCTGTGTGCGAACCGATATTCAAATTGCTAAAAAAGGATAACCCTGTGATCTGGAATGAAGATTGCCAAGAAGCATTTGACAAAATCAAGGCCTATTTGATGAGTCCACCAACTTTAGTTCCCCCTGTATCTGGACGACCCCTAATCATGTATTTATCAGTCACAGAAACGGCAGCCGGATGTGTCCTAGGGCAGCATGACGATACAGGAAAAAAGGAACAAGCAATTTATTATCTGAGCAAGAAATTTACCAATTATGAAGTAAGATATACGTTGCTTGAGAAGACCTGTGGCGCGTTGGTATGGGCAGCTCAGAAGCTCCGGCACTACCTTCTCAGTCATACTGTCTTTTTGATCTCAGATGCAGATCCCTTGAAGTACATTTTTGAAAAGCCAATCTCTACTGGAAGGATAGCCAAGTGGCAGGTTATCTTATCTCAGTATGACATTGTCTACACCACGAGAAAGGCAATAAAGGGACAGGCAGTAGCGGATCACCTGGCGGAACACCCTATACCCGACTATCAGCCTCTTATCACTGGATTGCCGGATGATGAAGTAATGTGTGCCGAGTCAGTAGAAAAGGAAGCCAGATGGCAAATGTTCTTCGATGGGGCCGTCAACGTCAATGGGAAAGGGATTGGAGCAGTAATCATTTCCCCAGAAGGAGTCCATCATCCAATAGCAGCCAAACTCTTGTTCGATTGCACTAACAACATGGCAGAATACGAAGCATGTGTGTTAGGCTTGCGAGCCGCAATTGAAATGAATATCCAAGAGTTAAAAGTTTATGGTGATTCCTGTCTAATCATCTACCAAGTAATGGGAGATTGGCGGACTAAGGATCCAAAGTTGGTGCCATATCAGGAACTGATTAAGGAATTGGAAGAACAGTTCAAAAACGTGACATTTGATTATATGCCACGAGACAGGAATCAGTTTGCAGATGCCCTGGCAACACTAGCATCTATGGCAACCATCACTGGTGACACTTGGGTACAACCGTTGGAGATAGAGGTGCGGCAAGCTCCTGTCTACTGTTTTAATGTTGAAAGGAGCAAACCAAAAGGGGAACCCTGGTATACAGACATAATGAGGTACCTGAGAAACAGGACTTTGCCAGAGAATGCTACAGGCGCACGATTCAGAAACTGGCAGGACAGTTCTTCCTCAGTGGAGACAAGCTATACAAAAAGTCCTATAATGATTCATTGCTGCTATGTGTAACAGAAAAAGAGGCACAACAGCTGGTTGATGAAGTCCATGGGGGACAATGTGGCGCACATATGAATGGGCACATGCTAGCAAGGAAGATCTTGAGAATGGGCTATTACTGGTTGACTATGGAACATGATTGCCATATCCATGTAAGGAAGTGCCAGTTATGCCAAGTTTATGCTGACAATATTCATGCACCGCCCAACACTTTGTACTCAATGACTTCTCCTTGGCCCTTCGCCATCTGGGGAATTGATATGATTGGAGAAATACACCCGAAGGCATCAAATGGGCATCGATTCATCTTGGTTGCAATAGACTATTTTACCAAGTGGGTAGAGGCCGTGTCCTTTGCAGAAGTCAAGGGGTCCCATGTGCTGAAATTCATCAGAAATAATATTGTTTGTCGCTACGGTGTGCCTGAAGCACTGATCACAGACAATGCCAAGAATTTGAACAATAAGGACATGGACAAGATGTGCGAAGATTTGAAGATCAGGCATTTAAACTCTACAGTATATCGGCCCAAGATGAATGGAGCAGTAGAGGCTGCCAACAAAAATCTGAAGAAGATATTGGAAAAGATGGTAGTCACCTACAGAGACTGGCATGAGAAGCTGCCCTATGCTTTGCATGCATATCGGACCTCAATCAGGGTCTCAACCGGAGCAACTCCTTTCTCTCTTGTATATGGAATGGAGGCAGTCCTTCCCGTGGAAGTGCAGATCCCTTCGCTCAGAATCCTGAAGGAAGCAGAAGTTGATGACATTGAATGGGAAGAATCAAGGTTTGACCAGTTGCAGTTGCTTGATGAGAAAAGGATTAAGGCTTTGTGCCATGGACAACTCTATCAGCAAAGAATAGCACGAGCTTATAACAAGAAAATGATACCACGACACTTCAAGGTGGGAAACATTGTTATGAAGAAGATATTCCCCCACCAAGAAGACAATAGAGGGAAATTCAAGCCAAATTATGAAGGACCGTTCATAGTACACAAAGTTCTGTCCAGAGGAGCACTAATCCTACAAGAGATGGACGGAACTATTTTTCCTGAGCCAATAAATGCAGATGCAGTCAAACTGTATTATCCTTGAGATCATTCCAATTGGGAAATGAAGAGAGGCCGTCTTTGACTCTCCCCCAAACCTGTAAATCCTTTCAAGTACCCTAAAAAGTTTCCCCTAGTTAGACACTTTTGAGCCTAACAATTTCTTTTCTGAACCTAGTACAGGTGTTCCTTCACACCAAAAAAAAAAAAAAAAAAGAGCAATTGCGAAGAAAATCAAGAAAAAAAAGCAATTGCGAAGAAAATCAAGAAAAGAAAGCAATTGCGAAGAAAATCAAGAAAAAAGAGCAATTGCGAAGAAAATCAAGAAAAAGAAGAAAAGAAAAATATGGGAAATATGAACCCCACACCAAAGAAATAAGCCAGGATGTAAGCCCCAACAATAAAAGGAGCACTGTACAGACCTATAAAATCACAACCTTCTTGTGCCACTTATCTTTCTTTCAAAACCCCGGCCTAGCCTACATTTCGTCCTACCTTAAAGACCTCTCGGATCCCAAAGTGAATGATCTTGAGCAAAACAGTCAAATCTGCGTTTCTGGTAATGACGGAATTGGATTCTCCCTGAAAGGACCAGACATGGTGAAAACCCAAAAAGGGCACTATGTGCAAAAAGGGTCAGTCGTGGTAAAAAAAAAAAAAAAGAAAGTGGGGAATTGGTCATGCCTTGATTAGAAAGGAAAATGCAGTAAAAACAGGAACAGGATGAACAATGCATTGAGTGGGGACAGCCAAAAGACCTGAAGGGCTCAGATTGGCAGACTGTGTTTGAGTCAACGCTCCAAGGCCTATGATGACAAGACTAAAAATACCAAGCGCTCTAATCTATGTCTGATTTAAGGATTGACTTTTGTGATAATTGCAGGCACAAACACACACTACCACATCTGCGTTTTTCCGTAATTATTCTGCTTAACTACTCTTGGAATTTCCCCACCTGTGTTGCTAACTCGTGAAGAAGGGTTCATTGCCTTAATCAATAGCCCCTTTTGATTGTGATGAATGAAAGGCTTAAAAAGAGACAAACCTTGCATATCCCTAGCAGATCGAGCACTGACATTTTTGCTCTTTGTATAGGTCCAAAGAAGGAAGAAGAAAGATGCAAGATGAACTCGAGAAGGATACTTTGATCCTTCATTCCCCAACAGAGGCTTCTTCCCTTTCATCCCCAGCGGAGTTCGGAAGAAAGAAGATTGTTAAGATCTTTAGACCCTCCAACAAAACTTCAAAACCAAAGAGGGACATCACAATAATCCCCAGAGAGTCATCTAGACAGATCATGCTCCCACCAGATCCCCCAGTAGAGTAACTCTTGAATGGAAAAGAAGCTCTAATGCCTCGGCAAGAGAAAGAACCTGGCAAGAAGAAGCAACAAGGAAGAGCAATAATGGGCCAATTCGCCCCTTCTTGTAAATTTTGATTCTCACTTTTGTAAATAGCATAAGCTAGAGTAGGCGTGTGGTCTCCGAGATGATGGACAGCAGCGCAGAAGCTTCCTCCCGTCCTCTCACCTTCACTCCCAGTCCCTAACCTTGGCCTGATAACCTATTTTTTCCAAAAAAAAAAAAAAAAAAAAAAAAAAAACTTAAGTCAATAAAAACTTTAAAGGAACAAACAAAAAGAAAAGAACATTGTTAAGTGCCTTGCATCAACGCCGAAACAGGCTGATGAGCTCAGATTTAACTCTATCCTTTTCAAAAACAGAAAACTAAGGAACACCCTTATTCAAACCCGAAAGAGGGTATAGGGATTCCAAAGTCAGGAAGTGATACCAGACATCTGACACTTCCCTTTCATTAAAAACAAATTCAGTGATTGAGCTCGTCGACCATGTCGACAGAAATGCAAGGTGCAAAAATAAGGTTCTTTTTCTTCTTTGCCGTTCATCCCCTAAGGTGACTCCAGCAAAGAGGGGCAGCTGTAGACACCTGATTTTTGCACCCCTAAAATGGCAAAAAATGAAAAGTCAAACTAAAAGTCAAACCCTGAGGGGGTCAAAAATTGACTTTTTGATTCAAGTAAATTTGGCCATCAAACTTCATATCATTGAAAAGAATATGTCGACACGATTCCAACGCAACTGAATTTGCTGGAATCGGAGTCCAGGTGAGAAAAATATGACCCGGTCAAACTTCCAGAAAGCAAAAAGTTGACTTTTTGCTCGACCCCAATTCAGCTGCCAAACTTGATCCCAATGGATAGGTGGTTCCGAGTTGATTCCAACGACACTAAGTTTGTTGAAATCGGACACCGGACGAAGAAGTTATGAGCAGTTGAAGTTTCAGGAAAAAACTGCCCATGTGGCAGAAAGGCAGCAAAAATGGACTAAACCAATAAAATAAATAAGATAAATGTGTTTAATAATATTTTAATAAAGAGAATCTCGCTTTTTTAATAAAATAATCGAAAAATCGGATAAAAATCCTGCAATAAGCCAAATTGAATAAAGGTTTGAAATCCACACATTTTTAAAACGTGCGGGACCGTATTTACATTACGGGCAGGGCATGCCCGTATTTAAAGTACGGGCACGCTTCTAGAAGGAAGCCACGCGTCGCCGTACGGCGGAACACGCGTCCCGTACGGCCGAATCTGCGATAATTGCAAATATTCGTTTTTCACCCGTATTTGAATTACGGGCAAGGCACGCCCGTACTTGAAGTACGGGCAAGGCACGCCCGTAGTTCAAATACGGGCACGGGATTTTTGCCTATAAATAGAGAGGCCACCCCCCTTCATTTGGAGAAGCCATCCTCTTTGGCCTACCCCCTCTCCCTCCTGGTATACTTCACGACCCTATGCTGCCCAACCATCTCCACTCCAACACCCACACTCTTTTTATACCCAAACTACCCCTATACCCTATGACAACCCCAAAACCATGCCCAAATACCCTTTAGTTTGATCTTAAACCATCCACATTAACCAAGCCCTTCCCACTTCATCCCAGCAAGTTTGAGAGGACGCGGAAGCGCTGCCCAACTCTTTGGAGAACCACAAAAGCCAACAAAACAAACTAACTGCATTGTAAGTATACTATTCTCTCAAATTTGAATAAATTTAGCTTATTCCATTGTCTTCTTTACTCACCTTTTTTTTTATCACTATATCACTAACCTGTTTGCTGTTTTGGATGACATGAGAGATGTCATATGAATTCAGAAGTAAAACCATTGCCAAAAAGGAAGAAAAGAAAGTTTTTTTAAGAACAAAAATGATTATTTCTAATCCCTTAATATGAAAGGATCAAGCTTTTTTTCTTAAGGACACCTAATATCCCCTGCAAATCATCCATTTCCCCTCTTAAGAAGCAGCTATGAACAATTAGCAAAGGGGTTGATCTTCCAGCAAAGAACCCAAGGAAAAAGAAGAAGAAAAATCAGGCCTTTTAGGCCAATTGAAGGCTACAAGGGAATTCGAAGGGCCTAGAAGCACCAGTGAATGTTACCAGAAGACCCAAGAAAGCCGCCGGAATGACCCCAGAAAGAATCGGCAGCAAACGGGCAAACTGAGTTGCGCCCGTAAACTCAGGCCGGTCCAGCCTGGACCGTGTTTGTTTCACGGACAGGCGGGACCGGAATCCATTCACGGTCAGGCTGGACCGCAGAGCAAACACGGGCGAAATGTGAAATAATGTAAAATTTGTCATTTCTTGGTTCAGTTGGACCTGATCCGGTCTAAGCCGACTAGAACCATCCTTTTAAAACATTTGGGCTACCTTAAGCCCATTTTTGACTTTGGGCCTAGATAGGCCCACCAAGATTCCCTTGGGCCCACTTGTGAGGCCCACTTCTGACCGGCCCAAACCCGGCCCGTTTTCAATAAGACGGGCCCAGGCCACTAGACTTTGGCTAATGGGCCCATTCCAAGCCCACTAAGCCCAAACTAAAATTGTAAATATGTAAAACTTAATAAAATAACCAAATGGGTTACCCAATAACCCAACTGGGCCCCAGGCCCAACCATGGCAGCCCACGGGTCTTCCAACGAGACCCGGGTCCGACCCACTTCACTTAAATAAATAAAAAGATAAAATCAAATAAAAAGGGACCCATACCTTCAGAGGGCCCCGCCAGACCTAACAAGGCAGCATGCTGGCCTAGGAAAAGGGTGAATTGACTCAAAAACCAGGGAGACCCGAGGGACCCGTCAAACCGACGGGGCGGACCGGGGTGTCTTTAGGACTTCCCCGGATCGTAACCGAGGACTTAGCTAGAACTCTGAAAAGCCGCAGACCAGACTTAGACCCGGTTAGGGCAAAACCGTGTCTGCCTGCACTCTCAGGCAGTGGCGACTCCGAATGTCCCGAGGCACGCGCCAAAGGTGCGCCCGGTGTGCGATCTAGGCCAGGTTCAGGTGCGCACACTCCCTTTGAACGAATCAGCAAGTGGTGCGATCCTTTTCTGAATTATAATAAACAAACTTCATATCTCCTTCTATCTTTTCTGTTGAAGACTGTGGGTCATCTTTGGTTCCAAAGGCCATAAAATTGGTCACTTCATAATTTTGCAGAATATTCTTCTCATGACACTTAAAAAGATTTGAATTTTCACATCAAATGTCTTTTTCTTTGATTTTGGTCTCAAAATTGAGCCCAATGTCAAAGTCATATTCAACTCAATGAAATTCAATAGGAGATATGACTCATAAGTAAAACAGGACCTTGTTGAAAACTTTCTTTTTTTTTTTTTAGAAAAATGTTAAAGGGAAAAATCTTTTTTTATTATTTTTTTTTTTTGAAGAGCCTTTATTGAAATCACTTCCTGAGAACAAGGCTCCTTAGGATCCTCAGGAAATGTGCATTCTTCTTATGGGAGTTTCTTTTCAAAGAACATGGGAGTTCGAAAACTGCCCCTGTTCTTAAAGGCAAAAGCTGATTTTTCTTTCTTTTTCAGAAAACTTCTTTCTCCTGCTGGGTGAGGCAAGCCTTTCTGCTCATAACCAGGAGCATTTCTTTCAAGATAAACCCTGACTGTTGGACCAATAGGAGCGATAAGCTGAGAAGGGTCAAATCTTCTTTCTCCAGAGAAAATTGCCCCTATTGCATTTAAGTTGCCTGCCCCATTGTTATCGGTAGGTGGGATGGGAGTGCTGAATTGAATGATAAAGAGTTATTATCCAGCAAATCCTGAATTGCATGCTTTAGGGCCAAGCAACTATCTGTGGTATGCCCTGGACTACTCATATGATAATCACAAATTGCAGATGAATCATAACCCTTCCCCTTACTTGCATGAGGATTTGGCAACTTCAAAGTCACATAACCCTTTTGAAGTAAAGTAGGCAAAAGCTCAGATGGTCTCATAGGCAGTTTAGAAAATTCCCTTCTCTTCCTTACTTCTGTTTCCTCCTTCACAGGCTGTGCAGAAGGGACATTAATTTGAATAGGCAGCAAAGGAACTTGATGTGTTGGCTTGATAGGAGGTGGATGGACATTGATTTGAAAGGGTTCCCTGGGAAGTTGCACCATGTTCACTTCTGCTTCTATCCTTTCTTCATTCTTTCTTCTTCCATTACCATTCTCCTTTTTCTGTGTAGAGAAAGTGGTGGAAGCTTCCTGGTTCAATACTGCAGAGTAATCAGCTATTTTCCCAGACTTGATACCATCTTCAATTCTGTCTGCCACTTGCACTAGGGCAGCAAAGTTGGTGGTAGTTTGACCCACCAAGTGACTGTAAAAGGGTTGCCCCAATGTCATGATGAAAGTTGAAATCATTTCTGGTTCTCCCACGGGTGGCTTGACTTGTGCAGCCAACTCCCTCCACCTTTTAGCATATTGCCTTATGGTCTCATCATTTCTCTTTGTCATCCTCATCATGTCGTACCTATCTGGTATAATTTCAGAGTTGAACCTGTATTGTGCCAAAAAGGAATCTGCTAAATCCTTCCACCTTCTGATCTTTCCATGGTCTAATGTGGCAAACCACCTCAAAGCAGTTCCAGTTAAACTCCTCTGGAAAAGCTGAATTAGTATGCCGTCATCCCGGCCAAACTGGCATAAAGCCCCACAGTATAACTTCAAATGGCTCATTGGGCAGCCAGTGCCATCATACTTGTCAAAGTCCGGACACTTGAATTTGGCCGGTAAGCATACATTGGGGTATAGACACAAATCTTCAAAATTGGTGCCCCCAAAGTTACGTATCCCTTTCACCTCTCTCATTTCATCCTGGATCATCTCCAGCCTGTGCATGAATTTTCTCTCTATTTCATCCCTCATCTTTTCTTTTTCATTCTCTTTCTCAGACTCAACCATCTCCTCCCTGATCAGTATAGGTTCAGGGGTAGGTTCAGAAATGGGTTCAGGAATAGGTTGAACCGGAGGTGGGATATTGATTGGAGTTGGAGGTACTTGGTTCTGGGCTTGAACTTGTTGGGCCTGCATCGATAGTATGTTCTCTAGCATTTGGGCTAGTCCTGCCACTTGCTCCTGAAGCAGGATAAGATCTGGGTGAGGAGCATCAGCTTCAGACTCAATGGGATTCATGGTGTGAGCTCTTGATCTGGTTACAGGAGCTATGATTGCAAGTGTACTTGGTACCTGGAAAAAATAAAAAAATCAGTGCCCAATTAATCTCATTCACATGCCTAGGAATGCCTATGTGCAAGCTGGGTGAACACGAGTTTGGATTTTGTTTCTTTATTTGCTTCTTTTTTTTTTTTTTTTTGAATTGAATTGTTGGAATATTCTAGGGCTTCCAACAGGTCCCACAAAAAAAGAAAATGATCTGAAATTCAAAGGCTTTCAGAGGCCCAAAGAAATTTTTGGAAAAAGTCTGAAATTCAAAGGCTTTCAGAGGCCCAGGGATATTTTTGAAAAAGGTCTGAAATTCAAAGGCTTTCAGAGGCCCAAAGGATATTTTTGAAAAAAGTCTGAAATTCAAAGGCTTTCAGAGGCCCAGGGGTATTTTTGAAAAAATTCTGAAATTCAAAGGCTTTCAGAGGCCCAAGGATATTTTTGAAAAAAGTCTGAAATTCAAAGGCTTTCAGAGGCCCAAAGGATATGTGTCTATAATTCAGAGGCTTATAGACGGCCCAAAGAAATCAATTGTCTAAAATTCAGAGGCTTTTAGACGGCCCAAAAAAATGATTTGTCTAAAATTCAGAGGCTTTTAGACGACCCAAAGAAATGATTTGTCTAAAATTCAAAGGCTTTTAGACGGCCCAAAGAAATGATTTGTCTAAAATTCAGAGGCTTTTAGACGGCCCAAAGAAATGATTGTCTAAAATTCAGAGGCTTTTAGACGGCCCAAGGAGTTTTTGAGAAAAAAGTCTGAAATTCAAAGGCTTTCAGAGGCCCAAGGAGTTTTTGAGAAAAAGTCTAAAATTCAGAGGCTTTCAGAGGCCCAAAAGAAAAAGGTCTGAAATTCAAAGGCTTTCAGAGGCCCAAAAGATCTGAAATTCAAAGGCTTTCAGAGGCCCAAAAGATAAAGGTCTGAAATTCAAAGGCTTTCAGAGGCCCAAAAGTTTTTTGAGAAAAAGTCTGAAATTCAAAGGCTTTCAGAGGCCCGAGGAATTTTTTGAAAAATCTGAAATTCAAAGGCTTTCAGAAGCCCAGGATTTTTTTTTTTGAAAAATCTGAAATTCAAAGGCTTTCAGAAGCCCAAGAGTTTTGAAAAAGTCTGAAATTCAAAGGCTTTCAGAAGCCCAAGGAACCTTTCTCTCACATTTTCTTTCTTTTAATTATTTTGTTTGTTTGTTTTTTTTTTTTTTTTTGAAGCATTTTATTCAAACTTGTTTCCCTTTATCATTATTTAAGGGTCAAAGGAAGATTTTAGTGGAAAAACTGATTAAAGTTGAATATTCCGAGAAAACCGTATACACAGTACGGTCCAGCCCTGCCCGTATTCAAATTACGATCAAGCCGTGACCGTATGCAAAACACGGGCGAGCCTAGCCCGTATAACCAATACGGGCAAGCCCAACCCGTGTACCAAATGCGGTTTTACGGAACCCTGTTATATTTTTCCAGTTTTTACATGGTTTGATCACTTTCATTGTTCATCCAAACGTACGGTTCACCCATTGCAGAGCTTCTAAACTGTCCCAAAGTGGACCTTGGCCTTTTTCCTAAAACACATGTTTAGGAAGGTACATGTACCCTCCAAATTGACACCATACTCAAGAATTTGGTACCCTTTTGTTGCCTCTTGTATGAACATAGGGTAGGGTTGATTCTAAACAGAGTTAGAGACTCTTCCTATGGGCTGCACCAATTTTAAAAACATGTAAATTTTGGGACCAATTTTATCCCGAACCAATGGGCACCATGACACCCCTATGACATGAAAATAATGCAAAACAATAGGATTACCTTGTTTACCTTCAATATAGCATCCGCATTATGCCCTGATTTGTAAGCCATGCATACGGCCTTCCCACAATCATACAAACCCTTTTCCTACGTAATTGTGTACTTTAGCCAAAAACGTGTAACTCCACCTTCAAGCGTAGGGGTTTTGGGTTTTGGCTTAATGGCAACTTAGCACTCAAGCCTAGTGATGACCAGAATCCCAGATCCACATTATCATCACATCATTAGCTCAAAGTTCTAAGGTGAATGTTTTCACTTTCGCTTTCCGAAGTATCGACCTCGTTGCGCCAAGCTACACACATTCGGGTTCAACTTCCTATAGGTTAAGGGTAGGCCGTGTAAAAACAAAAGGTGCACAGTGCATTGTAAAAAATAGGGTGCATTCACAACGTCCCAAACCCCTGCCACTCTTTTCGCAGCCATGCATAAACAAACCAAGGCATAATAGGAAAGCATATTTAAAATAAACAAGTAAATAAAGCAATCCTATAGCACCCAAAACATGCTCATAAAAAAAATCATCTAATCATGCAAACATATGATCATGTTATACACCCAAAATCATCATGGAGATCATGCTGAAAATTAAAATATGCTATTATAAAAATATAGCAAAAAATAAGCATGGTTCAGCAAAACGGACCTCCCCTACGCATGTTTGTAGAAACAATCCTATAAATCAAAATTAAGCATGTTTCTACCCCCATGAATTCTTAAGCAATGAATCAGATTTACAATATACTCAACATGCTTAAGAACACAAAATAGCAAGCAAATCAAAAAATCAAAAACATGAACAAACACCAAAAGGCTCAAATCCACAGGTCCCCAGCAGAGTCGCCAGTTGTGAGACATGGGAAAAAATCTATCTAATGATCTCCTCAATCATCACACGGGATTAAATAAAACAAAGAGTCGCCACCATTCAATTTAGGTGTGAATGGACACCAAAATATTAAATAAGCACAAAAGGCAAATTTTAGGGCAAAATATCCCTCCTAAAAAAAACAACCAGAGATGGGTAAGGGGATTAAGTTATGAACAGGGGAAGGTGTTAGGCACCCCTATTCATCCACACAAGGTGGTTGCCAGGTATTTGTTCATGTTAAAATAAAGGAAAAAAACTTGCTATAAAAATCACACAAAATCACAAAAAAAGACAAAATATATGGTTTTTTCATATGAATAGTCTGATTGATCCAGAACTATCAAACATGATCATACCATTCCTAGGGCTTCATGATCAAAACAAAATTAAGATAAAATCAATTTAAAGTGAAAAATCCAAAATCTGGCTTCAAGTCAAAATTCTAGAAATCCAGAAAAATATGATTTTTATAAAATATTTCAAAATTGAACTTGAATAGTCCAGGACATAGATAAAGCCCAAATTTCACTTTAAATCTGAAAATCAAAACCAAAAAGACCCACGTTGATGAAAAACACCAAAAGGGGAGAACTGAGACCGTAGGGTCTTCTCTCAATAATGAAAAAGGATTTAAAAACCATATCATGAAACCCTAGAAGTTATTTTCAGGCTTCTAGATTCAGATCTACCATATTGATCATGATAAATCCAAGATCTTAGCCTAAGACCACAAAAATCACGAAAACAGTGCTGTAGGTGCAAAAGTGGCAAAAATCCAAATTTTGGCAAAAATAGGGGATCTCATGCTATAAACATCATGGATTCATGTTATTCATTCAAATATATCATAAAAAGCATTAAAACATGATCAGGATATTCAAAACAGCCATATCTCACAAATTATAGCACATGGGGGTCTACCCTACGGATCCACCTGTTCCCCTTTCCCCTAGTTCTCTCTTCACGTTTTACGGCTAGAGAGACCCTTGAGGTACTTAGAGACAGGTTTAGGAATACAAAAAACAGATATGGCCTTATTCTACAGCAATAGAGATGATCCTATTACATCTAGAATTGAAGACAGAAAATAAAAAGGATAGGGGACTTACCTGGATTGAGCAGGCAGGCAGCAGGAGTTCTTTCTCTTCTCTTGGAGCTTCTTAGAATTCCTTGGACTCAAAATTTCGTGGCCCTTAGCTAGAGGAGAGAGCCTCTATTTATAGACACACACAGGGGTATGGTTAGTCCAGAAGGATATAGCCTGGTCTTTAGGATAGAGTGAAATACAGAGATAATGCCCATCCATAGCCAACCAAGGTGGCTTCAGCGAATAAAACACTTAATTCGCTCGTTTAAAGATATATTGGACTTCAAATAAAGCTCGGAAATCGAGAGAAGGACAAAACTTGCACGTGTCTTTAATGCCCGTAAATGATTTACGGTCCCACGATGTCCGTATATTTACTACGGGCGCTGCGTGCCCGTATTCAGAATTCGGGCATGCTTAGCCCGTAGTGGCAATACGGTCCAGGCTTAAATTATTCATTTTCATGCATTTTTGGCCTGTTTTAAATCCTAATTAATGTTTTCATTATTTTCTCATTTTTAGTGCAATTTGGGGTGTCTACAGTTACCAAACGCAGCCTAAGTTGAACCCTTTTTCACAATTTTTGCTTCTCTGAAGAAGGCTTCTATCTCTTCTCTCTTTTCTTTTCAACCCTTTTGAAAGGAGAAAAGCATACCGATTTGACAAGGATTTCAAGAATCCAACAGAAAAGAGAGAGGTAAAGATGGTGAAAGAGTTTTGACTAATTATAAAGAGAAACAAAATGGTGGACTCACTCCCGAACTCCGGCTACGTTTCGCTTGAAGCAACATCAAACAACAATCGAATAGAGCAGTTGAAGGCCTTTGATGAGACCAAAGCTGGTGTTAAAGGACTTGTAGATGCAGGTGTTGTCAACATCCCTCGAATTTTCATCCACCCACAAGATGATCTTCCTGATGGGAAGTTCACCTCCGGTGATACCCACCTTGAGATTCCCGTTGTAGATCTCCGAGGCATCGACAAAGTTGCAACCAAACACAAGGAGACCGTAGAGCAAGTCCGGCTTGCATCGGAGAAGGGGGGTTTCTTTCAGATAGTCAATCATGGAGTCCCTGAAAGTGTTCTCCAGGAGATGATTAGTGGGGTTCACAGATTCTACGACCAAGAACTCGAAGTTAAGAAAAAATTCTATACACGGGATGCAAAGAGCAAAGTGAGATATAACAGCAATTTCGATCTGTATCAAGCACCAGCAGCTAATTGGAGGGATAGCTTGTTCTGTATCATGGCTCCTCATCCTCCGAACCCAGAAGAACTTCCAGCCACATGCAGGTAAATCCTAGCTGAACGACTGAATTTCCATGACTGTATTAGGCGATTAGCATTTCAAGACCTTTTCAGTCTCCCCCAGCTTCCCCTGTTTTAGTCATCTTCTGTTAGCAAGGATTGCAGCTCCATCTTCTCCTGAAGCAACTGATTCTTCTCCTACAAAGTCTTAACAGAGAGAACTCAAGATATTCCTATCTTTAACAAGTTAGAACCTTAGGGGTGAGTTGTGTTCTCTTGCTTGACTTTCGCGTAACAGTTCCTTGTAAATACACTATCTATAAAATACTAATTGAGAAGATGGAGCTCAAGTCCTTGCTTACACTTGATTCCTAAACTGTAGGGCAACTTGATACCTTCTAACATAGCTAAAAGTTCCGTTATAAGTACACACTTGTAAGAAATTTGCCAAGCAAATAAGTTAATAGGGCTGCCATTACAGTACCTTAGAATACACCTATTGCAGCACTTCCATCTTTCTTTACGCCCATCAAAATTAAGCTTAGTCCACCCTGTCTGAGAAGGTTTCCAGCCCACCAAGCTCCCTGCTCTCTTCATCCATAATCCTCTGCAGAACTTTCACATTTAGTTTCATTGACTTAAAAGTCAGACTAAATGCTGCTTGTTCAATTGTGTTTTTAGGATGGGTACTCATCTTTTGAAATCACATTTTGTTTCTTCCTCCCAAATCTTTCAACGAATCCCTAAAGCTTTCGCCAGTATTTCACAACTTTTATTTGCATCATTATGTATACATTAGAATCCAGAATCGAAAATCTCCACCAAATGATTCACACTCCAAACAAAGCCTAAAGTATGCTATATATAATGACTAAATGTACCATTTGATACAAAACAAAATATCACAAATTAAGGATTATATAATAATTTTTTATTTTCAAAATCATAACTGATGAGTGATTGATGGATCCATTGAAGGTCATCTGATCTGCTTCATTGTTGAAATAAGAACCATAATAGAAGTCAATTCAAAATTATGTGTGCCAACATGGTTAGGATATACTGACAAAAACTTCGCTTTAAATAACAAGGGAAGGAATGACCCTGTTACAAGCATTGAAGTAGCTTTCTATTATGGAACTGTGACTATCCACCTATTTACCAAAATATGAGTTATTGATATGTGTATGGAAGCATTTAACTTATGCATAAAGCAGGTTACAGTTAGGGACCATCACTTAGTGTGATAGTAAAAGCTTCGGGCTACTAGCATATGAACTTAAGTTTGAGTATGAGATAAACAATTTGTCTCAAAATGTCAAAGATTAAGGTACTATTTGGTAACGCTTTTCAGAAGTGTTTTTTTGCTTTTGAAAGCAAAAGCAAAATTGTTGTTTGGTTATGCACACATGAAACAATTTATAAGAGGCGAAAAGCAATGAATTTCATTGCTTTTCAAGAGAAACATAGAAATTTTGCTTCTCACTTTAACCATAAATTTACTTTCTTGCTTCTAAAACCCTCGACACAAAACTTGACCGAGAAAAAATTGACCCATCATGTCCAATCCAACCCGAATAAATGGGTTCGGGTTGACCCGTGTAATAGTTGGGTCGGTTTCAGGTTGGGGATTTAGTAACCCATTCGTATTTGGGTCAACTCGAATCTAGCCCGATAATGATCTGTTTTAACTTGATAATGACCTATTTAACACGATAATGACCCGTTTAACCCAATAATGACCTGCTTAACCCGATAATGAACCGTTTAGCATAATAATGGCCTATTTAACACAATAATGGCCCGTTTAACCTGATAATGACTCGTTTAACCCGATAATGACCCGCTTACACCAATAACGATCCGTTTAAACCAATAATGACCCGTTTAACTCAATAATGGCCCGTTTAACTAGATAATGATCAGTTTAACCTGATAATGACCCGTTTAACCCTAAATTTTATCACTAATTCATGTTATTTTCTATTGGTGTATTTTTTATAATTAAAAAGTAAAAAAATTTTAATCGAGTTGGTGGGTTGAATCCGATTATTGGCGAGTTGGGTTTGGTTTTGGGTTTTCCCAACCCACCTATAAACAGATTCAACTTGAACCGACCCGATTATTGCTCAACCTGTTACAATATACGTTAAGTATATTTTTAAGTAGAATACATCAACTATTTACGGTAAGTTTATATGATAGCATAAAAGCAATTTATATGCTACTGTAGTTACCAAACATGTTTTTTGCTTCTTAGCAGCAAAGCAAAAGTTTACCACACAGCTTTGCTTCAACAAAAGATCTTCTGATTCTGAAAAGCAGAAAAGTGTTTTTTTGCTTTTGAAAGCAAGAAAGCAAAAGCATTATCAAACGGAGCCTAAGTATTTTATTGATTGCTCCTACCAACCTGGACCTTCCTTTGGTGAGACCTATATACCAGGTTATGGTCCAATAAAATTTGTTACTGTCAAAATTGCAAGCACAAGGCAAAATGGATTTACTTATGAAAAATTATCTTCACCTGAGAAATCTAGTATGGAATTTATGAAAAATTGGCTTCAATTAAGGAATCTGAAATGATTTTAATGTAGCTTAAGAATTCAGGATGTAATTCTCAAGCTAAGATACCCAAGAATTTTAGAACAGAAAACTTAAGAGGAAAAAAAACCAAGGAAGGCATCTCACCTCCCAAGTTCTTGGCTTCTCACCTTGAGATTAGACTAAGGAATCTCTCCTCGAATAATTGATTTGTTGTATAATTCTCTAATAATCTATTATGAAACTATTCCCTTTTTTATAGAGGTAACAAAACTTCCTATAAAAGAATAATAAGAACTTTCTCAAGTTGAAATAGAAATATTCCAACTCTCTTAATACTAAAACAGAATATAGAAACTTCCCTAAAACTGAAATAAAAAACTATCAAAACAAGGAACTATAGCTACCTTCATAAATTGAAATAGAAAATAGGAAGTCCTTCCTAATATTGAAATAGGAAATTATTGGAATGGGAAACTACTAAAATAAGAAACTTTTTTTAGAAAAAAAATCTCTAGACAAATTGTAGCTTTATTTGGTAGTTTCTAAATATCTCCTGCATCAGATTTTCAATGCGCTTCTCTCATTTATGTGCTCGATTTACTTGTAGAGACATGCTGATCGACTACTCGAAACAAGTTTCAAAATTGGGGATCATTTTGTTTGAATTGCTTTCAGAGGCTCTTGGGCTTGACCCCAACCACTTGAAAGATATGGGTTGTGTTGAGGGACATATCCTTATCTGCCATTACTACCCTGCATGCCCTCAGCCAGAAATAACTATGGGCACTACCAAGCATTCAGACCCTGACTTCCTCACTGTACTTCTTCAAGACCATATTGGTGGCCTCCAAGTTCTCCATGAAAATCTATGGGTTGATGTTCATCCCCTGCCTGGAGCTCTGGTAGTAAACATTGGAGATCTTCTACAGGCAAGTCCATTCTACATTGAAATTAATTTCTTTATTGGGCACACTCATGACATGTTGATAGTTTTACTTTTTGTTCAATGTTAGATGCCAATAATTTTAATCAGATATTACCATAGGATGAACAGACTTTAGAAGATCACTCTTCAAAGGAGATGTTTATGCATTTGCACACACCCAAAAATTGAAAAAAAGCAAAAAAAAGGGAAAAAGTAATAATTGAAATATGATTGAAATCGCTATAAAATACCCATTATAAGAAAGAGGACTGCTTTTTTGGGAAAGACCTCAACTGCTTTTATTTCATAACGATGAGACTGCATTGGGTTTCTTTCATTCCAATTTTCGCCTTTTTTTTTTTGGGTAAAAGACTGCATCTTGATTCATTAAAATGTTTTTAATTCATCTCTAATAACTCTTCATATACAATGTCTTTGCACAGCTCATCTCGAATGACAGGTTCAAAAGTTCCGAGCACCGAGTGCTGGCAAAGCATGTAGGGCCTAGAGTGTCTGTGGCATGCTTTTTCAGGACACATCTTGAGTCAACGAAGAAATATGGGCCTATGTCCCTTAACAAAGACTATTCTAGCTGAATAAATGGTGAACTTTGAGTGTTCTTGTGCATGAGTATGTTCAACGACACCAGGAACCATCCGGTCCAAGAGCGACCAAATAGGACCCTTGATATGTTAGCAAGTGTCAATTAATTCCCATTGACACCTTCAAGATCTATCAAAGGAATCTGATGCTTGCTTTCACTGATGTCTGATGACTTGGGGAGGTTTTCTGGAGCATGTATGAAGAAACTGGGGTCTTGACCGCTCCGGAAAATACGAGTCCTTTGACCGGCCTTTCTTTCATCGAACTCCTCCACTTCTTTCGCTCTGTCATAGGCTAGCATGGATTTTCCGGCGAATACATCCATATGAAGCTTAATACTGCAATGCCTCTGCTTGGGTTATTGGAGAAGGAGAATTAGATTTGGCCTATTTTTAAGACCATTAAAAATTGCTTTGCATATTCAAATATTTCTCTGAATACCAAATAGATTATTGAGATATTTTTTAAGGATACAGAACTTGAGATGAAATTGAAATTAGAGTACTAAACACAGAGACGATGCTGAAAGGGCTAAGATGGAGAACTACATTTAATGAAAGGAACTTTTATTGATAACACAATATATCATTTTAAGGCCTACCAAAAAAAAATATACCATTTTAAGGAGTCAGGGAAGGTAAGAAAGAAAGGTAATAAATATAAATAAATAAATAAGCAAACAGACGCTATCTAAACACCACACGCAATCCTTTCTTGGCTCCAAAAGATCCCAAGATATGGAATGCAGAGTTAGCTACAGCATATGACCTAAAATTGTGGTCTATAATTTGCTTTGAACTGATTTTTTTTGTTGAACCAACCTAAGTTGAACCTATTTTTCACAATTTTTGCCTCTCTTTTTTCTTTTTCTTTTTTTGGGATAGCCTTTTGCTTCCCTTATAAAGTCTTCTATCTCTTCTCTCTTTTCTTTTCAACCCTTTTGAAAGGAGAAAAGCTTACCGACTTGACAAGGGTATCAAGAATCTAACAGAAAAGAGAGAGATAAAGATGGTGAAAGAGTTTTGATTATAAAGGAAAACAAAATGGTGGACTCACTCTCAAACTCCGGCTACGTTTCGCTTGAAGCAACATCAAACTACAATCGAATAGAGCAGTTGAAGGCCTTTGATGAGACCAAAGCTGGTGTTTAAGGACTTGTAGATGCAGGTGTTGTCAACATCCCTCGAATTTTCATCCACCCACAAGATGATCTTCCTGATGGGAAGTTCACCTCCGGTGATACCAACCTTGAGATTCCCGTTGTAGATCTCCGAGGCATCGACAAAGTTGCAACCAAACACAAGGAGACCGTAGAGCAAGTCCGGCTTGCATCGGAGAAGGGGGGTTTCTTTCAGATAGTCAATCATGGAGTCCCTGAAAGTGTTCTCCAGGAGATGATTAGTGGGGTTCACAGATTCTACGACCAAGAACTCGAAGTTAAGAAAAAATTCTATACACGGGATGCAAAGAGCAAAGTGAGATATAACAGCAATTTCGATCTGTATCAAGCACCAGCAGCTAATTGGAGGGATAGCTTGTTCTGTATCATGGCTCCTCATCCTCCGAACCCATAAGAACTTCCAGCCACATGCAGGTATATCCTAGCTGAACGACTGATTTTACTCTCAAAATAGCTATTTTCCATGACTGTATTATGCTATTAGAAGTTCCAAACCTTTTCAGTCTCCCCCAGTTTCCCCTGTTTTAGTCATCTTCTGTTAGCGAGGATTGCAGCTCCATCTTCTTCTGAAGCAACTGATTCTTCTCCTACAAAGTCTCAACAGAGAACTCAAGATATTCCTATCTTTAACAAGTTAGAGCCTTAGAGGTGAGTTGTGTTCTCTTGCTTGACTTTCGCGTAACAGTTCCTTGTAAATACACTATCTATAAAATACTAATTGAGAAGATGGAGCTCAACTCCTTGCTAACACTTGATTCCTAAACTGTAGGCCAACTTGATACCTTCTAACACAGCTAAAAGTTCCGTTATAAGTATACACTTGCAAGAAATTTGCCAAGCAAATAAGTTAATAGGGCTGCCATTACAGTACCTTTGAATACCACCTACTGCAGCACTTCCATCTTTCTTTACGCACCATCAAAATTAAGCTTAGTCCACCCTGTCTGAGAAGGTTTCCAGTCCACCAAGCTCTCCTGCTCTCTCCATCCATAACCCTCTGCAGAACTTTCACATTTAGTTTCATTAACTTAGTTAAAAGTCAGACCATATGCTGCTTGTTCAATTATATTTTTAGGATGGCTACTAATCTTTTGAAATCACATCTTGTTTCTTCCTTCCCAAATCTTTCAATAAATCCCTAAAGTTTTCGCCAGTATTTCACAACTTTCATTTGCATCATTATGTATACATTAGAATCCAGAATCGAGAATCTCCACCAAATGATTCATACTCCAAACAAAACATAAAATATGCTGTAATGACTAAATGTACCATTTGATACAAAACAAAATATCACAAATTAAGGATTATATAATAATTATTGATTTTCAAAATTTCTAGATCTGTTAATGTCAAACTAAGGTATTCCAAGAATAAGAACACATGAACACAGGAAGATTTTTAACGAGGTTCGGTATTAACCTAATCCTCGGGACCACGTCCAGATGATGAACAATCCACTAAAGATAAAAACAATTACATACGCCAATATGGTCTTACACAAGTAAAAGACTCCCTCTTTGTATATTGTCGCCAATGTGTAGAATCTCCTTTAGGATCTTGTTCAGCAGGCTCCCCTCGACTTAAGCATGATTGAATTCCCTTCAATCTGTTGTGTGCAGCGAGCTCCCCCTCGACTTATGCACTCATGATTGAACTCCCTTCAATCTTCAGTTGCCTTCTCCCGAAGACTTCAAGTTCTTCTCCCTACGAACGATATTCAAACAATTCTAATAAACTGATCTTTTAACGCCCATGGAGTTGGTTTTCTGTCAAAATAACATCAGTATTTATAACCTGAAAAACACTCAACAGATTTGTTAAATGTTGTAACACTGTTACAAATTTGTTGTAACACTGGAAAGATAATCTCTTAATTGGATAATACATATCAGATCTAAGAGATTAGAATTAATTCAAATCTCTGTTAAACTTAGAGATAAGGATTAATTCTAAACTCAAAGGGATAAATTCAAATCATGTTAACCAATATCTGATCAGAAAATAACCACCTACAAGTTTTAAAAATTCCACATCAAAATATCTGATCAGAAAATAACAACCTGAAAAATACAAGTTAAAAATAATTGCCACATCATCAAATGCTTCCACGTCATCAAATGCCAATATAAACTTAACAAAAATCATAACTAATGAGTGATTGATGGATCCATTGAAGGTCATCTGATCTGCTTCAATGTTGAAATAAGAACCATAATAGAAGACCATTACAAATTGTGTGCCAACATGGTTAGAATATACTGAAAAAAAAACTTCACTTTAAATAACAAGGGAAGGAATGATGTTACAAGCATTGAAGTAGCTTATCTATTATGGAACAGTGATTATCCACCTATTTACCAAAATATGAGTTATTGATATGTGCATGAAAGCATTTAGCTTATGCATAAAGCAGGTTACTGTTAGGGACCATCACTCGGTGTGATAGTAAAAGTTTCAGGCTACTAGCATATGAACTTAAGTTTGAGTATGAGATAAACAATTTGTCTCAAAATGTCAAAGATTAAGTATTTTATTGATTGCCCTTACTTGCCTGGACCTTCCTTTGGTGAGACCTATATACCAGGTTATGGTCCTTCTATAAAATGTGTTACTGTCAACATTGCAGCACAAGGCAACATGGATTTATTTATGAAAAATTAGCTTCACCTGAGAAATCTAGTATGGAATTTATGAAAAATTGGCTTCAAGCGTTCAATTAAGGAATCTGAAATGATTTTCTATGTGCTTCTCTCATTTATGTCCTTGGTTTACTTGTAGAGACATTCTAATCGACTACTCGAAACAAGTTTCAAAATTGGCGATCATTTTGTTTGAATTGCTTTCAGAGGCTCTTGGGCTTGACCCCAACCACTTGAAAGATATGGGTTGTGTTGAGGGACATGCTCTTATCTGCCATTACTACCCTGCATGCCCTCAGCCGGAAATAACTATGGGAACTACCAAGCATTCAGACTCTGACTTCCTCACTGTACTTCTTCAAGACCATATTGGTGGCCTCCAAGTTCTCCATGAAAATCAATGCGTTGATGTTCATCCCCTGACTGGAGCTCTAGTAATAAACATTGGAGATCTTCTACAGGCAAGTCCATTCTACATTGAAATTAATTTCTTTATTGGGCACACTCATGACATGTTGATTGTAGAGTTTTACTTTTTGTTCAATGTTAGATGCCAATAATGGTAATCAGATGATACCATAGGATGGACAAACTTTAGAAGATTACTCTTGAAAGGAGATGTTTATGCATTTGCACACACATAAAAATTAAAAAAAGCAAAAAATATATATATAATAATAATAATAATAATTGAAAGATGATTGAAATCGCTACAAAATACCCATTATAAGAAAGAAGACTTCTTTTTTGGCAAAGACCTCAACTGCTTTTATTTCATAACAATGAGACTGCATTGGGTTTCTTTCATTCCAATTTTCGCTTTTTTCTTTTTTTTTTTTTTTTTTTTTGGGTAAAAGACTGCATATTGATTCATTAAACGGTTTTTAATTCATCTCTAATCACTCTTCATATACAATTTTTTTGCACAGCTCATCTCGAATGACAGGTTTAAAAGTTCCAAGCACCGAGTGCTGGCAAAGCACGAAGGGCCTAGAGTGTCTGTGGCATGCTTTTTCAGGACACATCTTGCGTCAACAAAGAAATATGGGCCTATTAAGGAGTTGCTATCAGAAGAAAATCCCCCTGTTTACCAGAAAACCTCTATTGAAGATTATTTGGTATACTACAATTCGAAAGGGCTTGATGGGAATTCTGCACTTGATCATTTTAGGCTCTGAAATCAGCAGGGTACTGCATCAGTTAAACCTGGACCAGATGATTCATTGTTCTCATCATGGTCAATAAAGATCCTCAATTTGCGAGGTTATGCCCTTTGTTAAACACAATAGATCATCTTTTTTGTGTGTGGCTATGTCCTTTAATAAAGACTATTCTAGCTGAATAAATGGTGAGCTTTGAGTGTGTAAGCTCCTGTTCTTGTGCATGAGTATGTTCAACGACACCAGGAACCATCTGGTCCAAGAGTGACCAAATAGAACCCTTGATATGTTAGCAATCTTTGAATTAGTTTTTCACATATAAGTGAAGAAAACACAGTAAGCCTTAGCTAGACACTAGACAGACAAAGATGTCTCTTCAACAGGTGATTGTTATATTCACTCAGGCTGACAGGTAACAAGAGGTCAAAATTTAGAACATCAACCGCATAAGAATATGCTAAGGAAATTATTTCTAATGTAGAGCTGACTTGCCTGAATAAGATCTCCAGACTGCGACGTTTGTCCGATAAGACGAGGCATCATCTAACATTGATGCTTCCGGTTTCTAACGGAAGCTACAACTTTATCTGCAATTTCATCTGAAGAAGAGTCCGAATCGCAGGACTCGTCAATAGACTCCATTAAAATCTCAAAATTTGAAAATCTAGGTTGTGAATTGGGACGTTAATAAAACTAAAAGAAACGATTCTTACTGTCCTCCCTAGCGCTCAATCTTAGTTCATCACATCCCCTCGGTCTGACCTAGAAGCTCGAAGCTGGACAAGGTGATCAGATCATTCCATTCAAAAACCCATTTGGACTTCTGAAATTCCTGTGAAGCGCACAGGTCGCAAGCCCAATCCCAAGGCCGGGGATCAAAATTTCAATAGCTCCCATGAGGCACGAACCAAATAGCAAGATATAAACCAAATCAAACCTTTAACCGAAGAGTGAAGATGGTAGCCAGGAATAGCAAAGAGAGATGGGCTCCAACGAGAGATAACAACAAAATTGGAGTTCTTGGCGAGCGATTCCGACGCACGATAAAGATTTTGGTCCATCGAGTGCATCGGCGGGGATAACTTCCGACGATGGGCCAGTACAAGAGATGAAGGCGGAAATTCCTGCAAGTTCGCGTATTTGAAAAAAAAATGGGCGCTTAAAGTTATTTTGCAATCTTATGAAAATGCCCTTCCGACATGGCTAATTGTCGTTAGTACCCTTCTATGGAAACTGTAAAATAGCGATAGAGGCCGGCAACGTGGTGATTCGAATTTTCAATATAAAATTACTATTTTATATTAAAAATCTATTACTATTAGAAGGTAAACCCATGTATATATCCACTTCCTAAAAAGGCCTTCCAATTTTTTTAAAATTGACTTCAATACCTTGTTTGATATGTTTATAGCTCATGCATTCCTTTTAGTATGTATAAAATATATTTTAAGTGATTTTTATTGGGTTTGTAGTAGATTGGGGTTAAGTTGGACTAAACCCTAACCCAATTTAGAAATCCTTAAACGCTAACCAATGGGACTAAACCCCCCCCCCACCAAAGCATTTATTTTTTAATTAAAATATATATATATATATATATATATATATATATATATATATATATATATATATATATATATATATATATATATATTTTATATGTTTTAATTAAAATTTATGTTTTGCCCCCTCTAAAATTTCTAGTTTGCCCCGCTAACCAGTGGGACTAAACCACACACCCCCCCCCCCCCCCCCCCCCCAAGCATTTATTTTTTAATTAAAATATATATATATATATATATATATATATATATATATATATATATATATATATTTTATATGTTTTAATTAAAATTTATGTTTTGCCCCCTCTAAAATTTCTAGTTTGCCCCTCCAATTCATTGAAATTTCTATATTTCATAAGAACCCCCTCTAAAATATATGGTTTATCCCCCCAACTTATTGAAATTTCTATATTTCATAAGTGTTAATTGAAGATTTTTTTGCCCCCTCAGATTTGGAGTCCTAGTTCCGCCACTGGGGGCAAATCAAGATGAGTTAATGTATTAACCCCTTCCGTTCTTATCCTTGAGTACGAGTGTTGAAAAGAGCATTTATCGTCTACACCAACTTCTCATACGCTCGGTTTATTGTGATTGGTGCATTTAATCATTTCAAGAGAAAGAAATGTATTTTTTTTGTGTGCGCACACCTACGCACATCCATTTGTGTGTGTGCACGCATCTGCAAGAGATCGAGAGAGAGAAAGAAATTAACATTAACTTTATCTGCTCTGTTTTTTAATGGAGAGTCTTGGTTAGGATTACACCCTCCAAAATTTCTATGTTGCTTTGCATATTCAAATATTTTCTGTGACTAAGACATGGGTAGCTACTAAATAAATTAATCAAGAATGAACAGAAATTGCACAATAATTAAGAAAATTTTTAAAGATATAAGACAATAATATGATGTTGATATTAAAGGATAAAACACAGAGGTCATGTTAAAGTTGATTCTCCATTCAAAGATGAAACTATATTTTTGATATAAAAAACTATTAAAAGCTATGTTGGTACTACGAGTGGCAAGCAACAATAGCTAGCAGCTCAAATGTAAGTTGTACCTCATAATACAAGTTATCTGTTTAGAGCAGGTAGGTTTTGATTGTTTACTTTTAGCCTGGGAAGTGGGAAAAAGCCTTCAAATTGGGAGCACAGGTTTGGAACAGTGGATTATCATCATTAAATGTGAAGATGATTTATTTACAACATGAGTCTTTTCAATTCAAAATACCTGGTTAGACATGTATTTCACACTTAGTGACTTGTTTCAAGAGACTCAATAACTTTTCTTCTAGTTGACCCAACCACACAAAGCAAGCTTCAACCTCAAAAACACTTGCCACATGGCAAAAAAAGGCTCTACTAAATTTAACTGTATAAATTTAAAAGGAATAAAAAATATGACAGGATGTTATTACACATGACAACAGGTATTACATGAGCTACATTGTAAACCCATCTTAAGGGAGTCAGAGAGGAGAGATTTATCTACTAATATACTCTATGAAAGATTCTATAGAGGTCAACCAACATTAATTGTCTCCATCAGTTCATTCCAACTTTCTATGGTATATATTTTTGTGTTATGGCAAAGTGGTGGTTAGATGATTTTAATTAAAGCCAACCCAGAAATAAAAATGGTTATGGGTTGAAGTTGACAAAGTCTTGATAGAGTTAAGAGAGCTTAATGTGATCCAGGATTTTCAAATGCATTTTTCCCAAACCACCAACCATTTTGGAAGATGTTTTTATAGGAATCAATTACACCATTGAAGCTACCATTTTTTCTTTAGGAATCAGTTTGGCATTTGCCCTTTTTTTGGAAATATAACCACAGTCATGAGCACATAGTCATACACTCACCAAGTACTAGCCTATTTGGAGAGCCCCACTTAGGTGTTCTTCTAGTTGACCCCATCCCATAAAGCAAGATTCAACATCAAAAATAGTTGCCATATGAATAAGAGGGCTCTATTAAATCTAACATCTCTGTTCTACTAAATCAAAATAGATAGAGACATGACGTAACGAAAATTTTGATCAACAGTATTAAAAATTGGTACCAAGTTCATAAGTCATTTCTTGACAACACTGTGAGCAAGCGAAAGAGCTTCCAACTTCCAAGCTTCCAGTCACTCTTGCTGTCACCATAATTGTCTCAAACTAGTCTGAAATGGGGTAAAGCAGAGTTTCCATCTAGTCCTTTGGACGTGTAGTAGGCCAAATAGTCACTAAACAGGATTTTCCTGTATTTTGGTGGATTATCGTCTGATAATAACTCCTCTAGTGGCCCATAGGATTCTGATGATTTAATAATGCTTGGATAGATAAAACAGGCTACTGATATCCGAGGCCCGATGTGTCCAGCCAATACTCTATGTTCCACACTTATAAACTTGTCATTGGTGATGAGCTGCAAAAGAACAGATTCAAAGAACAAAAATTTTGTATGTGCAATTCAAAATTAAGACACTATGGGATTAATGCAAACGAGTACCTGCAAAAGATCTCCAATGTTCACTGTTAGAGCTCCCTCTAAAGGAAGCACATCAACCCATTGATTTCCGTGAAGAACTTGGAGCCCTCCAATATGATCTTGTAGAAGGATAGTAAGGAAAGTAGGATCTGAATGCTTACTGGTGCCTAGAGTTAATTCTGGCTCTGGACAAATTGGGTAGTAATGCCCTGAAATTTGTATGGTTTCCATGCATTTTATGCATTTAAGGTAGTCGCAGGTAAGACCCAGAGCCTCTGATAGTAGCTCAGACAATGTGACCTTCAGTTTGATGATAAATTTCAGGTACTCTACTGTTATCTTTCTGCAAAGAATGAAACAATTCAATAATTCAAATATGAGAAAACAAAGGCAAGACTACATACTAGAGTTGTAACTTTTTCTAACCAAAAGGAATAAGAGCCTGAGCTTATTAGTTAATTTTGGTTCACATTCACTCTTGTTTTTTTATGCCCAAAGTTTGTTTCATCACACTTAGCTTGACCAACCTCCATTGCAACCCTAATACTAAAATTTGTGAGATTTTCTTTTATTTTGGTAAGTATTAAACAAATAACGGGGTAAGTTACAATCAATTTAACTTCCTTAATTCCTAAAATCCCATAAACTTTTAAAAAAATATTTAACCTAATTGAATTCAATTCAAAATATAATATCAATTTCAACTACTTGCTTTTATGATGAAGCTTTCTTTTCTTATCTTCTAAGTTTTTTTATCAGCCTTTTTCACAAAAAAGGAGTTTAATTTGGGTGGCTTGAACTTAAACAACTGATTTCGGGTTGGGTTTGAGCTTACTTATTTGAATTGGTGTTCAGGTTGGCATGAGTATGGAACATTTTTGGATGAATAATGGGATGTGAATTAAAGGAAATGGAGAAAGGTACAAAAGCCTGTGGGCACATGAGAGAAGGGAACCCGCATATGCACAAAAGATAATAAAAGAAAAACGATAAAATAAAAATTAAGAATCAGTCCTAGAAAGAGACATCATATTGCATACTGATGTTACATAACTCCATTATTGTTGCATTTTACTATAATTTTCTCGTGAATTAGTACATCTTGGCAATGGAGACTAGCCCCTCCTACATGCTAAAGGCCAGACAATCCTATTGGTGAGATACTTTCCAAAAGGCAGCTAACAGGGGATCTTTATGTGTTCCCTCCAAGATGCTAGTGTCTATGCATGACCTACATTAGATCATGTGTTAGCTAAGAAAAAACAAGAAGAAGGAGAGCCCATGTATTTTCCAGAGCAAGGAGAGTAGCCCTAATAGAATCCGCAATTCATCAGTTCCCCAGTATACCATGGGAACAAGCTGGTTACTTGAGAAAACAAGAAAAGCATTGCAAAGTACCAAAGAGACATATTCTGGGATAACAAGAAAAGGAAAAGCAGACATGAGATAGAATGGAATAAAATTTGTAGGCCAAAGAGACTTTTTCCGGGACAACAGTAAAAATCATAGTATATATAACATAGAATGGATTCCAGTTGGTTACTATTGCACCTTCTGTACTAAGTCTCTAGAAGATGATATCATTTCTTTAAAGAATATGTTTTTTTTTTTAAAATCTGTAATAAGATATATTATAAGAAGGCAGAAGCCCACAGGTAGAGGAACAGTACATGTACACGAACAGTATACAGAGAGGAAACAAAAAACTAAAAACCTTTACAGTGCATCATAATTAACACAGTTTATGACTTCCTGGAAATCCAACCTTCTGCATGATTCCATACTTGATGACAAAATAGCCAGTGTCTGGATCACTATGAGACACTGGCTATTTTTACCAAACAAGTTTAGCAAATAGTTAAGACATACAACAGTACATTAATGGACACAAATGAAACATATATTCTCAAATGTTTCTGAAACTTAAAGATCAGTAAAAGGAAGAATTAGAAAAAGTTCTTTACATTTGCCGGCAATTTTGGAACCTAAGTAAACGTAAGAGATTAGAAAATAAATCAGGACATCCAAGGGAGGTTCTAGAAGCTGCAGATAAGCTTCTAAAAGAGTATGAAAAAGCTCAGAAGACTAATTAAAATGCACTTTGAGCAGATCATATAGAGGATAATCACATAAGAAAGATGACACCTGTGGTGACCAGGAAATCACCACAACTGGGTTGGTTAAAACAGAATTTTGATGGACCCTTAAAAAGAAGGGAAGTGCTGCAATAGGAGGCCTTTTGAGTGATTGCATGGGACCCCCCTTCTGCTCCTTTTGCATCAAGCATCTCAGTATATTCTGCATATACGGCTGAACTAACAGGAGGAGGTTTATATATCCCAAAACAATTAGGAGTAAAGCAAATTTGGATTGAAGGTCATTCTCAGGTGTTTATAAACTCAAATTAAAGTCAATAGTCTTTGGTAGGCAACAGCAATCATCACTGAAATTAAACAAGTTTTGGAATTCTTCAGGTAAGTAAAAGTAACAAATTGATTCAGAGGAGCCAATAGATTTGTTGATAAGTTGTCCAGGATAGGTCATGTTACCTGCACTTCAGTTCATTAAAACAACAGTAACTTGCATTTCAGTTCATTAAAATTTCGTGTTGCTGAGGATTTGAGATTGACAATACCTGCAAACTGAAGGTAATGCATCGGAATCCAAACCCACTTGATCGTTTTGTATACGAAACCCAAATGTATCCTTCCAAGCCCAAGCATTGTGATACTCATGAAGACCGTTGTTACAGTAATAACTAATTTTTTTATTGGCATCGCGCGTATATAATTCCATCTTCAGCTCTTTGGGTTGCTCATGAAATTGCCGCACCCCTTCTATCATCTCCTCTAGAATGTTGGATGGAACTCCATGATTCACAATTTGAAAGAATCCCCAGGTCTCTGATGCTCTTCGGATTTCATCAACAATCTCCATCCTTCGATTAAGACGGACACCTTCAAAATCTATCAAAGGAACCTGAAGCTGGTTGTTATTGATGTCTGATGCCTTGGGAAGGTCTTCTGGAGCATGTATGAAGAAACTGGGTATCTTGACCACCCCGGAATCCACAAGTCCTTTGACTCCGGTTTTTGTTTCATCGAACTTCTTCATTTCTTTTACTCTGTCATAAGCTGGCATGGAATGGCCGGAGAAGACTTCCATGTTGAGCTTAACACTGCAACGCCTTTGTGTTGTAGTCTTGTAGAATTGAAGAGAGCAGTGGGTCTAGATGGCTTTAAAGCCACCACATAAATGGAGTTGACAGAGGATTCATGGAGCTAGATTGTCTTTTTCCCCTACCTACTTCATCATGTTTTAAACCCAGCTTAAGGTAATCCATGCATTTTATGTGTGTGCAGGCTTGTGCATCTATGTGTTCGTGCGTGCATGTGTGCACGCCTCTGTTTGTGTGTGTTTGAAAGAGAGAGAGATAAAGGGAGAGAGTGTTGGACTCTTTGTCTCCATGTGAAAGATTTGATGAAGATCAACAAACATAAATGTGTCTCAATGTGTTCCAACTTTATCTGTCTGTTTGTTTCATGGAAATTCTAGGCTAGGAGTTTTTTCTACTCCAAATTTGCTGTTACTTTGCATATTCAAATATTTTCTCTGACAAAAGCATGGTTAGCTAATAAATAAAGTAATCAAGAATGAAAAGGAATTGCACAATAATTGAGAAATATTTTAAGGATGTAACACGGTAAGATGTATTAGAGATTAAAACACACAGATCACGTTAAATTAGACTCACTATTCAAAGATGACTATATTTTTTATATAAAAAACCAGTAAAATAAGGCTATGTTGATACTTCCAATTGCAAGCAACAATGGCTAGCAGCTCAAATGTAAGATGTGACATAATAGAAGTTATTTGATTAGAGCAGACAGATTCTGTTAGTTTAATTTTAGCCTGGGAAAAGGCCTTGAAATTGGGATCAAAAGTCTGGGACTGGTTTTGGCAAACCCCAAATCACCCCTATAACGTTTTAGTCTATACGAACTCAACTCCTAGCATTGTCCTCGAATGTGATATAAAATATTTAAATATTAATGCTTTCTAAAACAAATTAAATTGGTACAAGTTAGGGTTGGCCAATATATGAATTACCAAATCCTAAACAATTGGATGGTTAGGGGAAGCTGACAAGGACTCTTTGTGGGTGTTCCTCCAAGCGGAATCTGTTGGGCTTGGATGATCCTGCTTGGATCATCTGCTATTTCTGTCTATTTGGTGTTTGTTTCTTCCTGTTGTAGCTTTCGTTTCGCTTGTTATTATAATTGTAACTCGCATTTCGATCCAGTAAAATTCTAGGTTGTTTAGAACTTGAGATCGGTACTGGGGCCAACACTACCTGCAAACCGAAGGCAAGGCATCGGAATTCAAACCCTCTTAATCCTCAAGCATATTGAACGCAAATGTATCCTTCCAAGTGCAGGAATTCGATTCGTGAAGATCGCTGTTAAAGTAATATACTAATATCTAAATTTCCTCTTGGGGTCCCATATAATTCCTTCTTCAGATCCTTGGGTGCCTCATGAATTTGTAAATATGTTTGGGTGATTCACTAAGGGGGCGTTTGTTGGCATTATAGAATCTGGATTCTAGTAGAATCCGATTCCATAATCTAAAAGCTGTGTTTGGTTGGGATTTTAAGATCGGATTCTATTATCCAATTGTATAATGAAACCCATAATCAGTATCTACTTTTTTTTGTGATTATAGGGATTATAGACATTGGTGCTTAAATTTTCAAAATCTGTGATTCTAGAGATTATGTATAACATATTATATACACATATTATAATATTATGTTTATAATATTTTAATAAATTATTATATTAATATGATATATTCAATATTAATATATTAAAATATAATAATATATTAGTATATTATATTTAACATCGTAATATTAATATTTAATATTATATTAATTTATTAATATTAATATAATAATATATTGTATATTAGTCATATTATATTATAATATTAAATAATAATATTATAATATATAATATTTTTTTTAAATTAATATTGTCATAAATTTATTATAATATTATAATAAACATATTTTATAATCATAATATAATAATTAATTTAATATATTATTATAATATTAATAATAATAAATTAGTATATTATATTTAATATTTTAATATTAATATTTCATATTATATTGATTTATTAATATTAATATAAAATAATATTATATTATATGATAATAATATATCATATATTAATAATATTATATTATAATTATATAATTATATTAATATAATATTAAATATTAATATTATAATAAATGATATTTTTAAAATTTTATATTGTAATAACTTTATTATAATAATATAATAAACATAAATTTATGTTTATTATAATAAACATGTTAATATATTATAATATTATATTATTATATTATATATAATAAAAATAAATTTACGTTATAATAAACATAAATTATATTATTATAATATGATTTGTATTTTAATATATATTGCATTATAATATAATATTATATTATAGGGTATAATATTGTTATAATTATTATATATATTATATAATATTATAATAGTATTATATAATGTTATAATAATATTATTATAATACAAATAATATAATATAATATAATTATTATTATTATATTATATATTATGTAAAAATATACATATTATATAATAATATATACAATTTAGAATAAGACTTTTATTTTTCTATATACATTATAATATTTTTTAAGCAATTTTTAATACAAAAACTTCAAATTTAATCTCAATAATCAATGTCTACCAAACAAGATTCTAGATTTTAGTTTAAAACCTGAGTTCATAATCCTGCTTATCCAAACAGGAATTTAAGATTCTAAAATCAAGGAAGTATAATCTGGAATATAGTATCTAGGTTTATAATCAGTATCCAGATTCTATAATGCCCACCAAATGCCACCTAAGAAAAACTCTACACATTAAAAGTAAATGATTTCGACATGAAATGTCTGGCCTAAATCTTGTCACCTTGTTTTATATATTAGTATGGATATTGGCTAGCCTAGTGTATGTACATTATTGCACAGTAAAGAAATAGATAAATGAGAGAAGGAATAGTTTTACAACGGATTATTAAGTTTTTAAGAAATTGAGACAATTTTGACTATGGTATCCTTTTATTAATACATCTCACAATTATATGTAAAGGCTATTTTGAAAAGTCTCACATTTTTCTTGAAACGATTCCCTAGGGGATGCCTCACGTTACACATAGTATAGATTTGGGAAGTGTTCATTTAACCCACATGAATCGTTGGATTCATAGGTCAGATAATGGCATACTCGTTTTTTTTTTTTTTTTGGGTGTGAAAAGCATCAGAAATAACATTGATTTCTCAAAAAAATACAATCATGTGCATCTGAAGAGGAGTTTATCAAGTACAAGAGAACCTATCTAAAGCAAAATTAGCAAAAAAATCAGCATCCTATGGTTACCCTCTCTAAAAACATGAAATAATCAGAAAAATACAACCGTCTGCATCTGGAGAAGAGTTTATCCATGTACAAGAGAATTTATCTAAAGCAAAATTATCAAGAAAATCAGCAAACTATGGTTGCCTTCCCTAAAAACGTGAGGTAGCCAGAAACATACAAACCGAAAAAGAAAGGTTAAGATAGAAAACTATATTTAATGAAAGGAACTTTTATTGATAACATAATCTACCATTTTAGGGAGTTAGACCAAGGTTTTGAGTTTCTGTGTCGATGGGTGTGTTGATCCATGAAAAAATCGACACGCCAATGACGTGCCGACAAAACTCTTGAACAATCAAGAAGGCAAAAACTGGTTAAAATTTTTATTTTTTATTTTGTCGAAATTTCACTGACACGCCACTAAAAATCGTAACTGAAAATTTAAAAAAAAATTTAAATTTTCCTCTATTTATTGCCTGTTTTGCTCATTTTGGTCTGTTTTGTTGGCACGCCACAAAAAATCGCTCGATTTGCAAATAAACAATTTCCCTCCGTCGAAACGCATCGATACTCAAGGTTTACAGACTAAGTAAACCTTGAAGCTGTGTTTGGAACCTTGGATCTAAGGAGAAAAGGAAATAAAGCTAAAAAAGAAAAAAAAAAAAGAAGAAAAAAGAAAAGAAAAATACTGATTTTCTTTTTTTTTTTCTGATGTTTGGATGAGATGAAAAATGAAAAGAAAAAATATATATACTTTAGTAAAAATGATGGGTTAGGGTGGTGGTGCCAAGAGACAGCGGGTGATGGTGGTGGCGGGTGGCAGTGGGTGGTGGTGGTGGCAACTAGTGGTGGTGGTGGTGGGTGGTGGTGGCAAATGATGGTGGTAGTGGGTGGTGGTGGTGGTTGGTGGTGGCGGACGATGGTGGGTTGTGGTAGTAATGGATGGTGCTAGTGGTAGGATGAGTGGGTAGTGTAAATAGTGATAAGTGATAATGAATTTTCTTTTATTTCAAAATTCCTACTTTTTTGGAGAGAAAATTTTTTACATTGGAGAAAAAGAGGGAGAGAAAATCTCATTTTCCTTCATTTAAACCAAACAAAAGAAAAGAAAATTTTAGCATTTTATTTTCTTTTCTCCCCAAATCCATCATTCCAAACACAGCCTCACTCAAACTACGTAAGAAAGAAAGGTAATAAAAATAAATAAATAATCAAACAGACGCTATCTCTTGCAACTTTCCAAGTAGGAGAAGCTTGCGATAGTTTTTAATTTGCTTTGAATTGATTTTTTTTTTTTTCTTTTTATGAACCAAACTAAGTTGAACCTTTTTTTCACAATTTTTGCTCGTCTGATAATGACTTCTATCTCTTCCCTCTTTTCTTTTCAACCATCTTGAAAGCAGAAAAGCTTACCGATTTGAAAGGCTTTCAAGAATCTAAGAGAGGGTAAAAGAGTTTTGATTATTCGAAGAAACAAAATGGTGGACTCGCTCTCAAACTTCGGCTACGTTACGCTTGAAGCAACATCAAACTACAATCGAATAGAGCAGTTGAAGGCCTTTGATGAGACCAAAGCTGGCGTTAAAGGACTTGTAGATGCAGGTGTTGTCAATATCCCTCGAATTTTCATCCACCCACAAGATGATCTTCCTGATGGGAAGTCCAGCTCCGGTGATAGCCACCATGAGATTCCCGTTGTAGATCTCCGAGGCATCGACAAAGATGCAACCAAACACAAGGAGACCGTAGAGCAAGTCCGTCTTGCATCGGAGAATGGGGGTTTCTTTCAGATGGTCAATCATGGAGTCCCTGAAAGTGTTCTCCAGGAGATGATTAGTGGGGTTCACAGATTCTACGACCAAGAACTCGAAGTTAAGAAAAAATTCTATACACGGGATGCAAAGAGCAAAGTGAAATATAACAGCAATTTCGATCTGTATCAAGCACCAGCAGCTAATTGGAGGGATAGCTTGTTCTGTATCATGGCTCCTCATCCTCCGAACCCAGAAGAACTTCCAGCCACATGCAGGTATAGCCTAGCTGAACGACTGATTTTCCTCTCAAAATAGCTATTGTCCATGACTGTATTAGGCTATTAGAAGTTCCGGACCTTTTCAGTATCCCCCAGTATCCCCTGTTTTAGTCATCTTCTGTTAGCAAGGATCGCAGCTCCATCTTCTCCTGAAGCAACTGATTCTTCTCCTACAAAGTCTCAACAGAGAACTCAAGATTTCCTATCTTTAACAAGTTAGAGATGACTTGTATTCTCTTGCTTGATTTTCACATAACAGTTCCTTGTAAATACGCTATCTATAAAATACTAATTGAGAAGATGGAGCTCAACTCCTTGCTAACACTTGATTCCTAAACTGTAGGCCAACTTGATACCTTCTAACATAGCTAAAAGTTCCGTTATAAATACACACTTGCAAGAAATTTGCCAAGCAAATAAGTTAATAGGGCTGCCATTACAGTACCTTAGAATACCACCTATTGCAGCACTTCCATCTTTCTTTACGCCCAATCAAAATTAAGGTTGTAAGTCCACCCTGTCTGCGAAGGTTTCCAGCCCACCAAGCTCTCCTGCTCTCTTCATCCATAACCCTTCCCAAACCTTTCAACAAATCCCTAAAGTTTTCGCCAGTATTTCACAACTTTCATTTGCATCATTATGTTTACATTAGAATGCAGAATCGAAAATCTCCACCAAATGATTCATACTCCAAACAAAACCTAAAATATGCTATAATGACTAAATGTACAATTTGATACAAAATAAAATATCACAAATTAAGGATTATATGATATTGATTTTCAAAATCATAACTGATGAGTGATTGATGGATCCATTGAAGGTCATCTGATCTGCTTCAATGTTGAAATAAGAACCATAATAAAAGTCCATTACAAATTGTGTGCAAACATGGTTAGAATATATTGACAAAAACTTCACTTTAAATAACAGGGGAAGGAATGACCCTGTTACAAGCATTGAAGTAGCTTATCTATTATGGAACTGTGATTATCCACCTATTTACCAAAATATGAGTTATTGATATGTTCATGAAAGCATTTAGCTTATGCATAAAGCAGGTTACTGTTAGGGACCATCACCGGGTGTGATAGTAAAAGTTTCTGCCTACTAGCATATGAACTTAAGTTCGAGTATGAGATAAACAATTTGTCTCAAAATGTCAAAGATTAAGTAGCTTATCTATTATTGATTGCCCTTACCTGCCTGGACCTTCCTTTGGTGAGACCTGTATGCCAAGTTATGGTCCTTCTATAAAATGTGTTACTGTCAACATTGCAAGCACAAGCCAACATGGATTTATTTATGAAAAATTAGCTTCACCTGAGAAATCTAGTATGGAATTTATGAAAAATTGGCTTCAATTAAGGAATCTGAAATGATTTTCTATGTGCTTCTCTCATTTATGTGCTTGGTTTACTTGTAGAGACATTCTGATCGACTACTCGAAACAAGTTTCAAAATTGGGGATCATTTTGTTTGAATTACTTTCAGAGGCTCTTGGGCTTGACCCCAACCACTTGAAAGATATGGGTTGTGTTGAGGGACATACTTTTATCTGCCATTACTACCCCACATGCCCTCAGCCGGAAATAACCATGGGAACTACCAAGCACTCAGACCCTGACTTCCTCACTGTACTTCTTCAAGACCATATCGGTGGCCTCCAAGTTCTCTATGAAAATCAATGGGTTGATGTTCATCCCCTGGCTGGAGCTCTAGTAATAAACATTGGAGATCTTCTACAGGCAAGTCCATTCTACATTGAAATTAATTTCTTTATTGGGCACACTCATTGACTCATGACATGTTGATTTTAGAGTTTTACTTTTTGTTCAATGTTAGATGCCCATAATGGCAATCAGGTATTACCATAGGATGGACAAACTTCAGAAGATTACTCTTGAAAGGAGATGTTTATGCATTTGCACACACCCAAAAATTGAAAAAAGCAAAAAAAATAAAATAAAATATATATATATATATATCTATATAATAATAATAATAATAATAATAATAATAATAATAATTGAAAGATGATTGAAATCGATACAAAATTGCTTCTCAATTTTTTTACAAAATTGCTTTATTGCTTTCAAAACCCCTTGATACCCTATTGCTTTATTCCTATATTAAAGATGATGCCTCCATACTCACTTAAGAAACAACAATGTATTGTTATTGCTAGAGCTGGCAAAATACCACCCGACCCGACGGGTCAACCCGATTATAAACGGGTTGAGTTGACCCGTTTATTAATTGGATCGGGTGCGGGTTGGGGTTTCCCCAACCTGCCAGTAATCGGGTCAACCCGATTATGACCCGCCAACCCGACAGGTAACCCGATTTTAAAAAAAAGATGGCAAAAGTATCATGTTTCGACCCGATTTACCCCAAAACCTGACCCGAACCCGGTACAACCGGATCCAATTAACCCCCAACCCTATTTTAATAATATTTTTGGAAAAATAACAGTAATCGGGATGACCCGCCCGATAAGTAACCTGATTTAAAAAAAAAAAGATGGCAAAAGTATCATGTTTCGACCCCGATTAACCCCAAAAACCCACCCGAACCCGGTACAACCGGATCCAATTAACCCCCAAACCCTATTTTAATAATATTTTTTGAAAAATAAAAAATAATAATAATAATAAACGGGTTGGCGGGTTGAACTCGTTTATTGGCGGGTTGGGTTTGGGTTTGGGTTGGGGGTTTTCCAACCCGCCTTAATTTAGTCCAACCCGATTATGACCGGATTAACCCCAACCCGATTATTTGAATGTAATTAAATGACTATTTTATGAATTTTTTATAATATTGGACTTATATTTTTGAGTATATTTCTAAGTACAATACATAAATTGTGTACAATACTTTTATGAAAGCAAAAAGCAATTCCTATGTTACTGCAATTACCAAACATGCTTTTTTGCTTCTTAGAAGCAAAGCAAAAGTTTACCAAACACATTTGCTTCAAGAAAATATCTTTCGAAAAGCATAAAATTGCTTTTTTGCTTTCTTGCTTTTAGAAGCAAGAAAGCAAAAGCGTTACCAAACGCATTTGCATAAAATTGCTTTTAGAAGCAAAAAAGCAAAAGAGTTACCAAACGCAGCCATTATAAGAAAGGAGACTTCTTTTTTGGGAAAGACCTCAACTGCTTTTATTTCATAACAATGAGATTGCATTGGGTTTCTTTCATTCCAATTTTGGGGTGAGGGTGGTGTAGGTAGAAGACTACATCTTGATTCATTAAAATGATCTCTAATCACTCTTCATATACAATGTCTTTGCACAGCTCATCTCGAATGACAGGTTCAAAAGTTCCAAGCACCGAGTGCTGGCAAAGCACGAAGGGCCTAGAGTGTCTGTGGCATGCTTTTTCAGGACACTTATTGAGTCAACAAAGAAATATGGGCCTATTAAGGAGTTGCTATCAGAAGACAATCCCCCTGTTTACCAGAAAACCTCCATTGAAGATTATGTGGTATACTTCAATTCGAAAGGGCTTGATGGGAATTCTGCACTTGATCATTTTAGGCTCTGAAGTCAGCAGGGTACTGCATTAGTTAAACCTGGACCGGATGATTCATTGTTCTCATCATGGTCAATAAATATCCTCATTTTGGGAGGCTATGCCCTTTGTTAAACACAATAGATCATCTTTTTTGTGTGTGGCTATGTCCTTTAATAAAGACTATTCTAGCTGAATAAATGGTGAGCTTTGGGTGTGTAAGCTCCTGTTCCTGTGCATGAGTATGTTCAACGACACCAGGAACCATCCGGTCCAAGAGTGACCAAATAGAACCCTTGATATGTTAGCAATCTTTGAATTAGTTTTTCACACAGGCTGACAGGTATTAGATGATTGGCGACCAACATTGAACAAGGTCAAAATTTAGAACATCAACCCCATAAAAATATGCTAAGGAAATTATTTCTGATGTAGAGCTGACTTGCCTGAATAAGATCTCCAGACTGCGACGTTCGTCCGATAAGACGAGGCATCATCTAACATTGATGCTTCCGGTTTCTAACGGAAGCTCCAACTTTATCTGCAATTTCATCTGAAGAAGAGTTCGAATCGCAGGACTCGTCAATAGACTCCATTAAAATCTCAAAATTTGGAAATCTAGGTTGCGAATTGGGACGTTAATAAAACTAAAAGAAACGACTCTTACTGTCCTCCCTAGCGCTCAATCTTATTTCACCACATCCCCTCGGTCTGACCTAGAAGCTCGAAGCTGGACAAGCCGATCAGATAATTCCATTCAAAAAATGGCTTCATTCTCGGTCTACAAAAACCCATTTAGACTTCTGAAATTCCTGTGAAGCGCACAGGTCACAAGCCCAATCCCTAGCCCGGGGATCAAAATTTCAATAGCTCCCATGAACCAAATAGCAAGATATAAAACTATAGTCAAACCTTTAACCGAAGAGTGAAGATGGTAGCGAGGAGTAGCAAAGAGAGACGAGCTCCAACGAGAGAGAGCAACAAAATTGGAGTTCTTGGCGATTGATCTCTGACGCACGATAAAGATTTTGGTCCATCGAGTCATCGGCGGGCATAACCTTAGACGATGGGCCAGGCCAGTACAAGAGATGAGGTTGGAGGCTCGGAGCCTACCAAAAAACAAAAAAAGAGATGAAGTCGGAAATTCCTGCAAGCGCGCGTATTTGAAAAAAAAAAAAAAAAAGGCGCGCTTAAAGTTATTTTGCAATCTTATGAAAATGCCCTTCTGACTTGGCTAATTTTCGTTAGTACCCTTCTATGGAAAATGTAATTTCAACATAAAATTGCTATTTTATATTAAAAATCTATTACCGTTAGAAAGTAAACCCATGTCCCATGAATACATCCATAAAATTACTATTTTATATTAAAAATCTATTCCTCAACGGTTATCTTCTTCAACTAAATTTCTTCCGGTTTTGTTACGGGATACTTCCGTTTTGTCAGAGCTTTATTTATTAAGAGAAAATCAACGGTTCAGGAATGCTCATATACGCTTGGATATGCGAGTGCAAATAGATAGAAATCAATTTGAGACCCACAAACTGTTGACCACGTCCACAGGACCTTGACTTCTCTTGAAAAAGATTTAAAAAGAAAAAAACTCTTTTACCGGCTCAGTACCCAATAAATCGTAGATTATATTGAAGTCTACGTGATTTTCTTTCTAAGTCCCAAGTTTGATAATTTTTTGTTGACCAAAAATTTGAATCTTAATCATTTTTGATCAAATACGATTTCACCCCTTGATAAGGGTTTTTATTTTATGGGATACAGACCCACTCAAGATCGTTGATCCTTAATTACATCCTAGGCTATAAGAACACCCTTTGATTTTAACTCTCAAAGCCTACTAATGGGAATCGAGTTGGTTTATTTTTATTTGCAGCTAGACTTGTTTTTATTTCGAGTTGCCTACGTACCAATTTATAGGATCAAGCTGAACCGTAGTTCAAAATGGATTTTGAATTTGAATTTGGTTTGGGTCACAAGGATCCGTTTTAGGTTTGGTTTGAACCGTCGAGGAAAAAGTTTAATTTGGTTTCAATTGTTTGGACCATAAAGATCCGGTTTGGTTTTGGTTTGATTTGGGAATTTGAACCGTAGAAGAAACGGTTTGAATTTGGTTTATTTGGAAATACAGGTTATATGGGAATCGGTTTGTACCTGTTTAGTTGTTTGGTTTATACAAGGCTTGGTTTGGTTTGGCTTAATACCATGACTCATACAATTTTAGTTTTAGAACAATTTCGGTTTAATTTAGTTTTAGGACAATTTCAGTCCAATTTAGTTTTAGGATGATTCTGGTCCAATTTAGAATGATTTGGTTTATTATAGGGGGGCTTTGGTTTGACTTAGAAAGGGTTCGTTTCAATTGCAAAAAGGGTTGGTCCAATTTAGGACACTTTGAACCACTTTTAATGAAGGAAAAAGGGTATTTGATTTTTGTATCACTATTTGGAATGAATTTTCGATGGATTTGGGTTCCAGGAGGCTTCAGGGATTTTTGGGAATTTTTTTTGGATTTTTCTGGGGCTTGAAAATGGGTCAAAACCCAAAAATAAGGGTTTCTGGGTTAGATGAGGCAAGGCGGACCGGGTCAAGTGGGTCGGATATATGCGCACAGGTCGGTATGGGCACGCGGGTTAGACCTTGTTTGGCCTGCGCGCCTTAGAGTCGCACTCGCGGGCCTAGTCTCATGGCCCAACCCACTCCTTTTCTCTTTTCTTCTTTTTTTTTTTTAAATTTTTGGGCCGGGGCGATTCGGGCCGGATACGAGCGCACGGGTTATCTTGGCCTGCGCGCTTTAGAGTCGTGCGTAGCCTAATTTCAGGGCCCACGCGCCTTTTTTTTTTTTCCTTCGAGCCCGTAGCCTTAGGCCAGGCACGAGATGCACGCGCGCGCCCCCGCATGAGCCCAAGCGCATTGGGCCTGATCCTGTGCGCGGCCCACGCATGCCGATCTCGCACCTGAGCGCGGCCCATGGTTCTCCAAACACTCATGCCGGGCCCTTTTTGACTGGAAACTTGTCAAAAAATCGCTAATTTTGCTGTAAAATCGCTCTTGAGTGCTGCCATTGCGCCTCAGACACGTTTTTACCCCTTTATTCTGCTTCTGGACCATTTTTGGTATATTGGATGAGTATCTGCATATCTGAAACTCCTTTTCCTGGGTTTCAAACCCTACGGGAAGATGAGATAACACCTTTTTTAGGTGATTTGTTGGACGTAGACTATCGGAATCTGAAATTGTAGATAAAGATGAGATGGGTCCTCCAACAACCGGGGGATCTTTATCTCATTATCTCTTTAGAGACTCTGACGTGAGGATTTGGAGAGATTTGAGGGAAGAAACAGGGAAAATTCTATGCATATCTTACCCTTACACCCACCCCCCCACCACCCCACCCCCCCCCCCCCCCCCGGGTCCTCTAATTCATCCCCTTTCTATATCTCCACGGGCATTCGGGCTATTCAAAGGCATAGTGGTCAACTGCTTAAACAGCATATCAAGAAACTGTTTTATATAACTTCAAAAAACCCCACCCCCCCCCCCCCCCCCCCCCCCCCCCCCCCCCCACCGGGGTCCTCTAATTCATCCCCTTTCTATATCTCCACGGGCATTCGGGCTATTCAAAGGCATAGTGGTCAACTGCTTAAACAGCATATCAAGAAACTGTTTTATATAACTTCAAAAAAAAAAAATGCAAAATAATTCACGATACAGAATCCTCAAGGGCATGCAAGGCATAAAGAAGCATTCGGAAACAAACAAATTATGCCATCATCCACTTTTGGAAACCTGGGGCCATTAGATGTAGGTATATTTAGAGACCAAAACAGGGAAGTATTTCTTGTATTTGCCGGCAATTTTGGAACCTAAGTAATCGTAAGAGATTAGAAAATAAATCAGGACATCCAAGGGAGGTTCTAGAAGCTGCAGATAAGCTTCTAAAAGAGTATGAAAAAGCTCAGAAGACTAATTAAAATGCACTTTGAGCAGATCATATAGAGGATAATCACATAAGAAAGATGACACCTGTGGTGACCTGGAAATCACCACTACTGGGTTGGTTAAAACAGAATTTTGATGGACCCTTAAAAAGGAAGGGAAGTGCTGCAATAGGAGGCCTTTTGAGTGATCGCATGGGACCCCCTTCTGCTCCTTTTGCATCAAGCATCTCAGTATATTCTGCATATATGGCTGAACTAACAGGAGGAGGTTTATATATCCCAAAACAATTAGGAGTAAAGTAAATTTGGATTGAAGGTCACTCTCAGCTGTTTATAAACTGAAATTAGAGTAAAGTCAATAGTCTTTGGTAGGCAACAGCAATCATCACTGAAATTAAACAAGTTTTGGAATTCTTCAGGCAAGTAAAAGTAACAAATTGATTCAGAGGAGCCAATAGATTTGTTGATAAGTTGTCCAGGATAGGTCATGTTACCTGCACCTCAGTTCATTAAAACAACAGTAACTTGCATTTCAGTTCATTAAAATTTCGTGTTGCTGAGGATTTGAGATTGACAATACCTGCAAACTGAAGGTAATGCATCGGAATCCAAACCCACTTGATCGTTTTGTATACGAAACCCAAATGTATCCTTCCAAGCCCAAGCATTGTGATGCTCATGAAGACCGTTGTTACAGTAATAACTAATTTTTTTATTGGCATCGCGCGTATATAATTCCATCTTCAGCTCTTTGGGTTGCTCATGAAATCGTCGCACCCCTTCTATCATTTCCCCTAGAATGTTGGACGGAACTCCATGATTCACAATTTGAAAGAATCCCCAGGTCTCTGATGCTCTTCGGATTTCATCAACAATCTCCATCCTTCGATTAAGACGGACACCTTCAAAATCTATCAAAGGAACGTGAAGCTGGTTGTTATTGATGTCTGATGCCTTGGGAAGGCCTTCTGGAGCATGTATGAAGAATCTGGGTATGTTAACCACCCCAGAATCCACAAGTCCTTTGAGTCCGGTTTTTGTTTCATCGAACTCCTTCATTTCTTTTACTCTGTCATAAGCTGGCATGGATTGGCCGGAGAAGACTTCCATGTTGAGCTTAACACTGCAACGCCTTTGTGTTGTAGAATTGAAGAGAGAGCAGTGGGTCTAGATGACTTTAAAGCCACCACATAAATGGAGTTGACAGAGGATTCATGCAGCGAGATTGTCTTTTTCCCCTAGCTACTTCATCATGTTTTAAACCCAGCTTAAGGTAATCCATGCATTTTATGTGTGTGCAGGCTTGTGCATCTATGCGTTCGTGCGTGCGTGTGTGCACGCCTCTGTTTGTGTGTGTTTGAAAGAGAGAGAGAGAGAGAGAGCGTTGGACTCTTTGTCTCCTTGTGAAAGATTTTATGAAGATCAACAAACATAAATGTGTCTCAATGTGTTCCAACTTTATCTGTCTGTTTGTTTCATGGAAATTCTAGGCTAGGATTTTTTTTACTCCAAATTTGCTGTTACTTTGCATATTCAAATATTTTCTCTGACAAGAGCGTGGTTAGCTAATAAATAAAGTAATGAAGAATGAAAAGGAATTGCACAATAATTGAGAAATTAAAACACACAGATCACGTTAAATTAGACTCACTATTCAAAGATGACTATATTTTTTATACAAAAAACCAGTAAAATAAGTCTATGTTGATACTTCCAATTGCAAGCAACAATAGCTAGCAGCTCAAATGTAAGATGTGACATAATAGAAGTTATTTGATTAGAGCAGACAGATTCTGTTAGTTTAATTTTAGCCTGGGAAAAGGCCTTGAAATTGGGATCAAAAGTCTGGGACTGGTTTTGGCAAACCCCAAATCACCCCTATAATGTTTTAGCCTGTACCAACTCAACTCCTAGCATTGTCCTCGAATGTGATATAAAATATTTAAATATTAATGCTTTCTAAAACAAATTAAATTGGTACAAGTTAGGGTTGGCCAGTTTATGAATTACCAAATCCTAAACAATTGGATGGTAAGGGGAAGCTGACAAGGACACTTTGTGGGTGTTCCTCCAAGAGGAATCTGTTGGGCTTGGATGATCCTGCTTGGATCATCCTGCTTGGATCATCTGCTATTTCTATCTATTTGGTGTTTGTTTCTTCCTGTTGTAGCTTTCGTTTCGCTTGTTTTTATAATTGTAACTCGCAATCCAGTAAAATTCTAGGTTGTTTAGAACTTGAGATCGGTACTGGGGCCAACACTACCTGCAAACCGAAGACAAGGCATCGGAATTCAAACCCTCTTAATCCTCAAGCATATTGAACGCAAATGTATCCTTCCAAGTGCAAGAATTCGATTCGTGAAGATCGCTGTTACAGTAATATCAAATTTTCCTCTTCGGGTCCCGCGAATATAATTCCATCTTTAGAAGACGTGAATAAAAGGATCGGAGGGGTTAAGTAGAGGAACTTTTGGAATTTTAGGGTTTCGTTTTATTAATTTATTCTAGAAGAATTCCCCATTGGAAGTGGGAAGTTGTTTAATTTCTTAATTCTGAGTTTTCTGCTTCCTTGAAATATATCTGTTGTTGATTATTGCGATCACGGAAAATAGCTTCCATGAAATAATCAATCACAATCACGGAAAACAGCTTCCATGAATTATTCTTCTCCTTACTTCTCTCCTTCAAACTAACAAGCTAACAACTCAAGAATTATATTCTAAGTAAAAGTCTAATTCTATCCACTCCAACATTATCTGGATATCTTGATAATCCCTCCACATCATAACAGTATCCATATCTGATGCAGCATTATCCACATAACTTCCCCTGTATGCACATGTAGCCACGTACGTAACATTCCCACGCCCATAAAACAACGACCTTGTCCTCAAGGTCAAAAATCCGGAAATCGTTTCTGAATATCAAACCAAGTCTCCCATGTTGCATCCTCAGGAAAAGAATTATACCAATGAATCAACACTTGTGTTACTGCTTGATTATTGCGATTGATTATTCGTTGGTCTAAGACTGCCATCGGCTCAATTTGTATCTCGCCTTCTTGACCTACCAATGGTAATGAAACTTGAGGCACCACCTTGTCTCCGACCTTCTTTTTTAACAATGAAACATGGAAAATGGGGTGAATGTGGGATCCTTCCGGCAGTTCCAAACGGTAAGCCAACTTGCCCACTTTAGCCAGAACTTGAAATGGCCCATAAAATCGTGGAGCTAGCTTCAAATTTTGGCGCCACGCAACCGATGATTGTCAATATGGTTGCAACCTTAAATATACTAATTCACCCACAGAAAATTCCCACTCAATCCGCCTTCCATCTGCCTGTTGCTTCATGCGATTTTGAGCTTGTTGCAAATTTTCACAAAGCAACAGGATCATAGAATCTTGATCTTGTAACTCTCGTTCTACTGTTGCAACAATAGAATCACCAACGGTATAAGGAGTATAAGTGGGCGACGGTTAGCCATAAACTACTTCATATAGCGTCATTGTAACACTGGAATAGAAAGTGGTATTATACCACCATTCAGCCAAGGAAAGCCACTTTACCCACTGCTTTGGTCTATCTCCCGTTACACACCGCAAATAGTTTTCCAGGCATCTATTAACCACTTCAGTTTGCCCTTCAGTCTGCGGGTGATACGATGATCCCATCTTCAACTATGTGCCCTACAATCAAAATAAATCCTTCCAAAAGGCGCTTGTGAATACTGGATCACGATCACTAACGATCGACAATTCCATGCCATGTAACTTAAATATGTTATCCATAAATATCTGAGCCACGTCCCTTACTAAATATGGATGAGAAATAGGAATAAAATGGCCATATTTACTGAGCCGATCAATAACCACAAAAATGGCCTCCCTTCCATGTGATTTAGGAAGTCCTTCAACGAAGTCCATAGAGATGTCGGTCCACACCCTACTTGGTATGGGAAGAGGTTGAAGCAACCCAGGCGTTGTGACATTTTCTGCTTTATTCCCCTGGCATATCTCCCATTCTGATATATATTTACGTACGAAATGCCGAAGGCCCTTCCAAAAAAACGACCGTCGAACTCGTTGTATAGTTCGATGCACCCCGGAGTGATCGCTCAATGGACTTGCATGCATTTCCGCCAATATGTCATCTTGAAGAGGGGAGGACAATCCTACCACCCATTTCCCTTTGTATTTCAACTCAACCATTGCCCAAGTATAATTAGGATATGATGATGGGTCTTCTTGTAATGCCATGATGATTTTTTGTAAGTCCCCATGGTTGACCCATTTTATCTTCACACGTGAGACCCATGGGTTACTTGGCCTTGACACCGGCATATCTAATGAGTTCACTTCATACTGCCGAGAAAAGGCATCGGCAACCACATTCTCTTTTCCTTGCCTATATATGATTTCATAATCATAACCCAACAGCTTTGTTAACCATTTTTGTTGGATTAATGATGATACCAGTTGCTCCAGAAAATACTTTAGGCTGTGATGATCGGTGCGGATCTGGAAATGTTGGCCAACCAAATATGTACGCCATTTGACGGAATAAACCACTGCTAAAAGTTCCTTTTCATAAGTTGAGAGACCTCGGCTCCTGTCCGACAACGCCTTACTGATAAAGGCAATAGGGCATCCTTCTTGAACCAAGACACCACCTAAGCCGGTGCCCGATGCATCACACTCAACAATAAAAGATTTGGAGAAATCCGGAAGGGCAAAAATTGGGGTAGTAGCCATTGCTTGCTTCAACGTCTCGAAAGCCTGGTCCACTGCTTTGGTTCATATAAAATTGTTCTTAATTTTTTAACATGGAGGTAAGAGGAGCACAAATCTTCCCATAATCTTTGACGAACCGCCGGTAGTAACCTGTAAGCCCAAGAAATCCACGCAACGCTTTGATGGTCTTTGGCTTTGGCCATGTCAACATGCACTCTATTTTTATTGGATCTGCCGCCACCCCTTGATTGGAGATAACGTGGCCTAAATACTCTAGCTCTTCACAACCGAACATGCACTTAGACTGCTTAACATATAACTGATGCTTACGTAAAAGCTTCATTGTGCATTCCACATGTTGTAGATGGTCGTCCCAACTGTGGCTATACACCAAAATATCATTAAAAAAAAAAAAAAAAAAACAAGAATAAATTTACAAAGATGTTCCCAAAATACCACGTTGATTAAGCTCTGGAAGTTTGATGATGCATTAGTCAACCCAAAGGGCATGACTAGAAACTCATAATATCCATCGTGGGTTCGAAAAACCGTTTTATGTATGTCAGTAGGTTGAACCCGAATTTGGTGAAAACCCGACTGCAAATCAAGTTTTGAGAAAAACCAAGCTCCATGTAACTCATCCAATAACTCATCGATTACTGGAATAGGATATTTATCCTTGATAGTGATGGCATTCAATTCTCGGTAATCGACACACATGCGCCACGAGTTATCTTTCTTTCGAACCAATAAAACTAGTGATGCATCAGATATATTTCAAGGAAGAAGAAACACACAGAATTAAGAAATTAAATAACTTCCCACTTCCAGGGGGAATTCTTCTTGAAAAAAATTAATAAAATGAAACCCTAAAATTCCAAAAGATCCTCTACTTAACCCCTCCTATCCTTTTATTCACGTCTTCTAACTACCCTCCCCACAATTCACAGAAAACAGCTTCCGTGAATTATTCTTCTCCTAACTTCTATCCTTCAAACAAGGAAGCTAACAAGCTAACAACTCAAGATTTACATTCTAACTAAAAGTCTAATTCTATCTACTCCAACATTATCTGGATATCTTGATAATCCCTTCACATCAGAGCATTCGATCCTAATGATTTTGGCGCAGCAGTATCCACATCTGACGCAGCACTATCCACATAACTTCCCCTGTATGCACATGTAGCCACTACGTAACACATCATTCACCATCTGAAAGAATCCCCAGGTCTCCCATGCTCTTTGGATTTCATCAACGATCTCCATCCGTCCATTCCCATTGACATCTTCAAGATCTATCACAGGAATCTGATGCAGGCTGTCACTGATATCTGATGACCTGGGGGGGTTTTCTGGAGCATTTATGAAGAAACAGGGGATCTTGACCGCTCCGGAAACTACGAGTCCTTTGACTTTGACCGGTCTCTGTTTCATCGAACTCCTCCACTTCTTTCGCTCTGTCATAGGCTAGCATGGATTTTCCAACGAAGACTTCCATATGAAGCTCAATAGTGCAATGCCTCTGCTTGGGTAATAGGAGATGGAGAATTAGATTTGGCTTATTTTTAGAAACCATTAAAAATTGCTTTGCATATTCAAATATTTCTCTGGATACTGAATAGATTATTGAGATATTTTTTAAGGATACAGCTCTTAAGATGAAATTGAAATTCGAGTACTAAAGTTGAAATTGAGTGGTTACTCAAAATGACAACATACTCTCTTCGGAGTTAGGGCTGCACGCGGAGCTCATTAGAAGACACTAATTTGTAAATGTTTTTATGTGACTCATTGATAAAAACACTCCACATTAAAAGTGAGAGTCCACGTTAAAAGTAAAAGCTTCGGCATTAAATGTTAAGCCCAAATCTTGCCTTCTTGCTTTATATATTAATATAGATATTGACTAGCCCAATATATATATGCAATATTGTACGTATAAAGGAATAGATAAATAAGAGAGGGAACAGTTTTGCAACAGATTATTAAGTTTTTAAGAAATTAAGACAATTTTGACTATGGTACCCTTTTATTAATAAATCTCATAATGATATGTAAGGGTTTTTTCTTTTTCTTTTTCTTTTTTTTCTGCAACAAAAATAACATCAATTTCTCCACACACAAAAAAAAAAAAAAAAAAAAAATACAATCGTGTGCATCCAAAGAAGAGTTTATCAAGTACAAGAGAACCTAGTTAAAGCAAAATTGGCAAAAAAAATCAACAAACTGTGAACATACAAACCGAGAAAGAAGGGCTAATGATACAAACCTGTGGTTAGCTGCTTGAGAGGCTATCCGCCTTACCTCTGCTCTGGGACTTTCACATATCATCCTTGAAGGCGACTCCATGCTAATTATTCAATTTCTGAAGAAGGTGATACATTTTTTCTATCGTGCAAGCAACCGTGCTGCGCCGATTATTTGGCTAACTTTAGTATGGATAATTTTTCATGTTACCGGATCTGGAAGCCTCTCTTGGGTTAAGTACTTTATTATTTTATGATGTTTGTGGTGTTTTTTATTTAAAAAAAAAAGAGAAAGAAGTGCTAAGAAGGAGAAGTTTAATGAAAGGAACTTTTATTGATAATAACACAATATATCATTTTAAGGAGTCAGGGAAGGTAATAAATAAAAATAAATAAATAAATAAACAAACAGACGCTATCTAAACAAACGCTACAAGCAATCCATTCTTGACTCCAAAAGATCCCAAGATAAGGAATGCAGAGTTAGCTACAGCACAGGCCTAGTCGACATGTGACGTAATTGTGGTCTATAATTTGCTTTGAACTGATTTTTTGTTGTGCCAGCCAAAGTTGAACCCTTTTTCACAATTTTTGCTTCTCTGATAAAGGCTTCTTTCTCTTCTCTCTTTTCTTTTCAACCCTTTTGAAAGGAGAAAAGCTTACCGATTTGACAAGGCTTTCAAGAATCCAACAGAAAAGAGAGAGCTAGGTAAAGATGGTGAAAGAGTTTTGATTATAAAGAGAAACAAAATGGTGGACTCACTCTCAAACTCCGGCTACGTTTCGCTTGATGCAACATCAAACTACAATCGAATAGAGCAGTTGAAGGCCTTTGATGAGACCAAAGCTGGTGTTAAAGGACTTGTAGATGCAGGTGTTGTCAACATCCCTCGAATTTTCATCCACCCACCAGATGATCTTCCTGATAGGAAGTCCACCTCCGGTGATACCCACCATGAGATTCCCGTTGTAGATCTCCGAGGCATCGACAAAGATGCAATCAAACACAAGGAGACCGTAGAGCAAGTCCGGCTTGCATCAGAGAAGGGGGGTTTCTTTCAGATAGTCAGTCATGGAATCCCTGAAAGTGTTCTCCAGGAGATGATTAGTGGGGTTCACAGATTCCACGACCAAGAACTCGAAGTTAAGAAAAAATTCTATACACGAGATGCCAAGAGCAAAGTACAATATAACAGCAATTTCGATCTGTATCAAACACCAGCAGCTAATTGGAGGGATAGCTTGTTCTGTGTCATGGCTCCTCATCCTCCGAACCCAGAAGAATTTCCATCCACATGCAGGTAAACCCTAGCTGAACGACTGAATTTCCATGACTGTATTAGGCTATTAGCATTTCAAGACCTTTTCTGTTAGCAAGGATTGCAGCTCCATCTTCTCCTGAAGCAACTGATTCTTCTCCTACAAAGTCTTAACAGAGAACTCAAGATATTCCTATCTTTAACAAGTTAGAGATGAGTTGTGTTCTCTTGCTTGATGTTCACAAAACATTTCCTTGTAAATCTGCAAACAGTTTCATTGACACTATCTGTAAAATACTACTTGAGAAGATGGAGCTGCATTCCTGGCTAACACTTGATTCCTAAACTGTTGGCTAACTTGATACCTTCTAGCATAGCTAAAAGTTCTTTATAAATACACACTTGCAAGAAATTCGCCAAGCAAATAAGTTAATAGGGCTTCCATTACAGTACCTTAGAATACCACCTATTGCAGCACTTCCATCTTTCTTTACGCCCCATCAAAATTAAGCTTAGTCCGCCACGTCTGAGAAAGTTTCCAGCCCACCAAACTCTCCTGTTCTCTTCATCCATAACCCTCTGCAGAACTTTCACAGTTAGTTTCATTAACTTACTTATATAAAGTCAAATTATATGCTGCTTGTTCAATTTTACTTTCAGAATGAGTACTAATCTTTTGAAATCACATCTTGTTTCCTCCTTCCCAAATCTTCCAATGAATCCCTAAAGTTTTCTCCATTATTTCATCACTTTTATTTGCATCGTTATTTATACATCGGATTCTAATAGTACCCACAATTCAAAATCTCCACCAAATGATTAAGACTCCAAACAAAGCCCAAAATATGCTATAAGGACTAAATGTACCATTTGATACAAAACAAAATATCACAAATTAAGGATTATATAATAATTTTTTATTTTCAAAATTATAACTGATGAGTGATTGATGGATCCATTGAAGGTCATCTGATCTGCTTCATTGTTGAAATAAGAACCATAATAGAAGTCAATTCAAAATTATGTGTGCCAACATGGTTAGAATATAGTGACAAAAACTTCACTTTAAATAACAAGGGAAGGAATGACCCTGTTACAAGCATCGAAGTAGCTTTCTATTATGGAACTGTGACTATCCACCTATTTACCAAAATATGAGTTATTGATATGTGTATGGAAGCATTTAACTTATGCATAAAGCAGGTTACTGTTAGGGACCATTACTCGGTGTGATAGTAAAAGCAGGTTACTGTTACACATTATTGATATGTGTATGAACTTAAGTTTGAGTATGAGATAAACAATTTGTCTTAAAATGTCAAAGATTAAGGTACCGTTTGGTAATGCTTTTCATAAGTGCTTTTTTGCTTTTGAAAGCAAAAAATTGCTTTCAAAAGCAAAATTGATGTTTGGTTATGCACACATGAAGCAATTTATAAGAGGCAAAAAAGCAATTTCATTGCTTTTCAAGAGAAACGTAGAAATTTTGCTTCTCACTTTAACCATAAATTTACTTTCTTGCTTCTAAAACCCTCGACACAAAACTTGACCGGGAAAAAATTGACCAAAATTGCTGTTTGGTTATGCAAACATGAAACAATTTATAAGAGGCAAAAAAACAATTTCATTACTTTTCAAGAGAAACATAGAAATTTTGCTTCTCACTTTAACCATAAATTTACTTTCTTGCTTCTAAAACCCTCGACACAAAACTTGACCGGGGAAAAATTGACCCATCATGTCCAATCCAACCCAAATAAATGGGTTCGGGTTGACCTGTGCAATAGTTGGGTCGGTTTCAGGTTGGGGATTTAGTAACCCATTCGTATTTGGGTCAACTCGAATCTAGCCCAATAATGATCCGTTTTAACTTGATAATGACCTGTTTAACACGATAATGACCCGTTTAAACCGATAATGACCTGCTTAACCCAATAACAATCCGTTTAATCCAATAATGACCCGTTTAACTCAATAATGGCCTGTTTAACTCGATAATGACCAGTTTAACCTGATAATGACCCGTTTAACCCTAAATTTTATCACTAATTCATGTACTTTTCTTTGGTGTATTTTTTTATAATTAAAAAATAAAAAAAACTTTAATCGAGTTGGTAGGTTGAACCCGATTATTGGCGAGTTGGGTTTGGTTTTGGGTTTTCCCAACCCACTTATAAACAGATTCAACATAAACCGACCCGATTATTGCTCAACCTATTACAATATACGTTAAGTATATTTTTAAGTAGAATGCATCAACTGTTTAAGGCAGTTTTATATGATAGTATAAAAGCAATTTATATGCTACTGTAGTTACCAAACATGCTTTTTGCTTCTTAGCAGCAAAACAAAAGTTTACCAAACAGCTTTGTTTCAACAAAAGATCTTTTGAAAAGCAAAAAAGCGTTTTTTTTTGCTTTTGAAAGCAAGTAAGCAAAAGCATTACCAAAAGAAGCCTAAGTATTTTATTGATTGCTCCTACCAGCCTGGACCTTCCTTTGGTGAGACCTATATACCAGGTTATGGTCCTATAAAATGTGTTACTATCAACATTGCAAGCACAAGGCAACATGGTTTATGAAAAATTAGCTTTACCTGAGAAATCTAGTATGGAATTTATGAAAAATTGGCTTCAATTAAGGAATCTGAAATGATTTTCTATGCGCTTCTCTCATCTCTGTGCTTGGTTCACTTGTAGAGACATTCTAATCGACTACTCGAAACAAGTTTCAAAATTGGCGATCATTTTGTTTGAATTGCTTTCAGAGGCTCTTGGGCTTGACCCCAACCACTTGAAAGATATGGGTTGTGTTGAGGGACATGCTCTTATCTGCCATTACTACCCTGCATGCCCTCAGCCAGAAAAAACTATGGGCACTACCAAGCATTCAGACCCTGACTTCTTCACTGTACTTCTTCAAGACCATATTGGTGGCCTCCAAGTTCTCCATGAAAATCAATGGGTTGATGTTCATCCCCTGCCTGGAGCTCTGGTAGTAAACATTGGAGATCTTCTACAGGCAAGTCCATTCTACATTGAAATTAATTTCTTTATTGGGCACACTCATGACATGTTGATTTTAGAGTTTAACTTTTTGTTCAATGTTAGATGCCAATAATTTTAATCAGATATTAACATAGGATGAACAGACTTTACTCTTCAAAGGAGATGTTTACGCATTTGAACACACCCAAAAATTGGAAAAATAAAAAAAAGGGAAAAAGTAATAATTGAAAGATGATTGAAAATTTGAAATCACTATAAAATACCCATTATAAGAAAGAAGACTTCTTTTTTGGGAAAGACCTCAACTGCTTTTTATTTCATAACGATGAGACTGCATTGGGTTTCTTTCATTCCAATTTTCGCCTTTTTTTTGGGGGTAAAAGACTGCATCTTTGATTCATTAAAATGTTTTTAATTCATCTCTAATCACTCTTCATATACAATGTCTTTGCACAGCTCATCTCGAATGACAAGTTCAAAAGTTCCGAGCACCGAGTGCTGGCAAAGCATGTAGGGCCTAGAGTGTCTGTGGCATGCTTTTTCAGGACACATCTTGAGTCAACAAAGAAATATGGCCCTATTAAGGAGTTGCTATCAGAAGACAATCCCCCTGTTTACCAGAAAACCTCTATTGAAGATTATGTGGTATACTTCAATTCGAAAGGGCTTGGTGCGAATTCTGCACTTGATCATTTTAGGCTCTGAAGTCAGCAGGGTACTGCATCAGTTAAACCTGGACCAGATGATTCATTGTTCTCATCATGGTCAATAAAGATCCTCAATTTGCGAGGCTATGCCCTTTGTTAAACACAATAGATCATCTTTTTTGTGTGTGGCTATGTCCCTTAACAAAGACTATTCTAGCTGAATAAATGGTGAGCTTTGAGTGTTCTTGTGCATGAGTATGTTCAACGACACCAGGAACCATCCGGTCCAAGAGTGACCAAATAGGACCCTTGATATGTTAGCAAGAGTGTCAATTCCCATTGACACCTTCAAGATCTATCAAAGGAATCTGATGCTGGCTTTCACTGATGTCTGATGACTTGGGGAGGTTTTCTGGAGCATGTATGAAGAAACTGGGGTCTTGACCGCACTGGAAAATACGAGTCCTTTGACCGGCCTTTGCTTCATCGAACTCCTCCACTTCTTTCGCTCTGTCATAGGCTAGCATGGATTTTCGGGCGAATGACTTCCATATGAAGCTTAATACTGCAATGCCTCTGCTTTGGGTTATTGGAGATGGGAGAATTAGATTTGGCTTATTTTTAAGACAATTAAAAATTGCTTTGCATATTCAAATATTTCTCCGAATACCGAATAGATTATTGAGATATTTTTTAAGGATACAGCACTTGAGATGAAATTGAAATTAGAGTACTAAACACAGAGACGACGCTGAAAGGGCTAAGATGAAGAACTACGTTTAATGAAAGGAACTTTTATTGATAACACAATATATCATTTTAAGGCCTACCAAAAAAAACATATACCATTTTTAGGAGTCAGGGAGGGTAAGAAAGAAAGGTAATAAATATAAATAAATAAATAAGCAAACAGACGCTATCTAAACACCACACGCAATCCTTTCTTGGCTCCAAAAGATCCCAAGATAAGGAATGCAGAGTTAGCTACAGCAGGACAGGTCTAGCCGACATGTGACCTAAAATTGTGGTCTATAATTTGCTTTGAACTGATTTTTTGTTGAACCAGCCTAAGTTGAACCTTTTTCACAATTTTTGCTTCTCTCCTTTTTTTTATTTTTTGGATAGCCTTTTGCTTCTCTTATAAAGGCTTCTTTCTCTTGTCTCTTTTCTTTTCAACCCCTTTCGAAAGGAGAAAAGCTTACCGACTTGACAAGGCTTTCAAGAATCTAAGAGAAAAGAGAGAGATAAAGATGGTGAAAGGGTTTTGATTATAAAGAGAAACAAAATGGTGGACTCGCTCTCAAACTCCGGCTACGTTTCGCTTGAAGCAACATCAAACTACAATCGAATAGAGCAGTTGAAGGCCTTTGATGAGACCAAAGCTGGTGTTAAAGGACTTGTAGATGCAGGTGTTGTCAAAATCCCTCGAATTTTCATCCACCCACAAGATGATCTTCCTGATGGGAAGTTCAGCTCCGGTGATACCCACCATGAGATTCCCGTTGTAGATCTCCAAGGCATCGACAAAGATGCAACCAAACACAAGGAGACCGTAGAGCAAGTCCGGCTTGCATCGGAGAAGGGGGGTTTCTTTCAGATAGTCAATCATGGAGTACCTGAAAGTGTTCTCCAGGAGATGATTAGTGGGGTTCACAGATTCTACGACCAAGAACTCGAAGCTAAGAAAAAATTCTATACACGGGATGCAAAGAGCAAAGTGAGACACAACAGCAATTTCGATCTGTATCAAGCACCAGCAGCTAATTGGAGGGATAGCTTGTTCTGTATCATGGCTCCTCATCCTCCGAACCCAGAAGAACTTCCAGCCACATGCAGGTATAGCCTAGCTGAACGACTGATTTTCCTCTCAAAATAGCTATAGTCCATGACTGTAATAGGCTATTAGAAGTTCCGGACCTTTTCAGTCTCCCCCAGTTTCTCCTGTTTTAGTCATCTTCGCAGCTCCATCTTCTCCTGAAGCAACTGATTCTTCTCCTACAAAGTCTCAACAGAGAACTCAAGATTTCCTATCTTTAACAAGTTAGAGATGACTTGTATTCTCTTGCTTGATTTTCGCATAACGGTTCCTTGTAAATACGCTATCTCTAAAATACTAATTGAGAAGATGGAGCTCAACTCCTTGCTAACACTTGATTCCTAAACTGTAGGGCAACTTGATACCTTCTAACATAGCTAAAAGTTCCGTTATAAGTACACACTTGCAAGAAATTTGCCAAGCAAATAAGTTAATAGGGCTGCCATTACAGTACCTTAGAATACCACCTATTGCAGCACTTCCATCTTTCTTTACGCCCCATCAAAATTAAGCTTAGTCCACCCTGTCTGAGAAGGTTTCCAGCCCACCAAGCTCTCCTGCTCTCTTCATCCATAACCCTCTGCAGAACTTTCACATTTAGTTTCATTAACTTAAAAGTCAGACTATATGCTGCTTGTTCAATTGTGTTTTTAGGATGGGTACTCATCTTTTGAAATCACATTTTTTTTCTTCCTTCCCAAATCTTTCAACGAATCCCTAAAGCTTTCGCCAGTATTTCACAACTTTTATTGGCATCATTATGTATACATTAGAATCCAGAATTGAAAATCTCCACCAAATGATTTACACTCCAAACAAAGCCTAAAATATGCTATAATGACTAAATGTACCATTTGATACAAAACAAAATATCACAAATTAAGGATTATATAATAATTGTTGATTTTCAAAATCATAACTGATGAGTGATTGATGGATCCATCGAAGGTCATCTGATCTGTCAATTTTGAAATAAGAACCATAATAGAAGTCCATTCAAAATTATGTGTGCCAACATGGTTAGAATATACTGACAAAAACTTCACTTTAAATAACAAGGGAAGGAATGACCCTGTTACAAGCATTGAAGTAGCTTATCTATTATGGAACTGTGATTATCCACCTATTTACCAAAATATGAGTTATTGATATGTGCATGGAAGCATTTAACTTATGCATAAAGCAGGTTACTGTTAGGACCATCACTCGGTGTGATAGTAAAAGCTTCGGGCTACTAGCATATGAACTTAAGTTTGAGTATGAGATAAATAATTTGTCTCAAAATGTCAAAGATTAAGTATTTTATTGATTGCCCCTACCTGCCTGGACCTTCCTTTGGTGAGACCTACATACCAGGTTATGGTCCTTCTATAAAATGTGTTAATTTCAACATTGCAAGCACAAGGCAACATGGATTTACTTATGAAAAATTAGCTTCACCTGAGACATCTGTATGGAATTTATGAAAAATTGGCTTCAATTCAGGAATCTGAAATGATTTTAATGTAGCTTAAGAATTTAGGATGGAATTCTCAAGCTAGGATACCCAGGAATTTTAGAACAGAAAACTTAAGAGGAAAAAAAACCAAGGGAAGGCATCTCACCTCCCAAGCTCTTGGCTTTTCACCTTGAGCTTAAACTAAGGAATCTCTCCTTGAACAATTGATTTGCTGTATAATTCTCCAATAATCCATTATGAAACTATTCCCCTTTTTATAGAGTTTACAAAACTTCCTATAAAGGAATAATAAGAACTTTCTAAAGTTGAAATAGAAATATTCCAACTCTCTTAATAGTAAAACAGAATATAGAAACTTCCTGAAAACTGAAATAGGAAACAATCAAAACAAGGAACTATAGCTACCTTCATAAATTGAGATAGAAAATAGGAAGTCTTTTCTAGTATTGAAATAGGAAACTATTGGAATAGGAAACTACTGAAATAAGAAAGTTTTTTTAGAAACAAAATCTCTAGACAGCTTGTAGCTTTGTTTGGTAGTTTCTAAATATCTCCTGCATCAAATTTTCTATGCGCGTCTCTCATTTATGTGCTCGGTTTACTTGTAGAGACATTCTGATCGACTACTCGAAACAAGTTTCAAAATTGGGGATCATTTTGTTTGAATTGCTTTCAGAGGCTCTTGGGCTTGACCCCAACCACTTGAAAGATATGGGTTGTGTTGAGGGACGTACCCTTATCTGCCATTACTACCCTGCATGCCCTCAGCCAGAAATAACTATGGGCACTACCAAGCATTCAGACTCTGACTTCCTCACTGTACTTCTTCAAGACCATATTGGTGGCCTCCAAGTTCTCCATGAAAATCAATGGGTTGATGTTCATCCCCTGCCTGGAGCTCTGGTAATAAACATTGGAGATCTTCTACAGGCAAGTCCATTCTACATTGAAATTAATTTCTTTATTGGGCACACTCATGACATGTTGATTTTAGAGTTTTACTTTTTGTTCAATGTTAGATGCCAATAATTTTAATCAGATATTACCATAAGATGAACAAACTTTAGAAGATTACTCTTCAAAGGAGATGTTTATGCATTTGAACACACCCAAAAATTGAAAAAAGCAAAAAAAGGGAAAAAGTAATAATTGAAAGATGATTGAAATCGCTATAAAATACCCATTATAAGAAAGAAGACTTCTTTTTTGGGAAAGATCTCAACTGCTTTTATTTCATAACAATGAGACTGCATTGGGTTTCTTTCATTCCAATTTTTGCTTTTTTTTTGGGTAAAAGACTGCATCTTGATTCATTAAAATGTTTTTAATTCATCTCTAATCACTCTTCATATACAATGTCTTTGCACAGCTCATCTCGAATGACAGGTTCAAAAGTTCCAAGCACCGAGTGCTGGCAAAGCATGTAGGGCCTAGAGTGTCTGTGGCATGCTTTTTCAGGACACATCTTGAGCCAACAAAGAAATATGGGCCTATTAAGGAGTTGCTATCAGAAGACAATCCCCCTGTTTACCAGAAAACCTCTATTGAAGATTATATGGTATACTACAATTCGAAAGGGCTTGATGGGAATTCTGCACTTGATCATTTTAGGCTCTGAAGTCAGCAGGGTGCTGCATTAGTTAAACCTGGACCAGATGATTCATTGTTCTCATCATGGTCAATAAAGATCCTCATTTTGGGAGGCTATGCCCTTTGTTAAATACAATAGATCATCCTTTTTGTGTGTGGCTATGTCCTTTAATAAAGACTATTCTAGCTGAATAAATGGTGAGCTTTGAGTGTGTAAGCTCCTGTTCTTGTGCATATGTTCTACGACACCAGGAACCATCTGGTCAAAGAGTGACCAAATAGAACCCTTGGTATTTTAGCAATCTTTGAATTAGTTATTCACATATATGTGAATAAAAATAATAAACCTTAGCTAGACATTAGACAGACAAAGATGTATCTTCAACAGGTGATTGTTAAATTAACACAGGCTGACAGGTATTAGATGATTGGCGACCAACATTGAACAAAAGGTAAATTTAGAACATCAACCCAATAAAAATATGCTAAGGAAATTATTTCTGATGTAGAGCGTGCCTGAAAAAGATCTCCAGACTGTGACGTTTGTCCGATAAGACGAGGCACCATCTAACATTGATGCTTCCGGTTTCTAACGGAAGCTTCAACTTTATCCGCACTTTCATCTGAAGCAGAGACCGAATTGCAGGACTCAACAATAGACTCCATTAAAATCTAAAAATTAGGAAATCTAGGTTGTGAACTGGGACGTTAATAAAACTATCAAATAATCGAATTAAACCCATAACGTTTGAAGGGGAAAGAAACGATTCTTACTCCCCTCCCTAGCGTGCAATCTTATTTCATCACATCCCCTCAGTCTGACCTAGAAGCTCGAAGTTGGACAAGGCGATCAGATCATTCCATTCAAAAATGGCTTCATTCTTGTCCTACAACAACTAGGGTTGCTTATCGGGCTAGCATGGGCACGGCATGACCCATAGCCCCCAAGCGGGCGTGCCATGCCTAGCAAGCTGGCCACTCTAAACCACACCTCCTCTTCTTACTTTCTCAATGACCGCAGACTCGACAGAGTGCTCACATTGGCCATTCTAAACCACACCTCTTCTCTTAATATGACTTTAAGAATATTATGAATTTTTTTTTCTTTCTTCATTTTCTTCTCCATGTTCAAAGATTTTGCCAATGGTCGACAGAGATAGAGTGCTCACATGGGCGCATCCCTGAGCCCAACCGTTGGCAAATCTTTAAACAATGCTCTTACAAAGTTATCAAATTTTTTTTCTTTCTTCATTTCTGCCTTTTCACGTCTACATAGGAGTTGCAAAAATATTACTTGCTTCAATTATTGCTTAGACAATCAAATAGTAATTGAAGTAAGTAACACCTTTGCAATTCCTCATCTCGGCACGGTTCACCAATATATAAGTATTGTTACATTTTCAAGAACATGTATACTACGTAAATGGTTTTTTTTTTTCCAAAAACCTTATTTAATACTTTTTTTGTTTTTACGTGTGGCCCTCGGCCATGGCACGGCCCAATCTTTGTCGTGCCATGCCGGACCGGCGCAATTAGCAGCCCAACAACAACCCATTTGGATTTCTGAAAAATCCTGAGAAGCGCATAGGTTACAAGCCCAATTCCGAGGCCAGGGATCAAAATTTCAATAGCTCCCATGAACCAAATAGCAAGATATAAACTATAATCAAACCTTTAGGCTCTGTTTGTTTCAACGGAAAATAATTTCCTTTTTTCTATTTTTCAAGCGTTTGGGTTGTACTGTAAGAAAAAAAAATGGAAAAAGTGGAGATTGAAATGAAAGCTTAAAACTTAGGGAAAAAGTGAAATTTAAAGATTTAATTTTAGTCCTTTAAATTTTAAATATATCAAAAATAGAATAAAACTTTATCAAATTTATAAAAATTTGCCCAAACTCTTGTTCGATCAAACAAGTCAAATGAACCATAAAAAAAATTTATGCTGCAATGTTGTTGGAGAGAATAGAAAGTGGGCTTTACTTGGGTATAACATGTTAAGACTAATCGTAAAACGAAAGAACATTCGTTATTTCCTAGCTGGTGGAATTAATGAAGAATCTGGTAGGTCGACTGGTGCACATGTCGATACGGAGAGCATTGCGGCTATGAGTTAGAGGCTTAGAGCCTTCAATGCACCTGTCGGTCCACATCTTTGCTTTTATCTTTGTTCCTTTTTGCACTTCCTAAGCCCCGTTTCTCTATTTCACTTGTTTGAGGAATCGAGGCTTTGAGCCAGAAACGTCTCAAGATGCAGACGCAGAGATAATCAGATCAGCCATGGTGAAAAACATTGCATTGTTCACGTTCTCCAATCTTCATCTCTCTCCGCTCCCAATGATCAATCCTACCTGTAGAGATTCAAGCGAGCCACCGTGTATAACAATGACTGACGAAAGCCCTCTCTCAGGAAGAATGACGAAAGTCCCCTCTCTCGACGATTTTTCGGGACGAAAAATCACTTCTGCCAAAAATGAGCGGAAGTTATTTTCCTCCTATTTTTAAGGAATCTGGAAAATATTTTCTGTTATATTAGTTTTTCCTATAAAACAAACACATGAAAATACTCAAAATCCTGGAAAATATTTTCTTTTCCTGAATTTCCGGTGAAACAAACACAGCCTTAACCGAAGAGTGAAGATGGTAGGGAAGAGTAGCAAAGAGACACGGGCTTCAACGAGAGAGAGAGAGCAACAAAATTGGAGTTCTTGGCGAGTGATCTCCGACGCACGATAAAGATTTTGGTCCATCGAATGCATCGGCGGGGATAACCTCCGATGATGGGCCAGTACAAGAGATGAAGGCGGAAATTCCTGCAAGTTCGCGTATTTGAAAAAAAGAAAGGGCGCTTAAAGTTATTTTGCAATCTTATGAAAATGCCCTTCTGACTTTGATAATTTTCGTTAGTACCCTTCTATCGAAAGTGTAAAATAGCGATTGAGTCCGACAACGTGGTAATTCGAATTTTCAACATAAAATTACTATTTTATATTAAAAATCTATTACCGGTAGAAAGTAAACCCATGACTACATCTACTTCTTAAAAGGCCCTCCAATTCTTTTCAATTTTACTTCAATATCTATGCTTATAGCTCATACCCTCTTGGTATGTATGAAAAAACATATATTTTAAGTGACTTTTATTAGGTTTGGAGTAGATTAAGGTTAAGCTGGACTAAACCCTAACCCAATTTAGAAATCCTCAACGCTAACCAATCAAGATGGGTTAATGGATTAACCCCTTCCGTTCTTATCGTTGAATACGAATGTGGAAAAGAGCGCTTATCATCTGCACCAATTTCTCATACACTCTTGCACCCATTCATTGTGATTGGTGCATTCAATCAATTCAAGAGAAATAAATGTATTTTTGAAGTGGGATGCACCAATCATAGTTAGCTGGTGCATGGGTACATGATAAATTGTGTACAGGCAATTTCTGTGGTCAATAAAGCAAATCCATTTCTACTATATTGACTACCTATTAAGATTCATAAGAGTATTAACTTTTATGTTAGTTTTAGGTATGCATGAAATTCCATGCCTAATATCATGCAATTCAATTTTATTTTCTTTCATTTAAGTTGCAAGATTAACTAGCCCACTAATACTTACTTACCAACCGGTTCTTCTACTTTCCATCAATTAGAAGTATTAAGATTTTTTCTCATTAATCAAACCATCGGTTATAAGATTCAAATTAACCTATCAATCACACAAATCAATCATGTGGGTCATAAAATTCTAAAAAATCTTATTTTCTATTTTCCAACCTTGAGTCCATGGATAATGAGACTTTATATTACTAATACTAATGGGTGGCACATGCATACTACATATATACACATAAGTTATTGATAAGTTGTGATAGTTACTAAGAGATATAAAAAAAGGGAAGTTCTAAATTTGCAACAATTATTTCAAAAAAATTATAACATTCCCCCCAAAAAAAATTTGTAGAGATATCATGAGTTGTTAAATGTTAACCAAGATTATTAAAATAAGTTAAGCTAGCGTAAAAAAAATTTGTAGAGATATCATGAGTTGTTAAATGTGAACCAAGATTATTAAAATAAGTTAAGCTAGCGAAACATTTTTTTTATTTAAATCATAAAGGGCGATTTTTAAACATCAAAAAATGGATAAATCCAAATTTAATGTGCAGCACATGAAAAAGGGCTCTTTGCTTTTTATATAAACTACAGACTTTCATCCCCTGCAGCATGCGCTGCATACAACCCCTCACATTCAGTAGGGGGCCCACCATACATTTGGGGGGCCCACACCATACATGTGAGGGGTTGTCTACAACGCACGCTACAGACAATGCCCATTGATAAACTACCTACACACTTTTAAAACATGAATGTGCAGTCATTTATGGGATTTATGAGTTTTCAAAGATATTTAAAAAGGAGTTGCGGTTGGGTGGTTATTTATAATTTTATAGGACGTGGTGGGTGGTTATTTATAGTATGTGCAAGTGTTTAATAATTTTGATTTCTCTTTACATGCCCATAAAGTTTCTACCCAATTGAACCATTACAACAATGAGTCATGTCTCAAACTTCTTTATCAATGACCTTTACATATACTAGCACTTAAGAGTGTGCATTGCACGTTGAAAATGATTTTTTTGTTCATAATTTTTTTTAATTAGTTTTAATATCAAACCAAAAGTTATTTTTATTTTTAAATTATTTTTAAATTATTTTTAAATTTATAAAAGTCTTATAGTTTTATACACTCATAGATTACACATTTGATTCTTTTGATTATGCTCCTATTAGATTATATCTTTCCTTTTTTACTAATAATATAAAATTCTTATATATGGAAATTTTATTTTATTTATACCTCTTTTTCTTGAGGATCCATTCCACTAATTTGGAACTCTAAATAGATATATAGGTGCTTTTGAGATAGAAATTCCAAGCTTGTATTTTGATATGTGAAAATAAAAATAATTAAAAAACGCTTAAAGTAGTTCTTGCTTTTAGGTTTTTAGAGTTTAACACTCAATATTATGTGAACATTTCTTCTAGAGCCAAAATCCAGTGATTCAGTGAAACCATTGGCTGAGATGTATTTTGGGGTGTGGGCCCTCTATTGAAAAGGGGCATCCATCCGCACATTTCACACTGGTGCTATTACAATTATATTATATATTAAGAGTAGACAGTAAAGTTAATATTGTATTATGAGTAGATAATAACCAAAACCTATCCCAACCACACTTTTCTAATTTAAGGACATGTTCTACTAATATTTTTGCGTGGATTTTTGTCTAAAGTTGCACCATTAGTCTTCTAACTTAACTTAAAACTCTTAAAAAAGTTATTTAACTATTGTAAAATAAAATGAGATCCTAATACAACTTAAATCTTAAAAACTATTTTAAGTACATATTTAAAATTTATTTTATTTATACACTTATAGTTTGAAAATAAAGATATAATTATGTTTAATACTAAAATAAAAATGACAAATTTTATAAACTCTTATTTTTTAGATCAAAGTATGATAAGAAAGAAGAAAAAAGGAACTTTATAAATACATCACTTTTATTTTTAAGAAAGAGTTTTATTTATTTGTTTATTTACAACATTTTAATTGTTGTGATTGCACAAACAGCTGACATTTAATTTTTATATTTTGTCTTTTTTATATTTCTTTTCGTTATTAATGAAAAAACATAAAATAAAAAATAGTTTTCTTTTTCTTTAAGAAAATTTTTTATAAATAAAAAATGCTTTTCCTTTCATGCAGAGAATTCATTCCACTAACATAAGATACTAAAATAGAATATTTTTTTTACTTTTTTGAAGATTGTGGGAATCTGTTTGAGAGGGACTCTAAATGGGAAATGGACTTTTAAAAAATAAACATTCTAAAAAGAGGATATTTGGGCTAGTGAAAATAATTTTTTTTTGTGCTTTTATTACTAGTAGAGATATAAATATAGAGTAGTGGGTGACACTTGAAATATTGCAAGTTGACAAAGTTAGTAATTTAAGGGGTCATTGAAGAGTTTTGAAATTTTTGAGGGACATTTTAAGTGAAAAAACATGTCGGTCAGAAATTAACATAACATTTTGCCACTCAATCTGTGGGACCCACATTGTTCAATGAATATGGCAAGATCCGAATACCACAGCGGGTCTTCATCGAGCTTTGAACTTTCTTACTTTCTCCGTCGCACTGAATCTCGATTGGAATAATTAAACGGTGACCTTTTGGTAATTTCGGAGAGATCAAGGGACAGTTTGGGGACTCCGTCGTTTGCGTGTGTCGACCAGCTTTGGATTTGATTTTGGATATTTTGGGGATTGACCTAAATAGGAGGAACGAGAGACACGGTGGGAGAGATCGAGGTCGGAGACCGAGATTTACTCTGTTCGGCAATGGGGTTCTTCTCGTTTTTAGGAAGGGTTCTCTTCGCTTCTCTCTTCATCCTCTCTGCATGGCAAATGTAAGCTACTTCTCCTCTTTTTCTCTTCTCCTTGTTTGGATCTGCTGAAGTTTTCTTTCTTGCTTCTGGTTCAAGTTAGGGTTTTTGTTTGGTCTTCTTGTATCGAAAACGAAGTTCTTTTTGTCAGATTTCGTCGATTTTGGACACTCCTCGGTTTCTATTCGAAAAGAAAGTTTATTTTTTTTTCGATCGCAGTGAAGCTAGTGTTCGGATTCTGTTTCTGCTGTTTTTCCTTTTTATTTCTTCTCAGAGAGCTAGTATTTTCAGTGTTTGAGTTGATTTCTGTGTAGATCTCTTGCTATTGACGTTGTATCATTTTTTTCTTCTTTTGCTTTCGATAGCTGTGATGTGTTTAGTTTATGTTTGTTAGTTATGATGATTTGATTTTATGGTAGAACCGTCTCGTACAGTTTTATTTTGTTATTTTTCAATTTTTCAATTTTTCAATTTTGTTGATTGTTCTGTGGTAATGTGAAACCTTTGATTTATGTGGATGAGCTTTGGGCATTGAGCTCTACAGTTACTTTTATGTTCAGCGGTGTAGTGATTTTGCTGCTAATTATGGCTTTGATTTAATTTTAAAGCATCGCATTTTTATCATGATGACGGCTTATTGAAATTGGAGAGGCGACCGTTGTACTTGATTACCATTATGATGATCTTTGAGTTAACTTTAATAGACAAGTTAAGGAAGGAGATCTTTATCTGTCTTCCTCAATATGGAAGGAGAGGCAAAACAGAATATGGCCAGATTGTTGAGATTGATCCAGGGTAACCTCAGTTCACTTCCTGAACGACAAAATTACTAATTGGGAGCGGTGTGATAAAGTGTATTAGTCAACTAAGTACCCTTTATTACATCAATGGATTTTGCGGTTTGTGCTTTCCAATAGAGTCCTGGTGAGCCAATTCTTATTGTGATCACCCCACTTTCTTTATATGCTAAGCAAAATATTTGCTTTTTTCCTCTTCCCCTCTTTCTGTCCTATAGTTAAAACATTTGAATGAACAAAGAAGCCTTGATGAATTGATATTATTGCACTCAAATCCCTTCGTGCTATGTTACAAGAAAATTCTCAAATTGTATCCCAAATTGACAGGTAAGTGTAAGCTTATACACGGGGTTATGCATTGTTCAAATTGGAATTCATTATCTCAAAGATCCTGGTTTTTCGCGCTTTTTAAATTCATTGAAGATCCCTTTAATGACCTAGGTTGTGTTTAATGGATGTATATGTGATCAAATTGATTTATACCCTTATCTATGATCAGTCTGGCTCAATTATATCCATTTGAGGAAATGAGGAACAAATAATTCCAATGCCATCTCATTTGTTATGCAATTATTAACTACTTAAGATTTATAAAATTCCGTTTTTTCTGAAAAATATTTTGAAAAGACTCCCAGATTGAACAATTTTAATGAAAGGATGAGCTGTTACTTTCACAGTTCTTAGAGTCAACCTTAAGTAAACTCTAAAATACAGGATGATTGGTCACTAATAAAATGTATACCTCGTCAACCTTAAGCATTCACCTGTTTCACTACAGGGCTTCAGTTGGTTGATATATTACCTACATATACATCTGGCAGACATGTGGATCAGTCATATCATGTCTACGCATGGAATAAATATCCAGGTCTCATCAGGCATCCAAACCTGGTGATGCAGATAATAATTTCTTTTGCATTTATTTGTTCTCTAGGTTTTTCTACGGAGCCGTATAGGCTGCAAATGAAGTACACCAAGGAAAGATATTAAGTGATTATGGTCAGTTGGGTTCACCAATTTGCAATAGAATATTTTGTGGCCCACCCCATTGTAGTGATAAAAACCTTGAATTTGCAGCTGTATTTTCTGCTAGAATTGATAATGTACCCCTAAATATGAGAAAAAGCTTAACCCTGGATAAAATTATTCCTCTTTCTGAGACTTCATCTTTATTTAGAAATCCTATCAGGATAATATAACTTACTAAATGAATAAAAACTTTCTCGTAAATTTCTTAATCTTTTAATGTGCTTTGACTTATGATATTGTCTCTTGTGTATGTATCCATTGCTGTGTAGTTTAGTGTGGATTCATGGAGGATCCCAAAGGTCCTCTTGGCACTGATTTTTGTACCTGTAGCTTTAATTAACGAAAATTGCTAGAATGGGAGTTTGCAGATGTAATGCATCTGTAGAAGTGCTTTTTGGAATCCGTTGGCTAAAAGCTTTTAAGAGCATGAAGCTTTATCTGTATATGTGACTTAATGGCTAGTTTAGCAAACCATCAGTTTCATGGTGACTATCGGGCTGCCTTCTAAATAGCTACCAATTTAGTGTGACAAGATAACAGGAATAACATAATTTGTTGATATGCACTGATGAGAGTTCCAGAAGCATTATTGGATATTTCAAGTGTTATAGTTTTGCCAAGTAGTCCAAAATTAATTTGGTAGATAGTTCAGTTAGTTATTACTATTTAATGTATCACTATTAAGATATCTTAGGTTTTTTTGTTGCTTTACTTTATATGTTGCTTCTATACTCAGGTTCAATGAGTTTGGAGGTGATGGTGGACCTGCCGGAAAGGACCTTATTCCTAAGATCAAAGTTGTCAAAAAGCATGCATCCACCAAAATGGGGCTACAGGTTCCTGACATTGAAGTAAGTCCCTATTTTTTTCCAAATTTTCTACTTGTGAGTTGGTTGTCTTTTCATCTTGCCTCATTTGATCAGACATGTTATTCAGGTTAAGCAGTTAGTTGCAGCTCTTATCGGCCTAAAAGGAATTGGAGGCATTTTATTTGTCTTTGGTAGCTCCTCTGGTGCTTATCTACTGGTTTGTATTCCTCTTAGACTCGCATTTAATGTTAATAGATGTGTGATAGAATGGAACTTTGGGTTCCTTTTTTGCTGCTGTCCATATCCTCTGAAGGTTATGCGCATTATATCTGCAGCTTCTCTACCTAGCTTTAACGACTCCAATATTGTACGATTTCTACAATTATACCAGCAACAGGCGTGAACATGCTCAGCTCTTGGACGAATTCTTACAGGTTTCTATCAAATCCTGATTGGTTCCTGTGAATGGTTGACGCATTTCGTATGCCATTTAAGTAATTGAACAACATTTTCCCATGCAGAATATGGCACTCCTTGGTGCATTGCTCTTCTTCTTAGGAATGAAGTATTCGATTCCAAGAAGGCAAATGAAGAAGAAGGCTCCAAAAGCAAAGACAGTTTAGGTGAAAGACACGGTAGTGGAATGAATAATTCCAAGTGGTAGAGGAATGGATTGTTCTGGAGGTTTTCAATTCATCACTAGTGATCATATTGCCAGGACTGTTTTGTTTGCTCGAGCATCTGCCAATCTTTTTGGTTTTAATTTTGTTACCCAGTCTTCTTTAAAAGGATGTTTTATTGATAATACCCTCCTTTGGGTTGATTTTTGATTTTTGGGTTAGTGTTTGTTGTAAAACTTCCAAGCTTTTTAGAACAAATGAGCAATTCATCTTTGAGCTCCAAGCACTGTTCATCGTCTCCTATCTTACTCTACTACTTGGCGAATGATACCGTAGTAGTCTTGAAGCGGATCTGAACTTCGAGAGTGCTTCTTTTGTTGGGCTGGAGGCACAAAGCCATCTTATGGGGAACATATACGCTTGCGGCCTTGGAGAACTATTAGCTCATTTATTTAATGCTTTGATGTTATCAAGGGTAATCATGCGCCATAAACACAAGGTTTAAAAAATCCGTATGGGGAAATGTTTTAACACACAGCCTGTTGGGCTCAAGAGCCCAATTATATAGGGTTGATTTGAGTTTAGGTTAAATCCGAATAACCAAGTATGTAGCTCCTTAAGGTGAAAAAGACTGTTTTTTAATAATATTAGGGAGACTTAATTTAGGTATAATTTAAAAAAATAGTGAAAATAGTTAGAATTTAAATTAGATAAATGTTAGAAAATATAGAACACCTTGGAACCTTAGGAGTAAGGTTGTTAATGGGCCTGAGGTGACCAGCCCATTTTTAGACGGGCTTAGTCAAGCAATGGTTGACCATAGGATCGGGTTGGGATTGATTTTTAGAAGCTTGAAAAAATGCAAACAGGCTTGGTCAAAAATAAGAAATGTTAAGCTGGCCCGACCCAGCCCAAAGCTTAACTATTTTCTTAGTTTTTACTTTTTTACTATTTAATTACTACTTTCTTTTATAACTCTAGACTACTCATATCTACTCCACAAGTCTTCACTAAAGTCTTCACTTTTCCATCTCCTCTTCAAAAAGGTGATACTTTTTTTTGGTAAGTGAAATTTCTAACATTTTTTTGGCTTCAATTTTTTTTTGGTAGAACTTTTTTTTTTTTTTTGGCTTCATTTGAAGTCTATAATTAGACGTCTAAGTAATTATTGTTGGGTGGGCTTGGACATTCAAGTATGTTCATTGAACGCGCTTGGTCATTTAGTCGCAAGCCCAATCATCAGACTGGGCAAGCTTGAACAAAGACCATATCACTTATGTATGGCCTCTGGCGCAACCCAAACCCGCCCAATGATCACCCCTACTTAAGAGGCTTAGGCCATTTTGTAATCTAAATCGACACAGGAAAGCCTAAACCTTAGTTGTAATACACGAAGTGCTTTTAGTCTAGAGAAAGAAAACTACCATAGAGACCATGAGTTTAGTTTGTTGAGATTCCAACCTTTGCAAGCTTGGAATATTTGAATAAGTCACTAGAAATGTACTTGATCTAACTGAACAATTTGCTGTGATGCCATGAGTTTAGGTTGTTGAGATTCCAATCTTTGCAAGCTTGAAATATTTGAAATATTAAGAAATTCAGACTTCCCTTCCTCGGGTTTTGACTCAATAAATATTGGCGTTTGGCAAGGCTGTCTGTAGATTTGGGTTTCCTAAACCATGACTTTATGTGAACTGGAGTACAACCGGAAAACGCCACCGGAAATTTCACTAGTGGCTTAGGCTGCTTTTAAAGGGATTACATGGAAATTCTCAGCCAATCCCTTTATATAGAACCCATCATGCATTAAAAAAATGCAAAAACTACACTTCAAGCAAAAAGCATGAACCTTCCACCTCCTCTTCAACCACCCGTAATAAGAAAATTAAACCAAAAGAGTACCTACACTTGTTTTGTACTTATTGCATTAATTATTTAGTACTTAATTGCCACACCAAATTAATTAGTTACACACTTTTCAAAATGTTTACTTCCACTAATTTAGTTAAAATAGGAGTCACCATTTTTTGCGTTTCTTCTCTTTAATGCTTATTGGTTCCGTTTTGGTCCTACATATACTAAATTGAATTACTTTTGTTCGGTTTTGGGCTGAAGGCACAACTTACCCGAAATGAATCGAAAACGGATTTTATATCTATATCTATATCTATACTATTAGAAGCACGAATTACATTAAGTGTTTTCAATTTTTACATACCTAAAATGTTCTTCCCTATAATCTCATGTTTAGAGTCTTTCTCCAACAAAATCCTATCACATTACAACTCCTCTCCAACAATTAGCAAAACGTAGATTAAATAAATAATTAAGTTCATAAACTAATAAATATTATATATGTGAATTTATTTTTAACATGTACACGTGTTTGGAAATGGTTTCAGTGTCGCTAAGCCACTAATTTATACACGTTTTTATCATTTTCAAAAAAATTGGTTTGTGGAAGTAACGAATTAGGCCTCCATTTAACATAATCGTTGCAACTATACCCTTGATTCCACAACTTATGATTCCAATGGATTTTATTTTTTCTTAGTATAGAAAGAAAAAATGGTGCTGAGATGCCTGAGTCCCGATCTGACAGCCTAACAGTTTTGTCCGAGATCATGATTCCTGGAATCTCAATTTTGATTTGAAGGGGACGAGAAAACGTTACTGTTTTTTGGCTTTTTGAACTGAAGAAAACCCTCAAACTATTAGTCCCACACCGGAAATGAGGTAAAACTAGCACGAGAAGAGCCAACTATAATTACAGTACAACTCTAACATGCAAATCTTAAAAGGGTCAGTTGGCTAAATATGCCACGCTCGCCCTTGACCGGTGAGTGCTGTATGGCTATCAAGACATATGGCTGACATAATTTGTGTAACCTTATAGGGTTGGCTCGCTCGGCCGACCCTCTATGTGAATGTGGTTAAAGCTTGTATCTTTGTGCTTAGCATGAATCTTCACTCTTTTAAGTCTTTGAGCCCATGTTAATGAATCAGAAATTCCTAACTTGTTTGAGGAAATGTCGTGGGGCTAAAGATTTGGAGTCTGTTTATGGTGCGATGATTAAGAACAATACGAACCAAGATTGTTTTTTGATAAATCAATTCATTAGTTTCTGCTCGGCATTTCGTCGAATAGATTACGCAAATTTAGCTTTTGCTCTGATTGAAGAACCTAATGTCTTCGTCTACAATGCCATGATCAGAGCCTCTGTTCATTGTGGTTTGACGGCTCTGGGGATTTATTTAAAGATGTTGAGAGCTGGGGTTTCTCCAACGAGTTTTACTTTCTCGTCTCTGATTAAGGCTTGTGCTCAAATTTCTGCTCTGGGATTTGGTGAAGGGGTTCATGGTCAGACTTGGAAGAATGGGTATGAGTCTCATGTCTTTGTTCAGACTGCTTTGGTTGATTTTTATTCCGGTTTGGGCAGAATGGATGAGTCTCGGAGAGTGTTTGATGAAATGCCTGAAAGAGATGTATTTGCTTGGACTACAATGGTTTCGTGCCTTGCCCGGACTGGGGATTTGATTTCTGCAAGGAAATTGTTTGAAGAGATGCCGGAAAGGAATACTGTTTCTTGGAATGCAATGATTGATGGCTATGCGAGGACAGGGGATATCGAGTCGGCCGAGTTCTTGTTTAATCAGATGCTGATAAGGGATTTGGTTTCATGGACTACTATGATCACTTGTTATTCTCAAAACAAAAGATTCAGGGAAGCAGTTGGAGTATTCAAAGAAATGGAAGCAGTGGGGATCAGTCCTGATGAAGTGACCATGGCCACTGTTATTTCGGCTTGTGCACATCTTGGAGCTCTGGATTTGGGAAGAGAGGTGCATCTTTACGTGATGGAAAATGGATTCAATCTTGATGTTTATATTGGGTCTTCGTTGATCGATATGTATGCAAAATGTGGGAGCTTAGACAAGTCTCTTGTGGTCTTCTTTAAACTGAGAGAGAAGAACCTCTTTTGTTGGAATTCAGTGATTGAGGGGCTTGCAAGCCATGGAAATGCAGAAGCAGCTTTGGCCATGTTTAGTATGATGGAGAGGGACAGCATCGTGCCGAATAGGGTTACTTTTATTAGTGTTCTTGGTGCATGTACACATGCAGGACTGGTTGAAGAAGGTCAAAGGAGGTTTGAAAGTATGAGCCGTGATTATTCGATCTCCCCCGACATTGAACACTATGGCTGCATGGTGGATCTTCTAGGTCGAGCTGGCCTGCTTGGAGATGCATTAGACTTGATCAGAGGAATGACTGTAAAACCAAATTCTGTCATTTGGGGAGCTTTGTTGGCAGGGTGTAAGCTTCACGGGAACTTGGACATTGCTGAAGTTGCTGTGGATAAGCTGATGATTTTGGAGCCTGATAATAGTGGGTATTATACTCTTCTGATTAACATGTATGCTGAAGCAAATAGATGGAGCGACGTCGCAAAGGTCAGGGCAATCATGAAGAAAAGACAAGTGCAAAAGAAAAACCCTGGGTTCAGTTGGATTGAAATGGAGGGACAGGTTCATGAGTTTGTTGCTTCTGATAAATCTCACCACAATTCTGGTGAGATTTGCATTCTCTTGGCCGAATTAGATGGGCAACTGAAACTTGCTGGCTATGCACCTGAAATTGGATCAATTTAATGGTTAGCAGAACTTGGAAGTGGCATACTTACAGCTTCGTTCTGTATATGGATTCACCATATACAGACAGATGCCTTCTAGCAAAACTAGCTCAAAAATATTGTCTAGCAGGCTTATTTAATTAGCAGCGAAGAAATCAAGATGTGCAAAATGAATCTTATGACAGAGGAGGCTCTGGTAAACTCGGTCGTAGATTGTCAAGCATGACCTACATGACAAAATCATGGCTGCTCTAGCTGGAGAGTAGGTGGCTTCTGTAGCTACTTTTACCTGTACTATGCCGAAATATTTTGTGAGCATCTGCTTTGGGGGTCAGTGATTACCTATCAAATTAATAGCTCATCTGTGGTGCAAGGGAAGCAACATACAGTACTGATACTTTTGTATGGAAATCTGATCAGTTTCATGTTCTTCGGAGTATGGGCTATCTGTGACTGTAAGAAGCAAAATTGGTAGCTGATGTTAGTTTTGCTACAGAGGAAACTCTCTGTGCCTGCTGCTTGATGACTTGAGAAGTTGTGCCTGTTGGTGTGGTAAACCTAAGACTCCAACAATGGTGCGGTAAACCTAAGACTCCAACAATGGTGCAAGGCAAACTTCATCAAAGACCATAATATCAAATTCTTACAAGAATCAGTAATGTGGGCTGGGAGATTATGTGCTGGTGATTACTTAATTCTTGTTGACACATTGTTGAAACATCAATTACATTATAAGATTATCAAACATTTGGGCTGGTAACAATGTCAACTTGAGTCTTTAACATAAATGGAGTGTATGATAAATGTATCTTCTCCTTATAAAAAGAGAGTTCTGATATTTAAGTAGTTTCATTTTGCAATGAGCTGTGTAGAGATACTGAAAATGCAAAATGGCAAAACTAGCATTGTTGATAGCAAAGCTTGTACAAACAAGATCAAGTTTAAAATATGAAAATTTTAAACTGATTTTCAGAAAAAAAGATAATAACAATAATGATTTTAGTTTTACATATCCATCATCACATTATTTCGTCTCCTAAATTTGTTTCATCAATTCTCAGTTATCTGACCACAATCTTCTATCACAACTGGGCTTGAAGTTGTTCCAGTATCTGAACCCACCTTCTCCATTTCCTTAACAACACTGTAACCATCCACAACCTTCCCAAATACCACATGCTTCCCATCAAGCCATGATGTCTTCTCAGTGCATATGAAGAACTGTGAACCATTTGTATTGGGTCCTGAATTTGCCATTGACATCACACCAGCTCCAGTGTGCTTCAACTTGAAGTTCTCATCTGCAAACTTCATTCCATAGATGGATTCCCCACCTGTTCCATTACCCCTAGTGAAATCCCCACCTTGGCACATGAAGTTTGGAATAATGCGGTGGAATGCCGAACCCTTGTAATGCAATCCCTTCCCAGAACTTCCAATCCCCTTCTCACCCGTGCAGAGGCACCGGAAATTCTCTGCAGTTTTGGGGGTAACATCTGCAAATAACTCCATTACAACTCGACCTGCTTTCATCTTCCCAATGAGTATATCAAAGAAAACCTTAGGGTTTGACATGTTCACTTCTATTGAAATGCTTTTAGACAGATTCACAAGTTTGAGCAAATGGGTATCTGCAGAATGAAAAATCTGTTAATAATCTCTCCCCAACATATCTTTAATCCTTTTAGCAAGCATCTAAACATTCATGATATACCTCCGTTGGGAAAATTTTAACAATGGTCGATTATTTGTTTCAGGGGCACTGAAAAGCATTAAAAATTTTGGAAAGAAATTCAGATAAAAAACATTTTTTTTATGTTAAATAACAGAATCAAAACATTACATGATAAAAATCAGGACAAATGATCGACCAAAAAAAAAACCCATAAAGAAATAGGTTATTACATGAAAATGGGTTCATGGGAAGTAAAAAAGAAATCTACGTCCTTCATTGAGAAATCCTCTGAGAAAAGATAAATCAACCAGCGGATAAAAACAGAAGGACGAATAAGAATCTCGCACAGCTTTTGAGCTCAACAGGCTTGGATTAAAATAACCTGAAAGCCTTCGATATGTGCTTCCTGTGAAGATATATTGATCACAAAAGAAATTAGAAGAGGAAAAGAAATCTAGCCACTCGTCGACAAAATGCAGCCATGGAATCTCAGAAAACCAGCAATTTTCACCAAAATAAATCAAGACAAATACAAGTGATGCATCATTTATGCCATTGTACATCGATATACCTTCAAAAATTCACGCTTTTGAAACATTTAAATCAAAATAGCCAAAAGTGAATTCAGGGTTTAAGAAATCATTCTCACTGTAATGTATATGTTCCAAGTTACAGGAATCATTGACAAATCTAACGTAAATAGTACGAATCACACCTTCGTTGCGATTTTGAGATGATTTGGCTGAGAAAAGCTCTTAGGGTTCTGTAAGGGATCAATTTATAAGCACTTGCGACTCGGAGATTAGGGTTTTGGCACTCGTTAGGGTTTTTAATGTTGAGTGACGGAGAACTCCCCAGCTCAGAGCGACCATTGTGAAACCCCCGGCTCAACCACTCCGTTGGTTTTTTTAATGTAAGGGAGCCGGCCCTTCAAACCACAAGGGTCTAACAACAAGCCCGGTCGATCAGGCTTAGGTTATGTTTGGAAGTATAGATTTTCAAAAAGAAAAAACACGAGAAGAAAAGAGAACAGCTTTTTTTATTTTTTTCATTTAGAACGAAGGAAAGAGGTTTGAAGAGAGTCCACCCTTACCACCCACCACTCATAACGACCGCTGACACCCCCAGCACTACTACTCATCACCCTAATTCCCACTATGACGATTACAACTACCAGCCATATGTTGCCCACCACTGCCCACCACCATCCCACGACAGCCACCACCACCACCCATCACGCATACCACTTCCAACACTAGTTACCCACCAACCATCATCCACAACCACCACCATCACCATTAATAACCCCACCACTAATACCACCACTCAGCCACCGCCACACCTCTATCCAATACTAACTCCCAACAATACCACCACCTTCTGTTCTCATCATTTTTGGCTCGACTCGGGGACATGTGAGTGTATGGGCGTGCCAACATTTGTGCCGATGTAAAGAGTCGGAAACTTTTGATCTCGGCACCGATTGCACGTAGAACCCGACGGGTTGCGGTTCAAATACGACCCAGTTGCCTGTGAATTTAGAGACTTCTGATCCGGTGATTGCTAAGAGGATTGGGGTTTGTCCTCCAAGATTCTTCTCCTAATTTTATGGCAATACGAACGACAGCCACATTGATGGTGGCCATTTGATATAGAATTTGCAGAAACTAAGTGCCGTGTGGGGTGACAGCCACTTCAAGGATAGATATTGCGAGAATAAATAAAAGGTGAAAAAAAAAACCGACAAGATCTCGGTACCTACCGCCTATTTCCCTATAACCTTGATCGGAGTATAGTGAGAAGAGATCAGGGGCCGACTTGACGATTACTGGGTTTGGGATGCATATAGTGGCTGTCATTAGCCTTGGCTGAAGAAGTAAGCGAGATCGTACCTAGTAGTGATCGGAGTAGGGCATATCTTTTTAGCCTTGTCCATGAGGAGTAAGGGAGATCTCCATGTGTTGTTGCGACAGGAAGCAACATGAGGATAGGCTACTTCATGCTATGAGGATAGCATGAGAGTAGAGTAGTCTGAGGAGACTGAATAGGGGGTCTGAAGAGACCGGAATAGCTAAATGTAGTTGTGTTGTGTGTTGATCGAGAGATCTCCATCCCTTGCCTACAAGTCCCTATTTAGAAGCTACTTTGCTTGATCAACAAGGTTCACAACGACCCATTTTTAGGAATTTAAACCCTACATTGCACAAACATTCCACGTTTTTAGAAAGTGAAGGACCCCACTCTCCATGTCTTTAAAGAGTCCTTATCCTGTAGACTTTTACCCAACAAATTCTACGTAATAGGGTTTCTTAATGGACCCCACTTCCCTTATTTTAGAGAGACTTGTAGCCACATAGGATTATATTCTGCCACCGGGCTACAGCTGCTGTCAAACACCCTCTTATTAAGATATATATTTCCTTTCTTCGTAATTTTCATTTTATCTACTAGAAAAGAAATGAAAATCATTATTTTCTTTTCCTTTCATATTTAGAATTCTTTTCTTTCAAAATCGAAGGTTCAAAACATTTTCTTACAAAGCAATGGGCCAATTTGGGGCTGGTTTTGACGAACCCTGACTTGTCCCAATAAATACTTAGTCCATAGCAACCTGGTTGTTAATCCTATTGAGCGCCTAGATTGATAACCATATCTCCATAATTTCTCTAAACAACCGCGGTCTTACTTTTAAAATATTGCACCAAATTATTTGTCAAAATGCTGGTCAGAAGTCTTAAGGGTTCAATTCACATTGGGCCTCTAATAGCTTTTATAAGTTCTTTTTGACTTTGGAAAAACATTCAAGTTTAAAAATAAGGAAGATAGAAGTTAATTTGTAGCAGAAACTAAAAGTAAATTATTATACATAATATAAAAGTAGAAAAGTTAATTTTTGAAATTTTACCTTTTAATGCGTGCTTTTTAGTTTACCAGAATTTACTTTTTATAAGCTATTCCAAACGAGGCCTTGGTTTACATTTGTTATGAAATACCTCCCTTGTGGTTTCTGAAAATTTTAGATAACTCCCTAGAGGTTTCTAAAATAACACTTACCTCCCTTGTCAAACTTATAAAAATTAATCTGATTATTTTATCCCTTATCAAATATTTCTTTAAAATAATAAAAAATCTAAAATTTAAGTAATAAAATCACATAATTTTTAAATTGATTATTAAAACTTTTAAATCTTAAAAAAGTATTTTTTATTATAAAAAAAATCTCAATATCTTACACCTTTTTGTATTTAAAGAAGCGTATATTCGTCAAAATATATTAAGATTTTAATAACATTTGTTCAAATTAATGGGAGGGATATGAAGTGGACAACAAAAGTATGAGGGAGGTGATTGTCATTTTAGAAACCTAAGAGGAGATATTTGTAGTTGTTAGAAACCAAAAGGGAGGTAAGTGTAAATTTCTCTAAAACTAAGCATGAACACATAAATCTGGATTAAACCAATTGTTTGTGTTTACACCCGTTAGGCGTAAAGTAGAGACCTACGTGGCTACAAGTCTCCTGGCAAAGTAAAGTCTTATGTGGCTACAAGTCTCCCTAAATTAGGGAAGTGGGGTCCGTTAAGAAACCCCTCATTACCTAGGATTTGTTGGAAAAAGTCAACAGGATAAAGAATCTCTAAAAACATGGGAAGTGGGGTTCCCCACTTTCTAAAAACGTGGAATGTTTGTACAATATAGGGTTTAATTTCCTAAAAGTAGGATCGTTGGGAGACTTATCGATTAAGCAAAGCAGTTTATAAATAGAGACCTGCAGGCAGGGAAAAAAGGATCCCTCGATCAATACACAACACAACTACATTTAACTATTTTGGTCTCCTCAGACCATCCTACTCTCATGCTATCTTCATAGCATGAAGTATCCTATCCTCTTTTTTCTTCCTGTCACAACAATATATGGAGATCCCCCTAACTCTTCCTAGACAACGCTAAGAAGATACGCCCTACTCCGATCACGGATAGGTACGATCTTGCTTACTCTTTCAACCAAGGCTAAGGGCAGTCACTATGTGCATCCCGAACCAGTAATTGTTAAGGCGGCCCAGCCCCCGATCTCTTCTCTCTATACTCCGATCACGGCTACAGGGAAACAGGTGGCAGGTACCGAAATATTATTGGTTTTTTTTTTACCTTTTATTTATTCTCATAACTATGTATCCTTGAAGTGGTCGTCACCCCACACGGCACTCAGTTCCTGTAGATTCTCCATCAAACGACCATAACCAACGTGGCCGTCGTCCATGTTACCATAAAATTGAGGGAAGAACCTTAGAGGACAAACCCAATCCTCTCATCAATCGTCGGATCAGAAGTCTTCAAATCTACAGGCAGCTGGGTCGTATCTGAACAGCAACCCGTCCGGTTTTACGTTCAATCGGCGCCGGGGTTTAAAGTTGCTAACTCCTTGCATCGGCACAGATGCTGGCACGCCCGTGCACTCACGCATCCCTAAGTGGAGCCGGAAATGATGGGAATAGTTTGTATCACTAGATCGGATTGAAAGCTTCTGCCATGCTTGCTTGAATTGGCACGTGCAATGGCCATGAAATGCTGTCATGTGGAGCATCTCACAGCCAGTATATTTTGGTTGTTATAAATATATTAAGTGGGCCCCATATGACAGCATATCACGGCCACATCAGGGAGCAATCCACGGAAACATAGCTGACCATTTCAACTCCACTAGATACATATCAATAATTATGTAGTTTGACTTGTTGATTGAACATTTTAAGTCCAATGTGCCAATGAATTGGTTCCATGCACAATTATCTCATTGGGTTTGGATTTACACAAACCAACTATCATTCAAATATAGTCATTACAATTGGTTCATTAATTTCAATCAATTATTATATTATATTATTATAAAAATGACTGTTTAGCCTGTATCTTGGACATCCTCCATTCATATGCATAGCACGTGCCCTTTGCTAGTTTTTCCACACCATTGCCATCTCATTCACTTGCATAGCACGTGCTCTGAAGAAAGTTGTTGGCAAAGATTAGATTAGGTTTTTTTTTTCTTTTTTTGTAAACAAAGATTAGATTAGCTTTCTTTGAAAATCAGAAGAGTTCTTCTTTGATACGATTTTGCTTTCTGTCTGCTTGGAGCAAAGAGTCCCTGCCGAAATGTGACGGCAGAAATTTCGTATTAAGGATTAAAAAAATAAATAAAATGAAAAAAGAAACTTCTAGAAATGACGGTTGTATCCTTGACCGCCGCAATTTGAGGCGAGTACGTGTTGTGTTTTTTGAAATTTCTAGAAAATTCCAAATTAGATGATTCCATAGCCGCACCAAGCTCTAATGATCCAAAATAAAATATTTTTTTTTTTTCTCAAGAAAGTGGGACTATGATGGTGTCCCATCACATGGATAGACGATAGAGGCACGTAACGAGTTTAAACCGTCGGATCTGATCGAATTAAGAAGTTTCTGATCGACATGTGATGTGATATGCCACGTGGACTGATAAGAAAGTAAGGTCGGCGATCTAGTAACGTCCTTTTCGGGTCAAATACCGGCAGGGATGTGGAGAACACGGTTTTCGGTTCGGAGCGGTTTGAGTTAACTGGCGACAGTGCGATGAGCGTCAAGGATTCGGCGGACACTCTCGTCACTGTAGAATCTTCTTCCGTTTTTGGTTGTTATCGTCAAACGCGCTCTCTTCTCATCCCATGGCCCTCAAAGGGAGACAAACAGACAACTTTACCCTTTCCTATTAGAGATGGTAACAGTTCGATTAAAACCCCCCAAACCGAAATGAACCGAATTTATTAGGGTCAGTTTTGGATCTTTATTAAACGGTTCGGTTTCGATTTTATATTGAAAAAAACCTTAAGGTTTTAAGGTCGAACCGAACCAAAGCGAACCGACTATTAAGCTTGTATGTTCTCATTTATGTGTTTTGCAAAATAGGTTTCTGTTATTTTGTGTATGTAGGTGCCTTTTTTGAATCCACGTCCACGTGTCCAATGTTATCTCCACAATGTTGAAATGCCGATGACGTGTCTTTAGATCTCGATTCTGAGTAGGAGAGGTATGTCCGACGTTAGCCTAAACCGCCGATTCAGCAGCCGTTCCCGTGCCGTTACTGAACAGAAGAGGGGTTGGAGACGATAAGGCGTGAGCCATGGCTAGAATGAGAGACGGGAGATACTCAAGTGTTCTTCACGTATGCCAAGCCGGAGAGCTCCTTTCATGGTTCCAGAAAGTGTAGAAGATAGAAATCCAAAAATGGACTTATAGAATTCTTGGTTGACTTGGAGAAGGTCCAGAGGAAAAGAAGTACTACTCTCCACAGCCAAAGATCCAAGGGACCCAGTCTCAGGGCCCCTTGAAATGGAAGAGGATTCTCATATTTATAGAATAAATAAATCTCTAGGATTGTGACACTTGTCACAATCTGAGGCTTCTAAGATGTCTTATGTTATCATGAATCTGGTCTCATAAAGGTCTAGGTTCAAGATAAGAATTAAATAAGAGATAATGAAGATAAAAGATAGAGCTCTCTGATTTGTATACCGGGGCCCACATGTCAGGATGTGGAATTATCAATCACTTGACGTCTTCGTCATTCTAGGTCGACATGCCGCGATTCGTCACTGGCTGCCGACGATTCCCATGCCTGTGTCCGCCGCACCTTAAGGACTGCCAGAAACCCCCCTAAGTGGGCTTTCGCCCAAGACGGAGATCTCTACTCCAATATGCCAGATACATTTAATATAAATCAATCAGGTCAAATTTTATTATTATTGTTTTTGTCGGATAACAAATAACCCATGATAGGCTACTCTGTCGGGTAATAGATGACCTATAACGGGTTGCTTCTATCGGGTGACAGATAACCCGTGACAAATCTGTTTATATCATGTGACAAATCATCCATGGCGAATCATTATATAGGTGACGTATCAAATTACAAAAATGGTCATCTACAGTGTATAAAACCAATGAAAAGATATTTATGACTGGTTTAATAGAATTATCATTATTCTCTAGTTGATAATAGCTTTTGAGGTCAAACTAATGAAAACATTTAATTACTCATATATTACAAAGTTTTATGGGTTATTGGGCTCAAATTTGTGCCCACCATGACCGACCGGATTAAAAACCAAACTAAAAAGCAATCGGTTCAGCTTCAATTTACAAAAAACATAAATTAATCGGTTTCAATTTTTAAGTTACAATCGTAACGGTTTTGGTTTTTATTACAAACTTGACAGTTTACTTTCGGTTTTCTCAAAACCGAACCGTTGCCGTCCTAGTCTCTGTTGGGGCATATTTCGGCCCCATTTTTCCTCTCCTGTAATTTAATTACTAGGACGAGGATATTTTCGGTAAAGAAGGAAATTAGAAATATCCTTAGGGTTTACAAGCTGGAGCTCAGCCATAACTAAGCCCAAGCGGAGCCGCATGACAACTGTGCTCTCTTTGACTGCTCTTACGTACATGGACGTGTGCAGGCCACATCCTTCTCTTCTCCTGTATTTATATATAAGAACCTAATCGCCATTGCCGTTCACACATTTCCAGATCCACTTATCTTGTCTCTCTCTCTCTCTCTCCCAAAAATCAATCAAATTCATCATCTTATTCTCCTCCTCTCATCGATCAATCTCTCTCTTTACATCTCCTCCGATTCCTCCTATCTACTTCGTACGACTCCTCTATGTCTGACACACCGGAGAGAAACCCCACCAAGGGAGATCACCGGCGCCATCCGAGCAGGCTCCAGAGGCAAGCGCCGGCGAGCATACAAGTGCGTCCCGCTTCGAGTTTCGCGTCGGACTGGAAGGTCGCGATCCCTTTGCTATCGCCGTTGGTTCTGTCGCCGGCGTCCCCGGATTCCACGGATCGGACGGTGGAGATGAAGGCTCAGGAAGAGGCACAACGGAAGACGGAGCTCGGAAGCGAGAAGCCGATCTTCAAGATGTGGCAACATCCGGCGGTTCCTTTCTATCACGAGGCTGCGCCTCCGTTAGCACCGCCACCGCCGTTTGTTCCGCAGTGTAGATAACGGTGAATGATCGTCATATAACGGTTGTTGCCGGAGTGTTTTATACCCGTCTTTATTTTATTGGAAAGGCCAAAAGGGTTTGTACAAAATTCAAGGTTTTTTTTTTCTCTTTTTAGTATTATTCAACTTTTTTAGTCCCAACACTAGCCCATACATGTTGAAATCTGTACCTAAATTTTTTTTCCTAAAGGTTTTACTATTAAGGAAAAAAAATTCATGAAGTTTGTTGCATAATTAATTAGATAAATACTAAACACTTGCAACTTAAATAGCCCTTGTATACACTTCTATATATAAGGGTTTATGGGTATATGTACAATATTGCTTGTGCCATCCGCTAGTTAATCATTAGGCAAGGATTTTATCAACTTCGAGTTGTTAGATCCAACTTTATATTCACTCGTGGTACCGGCGATCAGGGGACCACAACGGCTCTCTCGAGCACAGGTTTAGTTTCGGAAAATGGGTCTCTAAAAGATGCTTTCAAGGGGTTTAGCAAAAAATTATGGTTAAACCACTCAAGGTTCACATACTTGGCTTTAAATACACATGGGATAATCTTGTGAATGCTACAAATAAAATTGCAAACAGGAGCGGAGCACAGTGATTGAATTTATTGCTAACACATGAATAACAAATGATAATAATAGAGTAGAATTATATATATTAGCGGGTGCACGTGCACATGTGAAGCAAGAGAACAATTTTGCAACTATCCACATTTTAAACGAATAGACAGAGTTTTTACTATTTTAACCCTATATTAATGATGCTTTAACGACAAACACTAGGGGTTTTTTTTTGGAAAAATTGTGCATAGTTGTTGGCACACTTCCCAATGGGCCCCATTCTCGTTATATATAGTATAGACTATTATTTACGTCAACCCTGAAGTTGGCCACAAAATATCCCTTTAAATTCCTAAAATACTCTTCTTATCCAATTGATAAATACCCACTCAAATAACTCTTTATATATATATATATAGATATCATGTACGTATTTAATGCCTATTTTGTAAAACACTACAACAACCCAAAGAGATCCAATGTGAACTAACTTCTATGTACTGCAAGGGCCTCTTCTAGTATACCTAAATTGCGCCTCATATATTTTTATATTCTCTTTCATCTCCCTTCAACTAACTTACATTTATATAACTATCTTATAATATTCAAAAATGCCTTTTACATTTAATTCTATTTACTTTTATATCCTTGCACATGTAACTACTTCTATTCCCAAAATGTCCTTCAATTTATTTTTTTTATTTTATCTCCTAATTAATTGCAACCAGTTATTTAATTCTTTTGCTACGTGCATAGCACATGCATTTCTCCTGATAACTAATAAATAATAATTGAACTCCACACTAGCATTGCTATTCAACTATTTGAGTAAGATTATGTGAATTAATTGAACCCAAATTCACAGCAATCATCACCAAGGAAGAAGGAAATGCAGGTTTCAAATAATAGAAATGCACTGAGAGGATAAACATAGAGTATATAGATACTTTTGTGAATATCAACATCAACTAGTTGTATGGTCTTTGGATTCATATTATTGGCCCCCATTAATTAGGACAAAACATTGTTGCTGTGTTAATTATTGTTTTATACATAATTATTGGTGGCATACGCATTATTGCATGTTTTAAAATCGCTAATCAGTTAGGAGGTGGCATGTGTATTATGCTTCTATAAAGAAATATAATGAGGATAGTCATCAAACAACGTTAGTCTTTGTAATTTTCTAGGGGCAAATTTTCTTTATTAGATATTATACATGATTAGTTATTATAATATAAACATAGGTTTGTGTTAGGTATATATGGCAATGAGACGTGTTTATTGGTTAACTTCACTCTGACCACCCTCCATGGTTAAGGTTTGATCCCACCTTGAAGTAGACCTTAATCCATTTAAATATATGTTTTTTTACATATATCAAATCTAAAAATTTATTAAAGAAAATATTAATAAATTTATTTATTTAATTTAAAAGAATTAATATTACAACATTTCAACGTATAACTCAAACCTTGGTTTAAAATGGAGTGATCAAAAAGTCTTTATAAAGAAAAATTCAATGGCCTTATCTTAATCTTAATATAACATAGTTTGAAATTGTGTGCCACGTGCGGCATTTCACAGCCTCTGTTTTTCAATTTGAAAAGTGCTTTCACATAAAAATACTTTCACATTGAAAAATAAGAAAACACAGATGCAGTGAGATGCTACATGTGGCAGGGCAGTACCTCATGCAGGTTGCAATGTCTGCGGCAAGACCCTACGCGGCAAACGTTTTCTTGTGTATCAGCCTGAAGTGGCCTAATCCAAGTCTAACATTGTTTTTGAATTCTCCAAGCCCAAACCTGGTTCAATCCTAATAACTCAAATTTCCTGACATTCATTTGAAACTGAAATAAATTATTTTGGAAGACATATGAAAATGTAATAATGAAAAAAATAGTCTAATATATCCTATATTGTGTTTATCATTAATAGAACTGAAAAATATGTAATTATTACATCATGAATCCATTAATATTGCCAAAATCTCCCCTATAGTTTGTGTTGCTCCAAAAATGGGCCGGTGTGGACACGTGTCAAAGGTGGTCATGTGTCTCTACGCGGGCGTGCCAGTATCGTTTGATACAATGATTTTTGAGTCGATTCCTGACCCCGGGCACCTGTTCCGAATCTGAACCGGGATCGGTTCAGTCGTACTGCAAGTCACCTGTAATAAAATCGGTCAGGCGATGGTATGAAGACTAGGGGTTCGGTCTTCATTTCGGGTTCTTGTAAGTGTTTGAAAGCGAAAGCAACTAACAGCACACAAATCCTTTATTAGTAAATCGGCCGAATAGCCGAAAGCGACAACAGATAATCCTCAAAATGGAAACAAAAGTACAAAAGAAAATTGACAGGGCTCGCAGGACCGGCCTGTCCTGGTCTTATAGCCGTGATCTGGTATAAGCGCAGGAGGAAGGGGGCGGCTGCTAGCAAAGCCAATTCAGGGGGTTCACCTTGGATTGCTGCTTACCCGAAAATACATGAGTCACCTGGCGTGAACAGAGCGAGTCTCGGGACCGGCTGCTCGGGATTCTGTAAAGACAGAACTGCAAGTCAGGGGCGGCCTCAACTTACTCTCCGGTGGCAGGATTCTGGTGTTAATCGGAGTAAAGAGGGGTCGAAGATGTCACTGCGACTGGAAGCAGTGAGAGAAGTCCTAATTTATCCGTCTGTAGTAGAGGGGATAAAGGATCACGGATGATCAAAATAATATAATAACCGGTTGCGGTTGTGTGGATTGTGTCTTCGAGCTCTTCGAATTGGGGCCTTTTATAGCCGCTCCTTGACGGTTGCTCAACGTCCTACTCTCGCACGATCTTCATGGCGGTTGGTTATCTTCAGTTCTCTGTTTCAAAGTGATAACCGCCTGGCCATGATCTAAAAATAGTTTTATTCTTGAACGGCCGACGGCACGATCCTCTGATATTTATGGTTTTGTCGTATTTGGCTTGCGTGGCTCGAACCGCATTCTTCTGTATGCGTGCTGACGTGGCCTGCTCAACCCTTCAAAGTCTACGGGCCTTGATGTCGTGGCCTAATCAAGCCACCTAGGCACCACGTGTCCTTCTCTTATTCGTCGGTTATATAGGGTGTAAACAGTTTGACTCCTGAAACTAGGTTAACCGGTTCGAGTCGAGGTTGTATTTTTTCAATTCAAACTTATTAAAAAACATTTTTCTAAACCATAATTGAGTTTAGTAACATTAAATAGGAAAGTTTTTCCTCAGAAGCAAAAGGAAGATATCTTAAGACGTGCTCCCATTGGGTTATAATAAAAAAGTTTACCCGTCAGCATAGGCAAGTTGGGCTAATCGATCCGGGCCAGTCCACTCCAATCAATCGAAGCCCAGTAAGCAAGTTTCCTATTTTCAGATGGAAAATGTTAAAAAGTTAGTAGATGCTTAACCATCTTGTTCGTTCACCCGCCACCTAATGGTTAGGGTTTGTTTGCTAATTTACAAATCGGCTTAGAGGTAGGTTAGGGTTTAGCCCAACCCCATCCTAACAATCTATCCCAAACCCGACCTTGATCTCTTAAATTATACGTTTTCACCTATATTATATAATATATATATATATATACATTTTATAAATAAACATATTATTTGTTTATATATTTTATTTAAAATCAATAATATTTTAACATTTTGTATTACAACTTGTTCAATCCAATAGGGTTAGATGCATCTTTTGTATTGGCTAAATAATTATACGCCCAGAAACCTACCCTAAACCCACGGAAAGTCAGTTACAGCCTCTCGCAGGAAGATCTGTTGGTCCAACGGTAAAGGGTGTGTACACATCTGTGAATGAAGTTGACATGTACATACCCTTCACTGTTGGACCAACAGATCTTCTAACATGGTGCTCCAGCTGATATGATCTCCCCTTAACCCACCTCATTCCATTCTTAAACCAGGTAGGTCAGCCTATGGTAAAAGTATACAATTTTTTTTAGCCCATGGATCATCTTTAATTTACACGTTGAAGCCCAATATATGAAAGCCTTATTTAACTTCAACTGGATTGGATACTTTATTGGGGAAATTGGTTTTTAGTGATACTTTTTCAAAATAATCCAGATTTATTAGATAAATTTTTGAAAATTTTGAATCAGTGATGCTTTTTTCATATAATTGGGATTTAGTGTCATTTTACTATTCATCAAGAATTTTTTCCAAAAATACCCTAAAAAGACTTTGAAAACCTTTTCACTCATTTAGATTTAGGTACAAGTGAGGTTTGCAAGTCTTTTTGAGGGTATTTTTGGAAATTTTTTTCATGAATAGTAAAATGATACTAAATCCCAATTATTTGAAAAAGTATCATCAATTCCCAATTTTCAAGAATTGGCCGACTAAATCTAGATTATTTCAAAAAAATACCACTAAAAACTAATTTTCCCTACTTTATTTAGTTTTCTCCTTTGTTTTCTCATGTGATGGGAATTCTTAATTGACTATTAATGACACCTTGATCATGAAGGAAGAAGGAGCCATTTGAACGTTTTCTTCCATCACAACAATATAGGCTTCTTTTCACAGGACTACTTCCAATCAATCAATCCTCTCTTGGTCTTTATATTTAGAGCATATTACCTGATTTCATGGTTTGGACTTAGAAAAACTGCTCCCTCTTCCAAAAACATTTTTTAAATTCAATCTAAATATAACCAATTAATTATTCTATTTCATTAGATTACTGTTAGGATCTTCATTAGATCTTGACAGCGATTAAGGCCTAGCTGTCAATTGTAAATTAAGACATGCCAGATAGAAGACATAAGCAATTGAAAAAGCCTTCTAGATCATATGTATATACATTGGAAAAGGACTTAATTAAATGATAATACATATTTGATTTACATACATAATCATTTGTCACCAAAGTACTGTGATGGTCAAAGTGAGCAAATGGAATCCATACAAAAATGATCTTATATTATCAATCTGAGAGAAATTAAATTCACATTAAGACAACTAAATTAAGTTCTTTAATCATGATCAAGATTCTTTATTTAGTTATTTATTATTATTTTTTGGGTTGGAGCAAGAAACTTAATTCTAGTTAACTTGCATTCTATCTTGACAAGTCAAGGAGCGCCGCATGTCAACATCATTATCCACATCATCCTTGTCCAATTTGTCCTAATGTAGCCAAATTTGACTCCCTTAATTCCGAACTTAGTAACAGACAGATAATAAGTCTATGTGGGTTGTGGAAATAATTATATTGCTCAATTAGGCAAAGATAATCCAACTTTTAAAAGTGGGTTTCAAGAGGATTATTTTGCTATGACCATTCTAATAAGAAATTCAGCTCTTGACCACTACTGTCACAAGTCTGAAGACCTTAATTTTATCTCTTTGCTATAAATTAGATTAGAGCTAGCAGTTTGTGGGGTTGTTATTAATTATTAACTAGGTGGTGTACAACTTGAACCGATATGTTTAATAAATAAATAACTGAACCATACCCTCCTCAACCCATTTGTCACTGGCTCTATAATTAAAGATTATTTTATGCATGTTTTGTTTTTTTTTCATTATTTTCTGTCTTTTTTTATTTTTATTTTTTTCAAAAAGAATTTTAACACCATAACTAGGCATAGTCCCCTTTTACTAGACTGCGAGCCTTAAAAAGTTAAAGAAAAAAGCCATGGAGAGAAAGGGAAAGCTTGATTCAGGTTCAAAGAACATATGAAAAGTTACTTTCAAAAGCTAAAAGGGTCATTCAGATATGCCTATTGGGATGATTGTACTTTAAACAAAGTTTTTATGGTTTACTTGAACCCCCCACATAACTTTAATGAAGAAAGATTATTTTACTAATCCGCAACTTAACTTGCCTTTTTGTCTCTTACCATCACTCTTCCCTTTTCATGTTTAAGTGGCCAACCAGTAAAAATGGCTATGGTGGGATAATGGTTTCCAGCCATACTGATGCCTTTGTATGCTCCTGTTGATATTCCGGCTGTGCGCCGAATTGCGATTTGTATCATCATGCTAGGCTACATGATGTTGCTTTCAGATGGTGGATGTTTCAGTTCCTTAATTGAAAGTTACTTTGGTTAATAAGAGAAAGTCTATAGGTTAAGCTGGGGGTTATTATTAGGCTTGAATTGGGGCCTTTATGCACATTTAGGCAAGGCCTATATGTTGGATCTATGCTTGAGACACAGGAAAGTGATATATGATTGTAGATGAAACTAGTTAATGATAATTATATTGTATTTCTACCCTAGCAAGAATGTGTTCTTCCCTTGTTCAATTGTAGTCTTTCAATATCAATATCTTCTGTTTCATTCTTTTTTAGAATATTCTTCCTTTTTATGTCCCTTCTTCCTTTAAGTTTTTTCCTTTCCCCTTGTTATTATATTCAAGATGATCTGTAATTAGGTTTATTGTAGATCCCACAATCTCTGTTGATCTGGTGTACAGTATCATCAGTAAACCAGATGGTTTGAGGGTTAAACCATAGTCAAGAAAGTATGTCAGGTTCAATCATATTTCAAAAGTAAATGTGTTTTCATTTGTCACACAAAAAGGATCACCAGATCAAACAATGAATGAAGTAGCTCCAATGATCAAGAAAATATTAGTTGGTTTGGTTGATGTAGGCTCTTTTGTCCTTTCAAGATGTTTTGAATGGAATCTTAATTAATAAAGATTGAGATGAAGGTTAAAGTGTGTTGTTTATTGGAAGATAATCAAATTTGTAGCCCAATATGAAGACAAGGTGCAATTAAGTATTGATCAAATCATATGCCACTTCATCTCCTTCAAGTGCTTATAAACATGGTGATGGTGGTTGCACTGGGCTCAGAGAAACATCACCAAAGCCATAACTCAACATGACAGGGTATGGGTCTCCCTGTGGGGCTTGCAAGTTCCTGAGAAGAAAATGTGTGAGGGGCTGTGTTTTTGCTCCATATTTCTGCCATGAACAAGGTGCAGCACACTTTGCAGCCATACACAAGGTCTTCGGCGCAAGCAACTTTTCGAAGCTTCTCACACATCTACCGATGACTGAACGTAGCGAAGCGGCTGTTACAATTTCATATGAAGCACAAGCAAGGCTTCAAGATCCAATATATGGCTGTGTGTCCCATATTTTTGCACTCCAGCAACAGGTTTACTACTCATTAATTAGCCTCAAATTTGCATAGTAATCATGCTCATTGGTGCCTTATTTGCCATATATTTTGCAGGTCTGCAATCTACAAGCAGAACTAGATCTTCTCAAAACAGAAGTAGGCGAAAGCCTTGTCAGTGATTCTACTTCAGGCTCTCAAGAAGACTATTTCTATGGCAAATTGTCTGATTACCCACAAGATGTTCAGAGTCTGTTTCAGTTAGAGACTTCAAATATGAAGCATCAACTTCATCACAAGCCCGCCGCTGGCGTCAAAACAATGCAATTCTACAACAATGGAGTAATGGATCCAAACTTCATGGGTGACTACAATAATTCTGTCATGCCTGAGGAAAATGTCTCATTGTATACTTGTGGAGATCCATCAAATACCTTGGCTTCATTTGACATTAAAACAAACAGCAGGAAATGGGCATTCCAAGACACTGAAGACCTTCAGTCTGTGGCACTTTCCTATCTTCAGCATTCATGAGAAGATAGAACCAACCCCATTTCAATTTTGAATTTGCTGCTATAAATAAGCCAGGAACATTTAAAAAAAATGCATATACAATCAGCAATACTGTAACCCACTTCATGAGTTTTTTTTTTCCTAGATTTCAAATGGGTAGATTAATAGTGTAAGCTTTGGTAAAACAGAGGAAGTCCACACTGGTACAATTAGCTCCTTCCAAAGACCTAGAAACTACTTAATTTTCTTTCTAAACTAATACAGGTTTTTAGGTACCTATTTTCTTGATTCTTTCCTTGCAATTCCTAGTAAGCTGATATCATAACTTGGACAAATTTTAAGTGATGGCTTTAGGGCATTTCAAGATTACATTTTCATGTAGTCTTAGGGCTCCTGAACATGTTATGAACATCAAATATCCTGATAAAAGAAGTCACCAAATGTTTTTAGGTTCCAAATTTGATGGGGTTATGGAACAACATCCGTGGCTTTTCTCTCAGAGAAGGATGTTTTCAGCTTTACAGTCCTTACAAATGATCCCCTAACAACATCTGATGTATTTGAGTGATAAAACTCCCTAATGAGATTAGGGTTTAGCACAGCCTGACCTTATAAATAAATATATAATTAATTTACAATTTCTATATAAAAAAAAGTACATATGTTAATTTTTTTTAATACATCCGGGTCAACCCGACTAGCTCCTTACCAACCCAAGAGAGGAGCATGTTTGCTATGGGCTATACCCGCGGCGGGGCTCCGTTACCATCCCTAATTTAGGCTAAGGTAGGTTCAACCCAAGCCCAGATAATTTGGCCCAACATCCAACCCGACATCCACATGACCTAATGGGTTTGGATCTTTCCTAGGCGGTCCAACCACAAGTAAGAGCCCATTAAAGATGGACCATAAGAGATCCATCTTAAGTTTGAATGTGTGGACCCACAACAACCAGGTGGTTCTAATGATGGCTCAATCCTATTGGTGGCCGACCCCACGGGGACCCACACAAGAGACATGAGTTGGGTGGGTCCAGCTTAAATTCAAAACCCACTTTAAATACAAAGTTACTTTTGAAAAAAGTGGCTGTTTGTTACGGTGAATGCACGTGCACCTAAACCGTCCAACTTTGTAACCATTCCATCTCTGGGAACACGGACGCAGGAGCTTCATGTTTTTCCCACACACAGTCGAACCGTTTCATCAGCTTTTACATTTTTAATTCCATTAAAATATTAAATAAAAACAAAGTCTGTTTTGTAAAGTATAACATTTGCTTGAGCGTGCGTTTCCTTCCATCCCTCTCTCTTTTGGACTTTTTTGTTTTCTTGATCATGTTCATTTGCTTTTCTAGCCTAAAGTTCATTATTTTCTTTTGTCTTCTTTGCTTTGTTTCTTCACTTCTGTTAGAGCTTTTCTACTTGAAATGGCCTCATAGAAATTCTCATTAAGACATTTTTTTTGAGTTACTGGTTCTAGAACTACTTTTATGTCCACTTAAAGGGGTTCATTAAGGAAATGCAAATTATGGGTCTCGAAGTAAAGAATTATCTTTTCCTTTTCTTGTTCCCCTTCCCTCTCTTTCTACTTGGCTTGTTTTCAACACAATAAACCCCACATTTCTTTTTTTTTTTCATGTTGGGGGTGGGGTGTTGTTGATTATATGCAAACATACTTTTCCATAACTTGATGGTTAATTTGAATCCATGAAGAAATTCAAGAACTGAGGAAGCTGGTTGCTTGAATCCAAGGTGGATGAGTGATCAAAACTACAAAAACTTGATGTTTACCTGTGAATTCAATCAGGGGAACATTTTGTTAACACGTTTGAATACAAGGTTATAGGATAGTGGTATTGGGGTATCAACAAAAGTTTTTTATGTTAGGTAAACCTACTTATATTAGAACATAAACCATTGGTAGGTGGGTCTCCTCTTTTAAGTTAAGGGTTTGTCTGGCTCCAACACCAATGATATCTTTTACCTTTTCCCTCAATCCCTATAAAATGAGATGGGGATCCTCAATTAAGATAACCCCTTAGAAGGGTATTTAATTATTTTATTTGCTCTTCCTAATCCCATCTTGTTAAAAGCATGTACGTATTGTTTTTCAAAGGATTGTTAAAAGAAACTTGGAACCCACCATTTTGTTAAGAGGCAATAAAATTTCAACAGATCTTGGAATTGCAAGTTGGAATTTCAATTAATCTTTTGTCTACAGGAATCTTTTTAACCATGCTCAGTATCATAAATACCTTCAATGGGAAAGGACAACAAACAATCCAAAAGGTATCCTTATTTTACTAATGGGATTCTTTTCTGGGTTATATTTCTTTTTCACAATCTTTCAAGGTTCTGCAGTAACATTGAACTGGGTATGAACCAACAAAGCAATTGATTGAAGAACACCCAAATACCAATTTTTTTCCTTCTGAGATAGAAAAGAAAGGTAGTACTGTGCTTTCTTTATAAAGTTGATTGACAATCACAACCATAGTCTAGAGTTGAGAGAGAAAAAGGAGAAGAGAGAGAGAGAGAACTAAATGGCATTGTTTTGTGTTAAGAAAAGGGATAAGCCTAAATTAGGCTTATCAATTATACCAACTCTGACACTCATTCTGTATTTACATAGGGGAATATGTTATCATCTAAATTAGCTCATGCTGAATCAGCTTCTCATCATCCTAAGAGCCAGAGCTTGAAGCTCACCTAAATCATTCTGGGACAACATTTTCTTAGTACAAGCCTGAAATGAGGGATCATCTTGCATTACCATTCCATCATTGTTGTGGTCGATCAAGTCAAGGGAGCTCTGAGGGGAGAAGGAGTTCATATAATTGGGACACATCACATGAGGATGTCCTACTGCAATGTTTCGCGACTGATGATTCTCTAACGTGCCGAGATTCTGAGCCAGTTGAGCCTTTGCTTGCATCAGTTGTGCTTGCAAGTATGCAACCTATCAAAGGAAGAAATATAACAGTTATCAGTTAAACTAACATAACTTACTAGTTCATATTCAAGCACACTGTTAAGGCACTTTCTTTTGCAGAAGCATATGATCTTCTACTAGAGTGGACTTCTAATAAATTCGTTTGTGATAACTGGCAAGATAGCTGTATAAATAAAATTAAAAATGTCCAAAGAACTAGACATAAGAGAGAAACTTAATAGAGGACAAGCATAACTAGTTAGGAACCTGTTCTTGCAAGGCAAAGATATGTGCAACACAACCATAGACAGGATCCTTGATCCTTGCTTGAGCTTCATATGCAATTGAGACAACTGCCTCGCATCGATCTGCAACCGGCACGCGCAGCAACAATTTTGAAACATTACTAGCACCAAACACCTTGTGAATTGCAGCAAACCGAGCAGGACCCTGCTCTGAGCAAAAATATGGGGCAAATATACAGTCTGATGCACACTTTCTTCTGAGAAACTTACAGGCACCACAGGGGGAGCCAGTTCCTGAAGCCATGTTGGAGAGACAGACTCTGGAATCTGACTACTGCACACGAGCACACTAGGAAATGCTGCTTAGGAAGGATTGAACTGAAGTGGGGTTTGGGTTAATAGACAAAGGGGACCCTATAAAGGGCTAGAATGGGGGACATGGAAAATTTATGTGTAGGGTTCTAAGGGAACATTTGTAAATGGTGCATGCCATATAAGAATGTTATTTTAAAGGGATTTTATATATAAGAAGGCTTATAGTTTAAGTTCAGAGATTATTATAACACGATTCATTCGGCGATCGCCGTTCTTGGGAAATGCTGCTTTTTATTCTAAATTTTTTCCTTCCTTTTTTAAAAAAATTTTCACTGCCACCTGTATGTTAAAAAGGAAGCTGATAGGTGTATTCAGATATGTTTATTAAACTTATCACATATGATAATTGTTGCCACCTTAATAAGATTATGATATTTTTAACAAAGGAAACTCTAAAAGCCACTGATCACTGACTTTGAATGCTGGAGAAGAAAGGTGAATCTTAGCTTTGCTTTTAATTGGTGCTGCTGGTGTTTCTTTTGGGTTTTTTTCAACTTGCTTTTACTTAAACATGGCACTTTATGAGTCATTAGGCTGTATAAGTGCATCAAAATAATAACAATAATAATAATTTATAATGTTTAATGTATGAACACTGTGATCAATCTGTTGGAGTGACTTTTAAATTAAACTATAACAATTGTAATGGCTCATGCCACCGACTGAAATGGCTCTTTTTTGTTTGTTCATGTGCTCAATGGTGAATGTTGTTATGTATGATGTTCTGCTTATTTTTGTCAATGAAATGGCCTAGTTAAGGCTTTCCATAAAAAAAAATGCCACCGACTGAAGAGTCCTGATACATGAACTGTCCTTTGTATGCAGTTAATGATGATTCCGGTTCACACTGGCATGATTTGAATAAAAACAAAGAGCTTTAGCCTAAAGTAAAGGATAAAAACAGAGAAATATTATGACAATCTGGGTTAATAGGGCTAACAGAGGGAACCCAATAAAAAAATGAGAGAGCACTGGGTGCAAGATCCACCACTCGCCAAGTTCTCAATCATACATCATCATAAATCACAATTAGCCAGGTGTTGACCATGGAAAGCATTACACAGCCACAAAGCTAAACTGTGATGTAAGCATAACAGAAGAAAATGGTTGTAACTCAAAAAGGCCAAAGCCACATTACCAGTCTTACCTTAGCTGCACCATTGCATGTGAAAAAAAAAAATCCCCCAGTAACATTCACAGTGCCCTAATTACAGACCTTTTGGTGAGTAACAAGCTAGTACAAAGTCCATTAACCAGCTGCCAAACGATGACTGTCAACAATCAATAAAACTAGTTAATTGCAACACAGAGGAGAAGATGGAAGTTACACAAAAAGACCACCACATTAACATTCTTACCTCAGCTTCACCATCGTGTATGACAAAAATACCATAACCATATCATCATATTGCCCCAACTATAGAAAATTTGGTCAGCAACACAAGTACCCAGTTCATGGGGCAGCTGGCAAACTAGGACAAAATCAACAATCAATAGAATTGATCATGCAATTCCTATATTGGTGCATACGTTGCCAGGACCTGTCATGCCAAGAAATATTTGCCCGAAAGATCTAAATCAATGTTTTAACTCAATCAACATATTAATTCCATCAGGTACACAGTGTAATCATATAGAAATTTGCTAATGAAGAGAGTTTGCAGGTCAGATGTTTAAAGTAATCAGTCATTGTGCCCATCAGATAAGATTTGGTGAGAAGAAGGATGTCAGTTCTTTTCAATGGCTTGGGACTTCTTATCACAGAACTAATGGTTAAAAATCATCCAAACCAGAGGCTGGTACTTTATCTTAGGGATCCAAAAATAAGATATTATATGTTAAGGAACCTGAAATAGAAAATCGTAAATAAATTAATCAAAATAAAACCCCCGCCCAATTTTCACAAATTTGCACAATCATATAACTTCAGAAGCAAAACAGCCCAATCCATAAGACTCAATGGAGAAATTCCCATTTGAAAAAGCAAATCAAAAACCTTTTCCTTCGAAAAATTCTAGCACCCTTCGTCATGGCACCCCAAATAATGAACTTCTACAGGGGAAATGTCTCAAGAACCTTCCGAGCTTCTTCCAGAGAACTCAATTAGGAATACATGTCAGTAACGCAGGCAGAAAAAAGGGATCACCTTACAGTCTGAATTTATAGCATTTGAATGCAATTCAATGTTTCATTGTTGGACCTTGCACCCCATGAATCCTCTATCTTTATGTATACTGCAAGACTAGAAGTGGGCTCCACCCAGTCACTATATCTAGTTATCTACACTTTCAGAATCATTTATACCCATCCACTGCTTGAATTTAAAAATACAATTGCAGTCTCAGGCTTTGATGGAATTTTTGTTTAAATATTGAAATTGAAAGTAGTAAAAGACTTGCACCCCTAATCATTCTGACAGGAACTCAACACCATGGACCTGATGGTAATGAACAAACCCAGTCTCTTCTCTTCACCAGTCATCCCATTCACAGTTCAGAAGCTCCCAAAGCCAAGTTCACATGCCACAACCAAACTCAACCCGCAGCAACAGCAACGACGACAACAAACTGAGTCTTTTGCAATTCGTGAAGACCCCAGCTTGGATGAGACCAAGCAAATTCATACTCACATGATCAAAACCCAGTTTGATCATAGGCATTCGATCCCTTTCGATTTTTTTCGACCACATTCTAGCCCCGCGGCACAGTTCAATTTCCTCATCACTTCTTACGTAAAGAACGATTGCCCTGAAGACGCGCTAAGCATATATGCTCATATGAGGAACACAGATACCAATGTAGATAATTTCACTATACCGTCAATTCTTAAGGGGTGCAGCAGGCTACCCTCGATCCAACTAGGGAGAGAGATACATGGTTTTGTGTTGAAGAATGGATTGGATTGGGATGTTTATGTGCATAATGCATTGATACAGATGTATGCCGAATGTGGGAGCATTAACTCAGCGTGCCGAGTATTCGATACAATGCCTGAAAGAGATGTTGTCTCCTGGAGTACAATGATCAGAAGCTACGGTAGAAGTAGATCTTATGCTGAAGCATTGGACCTGATCAGAGAAATGCATCTTTTGCAGGTAAAGCCCAGTGAGATTGCCTTGATTAACATGGTCAATCTCTTTGCAGACCTTGCAATGGTAGACATGGGGAGATCGATACATGCTTATATCATTAAGAACAGCGATGAGAAAGACTTTACAAGTGTTCCTGTTACTACTGCTCTAATAGACTTGTATGCCAAATGCAGAAGTATAAGATATTCACAACGGCTATTTGATGGACTGACTCAGAAAAGCATTATATCATGGACAGCCATGATTGCAGGCTACATTCGTGCGGGTGACTTGGAGGAGGGAGTGAAACTCTTTGTGGAAATGCAGGAAAATATGATTTTGCCCAATGAGATTACAATGCTGAGTCTGGTCCTAGAGTGTGGATTTACAGGAGCTCTAGAACTAGGAAAGCAACTTCACACCTATATACTAAGAAATGGTTTTGAAATGTCTCTTTCTTTGGCCACAGCTCTGATTGACATGTACGGAAAATGTGGTGAAATCACCAGTGCAAGAGCTCTCTTTAATGTCATAGGCAGTGGAGATGTAATGACATGGACTGTTATGATATCAGCATATGCACAGGCAAACCACCTTGATCAAGCTCTTGATCTTTTTGTCCAGATGAGGAATGTGGGCATAATGCCAAATGAAGTAACAATGGTTAACCTCCTTATATTGTGTGCAGAGGTAGGAGCTCTGGATCTAGGAAAGTGGGTTCATGCCTACATAGATAAAAAAGGGGTTGTAGAGGATGTCATCCTAACAACTGCTCTAGTTGACATGTATGCAAAGTGTGGAGACATAGAGGGAGCACGCCGGATTTTCAACGGAGCAATTGAGAGAGATGTCTGCATGTGGAATGCTATGTTGAGCGGGTTAGCGATGCATGGATGTGGCGAGGAAGCCCTGGAACTCTTCTCTGAAATGGAGAAAGCAGGAATCAAGGCCAATGAGATTACATTAATAGCAGCTCTTCATGCTTGTAGTCATGCTGGATTGGTGGCAGAGGGACGGAGGCTTTTCGGTCAAATGGAATACAACTATGGCCTGACCCCAACAGTTGAGCACTATGGATGTATGGTGGATCTTTTTGGTCGAGCCGGATTGCTTGATGAAGCATACAAAATGGTCAATAACATGCCAATGAAGCCTAACACTGTTGTATGGGGGGCTCTGCTTGCCGCCTGCAAGCTTCATCGGAATCCCAAACTGGGGGAGCTGGCAGCAAGACAGCTTCTGGGGATGGAACCTAATAACTGTGGTTACAATGTATTGATGTCAAACATATATGCAGCAGCAAATAGATGGAATGAAGTCGCCGAGATGAGAAAAACCATGAAGGATACAGGAATTCGAAAAGCACCGGGTCTCACTTCAATCGAAGTAAATGGCTCAGTTCATGAGTTTGTAATGGGGGATGACACACATCCTCAGTCTAAAGAGATCCATGACATGTTAGCTGAGATGACCAAGAAATTGAAACAGTCTGGCTATGTGGCTGACACATCCTCTGTTTTGTTAAACGTGGATGAGGAAGAGAAAGAAACAGCCCTTAGCTATCACAGTGAGAAACTGGCCATGGCTTTTGGTCTCATTAGCACTGCACCAACCATGCCCATTCGTATTGTGAAGAACCTCAGGATCTGTGATGACTGTCACTCTGCTACTAAGCTTCTTTCCAAGATATATGGAAGAACAATTATTGTAAGGGACCGAAACCGCTTCCACCACTTCAGTGATGGATGCTGTTCTTGTAGAGATTATTGGTAGCAACAAAGTAATTTTTTCCTATGTTCCAATCAAACTGTAAGTCCTTCATTCTTCACAAAGTATATATGATTAACTACAATTAATTATAATTACATCGATTACTTCGGTTGGCCCTTCAGTTTGGGCAACTCCAAGTGAACCTGCCTCATAAGCACTTTTGGGCCTAATTAAGCCCAAACCTTTTCGATACTAGGCCTCAAACAGAACTCTCATTTGGGGTTGGTAGTGTAATACTGAAACATCATCAATATAAAATTAATTAATTAACATTATAAACCACATAATATGTCTTTTTCTTTTTCTTTTTTTTTTTCCTACTGTAGAATAATTTCACACCCAAAAAAAAAATTTTTTTGTACAGTAAGATTTTAAAGAATGAAAAATGTTCAAAATATTTTCTCAAATTGTTTAATGAACCATCTTGGATCCATACGATGCTTAGAGCAAAAGCAACGTTATAAAATATTTTAATGAAAAACTTTGAAGTTAAACTTCTAATCTTGGATGAAGAAATAAATAACCACACAAAAATTATTATTTTAATTATTAATGAGCATAATGAAATGGAGAAGGTTAGAAAAAAGAATGGAGAATTCCGAAGAGATCGATAGGTCAGACCAAACAACTCTTCACTATCATAAAATACTATCTCTTGGTTATGGGTCTCCTTCAACTTTAAACTTTAGCCATTTTCTTCCAAAACCTTTACGTGCTTTACTTGAACATATAAAGGTGTGTCTGGTAGGTGTCTTATTTGACCATATAAAGGTCTTAATCATAAAATCAATCAAACCCATTAATTTTGGAGAATAATATATTCACAAACACCCATGAAACATCTATAATTGTCTTCAATTTCCTATAAAAAAATTTTTGTGGCTGTTCCTTATTATTTCTTATGATTTTTTTTTCTTTTTTTTGCACCAAAAAATTATGATTTCGAAAAAAATGAAAGTACAAATCATAGACTTGTTGCAAGAAAATGATAGAAACAATTCGAAACCTCCATAAAAGGCCTCCTTATCAGGACTAACGCGTGGTTTAGCGTTCATTTTGGGAACTCATTCCAAGGCTTGGAATGAGTTCCAAGGGTTAGAATGTATTTTAGGGGTTATATGGGTGTTTGGTTTCATTTGGGGAATGAGTTTTCCTCAAATGAGTTTTGGAAAATACACTACAACCCAGAATCACCCAGAGACACGTTTTTGGATTTTGAGAATGAGTTTTGCAAAAGTGCGGTGGTATATTTATAACTTCTTTTAAGTTAAAACAATGGCAAAATCGTAATATCTACAAGCTTCACAAGAACCCAACATCCTAACCAAACGTCATACCCAACCCTCCATTGAATTCATTCCCAATTCAAAATGGATGTCAAACAAGCCCTAAGTTAATCAATAAAATAAGTTTGGTAGGCTCAACCCATTAAACCTCTGAGTATATTAGTTCCTAATAAAACTATGTATATGCTCCTAACTCCTAAACCTATTTTTCCACAAATGTACTCTCACCAAAACCACCGTTGCCTTTCTTTTCTAGAAAAAAGGAAGACTCGAATCGTCAAAAAGAAGAAAAAGGACAAGAGGTTGTGGGTCAGCTGTAACGACCTTCACGTACACGTCCGGCAATTCCTCACCGAACGTGACTCCAACCACAATGCTTCAATTTTTTTTGGCGGGAAGCTGGCTTTTTTAAATGTTAGCGTTAGGGTTTCCTTTTCCCAAGTGGGATTGGCTTTCATGGGGTCCCCACTTGATTGTCATTTTGTTGACTGATCACCACTGAGCCACTTTTGGCAAGTGGACTAATTGAACCAACCCGCTCCATTATCATCTTTAGGTTTCGTTTGTCTATTGACAAAAAACAACCAAACAAACAAAAAAAAAGAGGGTCGGGCTTTTTCTTCAAAAGACATGGTGTTTTATGTTTGAGGTCTCGAAATTCTGTATTATTCAGATGAACAAGTGAAAGTCTATATAGGTAGGCTTATGACTCCTTCAAATATCAAGGCTTTTTAAGGATAAAACCAAGGTTTACTGTTTCAATGATGATGTGCGGCACGCCTAGGCAGCCAAAACGAAATTTCGGCAGCACGCCGCCGGCAAAAATTAAAAAGGGCAAAAAATGGGCAAAATTTGGTTTTTTTTGCATTTTGGGGAAATTTCGCCAGCACGCCGCCCCGTTTCACCAATAAAAATTAAACAAATTTGCATTTCCCTTCTCTGTTTCGCCCGTTTCACTCCGTTTCTTTCTGCAGGCCACCTTGTTTAGCCGAAAAATCGCCAACGATGCAATTAAGCGATTTTTACCCTCTGAAATGCATCGTCACATCTCAAAAAACGAAATTTCTAGATAAAACCCACTACCCGGTGCAAGTGCAATACTGCACGTATAAAGAAAGAGGTAAACGAGAGAGGGAATGGTTTTGCAATTGATTATTAAGTTCTAAAAAAAATGAGGCATTTTTTTACTCTTGTGCCCTTTTATTAATGAATATTCACGACGATGTGTAAGTGCTTCTTTGGAAAGTCTCACATTTGGTTGGCACGATTCCCAAGGACGTGCCTCGTATATAGTATGGATGAACAAAACCACCCCCGAGGGTCAAAGCAGATAATATCATGGATCAAGGTGTTATACTATGCCTTTCTCTCACGGGTCAAACGAGTAATTATACACTTCTCTATCCCCACGGTGTCTCTATTTGGAATCAAAAGTTTAGTGTTAAGGGGAGGAACCAAGAAGACATTCGTCATTATCACAAAAGTAGGTAATTGCATGACATGAGGAAGACTTTGGAGTGTGGAATCTTTGGTCTCCCTTTTGCTTTTCTTTTCATGCTTTATAAAACCCATGATTGTTGGATTTCTTTACACAGAGAGACATCATCATATCCAGGTGGAGGTGGTTGTCTTGCGATTTCTCTAGAAATACCAACTCCCCCACTATTGTTCAACCTTTTTGACCAAATCTTTCCCATTAGTCAACTTTAACAACTTCCTTAGAAAAATATGACTCAAAATTCCAAATCTAAAAGCAAATGTCCTTTTCACAATCACAAGTATATCTAACAACAAAAAAAAAAAGACTTTTTTTATGGGTCTGTTTAGTTAAATACTATTCAATAATTGGGGGGGTGTGTGTGCATATGTGTGCACATACACATAATTAATTCATTAACATTTTCATATTAAGTTTTAAATAAGGTTATATGTTACAATAGCTGTCATTCTTTGTGGATGAAATAGGTGAGGAAGTATGGAAGATATACTATTCATATTTTAATGAGCTGATCTATGCCTCCCCTATTTTAATGATCAACTTGTTACCTAATCCCAACTGATACATGATAATAATTCCAAATGTTAGAGGATTTGTTTTATCATGCTTGGAATTTTTGTACTCTTTTGAAACAAAGAATTGAAATTGCCACTTTTATACTTTGATAATTACATATATATAGGTAAAAAGTTGTTTTGATCTTTCTCATTAGGTTTTCATTGCCTGGTGGGGTGAGACCCATTTGACAATTAATTGGGTATTTTCCAATAACCATGCAAAACCCCTTTGTAGATGCACAACATGATTTGTTTTGTGTAAAAAAAGGATAGAAACCTAGTATAACCGAAATTTATATTATTAAAAGTAAATGTCAATATATATATAGAGGAGTTTATGTGAATCCTTTACCCGGTTTCCTCAACCAGTCTCGTTTGCCTTTGATCAAAATGGGACTAAATCTGCTGCAATTTTGTGATCCGTTGATTCATGTTGTTGGCATTAAAAATCAAATGCTACAAGTGGTAACATCTGACTTGAATAACAATCAAATTTTACACGTGTCAGAGTCTAACTCAAACACTAATGTATCCCAAAATTGCATCAAATGCGATCCTGATCAAAACGTGCCATATTGCAAAGATCGTATGAAAAAAAGACCACTATTACTTAAGTCAATTGAAATATCATTTATTTATAGAAATTAATTCATTTAAAGAAAGTCACAAGTAATTTACGGAAGGACCGGCAAGCGGCAACCAATTTTCCTAATTCGACTAAAACGAAAAAGTCGAACATTATAACAGCAAAAATTACTAAAATAACCCCCAAACCAATGCAGGTCAAATCGGTAATTTCGTACGATTTGGACTACAGCATTTCCTCTGAAATCAAAATCCGGTGGTTCCGTGAAACTACCGGTGGGATGGAGTTTTGGATGTGTGGACCCCATTCCTGACATGGCATCCATCCGTGCGTTTCGCGCTGTACCAGTGAAGGGCACCAGGTGAAACGCTCTCGGTTTGGACATATCCGCAATACTATAAAAAGAAGGGGGCGGTTTTTCAAATGCGAAATGGAACGAACAGTACAAAGGGAGAGCTTCTCTGAGACACAGCCGTGATCGATTTTCCTCTTTTCCTCCATCCTGTGTTCTGTTACCTCCGTCGCAAAGCTTTCTTTTCAATACTCCCTCTGCCATTATTGCAGAGTCTTTCTCCAAGCTTTTGCTTGAAATGTTCGGTAAGACTCTGAGATTGCTTTGTTTTGTTCTCTTACTTGTGTTCGAGCTTTCTTCAACTCAAGTTTCAGAGAGTGATTGACGACTCGTGAGCACTGTTGAGGCGCTAAGAGTTTCCTTCTCGTTCTATTCAGGACAAGCTGAGGTTTCTCTGTGATTCTTTGTTCGTAATCTCTAATTCTCCTTTTTTCTTCTTTCGGTTTCGGCGGATTTGTGGTTGCTGACGAGTGTGAAGAAATCGAGTCGCTTGGGATCGAGATATTGCAAATCGCTCTTGGATTTGTGGGTTTCCGGTTGAGCTGAAGAAATGGGGCCCCGGAAGCATGGATCTAGGGAGAAGCGGAGGTTCGTGAGGTTCCAAGAGTGTTGTGTTTTGATCGGTTTTACGGAGATTCTCTAGCTTTAATCAGTGCCATGGGATTCGGCATTCTCCGGTTAGATCTACGGACCAAAGACCCTGTTGGCGCAACTTCGGCAGATTCCGAGTATTCAAATCCTGCTGACATTCTCGTTTTTTGGATTTTTGAGCGAATCTAGCGGACTTTTCGGATATCGGGAATTGCATCTTCTTTTCGACTTCCTTCCGAGATTTTCGTGCTCATCTGTATCGGTCACTTGCAGGCGCTTGGATCTGCAGAAAGAGTGAACTTCTTTGGCGAAAGAAGCAGCGATGGTTGCAGAACCTTGGATTCTAAAGATGGGGAACCAGGTGAGTCACAATCTCAAGCACGCTCTTTTTGTTGATCCTTCCAAGAAGAAAACCACCAAAAAACCCGAACAGAGGGAGATTTTAGGCATTCTTTCTTTCGAAGTAGCAAACGTCATGTCAAAAACTGTTCATCTCTACAAATCCTTGACCGACCACGAGATCTCTAAGCTCAAAGACGATACCTTGAAAGCAGAAGGCGTAAGAAACCTTGTCTCTTCTGACGAGTCTTATCTTCTCGAGCTGGCCCTCGCGGAGAAGCTTGACGACCTAAACCGTATCGCTTCTGTTGTTTCTAGGTTAGGGAAGAAGTGTGCCGAGCCTGCACTACGAGGCTTCGAACACATTTATGCTGATATCATGACTGGATCCATTGATGTTGGGGAGCTGGGGTTCTTGGTTAAGGACATGGAAGGAATGATTAGGAAAATGGAGAGGTATGTGATTTCGACTTCTAATCTTTATAATGAAATGGAGGTCTTGAATGAGTTGGAGCAGGCAACGAAGAAGTTCCTGTTGAACCAGCACGAGGAAAGTCGCCGAGCTTTTGACCAGAAATTGATCTGGCAGAAGCAAGATGTCAGGCATCTCCAAGACATTGCACTGTGGAACCAGACATACGATAAGGTTGTGGGGTTGTTGGCCAGGACGGTTTGTACCATTTATGCTAGAATCTGTATTGTGTTTGGTAAATACGTTTCACGGCTAGAGGTTTCTGTCATTCCTGTTTTAGGGGAAGGTTTTTCTCATGGACGTGATGGTTTATCTCCTGTTCGGGATGAAAGCAAGCAACTTTCTGGTCAGTTTAATGCAAGCTGTCGTTCTCATTTGGGTTCTGGTTCGTTGAAACAACTTTCAAGCAGCATTGTTTCTCATAATTCGGGACCAATTAAGGGAGACATAATAGAGAGAAGGGGCACGATTTCTAGGCCAAGGCCAACAGCACAGAGAAGAGAAGTACTTCCTTTTCACGGTGACGATATCGGTTTTCCTTGTGGGGCTGGTCCTGGGAGGCTTTTCATGGAATGCCTGAGTTTGAGCAGTTCGGCCTCAAAGCTTGATGAAGAAGTTGAACATGAAGACCAGAATAGCCAGACTTCAGGCTGTTGCAGCGTTGTGACTGGGTTAAAGAGAGAGCATCCATACCCTTCTGGTTGCTCTAATCAAATTGAATTTAGTGTTCCTCTTTGTGGAGAGCAGCGACAATCAAAAAGTAACGGGCCTAGCAGATCTGGTTATGGCCCTAAAAGTAGGCTGCTGGTCTATGCTCCTCCTTCCACTGTTGGAGGTTCTGCTCTTGCATTGCATTATGCAAATGTTATTATTGTAATAGAGAAGCTGCTTCGCTATCCTCATTTGGTTGGTGAGGAAGCTAGGGATGATCTGTATCAGATGTTACCGACAAGCTTAAGAGTGACTCTGAGATTGAATCTCAAATCTTATGTAAAGGATCTGGAAATATATGATGCTCCCCTTGCCCATGATTGGAAGGACAAACTTGATAAGATACTGACCTGGCTTGCACCACTTGCACATAACATGATCCGGTGGCAAACTGAACGTAATTTTGAGCAGCAACAGATTATCACGAGGACAAATGTCCTTTTGCTCCAGACGTTGTATTTTGCTGATAGAGAAAAGACGGAAGCAGCTCTCTGTGAGCTTCTTGTTGGGTTAAATTACATATGCCGGTATGAGCACCAGCAGAATGCCTTACTAGACTGTGCAAGCAGTTTTGATTATGATGATTGCATGGAGTGGCAGTTGCAATACTAAGGTTTCTATCTTTCATTCACCTTGTCATTGAAGTTGAAGAATTTGCAGGCCTTTTCTGTGACTTACAATAATTGTATGAAAACATGGATGGTATTTAAAATTATGTGAATACCAGAGTTCATAGCATTGGGTATTTCATTGATGTAGACTCAATTGTTGTAATTTATTGTAAGGTATGGAAAAGTTTTGACTTCTAATGTACATATTTCAAATTATTTATAGATAAGAAGCACAATTTCCATGAAATGTCTCCGAAGAGATTGTTTTCAGTTAATGATTTTCCATTAAACACTTTGCTTTCTTCTCTTAATTCTAACACCACCTTTGTGTGGGGTATCATTCATCCTACCATGGTTAATCTTCAAGTGTCCATTCCTTTATATGAGAATTGATACAAAAAGCCTAATGTCCTCATTGAAGCTTATGATTGCAGATGTACTTCCAAGTCTTAATATAGTTACAGCTAACACAAATTTTTATACTGCAGGCTTTCTGGCTTATCTCATGGTGGCATTTGGGATTTTTACCCAGCTCTTGGGAAAAGCAAAACATTATTCTTGAAAGATATGTTAAGAATTGCCCTTCTCTCTGGAGGGTAACCTTGGGTTGAGTTCTAAGAACTAAGAAGCAGGCAGGATATCTGGCCAAACTCAATGCATTCTCTCCATGAAGAAGACAGACCACTGGAAACATATAACTTCTCATATTTCTTCTTGGTAAATATTAATCCACTCATGAAATCCCATAACCAAGGACCACATAACATTTGTGATGGGAAATTACTATCTGACTCGTGCATCTTCTCCTGGGTTGGTGGACCCTGTAATGACTCGTTTCTGGCATAAGTTACAGCAGAGAGGTACTTCACGAACTGAGCAGAAAACCTCTTTCCCTTTTTCAAGCATTGTTATTTACCTCACTAATGAAATTTCAGAAAACTGAAATCAGGTACATCTGTTTCCATTATATCCTGCTTTTAGTGTTTAACTGTAGGACCGTTCTTCTAATTCTAGCTTATAATTTTCTTATTTTTAATCATTCATGCAGATTTAGGTTTCTGGTATCATATCCCCAAAAGCAAGGGAATTATAAATATATTACAAAGTAGTGGTGTTGATTGTATTCTGTGATAACGAAAATAATGTCTTGATCATTTGGAAAACATTTTCCTTGTTTCTTTTGGTGATGATATGTTTGTACATCTAGCATTGAGTTAATGAGAAACACCCAGAAGGGTTCATCTGTTTTTTTTTTTTTTGTTACTAATTAATGAATATTTTATAAATAAAGGATTAGAGAACTAAAATTAGAAAGTTTCACTGACACAATATTTGCCTGAACTACCTTGTTTCTATCTTAACTATTTACAGTATCCGTATTTAACCTTGGAAAGTTTAATATATTTGGTGCTTATCCTCAAAGAGTATGTCTATGCAGTTGATCTTTGCAGTGTGATGGAAATTTGAACAGACATTCCATTGAAACTCCCAACGCATTTGGATCTTATATTTGTAAGTCATGTATTCTCTCATAACTGAATCTCTTTTAAAAAAATTCAAAGAGTTTTATGCATACATCAGTGGAAAAGGGGAAGATGCACAAGTAGGCAATTCATCCAAGGGTCTACTTATTTTTCCTTCCTGCTAAAAAATATAGAACTACATGCTTATTACATGATGTAAAGAAAACCAAAATCATTGGATTATCTATGTCTGCCTATGGGCAGATCTATAGTATGTAATGCTTTTTCTTGTATTGTAACACATTCTCCACTTCTGCTATGTTTGAGGACAATATTGTACTGCTCACCGTTAAATTGCTGTTTTCTTCATAATTTATTCTACATATTGAGATTAACAATTTCCATCCATTACTCATTTGCTCTCTTGTTTTTGATATAGTAAGCATACGGTTGAAACCAGAATTAATGTCTCTAACTAGAAAAGTAGTTATAATGTCCCGTTTTGTTGAAGTAACTTGGTGCTCTGTTTATCCTAAAATGTGAAACCTTGGATAGTGGTTTTATCCATACAGCATGTGGCCATAACCTAATTACTCATTTTGTGGTAGGACTCGTTCTCTTTCCCTTGCTTCAGATGGTAATGTGTTAAAGAAGTCCCTACAACTAGGTTGACACATCTATAAACCACATCCGTCATTCTTATGGTGCTTTTTTTGAAGGGAAAGAGGAAAAACAGAAAATTCAACTGTCTATTCACATCCTTCAGTAATTCAATGTCAAAAGCATTATTTCATTAAAATTTACTGAAAGTCCGTAATATCTGATTAACTTTCATATATTTCTGACCCAAATCCTTGGAATTTTATATCCCCTTTTCGTCTGTCTGTGATAATATTTTTTTTGCAATTGTGGTTAGTTTAGAGACAGAAATAGGTTTATTTTTGAGTACTCACCCACCCAAGTCTGTCACCAATGAAATCATTGTAGCTATTTTGGCTGTATGTATAGCCTCTACTGCAGGGGCTAGAGAGGGTGAGATTGTAGAGACATGGTCTATGGTTGCCTTGGACATATGAGAGTAAGTTTATGGGATTCCTTATACTTTGTCTGTAATTTCCACCACTTCCATTTCTCATGGGTGGTTTGTATTTGATCCTTCATCCTCCTATTCTCAAGAATCCGCCTTTCATGAGTGATCAACAAAAAAGGAAACAAATAAATAAATAAATAAGAAGAAGAAGAAGAAGAAGGTATCTGTAATATTATTTGAGCTTTATCTCAATAAGATAAACTGGTTATTTGTTTCCATTACTCCATTGCAAGAGAATAACTGTGTTTAAAGTACTGAAATTTTGATTCAAACTCAATTGCAACCCCAGAACTTGTTTTCACTAAGTTTTGATGGGGGACTATCTAAATCACCTTTTGTTTCAGTTTATGCAAGTTGCTCAATAATTTAACCACCCAGAACATCAGTTCTGGTGTTGGAATGAAGTAATTTGCAGATGAATCTACTTCCTTACCTTATTGAAAAGATTTATTTCACCTCGATGCCATATTCTTTAGGAATCTTATTCCTTCTCTTCCAGTTTCTAAATGTTCCCAAGCTTTAACAGCTAGTGCAGATATGTTTATTACAGAATCACATTCTGAGCGCAAGTGTGAGAATGGGAGTCTGATCTTCCACCTTCAGGATTCAAAGAAGATTTCAGGTGTCTACCTTGTGTTCAGAGAATTTAATCTCTTCCTACTCTATCTTCATCTATAATCTGTTAGAGATTGTGTTGGTTTCAGCCTCAACCTGGTTTATCATTCTCCATTTTTGCTGATCCAAAGGGCAACAACAGGGAATTCAAAGAAATTTAGGAGTAGGTGAAACTGCAAGTCCCAACAATACTCAGCTTCAATCCTATAAAACTATGTGGAATTCTGATATGCTAAATGCTAACAAATTGTGTGATTTTGGGACAGTTAAGGGATGGATCCAACTCCTTTCAGACTTAAAATTGGGCCCTGATTTGGCCCACTGGTTTAAACATTTGAAGCCTGCCAAATGTGCTTGTTGGAAGCATGTGGATGATGACTTTTGGGAATGGCAAAGTTAAGGCCCAGTTATTCTTTATTACTGAATTAAATTTCAATCCTCTCTTCTAAAACTAAGGTTGCTAAACGGGCCAGCCCGACACGGCCTGTTTCCTTGACGAGCTGTGCCGTGCCTGGCCTGTCAGGGAAAACCCAGGCACGGCTAGGGTTGGGCTATGCTGGGCTTGGCAGGCCCGCCCACGGGCCTAAGTCCTTTTTTTTTTTCAAAAAAATAGGAGAAAATGGAAAAATTAGTAAAAAAAACAAAAAAAATTCTGAAAAAATATGTTTATTATTTACAAAAATGTTTTGCACATATTGGGATAGAATTTGTTCAAAAAAAATTTAAATAAATTAATTATTACAATTACAAGTGTACAACTTTGCAAATACAACCATACTTGTACATAATACAGATGTATAATAATATTGTATCATTATAGTATAAGTACATCCCAACTAGGTTGGCACTCATCTATTCCAATTAGGTTGGAGGGGTAAAATTGTTAAAAAAAAAGGGGAAAAACCGGTAAAAAAATTTGTGTGCCAAGCGGACCTGCACGATGGGCCGACTGAGCCATGCCTGCTGTTGGGCCGGCACAAAGGCACGGCCCGCGTCCACCCATGTGCCGGCCGAACCAGTGTGCCTAGAGGGCCGTGCCCTAATGGGCCCCAGAATCAGGGCACGGCACGGCTAGGGCCACGGGCCGTGTCGTGCCATGCCGAGCTGGCCCAACGCTAGCCCCCCTATCTAAAACCTTACCATTGTAGAAATGTGATGATTTGTTCACATGTTTAAACTAAAGTTCTAAATGATTTAGAAACATTCAAAGGCTGGAGGTTAATATTTTGGACTTCACAAAACTGGGCCAAGCAAACCCGTGGGCCTACAGAATTGGGCTGGGTCTTAAATAGCCAACCTATATTGTTAGAAACTGAATACGAAATGCATAATGAAGTACAAATGGGCCTTAATTTACCCATGTAGATTTTATAGTTTGGACTTGCCAATAATTAAGAACAAAGCAGACAAACCCATTATATTTGGGCCAGTAAATAAGGCCAACCCAAAACTTCAAGCTGCAGCGCACATTCAGTAGTTGACATGATTTTGGATTATAGGATTTGTTTAGGATACGGGAGTCTTTTTAGGAGTTTTGGAGGACTCTTGATGGCAAAGAAAAAGTCGGACTAAAATTTAGGAAATATTCTTCAGACTTGGTTTTACTCCATTAATAAATTTTAAGAAAGCAAAAGCAGGTTTTGTGGAAGTTCCAAAAGTCGTGCCGTCTTTGAAGACATACATTCAGGCTTCTGATTTGACACATTCTGTCTTAGAACACTTTGCTTATTGATTAAGTTTGTAATTTTAGGGCTGTTACTTGGTTTGATGACAAAAACCTTGGATGACCAGAATCTATCCAAGAAAGTGCCAGAGAGATTAGGTCTGTTATCTGCTTATAACTTTACATTATTGGCATTTACACCGAATTTGGAACACAAGTTAGTAATGTTTGATATAAAGATAGCTATGAATCATAGGTTTAAGTGTGTACGCGCAGTATTGTACGTGCCAACCCTAATTTAATTTTCATTATAAGGTTAGCCCGTCCACCAAACGTTACAGAGATTGGTCGTCGGCAAAATTCGAATTCCAACAAAAGAAATCAATCTTACCACTTGCATCAAAAGAGTTCTGCTTATTATCCATAATGAGGGATGAAATCGTCTGCCGTCATGTTGGTGCGGTGGACTATGTAGCAACCATTAGATGCTACCACATGTAGCATCCCACGACAGAAGCTAAAATGTCATTAGGTGACATATCACATTAAAAAATGTGAAGTTGAAGAGTGATGCACACATGTGAAAAATGTGAAGCACACACGTTGGATGTTAAAATGTCATTAGCATCCAACGGTTGCTACATAGCCTGCCGCACCAACCTGACCGCAAACGATTTCAACCTCATAATGATGTCCCCACCAGATTGGTGCGATAGACTATGCAGCAACCATTGGATGCATCCAACGACAACTGCTAAGATGTCATTAGGTAACATATAACATTGAAAAATGTGAAGTCCAAGAGTGATGCACACATGTGAAAAATGTGAAGCACTCAACCCCATAATGATGTCCTTTTCTCAACAAATAAATTAAGTACCAGTCTGAAGGAAAAAGAAAAAGACAGAGTTAAGAATGATTTTCCCCATAACCACTATTTGCTGAACCAAAAGTTCCAAATCAGAAATTAAATAGAAAATAGAGCCGGCTAAAAGATTAGCCTAGTCTTTGTGCTTATTTGCGTAATCACTACCACAAACAAACAAGTTAGCTTCATTATTAATTTGATGAATAATCTTTCTTCATTTTTTTAAAGTATTGATTCTGAGGTCATTGTTGGACAACAATCGCCATTTTAAATTCAGAAATTAGAACTTCAACGGATGACTAAGCTCAAGACAAACATCATTCTTATCATTTAAAAACTCTCTTCCTTTAAGATCAAGAAATGTTTTTTTTTCTTCATTCCATGATACTAATCTTTAAGTTATTGTCAACATGCAACTAGGAAAATAATCGATGGGATTTAAATACAGATAAGGCTGTAAAAGATGCTCGTCCATAGCCAGCCACAATCACTTATAATAAAAAAACTGATTTATTTAAATCATTCTTATCATTTAATGTTCAAAAGTGATCGGCAATCACCTACTAGCTACAAACAATCACCTTTAATTTACAAGCTCGTCCTTAAAGGATTTAAATCCTAGTCTATGACCATTTGCATGGTTTTATTTGTGCAATCAAATAAAGTGGAATTACATCGCTCAACAGAGTTGACCGACACATACACTCGTATCTATCTTGTATTTGCAAGCACACATGCTAGTGACAGGTTATAAGATGACATAACAAATTCGCTTTACCTACTGATTCAGAACATATATATATATATATATATATATATATGTTGTGTATTGCAACAACTCAAACGATCATCTCAATGAAGATGATCATCATCAGGAAATCTACATCTTTTAGATGGGTAGTGCAGGCAGGAGATTATCCCAATGCCTTAGGGCAGCACTTAAATACCTTTGCGACCATCCCAAAGGGACACCTTCGGACTAACCAACATTAAAACTGGCCGTATTATAAAATCATCATTTTCTGATTTGTTTACAAGAAAAAAACATTAAAAATGACCATATCATGGAAAGTTACTGATAGCTAGCAAAATGCACAAGGCTCCCGCTGCGGCGCGGGATAACGTAGGTGTAGACGTGTAGTTAAGCTTGAAGAAGGTGGATCCATTGTATCTTGCGAACACAAGGACAATGATAGAAGGCATCCAAGTTGGTTTTGCTTAAAAAAAGAGGAAGGGGGCTACAGCTTACAAGCCTAGGCGCATCTGAGTTGGTTTTGCTTCCAGAGGATACATAGAGGAGAGCTTCTTCATTTTCTTTCTCCCATGTCAGTAGGGGGCTCTACACATCCATACTCTTATGGTTTCATTGAACCACCGGATTTTGGTTCTAGAGGAAATGCACAATCATATATAGAGCAGAGCTTCTTCAAGTTTTTTATATGTTTTTTTTTTCTTTTTTTTCTTTTTCGTTTTAATTGTTGTTTTCTCAGCAATAATGAATACTACATAAATTATTCTCTAAAGAGTCATACACAGAAGCACCAGTGGTCTAGTGGTAGAATAGTACCCTGCCACGGTACAGACCCGGGTTCGATTACCGGCTGGTGCATAAGACTTTTGTTCTCAATTTCTTTTTTCACCCTTTGACAGCGACAACTTACATGGTGCCCGCATTTGTCGGAAAGCACCAACTACTTGCGGATTTGTAGGGACTGCAAAACCCTACTATTTAGCCACGTGGAGACATCTTACCAAAACGAAATTCAAGAAGTTGGCCCCACCTTCCTTCCCAATTGATCCGGCCGATGTTCTGGCACTTCCTGTTTTTGTCCCTTTAATGGACCTTCCACCCTTTTGCCTCTATCCCCTTCTCTCTCCCTCTCTCTGTTTTACGGTTTTATTTTTTTTTAATTTTTTGCCTACATGCTCTTTGAAGTTTTAACCACGCATCTGTTATGGCCTCCCCACATCATAAGGAATCTGTATTTACAGGTAATCAAAAGTCTTTTAGGGTTTAATTTAAAAGTCCTCCAGGACTCCAGGGTGAAGAAGTTAGACACAAGTGGCTCTTTACTTACCCCAAATTGTACGTTATCTTAACATCTCTGACTTATATTTTCATTTGTTTATTTATATTTGAGGTTTGACATGAGAACTTGTCAATTTAGTTAGTATTGTGTTTGGGTTCTGATTGATTGTCTGAAACATTTCTTTACATTTTCTTGTTTCTTTGATGAGGTTGCTGATCATATACAGCAACAATGACTGGATAAGTTTGGATATAATATACCCCACTCTCCTTTTTCCTTTTAATTGTTCTTTGCCCCTCATACAACTCTCATTTACCTGCACAGAACCACCTAACCCCATCTGTTGGTTGCAAAGCTGCTTCTAACTTTCAAGGAGGAGAGCCTAATGACATTGATTGGTTTGACATGAATTAGGTCAATTAAGATGAATTCAATGTTTCGAAGATGACGTGTATTCCACGACAATTGAGCGGCGCGCAATTGATTTCCAGCATCAATGAAAGATTTTAAAATCTAAAAATGCTCTTGGATTTCTCTTGGATGATGCATGCTTCCCCCACTATGGATGCTTTTTTATAATCCAAATCCAATTCAATTAATATTTTATTTAACTACATAATAAACCATATTTCATTAATGTATGTTTAAGGGGTTCCCCTTTCAAGATGTTATATTTAATAGGTTTCCTAGACTCAAAGCTGCTAAAGTGATGCAAATGTTGGTGAACCAACACTAGGAAGTGCAAATGGTACAAAAGCAAGAATTCAATTGCTGTATTATTAAATTAGAAAGTTTGTAATTATTGAACCAAAAGAGTGCGTCAATGCTTCGGCTTTGCCATTGGAATGTTGTGTGCAACTTGCTTCTAATTTTATATTAGGGTTTATCGACCACAGCACGTGAATCCATGTGAAGGGGGTCCTCCATGTTTCTAAATCTCTAGGATCCTTGGAGTGTTAAGATAACCATCCTTTTATGGATTAGTGACACTCATGAAGGATTAATAGTAATTAAAGTAAAGTTATGTTTAGCTTTTCTTTAGCATTCACTCTTTTTTGCTGGGATTTGGGAAATTTGACTGAAAGCATTCCTACTTTTTATTAAACGCTGGTGAAGTTTCACTTGATATGTGCAAGACTGAAAAAAATAAAACCAGTATATATATATGGATCTCTCTCTCTCTCTCTCTCTCTCTCTATATATATATATATATGAAAGCTTATGCACAGTAGGATCTACACATGATGACTTTTTTTTACCCTTGTCACTAGGTAGAACAATAAGAGATTGCAAATTGGAATTTATTGGGAATCACATAAACAAATCAAGTACCAGCAAGAAGCAAATATATGGTATGATACTGTCTTCTCTGCTGACATGAAAGGTAATTAACCAAACCAATCAGCACCTAACTGAACTCACAGTGAGATTAAGCACCAGCCTTGTATAATGGTTAATGTAGCTCAAACATTAGCCAATGCTTCTCCTAAGTTGTACTTCAGCTTCTTATCCTTCAATTTTCATATTCAAGGTAGAGTTCTAAATCACTTTCAAGCATTGAGTTAATAATAGATTAGTTATATTTTTCTGTACTATTCTCTGGGTTTCTTTTCAAAAATGTTACATTGTTCTTAAGCAATTAATTTAATCACAAGTACCGAATATGCTTTGGTAATCTTACTTGTTTTTTATGAAATCGTACGTAGTTCAAGCTTCCACCTCCCCCAGTCTTCCAAAAGAAATTATGAGTTGAAAGCTTTAGTGTCCTTTCATCCACTTGAAAGTCATTGACCTGAATCCTACTCATATTTCAAAATTTGCTTGATTGACCCATTCTCCACTCCTGACTCCATTAATTTCTAAAAGCAGCACCATGATAATTTTGCTAGTGGCTTACCAGCCCAATAAACCGTGCAGTTTTTCACCCACAAAGCTCAATGGTTGAAGGAAAATGACATGTTAATCAGCCTTTGCTTCAACTTGAGCCCTCTTTAGCTGAATCTTGATGAGAATGGAGATATTCAAATAGCGACAAGCAAAACCTTATAACTTTCAGAATCCTCTGATGATGAGCACATAAATCCCAATGACCTATTCCCTTATTTGTACAATGGCCTTTTTTTTTTTTTTTTTTGTCTTTTTACTCCGGTATATATGTGGGCAAATCTGCTAAGAAAGCTTAAGTAGTTCCAAATAATGTACGAAACATGAAATAATTGCTTAATGTTTTCCTACTTAAGTCTATTTCAATCTATCTAGTCTGTGGACTTGTGTACGTTCTTATTTATCGTATCTAAAATTAGATTTCTTTATGACAGAGGGACTTGTGTAGACAGTTCAGTGAAAGATGCTTGAAAAGGGGTAAAAACAATTTAGGAAGAAGTAACAAGAAAAGAAAATTTCAATATCCATCTTATCTGTTTCTATTAGTAATTTAAATTTGACCATTTATAGGACTTAAATTAGAGTTTCCACTATAATTGCAGGCACATTGAACTTAAGCATCCACTGATTGGCACGCACGTACATGTTCGAATTGCTTAGAAAACTATACCAGGTTAAGTGATCTTTGCATCCAAATCTTGTAGGCATGGAGTAAAAGAAAATAAAGCCCTTCACACAATCAATCCTGAACATTAATGCTCCTATATAGATATATATACATGTGTTTCAACTTGGAACATCCACTTGCCGATGGAATTTTTGGCCTACATCTTTGGCACAAGCTAGAATCTGAAAATGTTTATACAAAATTTGGAACTGAATGCAGTTAACAAATAAATAGATTGCCTCCCGCAGCTCTAATTAGTACCTTCTAGCTTTGATCTCTACCTTGGATTTGAGCTAGATTATATCACATTGTTCATTGTAAGGAGTGGTTTGCCAAATAAACATAAGGGAGCCTTTAGTTGCTCAGTCATTGATAGGATTTGTATAAAGTTATACCCCCTACAAGAATAAGGACTAGTTATTATGGAAGAGAACTTTTAGAAGGTTATTCACTGAACTTGTTCCAAATAACAAAAATAATGAAGTGCCTAAGTTGTCATAAGCATGGATCCATTCACAAAAATGGATTCATCAAGCCGCAAAAGAGAAGATCCATAAGACTTGATGAATGGGATTTTCTTTGGCTGTAACAAGCAGGATATGCTGGAGTAAATCCTTGAGTGCCCTTACAGATAGAAATGAAAAAATGTCTAATTCATTGCAGATATATAATTCTTTCATAAAATTCATTATGGAAAAAAAACTTAAACTAAAGCAAATTACTCAGTGGCTAGATAAATACTTTCCAATATTCTTCTGGATGAATAAATTAAATTACTTTCCTTTATCTTGGCTTCCTATATATACAAAAGTTTCTTTTCCTTACAAACATTCACAGACAAGACCATGGATTTCACCATTAAATTGCAGGAAGAACTGGCACTATATCCTTCTAAAAGGAAGTAAATTCATGATCCCATGAGCAGAATATTATTTTAGCTCATTCCCTTTTTCCATTTGGGTCTAATTAATAAGGCTTGCTTTTTAGTCAACATTGCCAGTTTATTCCATAAAATATGGAATATATATATATATTTTTTCTCTTAAAGAAGAGCATAGTTTTTTGTAGAACTAACCAGAAAATAGAATCCACATGACTCCCCCCCCCAACAGAAGGGCCCCTTATAATACATCTTGATGTTTAGCTTTAAACGCGGAAACAAGAGAACAAGACATGCAGCCCCATCCTTCACAGGATGGCCAAAGTAATCTTGTGACATTGAAAGCTTCCATTTTCCAATTTCGACTCATCTCATATACGTAATTGGAAATTGCCTAGGTAAAGTCGTACATTCATTTCACCACACTGTCCCTCAATGATAAGACTAATCTTCATGAAGATACCAAAACCATCACTTCAAAACGCACATCTCCTTTGGTTCATTTGATGCCACATGACAATAACAATAAAACTCCTAAGACATAATCAGGTGTTCAAATTTCCAAATCTAGAGTACCCACTTAAATAGACTCCATAAATTCTGCAGTTAGTTACTCAGGATTAGTCCTTCACGAGTGAAGTCAAGTGAACTGCACCCACTCCACCTCCTTATTTATCAACTGTATAGTCACAAGGATTGGATTAGCCAATGAAGCACCTGGGGTCCCAAGGTTTGAAGTTAGCAAAAAATAAAAGAGACCAGAATCTGAAAAGAAAGAAATCTCCAAAATGAAGCGCTCCTCAGTACCCTTCCATTATAATCTCAACCTCCGAAGTCTTCAATCCATCAAATCACACAAGCTCTAACTCATGGATCCTCAATCAATAAGAAAAACAATTAGATGTGAATAATTAACCGAAAGAGAAAAGATTAAAAAAAAACAACAGGAACAAGTAAAGAGAAATCATTATCATCATGTATTGTGCAAACTAAAAGGAGCAAGATTTTAAAAAAAAAGGAAAAAGATAAGCAAAAAAAGAAAGAAATAAAAACTAAAATATACAAGTAGATCTAGAACCCATGATATCTGTTCCCTTCTCCATCTATCTTAATTATCTTCCTCTTTCCTTCATCACAACAGGCTAGAAGATAGATAGAATCCTACTCCTCTCACTTTATCTTGCTTTGCTTCTTCAGTAAGGTGGACGAGCATGAGCCCAACCATAAGCATCATGATTCAATTGTCCACCATTAGGGAACAAATTTGGCGGCAGATTGTAAACAGCCGGTGAAGATCCAGGATCAGGCATCCCCGTCTGGTGCTGGCCTGCGCTACTCCCAATTGCCGGCGGTGAGCTTCCAGCTCCGCCCGTAAGCGGCCCCTGACCGCCGCTGCCTGCATCATCTTCCTCCTCAAGTGGCAATCTCTCATATGTAGCATTAGCAAATGTTGCTGCTATCACTATGACTGGACCCGCCGCCACTAGGGGACCAACTACACTGCCACCAACTACCTGTCCTTGGCCGCCGGCCAGGTATACTGTTAGCCCAGTCGAACCGGGTGGCGCTGGCCCCGGCAAGAACGCCCCAGTTAAAGCTAGTATCTCAAACCGGCCGTGCAGCGCCACCACGGCACTAGGTGCAGCTGGCTGTCGGAGTGTTACATTAGCCACTGCACCGCTACCACTTAGTACACAGATTCCTCGCTGCCGCTTCCTGGCGAATTGGGCCATGCTTTCTGCTATATCAGCTCCGCTTCCAATCTCCATAACATGGCTTCTGAGAGCGTTTGGGCTGTCCCGAGTCACAAAGATTGGAGGCTTTGGCTTGTTTTTCGACCCTGGTGGCCGGCCTCTCGGTCGACGGGTGCCGATTTCCACTGCACCCTCCTTGGGCTCGTCACAGTTGTCTCTTTCTTCATCGTCGTCTCCCCCTCCGCTGCTTCCACCGTTGTCATTAATGGACAGGTCCCGATCGCGTTTCTTCAACGCAGGTGAGCTTCCCGCCGGTTCAATGCCCGGCAGTCCCACCTGCCCAGCCCACCACCGGTTCGCCAGACTTGCGAATTCCACAAATTCAGATAGAGATCAACAAGAAAAGCCCACAAAATAATTGTAATTAATTCTTCTTCTTCGGCTGATCACAATTGAATTATCTTTATTTTCTCGTCCCCTTGCGATCCGAGGTCAAACAATAGCTTAAAAAGGAGCAAAAGCTTCCTTTTTGATCTTGCTCGATCGTCTTAGCTATTCGTAAGAAGATGTGATCGAGTGCAAAGAAGATGATCAGACTAGGGAGAGAAGTAGCAGAATTAGATGAAAGTACCGCTGCCCGACAGAAGCAAAGCTAACAAATCGGACAAAGAAGGGATAAAAGCTTCCCTGAAAGGTACTTCCTTCCTTGTGAGAAGCGAGGTGAATCAAGTAAGCAAAATGATCGAAGAAAGAAGAAAGAACATATGCGACACCCTTTATATAAATCAAGCACTGAGATAAGAATAAAGCACAGAAAGATCGAAATTTGACGGTAATAAGAGAACCCAAGAAGAAGAAGGGGAACAACAGTGGCAACTAACGCACAGCAACAAAGAGGAATTTCCTCTCTTAATTTCCTGTTCGTGAGTTTTCTTTCTTTGTTTGCCGTGTCGTGGTTTCGGGACCTGTAGTTTCTTTCCTTTCTTTTTCTTTTCTGCGTATGTACAATGAAATCCCTCCTTTTAGAGGTCTTGGAAATTAGGGTTTTGTGGGGTCGCGTGCGCGTGAGCAGGTGGAGAGCACGTCGTTTTCTCTTGCCCCGACATATCAACGGATGACGAGAGAGACGCAGAGAGATCTAGAGAAATATAGCGAAGAAACTAAGCTTTTACCTGAGGAGCTTCTCTCCCTCTCTCTCTCTCTCTCACTGTTATTATATTGTTTTTAACCCTAATAACTGGTTCTACCACTTACCCACCACCTTTTCATGCCTCCTTTGCTCTATTTCTTAAACTATTCTTTCTCCTCAACAGCTCAGAATCTACCAACAAGGTATTATATGAGATTGGCCTTTTCACCCCTATTAGAAACTTTAATTTACTTATTACTAGTGATCTTGTAACTTTCAAGCTTCTTTTTTTTTCTTTTCATTTTTTTTTCTAATAGCAGTTTTATTAGTTAATTTGGGAGTGCACATGTATTTCACATGCCTGAAAAAGTAAAAGAAGGAAAAACAAAACAAAAAAAACGAAGCAAGAGAAGTTGTTATTCTACTGGTGAGAGTTTGAGGTTAGATAGAGAGATTGAGAAGTTAGCAATAAGGTAGAGATAGAGGAGAAGATGTGCAGAGTGCCTGGATTAAGAGGGATTTTTTTCTCTCTCCTGCAAGTTTAAAAATAATACTAGCTCCATCATGAAGTAATTGAGAAGTGGTAGAAGATATCCAATGGAGTCAAAATGGTGGCAAGAGTGTTACTCCATAGAATAATAGTAAATGTGGAAAACCAAGGATCAGTTGTTCACCTGTCTTGCTTGATTATTTGATTATTAAGAGAAGATTAAGGACGCGTAATTATGATTACGATATATTTATCATATTCAACTTTTTAGGTTTTCATCAAAACTAGGTGACATGTTGTTGGGACTATTAAATTAATTAGGACAAGATCTGGGTATCTAGAAGAAAGAACACAACCTTTATTTATTTTAGAAGAAAGGACACCAACTTTGGATTTTCTCCTTAATTATATAAAAAAAAAAAACCCTTGTTTGTCACACATATACCTGATTAAAAAATGAGATATAATTAAGCAAAAAAGTATAGATCAAATTAAAGAGAAGTAATATCAATATGCTTATTTCTAGCTAGCATGAAAAGCAGAAAGCTGAAACTAGTATTTTAAATTTGTTGAACCTCATCCAAAGATATTGATGTATCTTGTTATAGATTATAAGAAAAAACTGAGCAAGTGATTTTTCTACCATGAAAAATATGATCTTCAAATTTTTTTCCCTTTGTCTCTTTGGGGATCCAAAAGCAAGTGATTGTTTTGGGACTGAGACTGAATATTATATATACTGTAGCTACCACCTCTGAAATCTTCTTCATAAGGCCTCATTTCATAATTCCTTTTAAAAAAAATTTAGTCAACAAACGGCACAAATCATAGAGCCTGGCAAACCAGTTTCCCATGGCCACACCCAATTAAGCACACAGAGGATAGATTTTGTTCAAGAAGGTGCTGTAATGGCTGACCTGCAAGTAAGGATGGCAGGAACAAGTTTTTTTTTTTCCAATTTTCATTCACTTTCCTTGACGGCATTTTTTTTCTCTTTTTAATTAATTAACTTGTTTATTTTTGTCTTACGTAATTCAAAACTTGGAATAAGAGAGTTGCATATCATTCCTTTTGGAGTTAATTAAGTAAGAGAAATGCATATGGGTTTTTTTTATTTTTATAGATTGTCAACAATAATATCTTATGACTCCGTCATTATTCTTGAAAGTATCTTAATGTAGTTTCAATTTAGGACACATTAATTTAATGAATCCTATACATACATACATACATATATATATATGTCATCTAAATACTTTTTAACAGTATATGACAGTTAATAACTTGTTTGAAACAAGGAAGAGAAAGTAAATGAATAATCTATGTTATTAGTAAAGGGAAAATGGGGGAATATTCCCCCTAGATTTTGGCCTCCCTTTTTTTTTCCCCAACTAAAACAATTGAAAACTATAACCACCCCACTACTCTTTCTACATTCAAATTTAGACCCCCTACTTATATGCTACATTAAGGGTAAAGTATGCACGTGCCTCCCCTAGTGAGTTGAAATCAGAACTTTTTTTTTCTTTTGCTTGTGATTAGGAAGGCTAACCGTAACCAAATCCATCCTAACAGACAAATCGCAAGGCTCAATTTTTCTGGCCCAAAGAGCAGCATTGTATCCTGGTTTCTATTTAAAAAAAAGGGATATATCGGCTGTTTTGAATAGGCAATGAAATATGCACATAAATGGGCTGAATTATATATGTTTTACTGTCGTAATAACCAATGAAACATGGAGTCGCTCCAGCGGACGGATGGGAAGAAGATAACCTTCATTGTTGTAGAAAAAAATAAAGGAAGATTCTTAAGGAGAACAAGGGAACTTGGTAACATCGCCCTTAATGTTAAATGTGTGTATATATATATATATGAAATGGATGTTGTTGTATAATCATAAAATAATGAGATGATGGGAACACAATCTTGTTAATTAAATATATGGTTTTTCATAGGATGTGATAGAAAAAAAAGATTCCTAATTATTACAATCTCCAACTAATTGGGATAACTTATTTTGTTGTACTTATATTTATTGTTAGAAATAATATATATAGAACTCAGAATCATTTGAAAGATGCCAAAGAGATCTTTACAATAAATCCCTTGTCAATGTCGGTAGAATAAGTTGATATATACAAAATTTCCAATTTTAGAAATTCTATTCTTAATAACTAAAAATAAGTTCATTACATTTTTATTTTTTTATTTTTTTATTTTTTTATTTTTATTTTTTTTATTTTTTTATTTTTTTATTTTTTTTATTTTTTATTTTTTTATTTTTTATTTTTTTATTTTTTTATTTTTTATTTTTTTATAATCTAGTGTTTGGAACCACTACGAGGATGCTTAAAGTTTAAACTATTTTTTTTTTTTTGTAGGAAAACAAAAAAACTTTTCTATTAATGGTGCCTTACATGAACTCTACCCCAAGCATCATCCAAGGGGGGAAGAATGCCTAGTGGTGGAGTTTTAATCGAGGTACAAGAGTAAGTGTCCAGAGAAAAGTTTGCAAGATAATCAACAACTCTATTTCCCTCCCACAATACATGGGAGAATCTGATCTGTTGAAATCTAGAGCACCAAGATTTAATATCCAGAATTAGACCAACTAAACGTTATGGAACTTTGGAAATGTGGCTCTGAAGCAAATTAATTAGCACCTGAGAATCTCCTTCAACTATAACTATCTGAAACGATGCAAGTTTTGAGACATTTTAATGCAGCCCAGGCCTCAGCTTGTATTACCACCGATGCATTCACCTCCAATGCAAAGCATCCACACGACCTAGATTTGGACAGTGCCATGCCCATACCCAAAAGGCCGGCAAGACAAGGTTGACATCGTCTTCCGTGGAATCTTGCTGCCTAACCTACCGCTCGTATTAGATGTGGCCACGTGGAGCTCAATCATGAAGTCTCCATTTCTCGGCTCCGTTAAAAACTTAAAATCGAGAATCGGCGTGCTATCCTCTTCTTCTTCTTTCGATTTTATCAGGTAAAGAAAAAATTAAATAAAAAAGAAAAAGAAAAAGGAGAACAGAAGAGAGCGGTGGGAGAAAGGTTCTGAGAAACTGCTCTTAATGACTTCGAAGTGAGTCTGGAGTGGAGATAAAGTTGAAAGGTGGAGGAAATTTTGTAGCTTACTTAAGTGTGTCCCCAAAGAAGTGCCATTTGAATGGTTCTGGGTGGTTGGCTGATGCAGGGGCAGCTCAAAGGGGTAGGCCACTGCCTAAGACCCCCAACTATGAAGGCCCCCGCCAAGGCAAATTTTTCGCAAATTTTTTTGGAAAAATTATGAAAAAGGGTCACTGTTTTAAAAATATTTATAAAACAGTCAACTAAGATGCCAAATTGCAGAAAAGGGCCACTTTTCATTGATAATAAAAAAAATCCATCGAAATTAAATTACAAAATCACTTATCAAAAATAATTAAATTTGAGGATCACTTTACTTGGGACACAAGCACATTGTACATGAGATGGGATGCAAACTTCTTACATGAGACACAAGTTCATTTTACATAGGACACAAGCACATTTTACGTGAGATACAAGCGCATCATACGTGGACACGAGCACGTTTTGGCTATAATAAAATAGTGTTATTTTTTAATTATTTTTAAAAAGTGACCCTTCAGGTAATTATTTTTGAAAAGTGGCCCTTTTCTGCAATTCGGCATCTTAGTGGATTGTTTTTATAAATATTTTAAAAAGTAACCATTTTTCATAATTTTCCCTTTTTTTTTTGGACCCCACCCCTCACTAAGGCTACCGCCTAAGGAGTAAAGCCCCCCATTGCTTTCTCTCACTACAAAAAAGATTGCATATAGCGGCGGACCTCCCAACACTTTTAGCAGCGGTCATTAATGACCACTGCTAAAACACTAGACATTACCTTTTAGACTCCACCGACCTATAGTCTCTCCATCAATCTCACTCCACCAACCTATACTCTAGCCTCTCCACCTCGCAATCTCTCACACTTGCGACAGGTATAATGTAGTACCCCGGAACCAGGTCCACCCGTATCGGGTTTATATTGGCTCCTGGGCGCTAGCTTAGGGCCCAAAGTGTAGTAAAAACTAACTCAAGAACTAACCAGACACAAAATTAACACCCTAGAATTTTTTTGGAAAAACGGCTATATAACGCCTGTACATACGAGTATGGGTTAAGCCCTCAAACCACAAACAATCACCTGATAAACACAGTTTATATATTCATTCAAAAGAAATAACTCATCCAACTGTACAGATCTATGAATAAGATTTACTAAGCTTCACACACACACTCTCTCTCTCATCATTTACAACATACAATATTCAAAACAAATTTTACAACTATCCAAAAATAATTATTTTTCCTCTATAGATCTAGCCGGGTAGTGATCCTTCTGCCGATACTCCGGATCCCCCTTGATACTCTGCCCCAATATGCGGCTCACCAGCAGAATCTAAAACAAAACCGATAAATCCAAAACACGGGTGAAACTAATGTCCCAGTAAGTAGCACATGCATGATATAAAACTGTTTATGCAACTTTAAGCTAATGAAATAACATGCTAACATATCATACGATAAATCTCTATCCACATCATACGAATAAGCAGTTCATTATCATTTACACAATACTAGTAATGAACAGATAAAATCAGAGTACACCAACCTACAATGTCAGCATAAAGTATATGTACAAAACTCATGGATTAGTGATTCTATAAATCGAGACAACCACCCCTCAGCCGGTTTGCCACCTCACGACTCACGGTTCGAGCCTGATCAGGGTCCTCGCCCGAAGCGGAGCACCCACGCATGGGCTGGCAAGGAAACAACCCACACACGCACCCACGCACACATACACACATACACATGCATACTCACTCGTACACACACACCGCCGATCCCACACGGCGGGCGGGTTGCCGCAGCCCTCCATCCCACAAGAGAGCCTCACCGATCCCACACGGTGGTAGCGCATGTGGCCCTGGGTGTTAACTCGACAAGTCATCACTAACACACAAGCTAGCCGGACTGTGGATCCACGACCAACTCTATACGGCCTAGACTCGTATAATAATTAACCATGCAAATAATTGACTAAACAAAACCTGTAAGAAATCAACTGCCCAAGTAAATTCAATCCAAGTGAACCTCACTGTTCACTTGCCCTTAAATCCCTAGGCCATTCTGCCTTTCGGGATGCCATAGGCTTGTTGCCTTTCTCAACGAACAAGAAACCTCAACTTCAATTTCCAATTACAATCTCAACTCCTTTTATAAACGACTTTCGAACACAAGTTAGAAATAGATCAATTTCCTGTTCGGATAATACCGATACAAATTATCCACGGTTGGTTTGCAATTGTTATTCATTCGGCAGAACTGATTTTAACTAGTTAATTGAATGCTAAACCTGATTTAATCTATGAGGAATTAGTATACGTGCCATATATCGTTGGAAAGCTCTACGAGTCTAGTTTCCAACGCAACAAACGGTTTGTAATTCGGAGTTTCCTACAGGAACTTGTGGCTGTTTTACTGCAGTTGATTATAACCTGCCGCGAAAACAAATGGACGGACACCATCAATTTTTCATGATTTTTCTCGCAATGCCTCGAGTTCCGATTGGTCCCAAACCAATTCCATTCAACTACAAATACCCTAAACTAAATTTTAGACTACAATCATGAATTTTTACACGAAGATTCCTAGCATTCGCAAGCCACCCAAATCTTACACTAGTTTAAAACCAAATAACAGAATGTTGTTCTGTTTTTAAACTTCAGATGGTTTCTATGCAAACCTGAAAATTTCCTAACACATACCTACCTCCTGTCCTACTCCTAAACCTTGCAAACACCTTTTTGAATAACCCCTTAAAATTCTTAAAAGCAAGAAATCCACCTTAATTTTTCTAGACAACAAAGTCTGAATTATCAATTCTGAACAAGGAATGGATCTTTTCCCCTTTTAAATTACCACAACATGATCACTAGTAGGTTCTAATCATCTTACGGCAATTACCCGCATCTAACAGTAACTAGCAGTTAGGCAGGAAAGACCACGCTAGGCCAATGGAATCCAAAACAATCCTCAAATCAAGTAAACAAACCAAATTGTCACTGTCCACCTAATACATCCATCAAGCACTAACGAGATCAATAACAAAAATCCAAGGAAGAAACCACAAAGTAAGTCTGATCAATCACCCTCCTTTTATAATTTCTTTAAACTAAAGCAAATCGATTCGCCGATAAACAAGACATATTTAAATTTTCCAATCAACTCAGAACCTAAGATCAGACATCTCTAACAGAACCCCAAATTAGAACCTAACTTGGATGTTTCTAACAGAACCTCAAATCAGAACCTCAAATTAAATTTAGGGAAGGAAAAGTTAGAAAGAAATTTCAGAAGAAGAAAAACAAAAGTTTTAAACACACGATTGCTCTAACATGGGCGTTTTCTCACAAACAGAAATACCATATTCAATTCATGCTCAATAGCTATCTAATAATCCATTCTAACAATTAATTTATCAAAACAAAGGAAATCGAAACAAGAATCTGTCTGCGGCAACAAAATAGAGAGTTAACGCATGCTGCCAGGTTTGAGAAATAAACCTATAATCGATCGAACAACATCCATAAACAATCCATTGAGCCTGTCATTTCTTTTTCTTATCTATGAGCATGCCATAAACAAAAACAAAGAGAAATTTCTGTACGCCAAAGACCAGAAATTTCTGTTCGCCAAAACCTCGAAGAGAAATCGTTTAATCAATTTTAAAAAGGTGCTACTTACTTGCGATGGAGCAAATCCACGCCCACTCTCTCTCTTTTCCTCCTCCTTTTCTCTTCTTTCCCTCTTCTTCTCCTTCCTTCCTCTTCTCCGCTGCGTTTCCCTTCCTCAAACCCTTGCGCCCTTTCTCTTGACGAAATTGGATGAAATAACCTACGGGTTCTTTCATCCCATATATTTTCATTAAAAGCTGAACCGGTTCAATAAGTTGAACCGACCCAACCATCTTCCACCCAACCAAAATAATTTAACCCATTTAACCCATTAAACCTCTAAACCCCTAACCCTCTAAATCACTTTAATAAGCTAAACCCAATTGGATTTATTTATTCATCATTTTTTTTTTCACGTAAATAATCCAACTAAACCGAACCATTTGTTTTCTTTAATTTTATCAAATTAATCTAATTAATTTCTTAAATCTTTATTTACTCTTATTTAAAAATTCTTAAAATTTCCAGGATCTTACATATAAGCTTTCCAGTTTTCAATCTCTCTCTCTCTCTCTCTCTCTCTCTCTCTCTCTCTCTCTCTCTCTCTCTCTCTCTCTCTCTCTCTCTCTCTCTCTCTCTCTCTCTCTCTCTCTCTCTCTCGCTGAGGCAACGAAGAAGATGTTGACGCCGGCGTCTGGTTCACCATCCGGCGGTATGGGCCGAACCACTTCATCTACATGAAGCGGTTCTTCCTCCATGGCGGCAGATGAAGGACTCAGAAGATCTTTGATCTGCTTGGTTGTGTCAATAATGGAGATATCACGGTCAGAATCTGATGCATTTCCCGGCAATTTAGCTTTGTCGCCAGTGCTCTTGTTGGCGTTTGACTCTAAGAAGCTCTGGACAAGGTTGGAGAGACAGGGCGAGTCTTCGGCTTCATGTTCGCTTCCGCTGTTGAAGTCAGAAGCTCACCGGTGGTCTCTGCAGCAAATACAGGCCTTCACCTTGTCGTCGAGAGGGTCTGTGAGCTCTTTCTCTCTCTCTCTCTCTCTCTCTCTCTCTCTCTCTCTCTCTCTCTCTCTCTCTCTCCTCTTATGTTTCGTTGATCGAATACTGAAAAAATCTAGTTCTAGGGAGATCAATTTTGTATCAGAGTTGATGTAAGTTGGATTGTTACTGTAGACACCTGATTTTTGCACCCCCAAAATAAAGAAAAATAAAAAGTCAAACTAAAAGTCAAACCCTGAGGGGGTCAAAAATTGACTTTTTGATTCAAGTGAATTTGGCCATCAAACTTCATCTCATTGAAAAAAGCATTTCGACACGATTCTAACGCAACCGAATTTGCTGGAATCGGAGTCCAGATGGAAAAGATATGAGCTGGTCAAACTTTTGGGGAGCGAAAAGTTGACTTTTTGCTCAACCCCAATTCAACTGCCAAACTTGACCCCAGTGGACAGGTGGTTCCGAGCCGGTTCCAACGACACTAAGTTTGCTGAAATCGGACACCGGATGAAGAAGTTATGAGCAGTTGAAGTTTCAGAAAAACTGCCCATGTGGCAAAAAAGGCAACAAAAATGGAATAAACCAATAAAATAAATAAGATAAATGTGTTTAATAATATTTTAATAAAGAGAATCTCGCTTTTTAATAAAATAATCGAAAAATCGAATAAAAATCTTGTAAAAAACCGAATTGAATAAAGGTTTGAAATCCAAACATTTTAAAAACGTGCTGGACCGTATTTGATTTACGGGCAGGGCATGCCCGTATTTGAAATACGGGCAAGATTCCGGAAGAAAACACTCGTCACCGTACGGAGGGACACGCGTCCCGTACGGCCGAATCTGCGATAATTGCAAATATTCGTTTTTCGCCCGTATTTGAATTACGGGCAAGGCACGCCCGTACTTCAAGTACGGGCAAGGCATGCCCGTATTTCAAATACGGGCACGGAAATTTTGCCTATAAATAGAGAGGCCACCCCCCTCATTTGAGGAAGCCATAACTGAAGGCCTCCTCCCTCTCCCTTTCCTGCTAGCCACGTCCAAGCTCTGCCCAGTTGCCGCCACCCCCTAAAAATAAATCTTTTTTATTCCCAAAGTACCCCTCCCTCACCAAAACCATGTCTAAGCTTTTCTTTTTTATCCTTTGAATATCAAGGATCCACCAAACCTCTGCCAAAACCATTCCAAGAAATCCCGGAGGACGCGGAAGCGCTGCCCAATTCTATCGGAATCAACAAATAATATTACTGTAAGTATGTTAAATTTTATGATGTAATTGATTTCAATGTTTCTTCAAGTTTCTTTCCTACATTTTGTTCTTATAACCACTAATCCCATTGCTGTTTTTTGAATGACATGAGAGACCAACTTCAGGAAGATGGTCATTATAAAAAAAAGGGAAATAGAGGAAGGAGGAAGAAATGATCTAAATGACACTTTAATCAACCAGTTTAACTATTCATTTTGTTTCTTTGAAAATGTATGTATTCTTGTAATATCTCCTCCTCTCTCTTGAATGAGGGATGTGGTTGGTTGGATAAACAAAAGAAGGAAAGAAGCCTAAGACTCAAAAGACATCAAAGGAGAAGAAAAGATGGCTTTGGAAGCCTAATGGAGCCAATACAATGTTTTGAAGAAACCCAGAAATTTAACCATCTGGAACACTTGAAGAGGCCACGGAATTGATCCCAGGAAGAATCGGCAACAAAAGTGCAGAACAGGAGGCGCCCGTAAACTCAGGCCGGCCCAGTCGAGACCGTGTTTGATTCACGGACAAAGAATACCGTAAATGATTCACGGGCAAAGCGGTCCGTAGAGAAAACATGGACAGATGTAAAATAATGTAAAAAGTGTAGTTTCTTGGTTCGGTTTGACTTGGCCCGGCCTAAGCCGGCTTGAACCACCCCCTTTAACCTTTTGGGCTATCTAAAGCCCATTTTCGGACTTTGGGCCTAGATAGGCCCATTAAGATCCCTTTGGCCCACTTGTGGGGCCCACTTTTGACTGGCCCATACCAGGCCTGTTTTCAATAAACAGGCCCAAGGCCACTTGACTCTTGGCTAATGGGCCATATCCAAGCCCATTAAGCCCATGAAATATGCAAATAAATAAGATAACCAAATGAGTTACCCAATAACCCAACTGGGCCCAAAGCCCAACCATGGCAGCCCACGGGTCTTCCAACGGGACCCGGGTCCGACCCACTCCACTTAAATCAATAAAAAGATAAAATCAAATAAAAGGGACCCACACCTCCAAAGGGCCCCGTCAGACCCAATAAGCAGCATGCTGGTCTAGGAAGGGTGAACTTGACTCAAAAAACCAGGGAGACCCGAGGGACCCGTCAAACCGACGGGGCGGACCGGGGTGTCTTTAGGACTTCCCCGGATCGTAACCGAGGACTTAGCTAGAACTCTGAAAAGCCGCAGACCAGACTTAGACCCGATTAGGGCAAAACCGTGTCTGCCTGCACTCTCAGGCAGTGGCGACTCTGAATATCCCGAGGCACGCACCAAAGGTGCGCCCGGTGTGCGATCTAGGCCAGGTTTAGGTGCGCACAGTTACTTTTTTTCTGTTTTCTCAATTGATCAAGAAGAGATCAAGTGAAGTTGAATTTCATGTGATCATTTGATTTATGCTTCACGATCAATAGTAAAAGGTATAACCATAAGTTGTTCTTTAGTTTATTCTGCTTCCTCGTTCTCTACCTCTGCTCTCACGATCCGGCTCAAAAAGGTACCGAATCCTGTGCTGTTGATTGCTCTTCCTTGCTTCTTCAATCGAATTCTTACATTGTTTTATCTCAATTTTATTTGCAGATTTAGCAAATTTTACCGGTTTTAGGCGGCCTTCAAAGCTAATAGGTAAAACGCAGGTCCTGATGATAAGATTGTTGCTGTTTCGGAGCTTTTTTCTGATTTTCTCGCTGAATTTTGTTTCTGTCTTGCAAATGTAGATTCTATCGATATTGACGATTTCAAAGGATTGCTGGACCTCGATAAAGCCAATGCGTTGGCGATTCGAAGCCATCGAAGCTTGCATGAGATTGGAAAAGACGCTCGAAGATCTCGTTCCCACAGAAAACTTGCCGATTTCTAGTCCGCACGGGCAGGGGGCAGGGGAAGGGGTCAAGGGGCAGGGCCGGAAAGGGAAAAAGGAAAGTTCTATTAAATTTTTTTTTTAAACAAAAAGTTTTTAGTGACGGTCATAGGCCGCCGCTAAATGATTTAGCGACAGTGTTTTTAGTGACAGACAACTGTCGAACCGTTGTTCTTTTAGTGGCGGACTTTTTAGCTTTACCGGCGGTCTATGTTCGCCGATAAAAGCCTATTATATTTGTAGTGTCTCTCTCATTTTTTATAGAAACCGATTATTTTCTCTCTAAATCTTTTTTTAAAAAAGGGAAAAGGGGGCTTAGGGTTTCTATCTTTTGTGAAAAACGAAAGACCCATCTTCTCACACCTATCTTCCCTTCTTATTTGCTTCTGAAATCAAAGAAAGACATTGCTATTGAGTTTGCCTTTAGACCGATATTCGAGTGCACGTTACTGATTTACCCGAAGAGGTCTCTGACCGTTGAATGTTGGAAGCGAAGGTGTCGTTACCCATGCATTGAGGCAAAGTACCAATAGGGTGCACTGATCGCTTTAACGGTTTAGCAATTTTATCTATTGAAAATGATTTATTGGCTAAACTTGAATAAAAAAGCTTAATTAGAAATTTTGTATCTAAAAAGGCAAGACATAAATTTATAGTTTAATATTAAATTTTTTTTTTAATTAAAAGGCCTCATTTTTATGACCTTGCCTAAGACCTCCAAAAAGTTTGAACCGCCCTGGGCTGATGGTAAACTTACCTTGAATGTCCCTTGGATAGATGAACATAATAGCATATCCGATGTGTGCTTTCCCTTCTGATATTAGTTTCATTAACTGGTTTGTGTTTTTGGGTTGTTAAAGTGTTATGATTGCTAGAAAATAACAGAGTTTTACCCCTTTTTTCATTTGAGCCCTTGAGAATTGAGACCGTTTATTTTACACTTATGGTATATGCCTAAAAGAATTATTATAAGATTGAACTCTCAATGTGCAGTTGGTCTGTTTTGCATCCACGCTTCTTTTAAGGATCTGCTTTTATGGACCAATGCCTGGTTACAATCTTTCTACAACCGTTAATGTCTAAACATCATATATATATCAGTGTCGTTGAGGTAGAAAATCTAATCCAGGATACATTTTTCCGACAAGAAGAAGAAAGACTGTGGATTCTGTTTCATCTCCTCATGCTGTTTAATTTGTTCCCGTTTATGTCCAAAGGCCACACCATCCCCATTCTCCAACTCACGCAGCGTCGCAGTTTCCACCTTCATCACTCCAGCAAACTCTCCCTTCATCCGTCACTCACTCGCCTACACACAAGCCTCCATTATCGACCTACCTTTTCCGCAAAATGTTCTTGAAATACCTGCCGGAGTGGAGAACACCGACAAGCTCCCATCCATGTTTCTGTTCTGCAAATTCGCCACTGCTATGAAGCTCATCCAACCCCAGTTCGAACGAGCACTCGAGGCTCTTCAGCCCACGGCTCATCTCAATTTCCCATTTTTGTTTTTCCTTTACCTAACAAAGTAGAAAGAAGAGGAAGAGGAGGCGCGCCTATTCTCGATTTTAACGGAGCAGAGAAACGGATACTTCATCCTGTGACGATACGCTCCACGCGGCCACATATAATACGAGCGGCAGGTTGGGCAGCAGGATTCCACGGCAGACGATGTCAACCCAGCAAGACATGGATTCAAGAAGGCTTGTAAAACGAGGTGGCATGGTGGGGCCCAGTCATGTCTGGTTCATGCTAGCCGGGCCACTGTAAGGGCTAGAATCCTCTACTCAATTGGCCTCACTAGAATGGTTTGAATTCGTAAGTTTAGCCCCCAGCTATAGCCCTTGGGCCTTGCAGTGTCCGCCTTAAGCAATTGGCCGCCCGCTTGACATCTCTAAATATGGTATTTGATAAACAAAAGGGTCCCTTTCGCTTGATTCACCCAGCTACGGATGGTGTTGACTATATATCACAAGATTCACAACATTGATTTTTTCTTTTTTCTTTTTTTTTATTTATCATGTTATTTTATTCCTTTTCTATACTCACACGTCTCAAGCTGTCAAGCATAATCATCAGTTGACCCAACACTTGTCGCTTTGTATTTTGGACGCCCCAAGTGTCTAACGTAATCATCCAATCAAAGATGTAAAATCTTCCGGATGGGTCCCACACTTTTTTCTTTCTAATACATTTTAAAATTAGATCAGACTCAGCTAACCAATTTTCGATAATTTGAAAATAATTAACTCTTTTAGAATGTATGAAAAGAGTTGAAATCCTGTGTATCCTTTATCTAGACTCCTTATGTCGATCCTCTACAAGATTGTGCCATGTACCCCTCGAAGCATTTAAGAAAATTACATTTACACCGTTCAAGGAACACAAGGCACAATCTTGTGGAGGATCCACATAAGAAGTCTAGATAAAGGATCCACAGGATTTCAATTGATATGAAAACGAGTGTCATTTTATTGTTCAAGCCCTCAGCTGCATATGTACAAGTCTCTTAACAAGGTTTACAAGTCAACAAGGTTTACAACAAGTCTCTTAACAAGGTTTACAAGTCAACAAGGTTGACAAGTCAACAAACTGGTTGTTACAACTCTTATAACAAGGCTGACAAAGTAACAAGTGAGTAGATTGGTAGTTGAGGATGTGATTTACAGGTCAAAGTACTGGATGTTAGAGTCCTTGAAGCTGAACCTAAACCCAAACCATAACTGCCAATTAGTTTGACACAATCAATGAGTTTGACACAATGGTTACTCACATTAGTTAGATTGGTAGTTAACCCTTATAAAGAATGGTTGGTGTAGCATTCATCAATCCACATTGGAAACGGATGAATACCCAGTAAAATATATGAGTCAGGAATGAGACCTTCCTATCATCCATGGGTTTTAAGACAAAAGAGGGAAACCACCCAATGGTTCGTCACAATTGAAGACAAAGGTTGCACGTTATTGAAATGTACAATATTCTATTGATAATATCATCTATTTACAGTAGCTTCTCATCTCTCCAGCACTGGGCAACACATTTTTCTGAAACCATAGCTCAACACACTGGGATGGAACAAAAATGGACTTGGAGGTCCTCTTCCAGTTCACCCACCCCACATTAAGCAGTTTTTGACCTCTGGTACATGAGATTGGAATCCGAATTTGGCCACACCAAGTTGACTCAACAAGGGGTCTCGGATTCTACGAAAAAATTCCACACCTGCAAACAAGTAGCAAATTAGCATAGCAATAAATAATCTTGTTCAGACTGCATAAATATTACATCATCATGAGTTTTTCAATCCAGTGCTCTTCTGCTTCCTTTAACAAGGTTGTCATACGATACACCCAACTCTGTTAATTGATCAGAGGTCCTCCTTGACCATGCTAAGTAAGGTCGCATTCAGGACCGTCATGAATAGGTCCATATGAGGGATTTCAAACCAAATGAACTAACAAGATGCGAAATAAATAGAAGGATACTTATCACTCATCAATTAGTGGTTTGAAAAGATAACAGGAACTGCAATTTAATCCATTTCATAAATCCAATTATATGTCTAATACCCAAACATTTGAACTCGCTATGTATAAGAGTCAAAACGGGAAAACTGTCATAAAACAACCAAACAATCTTCACACTTCTAATAAACCCAAAGCCCATGATGACTTCATGAATGTATTAATTACCTAGTGAGATAGTATATGATTAGGAAAATGACCACAAAAGATGCCACAAGTGTAAACATCTCCGGCTTGACTTGGTCTCAAATACCTACAGCAGTAAGAATGTTATTGTGTATAACGGAAGAGCAACCACAGAGAAGAAAAGTGCCAGTCATAGATTTAAGGCAATAAAGTTTTCTTACCATCTTGAACCGATCCATAGTCCCCAACAGGATTCCCCTAGATGCATCCATATCATCACCCTGAGGAATGAATACAAGCCATAAGAAAACAAAACTTCTAAAGTTAAATACTAAAAAACTTAGGTACAAAAATGACTGAAAGCATACAAACCATTCAGTCCAGCACTCGGTTATGACTCTCAACCTCCTCATGTATATCACCTGTCAACTGTCCATAGATCAAGTGCATATTTGTTAAATTTTCTTTGTGGAGAAATCCCACACGTGTAACATTGAAAACTTACAAAACAATTTCAAGCCTGAAAACAGAAAGGCACATGATGCTTGAGAAAGAGAAGGAATATTATCAAACACATGTTCTGGTTATATACAGTGTGGACAATTTCCTGACATCATGGAAGTCTAAAAAGGAATAGCTTCCAATCCACGTATTTTACTCATCCCAATCTTTTCGCAATGTTGCAAATCCTTCACTGTCAAATCTCCTCATAACAGAAGTCTGGAAAGAATGATTTCTAACTTCTTATGTTTCACTCTTAATTTTTCAATGTGGCAAATCCTTTACTTTCAAACCGACTTATTACTATTAAGCGATTCTATTGTTAGTTATAAACTTGTACAGACCACATCAAATGATGTAAGAAAAAACTCAAGAAAATATTTATACATGATGCGAATCAGTAAAATCATCAGAGATTTTACTACTCAAGAAGTTTTTGTCAAATATTCTCAATACCGAAAGGGGAATTTCCAGAACAAAACAAGGATTCTCAAGCCCAACATTCCGACAGTGGTATGTGTTTTATGACTAGAAAGATCATGATCCAAATTAGATGAGTCCCACTTATGAGAACCTCCATGCAGATGATTGTAATAATCAGAAAACTTTGAATCAAATAATTCGCATGTAATTTTCAAGCCTTTTGTTGTGAAAACGAAGAGCAAAAACAAAACAGAAAAATGGCATAAACAAGAGACATGATTTGCGTGGTTCGGCAAAGATGTCTACGTCCACGAATGATGGGGTTCCTTAACTAGATCTGTGAAAATAAGGGTTACAAGGACACAACCCCTCTCCTGGCCGAAAGCAAAACAAATTCTCAACACTTTGGAGCTGAGTGTACAGTAAGGCCTGTATGTAAACATTGACTGAATTTAAGTCACATACACAACAACTTTAACATAACATTTTCAATGATTTTCCACTATGTAAAAGAATATTGAAATTGAATGGCTAATGTCGTTTGATCAATCTTCTAATTGTATTTGTCATAATAATCTCTTCAGTGTGACCCATAGATATGAGTCCCAATCATTTTTCTACAACAAAACACATTGGTGTCTTAGACTCTTATGGGCTATTAAGCCCCAGAGCCTATATCATTTACTGAAAGGTAGAAATTCACCAGATACTTGGAAAAAGGTTTCAAATCATAATCTTTCTTCACTCGATGTAAATGGGAGAACAAGCACGAACAGATATATGATTAAATTTTCTCCCAATAGATCAGTAATTAAATTACACCATATGAAGTTCCCTTCAAAGTCAAAGGTAAACAGAAAGGAAATGGCATTATTGACTGGCTGTTAATTTCATGTCAAAAGGGATTTAATAATGATAAAACAACGAGTTGTCTACCATGATAAACTCACTCTTTTCAGTAGGATTACTCTATCTTGCAATCCATCAATAGCTCTATCATTTTCCTGCTCATCAATTTCATGGGAGGAGTAAGATGAGGATGCCTTGATACCACCTTCCTCAATACCATCAAAAAGAGCAGCTCTATTATTACGGAACTCCCTGTAAAACAAAGACAAATCCCCACAGGTGACATAATTGGCTATAAACACCCTACATGATGAAGTGCATTTTGATGAAAATATGGGATAACATCCAGGGGAACCAAACAACTAGAATATCGTCAACTTCTCATACCAAGCATTCAAGCAACTACAAATAACAAATTATTCAGTAAAATCACAAAAGTACAAATGGACTAAAATGTCCTAGGACCAAACCACCCAGAGTATCATTAAAGGAATCAACAGTAAGCACACTTGGTAAACAAATTTAAGTGAAGCACATCAATATGCACTGAATCAAATTCAATGAAATAAAAGTAGGCGATATAAGTGCCCTAAAATCACATAAGATAGGTAGATTAAAAGGGAAGAAGACAAGAACACGTACTAGGAATCCGAATCGAGCATTATTATGGATCAACTGTATGCATGCTTCACAAACTAACTAAAACAAGTTACTTAAGATTTTTTTTTTTTTTTTTTTTTTTTTGAAAAAATATGATATTTAAAATCAATATCCATTGAAAATCAAGTGGATAGTACTCAACTAAATCCGAAAGAAAATACAAGGGATTTCAATCCATTTCTCTCAAAAGAAATCCCAAGAACTATGTTATAGGGCAATTTAAAAAGTCCATCTCGAAAATGTAAATTCCTAGTAATACCACAATGAAATATAAACAAGACTTAAAAAAAAATTCTTTCACAATAACATGACAGTGAGAGGCAACCAGATATGTTGTTATCAACTGAATAAGGTACAAGAAAAGGATCGCCAGTCCTATGACTGGCACATTGTTATCAACTGAATAAGGGACGTCCCCACTGATTTGACTTGTTGGGTCCTAGAACCACATGCCCCACATGAAGGCCAATTCAATCAAAAGGATATGTATGACAAGGGGTTAAAATATGAGAACATAAACAGTGGTGTAACCAAGATTTTCATTTCGAGGGGGCAAATTAAAAAAAAATTGAAGATTTATGATTGAGATTGCAAGGATAGTGGACAAATTAAAAATTTTACAATGGGAAAAATTGTGTGTGTGTATATAAATATAAAGTAGACAGTAATATTTTGAAAATTTAGGGTGAACCTCTATGTAGATCTGCCCCTGAATATAAATCCATATTATCAGCCTTCCTTCCAACAAGCATATTCTCCATTCCAACAAATTATCGGTAGAGGAGACTTAAAAATGGACTGTATGGCGAGACTTTAAGCATTCCCAAAAGAACTATTATCATGAACACGAAGGATAGCACTGATCCTTGAGAAGATAAATCCATTCAGCTTTAGGAATTATTTTAACCGCAATACTTTCTAAATGCCACTACCTCAATTTGTAAAGGATCAAAGGAGAAGAAGGACCATAACTGATAGCAACAGTAACAGAACACAGTACAAAGCCAAGCATTGATGACACATCTATACCATTAGTAAAACGAAGTCTGGGGAATATTCCCCAAATTCTGGCCTACCTTTTTAATTGCCATACATAGTCCATCAAAAAAACTAAAAAGAATCCACTATCCTAGACAAAACTACCTCATATCTTATCAATACCTGCCTGTAAAAACCTACAATCCAAAAGTCACATGATAACTACTGAATATGTGCAAGAGTGCACGTCATTGAAATTCCATGACTATTCATCAAATTGATATGGATAAACAAGTAAACATACCTGCTTCCCAAATCCTAAACAAGAATATAGGAGAAGAAAAAAATGGAGAAACCAAGAAACCTAAATTCCTGAAAAAACCCAACACTTATAGTTGAAGTCCAAATTCCTAACTACAGTAACAAAAAACAAAAACAAAAAACTTTCTAAACATTTCATACACTTCGTTGGGTTTTCTTTCACTCCTCTTTTTCCTTTTTTTTTTTTTTCTGGCTTTTCTCTAGCTCACTGAATTTGGAATTGAAAGTTGCCAGTTTACTTGTATTTATTTTATTAGAATGGCATGAGCATTTTGCAATTCATGAGCACCTGTATATATATATATGCACCTCTTTAACATTAGACAAAATTTCATAACTCAACACTGCTCTAGGTCGCAATAATCAAGGATTCCACCAACAAATAACTTGAACCAAACCGCGATTTCACCATTACCTCACAAAGATCTGAAGGACTAACAAAAGGAACTGGAAGTTCCAATATCCACAAGCAATGAATAGATAAAATTATAACTAAAAAACGAAAACAAAAAAATAAAAACCCTCATGGCATTTAATGTCCAATGACAAATCAATGCGAAACAGAACTCACTACGGCTTGGAAAAATCGTAAGAACATAAAATTCGATTCACCCAAAGTGAACTGGAAGGTAAAGTTAAGAGGAACGCTGGCCGACGACAGACATTATTGACTAACCTTCTGGAATTCATGGCTTAAACAATATACAAAGTTTGTATTCTTCTTTTGCTCCTCAGAGAAGAAAACCGAGCTTTTCGATTACAGTATTCAGTAACACAGTTTCAAACAGGAAATTCCAACAAAATTAACAACAGAACCAATACCAAAGCTACTTTCAGACGAAATTCGACAATAGAAGAAGGAATTGAGAATCAATGCAAAAAAAAAAAAAATGCAGAAACAATTATTAGACGCAATTCAAGATGAATGTGTCGCGATGAATTAAAATCAACAAAAGGGAAAAAAAATTCCAAACTAAAGTCGGTATACAGAACTGAAATTTCGAAACTAGAAAAAAAAAAAAAAGGAGATAAACTTGTAGAAGATTAAGAAAAATTAAAATCCCTTCGTAACCGGCTTATCTTTTTTAGCTAAAATTTCAACAAAAGAACCGAAAAAAAAATAAAGCGAAAACAGAAAACAGGGAGAGAAAGCGATCGAGAAGAACAAAGAAAACGAATTCAGATCTGATAACGAAATGGGGGGAAAAGTGGACTTGACAGCAAACCCCTTGAGCTAACGAAAGAGCGCGTACGCCGACGAATTCATAAGTTCATAACACAGCGATCCAATTGGTGGATAAAGCAAAACTCGGTGGGTCCCACTTCAAGTGTTTAGATCACAAAAGTGGGGCCCATCGCAATTGCTAATATCAAGACCGTTGCTACTGTTTTATCTAACGTTAATATCAAGACCGTTGTACATATCTATTGGTCCGAACCCTATCCCTCAATGAGTGCCCAAATCCCAAGCAAAACTTCATAAAATTTTCCATATTAAGGTGCAAGACAGACGAAATTAAAAGGCATGCTTTTATAAATAGATTGAAAGAAAATTTGGGGAAAAAAAAAATCAAAATTGTTGTCAATGGTGAAAATTTTAATGACCCCAAGTGGAGCTGAGCCAAGCCAGCTGCCTATGTTTTGTTGAGCTCAACTCATTTACAGCCTTAGGATTATGTTGAGCAAGCTGAGCTTTGGTAACCTTCTTCTCCATTAATGAGTAAGACTGTTCAAAACCCTCAAGCATATCACATAATCCTTCAAGAGAAAAAAAAATGCTCTTAATGGTCTTGTTAAACAAATTGGCCTTCACAAAATAGATTTGAAGGGAATATATAACATAAAATTATACATATAGAAATATATAATGCTATTGAAGCTTGAACTCTACCTAATTAAGCACGCAAAAAAAAAAAGGGAAAATTGAACATGTTGAAGACTTGATAGATCGAGAAAGAAATAGAGGAGATTAAGAAAGGGCCATAAAACAAGAAAAGAGAAGGAATAATCTATACTATTAATAAAGGGAAGAGGGGGGATATTCCCTCCAGATTCTGGCCTCCATTTTTTTCTCCAAATATTACCCTACCCAACTAAAACAATCCTAATATATAACCACCCCAACCACCTTTCACTTATAAATTGAAACCCCGCAACTGTTCCCTCCTCTACATGCAGTTCTGCACATGCACCCAAATCTAAGGGGGCAATTGCCCCCCCTAAAATTTTATTTTTTAATTTAAAATATATATTTTCCTATATGTTTTAATTGAAATTTATGTTTTGCCCCCCCTAAAATTTCTGGTTTGCCCCCCTAACTTATTAAAATTTCTATATTTCATAAGAAGTATTAAATGAAATTTTTTTTTTGCCCCCCTAGATTTGGAGTCCTGGTTCCGCCACTGCCCACTAGTATAGCTAATAACATGCATGATATGATCAGCTAGACACTAACTCCTCACAAGAAACAATACATCTAGTCATAAAGCCAAGGATCACAATATAGGGGAAAAAGGAATATTAGTTCATTGTCATCAATTTGAATGACACTTCACAGACACACACACAGAAACATGTATGTTTGAGAGAGGAAAGCAATCACTATAGATCGAAACAAAAACCTTTTTGAATTCACGGCTTGCATGACTCTAATTGTCCTCCTCAAATAGCGAAATTCAATCTTCTTCTCATTGAGAATCTTCTTGATGACTTATCATATTTAAACCATTCTAAATATGGCTTCATTCTTGGTTTTGCCATGTGTTAAGGCACAGCTTTCGATAATTTGTATCCATTGAGTCACCTAAAACATTACAAATAGTCGTTAATTACAATAATATGTTGGATTTTGAAGAATTATATCGATGCCATTGATTTGCTGCAACCAATTCTAATAGCTTGTTTAAATGCATATAAATAAATACCCATTGTGACAATTTAATACGAAGAACTTAGGAATAGACAAGCTTGTCTATAACCAGTGGCGGAACCAGGACTCCAAATCTAGGGGGTCAAAAAATAAAATTTCAATTAACACTTCAATGGGTTAGGTGGGGCAAACCAGAAATTTTAGGGGGGGCAAAACATAAATTTTAATTAAAAAATATATAAAATATATACATTTTTAGTTAAAAAATAAAAAGTTCCGCCACTGTCTATAACATACTAGGGGAGTGCATGCGCTCTGCATGTTAGCAAATATTTAAAAAAAAAAACCATTGTGTTAACAAACGGGTGCAGGAATTAATCTGAAAAGAAAAAAAGAAAGTTCATTTTTGGGTATGAAATGTCAGTGAGAAAAGAATGTCTTGGCTTTATATAACAGTACATTTTAGATATAGAAGGATTGCTATTTTGTGAATTTTATAGGTTATCAAACTCAAACAACCTACCAGACAAACCATATGTAACTCTTATCATATAACAAAGTGCTCCACTGACAAAGAACAAAAATGGGAAACAATAAATAAGAAGAAAAGAAAAAATAAAGAAATATTTTGAATTAAAACCTTCCAAAATAATGCCAAAAAAAAAAAATGAAGCCATAAATTAAAGGAGATTAAAAAAATTGGATTCTATGGAATTAAAAAGGCTAAAAAAGTTATAATGACTAAAATATCCCTACAGAAACAAGTAGTACCCACGCGGACGCGGGTAACCTTCGAACATATATTGGCGCCAACCTTCGTTCTCACCTTTCAACGTTAGGGTTTTTAATAGATTATTTTCTCCTTTTTTCTTTCCCTAAAGCTAGGGTTTGTCTCTGAGTTCGGAATCTGATTCCCCATTTCTTGTGAATATAGGGTTCGGAATCCGATTCCTCATTGCCTGTGAAAGTCGTGGGGTCTGTATCGAAGACCTTCCGAACATCTCTAGGAGTTCATGGCTTTCGGTAGTTCCTTTGAATCTTCTCCTGAAATGGAGAAGTTCCTCTGCGAGCAATTACTCGATCAAAGCCAGCCGATCTCCGAGCGATTTCGTGCTCTCTTTTCGATTCGAAATCTCAAAGGCCGCGGTCCTCGTGAGGCGCTTATTCTCGGTAACTTTCTTTGTTCTGCTCATCGCGTAACTCAGAGCTTGAACTTTGATTCATCCTTCTAGCTTGTTGTCTGCTTGTTCTTATAAATTTCCAGATTACTACTATTTTTCAAAATCAGATTGCTGGAAACCCTTATTTTAGTTCAGTTATTTAATTTGCCTGAATGGTGATATTTTGTGGAGATGTGATAGTACGCGGTTATATTAGTTTGGTTGGTGTGTCATATGCCAAAAGGGAAAAAGGTTAACTTTGGGAATTTTCTCCGTGATATTTTGTCTCCTTCCCACCTCCCTTCAAAGATCACAGCTGGATGAAGTTGCTTTGAGTATCTTCGCCCTTTGATCATTTGAAAAAACATAGTCACTCCTTTTTTTTTTATAATTAATGAGATGATTATATTGAAAAACAGAATAGAAAAGTTATAGGAGTTTACAAAAGAATGGAACCTGATTTACACAAGACATATCCTTACATTTGCAAGAAGAAGAAAGGAACGACATAGAACATCCTAAGAGAAACTACTGAGTCCCCAGTACTTCCTGTAAAGTAAGCCCCACATACAAAATCTCACTTGGAACACGACTTTGCTAACATGTCGGTCAACTTATTTACTGGTTTCAGCACTTGATTGAACGAGGCTTTTTTTTAGATGATTAATGTAAATTTAATTAATATCATAAATGGAGAACACAAGGACCCATGAGATATGGGTAAGGATAGTGAAAAAATAAATGTAATATCCTTATGATCACACCCACCCACAACAGGCCTAGAGCTAAGCTAAGAAAAACATTCTAGATCAGTTCCAAATTAGCTCAGTTACAGAAACAGATCTGAACTCCCAATGAAGGTGTGCCTACAATGATGTTAAAACCAATATATCATCAAAGATTTTGCAATTATAACAAGTGGAGGCTTCAACCTTAATGCCAGGTGCTTGGCCACCCTTAGGAGATGTAATAACTTCCACGTGCCAAAGTTCCTACCCTGCGCCCATTGAGTAAAAGTTGGTGCAAATCCTGTTACCATAAAAAAACTTGAAGCCTTCTGATTCGCTAGTTTACTACCTGTAAGAAGAGCCAAGAGTTTGTCAGTCATTGAATTACCCTCCGCCACAAGCCCACTAAATGCTGGCACCTGTTTCCCAAATGATTTCTAAACGCTCCTCCAATTCCTGAATGACCAGGTTGCCAAGTGAACAACCATTAGAGTTCAGTTTGATTGAGCCTTCACTAGGAGGCTGCTGTCTAGCTAGAGTGCAATTGACAAGAATAGGTGAAGAGCATATAGAGTACCAGTTTCTCAAAATATCAGAAGCTGTCCACTCTGTAAATTCCTTAAATTCTTTAGTCTACAAGGCTGCTGTTGCTATGATAGAGTCAAAACAGCCTCCTTAGTGAGCCTCTTCTCCTAAAAAATGCAGTTGTTCCTCTCTTGCCAAATATGCCACAATTTTTAACATCTAGAAGGATCATATACAAGATCCTACCCCTTATGAAAACACCTATATGATACGTATGATAAAAGAAATTCAATAGTGTATGAGGCATAACCAGAGATGTATGGGTGCTAGAAGCATCCACCAAATCCCGCAATCAAAGCGTCAATAGATTAACATATGATCTCTGGTTTCTTCTTGGCACATACAAAGAAATCAGATATTAGGAGATAAAACTAAACCTATCCTCTTCTTCTGGATGCGGTCCACTGTAATTTTTTGTCTAGTAGAGCCGTTCACACAAAAGCCTTGAATTTGGGGGCATGGCTGAGTCCCAACGCGAACAGTAGGAATATGAAGAAGTAGGAAAGGATATCATGACATAAAGAATTCAAAAAGGAAAAATTATCATTTTTCTTCTTGTTATTAATATGAGTGAATTGATACTGTTGAATTAGCTTTAGTAAATAAATAACACTAAACAATAATTTTTTTTTCCGATTAAAAAAACACTGAACAAGTTGTCCACCAGAATTCTTGACCATTGTAGGGTTCTTTCTATGTGTCTGCATTTGTTATCCGCAAGTGTTTAATTGAGATATTCTAGGCCTTTTTTTCCCATATCTTTGTTGTAAGTTTTGGTTTGATGTGGATGGGTTCTTTCTGGTATTCTGAAGTTGGTTTGAAGCTTTTGTTTCTTCTTTTGTTCCATCCTTCATGTAATGAAGATTGTTTTCTAGAGATACATTCAAGATGGATTTTTTTTGGACTTGATGATGCCTGCCTCCTCCTCCTTTATTTGCTTCTTTTTCTCAATTGGTTGCAGCGACAAGAGATTCTTCAAATTTGTTGGCACATGAGGCAGCATTTGCATTAGGCCAGATGCAAGATTTTGAGGCTGTTCCTGCTTTAGAAGTGGTTCTTAAGGATCTTTCATTGCATCCCATAGTTCGCCATGAGGCAACTTCTCTATGGACATTTTAACTTATAATTGTCATAATTTTGTTTTTGATGGAAGGAGCTAGGGAGTATGGTTATGTGTTTCATATTTTTCATCTTTTATTTTCTTGCAGGCAGCTGAAGCTCTTGGAGCAATTGGCTTGGAGAGTAACATTCCACTTTTAAAGGAAATTTTATTAACAGATCCTGCTCAGGAGGTCCGTGAAACATGTGAATTGGCACTTAGGAGAATTGAAGAACAGAAGAACATTCGTAGTAATGATGAAATACCACCAGCGGTGAAATCGCCTTTCATGTCAGTTGACCCGGCAGGACCAGCTTCAACTAGCTCTTCAGTGGAACAACTTAGGTCTGTCCAAGTATAGCAGGTACAATCATCTATTGCTTATTCCATATTTATCTCTGTGTTGATGGTTTCTTGCCAATTCAATCAAGGGACGTTCTTTTGAATGAAGAAGAAGGCATGTATGACCGGTATGCAGCTCTCTTTGCACTCCGAAACCATGGAGGAGACAAGGCTGTTAGCACTATTATTGATTCTTTGGGTGCAAGAAGTGCTCTTCTTCGACATGAGGTCTGTTTATACTTAATCAGTTTATGGAAAATTTAATCTTTGCTTGACGTACTTATTTTTCAGCAACATTATATGATTACCAAGACAGTCATTTCATTGATGTGGAGCTATGTACATGAATTTTGGCATTTAAGTTTCTAGTTATAAGGTGCAGCATCATCAGATGCTACATATGTGGATAGTCTGTCAACATTGTCTTTTGTTATTAACATTGATGATGTGTGTCTTAATATTTGCAATATGTAATTATTTAATACTAATAACTCCAATAATGTTGTTTTGTATTATACTATCTTTTGAGAATTGCCAATCCTAACCCTAGATAAAATAAGAGGGCATTAAGTTGGTAGCATGTATAAAACTTTTGCTAAATCTCTCATAACATAAATCCTGAACCATCATCTTGATTGTATCCTAGAGTGTCCTTGAAAAAGGACAAGATGCAGCTGATCTTGGTCGTAGTGATAAGTTACCAGTGGTTCACTGGCAACACATAATTTTGATGGGCCCCCAACGTTCAGCAAGCCTCTAGTTAGACTCACGTATGCAAGGAGGGGAAAAGCAACCACAAGCAACAAAGATCCCAACCACGGGGAGTAACAGAGTAGTTAAAGGGAATAATGATAGAGCTGAGGTGGACAAAGTGGTTATGTAGCAGAGTTAGTTACCTAATGTATATATATATAGAAAAGAGGGAGAGGGGGGATCATGGAAATTGTATGAGCTGTTTTGGGAGAGGGGAGGTCTCTCAAATATCCTCCAATTTTGTATTCCTTTATTACAGTGTAGTTCAGAGAATTACAGAATAATCAAACTCTCTTTTATTCTCTCTTTCTTGCTGGTCTATCTTCTAGCTATATTTCTTGTTGGTAGTGCTAGAGAGGGCTTGATAGAGAAGACTCTATCAAATTTCAGGGTGTAGCAGTAAGTAGGCAAATATCTCATATCAAAATGGACAAAATGTGAGTAAAGAAGATAGTTCGTTAGTTGATGAGGAGGGCAGCTAATATAATGTATCTACAGGGGACTAAATGTAAAGGAGTCAAAGACTAAAGAGTTTGATGAGTCTAGATTCTAGCATCCAATAAAGTCAACAACAAAAATGGTGTAAGAATAATGGTATTTTAGAACATGAACAAGAATATTGCAGGTGTGAAAGGATTAATGATAGGTTAATAGTAGTTAAGATTGGTTTTAGAATGGGATATTCTTAATTTTTTAAGTGTTTTTATGCACCTCAACTATATTATAAGAAAACATTAAATAACTATTTTGGGAAGAAATGGATGATTTCGTTTAAGAAATTCTTGATACGGAGAGGATATTTCTAAATGGACATCTAAATGGTCACGTTGAAGAAGAGAGTGTAGGTTTTGACTGAATACATAGAATATAATGCTTTAAATTGAGGAATGAGGTAGGAAAAGCAACTCCTATATTTGTATTCAATTATGATCTTTATTTATTGAATATCAAGTAACCTGTAAAATTGGAATAAACTGAAGCCAAACGGTTTTCCTTATTAAAAGAAACGAGTTAGGAACTTGAAAAGATTACAAAGTCATTCTAAAGGAAGTCTTGCTTCATAGTACCAGTTGATACTGGTAGATATTTGTTTGAGGAGTTAAAAAGAGGAAAACATGTTAAAAATAACTCAAAAATAAAGTGGTGTAACCTAAAAGGAGAAATAATAATGGTTCATGAAGATATAATAATAAAAGAAATATAATCTAGACACATTGTATATAGATGTGAGATGAAATGTTCAACATTATTAAGAGAGTAGTGAGTGAGGTTTTAGGACAATCTAGAGGTGAAATTCACTCCTAAAAGGAATTTTTTTAGTGGAGTGATGATATACAAAAAGCTATTAGAGAGAAAAAGCTTATTAGGTCTTGAAAAAAAATGAGAATGAAGGAAACCTGGAGAAATATTAAGATTTTGGAAAGGAAACTTAAAATTTAAAAAACAAAAATATGATAACCTACAAAATAAACCTCATGCAAAATATGGTGAGGATTACTGTGTTCTTATATGATTGGTAGAGAAGAAAACGGGAAATTTGAATCAAGTTAGATGCAGTAAGAGCAAGGATTTGAGAATCTTCACAAAGGATGAGGCGACTAAAGAAGGTTTGAAAGAATATTTTCAAAATTATTCAATAGCAAAGATGGGGATGCATAAGAGTATAAAGAGAGTGCTATGTTTGTAGAGTTATGGTTCTTGAAATGAAGAGAGATTTAATGAACAATTAATATTTCAATTGAACTTTGAAATTGTACGTGAGAGACTAGTGTACTATAGTTGATTAATTTTTAAGGACTAAAGAATGTTAAAAGCTTGAAGGAAAAACACAATAAGGAGATGATTAGAACCATGACAATTAGCATGGAATTGAGCTAATAGGTTATATTATTAATTTATGGAAATATCAATAAAGTCAAGATTAAGAAGAACAATGCTAGTGTCAAAAACTTTATTTCTAATTGTTCATTTCCCGTTTTCCTTCATCATCGTGATCACTGCCACTATACCATAGGTCTTGAGATGTGCCTCATCACCTTACATGTGTTAACATCAAGACTATGTTGCGAGGGAGAGAACAAATGGCAATGAAGTGAAATGGCGAGGGAGAGAGTGAGTGGTGACATAGAGGATGGATGGATGTTGATCACTAGAAGACTTTGGAAAACAGCCATTAATGGACCCAAGAAGTTTAAAGGTAGCATCAGATGGAAAGGATCCAAAGGAAGTTGGTGACGTTCAAAGGCTGTGTTGAAGAGGCCAACTCAAAGCTGCGGATTACGGAGTGCCATGGGAGGAAATCAAACTGGGTGCTGTTCAAAAATGAAGGAATTAACTGCATGCTAAAAACTCTGGACTATATGGACGAGATAAGAGCAAATCCAGACAGTTGGGTCTTTTAAGATACAAGAGAGAACTACGACCATTAACATAGACCACAACACATGGGGTTGTTTTGTTAGGATTAATTGTGAAATTCTTAGAATCCTCCCTCGATCATACTACAACTCTAGATTTGAAAGGGGGGATGGATCTATGTCAATATTGCAATGAACTGTGTTCTGGGTAAGGAAGTTTCAGCTGAAAGGATGGAAAAACATGGTGAACTACTGGATTTAGTGCAGAGAAATGAAATGAGTGCCAAATGGTCCCTAATCACAGCAGTATGCTCATGCCAAATGTAGTGGAGTCTGGTAATCACCAGTCTTCCACCATATCAAGCTGGAAGTTGGAGCAAGATTTTGAAGATCCTCGTGAATGCTTGTGTTGTCAATAAAATCGAATTCTACGTCATTAATGATGAGAAAGCAATATGCATTCGGAGCCAAAAATGAAGCACGTATAATATTAGCTATGGACTCTCTCTCTCTCATGCAAGGAGATGACCCTTAATGGGGGCTCATGGACTGGTCCCTACTAAAATGGTGGACTATGTATCACAATAGAAGGGATCCCATTCCATCTGGCTGCAGACTCTTCAAGATGATTGGTGATGCCATGGGAGGTTTGCTGGAAGTTAGGTGCCCAGTTTTAAACGGAAATGATTTGATGAGTATTGATCTTCATGGCAAGGGATAGAATAAAAAAGCGAAAGACAGCATCTACTGATTCAAAGAAAGATATTTATAATGCAATTGAAGATGTGATTTGGAGGAACAGGATTTGTGTTGCCAACATGAACTAGCTGGGATAAGGGATTTTGTTGTTGCTATTTCTATTTTCTATAAGTAGAAAAGAAAAATAAACTACAACTAGGTTCATGAGCCTGGTTCCAGTAAAAGAAAGTTAACCTGAACTTCAATCAATAACAAAACTCATTGAAGCTCTCCAGCTTAGCTAGATTGTCTTCCAATTATTACTTTTGTGTCTGATTATTAGATTCTGAACTATGTTTCCTCTGAGCATCATGTGTAGATAGAAGCTTCTAAGTAGACATTTTATTGTTATGTGGAGGAGAGGATGAGTGACAATAGGCATGAGGACCAGAGGAAGTTAATCAAACACATCAAAAGATGCGGTAAGGTTAGGATTGAATGGTCCAAAACAATGAAAAATATCATATGGCAGATAGTGATGCGTGTAATATATCTATTACATAAGAAATGAAGGCTGGTATTATATCCTTTTTCTCTCCTTTGTTTTGTCTAAACAATCAAGAAAAATGTGATGTTAAGTGAGTGGGTGGGTGTAGGGTTGTTTGCGTGGGGTTGCATAGATTGTTCCTTGCAATCTATTGTAACTTTTCTTTTTCAAATCTTTAGAGACTTCTAAGTGTTACTTATGAATAAATCTATCCTACCACATTTATCTGATCAAATTGATTAGTTGCCATCATCTGGAGATTCAAATGTGAAGGAGAAAAGCTATTACATTCTGTGGTACAGGTAATAAGTCAACCTGATGTTTATAGGTTTAACAGTTAACTACTAATTACTAGTATTTTAGTATTTGGGTTGTTAAAGAAACTCTTGTACCTAGCATAAATTCTATGTAAACTCTCCCTACACCTTCATAAATTTTTCCAGTTCTGAGATATGGTATTTGTATTCTACACATGACAGGTTGCTTATGTTTTGGGCCAATTGCAAAACAAAGCGGCTTCTACTGCACTTTCCAGTATACTCAGAGATGTTAATGAGCACCCAATGGTAAGGCATGAAGCTGCCGAAGCCCTTGGTTCTATTGCAGGTATGTGTAACTGTTGAAATTTTGTCATGATGTATATTCTTGATGCATTGCTACTGCTGCTTGGGAGGGAACCGATGTGGTTATAAACTCTGTATGAAGATTGGATTACTTGTTACAAAAAATTGTTCAAAATTTCATTGTCAAGTAATTAGTATCCCAACTATTTGATTTTGGCATCATGACTATATTTCTGATATTCCTGACTATCAAGGGGTGTCTTTTCCAGGTTGTCATCTAAGCGTGAGGTTACCATCTTGTTGTATTAAAAATTATACGAGAAACTTATCTAATTTTTTAGTAGGTGTAGGGAGGGCTGCAAGTTTGGTTGGCCATGCCAGGGCAAGATCAGCTCAGTCGAGACCTGGATACGCTTTATGCAAATGAGACCAGGCTCTGGCCCAGCTCATGGCCTTTGGCATGGATCAAGAACCCAGCCAAGCCATTGACCCATGCTAACCTTTGGCCCGTTTTGGTTTGAAGTTTTTAAGTAGGTGTGCTGTGTAATTTGTCCTTGATATCATTTCACGTTGGATTGCCCTGACTGAAATTTCCTTCAGATTTTGTCTTAAAATTAAAGCCATGTCATAAAATGCTTATTCCACATATGAGCTTGTTCATCTTTTTGTCAGCTTCTTATAGTCTATGAATTTCTTTCATTTTGCAACTTTACGTTATTCAAAATTGCCTTGGTCAACTTCCTAGATGACATAAGTGTAGCACTTCTTGAAGAATTTGCGGTGGATTCGGAGCCTATTGTCTCACAAAGCTGTGAAGTTGCTCTTAGCATGCTAGAGTTTGAAAGATCTGGAAAATCCTTTGAGGTATGCTACTGAAAACTAACTTCAGTCTGTAAATTTGAGGAGAAACACTTTTGATACATTTGTGCTCTTTGCAGTATCTTTTCCTGCAGACGCCTCAAGTGCGGTAATCTCCAAAATTCATTTTTTTCTGCGGCAGCAGTTTATTATTTCTTTTTAAAATATACGTAAATTTGTAACAAAATTTTCCCATTTCTTTGGGTGTGTAACAATTATAACGTTGGTGATGCATGTATTCACATGGAGATCTAAGATTGAGTTTATTTATATTGCCATACTTAAAACTGGTTGCTAAATTTTACCTAATTTTTAGGATGCATTTCTTTTGAAGGGAAATATGTATCAATTAAATTAGCGGCAGCCTCGTAACACTTCTGAAAAATCGTAATTTGCAAGGTACATGAAAAATGAATCTATAATATGTGTAAACCTTTAAAGGAGGAAATGCTAAAAGGGAATATTTTTCTTGTAATTTTGTAGATTCCATTAATGATCTAACAACTTAACAGATTAGGGGGGTAAAAGTTAAACCATAAAACGTTAAAAGGACGTCAATGCTATTTAACAGAAGTGAGAGAAAGTACTTATAATATTCAAGAACCTGAAGGAAAGTTTTTCAATTTACCCTAAATATATAAATGATTGATCATGTAATACCTAAGAATACCAGTTGATGGTGACACAAGCAGCAGGCTGCAGATAATCCCAGTTCACGAAAAACAATAATCTCTATCATAAAACCCTTGTAAGGCATCCAAAAAACGTTAAGAAAAAATTTTTTTTTTGGGTACAAACATTAAGAAACTTTGACACACATGATATAGGGTTGCTTAACGGGCCAGCCTGACACGATTAGCCTGTGCCTAACGGGCCGTGGGGCCCACTTCCTTGACTGGCCGTGCCGTGTTTGGCCGGTCAAGAAAACCCAGGCACGGCCCAGCCCATGGCACAGCTAGGGTTAGGCCGTGTCGTGCCTGGTGGGCTGCCTATGGGCCTGGGTCCTTTTTTGCTAAAAAATTGCAGAAAATGGAAAAAATTAGTTAAAAAAATTCTGAAAAAATATGTTTATTATTCACAAAAAATTTTTATACATACTGGGATAGAATTTGCTCAAAAAAAATTTAATAAATTAATTATTACAAGTACAAGTTTACAAATACACCCATACTTATACATAATACACTTGCACAAATAATATTGCATCACTATAGTATAAGTACATCTCAACTAGATTGGTCCTCATCTATCCCAACAAGGTTAGGGGGTAAAATTGTAAAAAAAAGAAGGGAAAAACTCACTTTTGGGGTAAAAATTTGCATGCCAGGCGGGTCGGCATGATGGACCGTGCCTACCGTTGGGCCGGCATGCGGGCCAACACGTGGGCACGGCCCAACAAGCCCGCTTGATGTGGACCTTGCCAGCCAGGTTGTGCCTTAATGAGTCTTGTGCCTGAGCACCTGGGCACGGCACGGCACGGCCCTCCAAGAACCACGGGCCATGCCGTGCCAACCCACTAGCAAGCCAGGCCAGGCACGAGCACGCTTTAAGCGAGCTGGGCCGGCTCGATAAGCAACCCTAGATAAACGTCAATACCCATTAATGGGACGCATGCACATTCACACACTCCCACATGAAAAAAATAATATCTTTAATAACATCCTTGTAAATTATTCATTAATGAACATTAAGAAGACTTGATGCACGTGATAAACTTCAATACACAACAATGCCCAGCATATGTCACGTATACACGAATGCACATACACTCACTTATGCACGTGAATACACACGCACACACATACGGAGCATTTATGCACACATACACAAGCACTCACCAGCACACGGGCATGAAAACACGCACACACGAAAATAAAAACGAGACCGTTTCCTCTTGTGCCACTTACACAAGCGCTCGCTACGAGTGGGCATCGTCTACAGCGGGGGCCGTAAACAGCCCCTCACATGTATGGTGTGGGGCCCCCCAAATGAATGCTGGGGCCCCCACAGAATGTGAGGGGCTGTTTACAGCCCCCGCTGTAGAGGTGAACGCTCGCCACTTAGTGATATCAATGTAGAACGGATGGATAGATGCACCATTTCAATAGGGGCCCGTCGCCCCAAAACACATCCCGGTCAGTGTTTTCATTTAAGCACCAGAAGAAACGCGTTGAATAAAAACACTAGATGTGTCAGTCGAACGCGTTTCCTCTGGTAGGCTATAGTCAGTAGTGCCATGGTACTACCGGCTTGGATTATGTTATTGGGGCGTAGACCCCATATTCCCACCGGCATGCATCCATTGTCTTGGTATCAAAGGAATCGGTCTCGCGTCGCACACACGGTAGTAGACTCTTACAAGTACAAAGTTTGACCAGAGCCAAGCTCAATACTTAACCGATGCCTCATCCAAGCTATAAGATTAAATAAAGCTAAGGCGAGATCCGAAATTGATAATCCTAATGAAGCCTCATCATATTAAAAGACTTAATAGACTAAAAAAAAAAAATTAATGACCTTAAAGATTTAATGATAGATCTCATATGATCTTCATGGAGTATAGTATCTGAAATGTTTTCAAATGATGAGGAGATGACGTCATTCTAGTTTTGAACTGAATTATAATCAAACCACATTTATCTTAATGCAGTGGATTGTAGACGTTAACAAGGGAGGGTACTGTGGCATAACGCATAATGCTAAGGATCTACTTAGTGAAGCTACATCAAAACAGGGGATTTAGCTTTTCAATGCAGAAGCTAATGCAGAAATTTTTTCTTTTTTTAGTATATATATATTACAATTTTTGAGTATGGTTTGGTGTTGGGGGTTAGGTTTGGTAGGTGGGGTCTACATGTAATTGTTCAACACCTTGAATTCTAGGTGAAGAAAAAAAATCATAATGGGACCAATAAAGAACATTAACTTGAATCTTATGGCTTTGTAAATCTTACATTTTCTATATTAATTATTAAATAATTTCTTGTTTCAAGAGCAAGAAATGATGAGTACTGTGCCAGGATATTAATGGTGTCCTGATGATATTGTTCAAGTCTATTTTAACTTTTAAATTGGGTCTCCCCAAGAAAGTCTCGAGCCAATTATCAAATAAGCTTACTTTATTAGGAAAATCAAGTAACCCAGCCTTGGATTGGTTCTGGTTCCAGTAAAATTAAAATATTAATTGTGTTTAAAATACTAATGGGATCTGCTGTCTAATGTGTTGATTGAGGCATGTGGGGCTAGTTTTATACACTAATAAATCCAACTTGCTTTTCTTTAAGCTCTAAAGCCAGACTGTTTTGAGAGTAGACCCTCTTATCTATTATAATCACATCCAGGCCTTGCTAGCTTACATTTTCCTTTTGTTTTTTTATACCCAGAGTAACTTTCTCAAAGGTAGGAATAAAATCTAAACTCCAAGTGGTTGAGGAATGTATGACTCTTTTGTATCTTTGTTCATTCAACTTTCTCTAGCTTTAATCTTCATGGAATCCCACACTAGCAACACCTTTTTTATTCTAGTTTTTTCAAGATACAGAGCCCTTGGTCATATTGGGACAACATCCAACACCAAGTGGGTATTTAGCTTTCTAAAGAATAAATTTTGTGGAGACATTTTGTCGTCCTGAGGTGAATCATATTATCAACTCCAATTGCTTATTTAACTACATTAATTAATTGATTGATTTCCTTTTTTGACAGATTTTCAAGTTATATTAAGATCTTTACATATGAGTACTAAGTTAAAGTAATAACAAAAAGAATCCAAATGGAATTAGTCTAAAAAATATCTACAAGATGATATACAAGTTGACCTGGATGAAATTGCTCTAGAAAAGATACACAGTTTTTGACACTTTTGAGTAGGTCTAGATGGCAAATAGCAGCTATTTTACCAGCCTGCTTCCATATCACTATGCTAGTGGATCCATTCCTAATATAAGGACAAATGAGTCCCACATAAGCGTAGAACAATTTATTATTTAGTGAAAATTGAATTCTTGTTTGAGTTGTTTTAGAAAAGGATTTTCTTCCCCACTTATTTGAGTTGTATTAAGCCTATAAGTGATCTTAGAATTATATTTTAACTCTTAATTGCTTACTATGAGTGGCAGTCCTAATGTTAAAAGGTTTCTATTAAGCCTATAAGTGATCTTAAAATTATATTTTAACTCTTAATTGCTTACCATGAGTGGCAGTCCTAATGTTAAAAGGTTTCTATCTTGTTTTTGAGTCTTTTGGAGGTTTATAAATAAGGGGATGAAGGTTATACATGAGTTGATATTGATGATTTTTTTTCTTTTTCTTGTGGAGTTTCTCTCTTTTCTTTTCTTGTAGATTCAAGGTGTTCTTTTAGCTTGAAGATGGTGCTCTTCTTCCTTTTCTACGCGCTTTCGCTAGTCAATTAGTAGCCACTTTTCCCTTGATCTAATAACTTCCAAGAACGACATTGATTTTTTTTTTTTTCTTTTTGGGAAAAATTTTCAAATTTCTTTGTTATCTTACCTTGTGGATTCAAGGGATTCTTCTTTTGTGTTGAAGAGAGTGCTCTTCTTCCTTCTTTACATGCTTTCACTGCGTGAATTCCATTCATAACGATGTACATCAGGTTCTTCGGGTTATTCCACCTAGAAGTTCCACTGTTTTAATGTTCTGCCAATTAATACTAATGACAATGCAGTACAGTTTACTATTGAGTGATAGAATGCACAAGAAAACTGGTACATCTGATACCAGAGGCACCTCCTTTTTCTCCCAAAAGAATACAAAGATTTATGTGATCATAATGCTGGGATAATGGAGAAATAAATCACTTGTACTGCGATCAATGGCCTACTCAATCAGTTCACAAAATTTCAATTAGTTTGTACAATTCCTATCTTTTGTATAACTTTTATTAAATGCACATATTGATAGCGTTTTTTTCCGGCAAGTAAATCTTTAATCTATGAAGTTACAAAATGGAGCTAAATCAGAGAAGAAAGGAGTTGAATTTTGTATGCCATTGTGATTGTGAACGACAGGAGAAGCTGCTCTATTCTGGAAACTGAAAGGGGACTGGGCACTGATTTTTGTTTACTTGATAAAGATCCCCCACTGTATACATGAAAGAATCTAGGCTGCAAGATGCTTGTATGTGATTAATGGCATTTCTTCACACTCCTTTGTTTGCCTGTTGCAGGACTCTTCGGAGTTCATTTGCGATTCCTTGTAACAGAACTGGTTTTCGAATGAATCCGTTCATCCCTGTTTGCATGCATTTACCCCACATATCTTCATCTGCACTTTCTGTTAGGGCTACAATCAGTGGCCAACTCCGACTTCGAAATTTACGTATTCTTGATGCAACTTCAAAACCATCCATCTCTGGCATATGGAGGTCCACAAAAACAATCTGAAAAGATGTTCCAGCAGGGCCCAGAGCACTAAGGCATTCAAACCCAGATGAAACAGAAGAAACATAGCAACCCAATTTCTCAAGCAGCTTCTTGGTAACAGCTCTGTTGACATCATCAGCATCGGCTAATATGACTTGAAGACCTCTGAACAAAGAGTTGGAATGTGGGGGCTCAGAGGATTCTCCGGTTTCAAAAATATTTCTGCCAATGGAAGATTGGAGTTGTAGCCTGAGGACAAGGGTCATGGTTTCTGCCTGACCCCGAGAATTTGGCAGTACCCAAATGTTGCCCTGCATCATCTGCACAAATAACCTCAAATGTTAAGGCAATATATTCAAACACTCAGGGTGATTAACAAAAGATAAAAAAAATACTTGAAATCAACAACATTATCATTAGAATTCATTCCAATAAGGAAAGTGATGAACACTTCAAAACATAAATCACAAACAAAATGATTTCCGCTAGATTCTGAAGGAAGAGAATTTAAATGCTTTTGGAGATCATTTATCATAAAACTTTGTTACAACATTGAAGCATTTCACTGTAAGCTTAGGCATTGGAACTGAGCTCCAAGTTTCCAAGATTACAGTTGGGTTAAAATAAGTGCCATTGATGATAAAATGCACACTACCTAGAATTATTCTAAAATAAAGCAAGAATAGTTGTGCAAATGAAAGGTAATCAACTAAAGATCTGTTGATACAGCCAAACACTTTAATGAAGATACTTCAGCTACTTCAGTTATGCAATTGGCTCCAAGGAAAGCAGCCTAGTGATCGAAAAGGATGCTTTTATGGTTTAAAACAGTGCCAACGAGGCAGACTATTCTCAAGACCTATATTAACACATCCATAGTTGTCATCTAAAGAGATGCAATTACCACATCCACAATCTACCATATTTATCAGCTAAAGCTTCTCAAAACTATTTTTTGACTATTTGCCCCATCTCAAGCACAGCTTATTCTGAAAAAAAAAAAAAGAAAGAGAGAAGAATAATTTAAAATAAACATAAGATTTATTATATTGTACCTGCACAAGCTTTTTGCAAATGCTGAAGCTCAATCCCCCCTCAATTCCCTCACTGTTTTGTCTCCTATTGTCAAGCTGTATCGTCGAAATCAAGCCCTCTGATGGAGAATCAACACTACCAATCCCAATTTCAAATTTGACGTATCTATGCCCATCAGATGAGACTGGTTTCCAGACGGCCCACCTTTGATCAGTCCCTCCCACACTTCCACTGTCTGAGAAAATCCGGAATGTCACAGATCCTCCTCTTTCACAGCCATTCAACAGATTCCTAACCATATGCAATATCACCTGAAAGATTCTTCTCTCATCACCTATCACCTGATCAGGCAGGGAGTTCTCAACCTCAATTGCAAAACTTAAACCTCTATAGACACACAAGCACTTGGAAAGGCAAGCTGCTTCTTTTATCATGGAGTGTAGCTGGAATGAAGTCCTCTCTAGCGAGAATCTACATTGCTCCTTAGTTGAAGTGGCCACATCATTTATCAAGGTTGATAGGACACTGCTAGTTTTCATCATTGTGTCAACAACGATGCGTTGCTCAAAGTTCATTTTCTCAACTTGTATAATTGAAAGGAGACCCAAGATAGAATGCATTGGCCTCCGCATTCCATGGCTCATTACCTTCTGAAATGAGTTTGTTGCCTGGTTTGCCATCATTGCATTTGTCTTAGCCTGTTGCAAGGCATGATTCTGCTCGACCAACTTCTCTCTCATGTGCTGAGACTCTTCAAGAACTGCAGCATGGGAGAGAGCAACAGCCACCTGATCAGCAACCACCTCAACTATCTCCAGTACCTCATCACTCCAATCTCTATCAGTTACAGTTGGAAGAACCAAAACCAATATCGCGTAACAAGTGGGTATTTGCTCTGGTGTTCCTCCTTTGAAGTTTAACACACTCAGCAGTGGAACCCGAATTGCAGCCACGGCACCTGGTTCATCAGATCCACTACTGCTTGCTGCCCCAAGAGGTGAGTCTGGCCTCAGGAATTGCACTCCCTTGCTCTCCTTGATCTTCAACACATCTGGGTCATTAACCGGGATGGAAAGTCTATATGACTTTGAAGCACTCCTCCCTTTCAATTCGTGTGTCAAATTCATCTCTGTTTTGCTGTCACTAGGCATCCAAACCACGCAATTCTGAAGGTCCAAAGTCTTTGATAGCTCAACCAGAGTGGTGTACAAGATTGTATGCCTATCAAGCGACTTCCGAATCTCTTGGGTTAGCATCCGAACATGCCAGCTAGTTTCTTTCTGTTTCTTCATCATCCCGACTTCTCGGTCGAGCTCCCAAGTCTTCTTCTTCAAGAATAGCTCCCTAACTTTGACTTTGAGAAGCAGAGGGATGAGAGTTAGAAGGGTTATTGCAGTTGCGCAGGAGACCAATGCGGTGAGGAATTTGAAGATTGTGAGGGCCAGCATCAGTTGGAATGAGTGAGGACCATAAGCCCATCCATTGAGCAAATGAGTCATTCCACAAAGGACTATGAAGGCAATGAACTCGAAAAGGACCCATTTGAATGGAAGATTGGAGCAGCTAACAAAGTAAAGAAGCTCAATGGGGATCGAAAAGTAAGCTACTGCAATCAAGAAATCGCTCACCCTCTGGCATTCAAGGATGCTCTCGATGCTCCAGAACCCCTCCTCGTCGCAATTACAACGAGAGAACCCATTATCGACAGCGGAGACAGAAATAAGGAGAGAAGAAATCAATAACCCAGGAGCCAATGCTTTAAACATCGCGTCCGAGGAAAGAATGATTCTTCAATCCATTTAAATGAAGTTTGGATCTCTCAAAACCACAATGAAATAGAGCAAATAAGGAACCTTAAAGCCCTAGGAGACAAGTTCCACCAACATGCATTCCCATTTCCCAGTGCCAAAACTGTTCTTCAACCCCATCAAAAAATTAAGGAACCCCATTGGCCAGATTTTAAGATCTAACATACCCACCAACCAAAAAACTCCAAATTTCCTTTGTTTTCTCTATTTTCTTCCCTTCAATATTTCATCTCTCTGTTTCTTTATCTTTTGTTCTAGTCCCCCTTTTATTTTATTTCTATTGCACTGTTACTAGTCAATAAGTATACAAGAAGATATAGGAAACATGAAGAACTAAACCTTCACCATCTCACAGAAACAATGAACAAGATATTAGCAACAAAAATGGAAAAACCCACCAATCTCCACTTTTGGAAAACCAGAGAACAGACATGCAAGAGAAGTAAAAGTAGTAGTACCTAGAAATCTCAGCTCCTTTGGCCAATCTAAAACCACCTTTAGATAATATCGTTCCTTCTCCCTCACATGCACAGCTCTTCGATTACTGATCACCTTTTGACAGTTCCAGTAATTCTCACCAACACCCACTAATCCAAAAGGGTCAAATCTTTCAACTTCCGAAACACCAGAACCACCATTAAGGTTCCCCAAGACCACCCACCTTCCATCAACAAAACAGCAATAAAAACAGCAAACACTCCTCCTTTTCATCCATCAAAGAAGATCAAACCCAAAATAAAACGTACAAAGAAGAAAGAAAAACGAGAAAAAGGAGAAACAATGGAGAAAACCACCAAACAACCCGGTTTCCGGGCACAAAACCGGCCAACCCACGGCGTAAAAACCGGGTCTGATCTCCGGTTTTCTGCTGCAACTCAAAATAGAAGAGAACTCAGGCTCAAAACACTCTCTGATTCTATCATGCTGGTCTCTCTCTTCCCCCCCTTCTCTTAAAAGCTCAAACAAACGTTAGGCGTAAAAGAGATGGACAGAGAGAGCCGGAGACAAAGAGAGAGAGGTTTGTCTTCGCCGCAGTTTGAGAAAGAGCTCCGAAAAAGAAGAGAAGAGTGAGAGAGAGAAAGAGGTTTTATTGACTGGGACCCACATAAGTATATGAAGAGAACCTAGACGCCCTTTGCCCAACGTCCTCGTCAGACCCGAAGAAAGATTTGTTTTTATATCTCCCGGACGTTTCCTTTTCCGTGTTCGGCTGTTTGCTACTGCCTCAAGGAATCATTAGCCGCGTGGCAAAAAACTTCGTGGCAGATTAAAACCCATAAGTATACGCTGGGGCCGATTGCACAGGGACTCACCTGGGGTGCAAGTGTGGACCTATCTTATTGGAGCTTATTTCGCCACGTCATTCTGTTGCGTTCGTCAGGTTCCGGTTTGGGCGTTCATATTGACTTTCGGTTGACTGAGTGTTGTCGCAATTGCTCGCGTCATTGTTTGAACGTCCATCAAGATTATCACAAAGCAGACTTACTGAGTTCCAAAAATTGGAGAATGAATTAAATTCCAGAGCTTAGAATGATTTCTTGTAACAAAGCAATAGTTTGGTTGCAATTTGGCAACGAGTTTTCCTCGAATGAGTTTTAAAAAATACATTAAAAAGAAAAACAACCTCTATACCTAGAGCTATAAATTTAGCCCGGCCTGCCTAAAGCCTACTCAACCCAACTCGAATAAGAGCCTAAAGTGAGCATTGAGTTTGGGTTGAGTTTCATTTCAAGCCCGAAGTTGAGTTTGGATTGGGCTTGAGTTCAGCTATACAACCCGAAAAGCCCGAAGTAAATGTTGAGTTTATGTACACGCTCTCGTATAGATATATGTATAAAACTCCACCAAATATATATATATATATATATTTAAGTGAATATTTATTTGTATATATATGTATCATTGTTTTCTTTTCCTTTCATATTGTCATTGTATTTATGCAATCAACTATTAAACATAAATTATTAACATGTGATAATAAGTTTATGAATTTTTGTTAAATAAATAATTTTATACTCACATATATATACATATATGTTACAATGAATGTGATATTTGGGAGCACATACTCTATAAGAAAGATTTTGCAAAACCACAAATATAGTGAGCTAGTATTATATTTTAAAATTTTTAAAGAAATAAATTAATTAAGTGTGTTTTTAGTAAATTCAAGGGACAAATCAAGAGGAATTTGTAACATTTGCATTTATAACAAACAAACATATATAAAAGCATGTTGATAGACGAATTAATAAATGATATTCCAACATTTTGTAATTATAACAAAAATTGTAAAAAAATTCAAAATCTTACATTTTGTTTAGGCCAACCCAAACTCAAACAATAATGTTTGGGTTGGATTTTGAGTTTAGTGTGTTTGGGTTAGGGCGAGTCAACGACGAGTTTGGGCTAGTAAATCCTAGATTAGGTTGAGCCCAAACTCTCATAACCTAACCCAACCCGCCCTACTTATACCTCTATCTATACCCCATTTAAAATGTTTCACTAAAGTGTGGTGGCAAACTTATAATATTTAAAAACTTTAAAGTATACTTTTGAAACTTTTTACATTTCTAAAAAGTATTTTTTTTTAAGCTAGATAAGTAAAAAATTTGTAATGTTTATAGCCTCTACAAGAATGAAAGGTGGGTTACAAAACATTCAAATTCAACTTCTCTCAACTCATTCTTGCAATGAATTCATAGAAATCATCTCCCAAAATGAGAATGAATGCTAAACAAGGCCTTGGAGTTTTGTTCTCTTTTTCTGCCGTCTCTTGCTTAATTGTTTCAGTTTGCATTTTTATTATATATTGTTACAATTGTATCTTTCCCAATCAATCGCTTATGTAATTGTTTACATCCCATTTTAAACTAACAAGAAATCATGTAAGGTTGAATAGTTATCTAATCATCAAATCCCAAATAACAAGAAATATGTCTAGGTGAAATATATGTTTGTAAAATAGATTTTTTCTTTTTTTCTAAATTTTTTGATAAGGTTCTCAACCTCATACGATATATGACAAATTCATAGAGAAATAAGATGAATTTTTTAATAGGTCATGTTAAAAGAATGCTCATGCTTTGATTTGTGTATTTCTTAGAAATGGATCAAATTTTTACAATAATCTTCTAATATAAAAAAAAAAAACTATATTACTATACAAAGGGAAGTCCAAAATTCTGACCTAACATTTGGTTACTCATCTTGCCTCCTTAAAGTTTAAAAGATTTCAATGTCCCTCAACTATCCACAATGTTAACCCCAAAAGGTTGGCCTAGTGGTCAAGGCTTGGGGTCTGGGGGTATGCTCCCTCCAAGGTCTCAGGTTCAAAACCTCTCAAATTGCTATCAATTCTTTGGGGCTACCCCCAGGGCCTTTAGCCTGGTAATTACCCGGTTTGTGTGGGACGGGGGATTGCACAAGCCCTTGGGGATTAGTCGTGGTGCGCGCAAGCTGCCCGAATACCCCAAGTTTCCAAAAAAAAAACTATCCACAATGCCTTTTCTCTACAATGTTTCTTAAAAAATTTAAAAGATTATTATTTCCCTTAAACCCTTTGTAGTTGGTATATTAAATGAGGTACTGCCCATATGACCTACCTAAAAGGTACTTTATGAAATAAATATTCCACATAACCACCTCATCTTTCACTTGATAGAAAAACACATTTCTTAATTGATAAGTAACCCCCAATGTAATCACATTCCAACTTTTAATTCGGGTAACCCCTTGCTTTTGTGGATCCAGTTTTCATTTGTGCTAAACTTAAGCTTTTTCATTTTTCATTCTTTTGTAACCATTCATGAGTTTCTCAAGAAACATGATATGAATATTAACCATGAGGTTTTTCATAAATTTGCTAACCAATTTTTTTATGTGTTCTCTTCGCTTGGCCTCAACAAACATGATATACTTATTAATCATGTGGTTTTTTCACTAAGCTTCTAACCTTTTTTTTCTATTGTTATTATGCAAGGTTTACAAAAATTTTGAAGGACACCTCTGCCTCTGTCACTAGGCCAAGCACACAAGATGCCCTACATTAACGCAGTCTAAAATGAGTAAAAAATGGTACAAACCTAAGCCTTGGAAATGACATCCAAACGCTTAACGACTAGTAGACAGGGGCGGCGCTACATAGAGCTCAGAGTGGGCACTGGCCCACCATAAAATTACAAAACCTTACTATTTAATTAATATTTATATAGTTTTGTCCACCCTAAAATATTTAATTTGCCCCCACTATCCTTCTAATATCAACCGTTCATTTTTCAATGTTTAGTTCAAAGATTTACTTTGTCCACCCTAAATGACTATCCTCGCTATGCCACTGCTAGTAGAGATGAGCACTTTTTTTTTTTTTTGCTCTTTTTCTTCCTTATTGAAAAATTTTATACTATTTTTGTCTTAAACATGTACACTGCTATTTTTATCACAAAAAAATATTACTCATATGTCCAATCCAAATCATCCACGTAATTAGAGATCCTCAAAAATAGACCACTTGGTAAATATTTGGACCCACATAGTCCATTTAAATTTTAAAAGTCTCAAATTTCCTTTAATAAATTTTACCATGTGTTAAAACATTTTTTTAATGCTAAAATGAAAACCCATTTCTCCTAACAAAAAAGCACATGATAAAAATCGGACCCTCTCCAGTTGCATCATCCCCTACGTAACGTCCCCAAAAAAAATTTTACCATGTGTTAAACATTTTTTTTAAAAGTCTCAAATTTCCTTTAATAAATTTTACCATGTGTAAAACATTTTTTTAATGCTAAAATGAAAACCCATTTCTCCTAACAAAAAAGCACATGATAAAAATCGGGCCCTCTCCGGTTGCATCATCGCCTACGTAACGTCCCCAGCGAAACGACCAGTCTCCTTGCCGGCCTTCGTTCGACCGCATCGCCCAAATCATCTCGATTGCATAGCGTTCATACGGCCAAAAGCGATCACTCACGGGTGGACAGGCACAGTTTGGAATTATTTGCCACGTGGATAGTTCTTTCCTATGTGGCTCGTCCTTATGAAGTCATTATCATCCGAGCGGGACAGTGGGTGGGCCCCGAACAGGTGTGTTCGTAGAAGATACGACGATCTTGATTGATTAATACGTGCGTGTATAATTCAGACGTGCACCATGCGATGCACCGGAACTGATCGAGACCGGTTTCGCACTTTGTTTCCTCGGAAGGTCAAAATCATAGAATCAGAAAACGATGGTGGGCCCCACGCGAGGTAGACCTGCCCCACCAACTTAACAGACAGAGAGTGGAAGTGCAAATCGAACCGAAAGAGATGTCCTACCAAAAAAAAAAAAACCGAAAGAGATGGCCCAACCATATAAACATGAATCGTCTAATTTCGGACCGGTGAGTAGCAAAATTTTTGCAAATTATTATTTAACCCACGAATATATTAATTAGGCATTAAAATGAGATTTTAGATCTAAATCTTAATATAATTTCCATCATTTTGTTTGGATAGAGTACTTTAAATTATTTCACGTAGTGCTTCTCAGCATCCTTCGTTTAAACTTTAAAATACTTAAAATCATAAAATTGCAAAATGAAATCCAAAAAAATTCGCAAATCTAAAAACGGATATATAAATCTGTGGAGACCCCCCACAGATTCCTACCTATAAAGGCCTTCCCTTTTGTTTATATCAACTTTTATCTATCAAATAATCCTTATCAAAACATATAACTTAATCATAGCTATCTATAAAACTAGATATTACAACTCACATACACCTACGTATAATATGCACGTGGCACCCATTACTCTTAGATAGAGTTGTAAATCTAACCTGGACTGCCCGAAGCCCGCCCAACCGAACCTGAATAAAAATTCGAAATAAGTATTGAGTTTGGGTTTAGATTTGGACTTAGCTTTATTTCTAGCCCGAAGTTGAGTTGAGATGTGCACACTCTCATACATATATTTAAGTAAATATTTATTATGCATATGCACTATTTTTTTTCTTTCCTTTTACATTTATCTTTGTAGTTATGTAATCAACTATAAAACATAAAATTAGTAACACGTAATAATAGATTTATGAATTTATTCTCAAATAAATAATTTTTATATACACAAAAACATATACGCTAAAATGAATTTGATATTTGGGTGCAAACCGTGCAAACACAAATACAATGAGCATGTGATTGGCTCATTATATTAAAAATAAATTTTTAAGAAATAAATTAATTAAGATATTTTCCAAATTCTAGAGACCAATTAAGAGGTCATTGTACATTAATAGATGATTTCATTTAATGATATTCCAACATTGAATTCATGTCAAAAAAAACAAAAGAAATATTCAAAAATTTACATTTTGTTTGGAACAACCCGAACCCAACCCAAACTCAAGTGATAATGTTTAGGTTGGGTTTGGGTTTAATGAGTTTGAGTTAGGGCAGGCCAATGACGAGTTTGGACTAGTGGATATTTGTAAAACCCCGAATTTTCACATAATGAATAAATAAATAATAAATAAAGGAAATATGAGTTTAAGTCCTAGCTAAAATAAAAAGTGAAGATTTAGAGGGCAAGTAATTCAAATAAGTAGTAAGTTGAAAATAAAGAAGGAACCTTAAGGAAAAGTAGCCTAAAAGGGTAAAAGGGTATTTTGGTAATTTTAATAAAAGGGTAATTAAAAAATAAATCATTAATAATAATTGGGACTAGAAAATAGAATAAAATAATTTATTTAGACAAGTTAGGAATTAAATGAATTAATAAAAGCCCAAATAAGGAAAAAGGGTAATTAAGAGATTTCAAGTCTTAATTTAGAGAAAAAGTAACATAATAAGGTTTTAGGTGATATTAAGGTTTAAATTAATTATTATGCACGAAAATAGGTTGTAAGTAGGAGTTTAGATGATAAGAGAATTGATTAGTATTGTTTTAGTAGAAAAATATAAAGTGGAGAGAAGTAGGAATTAATTAGAAGGAATTAGACTTTAATTAGACCTTGGTTGGGTTAGCCCAAATTAAAAGAGCCTATTAGGGTTGGTTTAGGACTTCTAAAGCCAAGTATAAATAGGAGATTAAGGTGAGACAAGAGAGAATTTTCGTGGGTTTTATAATGAAAGAAAAGAGGGAGAGAAAGGAAGAAGGCTGTTAATGGAGTTGTCCGACCAGTCTCCATCAAATCGAGATCGAGAAAAATCCGTACGGTGGATCGACTTTACATTTGGAGGTTTTAATCTTCACCTGATGGAACTACAATGTGAACGGTGGAGATTTGAATTGGAGAACTCTAGCTCGGTGCGTTTGGGAGCAAAAGTCAAGTCCAGAATTAGAAACTCCAAAGGAAGATGGATTTTAGCGTATAAGGCAAGTAGTAACCATTGAAAACTGGAGGAACTGCATGATTTCGCTTTCTGTGATTAAATATGGTTTGAATGGATTAGCCAGAACTGTATTTACATGGAATCAAAGTGTTTATATTTTAGTGATTGGTATTCTTGAAGGATTTGTTAAAATAATAAAGAAAACTTGGTTTGATCATGCAAATAATTGTAGAATGGTATTTAATTGATGAGAATTAGTCTAGAGGGCTTTAGGTATGTTTTAGAATGTTAGTAGATTAATTTAAACCAATGAAACATATAGCAAAAGTCTAAAAATCCGAACTTTGTAAATCTAGAAATTTCTGTTAAAATTTGCACGAGCGCCTAGGACCGCCTAGCCCTATAGAGGTAGGCGCTCTATGCAGAATTTGTAGATTTTGGTGATTTTGTAATACGAATAAATATCCAATAATTTTTCTAATAAGTGAAGCATACTAGCATCTTTATAAAGACCTAATTAGAGTATAAAAACTTATAAAATTATATTTTGAAAATAACCAAGTAATATGAGGTCCTAAGGATAGGATAGAATATGAAATGGACTAATTTGAAGGTAACAACAATGGGAATGATACCAGCTTGTATTTATGGATTAAAAGCATCTTCTAAACTTGATTTTAGATCTGTAGAGTATGCTGGAAATTGTAAATACAGAAAATTGGAATAAATACTATCTTAGGTAACAATATGAGAACTTGGATTACAATAAAGGGATTAATAGGGAAAACTCTAAGCAAGACTTGAATTACTTCTGGTTTGTACTTTAAATATGAATATTGGTTTCTGGAATTGCATAAACTCTGATTTTTTTCGAAATTATGATCCATGAGTTTTATTTTGAATATAATTGGGAAATTGCATATGTTATTCCTAAAAAGGCTTTATTTGGATTTTCAAAGATTGAATCATGGTTTTCTCTTAGAATTGAATACGTTTGTATGGATTGGTATGTGGTATGATGTTATTCGTTTTTCTTTTACGGTTGGATGATACGGCTTCTGTAGTTGAGTTGATACTAGCTTTTATGGCAGAGATGGGTAATCCTCTGTGTAAAGATGTGTAATCCTTTACAGGTAAAAGTGTGTATGCCTCCTACAGTAGTGTGTCCTCCCATATGTGGTTTTATCGTGGTTTGTGTCAGTGGGCTTAGCTGTATATGGATCCATAGTTTTGGCTGATTAGCTAAGTGTTATTTAGTTTGGGTTGAGTTACTCCTATGTGCGAGCGCGCTTCTCTTACAAGTTAGTTTGCTCTGGGAAGCTCCTATGTCTGGAGGGACACCCCGGTGAGTCGCTGGTGATTCCCTGTACATGTGGATAAGTGATCACCTCCATGTATTGATTCCGGTGTTGCATGCTGGTGGTACATGTCAACTCTGTTGAGTTCGTGCGCAATAAGTCGGTGACTACGGCTCTTGTCTATAGCTGTGCTGGATGGGGCTTGAGTATCGTTAGTAGCACTGCCCCTAAGCCGCACGGTGGTATAGCATTTAGTTTGAGTGTCATCTCAAATATTTATCATCTTTGTGAGTCCTGCAATGGTACGTGTTTTGTCGCTTTTGTTGGTTTTACCCCGTTAACATCCAATTGCTGGTACTTATACATGATTATCTGTTTTATCGCTTTATTTGGAATTGCCATGGATAACTTGAATTTCTCGTCTTATCATTGATTAATCGCATAACTCATGACTATTTGCTTACATTGGACTGTTTCTAATTGCATACACCTGCTACTTACTAAGATGTAAATCTCACTCCGTTTTCCCCGATTTTTCAGGTTGCTTGGAAAGATCGCGAATATGGGGTTTATTTGACGGGTAGAATTATAATTGATAATATTGTTCACACTTTGATTAGACAACCCTATGGTAAACTGAATTGATAATTATGAAATAAAGAATAGTATTATTTCCCACCAGAACTCTGATATAATTAATTAGTTTTTAAAATTATTGTGAATCTTAGTTGTATCTGACCCCAGCTTCGTGGTAACACCTTGAGTTTGGTTGTTGAACCGGACTTGGGTTGTTACAGTAGCGAACCAAGTTCGGATTGGGTGCCGGTTTGCACTGAACCAGGTTCGGGGCGTTACAATATTAAATTGGATTGAACCCGAACTGAACATAATCCGCCGTACTTACAGATCTACTCTTAGAAATCCAAACCCTATACTTAATTTATTAATTATAATTTTCCATACTATGTATTTTCCCATTCGATATGATATTTTACCGTTTAACTTAATGCAATCCTATTCTCTTAATCTTGAAAGAATTTTTGTTTTAAGTTTCACTTCTAAATTTTAAAAAAAAAATTCATGTTAACAGCTTAAATGACTTCCTTACAATATCATGAATTCCTATTTTGTAATATGTAGACAAGCTCCAAATCTCACATCACATTTAAGACCAAGGTGTACAGGAGAGCCCACGACCTTGCCTCTCACCATCTATTTTCTTGTAAATTCTCAGTTACGTTCAATACTCCTCACATTTTTCTCAATTATTTTTTTCCAATATTAACAAATTTAAATTGAAATCTTGAAATTTTAAATAAGAATTCCAAAATATAAATAAGAAGAATAAATAAGAGAACTTCAATGAAGATCACAAGCACAGAATCACTTATACCTTTCTATATTTTAATAATAAACAACTTTGGTCAAATCAGTATCTGAATAGTAGAGGCCCAAAAACATATAGAATGCTACCACATTAAATATGAAAGTAATCTAGCTCAGTTGACAAGATTGTTTTGGTTCTTAACCAGATTCTTTGAATCCTCACACCCATATATAAAAGCTGGTTTCCAAATCATGAATGGTGCACACTAATTCTCCATCATAATCTTACTAAAAAGGTTAATCTACTTTAAATTTAATCAAAGCTGAATGAGCATGTGTTTGAGTATTAGGGAACAGAAATTCTGAATTTGGATCTTTTTATTCTTTTAATAATTCTCTTAGATGTTAGTCTTATAAAGAGCAACTTTTCTTTCCTTGGCTTATCTGTTATTTTGACTAGGTACAGCACATTACCCCAAAAACAAACAATAAAAACATGTAGTGATCAACTGGGGACGTTCATATTAGTTAGTTGAAGTTTCTACTGTTTACAGCAACAATTAAATTAAACCATGTCGCTACTAATCTCTCTCTCTCTCTCTCTCTCTCTCTCTCTCTCTCTCAAAGTTGGAACTGGTTTTCCATCCACTGTTTCTGACTCGGGCCTTTGAATCTATCCACTGTTTCTGAATCAGGCCTTTGAATCTTTGCCAACCCTCTTCTCACTACCTCACAAACCATCATACCAAACATTTACTTTATGAAACAGGAATGCATGTTGACAATCTCCTTGGCGAATCATATTAGCTAATCAAATCCTATTGGATATTCTGCATGATTTTAGCTAGTTCAAGATAATCACCTAGCTGATTTTTCTCCTAATTTTTAGTAGCTATAGCAATTATGATACCTTGATCCTTGCCTTGTTTGAATACATTACCATGTAAATGGATACTCTACTTTAACTATAAATAAAGCAAGCTCCCACAACATTTGTGTGGGTGAGATTTCTCAACAAAAAAAAAAATATTCCACGTGTATGGCCTCCTTAAAAATGAGTTCCCAAAAAAAAAATCTGGCCCACGCGTGAGGGGAGTGTTAAGGAATATATTAAATATATAAAGTTTACCTCTATTATCAACTTGAGCTTTTAGTAGGAACGGTGTTCTACATGGTATCAAAGCCTTAAGCAAACGCCAGGTCCTGGGTTCAAGCCTCCACTCAACCCGTTGAGCAAAAAAAATTCCACGTGTAGGGCTTTGCTAAAAATGGGTCTCCTAAAAAAAAAAAAAAGGCTTTGAGTCCAACCCACATGTGAGGAGGAGTGTTAAAGGAATATATTAAATATATAAAGTTCACTTCAACTATTAGCTTGAGCTTTTAGTAGGAACAATGTTCTACAAATCATACCTATATTTTCCCCACAAAGCTTGTAAACCTAATCTTATGAATGAATGGTCCTTTGCTAGCTTTTCAAAGAAACTAATTTACAAAAAAACCATTATAATTCATGTAATTTTCTTCAATTCTTTCATGGTATTCTTATTGAAGATTTCTCTTGAGATGCTTTACTTTATTTTTTTCCCCTTCTAATCAGTCAATTCTAGTTTTTGCTAAATAATACAAATTATTAAAAAATATACTGAAATTAGAACAACAGTTTCAAAATTTTAATATTTATATTGGGTAGTTATGCAATAGATTATTAAAATAGATTTGAAGCTGTAGGCATAATAAGAAGGAAATGAAACTTGTACCACAAAAGAAAATATCATGCACCACCGTCCTCAACAAAGTCTAGACAAAGAAAAGTGTAGTTGAATTCGGTCCAATACAGCTTGAAAAGTACTGAATTGGCATAATCTAGACAAATTTGTTCCTGTCAGCCATAGCCATCCTATCAAAAGTGAAAAATTCGAAGAATTTGTGATTAGAGACTTTGGATTCAAATCCATGACATGCTCATTATCATGCATTCCACCTTTCAAATCTGTGAAATTTTTTTTTTTCTGTTTTTTTAATTGTTATTTTGCTCCTCCATCTAATAGGTGCCACAACACTGATAGATTACTGGTTGAAGAAAGGCTCCATATGTCCCAAAAGTCAGAATCCAAGTCAAGGATTGGGGCCCTTGGACTTTACCCAGCCAACCAATAATTTCCAGATTTAAAAAATCTTGTCAAATCATTTACCAAAATGGCAACTCAGATTATTCTTTCTTCCTCTACAAAGGTTCATGGTTTCTTTGTCTACCGACTCTACCCCATTTGGTTGTACTGTTAGAGCATCTTTGGTTGGAGGTGACTGTCCACACATATTTCTATGAAGGGATGTCATTAAATCATCCCTTCAGAGAATTAGATATGTAACACTACAGAGCCATGCTCATGCTTTACATAGCAAAAAAGATTCTAAAACACAAACTTGCCTCATTGATGTACTAAAAGTCTTCGAGAAGATTAATTAACATAAATGGCAACATATATATCTGGGTGCGGCAATGTCTGCTACAGGATTAAGAGTCACCTTTCAAATGGTGTTCAAAATTTTCTACCAAACGGGTATGAAGTTAGATGTCTAAATCAAGTTGAGATCATTTTATATTTACTGGGTATACACTATAATAATGTGGGGTCGAGGATAAGAATCTCATTCAGTCTTTCTCCTGTTCATTCAACTCCAAGGGGAATGAATCTGGAGATTTTTATGGTTCTTTTACGGCACTAACATAATTTCGGTAACTACTAGTGGTCAAGAAGGAAAGTATAGTCTCATCAGGTTACACTGTGATGCAGATATTTTGTAATGCTTTAGTCATTAAAGGTAAGTCAAGAAGGTTCTTGTGCACCAAATTCCTGGAGTAATTATGCTTCAGTGATTCAAAATGTACCATGTACATTTGACAGAATCGATCCAATCTGATATCACCATCTTCACCGTCATAATCCTAACCAAGAACTTTGATTAGGTGTCTATCAACCCTAGTCCAGGTTACACGCATAAATATAGGCGAAAACTAATTTCTAAAAGCATGAATTCCTTGGGAGGTAGTTAGAGAAATATTCCGGGTTTCAAAGTTAAAAAGTGGCAGGAGGGATGTGTCACTGTGTTGTCTTTACAGTACTCATCATATCAAAGTATCAAACAAGGCCCTAACTAGGGCAATCAACAATATATTTTTTGGTAAAAAACTTGAATTAGTCAGTAAGCTAAGATCAATATTGGTTAGGAACCACAGAAACCTTATGGGCTTTTAAATTCATAAGATGTCCCTATTTCCTTACTAGGGTGCCTAAGGTAAGGGCAGGAGGATTTGTAATTGTGGACAGGCACAATAGTGTCTAAGAACATTTGCAGATCTGGGGCTGACAATGTTAGGCAGGATGGCATAAGGTGTTCTAAATATGTAAATATATGATAGCAAAATGACTTGAGGTGCTATATATCAACCCATGTGAGGCACCAGTACAAGAGAATATGAAAGGCTTGTTGGGGGGTCCCTGCACCATGTTACCATCATGTGACTCAAACTGGTACATGTTTGTAACCCTATCTGTCAGTAAAAAGGGTGGGAATATTTCAAAACTTTGCTGGACTTTCGATGGGCTGTGAGCTAAGAAGCAAAAATTAAGAGCTCCTGGCGACTACTGGGTTCATGCACTGACATCTCATGAAGTATCTCTCGAATCAGATGAGTTTAATTGAAACCAACCCAATCTGACAAAGTGTGGACTTGTATAGGTTGGACTAGAGCTAAAGGCCTCAAATGAATTTGCCCGGTAAGAAGAATCTGTGAATTAGCTACATCATCTTATATGTTGTGGGGACTATGTTTGCAGGTAACACTCATATATATCACTATGTAGGGGTTCTTTATGATTGTCTATCAGTGGACAATGTTTGCACGTAACACACAGCTTATGATTAATGATTTGTGTTTTACAGATTGAGATTAGAAAAGATTGTAACCAATCCAAGATCTATCCGATAAACTGAAATGGGGAAAGCAGAAATGAATGTAATTACATAATAGTATGCTAAATGCATGGTGATGATATGACCTGCCAAATGGATTTAAGAAAAATTAATTAGTGCATCAGTCTCTAAAACTATGAAGGGTGCAAGAGCTCTGAAGGTTGGTCCCTCTGTCAAATGTTTTTGGGTAGACTAGTAAGGTCTTCTAAGTTACCAGCTCAGCTTGCTCATTGTGTCTTCAAAGTACAGAATCTCGTGATCATCTATTCTTTGATTGTGCATTCAATAAACAAGTTTGGTCCACAACACTCCTGAAAATCAATCACCTCAGATCCCCACTGAATTGGCATCAAGAGGTCTCATGGCTTCTCAATGTAGGGACTGGAAATGGCAGCCAAGCCTCCATCACCAAGCTGTCCTTTGTGTCAGTAGTCTACAACATTTGGCGTGAAAGGAATAGAAGAATTTTCAAAGGCAAGCAATCATCTCCAGCAGAAATTGCATCTAGCTCCCAATCTGATGTATGGCTATCTATTGATAACATCTAGTTTTTTTGTCTCTTTTCTTGGCCGCAGTAGCAGCCGTCTAGCTATGTCCACGTCCACCTTCATGCTCATATCAGCATGATATGAGCATGACTTCCCCTCTTCTCCCACCTTCCCCTTTGTAATTATTTTTATCTATATACATCTTACCTTTTCCAAAAAAAAAAGGTCTTCTAAGTTAATTGGATTTCAGATTCTAGTGCAATCAAGCCCTACAATCAAACTTTGCCAAGAAACAATGATCAGTATCACAATTAACCTTTGCAAGTTATGAAAGAAAACAAGAAAAAATGAGTTGGCTTTTGAGATAATTGTAGAACACGGTTCCTACTAAAAGCTCAAGTTGATAGTAGGGGCAAACTTTTATATGTTTAATATATTCCTTAACACTCCCCCTCGCCTATGGGCCGGACTCAAACCCAATATAGGGAGGCCCTAAACGTGAAATATTTTTTCTCAACGGGTGGAGTGGAGGTTTGAACCCAGAACCTGGCATTGGCCTAAGGCTCTGATACCATGTAGAACACCGTTCCTACTAAAAGCTCGATCAAGCTGATAGTAAGGGGTGGTGAACTTTTATATTTTTAATATATTCCTTAACAATAATGAGGGATCAATCTATCAAAGCTATGACTAAGAAACTGAATTTCTATAATCTAGTTGATCTCAGTTCCAACTCTTTATATAAATATATAGATATAAATTCAAATTTCCTTAATTAGATTAAATGATGACGAACAAAAACCAGGTCGCATGAAAATCAGTTACCTAGTTAGCCTTTATATTTATATTCTTCACAAATCAATTCAATGATTCAAGCATCACAAACGAATTCATAACTTCAGGCAACATCAGAAAGAGAGGAAGCAGAACGCACCCAACATATCTCAGACATTAGGCTTTCAGTATTTAGTTCACATGGACAATTGTCCAAGATGCCGATTAGTTGTAGGCTATGGAATGTATATCAGGTTTCAAAGAAGTATAACACAGCAAGGCATTCAAGAGAAAAGGCAGACATTTCTATTTCATCTTTGTATCCACACCATGAAGCAAGGGAAATCAAACTTAAAATTCATTAGTAGAATCCCAAAAAGAATATTTGGCATCACTTTACACTTTCATCCACAACAGTTTAAATGCTCTCATAATTTAGGGCACAGCAATATACCATCCATATCAATTCATTTTTGAAAGAAAATTGAATCCAAGAATAGAAAAACAGCAAAAGTGTCATTGGCCAGTCAGCATATGTAAGTCTCTCTCAAACAACCCCTTCCACATTTCTTAATCAGCAAAAGACTGATGCAAATCAAACAAGATAACTGCTACACTAACTGTACCATATATAAATTTCATCACAATTTGGTGCATTATATGGCATGATGCATGAATATGTAAGCTTGTCACCAAGAGTCGCCACATTAAAAAGCAAGATAGTGCCTCATTATGTTTTATTTAGGCCATTGGCACCTCAGTTAGTTGGCACGGAAGAAAACCTAATCCAATAACCACTTGTGTCTATCAATGAGAAAATTCCATGCACACCCGAAACTGCATGCATGACTCTAACACTGACATAAAATATATAATTCAAGCACAAAAAGGTTAAAAGCTTAAAGATACTGAAGAAAGAAGACAATTCTTGTATTGAATAAGAATTCCAAATTCAAGTTGATCAATCTAGACAGTTTTATCTTGGCACACACCATATAGAACTTTTCTATTAAACCAAATGCTTGTCATTAGAAATCATTACATTGGCCCATATGCGAGCTGAAAAACACATAAAATGCCATAGAAAAGCAAATGAACTTTGGTTTACACAAACCTAAGTAGGTTAAAATGTCAGATATATGTTTAGGGGAAGAATATAACTACCTCAGAAAGCTGTTACAAAGAAATGAAAACCATCCTTCTTCCTTTCTTCTGTGAAGTTGCAATCAAGAACATTTCTTCCTTCCCAGGCCCTTGATATATCCTAAGAAGAATTGCCATAGAAATATGTATTTATATAACTACTGATTTGCCATTTTCATGCTTTCACAGCTTACCTTTAATCTAATTATATCAAAATTACCATTGCTGATAAAAGAACACTCAGCTGTACAACAAAAATAATAGCAATATATATGTTTTTAGGAATATGCATGGATGCATTAGGGATCATGACCAAGTCGAAGCTCCAAATCAAGTTCACCTTCTTTGCCATCTTGTCCCCTATCTTCTTCAACATTCTCAGTTCGTGGTGGGCCAATTTGCAAGCTCAAATTTGTGCGCCAGTCATCGTTAAACAGACTCAAAGGCTGTGGCTTTCGATTGCGTTGCTCTTCTGCGTGGTACCCATGTGGGTATATCGTACTAGATGTGGATACTGGAACATACGTTTGATACATCCTTTGTACTTCAGGTGATGCCCAAAAATTTGTCTGATAGCTTGTTGTTGGGGGGAAGAACCCCGGATTCAAATACCCCTCTTCATGCCTATTCGAAACAGAAGCAACAGTGGGCTGCCTTATCTTTGCTCTATCCTTCCTATGGATGTTCATGTGCCCACCCAAGGCCTGTGCATTGGTGAAACCCTGCTTACAGTACACACACTTGTATGATCGACTGCCGCCTGTATCATCGGTGCCTTCCTCGGACTGATCACTTTCTTCACTTAGGGTCTTAGAATCATCATGTCGACCGGATTCCATCTAAAGCAGTAGAACTTCAAAATATCTAGGCCAAGGAAATTGAAATTATAATAAGAGGTGAAGGGAGAAGAAAGGGTGCAGAAGAGAGGAAAGGGTTTTATAGCAAAAGGAAGAGATGTGAAGGTCGTGAGCTAAGAGACAAGTTAATTTATAGAAAAGAGAAGAGGTCTGAATTTTGAGAGCTAAGAGACAAATTAAAGACTTTGGCTTTGCCATTGTGTCTTCAGTGAAGGTTTGTTGAGGAAGTCACCGTTTGGACGTTTCCTTGGAAGAGTTATTCTTATCAGCCGGCTGTACTCTAGTTAATCCATCCTTCATACTTATTTATCTATTCTCTTACTTTGCTTTGTCTCCTATTAGTGCTCATGTTGCTTTCATCCAGGTTTTCATAACGCGGTTCTTATTTTGGCACATATATATTTTGTGCGTGTATGTGTGTACGTTCTCTCTCTCTCTCTTCATCTCTCTATGTGTATGTGTGTGTAAATATATTTTCTTACATCTATATATATCTATATTATATGGAATGGTCTAAGATACCAACCAACCTTTCCACAATACCTAAATTTAATTTGTCAAAGAGCCAACTGCTAAAAGCAAATAAAACATAGAAAAAAGTTACTTATTAATCATGAATTACATTAAAAAAAAAGTGTGTTTCTCAGTCTCAAAGGAATGATGGAACAGTCCTAGATGAGATAAATCAGTTAGAAATTCCTGTGTAAACAACAGAAGTGCTTTTTACACCATCGCTAATGTTAATTATGGCAACATCTCATCCTCATCAAATCAACATCATGGTATTATCACTGTATCATCATCCTATACTTTGTCCATCAAATAATGAAACGGCCGGGAAAAAAATCCCGAAGTGGTACTCAATCAGAACTGCTAAAATAGTGAGATATGAAGAGCTGTATAGGAGTAGCTAGACTAGTTTGATCTGTTTCAGGCTTTCAGCTCCTTCACTTATGCAGTTGATCTCATAGGCATGCAAGATAAGTGTGAAGGAACCTGGTAAAAGTTATCTTCAAGGAGATGCTTTCTCTTGGGGGTGTTGGGCTGAAGTCCAGCATCCTGCTATGGTATATGGAAATGTGACGCCAAACAGAATAGAGATTATTCTGTAGGCTAGTTCGAACAGATGATAAACAGGGAAGAACACAAGCAGCTTGCCCAAAACACAAAGAAAAACGTCTCTGAGGTTCAATTCAATATCAATTAATCAACTCCCCTAAAATCAGTCCACAAGCCGGACTTTATAGCCAAAAATCGTCTATACTGGAAAGTTACTAAAAACGGCAAAATCCCTTAAGGCATGCCTAAATAAAATATAGAATAAAATAAGCAACCTATGAAAAATCTAGCCCAAATCGGGTTTAAAATCACTGCCTAATTGACAAACGAAGTATTACCAAAAATAGCAACAAATAACTAAGAATAGCGATTCGGAGGGGAAAACAGCGGAATTTGAGGTCGAGAAAGGTTCACATCGACTTCAGTCATGTAGCATGGCATGCACGCCGAAGATATCTTTCCGAATTAGGGTCATATGTGCGATTCTAATAACCGTAGCCAAAGTTATGGCTAAAATACTAAAACGCACTCAAAACTGTCCCAATTAGAAAGATACCATGATCACTTCCTGCCTTTGCGATGATCTGCCAACTCATGGTATTCCAGCGCCATCAATGTGCAATCTGATAGCTCAGCATCCTCTGTATCGGATCCCCCTGCATCAGTCGCCCTAGGTTGGAAAGAACTCGTCCTCGAGTTCAGAGTAATGTCATCCGAATCCACAAAACAAGGACTTAGGTGCTTCACATTGAAGACATCAGAAGTCTTCAAGTGACTGGGAAGGCGCAACCTGTAAGCATTATCATGGATTATCTACAGTACCTCACAAGGTCCAATCTTCCGGTCCTTAAGCTTATTATACTCACCAACAGGAAAAAGGTCACGAGTTAATACTGCCCAAACAAAATCACCAACATCAAAAAGTACCTGACGACGATGACTATCAGCCCGAGTCTTGTACTTGGTATTGTTCTCCTGAATGGCCAGTTTCACTTGCTCATGAATACCCCGAAGATGCGCTGCCATCTCATCTGCTTTAGGACTGAAACGTCCTACTCGTGGAATAGGGGCTAAGTCCAGCACCCCAGATGGGTTCTGACCATAGACAATCTCAAATGGGCTTAAGCCTGTGGTTCTATTTTTCGACCTGTTATAGGCAAATTCTGCCTGAGGTAATGCCAAATCCCACTGCTTCGGCTTAGTTCCTGCCAAACACCTCAGAAGGTTGCCCAAACTCCGGTTCACTACTTCTGTCTGACCATCCGTCTAGGGGTGGTATGCACTGCTAAAATTCAACCATGTTCCCAGTTTCTCCCACAAGCTCTTCCAGAATTGATTGATGAACTTGGTGTCTCGATCTGATGTGATGGATCGAGGAACACTATGCAGGCGCACAATATCCTTGAAGTAGATATGGACAATCCGGGCAGCATCCATAGTCTTCCTGTAGGCTACAAAATGGGCCATCTTGGAAAATCTATCAACCACAACAAAGATAGAATCCGAGGCTCGTTGGGTGCGGGGTAAGCCTAACACAAAGTCCATGCTGACATCGAACCAAGGGGCTTCAGGAACAAGCAAGGGGGTGTACAAACCCACGTTGGTGAGAACTCCCTTAGATCGTTGGCACACATAACAACGATCCACAAAATGAGCCACATCACTACTCACTTTGAGCCAATAAAAATCTGAGGAAATAAGGGCCAATGTCTTATCTCTGCCAAAGTGACCCTCATTGTGAAGTTCACTTATAATCTGCTGCCTCAGGGAACAATTTGGAATACACAACTGTAATCCACGAAACAGATATCCATTATGCAAAATAAAATCATGGCGGAGACCATTAGTTACCTCCTGAATTATCTTTCCAAAAGAGTGATCTGCTGCATACATATCTGTAAAAACCTCAAAGCCTGTAACTCTGTTACTCATGGTAGTGAGAAGTACGGTCCGACGACTCAAGGCATCAGCAACGCGGTTCAGACTTCCTGATTGGTGTCTCAGCATGAAGGTGAACTCCTGCAAGTATGCCACCCACTTGGCATGCCGTCTACTCAGCTTGGGTTGCCCATTGATGTACTTCAGTGCCTCATGGTCAGTAAACAGGATGAACTCCTTCTGTACCAAGTAGTAACGCCAATGCTTCAAGGACTGAATTAAGGCATAGAACTCCAGATCGTAGGTGGAATAGTTTTTCTTTGAACCTGAGAGCTTCTCACTGAAAAAGGCAACCGGACGTCTTGTCTGACTCAAAACACCACCAATGCCAACGCCAGATGCATCACAGTTTACCTCAAACATCTTGTCAAAGTCTGGAAGTGCCAAAACCGGTGCTTCGGTCATCTTCTGCTTGACCAACTGAAAGCTGGTTTCTACCTCCTCTGACCACTTGAAGTCTCGTCCCTTGAGGCACTCTGTGATAGGAGCAATCAGAGCACTAAAATCTCTGATGAACCGTCTGTAGAAGGATGCCAAGCCATGAAAGCTTCTAACATCATGTAAGGTCTTCGGTCTGGGCCACTCTATAATGGCATCTATCTTGGACTGATCTGCATGAACACCATCAGTAGACACCACAAAACCAAGAAAAGTGACAGACCTGGTGAAAAAAGAACATTTCTTGGAATTGACAAATAGGCGTTCCGTTTTCAGTATCTCAAACACAGCACGAAGATGATCAAAGTGTGAGGCCCATGTCTGACTATAAATGAGGATATCGTCAAAGTAAACCACAACGAACTTCCCCATAAAAGGCCGCAAAATCTGGTGCATGAATCTCATGAAGGTGCTGAGTGTATTGGATAGCCCAAACGGCATGACCATCCACTCATACAACCCATGTTGCGTCTTAAACGCTGTCTTCCATTCATCCCCTGGCCTTATTCTGATCTGGTGGTAACCGCTCTTAAGGTCAATTTTTGAAAAGACCTTAGACCCGGACAGCTGATCCAGCATGTCATCCAGGCGAGGAATCGGAAACCGGTACTTCACAGTAATTCTGTTGATGGCTCGACTGTCCACACACATGCGCCAAGAGCCATCCTTCTTTGGTACAAGTAAAGCAGGAACTGCACATGGGCTCATACTCTCACGAATGTAGCCCCTTTCCAACAGCTCCTCCACCTGTCGTTGCAATTCTTCAGCTTCCTTGGGACTGAGGCGGTATGCTGGTCGATTAGGCAAACTTGACCCCAACGCTCTAAACCAATAACTTCATTTATTAGTTTAGTGGTAAGTGTTTGATCCTAACACTTTCATAGGGCTTACAGAAATTGTTCTTTAATACAATTTTCTCCTTGTTCACTTCATCTGTAAGTACTTATCAGTGGTGGGTAATTGTAAGATAACTAATGGGTTATCAAAGCCAGGTCCAGGGAGAATAGGTCAAAGTTATGATAAGTTTCCATCTCATATAAACCATGAAAAGGCTGCAGCTTATCGGCTGGCTCCAATCTAGAGACTAAACCCACTAGTGACAGGATTTGTGAGCTGTTCCTGCAGGCCTCAAGGTAATTTAATTAGGAATTGGTTACTGGGTCCTTCCCTCTTTGTTCATGTTCTAACATAGCAACATTCCTCAATTATATTAAAGCTCTTCCGGCATTTTCACAGATGAAAATTTTGGAGCTTTGTCATAAGCGCGCAGTTTTTACAGAATTTAAAATTGTCTCATCCTGGCTACATTTGGATAGAGAGAGAGAGGAGACAAAACAAAGTTGCATAGTAGTTCAAAAGAGAATGAGTAGGTTTAAGGGATGATTTGCCTTGGGTTGCGTAATACTAATTGTCTGGAATGATAATTTGGACGGAGGAAATTTTGCTTTGACCAGGTCTGGCCACATGGTGACAGATAATAGGAGAGAGATGGGCCTAATTTCAGGACAAGAGGAAAGGATAGCAATGACACCAACGCGACTGCTGCAACCACTGCTCCCTTCATACTTACTCATTCGTCTTCACTTTGTGCTAATACATTAATATATATATATATATATATCTACTGTCATACATACAATGAATACCATACGGTCATACATACAATGAATGCATATGGGTTGATCTTGTGTTAGGCCAATTTTTTTGCAAAAGTTTGGTGTTGTATATATATATATATGTATGTATGTATATGCTTTGTAGTCAATCAATAATTGGATACGGGTTTTACGTACGAGATGACATCATCTGCTATGTTTACCTAAATTGCCTCTTGCTTTGGCCATGAGATGCTATCATATGGAGCATCTAACAATCAATGTTCTTTATTTTTATAAATGTTTCAAGTGAAACCCACATGAAAAAACACTGACCCTGAGATGCTCCACATGGTAACATCTCACAGTCAAAGCAGGGGACAATTCAGGTAAACATTATAGAAGATTTCAACCCGAGTTTTATAATACACTCAACATCGACTCCATTGATCGGTCAAAAGGAGCCCAAGGATCCCAGAAATAGGCATCTTTGCCAAACCACCTAAATCATTTCTTTTTGTTTACTTTGGCTTTTCTATTTGTTTTGCTCGTTCTTTTTCCAACATCTGTTTGTCAAAGACTAAAGATATTGGCTGAGCCATTTGATTCCAAGTGACCCATACTTCTAATCTTGACCCCTAACATGAGGCCCAAGCCCACTCCACTATATTTTGGGAGCCTGTCCAGGCCTAAGTGGTCTCCAAACAGCTGCTTTGTTTTCTTCCCTTTTGAACCGAGCACAAGGACTACTAGATTGGAGCAATGGAAGAAGTACTCCTGTGACTTGTGCTGGTTGGGAAGAGAAGAACTCAATTCTCTGCTTTGCTTTGCAGTGACCAAGATATCAATTCCTTCCCTTTACAAGGACAACCAAATGACCCCCTTGAAACACAGACAAGGAAAGGGCACTTTGAAGTAGACTCCATTGACAGAATCATCAATTAATTTAAAGAAGTTGCTTTGTTATAAGTTTCTGTATGAGACAAATAATTTATGCAGATAAGGGTACTGTGGTTCATGAACAGACACTGATAGTTGTTTTCAGAAGAAAAAAAAAACAGAAAATATATGTATATATATTTGTGTGTGTGTGCATGTATAAGGCTCAATGGCTCAAAGCTATTTCGGTTAAAGGTAAAAAACACTACTGGTTATGGTAGCATCTTTGATTAAAAAGAATTGCTTTTCCCAGGAAAGTTCTCTTTCCTGATTAACCACACAAGCACCCCTGAAACAGGGCCTTGGTTATTACAGCATTCATTCTCCCCTGCTCTCTGCACCATTTCATGATTTCAATCTCACCCAGTCATCTTTAAGTACAGAAATTAGACATCATTGTTCGGCTAAATGCACACTATCTAAAACAAAACTCCTAAATCGGTAACAAATGCAAAGACCTACAAGAAGCTGACATAATGGTTGAAGAAGCTGGTGTGCCACTATCATCCTTATACATTGATTACAATTTGAATCAGCCACCTATTCAGATGTGGGGTATTTTAAGGCATCCCTATCTAACTTGTACAACAAGTGAAGCAAGCAGTATCTACAGAGGTCATGTAACTCTCCAACATAGTGCAATGAGTTTTGCATCCATCGCCCCATCTAGAACCTATCTTACAGGAAATCTCAGAAATTCAAAACTTAAGACCAGTCTAATCTTGAAGCTGTATGTCATCCTCATGGCCTGTTTTTCCTGTAAATGCCAGAAATTAATCAAATACAAGCTAGAAGATGACAAGTGCAATAACACTTTGCCAACCCAAAACTCTCTAGTTAAGAGCGGTGCACATACCTGTCATATCTATATTGACATTTCCTCCGGCATCCAGGCCACCCCTCCAATCAGTTGGTAGTGAAGGCACTAAATGAGTTGTCCAACTTTTCAACACGACATTACTTCCACAAATATTCTGTTGACCTTCATTTCCGCTGACTGGCATTGTTCCAGGGAAGTCAGGTGTTGGTATTGATGACACAGCCACTGGAATGGGTAAACCACTTGCAGAAGCATCAGATTTTGGGCCAGTGGTGAGATCCTTCTTTGTTTCCAACGCAAAGGAACCAACTAGTACCTGAAACAACACGACTATGAGCATTTTACAGAGAAAAACTCAAGTGACTGATGGCCTTCTAAATGAAAGTACCTTTACAGGACCTGCAGCTGTCAAGAAGCCTCCTACGGCACCTCCAATAATGTGGCCATCTGAACCAGACAGGCATACACTGAGCCCACCACGTATCCCTGCAAGCTCTGCTGGTTGGAAAGATCCAGACAGTGAAAGAATCTCAAAACGACCCTGAGATTAGAGATTGCACTAGTGATTCTTTGGGTGCAGATCAAACACATATTGACAAAAAAGAATTGGAGAGTATGAAATGCATTGATACTTGCAGTATGAAGGATCTCACCAGCTCAAGGTAGTAAGTTTTTAAATGACATGCTAGCACATGCATTTGGATCATATTCTGGCATTCTAAAATATTTTAGAACTTTAAATCACATTGAATGTAAAGGATATGAAAACTTCCAACAAATTTTGTTGGTTTTGACTATGGAAAGTTTAGATGGAAATAGAACCAATAAAAAATTATCAAACAATTTAAACCTCAAATAAAAAAAAAACCAGTAAATATCTTTAATATTGCAGTTGTACCATATAAATAACAGATAGTTCAGCAAATCCAAGCGTAAATTTAGCTAATAAAAAATGAGAAGTGCAACTTGGAATTTTGAAGGTATTGTCCCCAAAAACACCTGGCAGGGGAAAAGCATTAATGGCAAATAATAGAAGGAAAGGTTAAAAAGGGAATGCACTTGAGACATTTAATGGCAAGAAAATATACAAGATTACAATCTAACCAAGGTCGCAGCAATTGAAAAAAAATGATGCAATGTGATTTGCAAAATAAACCCTGGCACAGAGAAAAGGTATTGTCAGGGAATAAACAAACAGTTCTTAAGAACTAAAATATTACACCTGAAAGTCTCCCTTGCAAAAGAAACTATGCTCACTAACTAGAATAGAAATCAACAGTTTATGATTTTTGATAGAACGGGATGGAGAGACAAGATTCATGGCGCTGAACACACTTTGGTGGGAACTAGCTTTTGATGATGATGATAAGTCATACATAGTTTCAACTCATTGAGGACCATTTAATTCTTGACCAGCAGCCTTCTCAGATTCTCAGTCAAGTAAATCAAGCACGAGGGCAATGCTTTACACCTACAACGATCTCCAACTTGGATATTAAATTGATCAGAGATCTTTAAACTACTTCAAAGCAAGGCAACCAGAGCAACGCAATAAAAGACAATGTTGATCTTATCCACCATTTTAATATTCCAAGATATGGACAATCATTTCTTTCCAAGGGCACTAGACACCACAATGAGAAGACAGATGATTATATCAGCTAGGGCCAAATTGGCCACCCAAAAAAAAATGAATTAAATTACCAACCACCAACTCTTCATCCCTGTTTCAGAGATAAAAGCATAATGCTTTCTCTCACCAGCACTTGAGGTAGAAATTTCGTAAGTCCATCTAAAAACTCAGGGGTAAGACTGTGTACATCAGACCTTCACCAGACCCCTTTAAGTGCTTCCCCATGGCATTCACATATTTTCTTTTCTTTTCTTTTTTTCTTTTCATACAGGGCCTGTAAATTATGACAAAACATTCCAGCAAAACAAATTTCTACCTCATTGTGGCCCCTATTTGAATAAGAGAAGCAGACATTAGAAAAATGCAGCATTCTTTTAAGGCAATTAAAAAATCACATTTCAACCAAGACTATGGTAGTATTTAGATGGACTTACGAAAAGTTGCTATTTTAGAAATATCTGGAATTCTAACAAAGAACTCTCTGAGTTTTTTTCTTTTGCTTTCAAAAGCAAAGTTTTTTGCTCTTGAAAGAAGCAACCTCCCTTTTTTTTTTTTTTTTGCTTTTGAAGAGTAACATAAAAAAAAAAGGTGCTAAATAAACTGGCTTTATAAAAAAGTTATTTTCTTGCTTTAAAAAGAAAAAAAATTGCTTTCAAAAGGTCCTATGAAATACCATCTACATTAATCATTTCCATTTCTACAGTTCTTATGTGAGCATAAATGAATTGAACCATGATATCCACAAATTATACTTCTCCTTGCCAAATCTACACAACTGCAATTAAGGAACTAAGACATAACTTCCTCAAGTTTGTTTTCAGTCTGAAAACAATGGAATTTCACATCTGCAGGACCAGAGAAAATTTTGTCTATTATTCACAGCATTCCGCATTCCACCTCTTTCAAACTCAAAAACAAAATCAAACAGCCATAAAATCTAAAGAAATCAAGCACATGTGATGCACCAAAGTCCTACATAAGAACTTTGAAAGTAAACAGGACAAGATGTTACCAGCAATCATACTTAAAAGGGAGTGAGGGAGAGAGGAAAGAAAGAGAGAGGATGTAAAAAGTGTTGACCGTGTGTGTGGGGTGCGGGGCAAAAACATGGAAGCCATGACATAAAGTTAAAATATGACAAAAGACGTGGTGATAATTTAAACCATCAGGTAATATATTTTTACTATATTGCTTGAATAATGCTGCCAGAAGTAGATTAAAAAAATAGGCATTTAACATTTTTAATTGATTGATAAATACATAAACATGGCTCGAACATTTAACAGAACAGGAGGAAACTTCATGAACGATTTGAAAGACTTTATACCTTGTAGGTAACTAGGTGTTCCAAAACAGATGGCTGATTGATAGATGCTTTGGAGATTGAGCCAGAAGCAGTTATAATGCACACTTCACATTTGTGCTGTAGCATGAACAACATGATCTTCTGTGCCACATCCTGTTAATGAACCCATATCGGTGAGAAGCTTGACAAGTAAAAAGTTAAATAAATAATTTCTTGCCCATTCAACGTTTGAATTATAGAAAATAAAGATTTCATACTAATATAAGAATCAAGGAACATGTAAAACAGAGAAAACTGCTGAGATTATGATAATGCACATTAATATACAAAAAAAAGAAAGATGCTACTAGAACATAAAAAAAAAAAAAAAGAGCCCATTCTGTATTCTAAACAAAGGAAATTTATCGCTGTCTTTTAGTTCATTAATCATACCCTTTATAAGAGAAAGAGGGATTTAGAAGTTCTGAATTTTCCTCTCCAGAATGCTTAGACTGAAATCTTTGATTCTTCGTAATCAAGGTATAAAAGGAATAGTTTCTTTTCAAAATGTTATGTGCCCCAATGCATCACATATGGCCATTTTATCATCTTTGGAAGTGAAATATTGGTTTTACATTCCAGTCAAAATAACTAACCTATTTTATTTTCTCCTTGTCAGGACTCCGTTGTTTATTTGTCGTCCTTATTAGGGGCAAAAATAAAAAAAGGAACCTTCTTTGCACATATCTATTTCAACAGAGAGAATTTATATCAGATATATAAATTTTCAAGATGGATCCAACTTAATTTAAATTTGTGAACTACAGCCACTTAATATCCAACTGTCTATTTTTTGTGAAAATAGAAGCCAAGTAAAAGCTTTATATGTAGTGCAGGCCAAAGTGTATTGTATACAAAGAATTATATATTATTTTGGAAGGTAAAATTTGTTAAGGTTTCTTAGACATCATTGAATGTTTTTTTCTTAATCCCAACAAAGTCTTTAACATGCACATGATACAACAGTTTCAATCCCAAGATTCAAATCCAACATTATCTTTTTAGTATCCAACTCAATCTCAAAATCACTGGAGTTTGAATGCCTGAAGTGAGACACTAAGTAATCCAGTTACAAAATTTGTGACCTGGTTCTGTCACTAATCTTTAACCTCTCTCTTAATCTTTCCCATAATTTAACATCTCACTTCTGTTTTAGATTTTGCAGCAACCTTATATCCCTCTATATTTCATTCCAGTACTTCGTATTCCCATTGATTCTTGACAGCTAGAAGCACATATTCACCAACCTCAAATACTTTTTAAATCCCTGCGGCTGTTTGGAATTACTTTTTTCTATGGTAAAGTTCTCTGAATAAGGATTTGTCAACAAGCAGTGTACATGAAGGCCCATTCAAATATATATATATATATAGGCTTATTAGGAATAAAAACATAGTTTGATCATTTGAGTTCAATTGAAAGAATATAATATGAATATGGGTTTATTCATAACTTTCTTCATAAGTTAAAAGCAGAAGCTTCTTTTTTGGAAGTATGATAAGCAGCATGCAGTGTTGCCAAATGCCATATTTTCTCAAGTTCTTTTCTAAGCCAAAAGCAACCAAAAAGAAAAATAAAAAGGAAAAAGGAACTAGAATTTAGCCGGTATCTCTTCATTTGATTCCCACAATCAAAAACTTTTATTCAAAGAAAAGGATTGCATTCCAATGCTCTACAACATCAAATGTGGAGAAAACCTAATCTGGATCACAGCCCTAATGGTCTATAGAAAAGTACTCTGCTCATGCCACACAAATATGGAAAGTAACTCAACAACCACGTAAGCTTCTTGTTAGAACAAGAACACTCAGTCTCAAATGTATCAACTTGTAAGCTTAAAGGAAAAGCTGGACAATTGTTACTTTGGTTCTATTCGAAATTTTTGTCTGTATAACTTGCCCATTGCCACCTAGGGCTCTCCATTCTCTATACGTAAACCTAATGGTAATTTTTTATCTGAGTGTTCTACAGTCACCTGTAATCATGCATCAACAAGGTTTATATAGGATGTGACCTTTTAAACCTCAATAAAATAAAAAGCTATCACAAATTATCTGCATGAAGAATTACAGTTCCAATCTACTAAGTTTTTTCCCTAACATAATAGAAGTCTATAATCCATTGCTCTTAACAACACTTAGAAGAAAGAAAACCTAATAAATATAAAAATAAAAACAAAAAAGAGGAAGAAGACAAGAAGGCAGGTCCTTGGTGCATCGGGGGAGAGTTTAATGTTATTAGATTCCTAGCTCAGAAGTCTTGAAAAAGTAAAATGAATTCGTAAAAAAAATGCAGGAACAAAATAGAAAGCTCAATAATGCATGGGACATACACTATGGAAGCAACTAGAATCAAAATGACTTCACACCATTATCGTTAACCAGTATGACAGTTGATTTTATTTAGAAAGAATCTATAGTAAGGGAAAGGAAAACAAATTTTCCATTGAAATTTATTTGTTTGGTTCATGGGAAAAATGTAGGCCTAAAAGAAAGTATTCCAAAGAACTCTAATTTTCTATTGAAAAACTCTCAAAGTTTTCCTCTCAAAATGAAAGGAAAGCAATGGGAAGAAAGGTAAGTGCATTTTTTACTTCCCTATCCCTTGATTTCCACCTGAGCAAACACAGCCTAACAATCTTGGGAACTAAAGCACACATCAAATGTCAAGATTTCAATTGCACCAAATACTAAAAACCATCAAAGTAGAAGCAAATGCAAAATGCATTTACATTTCAGCCGAAAACTATAAATACATCACAGACAAGGAAAATGGAAAAAAAAAAAAAAGGGATGCAAGGGTGTGGGCTTGTGCATCTGCATATATATATATATCAGAGATACCAGCTTGTATCAAGATCAAAAGCTTCAAAGACTCCCAGGGGGTACATACTTCTCCAGCAGCTACAGTAATGACATGCAGGATGAGAACTTGCCCTGCATTTGCTGCATCAAACAGATAAAGTATAAAGATAACAAAAATTCAACGTAAAGCTGATAGGATTTCTACTTCATGAAAAGATGCAAAGGAAATGTGGGTTTGCCCAAAAATATAAACAATTAAAAAAAACATAGACCAAACCCCATGCAACTTATAGTACTTTGTCACTAACAATCTTTTACCTCCCAATTACTTTGCCTAATTGAAAAAGAATGCATGTTGGTATATTAATAACAACACTTTCATACCACACAGTATCAAGATTTGAAACCGAATGTTCCAGATTTCAGAACCATCCAACACATAACTCCACTTAGATCACGTCAACTCAAGATTTTCTTGCGAAGCAGAAGAAATGTGCATTAACTATAGTATGCTTTATGCCCATAATCACAAAAGCAAAGAATCAATTAAAATGTAGACAATGAATAATAGGGAAAACCAATGGAAAGAGAGGGAAAAAAATTAAAGAAACGCAATAACATAAAAAGCAAACAACCGTACTCATTGCATGCAAGCACAAGCGCATCAAGATTGTCAAACAACATCAAGATTATCAAACAATCAACAAATTGGGCTTAACAGAGGAAAAAACAGAAGAGTCTCGGTAACTAACCAAGAGCATTCAACCGGGGTTTCTTGGAGGAAGAAGAAGGAGAAGTCGAGGACCTCTCCGCCTTACGAGGCGCAGGTGGAGGCAGAACCGAAGATGGCCAAGGAAAGATATCGCTGGCAAGGGCACTGGCACTCACTGTTGCTTCTAGAGGACCATCCTTTCTTGGTCTACCTACCTTTCTCTTCGCAATACCGGAAAACGCAGAGACACCCACCGGAGCTTTGCCGGTGACGGAATGTGGTGTGGATACCAAAGTAGTACCCTCAGAAGACGAGTAGTGGCCGGAAGATGAGGCCTGCTGATGGGGGTTGGAGAACATGCCATCAGTGGATGTGGCGGTGATGGGTAGTGTAGAAGTGGCGGTGGTTGCGGGTGTTGCGGTGGTGGCGGCGGCGGCAGTGGTGGAAGTGCTGGAGGGGTTGTGGCGGTGTAGACTGGTTTCTTCACCCGCCATGAGATGGAGGGACAGGGGATTTGAGTAAAGGCTTGGGGGGGTTCTGTCTTTTCTTCACAGTTTTCTTTATCTTTCTAACAGTTCTTTAACAGTTTTCCATACCTTTCTTTTCATAGGTGAGATACTACAAATGTAACAAATTGTAGTTGCAGTTAGATGGGGTCCACAGGATCTCATTTGTAAGTATAAGCCAATCAGAGCCGTTAACTGGTGGGGTCCATCTTGATGAAAAAATTTCTCTACCATAATGTGGAGCAAATACACATGACTTGCACTAACCCTCTTATGAATCTGTAAGTTATTTTGATTTCTAATGTGATCATAGAAACTTTATGCTCCCAATTTGAAAACATGGATTTCAATCTTAGCAAAGCTACTTTGTACTTTAAAAGTAAACAAAAATCATGAAGATACGTAGAAGCCAATGGTGGGTCCACATGATATATGTATAATAACATTTCTAACTCTTTTTCGTTTTCCTAGCGGAGGCACATGCGCACCTCGGCATCATCTCTTTCGGTATTTTTGTTTGTAGGTAACTGTATTTCTATTGGTAACAACCGTGCAGCATAAAAATGGATTAGGATAATGGTTTTATTTAGGGTTCTTATGTGTTGTAGAAAGTATTTATGGGAAAAAAAGGGCCCACTAATCATAGAACTTTGGTTTGTTCCCTCGAGACTAAGTGGGCAACAAGAATTTTGAACCGACCATAAGGACTACAAGATTGGACAATTAATGGAAGAAGTACTCCTATGACTTGTGCTTGTTAGGAAAGAGGAGAACTCGATGAGCCATATATATAGACTAATAGACACACATGGTATAACAGATTTTACAAAGTTGGTTGAAAGAAATGAGCCATAGCAAGTATAAACAGGCCGGTGGTTTCTTGCTAAAAAAATTTGGAAAATCTAGTTTCCTAGATTGTTTATTTGATATAGCACCTTTTGGATGAGCCATATATATGCCCCAATAATATATATATATATATATATATATATATATATATATATATATAGGAAAATTGATATTTAGTAATACCTTTAAATATTATTCAGATTCCACCACCCAATTCTTGATAATTTGAAAATAGTGATACTTTTTAGAATATTTGAAAACGAGTGATTTATTGTTAATGGACTATAATGACATTAATTACATAAATTAAAAGTCTGTTTACCACTAAATAAGTTGGTCATTCGATGTTTACAAGTTGATAGATGGGTTTTTTTCAGTCTTTTTTAAGGAGGTTTAAAAGTCTATAAACCAGTTCTTATAAGTTTCTGTATGAGAATTACAAGTAATTTATGCAAATATGAACATTGTGGTCCATGAACAGTACAATTTCTTTTTCTTTTTTTCTTTTTTGATGAATAATGATATCCATGAACAGTACAATGATATTTGTTTTTCAGAAAAAAATAAAAACAGTGGATATATATATATGTGTGTGTGTGTGTGTGTGTGTAAGCCTCAATGGCACAAAAGGTATTTCTGTTAAAGAAAAAACACTGTACTGGTTATGGTAGTATGTTTGATTAAAAAGAATTTCTTTTCCCAGGAAAGTTCTCTTTCCTGATTAACCACACAAACCCCCCTGAAGAAACAGGGCCTTGGTTATTACAGCATTCTCCCCTGCTCTCTGCACCATTTCATGATTTCACTCTCACCCAGTCATCTTTAAGTACAGGAATTAAACATCATTATTCAACTAAATGCACACTATCTAAAACAAAGCACCTAAATCAGTAACAAATGCAAAGACCTACCAGAAGCTTGACATAATGGTTGAAGAAGCTGGTGTGGCACTATTATTCCTATACATTGATTACAATTTGAATCACCCATCTATTCAGATGTGGGGTATTTTAAGGCATCCCTATCTAACTTGTACAACAAGTGAGGCAAGCAGTATCTACAGAATTCATGTAACTCTCAAACATGGTGCAATGAGCTTTGCATCCATTGCCCCAACTATAACCTATCTTACAGGAAATCCCAGAAATTCAAAACTTAAGACCAGTTTAATCTTGAAGCTGTATGTCATCCTCATGGCCTGATTTTCCTGTAAATGCCAGAAATTAATCAAATACAAGCTAGAAGATGATAAGTGCAATAACACTTTGCCAACCCAAAACTCTAGTTAAAAGTGGTGCACATACCTGTCATATCGATATTGGCATTTCCTCTGGCATCCAGGAAACCCCTCCAATCAGTTGGCAGTGAAGGCACTACATGAGCTGTCCAACTTTGTGACACGAAATTACTTCCACCAATATTCTGTTGACCTTCATTTCCGCTGACTGGCATTGTTCCTGGGAGGTCAGGTGTTGATATTGATGATACAGCCACTGGAAAGGGTAAAGTGCTTGCAGAAGCATCAGCTTTTGGGCCGGTGGTGAGATCCTTCTTTGTTTCCAACGAAAAGGAACCAACTATTACCTGAAACAACACAACTATGAGCATTTTACGGAGAAAAACTCAGGACTGATGGCTGATTGAAAGGGCCTTCTAAATGAAAATACCTTTACAGGGCCTGAAGCTGTCAAGCAGCCTCCTACCCCACCTCCAACCATGTGGCCATCTGAACCAGACAGGCTTACACTCAGCCCACCAGTTCTTCCTCCAAACTCTGTTGGTTGGAAAGACCCAGACAGTGAAAGAATCTCAAAATGACCCTGAGATTAGAGATTGCACTAGTGATTCTTTGGGTGTGGATCAAACACGTTATTGACAAAAAGGGAATGGAGAGTATGAAATGCATTGATATTTGCAGTATGAAGGACCTCACCAACTCAAGGTAGTAAGCTTTTAAATGACATGCTAACACATGCATTCGGATCATATTCTGGCATTCTAAAATATTTTCGAACTTTAAATCACATTGAATGTAAAGGATATGAAAGCTTCTAACAAATTTTATTGTTTTTTACTATGGAAAGTCAAGATGGAAATAGAAACAATAAATAATTATCGAACTTACACCTCAAATAAAAAAACCAGTAAATATCTTAATATTGCAGTTGTACCATATAAATAACAGATAGTTCAGCAAATCCAAGCATAAATTTAGTTGATAAAAAATGAGAATTGCAACTTGAGTTTCAAAGGAATTGTCCGCAAAAACAACAGGATGGGGAAAACCATTAATGGCAAATAATAGAAGGAAAGGTTAAAAAGGGAATGCACTTGAGACATTTAATTGGAATAAAATATATAAGAATATAATCTAACCAAGGTCGCAGCAATTGAAAAAAATGAGGCAATGCAATTTGCAAAATAAAACCTATCACACAGAAAAGGTATTGTCAGGGAATAAATGAACACTTTCTTAAGAACTAAAATATTACACATGAAAGTCTCCTTCGCAAAACCAACTACACCCATTAACTAGAATAGAAATCAACAAAAACAGAAAATATGTCATACATAGTTTCTGATTTTTGATAGAGCGGGATGGATTGCCAAGATTCATGTCGCTGACCACACTTTGGTGGGAACTGGCTTTTGATGATGATGGTAAGTCATACATAGTTTCAACTCATTGAGGACCAAAAACTTCTTGACCAGAAGCCATCTCAGATTCTCAGTTAAGCAAATCAGGCACAAGGGCAATGCTTTACACCTACAACGATCTCCCACTTGGATATTAAATTGATCAGAGATCTTTAAACTACTTCAAAGCGAGGCAACCAGAGCAATCAAAGATTGTTAATCCTATCCACCATTTTAATATTCCAACATATGGACAATCCTTTCTTTCCAATGGCACCAGCAACCATGATGAGAAGACAGATGATTATATCAGCTAGGGCCAAAATTGGCCACAAAAAAGAAAAATTAACTAAATTATCAACCACCAACTCTTCATCCCTCTTTCAGACTTCAGAGAAAAAAGCATTATGCTTTCTCTCACCACCCGAAGTAAATATTCACACATCTTATTTTATTTATAATTAAATATTCGTGAATATCTTAATCAACATCACTGTCCACAGAAAAAACCACCTAACTAGGAATACCAAGAATGTTCATAAAAGGTGCACAAGGAGATCTTGTCAGGTTTTTACAAACACTTTGTCAAGTCCCACTTCAAAACCTTTTTGCCATTTATATAGCCCACCCAAGATAGTAGAACAAGCACTCCCCATATGGATGGATGCAAAATGAGGCCCTGACGCTTCCCCACCCCTCAAGAAAGATGTCTTACCACCATCTCAAGTACCTTGGAAAACCTAAATGCTACTAAGATTGGGCCTTCATCATTTTTTTTGTTAATGGAAAATTATTTTGTCTAAAAATTCATTCGAAAATAAATTCAAATAATGGCTAAATGGAAATATTAACATACATGTAAGGTTGCTCCATTGCAGCCTAAGGTCGTGAGTTCGAGTCACAAGAAACAGCCTCCCCGCTTGCAGGGATAAGGCTGCGTACATCAGACCATCACTAGACCCCGTGCAATGGCAGGAGCATCGTGCACTGATCTAGCCCTTTAATTGCTTCCCAAGGCAGTCGCATATTTTTTTTTCTTTTCTTTTTTCTCATATGGGGCATGTAAAATATGACAAAACATTCCAGCAAAACAAATTTCTGCCTCATTGTGGCCCCTGTTTGAATAAGAGAAGCAGACATAGAAAAATGCAGCATTTTTTAAGGCAATTAAAAAATCACATTTCGACCAAGACTATGGTAGTATTTAGATGGACTTAAGTATTTTAGAAATATCTGGAATTCTAACAAAGAACTCTCTGAGTTATTTGCTTTTGCTTTCAAAAGCAAAGTTTTTTTGCTCTTGAAAGAAGCAAAGTTTTTGGCTTTTGAGAAGTAACATAAAAAAAAGTTGCTAACTGAACTAAATTTATAAAAAAGTTATTTTTTTTTGCTTTAAAAAGCAAAAAAGGTTGCTTCAAAAGGTGCTAAAAAATACCATCTACATTAATCATTTCCCTTGCTACAGTTCTTGTGTCAGCATAAATGAATTTGAACCATGAAATCCACACATTATACTTCTCCTTGCCAAATCTACACAACTACAATTAAGGAACTTAGACAGAACTTCCTCAAGTTTGTTTTCATTCTGAAAACAATGGAATTTCACATCTGGAGGACCAGAGAAAATTTTGTCTATTACTCACAGCATTCCGCATTCCACCTCTTTCGAACTCAAAAACAAAATCAAACAGCCATAAAATCTAAAGAAACCAAGCACATGTGATGTACCAAAGTTCTGCATAAGAACTTTGAAAGTAAACAGGACAAGATGCTACCAGCCATCATACTTAAAAGGGAGAAAAAAAAAGAGGGGGAAGAGAAAAGTGTTGCCTATGTGTGTGGGGTGGAGGGCAAAAACATGGAAGCCATCAGATAAAGTTCAAATATTATAAAAGATGTGGTGATAATTTAAACCAACAGGTAATATATTTTTACTATATTGCTTGAATAATGCTGCCAGAAGTAGATAAAAAAAATAGGCATTTAACATTTTTAATTGATTGATAAAATACATAACATGGATCAAACATTTAACAGAACAAGAGGAAACTTTATGAACGATTCAAAAGACTTTATACCTCATAGATAACTTGGCCTCCCACAACGGATGGCCGTCGGATAGATGCATTAGAAATGGAGCCAGAAGCTGCTAGAATACACACTTCACATTTATGTTGTAGCACGAACAATGAGATCTTCTGTGCCACATCCTGATAATGAATCCATATCAGAGAGAAGCTTGATGAAAAAAAAAAGTTAAATAAATAATTTCTTGCACATTCAACATTTGAACTGTAGATACTAAAGAATTCACACTACTATAAGAATCAAGGAAAAAATATATAAAACAGAGAAAACTACTGAGATTATGATAACGCGCATTAATATACAAAGATACTACTAGAACATAAAAATAAAGCTCATTATGTATTTTAAACAAAAGAAATTATAGCTGTCTTTTAGTTCATTAATCATACCCTGTATCAGAGAAAGAGGGATTTAGAAGTTCTGAATTTTCTTCTCTAGAACGCTTAGACCAAAATCTTTGATTCTTCGTAATCAAGGTATAAAAGGAATAGTTTCTTTCCAAAACATTTGGTGCCCCAATGCATCACTTATGGCCATTTTATCATCTTTGGAAGTGAAATATTGGTTTTACATTCCAGTCAAAATAACTAAGCTAATTTATTTTCTCCTTCTCAGGACTCAGTTGTTTATTTGCCGTTTTTATTAGGGGCAAAAAAGAAAGGAACCTTCTTTGCACATATCTATTTCAACAAAGAGAATTTATATTAGATCTATAAATTTTCAAGATGCATCCAACTTAATTTAAATTTGTGAATTTCAGCCACTTAGTATACAACTGTCTTCTTGTTGTGAAAAAAAGAAGCCGAATACAGCTTTATATGGGGTGCAGGCCAAAGTATATTGTAGACAAAGAATTATATATTATTTTGGTAAGTAAACTTTGTTAAGGTTTCTCGAACATCATTGAATGTTTTTTTTTTAATCCCAATAAAGTCTTTAACATGCAAATGATACAACAGTTTCAATCCAAAATTCAAATCCACCATTATCTTTTTACTATCCAACTCAATCTCAAAATCACTGGTGTTTGAATGCCTGAAGTGAGACACTAAGTAATCCAGTTTCAAATTGTGCGATTGGTTCTATCACTAATCCTTAACCTCTCTCTTACTCTTTCCCATTATTTAACCTCTCACTTCTGTTTTAGATTTTGCAGCAACATTATATCCCTCTATATTTCATTCCAGTACTTTATGTTCCCATTGACAGTACTTTGTGTTCCCATTGATTCTTGATAGCTAGAAGCGCATATTCGCCAACCTCAAATACTTTTTAAATCCCCAGGGCTGTTTGGAATTACTTTTTCCTATGGTAAAGTTCTCTGAGAAAGGATTTGTCAACAATCAGTGTACGTGAAGGCCCATTCGAAAAAGTTATAGGCTTATTAGGAAAAAAAATGTTGATCATTTGAGTTCAATTAAAATAATAGAATGTGAAAATGGGTTTAGTCATAACTTTCTTCATAAGTTAAAAGCAGAAGCTTCTTTCTTGGAAGTATGAAAAGCAGCACGCAGTGTTGCCAAATGCCATGTTTTCTCAAGTTCTTTTCTAAGCCAAAAGCAACTAAAAAGAAAAAGAAAAATAAAAAGGAAAAAGGAAAGCAATCATTTAAGGAACTAGAACTTAGCTGGTATTCTCTTCATTTGATTCCCATAATCAAAAATTTAAATTCCACGAAAAGGATTGCATTCCAATGCTCTACTATATCAAATGTGGAATAAACCTAATCTGGATCACAGCCCTAATGGTCTATAGACAAGTGCTCTGCTCATGAAATGCAGGAACAAAATAGAAAGCTCAATAATACATGGGACACACACTATGGAAGCCACTAGAATCAAAATTACTAACGCCATTATCAGTAACCAATATGACATTTGATTTTATTTAGAAAGAATCTATAGTAAAGGAAAGGAAAACGAACTTTTCATTAAAATTTATATGTTTGGTTCATAGGAAAAATGTGGGCCCATAGGAAAGTAATTATCCAAAGAACCCTTTTTTTCTATTAAAAGGCTCTCAAGTTTTCCTCTCAAAATGAAAGGAGCAAACACAGCCTAACAATCTTAGGAACTAAAGCAGACATCAAATGTCAAGATTTCAATTGTACCCAATACTAAAAAACACCAAAGTAGAAGCAAACGTAAAATGCGTTTACATATCAGCCCAAGACTATACATGCATCACAGACAAGGAAAATGGGAAAAAAAAATGCAAGGGTGCGGACTTGTACATCTGCATATATATATATATATACATACACCAGCATGTATCAAGATCAAAAAGCTTCAAAGACTCCTGGGGGGTACGTACTTCTCCAGCAGCTACAGTAATGACATGCGGTATAAAACCATGCCCTGCATTTGCTGCATCAAACAGATAAGGTATAAGGATACCAAAAACTCAATGTAAATCTGGTAGGATTTCTACTTCATGAAAAGATGCAAAGGAATTGTGGGGTTGCCCAAAAATATAAAAAATAAAAAACAAGATATACCGAAAAGGCGAAAACCCCATGCAACTTATAGTACTTTGTCACTAACAATCTTTTACCTCCCAATTACTTCGCCTAATTGAAAAAGAATGCATGTGGGTATATCAATAACAACACTTTGATACCATACAATATCAAGATTCAAAATCGAATGTTCCAGATTTCAAAGCCATCAAATGCCTAACTCCACTTAGATCACGTCAACTCAAAGTTTTTCTTGCCAAGCAGAAGAAATGTGCATAACTATAGAATGCTTTATGCCCATAACCACAAACTCAAAGAATCAGTTGAAATATAGACAATGAATAATGGGGAAAACCAATGGAAAGAGAGGGGGAAAAAAACTAAAGAAGCGCAAAAAACACATAAAGCAAACAACCATACTCATTGCATGCAAGCACAAGCGCATCAAGATTGTCAAACAACATCAAGATTATCAAACAATCAACAAATTGAGCATAAAAGAGGAAAAAACAGAATAGTCTCGGAAACTAACCAAGAGCATCCAACGGGGATTTCTTGGGGGAAGAGGAAGAAGAAGTCGAGAACCTCTCCGTCTTACGAGGCGCAGGTGGAGACAGAACCGAAGATGGCAAAAAAATATCGCTGCCTAAGGCACTGGCAATCACTGTTGCTTCTAGTGGACCATAATTTCTTGATCTACCTACCGGTCCTGCCCTCCACTTTGCAACACCAGGCAACGCAGAGGCACCCACCGGAGCTTTGCCGGTGACAGAATATGGTGTGCAGGACGAGTAATGGCGGGAAGATGAGGCCTGCTGATGGGGGTTGGAGAACATGCCATCAGTGGATGTGGCGGTGGCATTGGTGGCGTTGGTGGTGGCGGCGGTGGCGGCGGGGGTGGAGGGGTTGTTGTGGTCTTGGCGGTGGCGGCGGACGTAAAAGCGCGGATCGGTTTCTTTACCCTCCATGAGGTGGAGGGAAACGGAATTTGAATGAAGGCTTGCGGTTTTTTCCTTTTTTCTTTTTTTTTCACAGTATTCTTTATCTTTCTATTTAACAGTTTTCTTCATCTTATATGGTACTAAAAATGAAGATATGGAGAAGCCCACATGGGATCTTCTATATGCATAACAAATTGTAAATGTAATCTATTAATCTATCTATACTATATATAACGCAAGGCGCCCCCTTGAGAAGCGTGTCCAAAACAATTTACAATTTTTTCCAAAATGCCTATCCCCAATATAGTTTGGTTTCAATAATATAGGGCTATACCCGTCTCAATTCACCATTTTCGTACAAAAAGAGTTTGTTTGTAACTGTCCCCACTTCTCCGCTCTCAATTCTCCCTCTCTCCACGTACAGTATTGCACGTGCACCTCTACTAGTTAATATAAAACAAACACCTTGTATTTCTGGCTGAAATTTTATATCAAAAACACCCTCCACTTTTTTTTATCAAATTAACTCCTACACTTATTTATTAATGCCACTCCTACACTTATTTATTAATGCTACGTATATCTATAACTAGCTGTCTAATATTTTAATACCCAAAACGCCCTTAATTCTCTTTCAAATTTGCTATGCAAATAGTATATATAAAAATCAACATTTTCTAACTTTTTACATTGTAAATGTTTTATATGGGGGCCCACTAATCATGAGATGCTCCACGCGCTCACACCCTAACAGTAGAAAATAATTCAAGCTAAAATTGTAGAAGATTTCATCCATTGTTTTGGCAATTCACACATGGATGTTTAAGAAATATTTAACTTAGGCAACAAAATTTTTTTTAATTAATGTACACTTCGATAATTATGATTAATTTGTGGCACCTGCACCACATCGATAATTGAAAATTTGGATATAAATAATTGCTTGGGATATCCAAAAGTCTCAAAAATTACCAAAGGTAAGAAGGCCAACTTACCCTTATAAACTGTATTATAGTTGACCATTTTAAGCTTGTGTGGGAAAAAATTAATCTCTTATTGGCACACTCTCCAAGAGACCACTTATATAATGTATAGATTTGTTAAATCATTTGCTACCACGTGGAAATGACTTCAATCGTCAAAGACCCTCTTCACACAATTGTAACTTTCCTTTTTGTTTTTTGTTTTTTTTTTTGTTATGACTATCAAAAAAAAAAAACTTTCCTTTTTGTTACGTGGCAAATGTATTTGAATTGAAACTTTGGGAGGAAATTGCCAATAGCAAGTAGGACCACTTGAAATGCCCAACTAGGGTAGCAAAGGTAGAGGTACAAGTAGATAATTGTGATTTGTTCAATCATTTTTTAACATAGTAATCGAAAATCAATTATTTTAATTAAAGAATCTAACCTGCAAATGCTAGAATTAATGTTGCTTCTAAACTTCGTTTGAAGGAGAACTCTCTATTTCATCAACTGGTTCAGACTATCATCATCATCAAAAACTATCTCCTACCAAAGTGGGGCTGACAATACGAGTCTTTGTCTCTCCATCTCGTTCTATTAAAAAAGATATCTTCAGTTAATTTATATTTTGTTAAGTCTTGTTTTATTAACTCTTTCCATGTCTTTTCAGGTCTTCCTCTTAATCTCTTAAACCCTAATATGCATCACCTGGTTATAACAATGGAAGTGTATATTTCATAAATGGTGCCTGTAAAGTGCACATTAGTTTCACTATTCTTGAAGGGGTAGGTTAGGATGATTTTGGAATCTGATTCTGCATCCTCCCTAATAAAGAAAGATTGCTCACTATACCAGATTCCAAACCAACAAAGATAAATTAATTAATTAAATGTCACAAAAAAAATTTCTGTGAAGTTTATTTTTCTCCTTTTAACTTTATACTTGACTTTCATGGAAGGGCATGTAATGGATATAAAGTAGTTTATTCAACTTCAAAAGTGTTACAAAATCGACTTACTTATTTTAATATTAAATGGTATAAATTTATTTTACATAAAACACATGAATTTATTTTAAAAGATTAGGCAAAGATTTATACTAGTTGTTAAAGCTGATGCAAATAAATGGCCATTGCATTCAATTATGCTTGATAGGGACTAGTAGAGCTGTAAATCTAGCCCGAACCGCCCAAAGCCCGCACAACCCAACCCAAATAAAAGCCCGAAGTGAGCATTGAATTTGGGTTTGGGTTTGGGTTTGGGTTGGTTTCATCTCTAACTTGAAGTTGAGTTTGGATTGGGCTTGAGTTCAAGCTATACAACCCGAAAAGCCCAAAGTTAATGTTGACTTTATGTACACGCTCTCATATAGATATATGTATAAAACTCCACCAAATATATATATATAAGTGAATATTTATTTGTATATATATGTATCATTGTTTTCTTTTCCTTTTATATTGTCATTGGATTTATACAATCAACTATTAAACATAAATTATTAACATGTGATAATAAGTTTATGAATTTTTGTCAAATAAATAATTTTATACTCACATACATATACATATATGTTACAATGAATGTGATATTTGGGAGCACATACTCTACAAGAAAGATTGTACAAAACCACAAATATAGTGAGTTAATATTATATGTTAAAATTTTTAAAGAAATAAATTAATTAAGCGTTTTTTTTCCCAAATTCAAGGGACAATTCAAGAGGAATTTGTAATATTTGCATTTATAACAAACAAACATAAAAGCATGTTGATAGACGATTTAATGAATGATATTCCAACATTTTGTAATTATAACAAAATTTGTAAAAAAATTTAAAACCTTACATTTTGTTTGGACCAACCCAAACCCAGCCCGAACTCAAACAATAATGTTTGGGTTGGGTTTGGATTTAGTGAATTTGGGTTAGGGCGGGTCAACGACGAGTTTGGGCTAATAAATCCTAGATTGGATTGAGCCCGAACTCTCATAACCCGACCCAACCCAACCTACTTACACCTCTAGGGACTAGGTATATCAGGAACCTCCAAGAGTCCACGTTCACTCAGTTGTGCTTCAGATCACATCTACTCCATGTTTTCACCAATCTATTGAAGGCTGTCATGATAAAATTTTGAGTCTTGTCCACATAGTCTTACATTTTGATTCTTGTTCACAGGCTTGATGGCTTTGGCCTTCCCACCATTCTGATGTGGGAAATATCACTTAAGTGAACCAAACAACATCTGGCACTGCTGCATATTTAGAAACAAATAATCAGGTCATTTTCGACGGTTTAATCAAACAAAAACAAGACCATGGCAACTGATCTTTATTTACCTGATTTTTTAGGCAGGATTTGACTCTAAAATCTATGCAACATAAAAATTCCATTTTAAATTTCACATAACCCCCGGGGTATCTAACCCAGAAAATGAATGTTGCATCAAAATTTCAGCAATTATCAGATTAACTCTTCAGAACCGTTTAACAACAACAGAAACACCCAGAATTCATGTTGGAATTTAACCAGTTCTGAAGCAACCCAAATCCCATTTCATACGCATAATAGATATAGTTAATTCAAAAGCCGCTCATACAGAAATTCCACACAAAGAATACAAGGATCTCTAAGGATCATGGTCTTTCCAATCACACAAAAACTTCTATAATGAAATATGTGATTTTGGTATGTAACTGTGTACCAGAACATACAGTTCATCATGATTCGTCTTTTGACATCTCTCTACTGATTTCTTCCTCAGAAGCCAATATGGTTTGTGATTTCTTATGTTCCTCAAGCTGCATCACAAGAAACATTAAAATAGAGAGCTAAGTTAATCCAATAAAATTCTGTAGTTGACATTGAAATGGCTCAGTTATATGTAGGATAGAAAAATCTGGTCATGGAAAGAAAGAACGGAAGATGAGAATTCCCTAGTGCTTGAAATCATTGGTGTGTCCCAAAATAGCCCCGTGATTTTTCAGAGCTGTGGCATTATTACATGACAAAAGAGGAGCAAAAGGAATTACCAGAATAGCAAAAGTCCCATACATAAATTAATGGCAAAATTAACTTCATGATTACAAGAATTATTTGGTCAACTGATTGCTAAATCAGATCACAGTTTTGTGTAGAGTTGTCCCAAATTTCTTTAGGTTTTTCATTATTGCTTCAACCAGCAAAGCAAGCATCATACACAAGTGTCAGCAGACAAGGGTGTTCTTTATCTAAAGGAAGGAACAGCAAAAACAAAAAAATGAAGTCCCTCCCAACTGGCTGCACAGGGTGGCACACAAATGCAGTTCATATATTCCAATCTGTCAGATATTCTTACCATCCACAAGCATTAGTAGACAAATATTGTCACTGAAGTAATCCACTTCTGATAGCATGGTATCATTCATTATACAAGTCAATGGTATTTTAATTATACAAATCAATCTTAATTTCCAAATTAATAGTTATTATAGGCAAAATCTATCCAGTTTAAGAACCATGAGAGGTAAGCAAGTCAGCACCACCACACACACATTAGTTGCATGGTGCGTCAAAACATGTCTGGTGCGCTAGAAGGAAAGCTCACTAAGATGATGGCTGTGCAGATGTATTGTGCTTGGAAAAAATCAACTATTGTTTCATACAAAAAATTAAGAAAAGAATATTTTCCATCTTCTTACTGGTTTCTTCAAATTTTTCCTAAGGGATACATTTAACTACTCATTGAACCTAAGAAACTTACTTAAACAATTAAAATAAACGTTATTGATAAATAACAATATCATTTGACACATTCCTACACATGAGCTTGGAATCACTCACCAAAAATTTGAGTTTAGGACTAAACTATTTAGCTTCATATCCAGGGGATGAAACAAGGTGGCTGATTTCATAGATAAGTATGGCCAGACGGGAATCATAATTAGATTTGGTTGAGTTGCCATCCTGCAGTAAAGTGCCATGTTCTTTTTTATGACAGCTAAGGTTGTGTTAAAACTAGACAATGCATTATTTGTTTTGTTAATATCATTTCTCTCCCATTTATTAAAAAATGAGGAAGAAAGAGAATAAGAGATTCCCATGCAAGCATTGCCCCAAGAAACAGTCCAATAATAGAAAGAAAGGCCAACAGGAAAAATGAAGTGCTGTGTACCAATTCTGACCATGGAATTTCAGACACATGCTGTGTACAGCATGATAATTTAAATAATGCATGTGGAATTTCATCATTTGTAGCTTGCTGACGAGTTGGGTATTTTTACTTGGTTTGAATTGCAAACAAGCACTTGTGATAGAATAGGGTAAAGGTAGAACAGGATCAAATTAGGTGTTCCCCAAGAATTTTAAAGCAATGATTTGATGACTGTGTTCTACAGTACATAAAAACAAATTCCATGAATTACTTGTCTCCGGGCTTCCCAGGTCCAAAATTGGTAACAATGTACATTGTGCCACTGGCATTCACATATATGAAACCCTGCGTTATATTATTGAATTATTTAGACAAACTGATCAGAGAAAGGATTTGAATCATCTACGGTTGGACTTGTAAAATAGTTTGACCATAGCCAATGACATGCAGCCACACGGGCCTGCATGACAGGCATAATCCTGACTCAATGAAATTTGTCAGGACTGTGCCTGCCATGCAGGCCCATGTGGCTGCATGGCATTGGCTATGGTTGAATTCATTTTACAAGTCCAACCGTAAGTAATTCAATTCCTCAGAGGAATGCTAAGCTATGTTAGAACACTCTGTCTTCAATGACACACTTCCGGTGTTTCTAGTACAATCTGTCTTAGAATATCTTCAGGATTTGAGAATGATCGTTATCCAATTAGCTAAGTTTTCACATTAACAAAAACTTGAGATCTACAACCAACATTTCTTGATGTTCAGCAAATTTACCAATTCTGTATTTTATAAGAGTATTCAAGCTTGTTGAACCACAAAAAAAGGAAAAATTTTCTGGACTTCCAGGTTGAAGTTCGTAAAATAGAACTAGTTCAAATTTCATTTCACTACTCACAAAAATCATACCTCCCTGCATGTTTCCTGGTGTGCTGCCAAAAGCTCATTATACTTTATCTGCAAATCTGACATTTCGGCTTGCAGCTTTTCATGTTCAGACAGAGTTGGACCGCCTAATTTCTGCTGGACAAACCTGTCAAACAAGTTATTGGAGAAGTCACAGTTGTGGATAATTGAGGAATCACTGTCGTATTTGGCACCCAAAGTTTGCTCCTTGGAGTTGTTTCCATGGTTTTAACAAACAAATTAACAAAATCAGGAAGGAAAAAAAAAAACTTACTCAATTGCAGAAGAAGGCTTGTCATTCTGCTCATATAGTGCAACAAGAACTAAGAAAAAAAAAGAGGAAACGCATAAGTAGATAATGAGTGCAAATATAACAATTTCTTTCAAATTAAGAAGATAAAATGACAAAACCTTTTGTGAGAGCATCAAGCACCCCACTAGACTCTAGATATCTCCTAAAAGCTTCCTTCTTTGCTTCCTTTTCCTGCAAGCAGCATAAATTATTGCAGATTGGAAAGAAAGGACCCATAAAAGAATGATATTCAATCTATCAATAACTAAATGCCTTATCCAACTAGTTTGGGCCAGCGACACAAATCCAAGTCCACTATCTAAATATTTCAAAAACCATATCTTCAATCAGATTATGGGTTTCCAAACCCATGTTTGATTGAGCTGCCTTTATTTTTTGAAGAATAACATCACATGTAATCCTGTTCAATGCATCAGCTATGCACTCCCTGATTAAAAAACAATAAGATGAATCATGAAGCTGCAATTTTACTTATAATTACAACTTTAGCAATGAAACAAAAACTCAATGTATGACTTTCATTGTCAAAAGGGCTAATACATTGTTCAGAATATGAGTCCTTCCTTGCATCCTCCATGTCTTGACAATTAAATAAAATTAATAACTGATTTAAGGGGCTTTGTACAATATTGGGATTCATGTCTCTTTTGAGGAAGGGCAATACCTAGAACCACAAAGGACACAGAAAGAGGACTATGACTATATCAAGAACATCTCATCCCTGCCACACAAGGGAAAAAAAATCTACATGCGTATTTAATGTCACACAGATCTACTCCCAACCCTTCTATCAGCCCTACCAGCAAGCTCATCTGTTATTTACTAAACATAAAGCTATAAAGCTATTATACTAAACAAAAGCTTAAAAAAAAAAGGATATAGACTCATTAGCATGCCCTCTCTTATCAATATTTAACTATATATAGTGCACATCTACACTGTGAATTCGAAAATCTTCTTTGAGACCTTTTCTCTACGTGCCAAAGTGAATAAAACCCACAGTGGCATGCAACTAATGACAAAAAATTTTGAAGGACCTGATGTTAAGTTGTAAGATTAGAAGTTAAATTATGATCAAACAATTGTATTGAGACAGAATCGACTGATTAGAAAAAGTAGCATGATTTAAACATAATTCCAATTCTGAATCAAAATAGATAGCTTGATTTCGGATACCTTGGGTGCAGGCAGGATGTTTCAACAACGTCTTGGAGGCTTGGAGATTGAAGAGAGGAAAGTCATGGTGGAAGAGGGTATGGAATGTAGCTCCCGCAGCTATTTCGTGGGTTATTTGGGGGGAAAGGAACCAAAGAATATTTAGAAACATAGAGAGGAAGAAGGAATTTTTAGAGAGAAAAGTCTTAAAGGTAATATTTACTTGGCTGTTGGCTCGCAGTTCAATGGAAAATATCCCTTTCCAAGAATTCATGGAGGCGTCTTCCTTTTCAGATTAGGGAAGGGACAGGGTTGGGTATCCATATGTGTTGCTAAGAGGTTTTGCTATTAGCATTGTCATTTAGGTACACGATCTGTGTACCTCCAAATCGCCTTTATCATACATTAATAATAATTCTTCTTATTACTTATCAAAAAATAATAATAATTCCAGAACCAGACGCAAATTGAGGTCTAGGTTCAAATCAGGATATGTACATTAGAGAAATAAACTAAGCATAGAAACATAGCAGCAAAAAGGGCAAAAAAGCCAGAGATCAATTAGTTTCTTCATTTGCATATATGGAATCTATAACTGAATTTCCCCAGAGATCTAAACTTACTGCACCATATAAAGGGCTGAAACAACTTTTATTTTTATCAATCGCTATGGTCATTCCAAGCTGCTTATCAATATGTCAAGCTTCATCTCAAAGACGGGTCTTGTCTACTTTGACAAAGCCAGAGACGGTTATGTTACATTTTCTGAATTCTTCTTCACCATATGAGAAAATGACTTTCACTACATGGATCCAGTGTCAATCGTCCTCTTGCAGGAGCCAAATCTGATTCAGGGAACCATACGCATCTCAAAACTAAATGCAGAATATCGAGTTGGATGAGACAACCCACAGGAAATAGAAGAAAACCCAAATCAATTTGAAGAACGCACAGAAGGTCATGCGCAATCCCCCAAACAAAAAAAAACTTTCGTTGCATTTAAGCACAAGAAATAGCAGAGCTTAGTCAAAATTGTTAAGGAAAAAGGTACATTCTTTCATCACATCTTTTTTTTTTTGTTGGAATTTCTTTCATCACATCTTCCATCTACTTAAACGATATCCACATCATAAAAGATTGAAACAGGAAAGCAAGCCAAGTACTTACTTTACCAAACCTGCTTCCCCGAAAATATATTCTAAAAGAATGTAACTGTTCTATAGAAACGAATCTAAGGGAGAAGGTGAGTTAAGGGAAACCTACCATCTTTATTACATCTGTCATCTGTGAAGTCCAATCCACCTGAGATGGGATGTCCACGAGAGAGTGTTTAAGAGTTTGTACGAGTAATGGGGTAGTGATGGAGAGCGAGAAGAGTGGATGACGAAGCTCGTACTTGAAAGCGAGGGATTGTTTCTTACACTCTACGGCTGAACGGACCAACTACCCAACTCAATATATCCTCCTGTGATTAGAAAATTCGGTCAATGAGATCGAGGAAAGAAACACTTTTCGATCGACAGGATAGTCCACTTTCTTTCTTTCCTGCAACCCCTTCCCCCCATTTTTCTTGGTCTTTTGTTTTTTTCTCTGCTTTTGGGGTGGGGAATTACATCTTCCATCATGCCACGCACGTCTCAAATCAATTCTACTTGTATAATAAATCTAAGCTGTTAAAGTTGAGACCATATAACCTTAAATTGTGGTGGGGAACCTATGCTGGAAGATCTACTGGTTCAATAGTGAAGAGTGTGTATATACCAACTTCATATATATACTATAAAGAGACCATATCAGTTAAAATGTCTACTGGTCCAAGGGTGGAGGGTGTGTACACGTAGGCTTCATGCATTTACATGGACATGTATTTCACTATTGGATCAGCAAACCTTCCAACCAAGGGCTCTAGCTGACTTCAAGTCTCATATATATCTATACACGCTTTTCACTATTGGACCAACAAATCTTCTAATCAAGGGCTCCAGCTGATTTCAAGTCGTTGAAGTTGAGATCGACCGCTATTATTCAGTCACTTGCTTTTCATTTGTTGTTTAATTGGTCAAACCAAAGTATTAAAACACAGATTCACAACCTTTTTAAATTATAACTTAGATAATTTGATTAGAAATTTCAAAATATATATATTATTTCGCCTAGGAGGTGTTTTAGTTTTCACCTGGATTTTGGATACCATATTTTCGTTGTTGATTTTCAAAATCTAGAATCTTATTCGGATACCTTGAATTTTAGAATTTAATTATATGATTAGAATATAGAAACTCATTTGGTTGATCCTGGTTATGGAGATTGATTTTGTAAATTTCATGTTAATAATTACATGTAAAAAATATATATATATACATATATGCACATATGTATACACCTATTTTTATAATTTAAAAAAAAAAACCATGTAGGAAAGATAAAAGAGAATAAACTTGATGTTTGTAAACCGTGTAAGAATGTGAGAGATGCGGACATATCTTTTTGTCACGGAAGCTAGGCCCGGGTAATTATAGACCTTTTTTTTTTTTTTTAGATTTGATTTGCTACTCTATAGTTCCACTTTACATTGTCTATAGCCAAATACCCTAACATGTCCCGTAACGGCTATAGTGATTGGTTTATAATGTGAGAATCCTACTTATTCTCTTTCTTTTTTCTTTTGTAGCAAAATATTAACGATTAGATGCCACAACTTGTAAAACCCTGACCCCAGATTGTTTAATTAACATAACAAAGCACAATAATGTAATTAAAGGCTCATGCACGCGGATTTTAATTTCTTCCTTAGCTTTTTACTTCACAAACAAAATTTATTACCTGTTGGATTGCATTTCCAAAAGCCAAGGTCTATAATGTAGTCCTGTTGCATGCCTAACAACATATCTCTCATTATCTCTCATGTGGTGGGGGAGAAAAAGAGAACTCCAAAGATAATTTTGTCATAATCCAGTCCCTAAGATCCCTATAAGTTCTTAAGACCTAATTCTTAAGAACCCATTGGGGTCCTAATCAAGTTTTACTTTGGTCAAAATGGTTCTTATCCATTTGATTTCATATATACTATATTTAATGTGAGAAGGCCTCTTGGGAAGCATGATCAACATAATGTGTAAGTTCCTAAAGAAGCCCTTCCTCACATTATTAAGATTCATTAATTAAAGGGGTGTAATGGTTATAACAACTATAAAAAAAAGCAGTTTTGTAACTGTTCCCTTTACATCCCTTCTCACGTGCAGTACGACATATGCACCTTGCTAGTTGTTTTCTAATAGATGTTCTTATAAAACGTGATTCAGTTTGTGATGAATTGTACTATTTTGTAAACTGATCACAACTGAAAGACCTCAAAAGAAAAGGTAAAAAAGAAATAAGGAAAGTCAAAAGAAATGGAAGAATCAATTAAATGACTAAAGTCAATTAAGCTAATATTTAACATGTTTGATCCTTTCATATTTGGAGTCAAGAACCCCTTCTCTGAGTAGCATACCTAGACTTTGTTATATTTTGTTTTGTTTATTTTTTCATTTTTTGGTCTTTCCCAGTGTTTTTGTATCAACAAACATAGTTTTCTTCTCTTTTCCTTTTTACCGGTGGATAGCATGTTGTGTATAAGTTATTAACTTGGATATACAGTTTTTGAGCAACAAATCTCAATATATAGGTGTTAAATTATTAAATAGGATATAAAAGTCGATATGAAAAAGGGGAGGGGTTTTTTGGGCAGCAGATCTCAGTTAAGAATTTGCCCGTACATTTTAAAACAGCATAGATATGCAATAAAGTGATCCTATGGTCAATTCAAGAGGGGTTTTTGTTTGAATAATTTAATATTTAAAACTTCAAATAAAAATGAGATATAAGAATGAGAAATGCCCTTTTTAATTGGTGAAAACTATGCTTTAGGTTGAAATTTAATTTTGTGGGTATTAAACCATCATATTGGAAATAGTTGAGGATTCATTCAACGCACCAATAAAAAGAGGTTATATTTACGTTAAACTACAGTTAGATTGTAGCCCAACTATTTAGCTATAAATATATATCCATGTATGCACATACACATATAAATATATTTATATATATATAAAGTGTATGTTTGAATAACTATGCAACAAAATGAAAACAAAACCAAACTTAAAAATTAGCAATAAATCTAATTATATAAATATTTAAATGTTTTAGAAAAAATACTTTTTAAAAAAATTTTGGGCAAATTACTAATTGGGGATTTTAAATAATATTTAAAAAAATAATAAAATTACTTACCTTAGGAGAGGCAATTGCAGAAAAACTGAAAAAAAAAAAAGGGCAAAAAGACAGTCATGTGCTGTGCCGTCCAACGGTGATCTGGAAGAGAGAAAAAAGGGTTTGGCTATAGCACTTGTTTAAAAAAAAAAAAGAAAAAATGAAATATATATTTTCCAGGCTTTTGTCAATTCGCGACCCCAATCTCCTCCTCTGTCTTTCCGACTGCCCAAACGCAAAACGGCGTCCCTTCGCCATTAAAGGAGTTCTGTTCTTCATTACAGGTGTGCATGTCATTTGATCTTGACGAGTTAGCTACCGTTTCTGATTCTCGTTCACCATATTTTTCCGATGGTCTTGTCCATGATTTGTTGGCTTTGTATTGTCGGCTTGTATTACATTTGTTATGGGTTTGGGGATTTTGTCTCTAATTCTTTCCAGCGGGGTTATGATTATTTGGGTTTTCTGATGTGGCTTGATGAATTTGGGCTGTCTGTGGTTCTGCGGTTCTTATTCTTGGGATTATTTCTTTCTGTTGGGGAAGAGGGAGGGGGTTGGTTTGACATTGATGTTTCTGGGTTTATTAAGAACCTTATTTCGAATCTCGGTTTTCAACGATTCAAATCTTGACGGATAAGGGCAAGGGATTTCTATTGCAGGGGGTTCCTTTTTCTTCATTTTAGGGGGTGGGGTGGACATGATATGTTAATCTCATGTTGGGGATAAATTAAAATGGTTTAGGGACTGTGATGGTTTAAGTTTTGATCAAATTCTAACTTATCCTTTTGAAAAATGGTAACTATTAATTGTCTTTCTTTCTCCGATGGATTTTCCCTTTTCCCTTTTTTTTTCTTAAATCTCGAAGGATGGAGACATTTGGGATGGATTGGTTTTCTGTTCTGTAATGAAAGGTGGATTGCGGCAATTGGTTATGGAAAGTTAAGTTTTCTATTATTCTAACCTCTGATAATTACTGTGTTCTATTTTTTTTTTGGTTGCAGGTGAAGGGGTGTTGAAAAAAATTGTTTTGAGCGGGTTATGGCTGGGAATGTGAGCGAGGACTACGGAGTTGGTAGGCCTCTGGAGGATATTTTTAGTGGACAGCGTTGCCAATCTGGGGAAGCTCTGGCAGAATGGAGGTCATCTGAGCAGGTGGAGAATGGAACCACATCAACTTCACCTTCACCCCCTCATTGGGATTCTGATGACTATGACGATTGTGGTATGTTGTTGGTCCTTCAACTGATGTTGCAATTTTTTTCTTTTTCTTTTTTTGGTTTTATTTGTATTTTAATCGTGTTGCCGGCACTTCTTTGATACAAATGTTGTTAAAGTTGTTGATTTTGTAATGTTTTCAAATAGCACCTCTGCCAGAATTGAATAAAAGCATTTGAAAAAGGGGGACATGGATAGGAGGGAAGCATTGACAGGTCTGCTAGTTTGTGGTAAACTGTTGGATTTAATATTAGTTTCCGAGTGCTTTGAGAATCTGGAAGGAAATGAGAAGCTGGACATTGATTTCTATATTTATTTATTTTTTTCCATAAGAATAATGTTGGTCAGATTCTATATTGAGAGAGCCATGGCCAGATGTGGTTGTGGAGCATCACTTATAGAGTTCATTGTCATAACTCACCAGATTTTGCATTACCTAGGAGTAGCTTAAATTTCTTTTATCCATTAAATAAATTTTAAGTCACATAGAATTTCTGGAACTTGCCTTAATTGCTTTATTTCTATAAACCCTTTTTAGATCAAAGCCCATACTGCCAAAACCTATGCTGCAACTCATCATGCAGATAACTATCAAGTGGCTGGGTCTCATCATCGTCATGTCATACAAACTTTTCTGTCTCTTTGACTTTTACTACGTGCGTCGGTTCCATGTCGATGATATAGCTCACCACGATAAGTGTTTTGTAACGAAATATATGCATCGTTGTCAAAGGCATGACCTTCACCTCCAGATGTGGATCTTCTTGTTCCATTAGTATCGTTATTGTTGTCGTTGTTATCATCCTCATCATCATCTCTCCATCTACATACATGTACATCTTCCTCCTCATAACCAGTTTCAACCCAAATATCACCAGAAGAAGATCTCCCTCATCACCAGACTGCATCTGATTGTTCTACACAGTATCCAGATTGGCATCTTCTCTCTTCCTTGTCCACTCATAAATTACATTATCCTCCTCGAAGATAACATTCAGGTCCACCAAATTGTAGTAGTCATTGTTATAATCTCATTGTTGTAGATTGCGCACATTCACCTCAAATTATAGTGCACAAAAAGTAGTAAGGTTGAAGAACTGCTTTCAACCTGATAGCCAACACTTCGGCAATAATCTTGAACAGACTAGTAGTAGGCTAACGGGCCGGAAGTCTCTAATACATATCGCCCTTGCTTTTTTAGGATGAGCACCAAGAATGTTGAACTGGTAATCTTATCAACAATTTTGGTTGAATAAAAATCAGCAAACAACTTTAGTATCTTCTTCTTGACTATTTTCCAAATGTCCTTAAAGAATACTATTGTGAATCTATAATCTATTGGGACCTGGTGCTTTATCCTTATCTAGTTCCCGCACCATGGCTTTAATCTCATCTTGCTCAAACTCTCTTTCCACCCATTCCATCATTGTTTCTCCCAATTTAGATTGACCTTTCTCTTTTAGGTGGAATTGATAAACTTGTTTCATCTTTATACAACTGGGAGTAAAAGTTAAAACTGGATCAAGCACTGACCAATATACTCCTTGTCCTCCCTCACTCTCCCATCCACTTCTAACTGGGTGAATATATTCATGCAACTTCTCCCATTCGCAACCATATGGAAAAATGCTGTGTTTCCATCCCCCTCTTTTAGCAATGAAACCCTAGCTCTTTGTCTCCAATATATGTCCTCAGTTGTTAGAATTAGTGCCAAGTTCTTTTTGACCTCCACACTTCAGCCCGGATCCTTAGGCCCCCAAGCAACCCTGCCTTCCTTATATCCAAAGCTGCTAATTCCTCCGAAGCCTTTTTTTTTTGAGACTCTAACCTCCGAGAACACTCATTGTTCCATTTTACCAAGCTTCTTTTAACCTCTCTCAGACATCTCATAGAGGTGGAATCAGCCCAACTGGACATGAGCTTCAACCCTTTCCCATCAACCGCAAAACGACACTGCTGTGTCCACTCTGTTTCTGGAATAGAAACAGTTTGTTCCATAACCTAACCTCTCTACATCCTCTAACATGATTCGCGAGAGGAAAGGATTCCATCCTTGATGCTTCAATGAGATGCCTGCTTTGATACCCGATCACATTTCAAAGCTCTTTATGCATTTATCCTAGAAGACTTGATCCCTCGAGTTTTCGAACAACAAAATAGTGCCATCCAGGAATTGTAAATGGGAAACTGAAATCCTAGATAGTCCAACTTGGAAACCTCTAAATAGACCAACAAACTCTCTCCGAGTAAGGGACCAAGGACGTCACTAACGAGAGTAAACAGAAAGAAGGATATCAGATCCCCCTGCCTAAGACACCCCGGGAAGAGGGGAAGAAACCAGTGACACTACCATTTAAAATGAAGGATAATTGCACATATCGTATACAATCTCCTATCCCCCTACTCCATCTGTTCCTAAACCCTTTCCAAACTAGGACAGAATCTAAAAAGACCACTCAACTTTATCATATGCCTTTTCCAAATCTAGCTTGCACACTTGACTCTGTTTGCTTCACCTAACATACTCATCTACACTTTCATTGGCCACCATACCACCATCCAGAATTTTTTTTCTTTTAACAAAAAAGGTTTGATTCTTAGAACTGACATATCCAATCACCTCTCGAAGTCTTAAGTAGAGCACCTTCGCTATTATTATAATGAGGTGTTTTGAAATCATGTCTGGTTTTAAAGTGAGTCTAGCAAAAAGTAGCATTTCGGGATTGTAGTGGAGAATACCTATAAAATATCTAAGTCTTCTTTTAGGAGCCAATTCTCATAGTTTGTATTTTTGGAATCCAGTCATTGAAAAAATTGATAAGAAGTGGTTCTCTGAAAAAAAAAAATTCTACTTTCCATCGGCGAGAAAATTACTTTGATCTTTGCCTATGTAACATCCTTCATAAGAGCATGGCTTTACTTGGGAAATGGATATGGTGATATGGTAAAGAAAGAGATGCATTGTAGTGGAAGATTATGGGGAGTAAATTTGGAAGTCACCCAAATGTTAAGGACATAAAGCCTAAGGTGCTTTACAGCTAGTCGTTGGAAAGCCATCACTGCCATTATCTCACCCTTCTCACCCATGATTTGGCATAGAATTAGAGCTGGAGACTCTATCAGTTTTTGCTTGATACCTGATTGGGAAAGCTACTCTTGACTCCAAATACCCTAATTGTTCAAATTGTGGAAAGACCTATTTCCTTTTTTCTGGAACACCCTTTATTTGTCCACTTCAGGGCTTGATTGGAGCTTTTTTTTCCATCAGGAACTATGTATTGGAGAATCAGAAGAGTTGGGGGCACCTCTTGAAGATCTAAAGACTATAGTCCTATTCCCAAAAAGGGCAGTGGGACCTTTGATTTTATGACGTCTTTTACCACAAAATCCTTCTTGCAACATCTTTTATTACTTCAAGATCAGTGCCTCCCTCTTTTTCTGTCCCATTATCTTTGTTGTGGTCCAATACGAGCTAAAGCTGAGGCCTTATCTTGGTTGAGCCTTAATGGTAAGATAAATATGCTTCAGAAGATTAAGAACCTGAGTTCTATCATCTAATGCATGCATGTTGTGCAAGAATTGGTGGATCATTTCATCCTCCATTTTGAGTTTAGGAGGCATATATGGATGAAACATCTATAGAATAGTGGAGTTGGATGGATACTTCCCAAGGATGTATGTGTTCGCTGACAGCAATGGAATTTTCCATTTTTTTAGCAAGAAGGGGAAAGGCATGCATCAAGCCGCTTTTTAGGGGAATGGCTTGTATGGGGTGCAAGAAATAGAGGCATATTTGAGGATGAAATCATTAGTGCCTTTAGCACCATTGAGGGCATTATAACCATAGTGGCTGGTTGGTAATAGCTAAGACTGAGTTTAAAAGGGTATGGAGAAGTGATGTAGTGAAGCATGGAGTCATGGACAACGGTAGCTACGGATGTGTGGAAGGGCAAGAAGTGTTGGTAGATTTCTGTCTCGCTTTTCTCATCCATCTCTTGTGGGTGAAATTTACTTTCTTTTTTATTCCTCTTTTAATAAACTTCTTTGCATGAGTTATTAAAAAAAAAAAGACTTGGCCAGTAATTCTACATTATTGAGAAAGTAATTATGGAGATTCAGCATGGTGAAGGATGCTTACAGAATAAAGTGATGATTAGAATGGCAAGAATAGCAGTGGTTAGGACATAAACCAGAGGGTGAGATCAATTACTACTAGCTATAGAAGGCAATCTCTTCAGTTGCTTCTTCGTTTCATCCTTTTTTTTTTTCATTTCTGTATAGAAGATGCTCTTATATGTGTTTTTTGGTTGCAAAACTGCTTTGTCATTCTGATACCCACACATGATCAATCTGTTCAATTATAAAGAGTCTAGGAGGATGATCTCATTTTTTAGTCTCCAAAAGGCTTGGTGTGGAAATTATCTATTGATGGGTTGAGGCTGGTTGATTCGGAGGAAATGACTCCATTATTTGATCTCTTAAGATATTTCAATAGCAATATTTTGTATTTGGACTCTAGACCTTAGTGGCTCATTCTCCCCAAATTCTTTCTTCAATCTACTTTGAATAGATTGGGAAGGCCCTCCTCCTCCTCCCCTCATTTCCTGTTGTGGGAGCCACAATTCCCACCTAGAATCAAAATCTTTCGCTGGACCTGAACACCATATAGATTCAATACATGTGACACCCTGTAGAAGAGGAGGGAACATCTCAATTTCGATGTGCCTGGGAGAGTGCAAAGCTGTGGATCTTGTGTTTTGCATTTTGTGCTTTATTACAGCTGAAGCAAGCACCCCTTGCATCATGTTCATTATTAACTAAGGACTAATGTTTATGCCCATAATTGGTTTGAGGAAATCACTTTTTCATGCAGCTTTTAGCTATCATTTTTATTCTTTATTTGGACTGAGCAAGCAATGAAATTATTCTGAAGCTGATTTCACTTTTATGCAGGGCTGAAACCTTCTGAGTTATTTGGAAGATATACATGGAAAATTGAGAAATATTCAGAGATAAACAAGAGAGAACATCGGAGTAATGTATTTGAGATTGGTGGATACAAATGGTATGTGTCTCTTCCTCTATCTGGTTTGTCATGCATGTTTTGTTCCTATCACTTTTGTACATATAATCATTTATTTAAAATTTTAAAGTATATTAAAGCAAGAAGAAAGAGAAATTACCTGCAAGTTTCATTCTCTCTGCCATCATTTTTGCATATTATACTTTACGTAATGGATTTGTGCCTATATTTGAATAGACAAACTTGCCTCTTGTGGATAACTTTGATCGAGGACAATGTATCTGGAAACAGTCCGTTGGTGCTAGCTATGAGTTTTTTAATTGACATAAACTAGTAACTAATACCTTTTGTCTGGGTTTCTTCTCTCTCTGTCTGTCTCTCTCGCTTTCTCTCCCTCTGCGTCTTAACTCCTATGTTGTTCAATGGGATTTTTGAGTTGTGGGGAAGATGAGTATGGGATGGTTTTGATGAACTTTGAGTTTTATAACTAGTAACTAGTACCTTCTGTTGGTGTTTCTTTTTCTTCTTCCCTTTTTTTTTTTATTGATTTTTTTTTTGTTTTTTGATGGGGTTTTAGGCTGGGGAAGGGGAGGAATACACTTAAGATCCTGTTAACAACTATTGTACTTCGTGTAAATGGAGATGGTTTTGATTTATCATCGGTGCTCTCAGTGATGTGTTAATCAATTAGTTATTCAAGTGGCATTTAAAGTTGCTCCTCTCCCCATTTTTCAGTCAGCCATATTGCTGTACTTTTTCTGGTTGAAGTTTTGAGTTTTATGCAAATCCCCATGAGTTACAAATGCATGCACATATCTGGAATTATGTATATAAGACACGAAGTTGCTGCACATAATATAATCATAGTTTGTTGAGTTGAACTTGCAGGTACATTTTAATCTATCCCCATGGATGCGATGTCTGCAACCATCTCTCTTTGTTTCTTTGTGTTGCAAATCATGACAAGCTTCTTCCAGGTTTGATATGTATAATGCATTTTATATTGCTCAAGGCAAGAAAATTTATTGGATTTCCTGATTGGTCATACAAAATTTTATTTGTTTCCTTGACAGGATGGAGCCATTTTGCTCAGTTTACAATAGCTGTGGTGAATAAAGACCCAAAGAAATCCAAATACTCAGGTCAGAGGGTTAGACCCAGGTTTAGACCCTGGTAGGGGGTTTCTCATAAATGATTTTAAGGGCTAATGTAGATAGATGAAAATTTTGCAGATACATTACATCGATTCTGGAAGAAAGAGCATGACTGGGGCTGGAAAAAATTCATGGAGTCATCAAAAGTGCATGATGGATTTATTGTTTCTGATACACTTGTCATAAAGGCTCAAGTTCAAGTTATCAGGTGCTTTAAATTCTTCATATTAGTTATCAGTGATCCTGTTCTTTCCTTTCTTCTGAGTGCACAGTGGCCCATTCTTGCTGCCTTTTACTATTTAATTCTGTTGAATTTCAAGTTTTGAAATCTGGTTACTGTCTTTCTGCCATTATGCTGAGAAAATTCTTTCATTTATATTCAATTCCTGTCCATTTTCTATTTGGTTAACTTGCTGTTCTGATAAAATGAAGTATATCATAGGACTCCTGATCATTGTTTGTGAAGTGTCCTTTTGGTGTACAAGAAGATCAAATAGACAAACCTCTGACTTCTTTTTCTGTCTATCTGCAATGCATATCATGGGGAATTAAAATGGAAGGTTTTGAGATTTGACCAAGAGGAGGGATATTATTATAAATTTGATGTATTCTGGTGATTCACAGTTCTCATAATACAATATGCTAAATTTACAATGTAACTTGATCAAGAAATTATAGTCTGGAATGGATGAAATCCTCGCTGGAAAGGTTATCATGAAACCACCGGCTAGATCTCCCAAATTGCAAAACGGGAAGGGTAGGAGGTCTTTTTTTGGGAGGAGCAAGGTAGGGGTGCTAACTGGGTCGGCCTAGGCCCGTTTAGCGCGTGCCCGGCGGCCCGCCAGGCCCATTCCCCCAATACCCTGGCACGGCCCAGCCCGCGGCATGCTTGGGACTGGGCCGTGCCGTGTCGGGCCGGGAATGGCGGGCCTGATGGGCCAGGGTCTTTTTTATAAAAAAAAAGAAAAATTGGAAAAAATAGTAAAAAATCATTAAAAAAATTCTGAAAAATATGTTTATTATTCACAAAATTGTCTTACACATACTGGGATAGATTTTGCTCAAAAAAATGTAAATAAATTAATTATTACGAGTACAACTTTGCAAATACAACAATAGTAACCTGATTTATAACTTTCTTAGACTCTTGTTAAAAGTTTGGCCAATGGTCGGCCTAGGGACCTCCCATGTGAGCACTCTGTTGATTCTACCGACCATTGGCCAAAACTTTAAACAAGACTCTTAAAGTAAGAAGAGAAGAGTGAGAGATTATAGAAGAGGTGTGGTTTGGAGTGGGAAGGGTTAGGCCTATTTATAGAAAACCAAAAGTGGCTTTTTACCACCTCTATCCTCCAATATGACTGTTATTTGGCAGTTGGAAGGATGGAAATGGTCATTTACAGTCAATTACAAGCATACCCCATAATATGACTGTTATATGGCTGTTGGGGGGGGTAAAACAGTAAAAAAAAAATGGTAAAAACCACATTTAGAGGGGGCTATCCGTTGGCGGGCCGACCCAATCGGGCCCAATGGCAGGCATGCGTGCCTGTCGTTGTGTCGGCCTGCCGGGCCAGCACGCGGGTGGCCCACCGGCCTGCATCAAGCATGGGCCATGCCGCCCGTGTGCCGAATGGGCCCCGGCCCACCGGGCGTGGGCCCCTATTCTTGGGCACGGCACGGCATGGCTCCTTTAGTGGGCTGTGCTGTGCCGGCCCACTGGCCTGTTGGGCCGTGTTGGGCTCGTGTTGGCACGGCCAAATAAGCAGCCCTAGAGCAAGGTCACAAAGAAAGTGAGAGGGTTGAGGAATGTGCCAAAAGGAAAAACAATTGCCTCAAGATGTTGTGGGTACTTATGGGCAAATCCATAACTGTAAATGGAAATCTGCTGGCTTATGTTGTTGAGATGTTGATCACAGCATTACTCAACTTGCAGCCTTTTTAGCACCATGTTTCCTTTGGGCTTTGTAGGTGAAAAGGCTCCTAAGTTGGGAAGGGCTCATAGTCAAGGAATCTTAGAGTGAAGATTTCACTTGGCTGCCTTCCTGACCACAGCTAGCCCATGCCTTGTGTCTTCCAAACAGCTCTTTGTTAATTACTACATCCCACATCTCTCACTAGGGTGCTGGGAGCCAATCAGAGAGGTAGCACTCTAGTATGTGTCAGGCTATAAAGAACCATGTATTTGCTGAAAGGCTAACATGGGCTATTCTTGGATTTCTAATATAAGATATTCCAGTCATGACCATTTTGTGGATGGAAACTGGTCAATTTTCTTCATTTTGTTTAGTGATATGGGTATCTTGGATTCCTTTTTGAAGGCCCTTAGCTTCTGTCCTGCGTAGCCGTTTATTTTCTAGAGATTTTTTGATTAAAATTATTTTTCGATCTGGATTTTGCATATGATAAATGCTCTTCTATGGCAAAATTATTTTTGGGTTATAAAAGTGGATAAGTTGGTAATTTTTTGCCCAAAAATCTAATCGTACCATGAACTTGGTCACTTGCTTTCCAGGCCATCAAGGCAGACATGTTTTTTTGTGTTTTCCGAAAAGCCAATGGACTTAACCATAGCCAATCCTGAATCCAGTGACTGTTTCCAAATCTGTAAAAATTTTCCACTCCCTGCTTATCATAAATTTTTGACCTTAAGCTTGCATCAGATGTCCATGATTTCGCATTCTCACAACTGAATAGGTTGTAATGCCTATCCTATCAACTCTGTCTTTCATTATTATTTTGGTCTATATTTGCTGCTTTTTATGTTTGATACTGCATTAAATTTTTTTCACATTGATCATGAAATCATTTTTGTCTTATTATTATGCCAGGGAAAAGTCAGACCGCCTTTTCCGTTGTCTTGATTGCCAGTATAGGAGAGAACTGGTACGTGTGTACCTTATGAATGTAGAGCAAATCTGCCGGCGTTTTGTTGAAGAGAGAAGAGGCAAGCTTGGGAAATTGATTGAGGACAAAATTCGGTGGTCAAGGTACTTCATGTTTCTTTCTTCTTTTCTTCCTCCAACCCCAATCCCCACTACCATGGTGCCGCATCCCCCATCCTCCTTGTATCCTCCTAAACATCACACAAACACACACACACAAACCCTCTGCCTCCTTGCCAAACAATGTCTCACAATTACAAGAAGGTTCTTCCTAATAAAGAAAACAGCAGTTGGTATGCAAGTTTCTAAGCTAAATTATCCTCTGGTTTAGTGTCTGAAACCATGAATTCCACAATTTTTGTGTAGATTTGACTTTAGCAAAACCAAAAGTGGCTTATGGATACAAAATTTTGCACCTGTTTTTATGGTTATGTACTTTTGGGATACATGATGCCATTTATGTGGTGGTTTTATAAGCTAGTAGTATGATGTATTTCCAATGTATATATTGTTATCCTATGTTTCCGTGTTTTTTTTTATCTGGTCTGACTACAACAGTTTTGCTTATGGTTGTTGCAGCTTCTGTGCTTTCTGGTCAGGGCTTGACCAAAATGCTAGGCGTCGTATGTCCAGGGAAAAAACAGATGTGATCTTGAAAGTAGTTGTGAAGCACTTCTTTATAGAGAAGGAAGTCACTTCTACTTTGGTAATGGATTCACTTTACAGTGGGTTGAAGGCTCTTGAGTGTCAAAGTCTTAACAAGAAAGGGAGAGCAAAGTTATTGGACAATGAGGAAATACCTGCTCCTATCATTAGTGTGGAGAAGGACACATTTGTTTTGGTGGACGATGTGTTGCTACTACTTGAGAGGGCTGCTCTGGAGCCTTTGCCTCCAAAGGATGAGAAGGGTCCCCAGAATCGTACTAAGGTTAGCAGTAGAATGTGCAGTGATTATGTTTCTTATCCCATTAACTCTTGATTTGAAGATCTCCTCTCATTTATTTTCAGTTTTCTTGAATTGTTTTCCAATTTAGTTGATGCAGTTGGGTGGCCTCTAGAAGAATGTTTTTAGAGAAACTAGAAACAAAATGAAGTTATGACATTTTAAAACTGGGCAAGGAGGAAAATGATTTAGTGGTTAACTGATATTACATTGGAATCTAATAAGTTGGTTGATCAAAGATATAAGGTTCAAAATGTCAATTTCTCTAAAACCTGACTCACAATTATTTAGCAATGTGATGTTAATAAATACCCTTTTTTCAAACTGCAATTTTATCTTCCTACAATTACCTGTCTTTTTCATCAATCACCAGTATTTGCAATACTCGAGATCATCGTTATATTCATTTAAGTGATTCTTAGTAATGACTTACATATGATTGAAATAAGTTTCACTTGGATATTAAATAAAAATCATAATGGATATTTTCTTATTTGAGCATAAATTTATGTGGTTTACTGCTTTTAATGCAAAGAATTTTTTTGCGTGGCTATTGATGAGGCACACCTTGGAAACTTTCTGCTGTTGTTAATGCTTCTAAGCGATCTTCTTATTGCCATTATTATATACATAGACCCCAAAAGCTGTGTTCCTGGTAGTGTTTGATGATTGGCTAGGTGAAGCATATTCTTATTTCTTAGTTGACACTTCTGTGGCACTTGGACTCAAGGTTTATAGTTTTCGTTGTATGATGTTTTAGTCTATAGTTGGAACACATCAATACATATCGATTGCTGGTATCAGAAATCCAACAAAACCATTGGTGAAGGCCACATAAAATTCTGGAGAAAAAAAAATCTAATAAAAATATTAATTATTGTTTTGGAAAAAATGAACACTAAAATACCTTGGGGTCGAACTGCATAGCCTTCTTGCAGACATGTATTATGTATGTAATCTGATGATTAAGAAGCAAGAATGATTAAGTAAAAAAATGTCATATTCTACCCTCTACAAACACACATTATTATATGTTGTTCCATCTTCCATTGTAAAGAAGATAAGAATGATGCTTTCAACTTTCTCCTATAGAACATATATATATATATTTGATGATTAATAGAAGGCTTCATTAAATAAAGACAAGAATGTACAAAAAACTCGTGAGATATGGGCTAAATAAAAGACACCAAATAGCAAAACTTAGATCTCTCTATAAGCAAAGTGCCAACATACTGTGCTCAGATACAAGGTTAATCCCTACCCACCAAAGCTGACCAATGGAAAAATGCATTGTTGTAAGAGAGATATCTAAATCCTTCCCGTAGGCGTATCCATGCCACATCTGAAGCCTAAATGTCCTCTTAACAATCTGTCTTGGTGGTCAACACACCATAAAAAATACGTCGATTACAAGCTAGCCATATTCCCCATGTAATAGCAAAGAAAACAGCATAGATGAACAGCCTCTCCTCCCCCGAGAATGGAAAACACCACTGATGTGATATTTCAACTAAACTCCTTGGAAAAACCCAATTCGGCGTTGCACCCCTCTAGAAAGAAGACCATAGGAATCTAGCCGTTCTGCAAGTAAGCATGATATGATCCACTGATGCCCCATCTTTGAGGCATGGGCCACACATTGGGCAAGATAGCTAAAAACTTCGTCTGCCTTTGAAGATTATGAAAACTCAAGAGTGTTGATTCCACTATGAAACACAATCCAAAGAAAGGCTCTAACTTTGGAAGGGGCTGGAGACTTCCACAAAAAAGAGGGAGGAAAGGGAGGTGATGAAGAACCCGACGGGATACAAAGATACTAAAGAAAGTAACTAGACAAAAAAGACCACTAGAGGAAAGGGTCCAAATGCGGTGATCAGGGAGTTAAGGCTCGAGAGATACTGAACTAAGATCCTCCAATAGGAGAACCCAACTCATTCAATTCTACCGGGTGGAGATCACAACGGAATTGAAGATTTCAATTAAGACCCGTGGGATTCCAAGAAAGGATGTCCGACACTATAGGCTCCAAGAAGATGCTGCTGTTATTTTCTAAAATCTATTTTTTGTAAGTGTATTGTACTATAAAGGAAATGTTTAAAGAGTTGAGATTGGTTATTTTGTTGTTATTGTTGTCTATATCAATGTTTTCAAAGGGGTTGAGGTATTATCCGTAAGGCATTACGGAATGCTTCAAGATGCTTCTTGCTCATGAAGCATATTCTCTGTGTGTTGTTAAAAGTTTCAGCACTCATATGACATATATTGGGGTTTATGCTTCAAGATAATTCATAAGCTTCATTTGCTAGGATGATGACTTTTCTTCATTTTAAGAAAATTGATTCAACTTTATATGGTCATTTGTAAGTGGTATGAGGGTGAAATATGCCGATCTTCTTTGCAAGGCACCAAAAACCTTAAAAATGAAGTATGTGACACATGATTGAGATGAATTGGTTTAAATATCATAATTTTGAGATAAATAAAAGCTACTGGAATTGTTATTTGGAAAAAGAACTGTTTAATCCTAATCAGTCTTTTGGAGGATATGCCAATAAGATGTTCTGAAGCACTTGTATCACACAGATAATATGATCCATTTTTATTTGTAAAATAATTAATAAAATTTATTGCAACCTATTGTGTATGTACTCTTACCTTGTACTTGGAATTAACCAATTATCTTATGGATCTTTAAATTTCTTTATCCTTAGTTTTCATTATGAAATATACTGCCTAAAATTTTATATCTGGCATGCTGTTGCAACTTATTTTTGGGATATAGGATGGGAGTTCTGGAGAAGACAATAAGGATTCCATTGAGCGTGATGAAAGGCGCCTTACAGAGCTAGGTCGAAGGACTGTGGAAATTTTTGTCCTAGCTCATATTTTCAGGTAATCATTTAATTTGACGTGTTTCTTTCTTGAATAAATGTTGGTTCGTTTATTTATTATTTTTGTTCATTATTATTATTATTATTATTTCCCTCGCAACTAATTTATGGATAAAAGGGGATTGTTCTCCAAATTAGGGTATCTACATAGAGGTATGACTATCACAGCTATTTGCATCCAAGTTCCTGGTTTAGATGCTTTCTGTTTACAAGTTCGTTTTGGGTTTTTGCTGGTGAGTAACATTTAGTAAAAAAGTCTAGCCTTGACCGTTCTTTCAAATATACACTAAGTGCAGCAAAATTAGATGGAGTTGGAGGTTTAGAGTCCTTCCCTGCCCTAGTAACTTCCATTACATATGAAAACAAAAGAATCTAGTCCAACTCAAACTTGTACTGTGAAATGTTTTTTAGTTTATGTTTAAATGGCTTTTCATCTTGAAATGGGCATATAAAGAATCCCAATGAATTTGACAAACATAGGGAAGGAGTCTTTTGGGTCACCTTTTCATTTTTTTATCTCCTCATATTGCAGCAACAGAATTGAAGTTGCATACCAGGAGGCCGTTGCTTTGAAGAGGCAAGAGGAGCTTATACGTGAAGAAGAGGCAGCTGGGCAAGTTGAGAGTGAGCAAAAGTCAAAACGTGGAGCAGCTGAGAAGGAAAAACGATCAAAGAAAAAACAGGTCTAATATTTATTGTTTATTCCTTTAAATGGACTTATATATCTTTGTTTTATCTCTCTCTCTCTCTCTCTCTCTCTCTATGGCTGCTTGACTTTTATTGCCAATTATCTTGAATTCATGAGTGTTGTGGGAGCTGGTTCAGTAATTTAGACGGACTAGATATAATTAGACAAGTCTGCTTTGAAGCCACTCCTTCTGCTCCTTTATCTTATAGATTTTCCCAGAATGGTCTGCATGGTGGATAAGTAGTAAAATAATTATTTTGGTGTCATCTTATTCATTTTTCACTTATGACAATCACTAGATCCATTTTGTTGTGTGGATCAGAATGTTGGGCAACAAAAAAGCATGAAGTGCATGGGATGAGCGTTGCTGAGATGCAGATATTGAGATGGATGTGTGGAAGGACTAGGAATGATTAGGAATAAAATAATTTGAGGATGTTTAGGTGTCGTCCAAATAAGTGATAAAACAAAACAGAGTAGGTTAAGATGGTTTGAGCATACAAAGCAAAAATCTGGGGGGTAAAATTTGAAGGTGTGGGAGGAGTCTCATTGAAAGCTTTATATGGGTGAGGGGAAGACCAAGAACATGGAAGGAGTTGGTCAGAAATGATATGAATACTTGTAGGTGGACTTAAGATATGGTCTTTGATTGATTGGGATGAAGGAACATGTTTCAAGACGCCGGGCCCAACTAGTTGGGGTAAGATAATTTGACCCAACTAGTTGGGGTAAGATATTTGGCTTTGATTAATCTTTTTTGGTTTTCAATGAGTACTATTTCATGTAAAAGATATGTTTCCTATAAGTTTTGGTTAGTCAAATTTCTTTGGAAAAAATGTATAGTTCCTTGAAGTCCAGAATGGCTAGAGGTATGAAAACAACACTCAGCCTCTTATGTCTCAATATGATTTTCTTGATGGAACTTCTGATTTTCAATTTATTTGGTCTTGAATTGAATTTTTGGAACATGAGATTTTACTCTAAAAGAAATATCTTTCAGCCTTCCTGGTTATTTATGTTGATATGGATGATATTTGGGTGGGCTTGGACAGGATATATTAACCTGTGATGTCTCATAAGCTTGGCCTGTTCAATTTGCAGGCTGGGCCTGGGCAAGACGAGTGGCCTGTTCATCATCATCATTATTATTATTATTATTTTTTGCTTTTCATTTAATATATATATATATATATAAAACTTTGTATATTTGATATGTTAGATACCATGAAACTTCAGTTCTATGAGAACTATATGATGAAGAACTTTCCATGATTTTAGCTTTAAACATGCGAAAATGTATACTTTTAGAGCTGGGTTGGGCTTGAGTTTAGAGAATATAATGGTTGTGCTGGAATTCACTTGTAGATACACTAAAGCTATTATACTGGAGTGCATGTCTAGCCCGAGTCTGCTCAGGCCGGACCATTGCCACTCCAATATGCTGATCCTTTCTAATGGTTTAGAGGAATAATTGCAGCTCGATTTACTTGTGGTTAGGCATTACTCCACCTATAATTCCTGAAAGTAGAGTGAGTACATGTTTGGTCCAGAAATCCAGGAAGTAGCTACTGAGGATAAGTTGGCTTCCAATTTTTTAAGTCGCTTGTTAAATTGTAATGCTTGATCCTTAAGTGGTCAATCCAGAATCATTCTGTTTAACAATCAAAGTGGAAATAATTTTCTGCTATTCTAATTTGTCAAAAACCATTCTTTAGATAAATTATGTACCTCTATGTCATTTTTTACCAGGTACCTGCAGATCCCTTTTACTATTCTTCTGGACCTTTCAAATCCTTCAACTTGAACCATCTTGCACCTTGTCGCAAGTTCCTCCTTTGATATAGATGCCTAAATTATCTCCTCTTGGGTCTATCACAATATATAATTATACTATTATAAGTATGTGAGTGAAAGGTACTCCTATTCATTTCATCTCCTCTTGGTCAATCACAAGATATTTATGTGTGTGAAAGGTACTATTGTCATGTTGCAACAGCTTTGGTGGGCTTTTGCGAGTGACCAGAATGTGCCAACTATGTTATGTGGACTAGGGTACAGTTATAGGGTGCGGATATTTGTCTAGGAGTTGGATGTGCTTGACCCCTGAAAGTTTGGATACAGGACTCAGTTCAGAAGTGTTCAAAATTTGGACATGATTAGTGGGATTTGAAACCGAGCTCTCTCTTTGCTTTTTTTTTTTTGTTTTTTGTTTTTTTTTTCCATATTTTCATTTTGATTTATTTCTTGAAATTTTTGAGTCTCAGAATATATATTCTCTCTTTTATAAAAATTTTTTTTTTAATTCATTACTTACAAGTTGATCATTTTCTATTTCTTTTCTTATTTTTCCTCGATCGTGGATTGGCATATCCAAGAGAACATGTAAAGGATCCGACACAACATATCCTGTACCGATACCCATGTTGTGTCTTGTCATTATGTGTCCTTTGGGGTTGTGTCAAGTATCTATGTAACATAGTGTGCTATGTGCAAAAATGATCTGGCCAATGCAGACCATCCATCTGACATGGGACCTTCTAGGTTAGTCACATTAACAATATCCTAAGCAACATAAGCCACAGAATTGATGTATACTTGGCTTTGTCCCATTTAACTGTTGCTTCCTATATTTTATTATTTATTTAGCTTTAGAGAAGGAAAGATAGGTGAGCCCTTTGTACGTTCTGAAACCAAGTATGTGATTGAGGTTTGGTTTATTGTATATACGGAAAAGTGGGGCTCTGCAAAAGAACTTCTATGTGTTAAACATCCTGGATGATCTTAATAACTGTTTTATTAACCAGTCAATCAATGAGCTGACATTGGCCGATGCAGACCATCCATCTGACATGGGACCTTCTAGGTTAGTCACATTAAGAATATGCTAAGCGACGTAAGCCTCAGAATTGATGTATACTTGGCTTTGTCGCATTTAAATGTTGCTTCCTATATTTTATTATTTCTTTAGCTTTAGAGAAGGAAAGATAGGTGAGCCCTTTGTACGTTCTGAAACCAAGTAGGTGATTGAGGTTTGGTTTATTGTATATACGGAAAAGTGGGGCTCTGCAAATGAACTTCTATGTGTTAAACATCCTGGACCTTCTTAATTAACTGTTTCATTAACCAGTCAATCAATGAGCTGACATTGGCATAAGGTGAGATTATCTTGTTAATGGTGTCTTCTTACTCAAGATGTCATTTTATATTTAATTTCCTATTGCTCCATTTAGGGCACAAAAGGAAACGAGCATTACAAGTTTGGAGGTTTGGGAAAGTAAGGGTGACTGTTGGTGTTCCTTTGAGATAGCTTGGTCATGTGGAAATATGCCTAGTATGGAATGTTATGAATTGTGTTAGTTTATATCCTTTACTTCTGTAATGTTTTGTCATCTAGATTGCTTTGTTTCTTAATCTGAATTTCTCCATCCGAGAAAGGGGGAGTTCTTAAAGACTTTATTGTGAACAATTCTTTGCTAAATCCTACTTATTTTCAGTTTTAATTTCTCCATCATCCTTCTACAGGCTAAACAGAGACGGAATGTTCGCAAAGAAAAAGATAGAGGAAGGGAGGAAAAGGCTGATATGGCAGTAAGATACAATCACGAAAGAAAGAGCCCTGTTGATGGAAGGACTGTGGAGGACTTTGCTGAGAAACAGGTGCAACCTGTGCTGGAAAAGCCTGATGTTCTGGAAGATGTTTCTGACATGTCTGATTCAGAAACATTTCAGCCAGATTTTGAAGAAAGAGATGTCAGTCCTGTCAGTTGGGATACGGATACATCAGAAGTTCATCCTGCCACAGAAGCCACTAGCAGTGGAGCGAGTAGTGTGCCTATACAAAATGGAAGATCTGATAAGAGGAGCCCATCTGTAATGGATGATAGCTCCTCAACATGTTCTACAGATTCTGTTCCATCAGTTGTTATGAATGGGCCCTACAAGGGGAGACCTTTTCTAAACTACAAAAACCAAACATCACCCAGCAGGTAAATATGAAGCCCACCTTCATGTTATTTTTGTGTGGCATGTGAACTTGGTATCTGTTTGACCTTCACTTTGATTTCAGGGGAAAGAACATGCAAGGCAAAGAGATCCACGACCGTACTAGCTGCGCTAATGACACAGAGAATCAGCCTGCAATAGATGCAGGGTGTCTAACTGATGCTTCTGGGAATTGTAGTGCAGCTGAACCTGAACCAGAGGCTGCTGTTGTTTCCTTGAAGGATCGGATACAGTTGCTTGAGCAGCACTTGGTTGAAAAGGTGGGAATGAGATCAAACATCCTTTTTTGCTTTTTAGCATCAGAATATTTATGGGAATTTATATGATAAATGTCATGCCATGGCCTTGCTCAATCACCTGCGGATATCCTAGTAGTCAACTTCTTGTTTGGTTCCATGGATTTAACATATTTATGTGTACCAAGTTATCAACATGTTGTTGCATATGTTCAACTTTCTATATGCATGCGTGCACTGTATGAGATTGCATTCAGAATAGTGGGGGGGGAATGGGTAAGATCTTCTTTTTTCTTGCTGTAAGTATTGACACAAAAAAACGTGGTTCATTTGTCTAAATAGTTTGCAGCAAAATGGGGCATTGTTTGGCCCCTTTGGAGCAATTATTTGCCTGCTATTTGTGATTCTTCTGTTACTATTTTGATATAGCCATGTGTCTGCTTATTTATACACTTTTTACAATGCTTTTATGAATCTGCATAAGCAGATCTTTCCGAATGAATGATTTACAAATAAAAAAGAAAGTGAAAAAGTTAAAGGTAGGAAATCTCTATTGGAGTGACAGGACAAGAAGATGTATAAGGTGAGTTCAGAATTCATTGCTGCAGCAGTGTTGGTTCAACATGGAACTGCTCATGGGCCAACATAGAACATATCAATTAATTCACCAGCTAGTAATGTGTTTTTTTGACAAATAGAATAGATAATTATTTCATCTTTTCTTTTTTGTCCTTGCCTTTTATCTTTTAAATTTCTCCTCTTTAAGACCCACCACCCCACCAATGCCCTACACACAATCCGTCTGGGTCTGGTTGCATATGTGCTTTGACATACAGTAAAGGTTATAGAGTGGCTATCCTACTTTTCAGTATTAACACTATCAGACATGTTTGTTGCAGTTCTCTGCATCTATTCCAAAGTCAAGAGCTGCATTTCACCTTTCATATGACCATAATGAAAGAGTTTCTTAGATGAAAGTTAATTGTTTGTGATATCTTTTTCTGTATTTGTGACTGGTGAAGCATGTGTTGGCTTCTTGGCACTGTTGCTAAGCGTAGGTGCATTATAACTCAAGGCCCATTATCATGTGGATCAATGTTTTAGAAGGCATTATATGGAGCTTATTCCTGAAGGCCTGCTTTAAGCAGGGGAAATTGGGTTGGAGGAGCTCTTTAAGAAAAGCATCTTGAGGCTTAAAATTTGTGGCTCAAATCCTTTGATTGCAATGGCTCCATATCTAAGGTTTCAGCATCTTGCCTTGAGGGTTCCAGGCTTGAATTAATAAATTAATTATAATGAGGGATCTTGACGTTCATAATTAGTTTTTCTTTGTTAATGTTCATATTATACAAGTTTGGAAACTAATTTTGATATTTGGCGTATACTTAATAAATCTCACCTTGGCATTTAAGACACCTGTCTGAATTTATGAGGGTATTCTAACTTACGAATAGAATAACTTCTTCACTAATATATGCTCTAGGCATCCTGTGCTATACTTGTTTTCTCTTTTTCTTTTTCCGTTTTTGCCCCTTCGTAAGATCTTTTATTAACTTTTGTCATTTGTTTTCCATGGATCTTGTTGCATTTTCACCTAAGTTTTTAGCTGTTTGAGGTAATGAATTCTTGTGATTTTTTGATATTATAATGTTTCCTTAAGGTTTTTATGATATAGTTAAAACAGTGAATCTTTACTGCATTTTATTTGCTGTTGCATACAGCTGAATTATTCATGTCTATTCAGTCTCACTCTTCATAATGCTTTCCCCACTGTGACCTGATTATTTGCTGACCATTTTGATCAGGAAGAAGAGGTGGTTTCACTACAAAGGAAACTGAGTCTCAAAGATCAGGTCAATATTGAAAGATTAACCAGTCTCAAAGATCAGGTTAATGTTGAAAGATTAGCCCTCAAAGATCAGGTCAATGTTGAAAGATTAACCAAGAAAACTATGGCAGCAGAAGTATCTTCCTCTGCAAGTAGTCCTGCTAGGAATGTGCCTTCCTACATGCAGTCAAAGCCAGTGTCAGAGAGAACCACTCCTGAGCCTGTTTCAGTTTTGGACGAATCTTCAAAATGCCCACAAGAAGCAGAGAAGGCAGTCTCTCTGACAATATCATCACCTCAAATTCCTGTCATGACCAAATTGGATGGTCAGACACCCACTACTCCATCAAAGCCCACTTATGTACCAATGGAAAAGCCCAGAATGCACCAAGTGCCTGTGACATCGAGGCCCTTGAGTGCTCCTCTAGTTCCTGGTCCAAGGCCGATTGCTCCAGCTACCACTATAGTTCAAACTGTTCCATCTCTATCACGGTCGGTGAGTGCATCTGGGCGACTGGGAACTGATGTTTCAACAGCAACCCCCAGTTTTGTTCCTCAGTCCTATAGAAATGCTATAATAGGCAAAAGCATGGGTCCAACTCCCGCAGTTTTTGCTCTTCATCACTCTTCGAATTCTGTAATGAATCCATCACAGGAATATTCTCAACCACCTCCTGTCTTCATGTCATCTCCTTTGCTTTCATCTCAGAGCTCTGCAAGGAATGACCAAGGCTGTGCTAGGCCGGGCTTCAGTTTTGGCACAGTGACTCCAGAAATACTACATAATAGGCCACAGTGGTTGGAGTGCCCCCAACGAGATGCCAGCAGCATAATGTGTGAACCCTCCATGCTAAACAACCGTCAAAAGTTTCATTCAAGTGTTTCTGGAACTACTTCCAGGCCATGCTATGCTGCTGAGTCGCCATCCACTTTTATGGCACGGCAGTCTCAAGGAGTACCAGCAGATGAATTTCCACATCTTGATATCATCAATGACTTGCTTGATGAGGAGCACAGCATTGGCGGCATGGATAGACCAAGTGCATTCTACCAAGGTTCCAGCAATGGGCATCATCACAGCCTGAATCGACAATTTACTTTTCCTGGTGAAATTGATCTGTCAGCAGATTTGGGCAGCTCCTCAATCAACCGGTGCAGGTCAGATCGGCCGGTGAATTATCACGATGATGGCATGCAGAGGTTGTTTCGGCCTTCTGGTGGTCATTATGATGGGGCAAGGGATGTGGTTCCGCAAATTGGGTTGTCAAGCTACCCAAATGGGCAGTTTGATGGGGTGGTTCAGAACCAGTGGCCGGTTGGTGGTGCAGATCTTTCTTTGCTTAGCTTGAGGAGCTCTGAGGGTGATGGCTACCAACTTCGAATGCCAGAATATTCTAACAGCATCAATGGTTATAATGTCTTTCGGCCTTCAAATGGGCACTGAAGGGGGGGTCTCTGCAGAGGTTCATCAATTCGTCTCAACTGTTGTAATAATGTATTTGAGGAAATTACAATCTCAGATTTGCAGTGGGATTGTAATCCTTTGATGAGACATGTAAAAAGTGATTCTGCCTTCCCGAATCGAGCTCTTGATGTTTGCATGTTGTCCTCTTTTTATCCTCTGCAAAAGGAAGAACGTTTGCGAATGGGATTGTCAGCCCAATCTTACAAGTGTTGTTGCTGTAGTGCTTGTATTCTTAGTTTATCCTTCATAAATGAGTTCATTGAGACAAGTTGACATTCACAAGGAGTTTTGAGTCGCATGAATCCTTTTTAGAGACTTTCTCACCAGAGTCCAGGACTGAGCTAAAGGGCTACAAAATGAACTTGAATAGAAATGTGCACACATGGGCGCACTAAAATGTCAGAGTCGCCACTACGATGCAAGTGGACACCCGTTAAAACACGAATAGGTTTTATCAGCAATTAGGGATTTAGTTAACTTGGTTGTATATTGAGAAAGTGCGTAAACATCCCAGTTCACCCCGTTTTGAGACGGGTTCACTTGGTCGTCTCGGATTGAACTAGTGGTTTGACTCAGTCTCAGATCACTTTAACCTCTTCAGCCAACTCTTGGCAAAGAGGTCATTTCTAGATTCCCAATTTACAGCCTTCTTAGGGTTATAACAGATTAAGGGGTACAAAAATTGGAAGCTCATAGGAAGGTCATCTATTAAGGGGACAGTGTCAGTCCCGTTTGGACTTTAAAATGGCTGATGAATATACATTTTGTTTGGTCTGACCGTTACCATTTTGGTATACCATATTCAATATCTAGCATCCACCATTGCACAAAGTTGTTGAGCAATTTGGTGGCTGCCGTTCCACATGACATCTATTATAAAAGCACTAATAGGGCTTGTGCCAATTAAAGTATTATCCATGTTCTGGTGCCCTATCAAGTGGAAAATCTGGATTGCTTACTTGCCTTGTTCTGGTGACAATCCTTGCACAGTCCCCCAGCCAACCAAGCAGGTCAAGAGGCTATCTAACTTGCCTTGACAGAATTTTAGAATAAGTGAAACTAGGAAAAAATCAGATTGAACCAAATAATTTCTTTTTATTTTTTCATCTGAACCAAACATTGAAAAGTTGAACTGGGTTGAACTGGAGCAGCGTCTGCTGGTTCAATATCCAATTTGTTTTTTAAAACATTGATGGTGGTGAAGCTGCAGATGGGAAATCACAAGTAGAGATGGGCATACAAATGATTTGATTGACAGAGCATGCTAATTGCATGAGTGTTTTTTGTTCTAATGATCATCTCATCTTCAATTTAACACTTTTGCTGGCACTTCAAAGTAGCTTTGAGACTGATGACAGCCACCTTACATAAAAAAGGGCAAAGGTTAGGCTTATTGTTCTTTTTCTCAAAGGAGCTACACAGAAATGAAATAGATGATGACTTGTGACAGTATAAAAAAATCCTTATTGAGTGAAAATAAAATGATAAGAACTGGGGTTTCTTTAATTCTAGGCATCAAAATTTACCAGGACTCAACAACAAAGAATTCGCAACTATATTTCCAAAGCACAGACCTTGAAAATTCCCCTTAGCTGGTGTAGTCATGATGCATGTCCTACAATCCTTCCTATCAAAAGTTAGAATACGTAAATACAGAAAGGTAGCTAAGCAAAAGTCTCATAGATATTAAGAGAGAAAAAGGCATTGTTGCTTTTGGGCTTATCGGTATTACCCATATTCATATACACGTAATATAGATTATTGTGCTTTACTACAATTTAGAACCATGCATGCTTGCAGACTATACCCATTAAATATTTTATTGGTTTGATGATTGGTTTTTGATTTTTTCAACTGAAGAAAATTCTAAGTTTTTAGTCCATGCCATCAAACCATAAAAAAGGTTTGAAGATCATTAAATCAAGAAGCCTTTCAGCCATTAATTAGCACGTTTGAGAAGGTTTCCAAAAACTAAAATTGGGATTCAAACCACTAAATTCAATCTGCAGATCTCAAGTAAATATGGGAAATAATCCAAAAAATTAATAACAAAAAATGATGTCTTTCTTTACATACCTTCATTGCGATAGCCAAGCGGAAACTGCCAACAGTGGAAACATGATTACCAAGCCATAGTTCACCAATATGTCAACATTTCCAATTTTTTCCACCTCAGGCAATGCACTCCATAGATATCTAAGAAAGCCATACTCTTCCTGTATGATGCACATCCTGCCTCTTCAGAATATTATCATGCACAAGACAGGTACCTTGACAACAAACTGGAAAGGAAATACAACAGAAGTCACCTTTCTGCTTGAGTCACTTACTTTGTCCTGAACAATTGTCGGTATTCTTCGTTCTCCATGACTAGCTATTTGGTCCAGTGGCACTTTGTTCTCTCTTGCTATGGACTGCTTACTCGAGATGCCTTTATAAGCTGAATCAGTGTGAATTGTTTCCATAACTGATCCAAAGAAATTTGTGACAGGTACCTAGAAACATAAGTTTTTTAGTTTCAGGGGCTTGAATTTGATCACAAATATGTCAAAGTAACAATTTCAGGGTTGGTTTGCTGAAAGACCAAGCACAATATAAACCTAGATTTCAACACAATGAGTAATGTTTTGAAGAGGCTAGATAAATTTATATAAGAGATTGAACTATCTCTATTATTTTGTATCGAGGACCGTAAAGAACATGGTAACAGAATTAGAAACAAATGAAGAAACTAGTAGAACTGTATTCATCAAATGAACAATGGGTCAATTGTTTTCAAGAATTAACAGAATTCAAAAGAATGAAAAATGGTGTCTATAGAGATTATTATGAAATGAGGCAGCCAAAAAAAGCACTTCCTTTACATAAGTTGGAGAAGATTACTCAATATATGAAATAAAAGTCAACACCCATACCTCGTCAAGAGATTGTTGATATAAATCTGTTCGAAAATATGCAGTTGACATCAGCATACTTGGATTATACGAGTTGAAAAGACTGCAATATAGTCACAAAATGCAAAGATCAACATGGAACAAGTTGGGGAAAACACACAGTTGGAACTTGGAATGTAAAAATGGGATCAGAGCAAGAACCAGAGAGTATAAGTGGAAAAGTGGCACGAAAAAAACTAAAAATTTCATTTTGCTAAAACTAATCAGTCTTGAAAGGGAAAAAGAGATTCATGATATGCCTTAGCATCAAGTGACAGAAACCGTTCCTTGACAGCATTATCCAATCCATCCCCTTCTACTGCCTAGAAGAGAAGCATAGGCTAAATGATATATTTGCAAATACAACATGTGCCAATTGAACAGCTTGAGTTAATTAGCACCAAGTTTCATTGAGATATGTAGTTATTCTTGTATGATTGATCAATTTTCAAGTTGGTACAAACCTAATGCTCACCACCTACAGTTATTGGTCCCCAAATCTCCAAAATTCATAAAATCACCTTCTTTTCCAAAATCAAATAACCTTAAATTTTTTGTCACTCCTGTACTGGCATTGTCCAACTGCAAAAAGTAATGATCCCCCATCTTGTAGATTAACATAAAGCTCCTGTCCACCTGCTTATTTATAATTGATAAAAATAAAGAAAAGTTTTCATTTACACAACACGGCAACACAATACATGCGAAAATAAATGTTGTATTCCATAAGTGCATTTGGTTAAAGCAAGATTATAGGTAGAGAATGTGATTTCCCACCTAAAGAGCAGTAGAGAATTGTGCATAGTTAACTCAGCACAGAAATTTATAACATTTCAATCCTTGAGTTCAGAATATAATCGTCTCAAAAACTCTCACCAGATCTTTGTAACAATGCTATTAATATGTTACTTTTACTTGATATCTAATTTGATAATTTAATTCAGAGGTGTAAAGAGTCCATATGGAAGGATCTAAAATGTGAGGATAAGCAAAAGAGACCTGGATGAAGTTGATCAGATTTTAATTAAATGTATATATATCTGACTGTAGATATGAATTTTGTTAGGGTGGGCTAACGGAACTAGATATGTGTATCTAACCTCAACAAGTTGGCACAAGCACTTTGTTGTTGTTGTTACTAGCCCACATGATAATAATGGAAAATAATAATTTTTTTCATAAGCTAGAGTCAAAATATTTTAAATTCATGTGCAGTATATCCATTATTTTGATGTCTATAAAATGTTTAAATCACGGATATAATAATGTCCAAGTAGTGGCTATATGTATACTTCAAGATATACAAAGTCACACATACCTACTCAATGAAGCATTGTCATACATGTTTAACCTCTCAAAGAAAGCAAGGGTGAAAAAAGTGAAGCGATCCACAACAGAGACACCAACCTGCAACAAGAAGCAAATCAAACATAAAAGACAAGCCTATAAATTAGGTGCCCAAAATGCTTGGGAGGTTGACACAATAACCGTGACTAGATTATATATGGTCTTGTCATCTTGTCTTTAAATTAGGTGCGCAAAATGCTTGTGAGGTTGAAACAATAACCGTGACTAGATTATATATGGTCCTGTTATACATGGATCATATTCATCAATTAGACAGCAAGCAATAAGACATTACAATGAACCAACAAGTGGTACTAATCTCTTACATCAGAGTCCAGGTGATGCGAGTATGAATTTTCTCCTTTCATGCTACTTCCAACAGCCAAAACACCAGGTGAATGAAGCTGCAAAACTCAATTAATTATATTCAGGTTCCATATAAAGCATATTGAAGACACCCATTATCCGTGGAAGCAGGCATCTTTGCCGAACCACATAAATATCGTGTCTCTGTTTACTTTGTTTTTCTGTTTCTTTTTGCTGTTTGTTTTTCAACAGATTAAAACTTGTCTTTGAAGCAAGCTTAATAGAAAGATTATTTTGTTAGTGAAATTTATAGACAATCAATCATTTGGAATCATTATTAAGTAAATAAAAACCTGAGAGAATAAAGTAGCAGCTTGGCAGGTATCCACCATTATAAGCAGCTCCTTGAATCTACGGAAAATTTGGCATCAAGAACATGAGCTCAGTAAAAACAATCAAGGAATTGCCAGTTAAAAGATAATATATTCACATAATGTGAACTCATTTTATCATTGTAAACTGAGATACACCAAGATTAGTGCAAATAAATGATATCAAAGTCTGCATAGTGACAAGGACAAATGGGGCAAATAATAATAATCATCATCATCAATAATAAACAAGTATTTCTTTTTTTTATATAATTAAATCATGAAGAACTACATTAACTAATCATTTTTCTCAATTTGTGATTCCAGTTACATATCCCATATCCCAAAGAGCGTACAATAGAAATAAATAGTGCAATTTAGTTGAGAGATAATTGTCTACAAGATTTTCCTGAAAACTAATACATTTTGACTGAATACCACCAAGTTCAATCATCTCACTTCCAACCACCTTTGCCCAGGGAGACATTATTCACATGCTGCCAATGCCAGTGAGCCAATTACTTTTGGAATTAAAATCATGAGAATGCAACCTAGCAGTTTGGTTCAGGTCAAAGGTGTTGCAACCACTTATGGGTCTAATTGGGTGTGGATGGACACCATAAGATTGCTTAATTAGAATATAAAACCGGTCCGAATAAATATTTTCCAAATGCCATTTTTTCTCAGGTTCTTTCTTAACTCATTTATGTTGTGTTCTTACATAAATCATTCATAAATTACACCCCTATGCCATGCTGTTAATTGCCAGAGCCTTTACTTGCATCCATGAGTTACACCCTATACCAACAAAGATTATACGTTGCATCCAGACACATCTGTCAAGTGTCACCTTCTTTTGCACTGTGGCCTCAACATGAATCATGGTAGTTCATTAAATAAGCATAAGGGGATTGTGCTGAATACCTCCAATCATTTCAACGCAGCTGGACAAGTGTTGATGACTACAATGTAGCCTTCCTCAAGGAGTTGGACAGAATGAGTAACTCCTAAGGACCGTATCAAGAGGTTGAAAACCAATCTCAAAGGGTAATACAGGGAATTGCTTCCTTTGCTATATCACGGTGCACATGGAAAGAGAGGAACCAGCAAACTGGAGATAGGGCTTATCAGAGCAGATCTGTCAATTGGTCTTACTCTTGATGGCACTCAAGGAAATATATGTATCTGCTTATACAGCAAATTTGAAATTTGTAGTTCATGGGTATTATTCCCTTCTTGATACCTTTTATCCATGTTGTATGAACTTGTGTATAAGGTCAGGTGCAGGTATCCTCTAGTTGTGGATCCATGTGAATTTGTTCTCCATGTGATGACTATATTTTAGGATATGGGAACTTGATAAATAATGCTCCAATATCAGGTATTGGTATATGGATGTACTTTTTATCATAAAGTAGTACAATTTCAGCATACCTACGCATATAATCAATTACATATATATATATAACAAAGAGATGATTAACTTAAAACATCTCTAAAAAAAGGTTAGAATTATATTATGGAATACTGGTTTTAAACATTTTAAATGACACTTAACATTGGGTGTGTATAGAGAGATGCATATCCAGTACCTGTAAATATGTCATGTCATACATGGATATGGACATACAATTGCTAAGTATGAGGATCCCTGTTCCCAACATTTTACATGAGCTTATCATCTAAACTAGAAAGGATGCATTTATTGGTATACTGTATTGGTTCAGGTATGAGTGTCTCTCAGAAATAGGTTGCAATGCCAGATTTGACAACTTCAAGAACTCATAGTTTATGGACATTAAAATGTACATAAATGACATGGTAGGAAAAAATTAAATTCATGGGATATTTATTATTAGATAATATTAATAAAATAAGCATGTAAATAAGTATGTCCTTAAATGGGTACAATAATGTTATATATACACTTAAAAAATCATTTATATAAAAAAGGCAAAACCCATAATCTGTAAGCCTTTTTATTGTTGGTGATAGTTATAGTATGTAGTTTGTCATATGAATATATAGGAAGGATATCTGTGAGTGTTTAACACAATCTCTAGTTGGAATCTGGCATGTGACCTACACAGTTCAACACTTACAGTTTACAGTGTCCACAAACACATTCTCGTATTTCCTTTTGCAGTTTTGCTTTTATTATATTCCTACTATTCAAAAACTTATAATATTCCCATGATCCCATCAATTATATTCCCACCATTCAATAGCAAATCTTTACATATGCGAAAAAAAATTAAATAGGAGCAAGAGACAAGCAATCTACTCACCTATGCTTTTCTTTCATTTGCTTCACTGCATCAGCTAAATCATGACTCTGAAGCTCTTCAGAGTCCTGGAATTTTAGGAATTCATCTCCCCCATGCCCAGTCATGTATAGCAATATATGACTTCCTTCATCACTTAGTAGACGCTTTGATCTAGGAACAGCAGCCTCATGGCGCCCAGTCAAAACACGCAAGAAATTTTCAACAGTCACCTCATAACCTCGGTAATCTACCTAGAGCATGGACACGTAAAATGATCACATTGTCATTATAACTGAGTAATTATGTACTAAGAAGGAAAAATGTAAACAAAGTTAGCCTATCAATATCACAATTTAGAACGATAGAACATCTTCGTCAAAAGATAGAGAAAGAAGTATGAACTCTTAACACTTAATCAAGACCATTCCAAATGCATAAACATCGGTGAAAATGCCAGCCAAGAATAGCAATAATCTTTATTCATGCACAACAAGAAGGCGATCAAATTACTAGAAGATTTTTAGAAAAAAATAAGTTCTCAGGCCAAACAAAAGGAGTATAGGAAAAAGTACTGACCGTCTGAAACATGAATAATTATTTTGTTTACAAAAGGAGGATAGGAAAAACAATATTTCCCTCGAACTTCTAGCAAAATGAACATTGAGAGTGTAATACTGTCAGATGTTTGGCTGTCTGCTCTTTTGGTCTATGCATTAGATTTTTTTTTTTGATCGATAATCAATATTGTATATATAACAGTAAAGGATATAAAATAGTACAGCATGTCATGTCAGTACACAAATTGTGTACCTAAGACAGCAGAACTAGGTAATAGAAGTTGTAAATACTAAAAATGCCAAAATCTCTTTCCCTTTCCCTCTAATCTGGAAATAAATCCCCTCAGAAACTCTTGTAGCGACAAGTTAGTCAACATGTTTTCTGATGAGGCCCAATAATACATCATTCACAAAATTTCTTCTCTAGATTTTCCATACTTCTTTCTTGATTCCAAAAAATTCTATTATTTATTTCGCTCCAAATCCCCCATGATAATGCTGCTGGAGTGATGTTCCACAACGTCCCCTTGCTGGTTTTGCCTTTGCACTTACCCCACGCCTGTAAAACCTTATCAAATTTCCCAGCTTGAACCCACGACAATCCGAACCTTACAAGGATCCTGTTCCATAATTTCCTCACTTCCTTACAATGAATTAGAAGATGTTTTACCGTCTCTTCATCACTCTTGCACATAATACAATGATTTGGTAGCTGCAAACCCCTAGATTGAGATGATTTACCGTTAATATCTTGTCCAATGCAGCTGCCCACATGAAAAAAAGCTACCTTGCTTGGCACTGATTTTGCCCAAATCAGTTGGCATTCTTGAAAGCTCTCACCTGTTGTATCTAATGTTTCATATGCTGATTTAACCGTGAACAACCCGGACCTTACATTTATCCACTGCCTGGAATCCTCCTCTTGCACCTTTCTGATGCTGTATAATTCCTGCATTAGATCTTCATAATCATTGACCTCCCAATCCAACAGGTCTATGCATTAGATTTTGATTTCATGAAAAACTGGCAATTAAGAAAATTTTGTCAAAACTTTTTATTTGGCATGAAAATTCAGGGAAATTTCAGAAAAGGGAAAATTTTGTGGGAAATATCAATGGAGATTTTTGCATTTTCTATAAAAATTTTGAATTAAGCTCCTGATTAGGGATATTTGATGGTTGGGTCCCTCAAACATGCAGACTCCTAATTTTTTCATTAGTGATTACAATCTAGTAACATTTTTCTAATCAAGTGCATTGAAAACAATAGAATTGTAAATTATGCCTCACTCAGAAAAAATCTCCATAAACAAAGCGCATAACCCTCTGGCCTGATAGAATATGGAGGCTGCAATTTAAAGTGTGCAAACGACACAAATTCAGCATTCCATTTTTATATGAATAAGATAATATATGTGTCACCTACAACTAATATCTGGAGAACTTACAAACCCTACTGGCCAAGGCCAAAGTTCCACTACTCAATAAAATTATAGATGAAAAATTTGAAGTCTTATTTTAATAAGAAAAATTAGAAGGTAAAAGTGGAAGCACAAGTCACCTCAACATTATCTCCATATAAATTAAGCCGATGGTTTTCATTGTTGAAGACTTGGGCAGGATACTTGTTCCTAGCATTGCAAGCCATGTCATCGGCTAGCATAAGTATTATCCTCTCATCAGGTATTCCTAGCCGTTTTACTGTCCTGAAATTAACAAAGGAGAGGTAACTGACCCATATAAGCTCAACAACTGAATCCAAAAAAATTGTTTTTCCTTAAATATAACTATAAGAACATAGGAAATGCTTGCTTGCCTATACAAAGATAAAGTATTGGCCATGTGCCGATAGTTAAACCTGATCAAGAAAAAATTCAAGATATTAGATTATCTATGAAAGTTAAAAAAAAACATAAATTCAAATCACAATAAATGAAAATAATCAAATTCGTGTAAGAGTTATAAATTTCAGTAACTTGTTAAACATCAGCGTCAGAAAATTATTAATGGAAATTTGAGTTTGTCAACACTATAAGTTTTAGGCCTCTGTGCATGAAAGAACAAGGAAACAGTTCCTTTCTTGAATCACTAAGCACGGGTCCACTTCCCCTAAGCATTTTTTTTGTGGGACATATCAAAGAGTCAAATCCATGAGTCCATAGTGTGTCAGTGTTGAAATCTGTGTACAACATTTTGACACCCGACTTGTCAAACATAAAGATGCTTCCATGTAACACATGATGTATGTATATGCACCAAAATGACATTCCAAAAGCATAAACTCAATTAAAATAAGTGATTTGGCACTTTAAGAGTCATTAACATACAGAAATTGTAAATTTCCCTCAATACATTTTAAATTTGTAAATATTGAATCAACCATAAACTGTACATAGTACATGCAGTGATCCATATAAAATTTTCTTTTAGAATTATTTACATCATGACTTTGGTGTTCTGTGGATCTTTTTATGGCTAACAATGTTGATACAAAAGGAGGAGACAGGAAGCAAGAGAGAGAAAGTGAAAACGTAAAGCAGGAATTTGGCTTAGAAATGGATCAACTCTACCGAGACGGAAACAGAGGTATAAATAATGGGGTGCAAGCAAAAGTGGGTGCCCTGCCCCTCATTTTTAGGACCTCAATTTCATTGGGTTGCAATCTAAATCTGTGTTTCTGTGTTCTAGGAGCAGTAATGTCATTGTTTCAAGCACTCACATAAATGGTTCAAATCTCTGACATGTTAACACGAAACATGCATACAATGTTCAATATGCACCTGAAGGCCAAAGGCTTATGACCATGCTTGTTGAGAATTTATCTTTATTTGATGGGAAGGATAGGATTTGAACACATGTAAGAGAGATGTATCCACTTTTGCATTTCTGCTATGTCACTATATAAGTTGGTTGATGGAGTATATATGGTTTTTTCTGAACATAGATAGAAATTAGACGATTGGATTTTCTCTTCCCATTTCTTAATATGGTAATGAACGCCTTGTGAACAGTTACTCAAATGGCAATGAAAAGTGAGCTTTAGAAATGATTTATGGTAGTTGAACACTGAAGAAGTATCAAGTATAAAGATCAATTTGTCCAAGAACAATTTACTTGAGGTTGGCAAGGTAATGAACTGGGTGATTTTGGGTTGTAAAGTTGTACTACCCTACCCATGTCTTCCTTGAAGATCACTCAAAGGGATTCTCATAAAGTTCTATCATTGTGGGACACAATAGCTGTATATGTTAAGAAAAAGTTTGCCACATGGAAATAAATCCAAGTATCATCCAAAGGGGAGGAAGTCACACTTTATAGAATCTCATTGTCTCTTATATACAAGAATTTGAAGATATCGGTAATGAGAAAAGTATACTAAAGAATTTTTTTCATCAGTAATGAGAAAAGTATATTATAAATTGAAAAGAAAATTTGCTCAGTAATAAGAAAAGTATATTAAAGAATTTTTTCATCAGTAATGAGAAAAGCACATTAAAGAAAATGAAAAGACAATTTGTGGACTAATCTAGGTGAAAAGCATAAATATCATTTACTTTGTCGATCACAGGTGCAAAACTATAGACATTAATGGTAGAGAGGAATTTACCCCTTCCGAAGAATGAATATGGAATTTTGTTAAGGAGAGGGAGAGCTTATTAAGAGTTGATAACAGAAACATAATATGGATATAGAACCAAAAGTTTTATGGAAGGCTGTTTCCAGTGTTGACAAGTTCCACAGTTGACTACAGTGTAAGGGTTATCTCTTGTATTCCAAAAGCTGCTCATATTTTGAACCTCATTGATAATCAAAATTGGAGCCAAAGAGCCTGGAATTCCCCTTTAGAGGACCAATGGTAGGAGATAATTCAATCATCAAACATTTAACATTGAATACATATAAACGGATTGTTGTAATTCAGTTGCATTTCACAAACTCTCAAAACTTTTTGTATTTTCCATCATCACTGTTTTTCTCTTCAACAAACTTGCCTAATCAATAGATGCAATGAAACTTATTTAAATGCATATGATGTTAGTAGTTCCAAGTGTACTTCTATTTCCTAACTATTGAATCTTCTTCTCATTTACAATTTCATATAAACAATTAAAAAAATGAAACTCATGCATGAAATAAAACATGGACAATATATACAACTAAAAATAAAAACATGGGAATTGAATTAAAGTTACTGAAAAGGGTTAAGTAAAAGAATTACCAAAAACGAGATGTGCAGGCCAAGACAGCCCAGTTGTTTGTATGCATGATTGAAGAAGAACTTGATGCATTGGATTTGGAGAGAGTGATTATCACCAAAAGCAACAATAATAACCTTGATGTGCGATTGAAGAAACTATGGATATCCAAGTGCATCAATCTTAATTTGAAAAATGAGGGATTCATTCTTTTCTTCTCAGTTTCTTGCTACTGCTTTTTCTATTACTTCATATTCCATGCATATGCAATGCTCTCAGATCTGATACAACCGAAAATGATAATAGTCAGTGAGGCTTTTTTTCCTTCCAAATCAGAATCTATTTATACATCAAGATCAATATCAATATCTTCAAGGGATTTAGAGCAGCAAAGACTAACTCCCTTTCGAACCTGCATTTCAGTTTCATAAGAGAAGCCTCTGATCTATGATAGTATAAGTTTAAATGACAATGATATTTCTTGGAACTAGTTTGCAACGAGCATGAAACTTATAGCTCAGTGACTTATAAATTATCACAACAATAACATAGACCAAAATGCATTCAGTTTCCTCCAACAGCTCAAATAAAAAGTAATTTATGTAAACTCATAATATCTCTACTAAACCCTATCTTATATCCATCTCGTGTTTATATGAATAACAAAAATGTAAGATTTAATACATTAAAGTCATGCAATAAACAGTTCTCAGGCAATCGTTGTGATTTCAAAGAAAATGAAAAGAACAAAAAAAAATGATAACCTTGAACCAAATTTTACCATTATCATTTTTTTTTTCTTTTTTAGATTTTGATGTAGAAAAATCCATAAGTGAATTTTATCCATATATAGTAATCTGCGATGATCAATGCTAACTGAAAAACACATCCATGCAACTCAGTAGGTCATGGTTAGGACTTAGGGCTAGTGTTTAAAATCACTGTAGATTTCACCCATTTTTTCCTACACAATTTATTAAAAAGAAAAAAAAAACGCATATAACAAGTAGATTTGAATTTGAGCAATTTATTAGAAAAAAAAAGCAAAAGACAGGAAAAAAAAAGGAGAAATCACAGGTTTACATATACCAGAGCAAAATCATAGTGAAATACAAATCCTCTTCCACACAATTCTTAAAGGACACCCCCCCACCACACACCGCCCCACCCACACCCCACCCCACCACCCCCCACGACAAAAAAGGATAAAAATGGGGGAAAAGGTCGAAGGCAAAAGACCCATACATCCGCCAGACTGTTCCTTCTCCAAGCCGCAATCCAGCAATAAAATCATTTCATTGAAATAAAAAACAAAAAAAGAATGCAGTCCAGAAAGTTTAAAAATTATATTAGAAATTTTTTGGGGAAAAAAAACCAACGATCGGATGTCATGATTGAATAAGCGTGCCGCAGAAGAGATAAAAATACAGATCTTTCAACCGAACCCACCCCGCCCAGCGCGCAACCCCACCCCGCCCAGCGCGCAACCCCACCCCGCCCGAAAAAAAAAAAAGAGTTTCGAAGACAATACCTTGTAAAGGAAGAAAGAGCTGGAGAAGAGGGAACTGAGTAGTGGAACAGACCGTTGGAGTGCAGGATTTTAGAGATGGTCTTCTGTCATAATGATTCCTGCAATGTCGAGAGAGGTGCAAGCTCAACCGAAACCCACTAGGTTCCGTTTGGACAGAGTTTATATAAAGCAAATTTAGTTATTTTTTGAATTTCAGTTCTATTTTGAGATTTGGTGGGGTTAGGTACGTTGAGGTGTTTTAAATTATAAGCTGAGTAGTTTTATTCTTATAATCCTATTAACCAAGTCGTCATAACATGCTTTATTGTTATAACAATAAATTTTTGTTATAATTTATTGTTATAAATTTTGTAGATTTGCAGTTAATACACCTGAGCTTCATATGATTCAATTTCAATTCAAACCAACCCAAGCTTTAACGAGTAAGTTCGAGCTCAAAAAATTCTAACAAGATTGAGCAAAGCTAAAATCTTCAAACGCTATGAGCATTAGGCTGTCACATAGCGCTCCTTGGACCACAAGCTTGACACATGGATATAATTCGAACAGCTTTACATTGTGCAACTTCATAATGTCTCAATTGAAAGCAGGCTGTCAAGCACACTCTGTTTTATTTTTATTAACATGGGTTTTGAAGCTGGGCCTAAGATATAGGGGAAATTGGTTTTTAGTAATATTTTTTCAAAATAATTTAGATTCAGTCAATTAATTCTTAAAAATTGAGAATTAATGATACTTTTTTCAAATAATTAGGATTCAGTGTATAGAGACTTTCTTCCAACAATGCCCTTGAACGACTTTAAAAACCTTTTTACTCATTTAGGTACAAGTGAGGTTTGTAAGTCTTTTTGAGGGTATTTTTTGGAATAAATTCTTTATGAATAGTAAAACAACACTAAACCCCAATTATTTGAAAAAAATATCACTAGTTTCCAATTTTTCAAGAATTGACCAACTGAATCTGAATTATTTTAAAAACTATCACTAAAAGCCAATTTTCCCTTAGCATGTAAGCATCGGATGTGATTAGAAACCGTGGAACCGAGAAAAGCAGAGGCCAGACAAGAATCTGATTAGAACTGCCACCAGTTGTGGAAACTCTGAGACTATTACTTCAACTGGCATGCAAAAGCCCTTTTGATGTACTGAAAGTGGTCTCAGAACTTTGAATACCACCCTCATGACTTTGCAAATGCCCCAAATGCCAACCCTATATGTAGTTATTTGTAGCCGAAATTGTTACCCAATCCATCATAGACTGATTTAAACCAAACTCAGATTCTAGTTCCTAACTCATTGCTTGAAAATGAATAATCTCTTGGTTCCAACTGAATTCTTTCATACCAAAGAGGCGATTATAATGAATTGGTGAATGGCTAATTGCTATAGATTACTGACTTTTTCATTCAATTGGTAGGTTGCAAAATTGAAGAAGTAGAACCAAACATTTCGGTTGGCTGCAATAATTCAAACATGTTAGACCAGACTTAATCTAGCAGGGAAGATAGATTATAACCCATATTACATCATCTAGACAGGTTATTGATATGTGTGTGCGTGTGCGCATGCATGCATCATCCCCTTGACGAACTTAATCAAGGCAACTATGGCTTGCCTGTCGTATTAAAACCTGAACCTGTTCTGTTATGACCATTTCTTCTACAACTTGACTAGCAAAAGGCAGAAGCAAATGGGTCTTACACTGGATGAAAGAAATACAAAAAAAAAAAAAATGTGCACACTGTTTTGAGTTGGGGTGCAAGATGGGAAGAGCTGAGAAATTTTTTTTTTTTTGAATCTACTTCGAAACAAAATTAGATACACAATTTCAGTTAAGTGAAAAGAGAGAAGTGGAGTATAGCATATTATGTTCAGTAAAGAATGCTTGCATCAATTCCTTCAATATGAATGAATATACAATTGGAGGGGAATCTTGATATATCATTTTGGTAGACAACATGGGCATTTTGAATCACTTACACATAGAAAGGGTATATCTTGAAAGCATCTTCATGAAACGTAGAAAGAAAAATGTCTACAGGGCCATCAACAAATTGAAGGGGCTCTGGTGTTAATCAGCAAAATCTGGATTCTCTTGAATGAGCAAGGGTAATTCAATGTCAGATATGTCAATCTGTTCCATCAATTTTGATATCATCAACTGAAAATGGAATGCTGCACCGTGGTAGATGGTTAACACCCCTAACCTGGGATTGTCATCCGACAGAAAAGAAGTGCTGACAGAACTGTAAGAATCTTCAGTCCTCAAAACCCTCATGCCGAAGAGAAGCTATACTAGCATCACATGACACTACAAACCATAGATATTCTCAAAACAGTGGCTACAGTGTAATGACTGAAATAATACCTCATTATATGACAAAGAAGATGGCTCAAACCATGTTTTAGTTGTGTGATCCATGGAAAATAATATTAAATGAAAAATGTTCTATAAAAGTATAGTCACTAGCCATCTTATAAATTTTTGGATCATTAATGATTAGGCTTTTCTTTTACATGGAAAGAACAAGTCTATCCAGTGCCTGGCTTCAATTAAACTTATATTAGCATACATATGAGGAGGTTAAAATAGCAGTAGTACATATATGAATGTGTGTGTGTGTGTGCATGCCTGTACTTGCAAATTTACAAGTCTGGATTTCAGCCTCCAGTCCATTAATTGTTAACACTTGTCACTATCAATTCAAGATAATGCTGGGTCCTCAATCTATACATCAGAACCTAGCATAAATGTTAATTGGTGTGGTCTGCAGCAAAGAAGATTTATGAAGATATCTATTTGTCCCAAAAAAAAAAAAATTTAGTAACAATAATAAACCAGATAGAATTATAAAAAACAAATGATTTCAATCATGAAGAGGGCCAGCTTCAAGATTTACATATTCAGTAGAGAACAAGGTCAAAACTCAAAAGAGACTTCACAATTCATCTCCCAAATTAACAAACAACAAAATCAAGTTGAAAAAATTATTCCACCACACTGGCATTCTAATTTGTCAGCATAGGATCAATGACCTGATGCAAATCCATTGGTGTTTCTTCCCTCAAATTCAAAATGTCGTTTTCCCCAAAATTTGCAGCAATTGTTCAGTATACATCTTTCCTCTGTATTGACGCATCCTTGTCTATCCGACAGATTTCCTGTCTAATTATTCTTAGTTCAATGTTTGTACTAACATCTCATTTGTCATTTTGATTTTCTTCTATAGTTTATGCCAGTTTAAACTTACAGCTTAGTCTCTACTTTGCAATAATTAGGCAGAAAGAGAAAAGATGTTTGGCAACCCCAGTAGAAATAGCTAGAAGCAAAAGGGTATAATGCCCATCTTCATTAACTACTACAGTTCGTACAAAAATGCAATCATGTAAATGTGAGTTACTGCCATCTTCTTACAAAGAATTAATAATCATCAGTACACCTGACAATGCCTCTACTTGTTTGATAATTCACGGTTCTGTTGACCATGTCATCCTTATTTTCTAAATGTGGCACAATATTCTCTAGAAATATAGTGCTTCATTCTTTCATAAAGACCAAATGAAAGGATCTTATACAAAAGGGGAAAAGAAACCATAATTCTATAACAAAATATGCAACTTCGATCCAAATTGTCAAGAAAGAAAGTGCAGTAGGCTTCCACTATGCTAAAGTCAGGAATGAACTATCAGATCACAATAGGAAGAGAAAGACCACAGCTAATTTACCAATCCAAGCTTCAATGATTATGAGCTCAGCTATCTCCAAAATTTTTTTTTTCTGGAAAAAAAAGATTATAAGCTCACCCACATAAAATATTCTTGCTTCCAATGATTCGAAGTTCTAAAATATTTGATTTCTTCTCAAAACCAACCAATATGAAGAAAAAACACCCAAATGGAAATAAGAATTTCTGGCCACCAACTTTTCATCAATAATTCAACTTAACCACAAGTAATTCGATAAATAACACCATTTGAAATGCCAATGCCACAAGTAATTCAACCAAAGAACGCCATGGAAAATACCATTTTTTTACAGAAGTGCAGTTCTTTCTATGTTATACATGAACTCCACCAGATTCCACCAATCAGCATGATGGAAAATACCACTTTGGCCAAGATTTTGGAGATCTAGCAAGGGAACTAGATGAAGCAAGAAGTACCAGATGGAAAACAAAGCTCTTGAGGTACCAAATTTTTCTACAGAAGTGATTGCCAAGTCCTTTTTTATCCATCTAACTAAGAACACTTAAAGCATAATGGCTACATGACAGTTCAGGCTATCTTACGACAAATCACTGCATAATTTCACATCAGGTAGTTTGAACAGATGTAATTTCCTTCATGTTTACTGATTATGTTATCTGTTTCAAACCCAAAATGAACAACACTGCTTGATTCTTCTTATCACAGCAGTATGATATAAACAACCAACAAAGTTTCAAACACTTTTATGACAACAATCATAAATAACATGTGAAATAAAAACAAAAGATGCTTAACTTCGTAAGTTTTGAAATCCAAAACTATCACAAAAAGTAACTAAGATTTTGAAACGTTACAAGTCGAAATTTTAACAGGTAAATGAGACTAAAATCATTTGAAAGTGTTCATAATCTGTATTTCCCCAAAGTGTAACAAATAAACCCACAATTATTAGCACCGGCCACCGGGGCATCCTTAACCACATTTTACAAACATAGGCTTCCCCAATTATGCCTATAAAATGGATTTTTATTTTTGAAAAATAAAATATAGTATACAATTAATCTTTATTGTATTATTACTAAATACCATAAACAACCTTCATAACTCTCTTTGTCATTCAGTCACTCCTCCATTACCCTTACTAATGTGCACCGGCTCACCGTCATCCTCTTTCGCCATAACCTGTGGCTCCACCTTCACCTTAACCCCACAACACCTATGACCTTTATCCTGTGAACCCTTTCCAAGCTCCAACCTCCTCTCCAGAAACTCCGAGTTCTCCTTCCAAACCTCTCCATTTGAGTACACCTCTTTCTTCCAAATGGGAACTGATGCTTTGATCTCATCTATCATGAACTTACACGCATCCAATGCGTCAGCACGATGGATGGCCGAGATCGCCACAAACACACTCGTCTCCCCAACTGGTACTGACCCCAAACGGTGAGCAACGGCGATGGATTCAATATTCCACTTTGATCGAGCAGAGGAACAGATAGATTTAATGCACCGTATCGCCATGGGTACATAGGCTTCGTATCGAAGTTCCACGACAGTTTTGCCTTCGAAGGTGTCGCGCGTCGTACCAGAAAACGTCGCGATGGCACCATATTGAGGAGCTTGAACGTAATTAATGTATTTGGCAAGATCAATTGAGGTATCAGGCTTCTCCAATATTTCGATTAGGGTTTTCTCCTCCCCCGTGGCCATTCTTTGTCGGGCTTACTTTCCAATAAGATTAGTCCTACGGATTCAATCAAATAGCCATCATAACCCACATGATATACTAAGAAATTCTGAACCCCAACTTCGTCTAGCAATAAATAACAACAGAAAAAGATGACCAGAGAAAGAGATGAAATTACCTTTGGTTCAGACTTCAGATACGATTGAAAATATATTGAAATTCGTAGAAAGCCTCCTTGAATCTTTTTCTTCTTCCAGCTCTTCTCCTACCTCAGTCCAATCAAGTTCTCAATCTAGAGCGTTTTACCTAGAGCCGCTCAGTGGTGACAGCGTGAAACGCACGCATGGATGCCCATGTCAGGAGGGCCACGCATTCAAATTTCATCCAGCCGCTGATTTCACGGAATCACCGGATTTTGGCTCCGAAATGCTTTCCACCATTTTCATTCATCCAGACGCCGATCTCAGAAGACATCCACATCTGAGTGAAAGGAAAATTTGTTGATTGGTTGTTCTGGTTGACTTTTCATTCATTAATGTTCAAATTTTTTGCTTTTGAAGTAAACGATTCAAAACGAAAGGACAGGTAGTCAACGGCTATCATATTCATACCTGCTTTCCTCGTCTTCAAAGTCTTCTCTTCGTTATCCTTCGGATTCAAACACCTGGCGCTTGTTTTGATCCGTTCCTTTTTGGCTTTTTTTCACCAATTTTTTTTTTCTTTGGGTTTTGCACCTATCCTTATATAATATTATATTTGTATTTATATCTTCTTATTTTTAATATTTTTATTTATATACTTCAATTTAATAAAATTGTTGCAATTGTACCCGATAATAAAATCAATTAGTTTTTTATATTTACTTTTATTAAATGACTAAAATATTTTCTTATGAAATAAAAAATATTTTGTATTTATATTTGAAGTCATTGATGTTAATTTGCTCAATAAATAATTATTTATTAAAACTTCACCTAGTCATTTATTCATTTGGTTATCTTTATTATTTTTTTTACCTTATAGAAGGTCACTTTAGTCATTTATTAAAAAAAAATAACAAAAGTTAATCGTATTTGGATTTAGATCAGGTACGGACGAGTCTGTAAAAATGCTCGTTTGTAGTATATAGGTGATCACCTACAAACAAGCAATAAATTAATGATTTGACCCACTCATTTTATTGTAGGTAATTGCCTATGTGCCAATCACCTATAGGCTACGGACGAACACTTTTTATGAACTTGTCAACTATGTGGAAGTAATGTGCCAACACATAATTTTTTTCCCAAAACAACTTTATAATGCTCACTATCTTATATTTTTGTCAAGGTAATTTGGACTTTTTTATTTTTTGCTATAAAAAAAAAACCCTTTTAACAATTTTTAAGTCCTTAGATGTACATCCCCTTTCCACCTACTAGTATGTAGAGGAAAGAACAATAAATATAAATTAAGTTGTCGGCTAATTTATAAATGAAAATGGAAATTATGATAGGAAGAAACAAAAGAGATCTATATATGCTAATAGGAATAAATTTACTGCTAAAAAGCATCCAGGAATTCTTCTTTTCACCCTTTCGGGGAGCAAGGCAAATAATGGTAAGCTATACAGTCAGATCAGCTAATTGATGGTCAGAGATGGAAACATTCGGTAAGCTATACAGTCATGTTATGCTATGATAGCCTGCCAACTTGGTTCTAATCTTGCTTTTCAAAGCATCACTATGGATTGCTACAGTAACTTTTGTGGCACTGAGATTGAAGTCTCAAACCATCCTTTTAAAACAAGTGTTTTCATGAAACAAATTTAGCATACAAGCAACTTGATTCTAAATGAAATGAAGAATGGACAATATAGGAGATTTCTACCCATGAATAAAAGAAGTGAGAGAGAATTTACCCAAAAAAAAAAAGAAGTGAGAGAACAAGATATGATCTAAAGATGTTGGCAAATCTGGCTCTTAAGGTAACTAAGGTTTAAAAGAGCAAAAGGACAGCTAAGGGATATATACTTAAAAATGCAAGTAAGGCTTTGATATGAAGAGCATAGCAAAGTAGAGAATTTAGTTATGATGACTTGGCATTGACAAGTAATCATAACAAAATAATCCAAGTTATACCAGAAATCAAAGAAAATAAATAAATAAGCATGACCAAGGAAAGAGCATCAACATTCCTTCAACCCCTAAACATTTACATAAGCTAATGCAAACTGCATGTTTCACATTTAAAACAGGAAATAAAAGGTTTGAGAGAAAATCCCACCATCATCCTCATTGCCATTGCCAGGTCACAGGTCTGAACTACTTTTTATTTTTACATCCCAAGACAAGGAAAATGACATCTCAATTTCCCTCGTCTTCTTCTGCACCTTTCAGGTACAGAGGCTCACCCCCATCTGCACCTTGACCTCCCGAATTGCCATCTCGGCCATCATCAGAACCTGCACTGCCCACATCTTTGCCCGACCCCATAACTCCCTTGTTTGCGCCCTGAAAGCTATCACTGCTGGTGCCATGACTAAAATCAGGAAATCCTCCGCTCCCCAGTGCTCCACCACCTCCCAAGTTGGGGTCCCCATGCAGCATGTGAAGCCCGCTAGTCCCACCGGAGCTCATGCCAAGCTGGCTGTGCAAGGCTTGCTGTTGCTGCAATGCTGACAAAGGCTGCTGAGCATACAACATGGAAGATCGTGCAGCCATCAGCGACTGCGGTGTCATCTGCTGAGCTTGTTGGTACTGCATGTACTGTGCACCTGGTTGCATAACAGCATTGGGAGGAAACTGTACAACAAGCATGTACCCCAAGTTATGCAGTCAAAAAAATAAATAAATAAAGCAGAGCAAAATGATCATGATACAACTACATGAATACGTACGAACCTGAGCATGCATGGTAGGTGGTTGAGATTGAGAATCAGCAATTGCGGCCAGGTACATAAGGTTTCTTTGAAGCCTTGCTTGGTTCCTGTAATAATGTCAATGCATCTCAAAAATACAATTTCATTTCCTTTTCTAGATTAGCAAGAGAATCCCAGATGGTTGTCATTTTGCCAGAAAATCAGTAACTGATTTTCTAAAGGTGGAAAATTTTCAGTTATTCCATTTCTCCAAGCAAATTCCTATCTGTAAGGCTGTGTTTAGAGCCTTGGATTTGGGGAGAAAAGAAAAGAAAGTTAAAAAGGAAAAGAAAAGAAAAATACTGATTTTTTTTTCTTTTTCTGATGTTTGGATGAGATGAGAAATGAGAAGAAAAGAAAAATATATTTTAGTAAGATGATAGGTTGGAGTGGTGGTGCCGGGTGGCGGTAGGTGGTGGTGGCAGCAGATGGTGGTGGGCGGCAGTGGGTGGTGGTGTTGGCAGGCGATGGTGGCGGCGGCTAGTGGTGGTGGTGGTGGTGACAGCTGGTGGTGGTGGGTGGCAATGGTGGGTGGTGGTGGTGGGTGGTGGTGATGGGTGGTGGTGGCAGGTGATGGTGGGTGGTGGATGGTGCTAGTGATGGGGTGGGTGGGTGGTATGAATAGTAATAAGTGATGGTGAATTTTCTTTTCATTCAAAATTCTTACCTTTTTGGAGAGAGAATTTTTTACATTGGAGAGAAAGATGGAGAGAAAATCTCATTTTCCTTCATCTAAACCAAACAAGCGAAAAGAAAATTTTTGCATTTTCTTTTCTTTTCTCCCCAAATCCAGGGTTCCAAACACAGCCTAAGGGAAACACTGGAGAGTAGAAATTGATTCAGAGATGGTGTGAAATTGTACGGATCATGGAAGTTTTTCTAAAGGAAAAGGCATTAAAAAACCCAGTACAAAGCAAAATCACACCACATATGCACACATGGCGCAAAAACCTGTGTGCCTTAAGACGGTACTGATGCCCACAGAGAAATGGATTTGGGATGTTGATGTAAATTATAATTAAGAGGAGACTCCGGAGAGGCTGGTTGGTTGCCTGCTACAACTATATTTATTTTCTCCAAAATAAAGATCAACAAACCAAGAGGCCATCCAAGTCCAGATGAATGTAAAACTACCAACTCTGCTAGAAAGTTTTTGTCATCATTTAGTATCTACCATATATCTGACAAGGAATAATGTGCATAAACTTCATAATCCAGAGAAGTTTGTTATATATGACCATAGTTACAGGTGCAATCTGCTTATGTCATAAAATGGAAGAGTTGCAATGATGAAGACAAAAAATCACTCTTGACATATTCCTCCCAAGAATCATGTGAGCTACAATTAGCTGAAAATAAAGTACTATCTGATTGTGAGTATTACTAGCAAGACCAATACTCATTCACAAACTTGAATGAGATTTCATAAATTGCACACCCAAGGTTAAAATGCAAGTAAAATGCATGTCACAAATATGAACAAGACACGTGGAGTCATATCACCTCCTACTTACTAAAAAATGATACAATTAACCAAGTCGAAAAGAACAAGAGACCCATTTAACCTACATTTGAGGAGCTGGTATGTTCCACTAATAAGAAAGAAAACAAATTGATGGAAAATTGTTAATTTATACCCAAGGACCAAGGTGAATTCCATAAAACATCTGATAACTGGAGGGAAAAAAAAACTAACAAATTTATATTGTGAGTGCCTAGTGCTTTACCCACTGATACTGGCAAATAAGTGCCGTTTTGATCACCACAGACTACCAGAAAGAAAGAAAACCTTACTTACTCTGCACATTCACTCAATTTTCCTGAACTCTGGTTGTCAAGAATCTTCAAAATCAGCGATTTGTTCTCATCCAAATACTGCACAAGAAACCAGTGTTAAAACAGATGTGCATAGGCTCACTATGAGTAATTAATGGTGCAGCAAAGCAAATCATATAATAAATAAAAAAATTTGGCAAGAAACTTTTGAAGGGAAAAGATGTCCAAAAGCTGACATAAAAAAACATAGAAAAATACGAATGTTGAACAGAAGCAAAAAGAGAAAACAGTTAACAAGGAATCATCAATTTATCAAAAAAAATAAATAAGCAGATAAATACAATACCAATATGAAATGTTCCACAGTACACAGCACACAAATATCTATTAGTTTTACCTCAGGTATTGCCAAAGGATGTCAAGCACATTTTTAATTGCCTTTGTTTGATGCAAACACGCATACCAACTAGATTTAAAACTCTACACTTGACGAATATTAGGATGTGTGTTACAAACTTACCAAAAAGGCTAACCTTAAAGCAAGGTTTGCAATGTCGGAGACATTTCACGAAATGTTGCTATCTTCCAAGGAGGCAACACGAAAGCACCTTGGAAAAGGGAATGTTGAGCATTCCCGTAAGTCAACGAGTAGAAGTCGCACGTGACTTTTAAGGTTTGGAGCTCGAAATGTCACGATTTCAGCGACATTTCAAGCTCTAAAACCCCCAATCTCGCCCAGATTTTTCTCCCATTTCTTCAATTTATTCCATCTAAATCATCTCTAAATACTTCAATTTCTTCAATTTGTGGCTGTGAGCTTGTAGTAACCTTGGTATCTATTTACACCTTCTATTTATGTATGCATTTTTATTATATCTTTAATTCTTCATTAAACTTCCTTTAAACATGCAAATGATCCATTTACATATATTTTTGTTACTATTCTTATGTTTTTAGGTGTACTTTAGTCTCATTGAAGCCTAGGAATAGCATATTATTTCATAACTTTACTATTTTATGCTTTTTTTGATTTTTTTTTATTGACTGGCGATTTTTCCTGCATCTCGGCGACATTTTGACAAAATGTCGATAGAAACACCAATGCAAACCTTGCCTTAAGAGCTCAAATGCCATTAAGAATAAAATGTTATAAAAGGGAAAACTGTCAATTCAGAAAATATATATAAAAATTAAGAGCTCAACAATCTAAAGTTGTTAGTTACCTCCTAAGGAGATAGCAAGCATGTGTGTTGTGTCTTAGAGACAGGGAATTGGTGGATCATATTATGATTCATTGGGAGGCGGCAATTCTTATGGTGCTCTGTATCGGTATTGAGCTGAGTTCGGTTTTCCCTAGGAAACTATTTGATCTTTCTCACCAATGGTACTTTCCTTTTCTTCATAGGAAAGGAAAGATGTTCTTCCAACTTCCAAGCATTTTTTTCTTGCAATCATGTTGGTAATTTGGATGGCCCGTAATTGAACCACTTTTTAAGTCTCTACTTCTGACAAAAACAGAATTTTTTAGGGCATCATGGTTTCAACCTCGTCTTGGGTGCGCCTGTTCAGATCTATTTCTGTCACTGGTTTGCTTTGTAACTGGCTAATTATTGTGTTTATGGATCAGCTGTAGTCTTTTAGTAGTTTTCTGTGCATTACAGTGGTCCAAATATTAATTTACTGTTTTATGCTTGTTTTGCCCATATCTAATGGGTACTTGTACTTTCCATTTTTGATCTTAATGAATTTTCATTAACCATTTAAATATATATATATACAGTTGTCCTGTCCATATATATATATATATATATATTGTCAATCCATAACTCTAGGATATTAAATGAATACACGAAGTAATTGCTTATACCCTTGATTATTTCTTAAAAGGGATGATAAGCCATTTGATGCCAATTTAACTTCTGCAAAAGATTTCACTGAAATCATACTAAACAGCCAACTTAGTGTGTTGGAATTCAAAGATAAACAAATACTACTTTTCAAAACAATGAAAATGAAAGAAACGAAGAAAAATCCAACATTCCAGATTAGCAATCATTTCTGTATGAGACTATGAGTGTGACAAAACTATATGAATGAATAGAAAAATATTTGGAAAATGCTCAGTGCTTACAGAAATGTGAAACGGCAATGCCCATCAGCCTACTAATTTTTCATGAAGTGTACCAATTAGCACTCTAGATGCCATAGCCATTGCAATTAACACATTTGCTCATCATAAAATTGACTCTTTCTACAAGGGTCAAATTTTAATTCTTACATTAAAAAATTGAGCTACCTCCCTGATATTGATCAAAGTCATCAACCTAAATGCTCTAATTTATGCAGTTAAAAAGATCTTGCAAATTAATTTCCTGATCTTGACAGAATAGACAAGGGAGTGCGTCTAGAATTCAATGTCTCTCACAAAAACACTGATGAGAAATAGTTCAAATGTTCTGGTCCCATAGGAGCACTCCTCAACAGTAAAGGTAATATCACAGTCATAATTGAAGGAGCTTTGACCTTTGAAACAGCTGTAAAATTTTAATAGAACTCTTAAGTGATCAGTATCAAAGGATGTAATCCATTGGTAACATAAAAGAGAAAACTTACATAGAGAACGAATGTTAAAGACTCAAAGTTAAATGAGACACAATAACAATAACCTCTCAACCATGGTCAGACAAGTACACTAAACACCAGTGCTAGAATAGAATAGTCTAACCAAGGTTTAAAAACTCTGTATCGGGTTGGGTACCGGCCCAGACCACATCGTATCGGCCAATACTTCTAACAGCAGCATAGTCTTAACAACCCATGCCAATATTTACAAGAAAACCTTGAAGCTTTTGTAAAAACTGGGCTCTCATCCAAAAAAGTCAGAATAAAATCTCCTCCAATGCATGAAATCATGTACCAGCTCCATAACCCTGTATTGAACCCATTAACCAAAGAATTGCCATTCTCAAGTCATCTTCCTCACCACTGCATTCAGATTGTGAGGTATCTGCCGATTTCATTCTAAATGGATAGGCATTGCTTCAAAAAAAATTTTGAATTACCTTATTCCACAGGTCCTACCTCCTGAGTGTGACTTAATATCTTCTGCCACTGTCCCAAAATATCCAACTCATCCCCAAACATACACCTTTTTAACTGAAAACCTCTAAATTTGGGATTTGGAAACATTTTATCCCTGGGTTTTCCACAGAAATATGCCTTGATAGCTTATCCTATTTCATCCTTCAAATAACCTGCAAGGTCTAGGTCAGGTTGATGTGTTATATGTATCTGTCGCATTCTATAAAGATCATGATTAGTGGCATGTTAATAACAAGATCCCATAAGTATTTAACTCAGCACAATAAACTTACTGAAGGCAAGCCAATCATTCTAAACAAGTGGAAAGCAACAGTGGTCTACTCTAACATTCAATATAAAAGCCAAAAAGATAAAAAGACAAAAGCATGAATATTATTCACATAAATTAGAAGCCTTCCAAAATGGACTGAGCATTTTTGTAGGACTTGAAAAATAATCGTGATGTATAATAAACTTCTCTTAGATATGGGTTCTTATGCTCCAATTAAACACGGTTTCCTCTTGAATCCTACGTGAATGCCAGAAAGGAGATATTTACAGCCTGTTTACCATCACTAGAAACTTATCTTATCAGTATTGCGCTCAGCAATTGAGCTAAGAAAAAGCCTATCAGTTCTGGAAATTAACCACAAATGAAAAGTTTTCATTTTTATCTGGAATATAAAACAACAAAAATCCCAAAATAGAAGTTGGAAAACCGCTCCCTCTTTGATCAGGGTCTTGCTAGAGAAGGTTTGATCACATTTACAGCGAGAATTATGATTGCATCATATTGTGCAAAAAAGTCCATGATGCCACACAAGAAATTGCCTTCCAACTAAAGAGGAGCATTGCTCCGAGAGTAACTGTTGAATCCCTGCATCAACATTTTCACAAAAAGAAACAAGGAAAAAAAATCTAGCATTTTCTGCTACTAATCACAAATTCATTACAGCTATTCCTTGCAATGCATGAGAAGTAGCAAATGACTACATACAGTGCCAAAAGCAAAGGAACATGGGACTTTATGATTGTTTAGAGAAATAACAATTACAAAATGTTTTAGAATTCATGATGATAAGCAGATATCCATTGGCCAGATTAGTGATCACAAAAAGGGGCCAAAATACCCTTCTAAGATTAAAATTTTTGGTGATTTTTCATTTTAGGAAATGTTAAGCTACTTTGTGTCCATATTTGTTTTGGAATACCACTTTTTAAGGATTAGTAGACAAGTTCTTGTCTGACCCGAATTTTTACAAATTTTGAAGCTTTTCTATTTCAGGTAATTCAGAGATCTATAAATAGTAAATTATAGCACCATCATGGAGTTTTAGAATTGAATATTGTTGAGGTCCTTTCAAGTTTCTCTCTTTTCCTGCGGACTCAAAGTTATGTTTTGAACAAAGACAATAATCTTTTGAATTTTGCATATTAGACCTAGTTAAATTCTTAAGAAACAATATAATATTATCTTTTTCGAAATTATCAACATGATGCATATCAGATTAAGAAAAAGAGTAAGGTAAATTCCAAAATTGTGCATATGAAAATGGGAAAAAGAAAAGTCACCATTTTATCCACTATGAAACAAAAATGTAAAGAGAGATATTTCTTAATAATAAAACAATGAAGAAGGAGACATGATAGATCTCTTGCTGTTGATTAAACATCACTGGCCTTCAATTTATTGAAAATAAAAATAAAAAATAAAAAGAATCCATGTGATAATGCTCATGAAGTTTCTTGGTTACATTATTATCTTTTCTGTTCTCTAACCTTTTTTTCCTCTTATATGAAATTATTGGTTTGCAGTTCCACTTTTAGGTTTATGCTTGTAGATATCCAAGAAAATTCAATTACTGATTGCTATTATTACCAAATTTCTATTCATTTGCTACTAGCAAATGATTGGAATACATATAAAAGACCAAGATTCAAAAGAAACCTTTCAATTCAAATAATAGGCACATGGTTTGAAATTTCACCGAATCAAAAGAAAGTCCCCCAAATTTCCCCTTCCAGAGAAAATGAAGTTTCTTTTATAGTGATATTTCTTATCTTGAAAATTTTTTGCATACTGTTTTTTAAAAGAAAATACTACAAAACAGCAAAAATTTCTCTGGAATTTCCTTGACAGCAAAAATTTCTCTAGAATTTCCTTGATCCAAAATTGCAAAACTTTCCTCGAAGCAAAATTTTAAATGACAGCTCCAAAAGAGAAAGCTACAGGGAGGAAGCATTATATTCACATTTTCCAGTCTACCTATTTTCCATAGCAATCGGTCGACATCAATGATCCAGCTGAGTTGGACAGAGAGGCACTCCAAAGAACTCACTTGAAAATTTGTAAGAGAATAACTGAGGATGAGACACCCAAAATTTAAAGAGCACGCTGGTCCAAAAAGCAGCCAAACTTCTCGAATTTGTTCACATGAGCAAACCCTGCTTCCTATTCATATGCTAATACCACGCTTGTGCAAATTTTAACTTGGTATCCAATGACACAAGAATTAACATGTAGACCAGAGAAGACCAACAGATACTTACAGATAGCAATAATATAGTTCTAAGTCTTAACCCTCCAGTCTTGGTATCAGATCAAAAATATTTACTGCTATCAAATCCAGTAATAACCTCCATAAAAGGTAAAGAAATAATCAAATCTAGTAATACAACTACCAAATACCATGGCTCCTATTAAGACTTGAGCAAATGGTAAGACCTCATAAAGAAGAAGTCAGCATGTCTGAGTAATAGCAATCCATCCATAATCAATGGTTACAGAAAAATTAGTCCAATTTTCACTGGACACTACAAAATAATAAGAAAATGTACGGTGAAACTGCTCCCCAATAATAATACATAAAATTTATCAAGCTAATATTAGTAACTCTTGGTCATCAGCAAAAACAAATTCCACGAGTTCATGTCCGAATAACCAAGATGTTTGCAAAAAATTTGAAACTGAACAGATGGCCAGAGAAACCTGGATCACGAGTGCGGTATGGACAGGTACTGGAGTGTCAAGCATCTCTCTAAAAGCATGATACATATAAGAAAAACGGGGATTGGGTTTCCTTAACCAATCGGATTCACCATGACCACATGTGGTAGATAAAAATTTAATCATGACTACGAAACCCGAAGCTAAACCCGGTTCAGTCATTAGCTGTAATGGTTGCCAACTTTGAAAGACCCATTACTTTTCCTTATTCTGCTTTTGCCTTTTTCCTCCAATCTTTTCCTTTTGGTGGGCAAACTGTGACCTGAACCACCAGTTTGTGTTTGCACCTCAGAAATTTCAATTAGCTAATCCACAGGGATCAAGTCTAAAAGTTACATCCAACGAAAAGAATCTTGCATGCAAAACAGTTACCACTTTGACATTTAAAGGACCCACAATTTTGTCAAGTGCTGGTCAAAATAACTGCAATCTAGGATGAACTGAGAATAGATGCAAAGGAAGTTAGAAGAAATCCTTTCCAAGATCTTTAAAATGCAATATTTGGTAGGTATCAGCACATAGAAATAAAATGAAACAGATGAAATAAAAACACCCAAAGGCTAATACAGCAGACTAATCTCTTGGGAAACATACATTATTCTTAAGTAATTGACTAATTGATGTCAACAGCAGGGAAAAAAATAAAATAGAACATGCAAATAAGAAATATCAACCTGCATCAACATCAAGTATAAAACCCTAAAGTGCACAAATAAAATAAAAATGAAATCAGAACATGCAAACTAGCAATATCAACCTCCATCAAAGTCAAGTCCAAAGCCCTAAAGTAAAACAAATAAAATATACAAACCCCAAATATAATATTTGCAATGGAGAAGGTTTCAACCCCACGAAGACCCAGTAAACTCCACTTCCAGAAATTAAAATATAAACCCAGTTCAGAATCTCCAAACATGGAAACAACTAAAAATCCCAAGAAAAACGCTAAGGCAAACACCCATTTGAGTGCATGCAAAAAAAACATCAAGGCAACAGATACCCACAAAAGAAAACTCATCAAAAGATTCAAAACAAGTAAAAGAACGCAAAGATAAGACACATCCAAACCAGATGAAGTAGCGAGGACGACATAAACGAGGTAAATTAAAAAAAAAAGAGTTTTTCATACAAAAAGCAAAGGAGGAAGATAGAGAAGCAAACCTGTTGAATGTGCTCTGTAGTGATGTTGTTTGGGTTGTAGGATGCCATCATGGGTTGCATCTGCCTGAGGTGCTGCTGCATTTCTTGTAAACCTTTAGCTCAAATCTTCTGAGCTCCTCCACAGCACTGTCAGAAGTATTTTGCTTTCCTATTTGTACACTCGTCTTTTTCTTATATACAGCATTTACATGCTACAAAAGCACCCAGAGACGGTGAGAGAGGACTGTGAAAGGTCCTGGGCTGGTCCCTGAGGTTTTTAGGACACTCCCATGGGCCTTATCAGCCTCCGGTTGCAGTAACTCCAAAACTGGATGAGAGAGAGTGAGAGAGAGTGACAGAAAGGCAAACCTTTTAACCTACGACCTAAATCTGCTATGATCACGTCTGCTGGTCCTGGACCACTTGGTCGGACTGCCTCCCGGTCACCTCGTGACGTGATACTTCTGCGCTATATACGACCCAACTTCATCCCTTTTCTCTTTTTTGGTAATGAACTTCATCACTTTCCGCTCTCAATACTCCTTGAGAACAGTTCCTTTATTATCTTCCATTATATATATATAAAAGTTTGATGGGTTTAATAAAGAATGTTTTATAGGTTACAGCATGATAGTAACTTCTGCTAGTAGGATATATATCACTGGACTAGCAAAATTATAGGGAAGCAAATAGAGTGGCAGACCTGCTCATAAAAATGGCACATACATAATAAAGAATATGTGTAATTTAATTTGGGTTAGCACATTTGACTTAATAAAGTTGGGTTGGATTGGAAGCACCATAATTTAGATTTCATTTTATGCTTAGAATGAGTTTGGGACAATTGGTTTTAGCTTCTGAGTCTGAGATAAATAAATTAGAGTCTAGTTGAACTTGCTCACAGGCCTTGTTTTGCATTCATTCTCAATCCGGGGAATGAGTTTCATGAACTTATCCCTTGAATGGATTTGCACAATTTTATATATTTGTTAAATCTCACTTGGGGAAAATTTATTTTCAAATTGTAACTAGACATCTGTTTTGTCGCGGGAACTCATTCTATGCTTTAAAATTCATTGTAAGCCGTGGAATGAGTTCCTAAAATGAATGGTAGACGAGGCCTTATTGAATTAATACACAAATGTTTATTGAATTCTAACCCGCATATTTTGTAGTGAAAATTCATACAATCCCTCTACAATGGCTTTATTATGTGTTTATTCATGTTAAAAATAAAATAAAAATTTAATACACAGATGTTTATTGAATTCTTTCATTTAAACAGATTAAGTATAACCTTGTTGTAGGGGTTGAATTGTTTTAATTAAATGGATTAATCATAGCCTTGTTATCAATGGGACTATAGGATTTTAGTACACTTCAAAATTAAACTATAAATTATATATATTATAAAATATTTATTTTTAAATAAATATGTTAATTAATATATTCTATTTAAAATAATGAAGACGCGTTGGCATTAGGGCTTGTGAAAAACCGGACCGTTGCCATTCTAAGGAGGGCGCGTCGAAGTCGCCATCGTTGGGTCAAATCAAACGATAATGAAGACGTGATGCTTCAGCATCCGTAGCATGCCTGGTTGTTGGGGTGCCTCTGCAGATTTCTGTGATGGAGTGGGCTTTGCCGCTTTTAGCCGGGAATCAGTTGATGGCCATTGATCTCGACACTCACCGTTTTTACTAAGGCAGGCACCCAAAGCTTTTGTTTCGGTAGATTTGCAACATCCATTCCAAAAGGTCTGACCGGCTTATTCCGGCGGACCACATGACACCGTTTAGAAACAATTTCTAATTGATTATAATGACGTGACATAACAAATGAATTATAACAGAGTTTATTTTGTTTGTGGAGGGCAAAATTTGAAAAAAAAAATGGAATTATAATCTAATAATATAAATTATTATTATTATTATGAACATAAATTCATCAAAGCCTAAGTTGACTTAGAGACCCCACCATAAAGTATGTTCGATGTCGGGATGTCTCAAGACACAACCCAAATATGAATACACGCACTTGGAAAATCATGATGTTAATTGTTATAACTATATATTTAATTAAATCTATAAAAAATGAAAAATCTATATTACGAGGATTATTTGCAATACATTCCTATATTATTATATAAAGCCAAGACTCTCTTTTCTTGCTCATATTTCACACCTAAAATACCCTTCATTTTTTTTTTTCAAATTAACTTCTATACTCTTATGTCAATGTCACGTATATGACTTATTGACTACCTTGTATATCCAAAAAGCCTTTCCTTTTTTTATTTTATTTGTTATGCGCATATCACGTGCATTCCCTTAATTCCTTTAAAGCTAAGTTGATCTTTTTGTTTTTATTTTTCAGAAAATACCTTTTAATAATTTTTAGACTTTTAATATCTCAAAGAATTATTTAGATTTTATTTTTAATTATCTAAATTAATTAAAATATGATTTTTAATACAATGGAACATAAAAGATAAGATTCCTGTTTTTTTTTTTTGTTGGTAATAAGATAAGATTCTTTTTTATTTATTTATTTATTTTTATAGTGAGATAAGATTCCTGTTGCTTACCATTTTGATAGCAACTGGCTTTTAATGATGATAATAATGGTGTACATAAAATATTGTACCATGCTCCAAGAAAAGCAAATTATAACCAAGTGGGTTGACCGGTGGGCTCAATAAGTACTTGTGGTTAATGCTCCTAGACTCAATAATTCAAGGGTGTTTCCCAAAAAAAAAAAATAATAATTCAAGGGTCCACAACCAGGGCAATGTTGTTGGATTTTACATCAAACCCAAGGCCATGTTGCGTTTGAGTACCGAGTGTTGGAGAACTAAAAAGGGTAGCGTCCAATTTAAGTCGGTTGTCTTCTTCTCTCTTAGGGTACTGGTTCTCTTTTTGTTTCTAAAGGTTGAGACAATCTGCCCAAAGCTTATACGACTTGGGTCTTTTGCCTTTCTTTTGAATTTTCTACATTGTCCATGTGAACACCAACCAGGAGGGTCACACAAGGTGCCAGGTGGCTTTTTAAGCAATCCCATCATAGCCTACCCCATTAAGATATGGACTGTATCATCTACAACAAAGATCCCGTTATAGCACAAGACACATAGATATAAGACCCATACAACATTTATTTAATGGGCCCCGCACCTCTGTGCCTTAGTTAAGGCTGTACGAAGGATATTTGTGGTAGACAACACAGCCGTGTTGAAATTGTTTGTGGCAGGGATTTTGCAGCAGACCTTATAGCATCCGTAGGATTCTGTCACGTGTAGTGTAGCATTCTACGATTGCTACATGTTTCACAATTTTTAATGTCAAACATCAATTGAAGTGACGTTTCACATTTAAAAGTGTGAACAAAATAGCATCCGTAGGATGTTACATGTGAACAAAACAGGATCTGTCGCAAAATCCTTGCGGCAGACGATTTCATCCTGATAAAGCCCAACACAAGGAACTAGGTAGTGACTAGTGCCCAATTAATACTTTGGTACACTTTATGTGACACATGTAGGTTAGATTGGTGTATCTAGGTGACGTATAAGTCTAATGGATGTAAGAGAAATTTTATCAATATTACTTAAATGCATTATTGAAGTAATTAATGCATTATTCTGATGACCAAAAGTCAAGTGATGGCATTTATAGTAGAAATCCTTGGCACCGAAAAAGTCTTCACGGCCATGCACAACAAGGTTGGTTCGTTGCACTTTATGGTTACTGTTTTTTCATAAATAAAAACCTTTTTATTAACAGTAAGATACTTTATGTGGTAACATCTCACTCACAATGCTCGTGAAAAATTTATGTTATTACGCCTTTTTGCTTCAGACCATTTGTGAACCCAATGGGATGACATGTGTTGCACTTTTTCCTGCTTTTAAGTGAGATGCTTCCGAGCATCTTACTCGGTTACCGTTATTGTTTTCAAGTGGACTACCGAGCATCTTAAGGTTACTATTGTTTTTTAGTGGCCCCACACAAAGCATTTAACGGTTAGTGTTTCCAAGTGGGCCCCACGCATAACATCTATATAACAAGGAAAAATTCGGTAACGTTAGATGCTCGAAAGCATCTCACTTTGACAGGAACAAATGCACCAGAAATGTGAGCAGGTGTAATCCCATGAATTGAGAGGCATGTGCCATGGTCCAGCCGTTTTGGGACGATACAAGCAGGAAAAAAAAGGGGTTGGACGACTTTAAACATCCAATCATTCTTAAGACTTCAATTGATAGTAAGAGAGAATATGAAGATTTGGTGGTGCATCAACTTTCGTTTAGTTTTACTAGCCGGGTGCACGTGCAACATTGCACGTACAAAGAAAGAAGTAGACACGGAGGGAACACTTTTGTAATTGGTTATTAAGTCTTAAAAAAATTGAGGCAGTTATTGCCCCCACAAAAAAAAAAAAAAAAAAAAAAAAAAAAAAAAAAAAAATAATTGAAGCAGTTTTGGTTGATGCAATTTGCAAGGGGCACCTCACAAGCTCACACTATATATACCAACAGGGGTGCACGTGAAGAGGGATGTAGAGAGAATGGTTACATACTGTTGAAGTTTTAAATTAAGGGAATTGAGTTGTTATGACAATTATATCCTTTTTACTAATAAATCTTAATAACGTGAGGAACAATTTTTTTTTGGGAAGTTGCATATTGAGTTTGGTACGCTTTACAAAGGGAGGAGCGCCTCCGTTAAATATAGTATATAGATAGATTATATAAATACATATACAGACACTCGCATTGCAACCGTAACCCCAATTGCATTGTAACCCAGATACAGAAGTAAGGTACAAGAAATCAAGTTGTGGGAATCTAAGTACTTCAACCCAAGTGATTAAAACATACAGAAGCAAACTTGTGAATGTAAGAAGTGTTTACACCCGTCGTAGCCCGACGGTAAAGTAGAGTTTTATGTGGTTACAAGTCTCTCAGTAAAGTAGAGTTCTATGTGACTACAAGTCTCCTTAAAATAGGGAAGTGGGATCCGTTAAGAAACCCTCAATTACGTAGGATTTATTCGGAAAAAGTCTACAGGAAAAGGACTCTCTAAAAACATGGAAAGTGGGGTCCCCCATTTTCTAAACGTGGAATGTTTGTATAAAGTAGGGCTCAACTTCCTAAAAGTGGGATTGTTGGGAGACTTGCCAATCAAGTGAAGAAGCTTATAAATAGGGACTTACAGACAAGGAAAAAAGATCCCTCAATTAACACACAATATAACAACACTTAGCTATCCCGATCTTCTTAAACCTCGTATCCTGTCTCTGTGAGACATGGAAAATCAATTTAATGACTTCCTAATCATCACACAGGATTGGTTAAAAACAAAGAGTCGCCACCATTCTGTTTAGGTGTGAATGGACACCAAAATCTCAAATAAACACAAAAAGACAAATTTAGGGTAAAAATAACCCTATTAAAAAAGCAACCAGAGATGAGTAAGGGGATTAAGTTATGAACAGGGAAAGGTGTTAGGCACCCCTATTCATCCACACAAGGTGGTTGCTAGGCATTGTTCATGTTAAAAAAATAAGAAGGCTTGCTTAATAAAGGAAAAAACATAAAAGTGGCAAAGGTGTATGGTTGTTTCATACGAATAGCTTGATTAATTCAGAACTTTCAAATATGATCATACCATTCTAAAGGTTTCATGATTAAAATAAAATTAAAATAAAAATCAGATAAAATCAATCTAAAGAGAAACCTGAAAAACTAGTTTTAGGCTAAACCATTAAAAGGTTGAAAAACTAGATGGAAATCTCTTCATTAAAACATTGAAGAATGAAATTACTTGGATTACAGATCTGATCCGGATCTCTCAATAGTTGAGAAATAGAACCCCCACTCAACCCATGTTGATGAAAAAACATCAAAAGGTAGAGTTTAGACCATAGGATCCTTTCTCCAAGATCAAAAACAATTTTAAAATCATATCATGAAACCCTATAGGTTACTTTCAGGCTTTTGGTCTTAGATCTACCATATAGATCATGGTAGATCCAGAATCCTAGCAAGATATCACAAAAATTAAGAAAACAGTGCTGTAGGTGCAAATGTGTGAAAAATCCAAATTATAGAAAAAATGGGGATCTCATGCTATAAACATCATGAATTCATAGGATTAATCCAGATTCAAAATAAAACCATTAAAACATTAACAGGATAGTAAAAGCAACCCTATATCATAGATTATAACATATGGGGGTCTACCCTACGGATCTACCTGTTCTCTTTTCCCCTAGATCTATCTTCACGTTTTACGGTTAGAGAGAAGTCTTGAGGTACTTGGAGATAGGTTTGGGGATACAAACACAATCAAAAGCCTTATTCTATAAAAAAAGGAAAAGAACAGATTATAGGGTTTTATTTTATGGATCCACCTGTTCCTCTTTCCCTAGCTCTCTCTTCACGTTTTACGGCTAGAGAGGAGTCTTGAAGTACTTAGAGGCAGGTTTGTGAATACAATTATAAACTAGGCCTTATTTTACAGCAATGGAGAAGATTAGATTATTTCTAGAATTGAAGACAGAAAATAAAGGAGAAAAGGGACTTATTTGGATTGAGCAAGCAGAGCAGCAGGGATTCCTTTATTCACTTGGAGCTCTTTAGACTTCAAATTAATGACCCTTTGCTTGAGAATCTCCCCTCTATTTATAGGCAAACCCAGGGGCATGGTTGGTCCAGGGTTTTCCAAGATAGAGTTTCAGATTGAATTAAAAACAAAGATAATGCAATCCATTGCCAAATAGGATAAATAATAGAATTCGAATGGATAAATAAGAGGATTCGTATATCCCAGAGAGAGATTTGAGTGCAGATAAGGCTCCAAAATCGAGAAAGGATAAATTCACACAAAAACCCGTGCCCGTATATACATTACGGGCGTGTGCTGCCCGTAGAGCTAATACGGGCATCGCATGCCCGTAAATTAATTGTGGGCGCGACCAGCCCGCAAACAAAATACGGGCACTGCATGCCTGATGAAATTTTATGCATTTTTGGCCTGTTTCAAATTCCAATTACATATTTTCAATTATTTTCTCACTTTGTAGTGTAATTTGGGGTGTCTAGAGTCTCCTCAGACCACTCTACTCTCATGCTATCCTCATAGCATGAAGGTGCCTATCCTCTTGTTGCTTCCTATCGCAACAACACATAAAGATCTCCCTTACTCCTCCTGGACAAGGCTAAGAAAATACGCCCTGCTCCGATCACGGTTAGGTACGTCTCGTTTACTCCTTCAACCAAGGCTAAGGGCAGTCACTATGTACACTCGAGAACCAGTAATCGTCAAGGCGGCCCCCAATTTCTTCTTTCTATACTCCGATCACCGCTATAGGAAAACAGGTGGCAGATACTGAGATATTAGTGGTTTTATTTATTTATTTATTTTTAATCTTTTATTTATTTTCTTATCTATTCTCGTATTTGAACCGTAACCCGTCCGGTTCTGTGTGCGATCGGCGCCAGAGTCAAAAGTTTCCGACTTCTTACATCGGCACAAATGCTAGCACGCCCAGTCGCCCACACACTTACGCATCCCCGAGTTGAACCAGAAACGATGGGAATAGAGAAGCAAACCTGTTGAATGTGAGAAGCAAACCTGTTGAATATGATCTGTAGTGATGTTGTTTGTGTTGTAGGATGCCATCATGGGCTGCATCTGCATGAGGTGCTACTGCATTTCTTCTATAACTCTACCTCAAATCCACTCGGCTCCTCCGCCCGCAGGACTACTTGCTCAGAGATATCTTGCTTTTCTCCTTTGTGCTCCCTTCTTAGTCTTATACAATATTCACATCTGAGTACAACACACGTACAGAGGAGTATGAAACGTTCTGGGCTGGTCCCTGATGAGGTTTTTCGTTTTTCGGAGGCTCCCGTAGGCTCTAAGTACTGTTCAATAAGAATGACTCGCACACCTGGATGAGAGACAGAGATTGAGATAGACCGAAAGGCGAACCTACGACTTAAATCTGTGATAATCACATGTCTGCTGGTAATGTGGATCGCTTGGTCAGACGACTCTTGGTGATGCTGTTGTGATAAATACGAACCAATCTTATCCTTTCAATCAATAATGCAAATGCTCTGCATTCCTCGACACTGGCATTTGGAGGACAATGCTACTTTGTGTGATAATTATACTTTCTTGTACAGTCCTATAAAACTAGGAGCCACAAATGGGCAGGTTTTGGTGAACCCAAACCCGCTCCTATAGGAGTATAGCCAATACAAAACTTTACACCGTTCCTATTGGTTTAGTATCGGTGCGGGGTGGGTCTAGTCCTGTTGGTGTATAAAATGCAAAAAAAAAAAAAAAAAAAAAAAAAAAAAAAAAAAAAAAAAAAAAAAAAAGAGAAAAAGAAAAAGAAAAAGAAAAAAAGAAAAAATTTTTTTTCTTAAAATTGGAATATATACGTTAGTAATATATTTATTAAATGAATATGTATTTTTATATATAATATATATGAAATAATATTTAAAACATATGAGACGGAACCAACCCGAATAGAGAACTTATCCCAACCTAAACACCAAACCAACAAAAATTTTAAGACCCAAAATCAAACCAACTCAACCCAATTGCAAATTTTGTTCGATTTGGTTCAGATTAGGCCAATTTCACCTATTTTCATTACTTTTAATCAACAAACAACATTTCAAAATAAAAGCAATATACTGTAACTATCATCTACTGTCTTTTTCATTAGTTCACTACTATGTATATAGCATTTATTACATATTATAAATTTATAATAATAATATATAAATAGCTAATAAATATATATTATATAATATATATTTAGTTCGTTTTGGTTCGGTTTAAAACTTAATGCATGTAATTCGGGTTTGGATTTGGTTCAGTTTAATTGAGCTTTTAACCCACAATCGAACTAAACTAATTTGGTTTATTATTTTTAGAACCAAAACCAAAACCAAACCGAAAGTAATAAAATCCAAACCAAACTGATCCAAAAGTCAGTTTGGGTTGGGCAGTTCTCGGTTTTACCCAACCCAAGTTGCACCCTAAGTAGGTGCTTTAAATTTATAGGCCTAACCCAAAGCCCGCAAAACCCTAATTAACCATTTTATTCTAAACCAAACGGGCTGATCATAGGGCCACGAACGTTTATTCCCGATTGGTCTTGGAAGGGCCCGTGAGCCAGGCAAATTCCCTCGGGCTTTATCTATTGAATGACGCCATCTCAACTTTCGAAGTCCGTTGAGTCCATCGGCCGGTAACGAGCTGAACCGGTTCTCTCTTTCGAGCCCTAGTTTGGATGCTTCTCGTCTGTCAAAGCAAGAGTGGAGTTTGATCTTCGCGTGCGCTTGTTTTGATGGGCGATCTTGAATAATTCGTCCTTATGAAATCGCGTGACTGGGAATTTAGGAGGATCGTGTAGAAGAAGGGATGAACGGATCGTGAGGGTTCGATATAGCACCGATAATTACAGAAGATTTTCTTGTTACGGGTACGTGAAAACCCTAATCGATTACTCGCCATTGTTTGATTTATTGGTCTTTTATTTCTGCTCTACAAATCCATAATGGGCGCCGCGAAGGTAGAGGAGGGTTTGAAGAAACTCGAGTACCTCTCCCTCGTTTCGAAGGTCTGCACAGAGCTCGACTCTCATCTTGGCTTTGGGGATAAGGTTTTGGCCGAGTTCATAACGGATATGGGTAGAAATTCCGAGACTGTTGATGAATTTGACGCGAAATTGAAAGAAAATGGTGCTGAGATGCCAGATTATTTCGTTCGTACTCTTCTGACTATAATCCACGCCATTCTTCCTCCCCAGCCTAAATCTGACAAGGAAAGCGGAAAAGATGTCTCCAGCGGAAGGAAAGAGGGGTTTTCAGCGCTTTCGATTTCTGATAGTAAGGAGCGAGTGAAGAATATCGAGAAGGAAATAGAGAAGGAAACCCAGGAGCGGAGGAGAGATGAAGAACCTAAACAGAGGGACAGAGATAGGAACAGAGAGAGGGAGAGAGATAGAGAAAGAGGGAGGGATAGAGATAGAGACAGAGACAGAGATAGGCACAGGGATAGGGAGAGGGATAGGGACAGAGACAGAGACAGTAGGAGAGACAGACATAGGGAGCCATACAAGGAGGAAAGAGATGGTAGACGTGAAATGCGTCGAGACAAAGATGAAGAGGATCACAGGGATCGGGTAAGACACATGGATAGGTATGGTAAAGACAGGAGATACGAGAATGAACAGAAAGGTGATGATAGGGATGTTGGGGATGATAGGGAGGACAGTGTCAGGGGTCAGCAGAATGGTCGGTACCCTTCAGATGAGCCAGAGTTGTATAATGTCTATGCAGGCAGGGTGTCGAGAGTGATGGACACAGGTTGCTTTGTTCAATTGAATGACTTTAGAGGGAAAGAAGGTCTGGTTCATGTATCTCAGATTGAAAACCGGAGGGTTGCAAATGCAAAGGAGGCAGTGAAGCGTGATCAAGAAGTGTTTGTAAAGGTGATATCAATGGCGGGTCAGAAGATGAGTTTGTCAATGAGGGATGTCGATCAAAATACTGGGGATGATCTTCTTCCATTGAAGAAGAGCTCAGAAGATGATGCATTTAGGATTAACCCTTCAGAAGCAAACCAGGGTCCTAAAGTGAGGACTGGTCTTTCAGGGATTAAGATTGTGGATGAGAATGATATTGCCCCTTCTCGACGACCGCTGAAGCGAATGAGCTCTCCAGAGAAATGGGAAGCAAAGCAACTAATTGCTTCTGGTGTTTTGGACATTCGGGAGTTCCCTATGTATGATGAAGATGGGGATGGAATGCTCTATCAAGAAGAGGGTGCTGAGGAAGAGCTTGAGATTGAGCTGAATGAGGATGAGCCAGCCTTCTTAAATGGGCAGACTCGATATTCAATCGATATGTCACCTGTTAAGATCTTCAAGAATCCGGAGGGATCCCTCAGTCGTGCAGCAGTCCTCCAATCTGCTCTCATAAAGGAGCGGAGGGAAGTAAGAGAGCAGCAGCAACGAACAATGCTTGATTCCATCCCAAAAGATCTTAACCGTCCATGGGAAGACCCAATGCCAGAGACAGGTGAGAGGCATCTTGCTCAGGAACTGAGAGGTGTTGGTTTATCAGCCTATGACATGCCTGAATGGAAGAAGGATGCATTTGGAAAAGCACTGACATTTGGCCAGAGATCAAAGTTATCCATCCAGGAACAGAGGCAGAGTTTGCCAATCTATAAATTGAAAAAGGAGTTGGTGCAAGCTGTGCATGATAACCAGGTGCTTGTTGTCATTGGAGAGACAGGTTCTGGCAAGACTACTCAGGTAACACAATATCTGGCTGATGCAGGTTATACAACCAGGGGTAAGATTGGGTGTACTCAGCCTCGAAGGGTGGCTGCAATGTCTGTGGCAAAGAGGGTTGCGGAGGAATTTGGGTGTCGTCTGGGGGAAGAAGTTGGGTATGCTATACGGTTTGAGGACTGTACTGGACCTGATACTGTGATCAAGTACATGACTGATGGTATGCTTCTTAGGGAGATTCTGATTGACGAGAACCTTTCCCAGTACTCTGTTATCATGCTTGATGAGGCTCATGAGAGAACTATACACACCGATGTTCTTTTTGGATTACTGAAGCAGCTTGTTAAGCGGAGACCTGACCTTCGGTTGATTGTGACATCTGCCACACTCGATGCTGAGAAGTTCTCTGGATATTTCTTTAACTGCAATATTTTTACTATTCCTGGTAGAACATTTCCTGTTGAGATTCTCTACACAAAGCAGCCAGAAAGTGATTACCTAGATGCAGCACTGATAACTGTCCTGCAGATCCACTTGACGGAACCTGAAGGTGACATCCTCGTCTTCTTGACCGGTCAAGAAGAGATTGATCATGCATGCCAGTCCCTTTATGAGAGAATGAAAGGTCTGGGGAAGAATGTGCCTGAATTAATAATATTGCCAGTCTACAGTGCTCTTCCTAGTGAAATGCAGTCAAGGATTTTTGATCCTGCACCTCCAGGGAAGAGAAAGGTTGTTGTGGCTACCAATATAGCTGAGGCTTCTTTAACGATTGATGGGATATTCTATGTCATTGATCCTGGGTTTGCGAAACAGAATGTGTATAATCCCAAACAAGGACTTGATTCTTTGGTCATAACGCCTATTTCACAAGCATCAGCCAAGCAACGAGCTGGACGTGCTGGACGTACAGGACCAGGAAAGTGTTATCGTCTATACACTGAGAGTGCTTATCGTAATGAGATGTCACCTACCTCCATTCCAGAAATTCAACGGATAAATCTTGGACTTACTACACTTACATTGAAGGCCATGGGGATAAATGATCTTCTATCTTTTGATTTTATGGATCCCCCTTCACCGCAAGCTCTCATATCTGCCATGGAACAATTGTACAGTCTGGGGGCTCTGGATGAAGAGGGGCTTTTGACCAAATTAGGAAGGAAAATGGCGGAATTTCCGCTGGAACCACCATTGTCTAAGATGCTCCTTGCCAGTGTGGACCTTGGATGCAGTGATGAGATTTTAACTATTATAGCAATGATTCAGACTGGAAACATCTTCTACAGGCCCCGGGAGAAGCAAGCTCAAGCGGACCAAAAGAGAGCCAAATTTTTCCAGCCTGAAGGGGACCATCTGACTTTACTTGCTGTTTATGAGGCTTGGAAAGCGAAGAACTTTTCTGGGCCATGGTGTTTTGAGAACTTTGTTCAATCTCGATCTTTGAGGAGAGCGCAGGATGTCCGAAAACAGCTACTCACTATCATGGACAGGTATCTCTTATGTTTTTATAATTATTAAAATTGTAGTAGTTGATTTTATTCTTCTTTTCAGTCTTTTGCTTTGGTTTGTAGTTTGTATTTAATTTGTTTTTTTATTTTTTATTTCAACCTGGTCATGTTTGATATTACTGTTTGAATAGCAACCACAAAAAATGATAACAACAGAAACAGCAGAAACAAAAAGACTAAAATTAATAAGGAATTAAATAGATAAATGATCGATGCCAAATAATTTCATTGGATACTCGTTACAAAATAAATTCTATGGTTGTTTTTTTGTTGATTATCATATTTAATGGTAATTTGTTTGATGTCCAGTTATATATATCCGCCTCCAGAGCTTCTGCTTTGTTTTAGTCAAAGGATGAGTTATTGAGATGATTGAAAAAGTGCTAGAAGATTGTTTCTTTCTTACTTTTATTTTTTATTTTTAATTTTAAGTTTCTTTCTTTGTTCTGGCCTTTGGTTTTCATTGTTATTTTTGATTCATACTGAATGGTGATTAGCTTTGCTGTCTTTACTGTGTTTCTTTCATCAAGTATAATTTTTCTCCCCCCCAGAGACCCCCTACATCCACCGCCCCCTAAACGCCCCCATCGTGAAAGGGAAAATGAAAAAAGGTAAATTTTTTTTCCAGAAGAAATGCTTGAAGTCTTAAAAACCTAAAATTTTAGTAATTATCTATTGATTTGGTCATACACAATGTACTGGCAAACAAGGAAAAGTTCATTATATTTTTTTGGGTCATGTTGTTCCAGTTGAACGATGTTCATTGCTACTGTATTAAATGATGAAGTGTTCATTTTATGGAGGTGTTATTCTTCTTAAATGAAAAGGCTGGTAATGCAAGGAATACTGTTGATTCCTTGCCTACGTGAGCCTGGCATTTGAATACCAAGCATAAGTGAACCGACTTGGATTTTTATGAAGGTTTGATAAAGCCCCAAAATTTATTGGTCATCACTGTTTTTATCACACACGTAGTGGAGAACTGCTCATATGATTGGGTATTTTTTCTTCTTATATTGTATGCCTGCGCATAATTGGAATTGGTGAATATTGTTCATTCCTTGCCCCAAATGAGCCTGGTGGTTGGATCTTGAGCAGAAGTCATCATGCTTTTATACCTTTTCTGCCAGAAATTTGCATCTAAATATTTACCCTTTACCTTTATCTGAGCACCATAGGTCTTAGAATTTCTTAACTTCTATGTTGCCTTTTGGTACTGAATGTCTGAAAATGAAGCTCCTATTAGTTATAGGGTTCATCTTGACCTAACTGTTGATATCAGATGACGTATTATGTTGTTACCTCAAATTCAATGCCTGCTAGTTTTAGTGGATGTGATAGGTTCAGGCCTATCTCTCTCACTCTCAGCCTTCCCAATAACAGAGAAGCTAAAGGAACTAAGAGACGAGCTGGAGAAATGTAACGTAGAAGAAGGAGATTGATTGATATTGTTGTTAATGAGTAATTTGTAATATTCTGAATCAAAATAAATAACAGTAATGGACGATATTCGAGAGACCTCCTCTCTCCCAACTCACTTCATACAATTTCCGTGCCCTCTCCCTCCCTCATTTCTCATTTTTATACAAACTCTGGAATCTATAACAACTTTTACCACCTCAGCATATCATCATTCTCTACTGTCAACTGCTAACTAATTTAGACCAGTAGGTCCCTCTCTTGAGTTACATGGTCCCTCTCTTGGGCTGCTTGGTCCTTCTCTTGAGCTGCATTGGACTCAATGGGGTCCCACCTGGCTGATCTCCTTCTCCTTGTATATGTGAAACGTATTGGGGGTCTGCCTGATGTTGGGCTCTCATCATCAGTATGTACCTGTGTCTCTCTCAGAACATTTCAGTCTTGTACTTAAACCAGACAGAAGCAAACGAAATCTTTGAAATTTTTTTATGTAGTCATTCAAATAGGAAAAATTCTCGATTATTGTGCCATATTTTTAACCAGCCACAGCAGTATTGATTATGCCTTTTACTTGAGTGTTTTATGTTTCCTGTTGTATTGACTCCTGATTTTGATTGGTTGTCTTTACCTCGAGTGCTCTATGTTCGGCTTTATTTGATCATGAAAATTGATGAATTACAGGTATAAATTGGATGTTGTGAGTGCTGGAAAGAATTTCACAAAGATAAGGAAGGCAATTACAGCAGGATTCTTCTTCCATGCTGCTAGAAAGGACCCACAGGAAGGTTATAGAACCCTAGTTGAGAACCAACCAGTTTATATTCACCCTAGCAGTGCTCTTTTCCAGAGGCAGCCAGACTGGGTGATCTACCATGAGCTGGTGATGACTACAAAGGAGTACATGCGTGAGGTCACAGTCATTGACCCCAAATGGCTTGTTGAGCTTGCACCAAGATTTTTTAAGGTAGCAGATCCCACAAAGATGAGCAAGCGCAAGCGTCAAGAACGGATAGAACCTCTTTATGACAGATATCATGAACCAAACTCTTGGCGTCTAAGTAAACGGCGTGCTTGAGTCTGCATCATTTGCTTTCAACAAGTTGCAGACCATTTTTTGTTTTGGTCCTCTGTTGTAAATGTATATATCCACTGTATAATTTGAGTACTGACTTTGGGTTTTTTAGCCTTTTGAAGTTGAGAGAATTATTCTATTTTTCCTTTTTCTTTTCCCTGTATATGTTATTATGTTTCTTATCTCACTATGAATTTGAGGGAAACTCTTCAGCTTGGGGACAACATTATTAGTAGCATTCACTCATGGTGATATTATTTAAGAGTTTATCATATGCAGGTTATATGTTTTGAATTCCCTTTTTGAATCTGTGTAGATGAATTTTTCTTTTTTTCTTTTTTTTGTGGTAAAGTTAGATGAATTTTTCTACTGTCTCTGGAAGATAAACCAGGTATCAACCAACTCCCACATGCCTACATGCATTTGAGGGCTCTTGGGCTTTTTGAGCCATTTCAACACAAGGCCCAAAGGATGTTTGGCCTTCCCCAATGCATGCTCATCCAAGGAGATCAGTCTCATTTGGAATTGGTCTAGCATGACGACTCAATCTGTATGACTCAAATGATATTTTTTCTAGTCCAAATATTCTTTATAAAATGCCTCATAATTAAGAAGAATAATACAAATACTTTGATCAAAATTCAAACAAAGGCCTAGGTAGAAAATTATCCCACTAAAGACAACATGGAAAACTGAACACAGAATAAGATCACAGAAATACTCCATCCACTAGTTCTATATGAACACTACAAAGGGATAAGTTAAAAAAGAAAAAGGAAAAAAAGAGGAAAAACAAAACCTTGGGAAACAAGTTCAAATCCTTGATTCTAACATATGACTCATTCAATCTCTAAAACCCTCATTAAGACACTGATGGTCAACATTCAAAGCTGATAACCGGATATAATAGAGACCAGGTGGTGCTTATAAATACAGCCTTTCCCTCACACACACACACGTTGGTTTTATCTTTTCCCCATTTGCTAGCATGAAGATTGTAAATATTTTGTGGGGAATTATTGTTTGTGTTCTTCTTCTTAGTATCTCACCAAACAAGGCTAGTAGAGTCTTGGAAGAAGAAGAAGAAGTGTGGCTGAGGAGAGGAGAGCTTGTGTTTGCGTCTCTTCAGAGGGGTAAGATCCCTCCTTCTGGACCTTCTGGCTGCACCAACATTCCAGGAAGTAATGGACCCGGTTGCCCCGTCAATCAGATGAACGTCGCCGGCCGTGCTTTGCGTCGTGGCCGCGCTTATCCACGTCTTATCGTCCCCTTTGGCGTGGCTACTGGACATGAAGCTCATCATTGACGACTTGGAAAATCTCCAAAGTTTACAGTGTCAGCTCTTGATGCCTCAAGCTCTTGCTGGACTCGGGGAAATACACAACTGAATTGTTGCTCTTAAAACAAAGTCGCAGCTTCAAATCATTATTTTTCCCCATTTTTTCATTTTTTTTTATTTTAAAAAGTTTCCTTCTCTTTCTAATGTGTCTGCATGTTTCACAAAGATGTATTGAATTTGTAGATATAATAAAATTTCGCCATTTTTTGTAAAGACATTGATTTGGTTTTTATAAGCAGAATAAAATATTTTGTTATTGTATCAAACCAATTTTTTCTGTTTCCACACCTCAATTAGGTTGCGTTAGTATACCGCAAAATCAATGGGTCCCCCAACCTAGCCTCCTTGAAAGATATTATATTTAGGTGCAATGGTTCTTTAACTTTGTATCAAAGCGGGAGGTCTTGTGATCGAATTGGAATTTATTTGTTTTTAGTGTGTGAATGCCCTGTGTTTGTCCTTCCCATGCGAAGTCGCACTTACGGTTGCTTAACTAGGGTTCTTAGGAAAGTATGGAAAGTGAGGGAATATGTTGGAAATGTCTATTATGGTCTCTCATTTATACCAAGAATACCCTTGCAACTCGTTTTTCTCCTTTTTTTTCCCCCTAATATACTCTTAATTCAACTAATTTTGTAGCCAACCCTTAATATCCGAACACCAAATACTCAATTTTCTTGTTTGAATCACTCAAATTTTCTTACACATCACTTTTCCAGCTAAGTTTCTGCCATAGCGTTGGCCTTCAAGTTTTAAATAGAGATACCATATAATAAAAATAGAGAAAACCCACACCCCTAACTTAATGTTCAATCCAGGTTTTTATAGTTAACACAGACTTGAAATTCTCTATTACTCCTGGTGCAGGCGCTTGACAAAAGGTTAATTTTGACCCTATTCAAACCAGTTTAATAATCAAATTAATCAGATTAAGGCATGGACCAAACCATTGAGATGTTCGCTTTCCTGTTCAACAGGTTTGAATGGGCCAGTCCAATCTCTCTTTTAAAACAAATACTGGATTGTCTCATTAATGCCATCAGAAATTATATAAACCAAATAATAATCTAAACCAGCCAACATATAGACTTACTACTTTCATTCATTCATTCCTTCTTTCTTTCTTTATTTGTTTCTTTCACAATTGTTTTGTCAAGAACTACTTTGACTGGTCTAGAGCATCATGTTCAATGAAAAAAATATGCTTATTTGAACTGCTTCTGTATTGAAATTGAGAAACGTTTGTATTTGGCAAGGAGGAAAGTTGTAGTTAGTTTCCCCCTCTTGGACTTGCATTATTGTTGACTTTTAGATTCATAGTTTGACTGGAGCTAGTCAATCTCATGTTCTTTACCACTACTTCATGAGGCAATCAAATGGGGGATCTTGAAAAATATCAATTAAGGCTTACTGGTCAGCCTTAGTAGCCCATTTGGCCTTGGGTGTTGTATGGGCCTGGACCTCCTCTCATGCACTATCTAAAGGCTTACTGCTCATGCACTGAGAAGAAGCAAAGAAATGAAAATCCAGGCATCTACACAGAAATATCCATTATCTAGAACTTGCTGAAATTTTTTATGGGGCTTGTTCTTCTAAGCCTATATCCATATAATCTTCAAGTACTATGAAATTAATCTTTATTTGTAATGACAACAAGCAATTAACCAAATACAATCACACTAGAAACCCCATAAAACACCACTGTGTTATTTTTATTTTCAGTGTCACCAAGCCACCTAATAGATCAAATTACAAACCCTATATATAAACAAATTAAACCTTGTGAAGGTTAAAATGTATTTATTGTCAGTCTATTTTTTATTTTTATTTTTTGCTGAAGTCCTGTAACCACGCCAATTAATTGACTTCAAGTGCTCGAAACCTGACGGGGAAAGGCCGGCGGTCCTGTGGCAACCTGGCCGGCTAAGTTCATCTCATTCAGTGGACAATGACTTCCACCGATGTTACCCTTACAAGAAGGTCCGGAGGGTGGTATTGGACCGTTATGGAGGGATGCCAACAAGATACCTTCTCTCATCACCGACAGCTGATCTCCTTCCAAAGGCCTTGTGGCAGCAAGTTGTTGAAAACCTGCAAGAGAGAAAATGGTGAAAATCACAAGAACTGTAAAAGGGTTTTTTCCATGAGAGTAGTACTCCATGGCTCTCTTGAAATAAATGGAACTAATGTGTATCAAGTGTTTGGTTTGGCCTTCTGGGTATCTCTATTTCTGTATGAAACTGAGGTGTTGATGGGCTTAAGAGGATTGTGTGTATTTATACTTGCAGATGCTGCTTTGTCCATGACTCTGTTAGAATTGAAACTTGTTGACGGGGGCGAGCAAGGTTTGAAGTTTGAACCAGGACGGTCTTGAATCAAACAAACGGAACACGGAAGGCGAGACAGGAATACTTTGAAGAGGAAGGTTGAGATGCACAGGTTACACGGACATGAATACTTGTGAGTCATGCATCGCATCACCGGCCAGGACCAAAGCACTACAAGGGCAACCCATATGGTGGAACATACGTCTCGACATTGTTGACCACCCAACAATAGTATAGTAATCCAACGGCTGGAAATTAAACGAAGAAAATATGTTGGAAAAAGTAACGCGAAAGTAACGCGAAAATATGTTAGCATTTATCAACTTATGGAATGTTCAAAAAAGTAACGCGAAAGCTAGGTACAAAAAATTTCTGCTGATGGAATTATCTTAGGTACAACTTCTTGGGGCCACCCCAGGGCCTTGGGGCTGGTAACTAGTTTGTATGGGACAGGGACAACATAAACCCTTGGAGATTAGTCAGTCGCGCAAACTGGCTGGACACCCCGAGTTACAAAAAAAACAAAAAAGAAAAAAAAGAAAAAGAAAAATTTTGTTGATGATGGCGTGTTTATATATTATCCACGTATCTTCTCTTGATTGCTGCAATGGTCTAGGTATGATCAAATGCAAGAATCAGTGGGGTTTTTGGTTTGTGGATTTTGGTAGAATCTAGAATCTAAGGTCCACTAGGCTTTTTTGGTAGGGTTTTTGAAAGTTAGATTTTCAAATAAGATGTTAAAATCTAATGAAAAACCACAATCCACTTTTTATTGGTTTTTAAAGATTGTGATGGTTAAAAGAATAAAACCCAAGTTGTAAGGAGCTATTTATAGTGGTGGGTCTCACTTACACAAAGAAGCTAATTATAAAATCCAAAATATCCAAATAAGATTATAGATTCTAAAGCAAAATCGGGTCTTGCGGTTTTGATCTTGGGTTTTATCCCAAAAGGACTCGTTGCTGCAGGGAGTCAGAGCCTGACAGAATGGTATCAGAGCCGGACCCCGACCTGAAATGTGGGACCTGGACGTTTTTTAGTTCATGTGAGCAAGCTACCATGTGGGTGGGCCCGAGATAATGGGTTGGCAGGCTATTGCACGGGGACGTGCAGCTATTAAGGGGGGTAGATTGTGAGATCCCGAGTTCCACATTGCTTGGGGAGGAGAAGTTGAAGGGCTATATATGTAAGCTTGTGATTCCCTCAAATAACAAGGCCTTTTGAGGTAAAACTCAAGAGCAAAACCGTGAGACCCAGTAGACCGCCAAAGTGGACAATATCGTTGCTGTAGGAAGTCGGGGAGTTACAGAATACAGCATGGAAAATCTAGTTTTATTGAAAATCTAGTTTTAAAAAGTCTAAAAACCAGAAACTAGAAACCCTACCAAACGACCTTGGTCTAAGTTGTGAAAATCATGATATTATTCAATAACAAAATTAAATTGGTGTGTAAAATCTGCATGTTGGTTCTTCATTTAATTACCTTGAAATAATTAGTTGCATGTGATGTCTTCCAAGAGTTTTGGTTTGAACCACCGGCTAAGCAGTTTAAAACAGATTAGCCAGTTCAATCCAGCATCTGATTGCATTTCGACAACTAGCTACTATATTCATGCTCTTACTACACTTTTTAAAGAGTCGAGTTAGGTTGGCATCTGAGTGGTTCCCCTGACTTTGTCCGAGTAACCCATTTATCAACCGGCTGGCTTGGGTTGAATATACACAACCTGAGCCATTTCCGACCGTAGCCCAGAGAACAATAAAACTGGCTGGCTTGGGTTAAAATTATCTCAGACGGCAAGAATTAAATTGCTATGCTTGCATGAACTACTAAGGTTATTGTTGGTGGGCTTTTTTTTTTGTAATGTCAATTTTATTCTTTTAAGTGCATACCAAATAGAAGTTAGATTTGTTTATGTCAATGAGTCATATAGCCATCAAATTAAGTAGCCTTCGAGAACCTTATGTATCAAATTTTTAACACCTTGGTCTAAATGGTTTCCATGAATGCAGATTAGTTTAGAACACTCTTTAGTCTTAAGATATGTTAACGGCAAGATTGATTTCAGAGGGTTTTGTTCCCATATAAACCTTGTTTTAATTATTATTACTGTTAATTTGATCGAATGAGGTTTCTGTTACTTGTAGGAACTTTTTCATGTGGGAATCTCTACTTAGGCAAATGTTTTGAAGAGTTCTTTGTCAAAGAGAAATATGCAGTATTCTTAAGCGGTGTTCTTATTGTTAATTAATCTTTTTTCGTTTTTTTTAGAACATACATACATATACAAAGGAAATATATTTGCAAATTTCAATTGAAATGCTTCTTTAATTTTGGCATCAAAATGCAAACCTTAATTTCTATGAGCAATGAACTTACATTAGTGGCCTATATACTTAGAAGCCATAAAGCAGAACATTTAAGAAGCATAATTAGCTAAATTGATCTTTTATATGCGCCCTGCAAGTTAATGAAACTTGGAAAGGAAAATTAAAATCCATTCATTTTTACATAAAAATAAGTATCATCATGAAGATCCAAGAGCTTGATGGAATTCTTTCATTTAGCTTGATCTTTGAGGCTTTCCCCCCAATGGTCTTTAACTCACGTGGTCATTAAACTCTTTTCACATTATTTTCTCCTTTACCGAGTCAAGCCAACCAGCCAAGTTCATCAAAGAAAAAAAAATTGAAAAAAGGAAAAATGATTCTCCCAAGAAAATTAAAACATGAAGAATATTGTTAATATTACAGTTTGTTGACTTCAACTTCGGAGTTGAATCCGCCTATTTACACTGAAAATTCAATTCTAAACCTCAAGATGATCAAATGCTTGAAAATATTTTCATATGAACAACACGGTCAGATTGTGCTAAAATGTCTACATCATATTGGTCTTTGTTCCAAAGGATCCACATGCCTCCAATTTACATCAGGAGTTGCAGGTGGTGCAAAAGCGACCCGGCCGGCGGTGTTCATCTCACTCAATGTACATCGGCTTTTCGGTATGTGGGTGCCGCAAGAAGGTCTGGAGGATGGTATTGAGCCCTTCTGAAGGGACTGCAACACAAGACCATCTTTCTTCAACCATTTCTCTCCTAACGGCCTAGCTGCAGTGAGTTGCTTGAAAGTAGAAATTGAGAAAATAGAGACAAGGAAGAGTACTGTAAAAAGGTTTCTTCTATGAATAGCCATGGATATATGAATTAATGAAGGGAAGATTGAATGAATATGTAATGTCTGAGAGTATATATGCAGCTGAATGAAGGGAAGGACTTTGGGTTGGCAATGGGTATGAAGGAGGAGCTTTGTATTTATCAACACATATATAGCTAAATCTTGAATTGTTGAACTTTGACTGATGACTTGAGTCAAACCACACGGCAAAATTAACTTTGAAGAGGAAGGTAGAAATGGTCTTCGTCTCCATGATACTCGTTAAGGTGGATCTCGATCGGCCCCGCATAGGCCATGTAGTGAGAACATGCATGTATAATTAGAACTAGCAAGCAAAGTGGCTGAGACATGGCTGTGCACTATAGACTTGATTGAAAACATTTTTCAATTAAGCTGCCAGTACATATATACATAACATTAATTAAGTTTTTTATGCATGGAGCTTTTTCTTCCAATTATAAGATCATATTCATCAAATTTCAAGTATTTTGAAATTAATTTTTATTTGGAGTGATACTCTCAATCAAATACATCAGAGCATGAACTACAAACCCCATAAAATATCACTGTTATTTTTATTTCCAGAGTCACCAACCAACTAAATACCTCACAATATAACTAAAAACCCCAGAAGAAAAACTTGTAAAGGTTAAACTCTATCTAATTATTGTCAATTTTTTCTTTCTTTCTTTTTTAGTACATTGTTTCACACAGAAGGAAATAACAAAAAAACATATGCAATCTGCCCATTCACCATTGAAACATGAAGAACGCATCCTTGTCGTCCCTAAGTGTGTTAAGGAAGAATACCCTTGAACTGAATTTGAGCTTATAGACTAGGAGTTTGAAATGAAAGAAAATTTTGATTGAAATTAAGAAAATCTTAGAATTCACATTGAATGAAATGATCTTTGCATGAAACTATACGCACAATTGACTACGAAGCAGCAAAGGAATGAAAACGAGGCATTTAATTTAGACAGAAATATCCATTATCTTGTACGAACTGAACTTTTTGATGGGGCTTGTTCTTCTAAGCCTATATTCATACAATCTTCAAGTACAACGAAATTAATTTTATTTGTAATGACATCAAGCAACCAAATACAGCAACAAAATTAATTTTATTTGTAACGAAATCAAACAACCAAATACATCACACATGAAACCTCATAAAACACCTCTAGATCTCTTTATTTTCAGTGATCACCAAGCCACCTAATAGATCACATTACAAACCCTGTAAACAAATTAAAACTTGTGTAGGTTAAAAGTATTTATTGTCGGTCTTTTTTTGTTGAAGTCACGTAACCACGCCAAATTGAGTTCAAGTTCTCGAAACTTCACGGGGAAATGCCGGCGGTCCGGTGGCAACCTGGCCGGCAAAGTTCATCTCATTCCGTGGACAATGACTTCCAGGGATGTGACTATTACAAGAAGGTCCGGAGGGTGGTATTGGAGTACCCTTATCGAGGGATGCCAACATGATACCTTCTTCCATCAACCACAGCTTATCTCCTTCCAAAGGCCTTGTCGCTGCAAGTTGTTGAGAGCCTGCAATAGAGAAAATGGTGACAATCACAAGAACTGTAAAAAGGTTTTTTCCGTGAGAGTAGTCCATGGCTATCTTGAAATAAATGGAATGTCTATAAAGTGTTTGGTTTGGCCTTCTGGGTATCTCTATTTCTGTATGAAACTGAGGTGTTGATGGTCTTAAGACGATTGTGTGTATTTATACATGTAGATGCTGCTTTGTCCATGATTCTGTTAGAATTGAAACTTGTTGACAGGGGCGAGCAAGGTTTGAAGTTTGAACCAGGACGGTCATAAATCAAACAAACGGAGCCCGGAAGGCGAGACAGAAATACTTTGAAGAGGAGAAGGTGGAGATGCACAGCTTACACAGACACGAGTTACACGAATACGTGTGAGTGATGCATCGCGTCACCATGACCAAAGCACTACCAGGGAACCCATATGGTGGAACATACGTCATGACATTGTTGACCACCCAGCCATGGTATACTAATCCAAGGGCTGGAAATTTAAAAAAGATGATAATGTTGATGGACTTTTGGATATATAGGACTTAAACCCAAGGCCACAGTTGAACATTTATCAACCTTATGGAATGTTAGAAAAAATTAATGCGAAAGGCCTTTTTTTTTTTTTTTTTTGATACAAGGCCAATACTATGTATTTTCATTAATTAAAAATAGAATTACATCGAGAGTTAATCTTCCATAGAAAATATAGTAAATGGGACACATAATATCTTTCTTCTCAACAAAGCATTTTTCGGAGATGCACAATAGTAGCAAACTAGTGATTGAAACGACCAATGCCAATGGCAAGCCGTTAGAGGTGTTTGCATATGGGTTCGCACAATGGCGGATTGAATTACATGGTGAAGGGGAGAACCTTGTCATTGTCAGAGACGAGATAGGAAGTATGTAAGTAAAGGAAAATCCAATACTTACCCAAGAAACTGGTGATTTACATGCACGACCATACAAAGCCTCAAATTGTGCCATCTGTATACTGGCCTGGTAGCTGTTATTATAAGCGAACTCCACCAAGTTCAAGTGGCTGCTCCAACTACCACCCCAATCTAGCACACAGCATCGTAACATATCCTCCAATATCTGTATAATCCTCTCTGACTGACCATCCGTCTGTGGGTGATAACTGGTGCTAAAGCACAACTGAGTACCCATGGACTCCTGAAAACTCCCCCAAAATTGGGACGTAAATCGGGAATCCTTATCTAATACATTGGAGACTGGAACTTCATGTAGGCGTAAAACCTCCCGAATATGCATCTCCACTAAAGAATCCAAACTCTGGGTAGTGCGAATAGGAAGGAAATGGGCTGATTTGGTCAACCGGTCTATAATCACCCATATAACATCCTGCCTCTTCGTAGTGATTGGCAACCCAGATACAAAATCCATAGTGATGTGCTCTCATTTCCACTCGGGAACGGGCAATGGGTGCAATAACTCTGGAGTATACGGTGCTCTGCCTTGACCTGCTGACATACTAGGCATTGGGACACATACTTTGCTATGTCCTTCTTCATCCCAGACCACCAATATACAGCTTTCAAATTCTTATACATTTTTGTGCTCCTTGGATACATTGCATATCTGGACTTATAACCCTCCTCCAAAATCACTCTACGAATCTCTGCATCATCCGGTACACAGATTCTGCCTCTAAATCTCAACATGCCATCACGGAACTCAAAATCCTTAGCAGTGTCATCACACTTATCCACCAATTCCTTAGTGTGCTGCAAACCTGAGTCAGACATTTGCCTCTCTCTAATACGCTGAATCAAGTCTGGCTCTGCATGAACTCAGGCTAAAATCCTGCCGTCCCCCTGAGAAACAAACTCACCTGGCCAATCCCTGATAGTATCTACCAAGCTGCACTGACTGGCCATGAAAGAAGCTAAAGTAGCTATCTGGTCCTCTGAAGCACCCCTACGGCTTAAGGCATCAGCAACTACATTTGCCTTGCTTGGATGATACTGAAGTGTGAAGTTGTAATCCTTCAGAAGATCCATCCACCTCCTCTACCTCATGTTAAGATCCCTCTGTGAGAAGATGTATCTCAAATTCTTGTGATTAGAGTAGATCTCAAACTGCGCCCCATATAAGTAATGCCGCCAAATCTTTAGTGCGAACACTATAGCAGCTAGCTCCAAGTCATGGATGTGATATTTCCTCTCATGAGGACGCACCAGACGTGATGCATACGCCACAACTCTCTTCTGCTGCATCAGCACACAGCCTAACCCAACTCTAGATGCATCACAATACACTGAGAACCCTTCATTCACCGAAGGTATAATCAATACCGGAGCTTCAGTCAAACTCCGGTTCAGCTCCTGAAAGCTCTGCTCACAGCTATCATCCCAATTAAACTTCACCGCCTTCTTAGTCAAGTTAGACAATAGAGCGGCTATTCTGGAGAAGTTCTTTATAAATCTCCGATAATAACCAGCCATACCCAGAAAACTATATATGCACCTCAGTAACGGTAGTGGGTCTAGGCCAGTCTGTCACTGCCTGAACCTTAGCTGGGACGTCCACTGCAACTCCCTCTCCAGAAATGATATGCCCAAGAAACGATATCCTTTGTAGCCAAAATTGACACTTGCTGAATTTGGCATACAAACAGTGTTCTCTCAGGGTCTGCAAAACTATCCTGAGATGCTGGGTATGCTCCTCTCTGTTGTGAGAATACACCAATATATCATCGATAAACACTACCACAAAGCTGTCGAGGTAGGGATGGAATACCCAATTCATCAAGTCCATGAAGACAGCGGGGGCATTAGTCAGCCCAAATGGTGTGACTAAGAACTCATAATGCCCATATCTAGTGCAAAATGTTGTCTTCTCCACATCCTCTGGTGCAACTCGCAACTGGTGGTACCCAGATCGGAGGTCAATCTTAGAAAACCACAATGCACTCCTCAACTGGTCAAATAAAACATCAATACGGGGTAGTGGATACTTATTCTTAATCGTCACTTGGTTCAGACGACGATAGTCAATGCACATGTGACATCCTGGCTGTCTGGGCAGGTGAATGGGTAATCTCCTTGGGCAAGCTAATAGGTGAATGGGTAATCTCCCTGGGCAAGCTATCAGGCGAGGATGTGCATATGGTTAGGATCCCACAACGCTCGGGGATGCTATAAGTAGTCTTAAGACCCCAAACTAAGCAAGAGGCCTTTTAAGGAATAATACGGGACTAAATCCCCTTGGAACCCTAAAGTTAAGAGTGTTCGGGCGGGAGCACTGCTGGGATGGGTGACCACGGGGAAGTTTTCTCGTGTTATCCTTGAGAACAAATCCGTGAGGGTCAGTGGGCCCAGAGTAGACAATATCTTGCTGGGTATGGGTCTGGGGCGTTATAGCACATCTGCATGGATCCATCTTTCTTCTGCACAAACAAAACCGGTGCACCCCAAGGTGAAACACTCGGTCTAATATACTCCTTCTCTAGCAACTCATCCACTTGCTTTTTCAGCTCTACATATTCTGGTTGAGACATCCTGTATGGTGGTCTAGACACTGGTGCCGTGCCAGGTATGAGTCAAATACAGAAATCGACCTCCCTAAGTGGTGGCAATCATGGAAAATTGTCAGGGAACACATCTGTGCACTCACAGACCACGGGCACATCAGCAATAATAGGGGTAATTTCCTATGGCTCCTCTGACACAATAGAGGCTACTAACTCCACTCTACTGGATAACCCCCCACGTTGGAAACAAAACACTGGCTGGTCTGGCTGACTAACTGTAGTAGTGCCTCTGAAATAGTCAATATTGACGTGGTGTCTAAACAGCCAATCAATACACAGTATCACATCAAACTCCCCAAAATCCAATGCTAACAAATCTCGAGGCAGCTCTAATGATCCCAGTCTAATCAGACAATCTCTATTTAAATTTTGTACACTAGTGGACTCTCCCAGTGGTGTGTGCACAGTCATAGAAGTATCCATTAGTATCAGGCAATAATCCAATGCGATTAGCACAACACGGTGTAATAAAAGAAAGAGATGATTCGGAATCAAATAAACAAATAACTGATCTCCCAGAAATGTAAATAACACCTTTAATCAACTGCGGGGCATCTCGCTGCTGCTCCTCCTCCTCCTGTGCACCAACAACAAACACTCGTGCCTGCTGCCTTTGAGCTACCGGTGCTAGCTACCTCTAACCGGCTCTAGATGGTACCCCTCTACCTCTAGGAGCTCTATCCGGCTGCCTCTGCCTAGTAGGTGCTGGTGGTACAAGCCTTACGTCATTAGGCCTCTGCCTCTGGAACCGATATGGTGCCACATCCCTCTGTGGTGCACCCTTGGTGTCATTTTGCAAAAGCTGATATGTAGTCGGGTAAGTGCACTCAGCTACTCGGTGTCCCATCTGACCACACCGAAAACAAGCACCAAGTGGGGTGAAGCATGGCCCTGGTACATGTCTACGATCACAACTACGACATCCATCTCTTTGCTATCCTCCCTGACCCTCCAATCTCAGCCTCTTGTCCCTTCTAGGGACATCCCGCTGGTCAAAACCAGATCTGGTGGGTACACGAGCTCTACCAGTCTCAGCTTTGCCCCTTTGCAACAACCTCTCAGCTTTCTCTGCCCTTCGGACCAACTCAGCAAACTGAGTGCTCAAAAACACCGACACCTTATCTTGTATCTTTGACCTCAAGCCCTCCTCAAAATGCTGTATCTTCTGCTCCTCAGTCGCCACAACATGAGGAGCAAATCGAAACTGTGCGCACCTGATTTCGGTCGCACGACGAGGCGCATGCAAAATGATGCGTGCCTCGGGATTTGTTTGGAATCACCATTGCCTGATGAGGTGCAGGCAGACACCTAGGTGCCTAAGTTTTTCTATTATGGCTTGGTCTGTGACTTGAGATTCTAAGCAAGTTCTCGGTTACGGTCCGGGGAAGTCCGTAGACACCCCGGTCGGTCCCGTCGAGCGACGGGTCCCATAGTCTTCCTGGTTTAAGTCAACTTTGGTCTCTCACTCACCCGATTTCCTAATCCAGCATTCAATTTGGCTAAGTCTGGTGGGACCGCCAAAGCGGTGTGGGTCCCTTTACTTGATTTTATCTTTTTTAGTTAAAGATGAGATGAGTCTGATTGGACGGGCCCCATTGGAAGGCCCGCGGATTCCTTGGTGGGCTTGGTTAAGCCTACATGCCACCTGGTAGGCCTCAGTCTAAACCTGAAAGGCCCTTTGAGCTTTGGTTCAATGAATTGGTTTTATTCGAACTTCAAGTTTGATTATTAAGAGGACTTTCATGCCGATGTGGGCCGGAACTGCTTTGTGGGCCCTTGAGTGGGCCACACAATTGGTTGCCAAATGATTTAAGTTTATCTTGCTTAATTTGTGCCAAAATGGGCCAGGCCTTGGGCTTGGGGCCCTTTACCTGGGCTTGGAAGCCCAAGGATTCCTGAGTTAGGGTTTAGAAACCCTAACCTTCGTTGGGTCCAATGGGCTTAGTGGGCCCGATAGGCCTTGCCCTTGGTCTTGGCCAAACCATGCCTAAATCTAAGCATCATGCTTCCCAAGTGGGCTTTGGTGGGCCTCGATGGGTTTGGCCCACTCAATCCATTTGATTATCTTGATTTAACAAAAATAAGTTTTTTGGGCTTGTGAGACATGGGAAAAAATCACCGGAGTGATCGTCCCTCCGTCAACACACGGGCTCTACGCAAAAATTGGGAGAGTCGCCACCATTCATGATTTTGGGGTGAGAATGGACACCAAAGATACAAAAGTAGGCAAAAATAGCAAAAAGACAAATTCTAGGGTAAAAATAACCCTACTTGAAAATCAAATCCAGAGATGGGTAAGGGGATTAGATTATGAACGGGGGAAGGTGTTAGGCACCCCCATTCATCCACACGAAGTGGTTGCCAAGTGTATGTTCATGCTAAAAAGAAAATAAGAAGCTTGCTAAAAATCATGAAAAAGCCTTAAAGAAGGAACAAATGTATGATATATTCACATGAAGATCTAAATGGATTTTAGATCCTCTCTTATGTCAATATCATTTCTGGAACATTAAAGAGGTGGAAATCAAAGCACTAGTTGATCAAAACCAAGTTAAATCAAATCCGGGAAGTTTAGAAAAAGTATGACATTTGCCTTAAAATCATTCAAATCCAATATTAAATTGAACCAAACCAAATCCATTTGAAAGATTAAGGTAAATAAAAGTTTCATGCAAAATTTCAATCCATTCCGATAAAAATCCCAGGAGTTATGCTCCTTTAAAGTTGCTGCTGGGGATTTTTAAAAGTGGTAAGTGGGCAACTTTGGAAAATTGTCTAGAAAAATCCACTACATAGAAATCCACGAAATTTGGTGTGATTGAAGTCTGTATGGCCATCTTTCAACAGAAACTAGCCTCATACAAAAATCCCTTCGGATGTGCCTTGAGTGGTCTCCCGAACAGGCCCCGAAGATCACAGATTTACCCAGAAAAATGCAAATGAGCAGTTCTGAGTAAATCGGCTACCAATAATTCAAATGGAATCCAAAAATTATGAAACCAACTGGATTTGAAAATAGACTCAAAAAGGAGTACTCAAAAATAAAAATCACTCGAATCGGACTTAAAACGAACACATGGCGGTCCGTCGAAGTGACAAGTTCTGTACTTGGACTTGAACTGTCCACTTAACTTCGACAGAGAAGTGTAAAAAATCGGCTAGATAGAAATTCATGAAATTTGGTGGACATAAACTAGACAGCCTCACCTTTCCCATGGTTCTGGAATCACCCCAAAATTCATCCGGATGATGAAGTTATGGGCGTCCGAAGTAAGGGTACAGGTGCTGTCAAGCTAAGCCACTTTTGAAGAAAATCAAATCTGAAAATTGACAAAAAGTGTGTGATTCGTGTGAGATGAATCCAAAACCTTTGAAAAGCATTTTAAAATACTCCAGAATTTGATTGAGGTCATTTATTTGAGTTTTATCACAATAAATGCAATAAACCCCAAATATGAGCCTATCCCGCCAAATTAGTGATATGTGTGCAAAAGTGAAAAAAAACTAAGCAAGATCCATACACATGCATATAGATTCAACAAAATAGGTTCTAGCATAGCCTAGGGTTCCGTTCCATTATCGTTTCCCTCTGTTCTCTTTAAGATAATCAAGGGTACTTTGAATATGGAACGGTTTACAATCAATCAAAAAGGCCTTATGCTACATAGGTTCTAACACTAGGGTCAATCCCCAGTCTCGTTTCTCCTAGATCCGCCTTCACGTTTTACGGCTAGGGGAGTCTTGAGATACTTTGAGCCGGGGAAGGATTTCCACACATACAAACAAGGCTTTACACTACAGAAAGGTAGAAGAAGAGATCTAGATCTAGGAATGTAAAGACAGAAAATAAAAAGAAAAGTTGAGGCTTACCTGAGTGCTGGAGGCGATTCCACAGCGGTTTTCTTCTTCTCTTGGAGTTCTTCTTTGCGAGAATTCAAAACAAGAGTTGTGTGCCCTTTGCTCAAGGAGGAGGCTCCTATTTATAGGCAAGGGCTAAGGTCATTGGTAGACACAAATTAATGTCTAGAACCCCTCCAACCTAAACCCTAAGGTTATTTCCGCGATTTCCCCTCATTTAATGAGGGACATGATGGTAAAAGTGAAAAGCTCTCGGAAAACCCTAATTTTGAGCAAACTTAAGGTATCCGGTATATCAGACCGGATAACAAAGGGCCTTAAGGTATCCGGTACATGGTACCGGATACGCTAAGGCTCACATGTATCCGGTATGAGTATCCGGATATGGGAAAGAGTACTTGTATCCGGATTGAGTATCCGGATACAGGTAAAAGTTTATTTTCTTCAAATTCTGTGCTGGCTTTCCAGGAGATAATGATTTTTGATGATTGATTGTGCAATTTGGGGTGTCTACAGGGCTTAGTGGCCCCGTTGGAAGGCCCACTGGAATCAAATTGGATCGGGTTGGTCCATGACTCGTCTTGGGTCTCCGGTTGACCCGGAAACCCTCCTGGTTCATCCGAATTGATCAAACAAGACAAGAAAATAGCATAAGATCATGAAAATAGAAAAAGTGGCATTCTGGCAGTGTAGCTGGCCTGAGATGCCGGTTACACATAAGGATCAGTGTATCCGATATCTTTGGTCGGTTACGAACAAGGCCCTGTTGATCCGACCTCTCAGGTCGGATCAACCAAAAAACTTGGTTTTTTGGATTTTTGCATTGGGCTTGGGTTCCTGGGTCTTCTAGGGTGTTCCAATGATTGTGTGGGCCCACAGTGGTTCAAATAGAAACAAATGGCTTCTTTTTGATGGTTTTGAACTCAAGATCAAGGGAGATGGATGAGGGTCCATCCTCCCTTATGGGGACCAAGGCTAGCCAATAAACAGGGACTCAAGTGTCCCTACTTCGGTTCCTTTTTCATTCTAAAAAATCCAGCAATCACCAACCACAAAAAAAATCAGCACAAATACCATCAAATGGACTCAAAGAGTATTCTACATCATAAAAATGTGTGGTGTGTGCTCCATGTGTTTAGGAACAAAAGGGACACTTCCATGCATGCAAAGATCAAATTATGAATAAAAAATGTGAACCAACTACCTCTCAACTCCTTGAAGATGTAAATACCCACATGAAAGATAAGATAAGGAAAATGGGGCTAACCTCACATGATAGCCAAAACAGCAACCAAACTTGAGTTGGAAACCCAATTAAAGCACATAAAATAGTAAAAAAAACATGCTCATCAACTTGCCATACCCTAAGACAAAGCTTCACTCATGCACATGCTTTGAATACCTAGTCATGAGGGTAAAATTGCATGCATGCCTAACTATAGTCATATACGAATGAATAAAAAAGGAATGGATCACACCTTACTTACATTATAATCCTATGAATCCCAAACCACCCATCTAGCTAAAAAAGGCATCTAAAGAAAGGAATAGGGGGGTTACGTTAGGGATACATTAGAAGATCACAAGAGGGGAACATGCTCCCCCCATACATGAAATGGAGACATAATAAACCAGCACCTTAAAGAAAACCTTAAGATCATGTGAAAACACCACTCATACCCCCATTAGAACCCTACGAAAACCCTCTCCTACCTTGAAGGCTTTCACGGGGGCACAAATGCAAGAGAAAAAAGTAAGCTACACACTTGTTTTAACAAAGGGAAACAAACCATTTGAATATGCTCAAAACATTCTCATTTTCATATATGTAAAAGAAAATATGTCAAGGAACAATACCTTGGGGCTTTAAAACCCCTTTGAAGTGTGTAGTCTTGTCCTTGAGGCACAAGTAGTTGCTGGAGCCCCTTCCTTCTTGCACCAATAGCAGCTACCACTCCCTTTGCTTGAGTGGAAATGAAGAAGAAGAGGGGAAAGAAGGGTTAAGAGAGCAAGGTGGGGTACTTTGGGGTTAAAGGAAGCAAGGAGGGGTGAGAATGAGTGGTTTCGTATCAGGGGTAGTGGGGAAGAAGAAGTGGGAAAGGGCCAAAAAGAAGCCAACCCCGGAAATGGGGCTGTTGTTGCCTTTTTATAGAAACATTTTTGTATCCGACATTTAATGTCGGATACACTATACTCCTTTTGTATCCGGCATATTATATCGGATACACTGCACTTCCTTTGTATCCGGCATATTATATCGAATACAAACATAATCATTTCGAAAATTAAATGCCGCCGCGAATTTGTCGGGGAATCGGCGCGAATCTCGCCGAGCAAATCTTTGTATCCGACATTTGATATCGGTTATACACAAACATATGTGTATCCGACATATTTGGTCGGATACAAATAAAAAAAATACGGATTTGCCCCTTGACTTGACCGATTTGACACTTTTGGATATCTACGGATTGCCCCCTGCGAAATTTTGCTTTAAACCTTGGGATATTTTGCATGTTTGGATATTTACGGATTGCCCCTCGAGATATTTTCTTGCGCTACTTGCCACGTGTGCGGCTTTTTGCCACGTGTGCAGCTTTCTGGGTTTTACTGCTCGGAACTTTGACAGTTCATATCTCCTTCGTCCGGGCTCCGATTTGAGCAAACTCAGTTGCGTTAGACTTGTATCGGAGCCCTATATCCAATGACATAGGGCTAAGTACCTGGCACGGGGTTCAAAAAAAAGTCAACTTTCGGCTCCCCTTTAAGTTTGACCGGCCTGTAGAACCTTCATCCGGACTCCGATTCCAGCAAACTCAGTTGCGTTGGACTCGTGTCGGGATTCTCTATCCATTGAGATAAAGCAAGGCGGCCAATTATCACTTGATTAAAAGGTCAAATTTTGACCCCTCAAGGTTTGACTTTTCTGCTAGGGTTTTTATTTTCAGCACTTCCAGGGGTGCAAAAATAAGGTGCTTACAGCGACAACTCCTCAAACTTCGCCTTGTACTGGGCTACTATAAGTCCGCCCTGAGAGATTTGCATAAACTCTCTTGCCTTACTCAGGCGGAACTTTGCTGTGTAGTATCTGCCATAGAACAACTCCCTGGACTGCCCCCAAGCCATCTGTCCGCACCTCATTTTTGCACCTAGAAAAAAAATGAAAGGATAAAACCCTAATTGAAAAAGTAAAACCTAAGGGGTCAAAAATTTGACTTTTTGATTAGATGCAAATTGACCACCAAGCTTCATACCAATGGATATAGGATTCCGATATGAGTCTAATGACATTGAGTTTGCTCAAATCGGAGTCCAGATGAAGAAGTTATGAGTCAGTCAAACCTGGAAATAGCAGAATTTGGCTTTCTGCAAAACCCCGAATCAACTACTCAATTTGGTATTAGCAGAAAGAGCATCTCGACAGGATCTCGACGCAATTAAGTTTGCCGGAATTGGAGTCCCGGATAAGGGGATATGAGCAAAACTGGCTCCGGGACGCGACTTTGCACTTCTGCTAAAAAACCTGAATTTCCTGCTAAACTCTGGCTCAGTGGATAGTGGATCCCAACATGATTCCAACACCACTAATTTTGCTGAAATTGGATACTAAATGAGGAAGATATGAGTAGTCAAAATTTCGAATAATCTGCATATGTGGCAAAAATTGAAGAAAGGACAAAAAATAAAAATCTAATAATAAAATATTAATATTTTGTAAATATCTACTAATTAAATTAAATAAAAAACAAAAAGAAAACTAAAAGAGCACATGCGTCTAGCAAACAAAAAAATCTTAATAAAATATTAATATAGATTAAATATCTAACTATTAAAATAATTCAAAAAGAAAATCAAAAATCAATGAGCACATGTGATAAGCTCAATTGCTTGGTTGAGAAGAATGCTCAAAAGCCATCATTAGTCTTTTTAAAAAAGATGGCATGAAATGAAAGTATTAAGGTTTTGGTCATAGAGTGCAAAAGTATTCTCATTTTGGTCATAAAATATAAAAAGGTTAACCCATTTTGAAGGAGGGTCGGCTCATTTTTTCTTCCTCCATCTCTCTCACCTCTCTTACTTCCTCCATTCCCCACTCCATCCGACCACTCCTCCCTATTCCAACTCTATTTCAAGGCCTCCAAACCCCATCAAACCTTATTCAACCTCTCCTCTACCTTGTCTTCTCCATTTTCAACACCAAAAGAAGTCTTGGAGGAGCTCTAGAAGGGAGGAAGGCCTTGTCCAGTTGCTGTCTTGGTCTAAGGAAGATCTAAAAACACTTTCATCAAGTGCTCAAACCCAAGCTGAGCCTTCTTGTGGTTTTTTTATTGAACATATGTAAATATGTATTGATTTGGAGATATGCAATATCATATGCATGATGTTTAGTTTCTGTTAAGCTTGATCCTCATGTTATTCTCTCTTTTTCATCCTTTTCTATGGTCATATGAGGGTGATTAGTCACCAAAGGTAAATAGATGGGTTTTGTTTGAACGAAAGGGAGCATGAGAGGACCTCTTGTGTGATTTAAAGTGTCTTTAAACTACTGTTTCTGCAATGGTTTTATTTTCATTCAATAGGGGAGGTTGTTCCCCTTGGATCTGATTTCATGTACCCCTTTTGAGTAATCCCCCTTATTCCTTTCTTTTGTTGTTTTCTTTCCAAGATAGCTAGGCTTATAATTTGTGTGAGTATGATCATGCTATAATGTCTGCTGAATTTTATTTTTCATATATGATATGGTTGTTGTTTAAGCATGTATAAGATTCCTCATCGTCCATCTCCGCTTAGGGCATATGTCTTGAGGCCATATGGGTGTTCCTTACTTGCTATTTTTGGTAGGTTTTCATCATGTATTTTGTTTAATTACAATTATTGTTTTGATCATATAAAATCCATATCACTTTGCTTCGTACATACTTTACATACATGTTGGCACTTTTAGGGATTCCATGTACATGTTAGTTGTTGGTTTTTAGATGCTTTACGAATTCCACTTTTTTTGGTTTAGCTTTACATATATGAAGGTTTAATCTCCATCTTAAATATGGTAAGCAAATATACATGTTTTAATATGAAGCATGTCTCTTAAAGCTTTATGATTGTTTCTTTTTATATGTGTTGATTTATGTTCTTTGGAGCAAAAAGGACCAAAACAGGGACACTTGAGTCCCTGTTTATTTGCGGGATTTAGTTCAAAAAGAAGGAGAAGATAGCCTCCAGCCTTCCCCATTTCTTTGGCTTCAAAACCCTCTAAATAAGCCCATTTTGCCTTAGTTTGAACCACTGTGGGCCCACACAGGGGCCCACACGAATCCTAGATAAGCTTGAAAGCCTTTAGAATTTGTTTGTTGTGAAAAATTGTAAATGTTGTTTTTTTTGTGCTTTACCGAAAACTCAGGTCGGTAAATAGTGTTTTCATTAGTAACCGAAATTTTATTTCAGCTAAACCTGAATTATAGTATGACTGAAACTAATTTTCGGTCATACTAAATTTTAGTTTAGCCGATGTATAATTTCGGCTACATTTAAAAGTTTTCAAAAATCAGTTTTCTCATTCTTATTTATTTTGTTGGTTTGGTTAATTGAACCAGGTGAACCGGAAACCATAAAATGTGCCCTGGGCTTTCCAAGCCCAATTTGATGCATCGTGGGCCTTCTAACGGGGCCTACATCCACTCCAGCTTGAACCAAGGCCCATTTCTACAATGGAACCAAGGCCATTTGGTTAATTGCCTGTGGGTCAACACCAAGCCCAATGGGCACTTAAAAACTTGAACCTATTAACTTTTGTAAATAAAATCAAATCCAAAGTTAAATGACCAAATCCAATAAGGGTTACCCAATAACCCTAATGGGCCATGGGCTTGACTTAAAGCCCAACTTGGCAACCAATGGGCCTTCCAATGGGTCCCACATCCGACCTACTTCACTTAAATGGCTAAAAAGATAAAAATGAACAAAAGGGACTTACACCTGCAAAGGTCCCTACCAAACTTAATTTGATACATGCTAGACTAGGATTAGGGTGAGACTGAGTTGACTCGAACCAGGAAAATCCAAGGGACCTGTCAGACCGACGGGGCGGACCAGGGTGTTTTCGGACTTCCCCGGACCGTAACCGAGAACTTAGCCAGAATCTCGAACCGCAAACCAATAGGCAAATCTAGGAACCCAGGTGTCTGCCTACACCCCATCAGGCGTGCAGTGGCGACTCCAGAAATTCCTGAGGCACGCACTCCCACGTGCGCTTCTGTGTGGCGACATGCACACACCATTTGAGCATCTGGGGCCTCCCGCCTCATCACACTCTGCCGCCAGTGATAGGCCTCCCCCTCTAACATGAAGGTAGCCAGCCTTACTCGGCTCTCCTCTGAACACTGTATCACATCTAGGATCCTCTCGATCCTCTGTATCCAGCTCTCTGCCTCCAAAGGATTCGGCACTCCTTTAAATGTCAGAGGTCCCATCTTCCGGAGCTGCTTCACCTCTCTAAGGTGCTGCTGCTGCCCATCAGTATGGCCCAACTGCACCTCTGCCTAACCCTACCCCTGACGCTGGCCATTCTCATTGCCGGTCTGGCTCACCCTCTCCTCACACTCCATGGTCAAGAGTTGAGTAAGGGTGCCCACTGCAGCCCATATGTCATCTCCCCTTTAAGGAGGTGCCTCACAAGGTACCTTACGTGGTGCCTAAGGCTGTGGTCTTTGCTGGCCCTACTGGCCTTTAGCAGAAATATGGGGTTGCTTCTGAATGTCCCCCTCATACAGATCCTCCATTGGACGTACTGCCGGGGTGCGTGCTCGCATAACTTTTTGACCTTTGCCAAGCATGTCAGCTGAAAACAACAAAAAATTAAGTCAGATAGGAACTCTCCCTAACCTTCCTAAGTGCTATCTAGCGTGCACACCATCCCCAAGGCCATCCTATAGGTGTTTTTATTTCATGCTTCCTTATGATATACTCTATTGCTCTGATACCATTTATAACACCCCGGACCCATACCAAGCAAGATATTGTCTGCTCTGGGCCCAATGGGCCCTCACGGATTTGTTCTCAAGGGATAACACGAGAAAACTTCCCAATAGTCATCTATTCTAGCATTGCTCTCACCTGAGCACGCTTAACTTGAGGGTTCCAAGGGGATTTAGTCTCGTGTTATACCTTAAAAGGCCTCTTGCTTTGTAAGGGATCACAAGACTACTTATAGCATCCCCGAGCGTTGTGGGATCCCAACCATATGCACATTATTGCCTGGCAGCTCGCCTAGTGAGATTATCCATTCACCCGCCCCACTTAGGCAGCCAAGATGTCACATACTCCCCTCCATGGGACAACGTGTCATCGTGTTGGGCCGAACCCCCACACTTTCTTGTTGGGGCAGGCTTTGATACCATTTTCATTCAACCAAACCACTTGTAGCATATTGAAAATCATCTAACCAATTTAATTACATTGATTTGGATTTAATCTAACTAAGGCTAACAAAATTTATAGATCAGATGCACATTCCAGACCAGCACACTCCATATGTTTGATTCAGTTCTATCACTTTAGAATTTCATCCAAAACCATACGAAAACATGATGTTTAAAAGTGCTACTTGCCTTATATTTTCTGGAATCCAACTTTAGTAACACCAACAATAAAAATCAGTTGTTCTCCATGATCAAAACCTCTCCAAAATCTGAAAATTGTTGTAGAAAATTTTTAGAACTATAATCTTAACGCCTGATCCATAATTTCTACTGAACTTGATATAACCTAACCCAAAACAAACTAAAACAAACAATGAACAATTATTACCTGATCTGAGATGAGAAATGGAGAAGAATAAGAACAACCAGATTTGAACGTGCTCCCTTTTATGAACGAAGCTCTCTTCACACTTCAATTTTTCAATCAAATTTTTAGACTTCACACCAACCTTCTACTGTTCCCTTTTCTCCAGCAACAAAGGAACTTCAAAAACCTTCTCCAGCAACAAATGAGAGTTCAAAAGCCACCTTCTCCAGCACTTCTCCCGCAACCCAACTTTTCAGCTTCCTCATGATTCGTTGCAACTCCACTCCACCGAATGCCTACCCTAATAGCCCATCAAACCTTGATAAATTGGATTTTCCTGTTCAGCCACTAAACAACTACAACATCACCACTTAATTATATTTTAATAAACCATTGAATTTAAATTATAACTTCACTGACCCTTAACTTATAAAATTTCCAAATTTTCTGAAATTCCCAATTGCCCTTGCGAAACATCCACCTGAAATTCCACCAAAATAATTATCAAAATTACCAAACCTTTCCTCCCATTTATAATTCTAAAAATTTGGGGTTTTACAGTTGGAAATGTGTATTATTGTGATATCTCGATTCCACATCAGAAACGGATGAATGCCTGATATGGTATAAGAGTTAGGGAGAACACTTAACTTAGTGAGGTGCCTTTTGAGGACAACCGTGTGGGCTGAGGCCCAAAGCAGATTATACCTCGTTGGGTTAGGTCGTTACAAATGTTATTGGAGCTTGTTTCGGGTCCAGTAGTTCATTGCTGGTGTGGGTCTTGGCGTTGCCTGTAGGAGGTGGTTGGACCGATGAGAGTGGCCCCATGAGGGCCTAGCAGGCTTCTAGGTGGCCACTGCACGGGGACGTGTAGCCCTCAAGGGGGGAGAGGAGGGGGGGGGGGGGGGGGGGGGAGATTGGGATATCCCGATCCCACATCGGAAACGGATGAATGCTCAGTTTGGTATTAGAGTCAGGGAGAACCCTTAATTTAGTGAGGCGCCTTTTGAGGACAAAACCGTGCGGGTTGAGGCCCAAAGCAGACAGTACCTCGCTGGGTTGGATCATTACAATTATGGTCTCTCAGTTATACCAAGAATACCCTTGCAACTCTTTCTTCTCCATTTTTTCCCTAAAATACTCTTAATGCAACTAATTTTTCAGCCGGCCCTTAATATCCAAACACCAAATACTCAATTTTCTTGTTTGAATCACTCAAATTTTCTTAAACATCACTTTTCTAGCTAAGTTTCTGCCATACCATTGGCCTTCAAGTTTTAAATAGAGTCATCATATAATAAAAATAGAGAAAACCCACACCCTTAACTTAATGTTCAATCTAGGTTTTTATGGATAACACATACTTGAAATTCACTATTACTCCTGGTGTAGGCGCTTGACAAAAGGTTAATTTTGACCGTATTCATACCAGTTTAATAATCAAATTAATCAGAGTAAGGCTTGGACCAAACCATTGAGATGTTAGCTTTCCTGTTCAACAGGTCTGTCTGGGCCAGTCCAATCTCCCTTTTAAAACAATACTGGATTGTCTCATTAATGCCATCAGAAATTATATAAACCATTTAATTAATAATCTAAAACCAACCAACATTTGGACTGACTACTTTCATTCATCCATTCCTTCTTTCCTTTCTATTTTTGTTTCACAATTGTTTGGTCAAGAACTACTTTGACTGGTCTAGAGCATCATCAGTGAAAAAAAATGCTTATTTCAATTGCTTCTGTATTGAAATTGAGAAACGTTTGTATTTGGCAAGGAGGAAAGTTGTATTTGGAAAGGAGGAAAGTTATTGTTAGTTTCCCCCTCTTGGACTTGCATTTTTGTTTACTTTTAGATTCATGGTTTGACTGGAACTAGTCAATCCCATGTTCTTTACAATGCTACTTAATTAATCAAATGGGGGATCTTGAAAAATTATCAATTAAGGGTTACTGGCCAGCCTTAGTAGCCCATTTGGCCTTGGGTATTATATGGGCCTGGACCTCTGCTCATGCATTATCTGAAGGCTTACTGCTCATGCACTGAGAAGAAGCAAAGAAATGAAAATCCAAGCATTTACACAGAAATATCCATTATCTAGAACTTGCTGAAATTTTTTATGGGGCTTGTTCTTCTAAGCCTATATCCATACAATCTTCAAGTACGTACTATGAAATTAATCTTTATTTGTAATGAAAAGAAGGAATTAACGAAATACAATCACACTAGAAACCCCATAAAATACCACTGTGTTATTTTTATTTTCAGTGATCACCAATCCACCTAATAGATCACATTACAAACCCTGTAAACAAATTAAAACTTGTGAAGGTTAACATGTATTTATTGTCAGTCTTTTTTTGTTGTTGAAGTCAGGTAAGCACGCCAAATTGAGTTCAAGTGCTCGAAACTTCACGGGGAAATGCCGGTGGTCAGGTAGCAACCTGGCCGGCAAAGTTCATCTCTTTCGGTGGACAATGACTTCCAGGGATGTGACCATTACAAGAAGGTTTGGAGGGTGTTACTGGACCCTTCTGGAGGGATGCCAACAAGATACCTTCTTCCATCACCAACAGCTGATCTCCTTCCAAAGGCCTTGTCGCTGCAAGTTGTTGAAAACTTGCAAGAGAGAAAATGATGACAATCACAAGAACTGTAAAAGGGCTTTTTCCATGCGAGTAGTACTCCATGGCTATCCTGAAATAAATGGAATGTGTATCAAGTGTTTGGTTTGGCCTTCTGGGTATCTCTAGTTCGGTATGAATCTGAGGTGTTGATGGGATTAAGAGGCTTGTGTGTATTTATACTTGTAGATGCTGCTTTGTCCATGACTCTGTTAGAATTGAAACTTGTTGACAGGGGCGAGCAAGTTTTGAAGTTTGAACCAAGGGTCTTAAATCAAACAAATTAAACGGAACACGGAAGGCGAGACAGAAATACTTTGAAGAGGAAGGTTGAGTTGCACAGGTTACACACGGACATGAATACTTGTGAATCATGCGTCGTCGCATCACCAGGACCAAAGCACTACAAAGGCAGCCCATAGGGGGAACATACTTCATGATATTGTTGACCAACCAGTAATAGTATACTAATCCAACGGCTGGAAATTAGGCAAAGGTAGTAATGTTCATGGACTCTTGGATCTTTGTGTGTTGGGAAAGAGCTGACGACACCAGGCAACGTAATGCACCCAGTGAGATAGAATTTAAAAACCCAAGGGAACCGTTGAGCATTTGTCAACCCTATGGAGGTTGGTCATTATATTATCAACAGTGTTTGGACGCAGGAGCAGATTGGCTTGTTGAACCACTGATTAGAATCTTACTGTCTTAGTTTGGATATCAATCCAGTTTGGTTATTAATTAAATTGGTGTGAAAAATCTGCGTGTTGGAAGGTAAGAACGTAACACGATGAATTTTAAACGAGTCTGAATTAGAGGTGGCAATTGTGACCCGTGACCCGCCAACCCGCCCGAACCCGCCCGGTCTTAGGCGGGTTAGGGTTGACTATTTCAATAAACGGGTTGGGTTAGGGTCATGAATTCTCAACCCGATTATAAACGGGTTGGGTTAGGGTTTGACCCCTCAACCCGAAATGACCCGATTACAACCCGTTTATTTTTTTGTGTAATAAAAGTTTGAAAAATTATAATAACAATACTTGTGGCTATTCAATCTTTTTTCTTTTAATATAAATAATGACAAAGGATAAAGTGAAGAAAGACTTTTTACGTATAAATATTTCAAATTTCTTAGTTTCTACTAATATAAATTGACGCATTGATGACAGGTAAAGTCTTTTAAAATTTTATTATTACGTTTTAGTTCTTTTTTCATGTTATTTTAGTTTTATCTTAATGATTGTTTTGTTATTATGCTTGTTAGGTATCCTTTGATTTTAGAATAAATTAAAATTTTTAATTTTTAATAATAATTTATATTATTTAAACGGGTTGGCGGGTTGAAGCGGGTTAGAGCGGGTTGGGATATTCCAACCCGTTTATTAAACGGGCGGGTTTGGGTTGAGCCTTCGCTTGTTAAACCCATACATCAACCCGACCCAAACCCGCCCGAACCCGACCCATTGCCACCTCTAGTCTGAATCATGTTGGTTCTATATTTACCTTTCATTAATTACGTTGTGATGCCTTCCAAGATTTTTGGTTTCAGCCACCGGTTGAGCAGTTTAAAGTTTAAATCAGATCGGACAGTTCAATAAAGAATCTGATTTTTAGAACATTTGTTGCCACAACTACTAAATTCATGCTCTTACAACACTTTTTTAGAGAGTCGATCGAATTAGCTTCTGGCGGGTGAAATAGAGTACCTGAGTGGTTCAAACCGAGTTTGTCCGAGTAACCCGTTTATAATTAAACCGGATGGCTTGGGTTGAATACACACAAACTGAGCCATTTCTGGCCGTGCTCCAGCCCTTTGCCACCATGGATCCCTCGATCAATTGTTAGAACAATAAAAATTAGACAAACCTAAGGGACCAACTCAATCTTGGAAAGTCAGTTTTATTGTTTTAAGTGAATGCCAAACGCAAGTTAGATTTGTTTAGGTCAATGAGTCATATAGCTATTGAATTAAGAAGCCTTTGAGAACCTTATGTATCAAATTTTTAACACCTTGGTCTAAAATGGTTTTCCTGCATGCAGGTTAGCTTAGAACACTGTTTAATCTTAAGATATTACATATGTTTAATTAATGCAAGATTCATTTCAGAGGGCTTTGTTCTTATATAAACCTTGTTTTAATTATTATTATAATTTTGAGTGGGGTTTCTGTTAATTGTAGGGACTTTTTGATGTGGGGATCTCTTCTTAGGCCAATTTTTTGAAGAGTTCTTAATTTGTGAGAAGGAGAAATATGTATTCTTAAGCAGTCTTCTTATTGTTAATCTTTTTTTAAGAACACATACACAAAGGAAATATATTTGCAAATTTCAATTGAAATGCTTCTTTAACTCTGGCATCAAAATACAAACCTTAATTTCTATAAGCAATGAACTTACATTAGTGGCCTCTATACTTAGAAGCAATAAAGCTGAACATTTAAGAAGCATAATTCACTAAATTGATCTTTTATATGCGCCCTGCAAGTTAATGAAACTTGGAAAGGAAAATTAAAATCCATGCATTTTTACATAAAAATAAGTATCATCAAGAAGATCCAAGAGCTTGATGGAATTCTTTCATTTAGCTTGACCTTTGAGGCTTTCCCCCCCAACGGTCTTTAACACACGTGGTTATTGAACTCTTTTCACATTATTTTCTCCTTACCGAGTCAAGCCAACCAGCCAAGTTCATCAAAGAAAAAAAAAATTTTGAAAAAAGGAAAAATGATTCTCCCAAGAAAATTAAAAGATGAAGAATATTGTTAATATTACAGTTTGTTGACTTCAACTTCGGAGTTGAATCCGCATTTACACTGAAAATTCAATTCTAAAACCACAAGATGATCAAGTGCTTGAAACTGATTGCCTAGCCTTAATAGCAAGAGAAACTGAATCCATATGAGCAGTGACATCAGGAGTTGCAGGTGGTGCAAAAGCGACCCGGCCGGCGATGTTCATCTCACTCAATGTACATCGGCTTTTCGGGATGTGGGTGCCGCAAGAAGGTCTGGAGGATGGTATTGAGCCCTTCTGAAGGGACTGCAACACAAGACCATCTTTCTTCAACCATTCCTCTCCTTCCAACGCCCTCGCCGCAGCGAGTTGCTTGAAAGCAGAAATTGAGAAAATAGAGACAAGGAAGAGTACTGTAAAAAGGTTTCTTCTAAGAATAGCCATGGCTAGATATTAATGAACGAATTAGGGAAGTTTAAGGAAATATGTAATATAAGAAAATATATGCAGTTGAATGAAGGTAAGGACTTTATGAAGGAGGAGCTTTGTATTTATGAATACATATATAGCTAAATCTTGAATTGTTGAATCGACCATGTGTTGAAGTTTCAAGCTGAACTTTGACTGATGACTTGAGTCAAACCACACGGCAAAATTAACTTTGAAGAGGAGGGTAGAAATGGTCTTCGTCTCCATGATACTCGTTAAGGTGGATCTCGATCGGCCCCGCGTAGGCCATGTCGTGAGAACATTCACGCATAATTAGAACTAGCAAGCAAAGTGGCTGAGACATGGCTGTGCACTGTTATTTTTATTTTCAGTCACCAACCAACTAAATACATCACTATATAACTAAAAACCCCAGAAGACAACCTTGTAAAGGTTAAACTCTATTTAATTATTGTCAGTTTTTTCTTTTTCTCTTTTTTTTTTCCTGATCTCAGGTATCGACAGGGAATGTTGTTCAAGTGGTCGAAATAGAACCTCCTTTTGTAGCGTCTTTATTGGTATAATCTGCGCCAATATTACCAGTAACACCTGGAACTGCGGGCGGTACGGTACAGTAGAAACTCGGCTGCCAGAAAAGTTCATCTCAGCGGACAATGAATTGAAGGGATGTGAGCATTACAGGAAGGTTTGGAGGACGGTACCTTACCCATTTGGAGGGATTCCAGCATGACATCTTCTTCCATCAAATTCTTGAAGTGGACACAGCTTATTGTTTGTTTCAGACCTATTTTTCTTGGAATTCATCTCATTCTAACATTTAGTTCAATTTTCAACTTAAAGCTTTCTAAAACAAAGTTTCAAGGCTTCTTTAATTCACTTAATTGCACTCGAAGAGAATGACATAGTAACATGCGATTAAAATCTCACTTCAGCAAAGGACCAGCTATTGAATTTGAGCCCACAATTAATCTTTAAAAATCTATTAGAATTTCTTATTGAGCTTCCTGTTTGATGTTTTCTACAAATTTTCCTTCTTTTTTCTTTTTTGGACTGGTTGATCTTTTCTATAGTTAAAATAAAGGATTCTTTATTGGGTTTGCTTTGGAGTTACCGTTCTATCGTTCTGTAAACTCCATCTTTCAATTGGTTTACGACGTAAAACTATCATAAGCTGGACAAAGCATCACATACAAGACTGAAGAGAAGTAAACATTTGCCTTTGCTTATCAATCCAGTAGATAATTAATCTTGCCCTGAAAAGTATGTTTGGGTATATTAATTACATTGTTTCACACAGAAGGAAAAAACAAAAAAAACATGCAATCTGCCCATTCGCTATAGAAACAAGAAGGATGCATCCTTGTCGTCTATAAGGAAGAAAACGCTTGAACTGAATTTGAACTTATAGACTAGGAGTTTGAAATGACAGAAAATTTTGAATGAAATTAAGAAAATCTTAGAATTCACATTGATTGAAATGATCTTTGCATGAAACTATACGCACAATTGACTAAGAAGCAGCAAAGGAATGAAAACGAGGCATTTAATTTAGACAGAAAAATCCATTTTCTTGAACTCACTGAACTTTTTGATGGGGCTTGTTCTTCTAACCCTATATTCATACAATCTTCAAGTACAACGAAATTAATTTTATTTGTAATGGCATCGAGCAACCAAATACATGAACAAAATTAATTTTATTTGTAATGAATTCAAGACCAAATACATCTCACAAGAAACCTCATAAAACACCACTAGATTTCTTTATTTTCAGTGATCACCAAGCCACCTAATAGATCACAGTACAAACCCTGTAAACAAATTAAAACTTGTAAATAAAATGTATTTATTGTCAGTCTTTTTTTGTTGAAGTCACGTAACCACGTCAAATTGAGTTCAAGTGCTCGAAACTTCACGGGGAAATGCCGGTGGTCCGGTAGCAACTTGGCCGGCAAATTTCATCTCTTTCAGTGGACAATGACTTCCAGGGATGTGACTATTACAAGAAGGTCTGGAGGGTGGTACTGGAGCCTTCTGGAGGGATGCCAACAAGATACCTTCTTCCATCACCAACAGCTGATCTCCTTCCAAAGGCCTTGTCGCTGCAAGTTGTTGAAAACCTGCAAGAGAGAAAATGGTGACAATCACAAGAACTGTAAAGGGGTTCTTTCCATGAGAGTAGTACTCCATGGCTATCTTGAAATAAATGGAATGTGTATCAAGTGTTTGGTTTGTTCTTCTGGGTATCTCTATTTCTGTATGAAACTGAGGTGTTGATCAAGGATTACAATATCGGTGCCGATGGCGTGCCGGCGAAACGCCAGAAAAGTAAAAAAAGGCAAAAAATTAGAAAAAAAATAGATTTTTTTTTTGATTCTGTCGATTTTTCGGCGGCACGCCGCTAAAAAATCGTTGATAAAATTTGAAAAAATCGATTTTTTTCCTCTTTATCGCAAAAAATCAATTTTTTGTGAGTTTCGGTCCGTTTCGCTCGGCACACTGCCAATTTTTTGCTAGCACGCCGAAAAAATCAATCGATTTTTTGTGTCGATTTGTTTCAACAGTTGAAAAAAAAACGATTTTTTCGGCGGCACGCCGCGGAAAACGGCACTAAACAGGTCGTTCTTAAATCAAACAATTAAACGGAACACGGAAGTGGAGACAGAAATACTTTGAAGAGGAAGGTCAAGATTCACAGGTTACACGGAAAGGACTACGTGTGAGTCATGCATCGCATCACCAGGACCAAAGCACTACCAGGACAACCCATATGGTGGAACATAAGTCATGACATTGTTGACCATCCAGCAATAGTATAGTAATCCAATGGCTGGAAATTAAACAAAGATAATAATGTTGACGGCCTGTTGGATCTTTCGTGTGTTGGGAAAATGCCACTGCCCATCGTCTCTCATGTACAATATGTAAAATGAGAGACATTGATGTGGGGCCCATCAAAGTGAATATTATGTAGACCTTACATTGCTGTGTCTTGATATACATGCTATAAAGTGAATTTTGAAAAATGCTAACGACACCGTGGCATTATAATGCACCCATTGATTGAGATAGGACTTAAACGTAAGGCCACCGTTGGGAATTTATCAACCCTATGGAGGTAAACCCAAGGTTCTCTATGAGAATGTCCCTCCATACTGCAGCCACTGTTTTCTTAGAGGGCACACTATCTCTCGTTGTAAAGCGAAGGATCCTCCTACCAGCAAGGAGGCTCCTCAGAAATTTGTGAAAAAAGGTAATTTCTCAGAACTCCCATCAATGGAAGGCACCTTCGAACTGCTCCTTCAAGCAAATGCTGCACTTGAACCGCCTGGCTCAGCTGCTGGAGTGCCTGACCCAACCTCAGGAGGTGAAGTTGTTAGTGATGTTCGTGACAAGGGGATAGCTGTTAGTGATGTTCAGGACAAGGGGAACGCTGTTAGTGAGGTTCGTGACAAGGGGAATGCCGCTAGTGATGTCCAAGCAAATACTTCTTGAGGTGGCAAGGGGAATGCTGTTAGTGAGCAGGCTCATTTTCGTGAGCAGGCTGATGTTCCTGATGTTCGTGAGCAGGCTGATGTTCGTGAGCAAGTTAGGGATGTTCGTGAGCAGGTTGATGTTCGTGAGCAGGCTGATGCCAGGGGCCAAGCTACTACTCCGGGGGAATCTAGCACACTACAGCAGGTCAACGCTAGCTCTTCTTGGATTCAAGGCGAAGTCATGCAGAATCACGGGCGGGATAATGCTGTGGCTAACGTTGCAAACGACCTTTTTGTTTGTGACCTTTCAAAGTATAACTTGCTGGAGACATCAGATTCTATCTATCAGGCAAAGCTCTCTTCTTCTGCCCTGCTGGAGGGCTTCTTTCCATCTGATAAGGTACTGGGAGCTGATGGGAAACAGGAGCTTTTAAATAGAAAGAGGATGAACAGTCCTCCTATCTCACAAGGCTCCCACCAACTGGTTTTAGAAACAATTCAATGTGCTGATTCTCATTTATTTCAGAAAAAGGATTCTCTCATTCAGGCTTTGTCGCTGTGTCCTACCAGTTCTGAATTCGTCCAAGGCTTTGAATCTCTTGAACAAGCAAAGGAAATCCTATTACAGGATCATATCCACTTATCTAAAAGAGTTGGGGCTTCTCTGGGCTGCCAAGATAGAAACACTCAGAACCTCACCAGGGAAGACTCTCCTATATCTCCTCCATCTCAGAAATCAAAGAAGAAAAGCTCAAAAGCAGCCTCTAGCATCACCACAAGGTCTAAGGTACAAACCACCTCTAAATCAAATTAACTGTTTTTTTAATGATTAACACATTGATTTGCAATATTAGAGGTGCTGCCAATTCCGACTCTGTCAACATGCTGAAATCTCATGTAGCGTCTAATAAGGTCCAGTTGCTTGCCGTGCTTGAGCCTATGTCTAATGCAACACGATGCCAATTAGTTGCCAAAAGAATAAAGCTGAAACGTTCCTTTTGTAACAATGGAAATGATAGCAAGATTTGGGTCTTCTGGTATGATTTTATACAGTTGGACATCGTTGTGGCCTTGGACCAGTATGTTACTGCATTGGTTAGTTCGAACAGTATTGTCACCAATTTCTCTCCCTTCATGATAACTTTTGTTTATGCTAAATGCGAAGTGACTGAGAGGCGAAATCTCTGGAACGACTTGATGTCTTTTTCTGCATCTGTTACTCATCCTTGGCTCATTGGAGGTGATTTCAATGCCATTCTTGCTGTTGAGGAAAAGTTAGGAGGTCGATCTCTTGATCCCCAATCCTTGCATGACTTTCAAGACTTTGTTCAGTGTGTTGGTATTAAGGATTTAGGTTTTTGTGGAGATAAATTCACTTGGTGCAATGACCAGAGTGGTCAAAGACGAATTTGGGCAAGGCTGGACAGAATTTTGGTGAACCATCAGGGTCTTCATGCAGCAGCTTCCTTAAAAGTCTCCCACTTGCCTCGGGTTTGCTCGGACCATTGTCCTCTACTGCTATCTCTTGTGCAGTCTGTGAGACCTTCAGGTGGTGTGGGCCTTTTCAAATTTCAGAAAATGTGGATTTCTCATACTTCCTTTTTGGATGTGGTAAAAAATGCATGGAACTTTAATCTGTGGGGCTCTCCACTATATGTCTTCTCTAGGAAATTAAAACACTTAAGAGCGAATCTCCGAAAGTGGAATTGGGAGGTCTTTGGGGATGTTCATCGCAGAATAGAGCTTTTATCTCTGAAAATTTCAGATCTGGAAAATGACCTTCAAAATCAATGGGATCAGCAAAGGTCTGAGCTTCTTCACTCTTTAAAGAAGGAGCTAATCTCTAATACCTCCCAACAGGAATCCTTTTATAGACAGCAATCCAGAGTTAAGTGGCTCCAAGAAGGGGACTGTAACACAAAGTTCTTCCATGCTTCTCTGCAAGTCCGAAAGCACAAGAATTTTTTGTCAGGAAATGGTTGGTTTTCTGACAACCCTAGTATCCAGGATGAAGCTGTTACTTTCTTTTCGGATTGTTTCACTTCCTCTATTCACACTATTAATGATTCCATGGATTACATCCCTAATATTCTGGATCATAGTGCAAATGTGAAGCTCACGGTGCCCCCCTCGATTGAGGAAATTAAGATAGCCACTTTTGAACTTTGCCCGGATAGCGCTCCAGGTCCAGATGGCTTTACTGGTTGGTTCTTTCAAAGCTGTTGGGATATTATAGCTGATGACTTACTGGCGGCAGTTACTGAGATGTGTCAGGACATCAATAGAAAATGCTTGGGAAGCAACATTATTATTAAGCTTGATATGGTCAAGGCTTTTGATAGAATGGAGTGGGATTTCCTCCTGGAAGTGTGCAGAAGGTTTGGCTTCTCTGATTCTTGGTGTAATCTCATTTTTCGTTGCCTTAATAACTGTTGGTTCAGTGTTCTCTAAGGGCGCAGCTTGTGGCTTCTTTAAATCATCTCGTGGCCTCCGTCAAGGGGATCCTTTATCCCCTTTGCTCTTCATGATAGCTGAAGAGGTTCTTAGCAGAGGGGTGCTCTCTTTGGTTCAGGAAGGTTCTATTGGTTGCTTTCATACAGGTAGAATGCCTGTCCGTATTTCCCATATCTTGTTTGCAGACGACGTGCTAATTTTCTCAAATGGAAAAAGATCATCCATGGTTAATCTTCTAAAGTTTCTCAAGGATTATGAGGGAGCTTCGGGTCAATCAGTTAACAAGTCCAAGAGCTGTTTCATTGCATCCTCCAAAATATCTCCTACTAGATTGGATATGCTTCAGTCCCTCTCTGGTTTCAGAAAGGTCAGTTTGCCAATTAAATATTTGGGGGTTCCTCTATTTCACGGAAGAGCATCTCTATCCATGTTTTCTGAAGTTCTTGAGAAGATTCAAAAGCGCATCAGTGGTTGGAAATCCAAACTCTTGTCTCATGGTGGGAAATTGACACTCATCCAAAGTGTCTTGTCTAGCATTCCAATCCATTCTTTATCTGCTATTCCACTTCCTAAAGCTGTCTTGAAAAGAATCGAAGGTGTATTTGCTAACTTCTTCTGGGGAGAGAGCCCTGAATATGGGGCCAAGAAGCACTGGTTAAGATGGGACAGAATTACAATTCCCAAAGCAGAAGGTGGTCTGGACGTTAAGTCTATTGCTGAAGTCATGAAGAGTCTCCACATAAAGATGGGATGGAGGGTTCTCTATGGGGATAGCTTATGGGCAGATTTCATGCGAGCTAAGTACTGTGGTATATAGGAACCATTCTCAAGATCTTAAGGACAGGTGTGGAAGTTCAAAAATATGGAAAGCAATTCTCAAAGTGAAGGATGTAATTTCTGACAATACAGCTTGGTCTATAGAGGAAGGTCATGTTAGCTTCTGGTTTGACCACTGGTCTCACTTAGGGAAACTGGTGGACTTCCTTCAAGGTGAGGTTCAACCTCTTCCTGAAGCTCGGGTGATCGATTTCATTACACCCCTTGGCACCTGGAATCTTGATGTCCTTAAGGATGTTCTTCCCCAAGACATAATCTCTCGTATCGAGGACCTTCATCTGAGCCTATCTAATCTCAAAGATAAGCCGTTGTGGAAGCCTTCTTCTTCAGGTATTTTTTCTACCTCCTCTGCTTGGAGCATTGTTAGAACTCGTGGAGTTTCTTTTCCCTGGAGTAAAACTATTTGGATGAATTTTATACCAAATAAGATTGCTGTGTTCTTTTGGAAAATGTTGAAGGGGGCGATTCCTACAGATGATAGGATCCAACTCAATGGTATCCAGATGTGCTCTCAGTGCAACTATTGTTTCAACAAAAGACTTGAGACTCTCAATCATTTATTCTCCTTTGGCGATATTGCTCAATCTGTTTGGGAATATTTCACCAATTGTTTTCAAAGTCAGTTTCACCCCCTTCATGACCTAGCCACCAGAGTATCCTTTTGGTTTAGTGCTAGCTCTTCTGATCAGTGTAGCTTATTGTTCAAAGCAACTCCTCTGTTTATTTGTTGGGAAATATGGATCTCAAGGTGCAAAAGCAGATTTGAAGATGATGCCATGGTTGCAAGTCAAATTATCAGAAAAGTTCAGCATTGGTTGAAGGAAGTATCCTACCTCACAAAGCCTTCAAAAAACTGTAAGCTCGAAGGTGCTTTGATATTGGATCAAATGAATATTTTTTCTCCTTATATCAGACCCCCCAAAGTTCACTTTGTTCGTTGGTTTCGACAAAGGACCTTTCCATTCATTTTGAATGTGGATGGCGCTTCTAAAGGCAACCCAGGAATATCGGGAGGTGGTGGAGTCATTCGCAATTCTACCAGTCTTTTCCAGGTGGCGTTTTCAGCTAGTTATGGATTTACCTCCAATCTCTTGGCTGAGTTGCTTGCTTTAAGGGACGGCCTCCGATTGGCGGACTCTCAAGGCTTCCAAGATCTGGATATTGAATCCGATTCCAAGGTCTTGGTTGATATTGTTAATGGTTTGGCTTCCGTCCCATGGAAATTTTTTATCTGGTGGAAAGAAATCTTAATAATTCTAACCGGCTTGTGAAGCATGTCTTTAGGGAAGCAAACTCAGTGGCAGATGCACTTGCCAACGTGGGATGTGCCCACTCCTCACAGAAACTTTATGTTGCTCACTCAGATTTATCTTCTCAGGTTCAAAAATGTTTGTTTTATGACCGAACTGGTTTGTACGGCATCAGGCAGTAGTTTTGTTGTTTTGTTGGGGTTAGGTTGGACGTCCCCCCCATTGTTGCTCTTCCTTTTGGCTGTTGGTTTTTCTTGTAGGGGTAAGGTTCGTTGTCCCCCCCTTGCAGGTGTAACTCTTCTTTTTGGTATTAATATACAGGTCAGGGTCTGCCTCAACCCTCCTCCCACCGCTGGAGTGCCACCATGGCTATTCATGCCTTAGTGGGTTTTCCTTAAAAAAAAAAAAAAAAAAAAAAAAAAAAGGTCACTGTTGGGAATTTATCAACCCTATCGAGGTTGGTCGTTGTATTATCAACAGTGTTTGGGCACCTGAGCAGATTGGCTAGTTGAAGCACTGACTTAGAATCTTATTGGCTTAGTTTGAATATCAATCCAAAGTCGGGGTATTAAATTGGTGTATAAAATGATCATGTTGGAAGGGAAGAACACGATGGATTTTGAATCAGGCTGATATGAATCATGTTGGTTCTATATTTACCTTTAATTAATAAGGTTGTGATGCCTTCCAAGATTTTTGGTTTCAACCACCGGTTGAGCAGTTTAAACTTTAAACCTTATCGGACATTAGTTCAATCCAGAATCTGATTTTTAGAACATTTGTTGCCACAACTACTAAATTCATGCTCTTACTACACTTTTTTAGAGAGTCGATTGAATTAGGTTCTGGCGGGTGAAATAGAGTATTTGAGTGGTTCAAACCGAGTTAGTCCGAGTAACCCGTTTATAATTAAACCGGATGCAGAAAAAAGCATGGATAGCTAGCTGCTGATGACGGCGTACGTGTTACATATTATTTTTTACGTGTCTTCTCTTGATTTTTGTAACGGTCTAGGTATGATCGAATACGTGAACCGGTGGGGTTTTTGGTTTGTGGATTTTGGTAAATCTAGAATCCAAGGTCCATGTAAGCTCTTTGGTAGGGCTTTTGAAAGTTAGATTTCGAATTAGATGTTAAAATCTAGCCAAAAACTACAATCCACTTTTTATGGGTTTCTATAGATTTTGGTGATAAAAAGAATAAAATCCAAGTTATAAGGAGCTATTCATGGTAGTGGGTGTAGACACCCCAAATTGCACCTCTATAAGAGAATACTCCAAATAAACTTTAAAAGTCTTATTTGAGCTTTGACATATGTCAAACACTCAAAAACTCTCAAAATTGGTGCCAACCGTACTGAGTATGCGGTTTTTATAATTTTGGTCTCAACCGCTCTGTATGTGCGGTTGTAACCGCACACACAGCACGGTTGATATCCATGCTTGTTGCGTGAGCTGCCACGTGGCTTCGCGAAGCTTCGGCCGTTGGGCCACGTCGACAGCAATCATGACGAGCGTAACTGAATTGAACCGTCCTGTATGTGCGGTTTGGTTAAATTTGTACATGAACCGCACTTTGAGTGACGGTTGTGTTGAAACCGTACTGTGTATGCGGTTTTGGCTGTTCCGGGGATTTGCGAAATAGCTCGATCTCTGAGCCTTATTTACGCATATTACCTCTCTCTTGGGGACTTGAACTCCCTATTTCACCCTCCGAAACTTGCTGAATTACTCCAATTCAAGCCTTGGAGGAGAATTGGAATAATCTAGAAGGCCTTTTTGGCCTACCCTTGGGACTCTTCTACCCTTGGCTTGGCCTATAAATAGAGGGGTCCTCCTCTTGCAAATGGCTGATAATTTGAAGCTTGGAAGCTCTGCAAGAAGAGGAGAAACTCTGCTGGATTGCTGCCTCAAGTGTTCAAGCTACCTAAGGTAAAGTCCTGATTACATTTCCAGCTTCTCCTTTACATTCCAACTCCCAACTTCTACCTTTCTGTAGTGTAAGGCCAGTTTGTGGTTGTTTGCAAGCCCCAAACCTCTTCCAAAGTACCTGGGACTTCTCTCTAGCCGTAAAACGTGAAGAGAGAGCCTTGGGAAAAAGAAGTAGGAATGGATCCTCTAGGCTTAGAACCTACAAATGATGAAGAGCATGCTATATGGTTACTTTGAGCCTTTGGATGAATTTTCTGATGTTTTGCACTTGTTCTTGGAGAAATATGTGAATCCTTGCTCTCAGTAGCAAAGGATTCCATCCTCCTCCTAAGGAGTGAATTTTCACATATTCATACACTTTTCACCATTTTTTATAAAAGAAGCTAGATCTTGGATTTCCATGTTCAATACGGGAAATCTGAATCCATTGGCTCCGAAATGAATTTTAGAACTCCATGAGATGGTTTTTTGTTGATTTTTAAGGTTTTGGTCGAATCCACATGCACACATGCACTGGTTTCCTTTTTTCTATTCAAAATCTTCAAAACAGGGCAGATCTGTGGCCTGTCTTGGAATACTTATAACTTCATCCTCCGGATGAATTTTTGAGTGATTCCAAAGACATGTGATAGATGGTTGTGCCTATTTTATATCTGGAAAATTTCATCCACTTTTGTGTAGCCAATTTTTGACACCATCTGTTCAAAGTTTGTAAGTCAGTTCAGCCCAGATTGCTGAACTTGCCGCTTTGATGGTGCACCGTTTATTCAATTTTAATCCGTTTTGAGTGATTCTAATTTCTGAGTTTTCCTTGAGAAGTCTATTGTCATTTCCAACTGATTTCAGCAGATTTTGATTTTATTTGAGGCCTGTGTGCTTGATTGACTCAGAGGTGCTCGCTGGCATAGTCCAGAGCTAATCTGTGGTCTTTTAGGCCTATTCAAGAGAGCACACAAGTCACATCCGGATAGAGTTTGGGGTGAGACTTTTTTCTTTGGAAAGAGGGCATTACATACTTCCTCCATACCAATTTTCATGAATTCTTATGGAGCCAAACTCTACGAATAGGATTTTGAAAATGCCTACTTAACACTTTTTCCAAGTTATAACAGCAAATTTCAGATGTGGATTTCTCTCTCATTTTGAAGCGGATTCAGCTGAAATTTTTACTATGCACACTACTATATACCAGTTTTCAAATGGCTTTGGTTTCATTGAATTTGGATTTAAACCGAGTGAGTTATGTTTAATCGAAGCTTTCAAGCTCTTTTGATCTAATTTCTCCAGATTTGCCTTAGCTTGATTTTCTTCATTTTTTACTTTGATTTCCATTCACTCATGAAGTTTTAGAAGTGATGAATCCACGAAGAGAGTCTAAGCTCATTAGACTTCTCATGTGGAATGGTCACACACATTGTGCTTGTTTTAAGCACCTTTTTGTTCATTTTATTAGCAAACAATTTATAGTATAAGCAAGCATGTGGTAACCGTCTTAGACGGATGAGCGGGGGTGCCTAATACCTTCCCCTGCTCATAAATAATTCCCCTTACCCAATCTCTGGATTTTTCCTTGTATTAGAGCTACTTTGGCTCTATTTGACATCTATGATCCCTTTGGTGTCCATTCACACCTTAAGATGGATGGTGGCGACTCTTACATTTTATCAATCCCCGCGTGACGATATCGGAGGTCATCCTAGATGACATTTTCCATGTCTCACAGTGGGTCTCACTTAGGGGTGGCAATGGGCTGTGTGCACGGCTCAGCCCGATATTTGACTGGGCTTGGGCAAGGTTTTTGTGCCCATAGGACCGGCTAGGCCTCATATTTAAGGGTCATATAAATTATAGCGCAGGCTTGGGTTGAGACATTTATGGCCCCGCCCAGCTTACTCAAAGGATATAGTTACTTGTTTAAAAATATTTTTACACTTTTTATATAGATTTCTAGATATATATATCTATACTATTATTAAAGGGAAGAGGAAGGAATATTCCCGCTAGATTCTGGCCTCCAATTTTTTTTCAACTATTACATACCCTCCCCAACTAAAACAATCTCAAAGTAAAACCACCCCATTACTCTTTTTACTTGAATTTAAACTAGGCTATAGTTAAGGGTGAGGACGTGTAGTATGCATGTGTCAGTGTACCACCACTAGTTCTATATAAAAGGTTGTTCCAATAATGTTTTAATATTTTTTATGATTTTATAATAAGGTTAATGTAATAATAAGAGTAGTTTGTATTGTTTCCAATTTATTAAATTAGTATGTGTGTATATATTCATAAGATTTTTTAAGTTTATTCAAATTGAAAAAAATAAACAACTATTAAGCAACATATATTTTTGTTATTAAAAAGAAGTAAAGAAGGGTCTGACCAGGTTTAATAAGAATTTATAGGGCCGGGCTTGGACAAGCAATCCTAGGCCTGATGTAGGGCCGGGCTTGGGAATACATAAGTTGTGTTATGCCAATGCCTTGGCCCAGCCCAAGCCCGCCCGAGCCCGGCTCATTGCCATCCCCTCACTTAATGAAGGAGGTAAAATCTAAATAAGATTTTTGATGATAAAAGTCAGCATTGAGAATCTAGTTTTTCATAATCCAAATTATAATCTAGAATCCACAAACCATAAACCCTACCAGATGACCCCCTTGCAATTGTTCAGTTGGTCTAGGTTGTGAAATTCATGATATTATTCAATAACTAAATTAATAACTTCGCATTAATTACATGTAATTACTTAATAACATGAGAGTCTTTTTGTTTTGTTTGAAGGTGCACCCAATACCGAACTAGATACTGGATAATTTTTTATGGGATGTAAGAATTAGAAGGATATTTTTTCACCAACTAAAATGTCTGGACATAATATTTATATTCTCAAATTTTCACTTTATAATAAGATGATTTTTATACCAAGAAGATACAAGAATAAATTAAAAAAAAAACTCAGGGTTTATTCATTTGGCCCAATTAACTATGGTCGGTCGTTATATTATCGACAATGTTTGGATACCGGAGCAGATTGGCTAGTTGAACCACTGATTAGAACGTTACTGCCTAAATTTGAATATCAATCCAGTTTGGTTATTAAATCGGTGGGTAAAATCTGCATGCTGGAAGGTAAGATCACGATGAATTTTAAATCAATCTGAATCTGCAGGTTCTTTATTTATATTTAATTAATTACGTTGTGATGCCTTCCAAGAGTTTTGGTTTGAACCACCGGTTGAGCAGTTTAAACCATATCAGCCAGTTCAATCCAGCATCTGATTTTTAGAACATTTGTTGCCACAACTACTAAATTCATGCTCTTCACTTTTATAGAGAGTCGAATTAGGGACTGGCGGGTGAAATAGAATATCTGAGCGGTTCAAATTAACCGAGTAATCCATTTATATATAATCAAACCGGCTAGCTTGGGTTGACTACACACAACCTGAGCCATTTCTGGCCGTACCCCAGCCCCTTGCCACCATAGATCCCTCGATCAATTGTTAGAATGAAACTGCTATGCTTGCATGAGCCAATAATTTGACTTATTGGGGTAGGCCGTTTATATTCTTGGAAAGTCAGTTTCTATGAGCATTGAAGTGGTCTATATACTTAAAACCAGGAAAGGAACATCAAAATCCATGGTTTTTCGCATTAATATAAGAATCATGAAGCTCCAAGAGCTTGATGGAATTCTTTCATTTAGCTTGACATTTGAGGCTTTTCCTCCCTTGTCTTTAACTCATATGGCGGTCATTAAACTCTTTTGACATTATTTTCTCCTTTATTGAGTCAAGCCAACCAGCCAAGTTCATCAAACTAGTAGAAGGAAAGAAAATTTGAAAAAAGGAAAAAAGATTCTACCAAGAAAAAGATGATGAATATTTTCAACATTACAGTTTTTTAACTTCAAACTTTGTAGCTGAATTCGCCTATTTACACGGAAAATTCAAGTCTAAAACTCAAGATGATCAAGTGCTTGAAACTGATTGCCTATCATTATTAGCAAGAGAAACTGAATCCATATGAGCAGTGACATCAGGACTTGCAGGTGGTGCAAATTAAAGCGACCCCGCCGGCAATGTTCATCTCACTCAATGTACATCGGCTTTTCGGGATATGGGTGCCGCAAGAAGGTCTGGAGGATGGTATTGAGCCCTTTTGAAGGGACTGAACACAAGACCATCTTTCTTCAACCGTTCCTCTCCTTCCAACGGCCTCGCTGCAGCGAGTTGCTTGAGAACAGAAATTGAGAAAATTTTGAATTGTTGAATCGACCATGTTTTGAAGTTTCAAGCTGAACTTTTGACTGACTTGTGTCAAACCACACGGCAAAATTAACTTTGAAGAGGAAGGTAGAGATGGTTTTCGTCTCCATGATACTCGTTAAGGTGGATCACGATCGGCCCCGCGTAGGCCATGTAGTGAGACATGCACGTATGATTAGAACCAGGCTAGCAAAGTGGCTGAGACATGGCTGTGCACTATAGCCTTGATTGAAAACATTTTTCAATATTAGAGCTGCCCATATATATAACATTAATTAAGTTTTTGATGCATGGAGCTTGTCTTCCAATTAAGACCATATTCATCAATTTTCAAGTTTCAGAGGTCTTTGTATTCGAATTGGCATTTTTTTGTTTCCAATGTGTGAATGCCTTGTGCTTGTCTTCCCCTTGCGAAGTAGCACGTACGGTTGCTTAACTAAGGTTTTTAGGAAAGTATGGAAAGTGAGGGGATATGTTGGAAATGTGTATTATGGTCTCTCATCTATACCAAGAATACCCTTGCAACTCTCTCTTCTCCTTTTTTTCCCCCTAATATACTCTTAATGCAACTAATTTTGCAGCCAACCCTTAATATCCAAACACCGAATACTCAATTTTCCTGTTTGATCTTAAACATCACTTTTCCAGCTAAGTTTCTGCCATACCGTTGGCCTTCAAGTTTTAAATAAAGTCATCATATAATAAAAATAGAGAAAACCCACACCCTTAACGTAATGTTCAATCCAGGTTTTTATAGTTAACACAGACTTGAAATTCTCTATTACTCCTGGTGCAGGCGCTTGACAAAAGGTTAATTTTGACCGTATTCATACCAGTTTAATAATCAAATTAATCGGATTAAGGCTTGGACCAAACCATTGAGATGTTAGCTTTCCTGTTCAACAGGTCTGTCTGGGCCAGTCCAATCTCCCTTTTAACAATACTGGATTGTCTCATTAATGCCATCAGAAATTATATAAACCAATTAATTAATAATCTAAAACCAACCAACATTTAGACTGACTACTTTCATTCATCCATTCCTTCTTTCCTTTCTATTTTTGTTTCACAATTGTTTGGTTAAGAACTACTTTGACTGGTCTAAAGCATCATCAATGAAAAAAATATGCTTATTTGAATTGCTTCTGTATTGAAATTGAGAAACGTTTGTATTTGGCAAGGAGGAAAGTTGTTAGTTTCCCCCTCTTGGACTTTCATTTTTGTTTACTTTTAGATTCATGGTTTGACTGGAACTAGTCAATCTCATGTTCTTTACAATCTTCAAGTACGATGAAATTAATCTTTATTTGTAATGACAGCACGCAATTAACCAAATAAAATCACACTAGAAACCCCATAAAACACCACTGTGTTATTTTTATTTTCAGTGTCACCAAGCCACCTAATAGATCAAATTACAAACCCTATATATAAACAAATTAAACCTTGTGAAGGTTAAAATGTATTTATTGTCAGTCTATTTTTTATTTTTATTTTTTGCTGAAGTCCTGTAACCACGCCAATTAATTGACTTCAAGTGCTCGAAACCTGACGGGGAAAGGCCGGCGGTCCTGTGGCAACCTGGCCGGCTAAGTTCATCTCATTCAGTGGACAATGACTTCCACCGATGTTACCCTTACAAGAAGGTCCGGAGGGTGGTATTGGACCGTTATGGAGGGATGCCAACAAGATACCTTCTCTCATCACCGACAGCTGATCTCCTTCCAAAGGCCTTGTGGCAGCAAGTTGTTGAAAACCTGCAAGAGAGAAAATGGTGAAAATCACAAGAACTGTAAAAGGGTTTTTTCCATGAGAGTAGTACTCCATGGCTCTCTTGAAATAAATGGAACTAATGTGTATCAAGTGTTTGGTTTGGCCTTCTGGGTATCTCTATTTCTGTATGAAACTGAGGTGTTGATGGGCTTAAGAGGATTGTGTGTATTTATACTTGCAGATGCTGCTTTGTCCATGACTCTGTTAGAATTGAAACTTGTTGACGGGGGCGAGCAAGGTTTGAAGTTTGAACCAGGACGGTCTTGAATCAAACAAACGGAACACGGAAGGCGAGACAGGAATACTTTGAAGAGGAAGGTTGAGATGCACAGGTTACACGGACATGAATACTTGTGAGTCATGCATCGCATCACCGGCCAGGACCAAAGCACTACAAGGGCAACCCATATGGTGGAACATACGTCTCGACATTGTTGACCACCCAACAATAGTATAGTAATCCAACGGCTGGAAATTAAACGAAGAAAATATGTTGGAAAAAGTAACGCGAAAGTAACGCGAAAATATGTTAGCATTTATCAACTTATGGAATGTTCAAAAAAGTAACGCGAAAGCTAGGTACAAAAAATTTCTGCTGATGGAATTATCTTAGGTACAACTTCTTGGGGCCACCCCAGGGCCTTGGGGCTGGTAACTAGTTTGTATGGGACAGGGACAACATAAACCCTTGGAGATTAGTCAGTCGCGCAAACTGGCTGGACACCCCGAGTTACAAAAAAAACAAAAAAGAAAAAAAAGAAAAAGAAAAATTTTGTTGATGATGGCGTGTTTATATATTATCCACGTATCTTCTCTAGATTGCTGCAATGGTCTAGGTATGATCAAATGCAAGAATCAGTGGGGTTTTTGGTTTGTGGATTTTGGTAGAATCTAGAATCTAAGGTCCACTAGGCTTTTTTGGTAGGGTTTTTGAAAGTTAGATTTTCAAATAAGATGTTAAAATCTAATGAAAAACCACAATCCACTTTTTATTGGTTTTTAAAGATTGTGACGGTTAAAAGAATAAAACCCAAGTTGTAAGGAGCTATTTATAGTGGTGGGTCTCACTTACACAAAGAAGCTAATTATAAAATCCAAAATATCCAAATAAGATTATAGATTCTAAAGCAAAATCGGGTCTTGCGGTTTTGATCTTGGGTTTTATCCCAAAAGGACTCGTTGCTGCAGGGAGTCAGAGCCTGACAGAATGGTATCAGAGCCGGACCCCGACCTGAAATGTGGGACCTGGACGTTTTTTAGTTCATGTGAGCAAGCTACCATGTGGGTGGGCCCGAGATAATGGGTTGGCAGGCTATTGCACGGGGACGTGCAGCTATTAAGGGGGGTAGATTGTGAGATCCCGAGTTCCACATTGCTTGGGGAGGAGAAGTTGAAGGGCTATATATGTAAGCTTGTGATTCCCTCAAATAACAAGGCCTTTTGAGGTAAAACTCAAGAGCAAAACCGTGAGACCCAGTAGGCCGCCAAAGTGGACAATATCGTTGCTGTAGGAAGTCGGGGAGTTACAGAATACAGCATGGAAAATCTAGTTTTATTGAAAATCTAGTTTTAAAAAGTCTAAAAACCAGAAACTAGAAACCCTACCAAACGACCTTGGTCTAAGTTGTGAAAATCATGATATTATTCAATAACAAAATTAAATTGGTGTGTAAAATCTGCATGTTGGTTCTTCATTTAATTACCTTGAAATAATTAGTTGCATGTGATGTCTTCCAAGAGTTTTGGTTTGAACCACCGGCTAAGCAGTTTAAAACAGATTAGCCAGTTCAATCCAGCATCTGATTGCATTTCGACAACTAGCTACTATATTCATGCTCTTACTACACTTTTTAAAGAGTCGAGTTAGGTTGGCATCTGAGTGGTTCCCCTGACTTTGTCCGAGTAACCCATTTATCAACCGGCTGGCTTGGGTTGAATATACACAACCTGAGCCATTTCCGACCGTAGCCCAGAGAACAATAAAACTGGCTGGCTTGGGTTAAAATTATCTCAGACGGCAAGAATTAAATTGCTATGCTTGCATGAACTACTAAGGTTATTGTTGGTGGGCTTTTTTTTTTGTAATGTCAATTTTATTCTTTTAAGTGCATACCAAATAGAAGTTAGATTTGTTTATGTCAATGAGTCATATAGCCATCAAATTAAGTAGCCTTCGAGAACCTTATGTATCAAATTTTTAACACCTTGGTCTAAATGGTTTCCATGAATGCAGATTAGTTTAGAACACTCTTTAGTCTTAAGATATGTTAACGGCAAGATTGATTTCAGAGGGTTTTGTTCCCATATAAACCTTGTTTTAATTATTATTACTGTTAATTTGATCGAATGAGGTTTCTGTTACTTGTAGGAACTTTTTCATGTGGGAATCTCTACTTAGGCAAATGTTTTGAAGAGTTCTTTGTCAAAGAGAAATATGCAGTATTCTTAAGCGGTGTTCTTATTGTTAATTAATCTTTTTTCGTTTTTTTTAGAACATACATACATATACAAAGGAAATATATTTGCAAATTTCAATTGAAATGCTTCTTTAATTTTGGCATCAAAATGCAAACCTTAATTTCTATGAGCAATGAACTTACATTAGTGGCCTATATACTTAGAAGCCATAAAGCAGAACATTTAAGAAGCATAATTAGCTAAATTGATCTTTTATATGCGCCCTGCAAGTTAATGAAACTTGGAAAGGAAAATTAAAATCCATTCATTTTTACATAAAAATAAGTATCATCATGAAGATCCAAGAGCTTGATGGAATTCTTTCATTTAGCTTGATCTTTGAGGCTTTCCCCCCAATGGTCTTTAACTCACGTGGTCATTAAACTCTTTTCACATTATTTTCTCCTTTACCGAGTCAAGCCAACCAGCCAAGTTCATCAAAGAAAAAAAAATTGAAAAAAGGAAAAATGATTCTCCCAAGAAAATTAAAACATGAAGAATATTGTTAATATTACAGTTTGTTGACTTCAACTTCGGAGTTGAATCCGCCTATTTACACTGAAAATTCAATTCTAAACCTCAAGATGATCAAATGGTTGAAAATATTTTCATATGAACAACACGGTCAGATTGTGCTAAAATGTCTACATCATATTGGTCTTTGTTCCAAAGGATCCACATGCCTCCAATTTACATCAGGAGTTGCAGGTGGTGCAAAAGCGACCCGGCCGGCGGTGTTCATCTCACTCAATGTACATCGGCTTTTCGGTATGTGGGTGCCGCAAGAAGGTCTGGAGGATGGTATTGAGCCCTTCTGAAGGGACTGCAACACAAGACCATCTTTCTTCAACCATTCCTCTCCTAACGGCCTAGCTGCAGCGAGTTGCTTGAAAGTAGAAATTGAGAAAATAGAGACAAGGAAGAGTACTGTAAAAAGGTTTCTTCTATGAATAGCCATGGATATATGAATTAATGAAGGGAAGATTGAATGAATATGTAATGTATGAGAGTATATATGCAGCTGAATGAAGGGAAGGACTTTGGGTTGGCAATGGGTATGAAGGAGGAGCTTTGTATTTATCAACACATATATAGCTAAATCTTGAATTGTTGAACTTTGACTGATGACTTGAGTCAAACCACACGGCAAAATTAACTTTGAAGAGGAAGGTAGAAATGGTCTTCTTCTCCATGATACTCGTTAAGGTGGATCTCGATCGGCCCCGCATAGGCCATGTAGTGAGAACATGCATGTATAATTAGAACTAGCAAGCAAAGTGGCTGAGACATGGCTGTGCACTATAGCCTTGATTGAAATCATTTTTCAATTAAGCTGCCAGTACATATATATATAACATTAATTAAGTTTTTTATGCATGGAGCTTTTTCTTCCAATTATAAGATCATATTCATCAAATTTCAAGTACTTTGAAATTAATTTTTATTTGCAGTGATACTCTCAATAAAATACATCAGAGTATGAACTACAAACCCCATAAAATATCACTGTTATTTTTATTTCCAGAGTCACCAACCAACTAAATACCTCACAATATAACTAAAAACCCCAGAAGAAAACCTTGTAAAGGTTAAACTCTATCTAATTATTGTCAGTTTTTTCTTTCTTTCTTTTTTATTACATTGTTTCACACAGAAGGAAATAACAAAAAAACATATGCAATCTGCCCATTCACCACTGAAACATGAAGAATGCATCCTTGTCGTCCCTAAGCGTGTAAGGAAGAATACCCTTGAACTGAATTTGAGCTTATAGACTAGGAGTTTGAAATGAAAGAAAATTTTGATTGAAATTAAGAAAATCTTAGAATTCACATTGATTGAAATGATCATTGCATGAAACCATACGCACAATTGACTAAGAAGCAGCAAAGGAATGAAAACGAGGCATTTAATTTAGACAGAAATATCCATTATCTTGAACTTACTGAACTTTTTGATGGGGCTTGTTCTTCTAAGTCTATATTCATACAATCTTCAAGTACAACGAAATTAATTTTATTTGTAATGACATCAAGCAACCGAATACATCAACAAAATTAATTTTATTTGTAACGAAATCAAACAACCAAATACATCACACATGAAACCTCATAAAACACCTCTAGATCTCTTTATTTTCAGTGATCACCAAGCCACGTAATAGATCACATTACAAACCCTGTAAACAAATTAAAACTTGTGAAGGTTAAAAGTATTTATTGTCAGTCTTTTTTTGTTGAAGTCACGTAACCACGCCAAATTGAGTTCAAGTTCTCGAAACTTCACGGGGAAATGCCGGCGGTCCGGTGGCAACCTGGCCGGCAAAGTTCATCTCATTCCGTGGACAATGACTTCCAGGGATGTGACTATTACAAGAAGGTCCGGAGGGTGGTATTGGAGTACCCTTATCGAGGGATGCCAACATGATACCTTCTTCCATCAACCACAGCTTATCTCCTTCCAAAGGCCTTGTCGCTGCAAGTTGTTGAAAGCCTGCAATAGAGAAAATGGTGACAATCACAAGAACTGTAAAAAGGTTTTTTCCGTGAGAGTAGTCCATGGCTATCTTGAAATAAATGGAATGTGTATAAAGTGTTTGGTTTGGCCTTCTGGGTATCTCTATTTCTGTATGAAACTGAGGTGTTGATGGGCTTAAGACGATTGTGTGTATTTATACATGTAGATGCTGCTTTGTCCATGATTCTGTTAGAATTGAAACTTGTTGACAGGGGCGAGCAAGGTTTGAAGTTTGAACCAGGACGGTCGTAAATCAAACAAACGGAGCCCGGAAGGCGAGACAGAAATACTTTGAAGAGGAGAAGGTTGAGATGCACAGCTTACACAGACACGAGTTACACGAATACGTGTGAGTGATGCATCGCGTCACCATGACCAAAGCACTACCAGGGAACCCATATGGTGGAACATACGTCATGACATTGTTGACCACCCAGCCATAGTATACTAATCCAAGGGCTGGAAATTTAAAAAAGATGATAATGTTGATGGACTTTTGGATATATAGGACTTAAACCCAAGGCCACAGTTGAACATTTATCAACCTTATGGAATGTTAGAAAAAATTAATGCGAAAGGCCTTTTTTTTTTTTTTGTTGATACAAGGCCAATACTATGTATTTTCATTAATTAAAAATAGAATTACATCGAGAGTTAATCTTCCATAGAAAATATAGTAAATGGGACACATAATATCTTTCTTCTCAACAAAGCATTTTTCCGAGATGCACAATAGTAGCAAACCAGTGATTGAAACGACCAATGCCAATGGCAAGCCGTTAGAGGTTTCTGCATATGGGTTCGCACAATGGCGGATTGAATTACATGGTGAAGGGGAGAACCTTGTCATTGTCAGAGACGAGATAGGAAGTATGTAAGTAAAGGAAAATCTAGTACTTACCCAAGAAACTGGTGATTTACATGCACAACCATACAAAGCCTCAAACTGTGCCATCTGTATACTGGCCTGGTAGCTGTTATTATAAGCGAACTCCACCAAGTTCAAGTGGCTGCTCCAACTACCACCCCAATCTAGCACACATCATCGTAACATATCCTCCAATATCTGTATAATCCTCTCTGACTGACCATCCGTCTGTGGGTGATAACTGGTGCTAAAGCACAACTGAGTACCCATGGACTCTTGAAAACTCCCCCAAAATTGGGACGTAAATCGGGAATCCTATCTAATACATTGGAGACTGGAACTTCATGTAGGCGTACAACCTCCCGAATATGCATCTCCACTAAAGAATCCAAAGTCTGGGTAGTGCGAATAGGAAGGAAATGGGCTGATTTGGTCAACCGGTCTACAATCACCCATATAACATCCTGCCTCTTCGTAGTGACTGGCAACCCAGATACGAAATCCATAGTGATGTGCTCTCATTTCCACTCGGGAACGGGCAATGGGTGCAACAACCCTGGAGGTATACGGTGCTCTGCCTTGACCTGTTGACATACTAGGCATCGGGACACATACTTTGCTATGTCCTTCTTCATCCCAGACCACCAATATACAGCTTTCAAATTCTTATACATTTTTGTGCTCCTTGGATACATTGCATATCTGGACTTATAACCCTCCTCCAAAATCACTCTACGAATCTCTGCATCATCCGGTACACAGATCCTGCCTCTAAATCTCAACATGCCATCACGGAACTCAAAATCCCTAGCAGTGTCATCACCCTTATCTACCAATTCCTTAGTGTGCTGCAAACCTGAGTCAGACATTTGCCTCTCTCTAATACGCTGAATCAGGTCTGGCTCTGCATGAACTCAGGCTAAAATCCTGCCGTCCCCCTGAGAAACAAACTCACCTGGCCAATCCCTGATAGTATCTACCAAGCTGCACTGACTGGCCATGAAAGAAGCCAAAGTAGCTATCTGGTCCTCTGAAGCACCCCTACGGCTTAAGGCATCAGCAACTACATTTGCCTTGCTCGGATGATACTGAAGTGTGAAGTTGTAATCCTTCAGAAGATCCATCCACCTCCTCTACCTCATGTTAAGATCCCTCTGTGAGAAGATGTATCTCAAATTCTTGTGATCAGAGTAGATCTCAAACTGCGCCTCATATAAGTAATGCTGCCAAATCTTTAGTGTGAACACTATAGCAGCTAGCTCCAAGTCATGGATGTGATATTTCCTCTCACGAGGATGCACCAGACGTGATGCATACGCCACAACTCTCTTCTACTGCATCAGCACACAGCCTAACCCAACTCTAGATGCATCACAATACACTGAGAACCCTTCATTCACCGAAGGTATAATCAATACCGGAGCCTCAGTCAAACTCCGATTCAGCTCCTGAAAGCTCTGCTCACAGCTATCATCCCAATTAAACTTCACCGCCTTCTTAGTCAAGTTAGACAATAGAGCAGCTATTCTGGAGAAGTTCTCTATAAATCTCCGATAATAACCAGCCATACCCAGAAAACTATATATGCACCTCAGTAACGGTAGTGGGTCTAGGCTAGTCTGTCACTCCCTGAACCTTAGCTGGGACGTCCACTGCAACTCCCTCTCCAGAAATGATATGCCCAAGAAACGAGATCCTTTGTAGCTAAAATTGACACTTGCTGAATTTGGCATACAAACGGTGTTCTCTCAGGGTCTGCAAAACTATCCTGAGATGCTGGGTATGCTCCTCTCTGTTGTGAGAATACACCAATATATCATCGATAAACACTACCACAAAGCTGTCGAGGTAGGGATGGAATACCCGATTCATCAAGTCCATGAAGACAGCGGGGGCATTAGTCAGCCCAAATGGCGTGACTAAGAACTCATAATGCCCATATCTAGTGCGAAATGTTGTCTTCTCCACATCCTCTGGTGCAACTCGCAACTGGTGGTACCCAGATCGAAGGTCAATCTTAGAAAACCACGATGCACCCCTCAACTGGTCAAATAAAACATCTATACGGGGTAGTGGATACTTATTCTTAATCGTCACTTGGTTCAGACGACGATAGTCAATGCACATGTGACATCCTGGCTGTCTGGGCAGGTGAATGGGTAATCTCCTTGGGCAAGCTAATAGGTGAATGGGTAATCTCCCTGGGCAAGCTATCAGGCGAGGATGTGCATATGGTTAGGATCCCACAACGCTCGGGGATGCTATAAGTAGTCTTAAGACCCCAAACTAAGCAAGAGGCCTTTTAAGGAATAATATGGGACTAAATCCCCTTGGAACCCTAAAGTTAAGTGTGTTCGGGTGGGAGCACTGCTAGGATGGGTGACCACTGGGAAGTTTTCTCGTGTTATCCTTGAGAACAAATCCGTGAGGGCCAGTGGGCCCAGAGCAGACAATATCTTGCTGGGTATGGGTCTGGGGCGTTACAGCACATCTGCATGGATCCATCTTTCTTCTGCACAAACAAAACTGGTGCACCCCAAGGTGAAACACTCGGTCTAATATACTCCTTCTCTAGCAACTCATCCACTTGCTTTTTCAGCTCTACATATTCTGGTTGAGACATCCTGTATGGTGGTCTAGACACTGGTGCCGTGCCAGGTATGAGTCAAATACAGAAATCGACCTCCCTAAGTGGTGGCAATCATGGCAAATTGTCAGGGAGCACATCTGTGCACTCACAGACCACGGGCACATCAGCAATAATAGGGGTAATTTCCTATGGCTCCTCTGACACAATAGAGGCTACTAACTCCACTCTACTGGATAACCCCCCACGTTGGAAACAAAACACTGGCTGGTCTGGTTGACTAACTGTAATAGTGCCTCTGAAATAGTCAATATTGACGTGGTGTCTAAACAGCCAATCAATACACAGTATCACATCAAACTCCCCAAAATCCAATGCTAACAAATCTCGAGGCAGCTCTAATGATCCCAGTCTAATCAGACAATCTCTATTTAAATTTTGTACACTAGTGGACTCTCCCAGTGGTGTGTGCACAGTCATAGAAGTATCCATAGTATTAGGCAATAATCCAATGCGATTAGCACAACACGGTGTAATAAAAGAAAGAGATGCTCCGGAATCAAATAAACAAATAACTGATCTCCCAGAAATGTAAATAATACCTTTAATCAACTGCGGGGCATCTCGCTGCTGCTCCTCCTCCTCCTGAGCACCAACAACAAACACTCGTGCCTGCTGCCTTTGAGCTACCAGTGCTAGCTACGTCTAACCGGCTCTAGATGGTACCCCTCTACCTCTAGGAGCTCTATCCGGCTGCCTCTACCTAGTAGGTGCTGGTGGTACAAGCCTCACGTCATTAGGCCTCTGCCTCTGGAACCGATATGGTGCCACATCCCTCTGTGGTACACCCTTGGTGTCAGTTTGCAAAAGCTGATATGTAGTCGGGTAAGTGCACTCAGCTACTCGGTGTCCCATCTGACCACACCGAAAACAAGCACCAAGTGGGGTGAAGCATGGCCCTGGTACATGTCTACGACCACAACTACGGCATCCATCTCTTTGCTATCCTCCCTGACCCTCCAATCTCAGCCTCTTGTCCCTTCTAGGGACATCCCGCTGGTCAAAACCGGATCTGGTGGGTACACGAGCTCTACCAGTCTCAGCTTTGCCCCTCTGCAACAACCTCTCAGCTTTCTCTGCCCTTCGGACCAACTCAGCAAATTGAGTGCTCAAAAACACCGACACCTTATCTTGTATCTTTGACCTCAAGCCCTCCTCAAAATGTTGTATCTTCTGCTCCTTAGTCTCCACAACATGAGGAGCAAATCACGACTGTGCGCACCTGATTTCGGTCGCACGACAAGGCGCATGCAAAATGATGCGTGCCTTGGGATTTGTTTGGAGTCGCCACTGCTTGATGGGGTGCAGGCAGACACCTAGGTGCCTAAGTTTTTCTATTATGGCTTGGTCTGCGACTTGAGATTCTAAGCACGTTCTCGGTTACGGTCCGGGGAAGTCCGTAGACACCTCGGTCCGCCCCGTCGAGCGACGGGTCTCATAGTCTTCCTGGTTTGAGTCAACTTTGGTCTCTCACTCACCCGATTTCCTAATCCAGCATTCAATTTGGTTAAGTCTGGTGGGACTGCCAAAGCGGTGTGGGTCCCTTTACTTGATTTTATCTTTTTTAGTTAAAGATGAGATGAGTCTGATTGGACGGGTCCCATTGGAAGGCCCGCGGATTCCTTGGTGGGCTTGGTTAAGCCCACATGCCCACTGGTGGGCCTCAGTCTAAACCTGAATGGCCCTTTGAGCTTTGGTTCAATGAATTGGTTTTATTCGAACTTCAAGTTTGATTATTAAGAGGACTTTCATGCCGATGTGGGTTGGAACTGCTTTGTGGGCCCTTGAGTGGGCCACACAATTGGTTGCCAAATGATTTAAGTTTATCTTGCTTAATTTGTGCCAAAACGGGCCAGGCCTTGGGCTTGGGCTTGAAAGCCCAAGGCTTCCTGAGTTAGGGTTTAGAAACCCTAACCTTCGTTGGGTCCAATGGGCTTAGTGGGCCCGATAGGCCTTGCCCTTGGTCTCGGCCAAACCATGCCTAAATCTAAGCATCATGCTTCCCAATTGGGCTTTGGTGGGCCTCGATGGGTTTGGCCCACTCAATCCATTTGATTATCTTGATTTAACAAAAATAAGTTTTTCGAGCTTAGTGGGCCCCGTTGGAAGGCCCACTGGAATCAAATTGGACCGGGTTGGTCCATGACCCGTCTTGGGTCTCCGGTTGACCCGGAAACCCTCCTGGTTCATCCAAATTGATCAAACAAGACAAGAAAATAGCATAAGATCATGAAAATAGAAAAAATGGCATTTTGGCAGTGTAGCCGGCCTGAGATGCCGGTTACACATAAGGATCAATGTATCCGATATCTTTGGTCGGTTATGAACAAGGTTCTATTGATCCGACCTGAGTTGTCGGATCAACCAAAAAATTGGTTTTTTGGATTTTTGCATTGGGCTTGGGTTCCTGGGTCTTCTAGGGTGTTCCAATGATTGTGTGGGCCCCTGTGTGGGCCCACAGTGGTTCAAATAGAAACAAATGGCTTCTTTTTGATGTTTTGAACTCAAGATCAAGGGAGATGGATGAGAGTCCATCCTCCCTCATGGGGACCAAGGCTAGCCAATAAACAGGGACTCAAGTGTCCCTGCTTCGGTTCCTTTTTCATTCTAAAAAATCTAGCAATCACCAACCACAAAAAGAATCAGCACAAATACCATCAAATGGACTCAAAGAGTATTCTACATCATAAAAATGTGTGGTGTGTGCTCCATGTGTTTAGGAACAAAAGGGGCACTTCCATGCATGCAAAGATCAAATTATGAATAAAAAATGTGAACCAACTACCTCTCAACTCCTTGAAGATGTAAATACCCACATGAAAGATAAGATAAGGAAAATGGGGCTAACCTCACATGATAACCAAAACAGCAACCAAACTTGAGTTGGAAACCCAATTAAAGCACATAAAATAGTAAAAAAAACATGCTCATCAACTTGCCATACCCTAAGACAAAGCTTCACTCATGCACATGCTTTGAATACCTAGTCATGAGGGTAAAATTGCATGCATGCCTAACTATAGTCATATACGAATGAATAAAAAAAGAATGGATCACACCTTACTTACATTATAAACCTATGAATCCCAAACCACCCATCTAGCTAAAAAAGGCATCTAAAGAAAGGAATAGGGGGGTTACGTTAGGGATACATTAGAAGATCACAAGAGGGGAACATGCTCCCCCCATACATGAAATGGAGACATAATAAACCAGCACCTTAAAGAAAACCTTAAGATCATGTGAAAACACCACTCATACCCCCATTAGAACCCTACGAAAACCCTCTCCTACCTTGAAGGCTTTCACGGGGGCGCAAATGCAAGAGAAAAAAGTAAGCTACACACTTGTTTTAACAAAGGGAAACAAACCATTTGAATATGCTCAAAACATTCTCATTTTCATATATGTAAAAGAAAATATGTCAAGGAACAATACCTTGGGGCTTTAAAACCCCTTTGAAGTGTGTAGTCTTGTCCTTGAGGCACAAGTAGTTGTTGGAGCCCCTTCCTTCTTGCACCAACAGCAGCTACCACTCCCTTTGCTTGAGTGGAAATGAAGAAGAAGAGGGGAAAGAAGAGGGGAAAGAGAGCAAGGTGGGGTACTTGGGGGTTAAAGAAAGCAAGGAGGGGTGAGAATGGGTGGTTTCGTATCAGGGGTAGTGGGGAAGAAGAAGTGGGAAAGGGCAAAAAAGAAGCCAACCCGGAAATGGGGCTGCTGTTGCCTTTTTATAGAAACATTTTTGTATCCAACATTTAATGTCGGATACACTATACTCCTTTTGTATCCGGCATATTATGTCGGATACACTGCACTTCCTTTGTATCCGGCATATTATATCGGATACAAACACAATCATTTCGAAAATTAAATGCCGCCGCGAATTTGTCGGGGAATCGGCACGAATCTCGCCGAGCAAATCTTTGTATCCGACATTTGATATCGGTTATACACAAACATATGTGTATCTGACATATTTGGTCGGATACAAATAAAAAAATACGGATTTGCCCCTTGACTTGATCGATTCGACCGATTTGACACTTTTGGATATCTACGGATTGCCCCCTGCGAAATTTTGCTTTAAACCCTGGGATATTTTGCATGTTTGGATATTTACGGATTGCCCCTCAAGATATTTTCTTGCGCTACTCGCCACGTGTGTGGCTTTTTGCCACGTGTGCAGCTTTCTGGTTTTACTGCTCGGAACTTCGATAGCTCATATCTCCTTCGTCCGGGCTCCGATTTGAGCAAACTCAGTTGCGTTAGACTCGTATCGAAGCCCTCTATCCAATGACATAGGGCTAAGTACCTGGCACGGGGTTCGAAAAAAAGTCAACTTTCGGCTCCCCTTTAAGTTTGACTGGCCTGCAGAACCTTCATCCGGACTCCGATTCCAGCAAACTCAGTTGCGTTGGACTCGTGTCAGGATTCTCTATCCATTGAGATAAAGCAAGGCGGCCAATTATCACTTGATCAAAAGGTCAAATTTCGACCCCTCAAGGTTTGACTTTTCTGCTAGGGTTTTTATTTTCGGCACTTCCAGGGGTGCAAAAATAAGGTGCTTACAGCGACAACTCCTCAAACTTCGCCTTGTACTGGGCTACTATAAGTCCGCCCTGAGAGATTTTCATAAACTCTCTCGCCTTACTCAGGCGGAACTCTGCTGTGTAGTATCTGCCATAGAACAACTCCCTGGACTGCCCCCAAGCCATCTGTCTGCACTTCATTTTTGCACCTAGAAAAAAATGAAAGAATAAAACCCTAATTGAAAAAGTAAAACCTAAGGGGTCAAAAATTTGACTTTTTAATTAGATGCAAATTGACCACCAAGCTTCATACCAATGGATATAGGATTCCGATATGAGTCTAATGACACTGAGTTTGCTCAAATCGGAGTCCAGATGAAGAAGTTATGAGTCAGTCAAACTTGGAAATAGCAGAAATTGGCTTTCTGCAAAACCCCAAATCAACTGCTCAATTTGGTATTAGCAGAAAGAGCATCTCGACAGGATTTCGACGCAATTAAGTTTGCCGGAATTGGAGTCCCGGATAAAGGGATATGAGCAAAACTGGCTCCGGGACGCGAATTTGCACTTCTGCTAAAAAACTTGAATTTCCTGCTAAACTCTGGCTTAGTGGATACAAAAATTGAAGAAAGGACAAAAAATAAAAATCTAACAATAAAATATTAATATTTTGTAAATATCTACTAATTAAATTAAATAAAAAACAAAAAGAAAACTAAAAGAGCACATGCGTCTAGCAAACAAAAAAATCTTAATAAAATATTAATATAGATTAAATATCTAACAATTAAAATAATTCAAAAAGAAAATCAAAAATCAATGAGCACATGTGATAAGCTCAATTGCTTGGTTGAGAAGAATGCTCAAAAGCCATCATCAGTCTTTTTAAAAAAGATGGCATGAAATGAAAGTATTAAGGTTTTGGTCATGGAGTGCAAAAGTATTCGCATTTTGGTCATAAAATATAAAAAGGTTAACCCATTTTGAAGGAGGGTCGGCTCATTTTTTCTTCCTCCATCTCTCTCACTTCCTCCATTCCCCACTCCATCCGACCACTCCTTCTCCCTATTCCAACTCTATTTCAAGGCCTCCAAACCCCATCAAACCTTATTCAACCTCTCCTCTACCTTGTCTTCTCCATTTTCAACACCAAAAGAAGTCTTGGAGGAGCTCTAGAAGGGAGGAAGGCCTTGTCCAGTTTCTGTCTTGGTCTAAGGAAGATCTAAAAACACTTTCATCAAGTGCTCAAACCCAAGCTGAGCCTTCATGTGGTTTTTTATTGAACATATGTAAATATGTATTGATTTGGAGATATGCAATATCATATGCATGATGTTTAGTTTCTGTTAAGCTTGATCCTCATGTTATTCTCTCTTTTTTCATCCTTTTCTATGGTCATATGAGGGTGATTAGTCACCAAAGGTAAATAGATGGGTTTTGTTTGAACCAAAGGGAGCATGAGAGGACCTCTTGTGTGATTTAAAGTGTCTTTAAACTACTGTTTCTGCAATGGTTTTATTTTCATTCAATAGGGGAGGTTGTTCCCCTTGGATCTGATTTCATGTACCCCTTTTGAGTAATCCCCCTTATTCCTTTCTTTTGTTGTTTTCTTTCCAAGATAGCTAGGCTTATAATTTGTGTGAGTATGATCATGCTATAATGTCTGCTGAATTTTATTTTTCATATATGATATGGTTGTTGTTTAAGCATGTATAAGATTCCTCATCGTCCATCTCCGCTTAGGGCATATGTCTTGAGGCCATATGGGTGTTCCTTACTTGCTATTTTTGGTAGGTTTTCATCATGTATTTTGTTTAATTACAATTATTGTTTTGATCATATAAAATCCATATCACTTTGCTTCGTACATACTTTACATACATGTTGGCACTTTTAGGGATTCCATGTACATGTTAGTTGTTGGTTTTTAGATGCTTTACGAATTCCACTTTTTTGGTTTAGCTTTACATATATGAAGGTTTAATCTCCATCTTAAATATGGTAAGCAAATATACATGTTTTAATATGAAGCATGTCTCTTAAAGCTTTATGATTGTTTCTTTTTATATGTGTTGATTTCTGTTCTTTGGAGCAAAAAGGACCAAAACAGGGACACTTGAGTCCCTGTTTATTTGCTGGATTTAGTTCAAAAAGAAGGAGAAGATAGCCTCCAGCCTTCCCCATTTCTTTGGCTTCAAAACCCTCTAAATAAGCCCATTTTGCCTTTGTTTGAACCACTGTGGGCCCACACAGGGGCCCACACGAATCCTAGATAAGCTTGAAAGCCTTTAGAATTTGTTTGTTGTGAAAAATTGTAAATGTTGTTTTTTTTGTGCTTTACCGAAAACTCAGGTCGGTAAATAGTGTTTTCATTAGTAACCGAAATTTTATTTCAGCTAAACCTGAATTATAGTATGACTGAAACTAATTTTCGGTCATACTAAATTTTAGTTTAGCCGATTTATAATTTCGGCTACATTTAAAAGTTTTCAAAAATCAGTTTTCTCATTCTTATTTATTTTGTTGGTTTGGTTAATTGAACCAGGTGAACCGGAAACCATAAAATGTGCCCTGGGCTTTCCAAGCCCAATTTGATGCATCGTGGGCCTTATAACGGGGCCTACATCCACTCCGGCCTGAACCAAGGCCCATTTCTACAATGGAACCAAGGCCATTTGGTTAATTGCCTGTGGGTCAACACCAAGCCCAATGGGCACTTAAAAACTTGAACCTATTAACTTTTGTAAATAAAATCAAATCCAAAGTTAAATGACCAAATCCAATAAGGGTTACCCAATAACCCTAATGGGCCATGGGCTTGACTTAAAGCCCAACTTGGCAACCAATGGGCCTTCCAATGGGTCCCACATCCGACCTACTTCACTTAAATGGCTAAAAAGATAAAAATGAACAAAAGGGACTTACACCTGCAAAGGTCCCTACCAGACTTAATTTGATACATGCTAGACTAGGATTAGGGTGAGACTGAGTTGACTCGAACCAGGAAAATCCAAGGGACCTGTCAGACCGACGGGGCGGACCGGGGTGTTTTCGGACTTCCCCGGACCGTAACCGAGAATTTAGCTAGAATCTCGAACCGCAAACCAATAGGCAAATCTAGGAACCCAGGTGTTTGCCTACACCCCATCAGGCGTGCAGTGGCGACTCCAGAAATTCCTGAGGCACGCACTCCCACGTGCGCTTCTGTGTGGCGACATGCGCACACCATTTGAGCATCTGGGGCCTTCCGCCTCATCACACTATGCCACCAGTGATAGGCCTCCCCCTCTAACATGAAGGTAGCCAGCCTTACTCGGCTCTCCTCCGAACACTGTATCACATCTAGGATCCTCTCGATCCTCTGTATCCAGCTCTCTGCCTCCAAAGGATTCGGCACTCCTTTAAATGTCAGAGGTCCCATCTTCCGGAGCTGCTCCACATCTCTAAGGTGCTGCTGCTGCCCATCAGTATGACTGTGAGACACGGGAAAAATCACCGGAGTGATCTCCCTCCGTCAACACACGGGCTCAACGCAAAAATGGGAGAGTCGCCGCCATTCAGAATTTTGAGGTGAGAATGGACACCAAAAGATTCAAATATAATCAAAAAGGGTTAAAAGACAAATTCTAGGGTAAAAATAACCCTACTTGAAAATCAAATCCAGAGATGGGTAAGGGGATTAGATTATGAACGGGGGAAGGTGTTAGGCACCCCCATTCACCCACACAAGGTGGTTGCCAAGTGTTTGTTCATGCTAAAAGAAAATAGGAAGCTTGCTAAAAAATCATGAACAGCCTTGAAAAAGGAACAAGTGTATGATATATTCACATGAAGATCCAAATGGATTTTAGATCTTCTCTTATGTCAATATCATTTCTGAAATGTCATAAAAGGATAAAAATCCAAGCAAAAGAATATACAAAGCCAAGTTGAATCAAATCCGGAAAGTAATGCCATTTGTCTTGAAATCACTCAAATCCAATTTTAAATCAAATCAAACCAAATCCATTTGAAAGATTATGGTAAATAATAGTCTCATGCAAAATTTCAAGTAATTCCGGGTGAAAACCTAGGAGTTATGTTCCTTGTAAGGTTGCTGCCGGAGAAAATCAAAAGTAGCAAGTAGGCAACTTTGGAAAATCACCTAGAAAAATCCACTCCATAAAAACCCACAAAATTTGGTGTGATTGAAGTCTGTATGGCCATCTTTAAAAAAAAACTAGTCTTATACAAAAACTCATTCGGATGTGCCTTGGGTGGTCTCCCGAACAGGCCCCGAAGATCACAGATTTACCCAGAAAAGTACTAATGAGCAGCTCTGAGTAAATCTGTTACCAATAATTCAAATGGAGTCAAAAAATTATGAAACCAACTGGATTTAAAAATATACTCATAAAGGAGTGCCCAGAAACAAAAATCATTCGAATCGGACTTAAAACGAACACATGGCGCTCCGTCGAAGTGGCAAGTTCTGTATTTGAACCTGAACTGTCCAATCAACTTCGACAGAGAGGTGTCAAAAATCCGCTTGATAGAAATTAATGAAATTTGGTGGACATAAACTAGACAGCCTCACCTTTCCCATGGTTCTGGAATCACTCCAAAATTCATCCGGACGATGAAGTTATGAGTGTTTGAAGTCGGGGTACAGTTGCTGTAAATTTAAGCTCTTTTTGGGTAAAACCAATGCAAAAATGTGACAAAGTGTGTGCAATTCGTGCAAGATGAACACAAAACCTTTAAAAATCATCCAAAGACATTTCAGAATTGATTGAGGCCATCTATTTGAGATTTATCACAATGAATGCAATAAATCCCCAAATGTGAGCCTATCCCACCAAAATAGTGCTATGTATGTGCAAGTGTAAAAAATCATACAAGATCAATATAACAATATAGCATGCATACATATTCATCAAAATAAGGTTCTAAAACAGCCTAGGGTTCTGTTCCATTATCGTTTCCATTTGTTCTCTCTCCCCGTTAAACACGGTTCTTCAAGATAATCAAGGGTACTTTGAATATGAAACGGTTTACAATCAATCAAAAGGCTTTATGCTACATAGGTTCTAGCACTAGGGTCAATCCCCAGTCTCGTTTCTCCTAGATCCCGCCTTTACGTTTTACGGCTAGGGGGAGTTTCTAGATACTTTGAGCCGGGGAAGGATTTTCACACACATAGAAGGCCTTATTCTACAGAAAGGTAGAAGGAGAGATCTAGATCTAGAAATATAAAGACAGAAAATAAAAGAAAATTTTGAGGCTTACCTGGGTTTTGGATGCACTTCCGCAGCGGTTTCCCTCTTCTCTTGGAATTCTTCTTGGCGAGAATTCAAAACAAGAGTTAATGACCATTTGCTTAAGGAGGAGCCTCCTATTTATAGGCAAAGGCTAGGGTTAGGGTTTGTGAGATTGGTAGATACAACATAATGTCTATAGCCCACCAACCTTAACCCTAAGGCTATTTCCGAGATTTCCTCTCATTTAATGAGGGATATGATGGTAAAAGTGAAAAGCTCTCGGAAAACCTTAATTTTGAGCAAAACTTATGTATCCGGCATATCAGGCCGGATACAAAAGGGTCTTAATGTATCCGGCATATAATGCCGGATATACTAAGGATTGCTTGTATCTGGTATGTTCCACCGGATACAAAGGAAAATACTTGTATCCGGCTTGAGTTGCCGGATACAAGGAAAAAAGCCTTTTTTTTCGAATTTTAACACAGGCAATACTTATTTACATGTAATATCTTAAGTAAATGGAGATTAAAAAATACGAGGACATTTATTTAAACGATATTACATGTAAATAAGCAAACACCCCCCCATTTGAATCCATTAAAAATAGTTCCAGACCCAAATTCCAAGTGAATAAAAAGTCAACTTTCTAGTTCTAGGCAAAATTCCGATTTTTCAGGTCTGGAAAAAAGGTTCAATATGTTAAAACCAAGGTATTCGCCAAGATTTAAAATCTCAAAAAATTCTTTTATGCAATAACATGGCTAAAAACCTGATTACCGGGAAAAATTATCTTGAAATCTGGCTTTAAAAAATATTTCATTTTCTGGGGTCAAAAGTCAACAAAATTTAACCGGAAAAAGTTTGACTTTGCACAAAAGATTGAATTCGGGCCTTTTCCTTTTCCGTTTTGGATTCAAATGGGTTAAGTATCTCAAACCCAATGCAAAGAACTGAAAATTCCAATAAAATATTTCTCTCCTTTAAGATTTATCAAAAATCGTGCAATTTTGGGGTGTCTACAATGGCCCAACTGCACCTCTGCCTAACCCTACCCGTGACACTAGCCATTCTCATTGCCGGTCTGGCTCACCCTCTCCTCACACTCCATGGTCAAGAGTTGAGTAAGGGTGCCCACTGCAGCCCATATGTCATCTCCCCTTTAAGGAGGTGCCTTACATGCTGCCTGAGGCTGTGGTCTTTGCTGGCCCTACTGGCCTTTAGCAAAAATATGGGGTTGCTTCTGAATGTCCCCCTCATACAGATCCTCCACTGGACGTACTGCCGGGGTGCGTGCTTGCATAACTTGTCGACCTTTGCCAAGCATGTCAGCTGAAAACAACAAAAAATTAAGTCAGATAGGAACTCTCCCTAACCTTCCTAAGTGCTATCTAGCGTGCACACCATCCCCAAGGCCATCCTATAGGTGTTTTTATTTCATGCTTCCTTATGATATACTCTGTTGTTTTGATACCATTTATAACACCCCGGACCCATACCAAGTAAGATATTGTCTGCTCTGGGCCCAATGGGCTCTCACGGATTTGTTCTCAAGGGATAACACGAGAAAACTTCCCAATGGTCATCTATCCTAGCACTGCTCTCACCTGAGCACGCTTAACTTGAGGGTTCCAAGGGGATTTAGTCTCGTGTTATACCTTAAAATGCCTCTTGCTTTGTAAGGGATCACAAGACTACTTATAGCATCCCCGAGCATTGTGGGATCTCAACCATATGCACATCATCGCCTGGCAGCTCGCCTAGTGAGATTATCCATTCACCCGCCCCACTTAGGCAGCCAAGATGTCACATACTCCCCTCCATGGGACAACGTGTCATCGTGTTGGGCCGAACCCCCACACTTTCTTGTTGGGGCAGGCTTTGATACCATTTTCATTCAACCAAACCACTTGTAGCATATTGAAAATCATCTAACCAATTTAATTACACTGATTTGGATTTAATCTAACTAAGGCTAACAAAATTTATAGATCAGATGCACATTCCAGACCAGCACACTCCATATGTTTGATTCAGTTCTATCACTTTAGAATTTCATCCAAAACCATACGAAAACATGATGTTTAAAAGTGCTAATTGCCTTATATTTTCTGGAATCCAACTTCAGTAACACCAACAATAAAAATCAGTTGTTCTCCACGATCAAAACCTCTCCAAAATCTGAAAATTGTTGCAGAAATTTTTTAGAACTATAATCTTAACGCCTGATCCATAATTTCTACTGAACTTGATATAACCTAACCCAAAACAAACTAAAACAAACAATGAACAATTATTACCTGATCTGAGATGAGAAATGGAGAAGAATAAGAACAACCAGATTTGAACGTGCTCCCTTTTATGAACGAAGCTCTTTTCACACTTCAATTTTTCAATCAAATTTTTAGACTCCACACCAACCTTCTACTGTTCCCTTTTCTCCAGCAACAAAGGAACTTCAAAACCCTTCTCCAGCAACAAATGAGAGTTCAAAAGCCACCTTCTCCAGCACTTCTCCCGCAACCCAACTTTTCAGCTTCCTCATGATTCGTTGCAACTCCACTCCACCGAATGCCTACCCTAATAGCCCATCAAACCTTGATAAATTGGATTTTCCTGTTCAGCCACTAAACAACTACAACATCACCACTTAATTATATTTTAATAAACCATTGAATTTAAATTATAACTTCACTTACCCTTAACTTATAAAATTTCCAAATTTTCTGAAATTCCCAATTGCCCTTGCGAAACATCCACCTGAAATTCCACCAAAATAATTATCAAAATTACCAAACCTTTCCTCCCATTTATAATTCTAAAAATCTGGGGTTTTACAGTTGGAAATGTGTATTATTGTGATATCTCGATTCCACATCGGAAACGGATGAATGCCTGATATGGTATAAGAGTTAGGGAGAACACTTAACTTAGTGAGGTGCCTTTTGAGGACAATCGTGTGGGTTGAGGCCCAAAGCGGACAATACCTCGTTGGGTTAGGTCGTTACAAATGTTATCGGAGCTTGTTTCGGGTCCAGTAGTTCATAGCTGGTGTGGGTCTTGGCGTTGCTTGTAGGAGGTGGTTGGACCGATGAGAGTGGTCCCATGAGGGCCCAGTAGGCTTCTAGGTGGCCACTGCATGGGGATGTGTAGCCCTCAAGGGGGGGGGGGGGGGGGGGGGGAGATTGGGATATCCCGATCCCACATCGGAAACGGATGAATGCCCAGTTTGGTATTAGAGTCAGGGAGAACCCTTAATTTAGTGAGGCGCCTTTTGAGGACAAAACCGTGCGGGTTGAGGCCCAAAGCAGACAGTACCTCGCTGGGTTGGGTCATTACAATTATGGTCTCTCAGTTATACCAAGAATACCCTTGCAACTCTTTCTTCTCCATTTTTTTCCCTAAAATACTCTTAATGCAACTAATTTTTCAGCCGGCCCTTAATATCCAAACACCAAATACTCAATTTTCTTGTTTGAATCACTCAAATTTTCTTAAACATCACTTTTCTAGCTAAGTTTCTGCCATACCGTTGGCCTTCAAGTTTTAAATAGAGTCATCATATAATAAAAATAGAGAAAACCCACACCCTTAACTTAATGTTCAATCTAGGTTTTTATGGATAACACAGACTTGAAATTCACTATTACTCCTGGTGTAGGCGCTTGACAAAAGGTTAATTTTGACCGTATTCATACCAGTTTATTAATCAGATTAAGGCTTGGACCAAACCATTGAGATGTTAGCTTTCCTGTTCAACAGGTCTGTCTGGGCCAGTCCAATCTCCCTTTTAAAACAATACTGGATTGTCTCATTAATGCCATCAGAAATTATATAAACCATTTAATTAATAATCTAAAACCAACCAACATTTAGACTGACTACTTTCATTCATCCATTCCTTCTTTCCTTTCTATTTTTCTTTCACAATTGTTTGGTCAAGAACTACTTTGACTGGTCCAGAGCATCATTAGTGAAAAAAAATGCTTATTTGAATTGCTTCTGTATTGAAATTGAGAAACGTTTGTATTTGGCAAGGAGGAAAGTTGTATTTGGAAAGGAGGAAAGTTATTGTTAGTTTCCCCTTCTTGGACTTGCATTTTTGTTTACTTTTAGATTCATGGTTTGACTGGAACTAGTCAATCTCATGTTCTTTACGATGCTACTTAATTAATCAAATGGGGGATCTTGAAAAATTATCAATTAAGGGTTACTGGCCAGCCTTAGTAGCCCATTTGGCCTTGGGTATTATATGGGCCTGGACCTCTGCTCATGCATTATCTCAAGGCTTACTGCTCATGCACTGAGAAGAAGCAAAGAAATGAAAATCCAGGCATTTACACAGAAATATCCATTATCTAGAACTTGCTGAAATTTTTTATGGGGCTTGTTCTTCTAAGCCTATATCCATACAATCTTCAAGTACGTACTATGAAATTAATCTTTATTTGTAATGAAAAGAAGGAATTAACGAAATACAATCACACTAGAAACCCCATAAAATACCACTGTGTTATTTTTATTTTCAGTGATCACCAATCCACCTAATAGATCACATTACAAACCCTGTAAACAAATTAAAACTTGTGAAGGTTAACATGTATTTATTGTCAGTCTTTTTTTGTTGTTTGAAGTCAGGTAAGCACGCCAAATTGAGTTCAAGTGCTCGAAACTTCACGGGGAAATGGCGGTGGTCCGGTAGCAACCTGGCCGGCAAAGTTCATCTCTTTCGGTGGACAATGACTTCCAGGGATGTGACCATTACAAGAAGGTTTGGAGGGTGTTACTGGACCCTTCTGGAGGGATGCCAACAAGATACCTTCTTCCATCACCAACAGCTGATCTCCTTCCAAAGGCCTTGTCGCTGCAAGTTGTTGAAAACTTGCAAGAGAGAAAATGATGACAATCACAAGAACTGTAAAAGGGCTTTTTCCATGAGAGTAGTACTCCATGGCTATCCTGAAATAAATGGAATGTGTATCAAGTGTTTGGTTTGGCCTTCTGGGTATCTCTAGTTCGGTATGAATCTGAGGTGTTGATGGGATTAAGAGGCTTGTGTGTATTTATACTTGTAGATGCTGATTTGTCCATGACTCTGTTAGAATTGAAACTTGTTGACAGGGGCGAGCAAGTTTTGAAGTTTGAACCAAGGGTCTTAAATCAAACAAATTAAACGGAACACGGAAGGCGAGACAGAAATACTTTGAAGAGGAAGGTTGAGTTGCACAGGTTACACACGGACATGAATACTTGTGAATCATGCGTCGTCGCATCACCAGGACCAAAGCACTACAAAGGCAGCCCATAGGGGGAACATACTTCATGATATTGTTGACCAACCAGTAATAGTATACTAATCCAACGGCTGGAAATTAGGCAAAGGTAGTAATGTTCATGGACTCTTGGATCTTTGTGTGTTGGGAGAGAGCTGACGACACCAGGCAACGTAATGCACCCAGTGAGATAGAATTTAAAAACCCAAGGGAACCGTTGAGCATTTATCAACCCTATGGAGCTTGGTCATTATATTATCAACAGTGTTTGGACGCCGGAGCAGATTGGCTTGTTGAACCACTGATTAGAATCTTACTGCCTTAGTTTGGATAGCAATCCAGTTTGGTTATTAATTAAATTGGTGTGAAAAATCTGCGTGTTGGAAGGTAAGAACGTAACACGATGAATTTTAAACCACTCTGAATCATGTTGGTTCTATATTTACCTTTCATTAATTACGTTGTGATGCCTTCCAAGATTTTTGGTTTCAACCACCGGTTGAGCAGTTTAAAGTTTAAACCAGATCGGACAGTTCAATAAAGAATCTGATTTTTAGAACATTTGTTGCCACAACTACTAAATTCATGCTCTTACAACACTTTTTTAGAGAGTCCATCGAATTAGCTTCTGGCGGGTGAAATAGAGTACCTGAGTGGTTCAAACCGAGTTTGTCCGAGTAACCCGTTTATAATTAAACCGGATGGCTTGGGTTGAATACACACAAACTGAGCCATTTCTGGCCGTGCTCCAGCCCTTTGCCACCATGGATCCCTCGATCAATTGTTAGAACAATAAAAATTAGACAAACCTAAGGGACCAACTCAATCTTGGAAAGTCAGTTTTATTGTTTTAAGTGAATGCCAAACGCAAGTTAGATTTGTTTAGGTCAATGAGTCATATAGCTATTGAATTAAGAAGCCTTTGAGAACCTTATGTATCAAATTTTTAACACCTTGGTCTAAAATGGTTTTCCTGCATGCAGGCGTAGCTTAGAACACTGTTTAATCTTAAGATATTACATATGTTTAATTAATGCAAGATTCATTTCAGAGGGCTTTGTTCTTATATAAACCTTGTTTTAATTATTATTATAATTTTGAGTGGGGTTTCTGTTAATTGTAGGGACTTTTTGATGTGGGGATCTCTTCTTAGGCCAATTTTTTGAAGAGTTCTTAATTTGTGAGAAGGAGAAATATGTATTCTTAAGCAGTCTTCTTATTGTTAATCTTTTTTTAAGAACACATACACAAAGGAAATATATTTGCAAATTTCAATTGAAATGCTTCTTTAACTCTGGCATCAAAATACAAACCTTAATTTCTATGAGCAATGAACTTACATTAGTGGCCTCTATACTTAGAAGCAATAAAGCTGAACATTTAAGAAGCATAATTCACTAAATTGATCTTTTATATGCGCCCTGCAAGTTAATGAAACTTGGAAAGGAAAATTAAAATCCATGCATTTTTACATAAAAATAAGTATCATCAAGAAGATCCAAGAGCTTGATGGAATTCTTTCATTTAGCTTGACCTTTGAGGCTTTCCCCCCCAACGGTCTTTAACACACGTGGTTATTGAACTCTTTTCACATTATTTTCTCCTTACCGAGTCAAGCCAACCAGCCAAGTTCATCAAAGAAAAAAAAATTTTGAAAAAAGGAAAAATGATTCTCCCAAGAAAATTAAAAGATGAAGAATATTGTTAATATTACAGTTTGTTGACTTCAACTTCGGAGTTGAATCCGCATATTTACACTGAAAATTCAATTCTAAAACCACAAGATGATCAAGTGCTTGAAACTGATTGCCTAGCCTTAATAGCAAGAGAAACTGAATCCATATGAGCAGTGACATCAGGAGTTGCAGGTGGTGCAAAAGCGACCCGGCCGGCGATGTTCATCTCACTCAATGTACATCGGCTTTTCGGGATGTGGGTGCCGCAAGAAGGTCTGGAGGATGGTATTGAGCCCTTCTGAAGGGACTGCAACACAAGACCATCTTTCTTCAACCATTCCTCTCCTTCCAACGCCCTCGCCGCAGCGAGTTGCTTGAAAGCAGAAATTGAGAAAATAGAGACAAGGAAGAGTACTGTAAAAAGGTTTCTTCTAAGAATAGCCATGGCTAGATATTAATGAATGAATTAGGGAAGTTTAAGGAAATATGTAATATAAGAAAATATATGCAGTTGAATGAAGGTAAGGACTTTATGAAGGAGGAGCTTTGTATTTATCAACACATATATATATAGCTAAATCTTGAATTGTTGAACTTTGACTGATGACTTGAGTCAAACCACACGGCAAAATTAACTTTGAAGAGGAAGGTAGAAATGGTCTTCGTCTCCATGATACTCGTTAAGGTGGATCTCGATCGGCCCCGCGTAGGCCATGTCGTGAGAACATGCACGCATAATTAGAACTAGCAAGCAAAGTGGCTGAGACATGGCTGTGCACTATAGCCTTGATTGAAAACATTTTTCAATTAAGCTGCCAATACACATATGTAACATTAATTAAGTTTTTGACGCATGGAGCTTTTTCTATCAATTATAAGATCATATTCATCAAATTTCAAGTACTTTGAAATTAATTTTTATTTGCAGTGATACTATCAATCAAATACATCAGACTATGAACTACGAACCCCATAAAATATCACTGTTATTTTTATTTTCAGAGTCACCAACCAACTAAATACATCACAATATAACTAAAAACCCCAGAAGACAACCTTGTAAAGGTTAAACTCTATTTAATTATTGTCAGTTTTTTCTTTTTCTCTTTTTTTTTTCCTGATCTCAGGTATCGACAGGGAATGTTGTTCAAGTGGTCGAAATAGAACCTCCTTTTGTAGTGTCTTTATTGGTATAATCTGCGCCAATATTACCAGTAACACCTGGAACTGCGGGCGGTGCAGTAGAAACTCGGCTGCCAGCAAAGTTCATCTCAGCGGACAATGAATTGAAGGGATGTGAGCATTACAGGAAGGTTTGGAGGACGGTACTTTACCCATTTGGAGGGATTCCAGCATGACATCTTCTTCCATCAACTTCTTGAAGTGGACACAGCTTATTGTTTGTTTCAGACCTATTTTTCTTGGAATTCATCTCATTCTAACATTTAGTTCAATTTTCAACTTAAAGCTTTCTAAAACAAACTTTCAAGGCTTCTTTAATTCACTTAATTGCACTCGAAGAGAATGACATAGTAACATGCGATTAAAATCTCACTTCAGCAAAGGACCAGCTATTGAATTTGAGCCCACAATTAATCTTTAAAAATCTATTAGAATTTCTTATTGAGCTTCCTGTTTGATGTTTTCTACAAATTTTCCTTCTTTTTTCTTTTTTGGACTGGTTGATCTTTTCTATAGTTAAAATAAAGGATTCTTTATTGGGTTTGCTTTGGAGTTACCGTTCTATCGTTCTGTAAACTCCATCTTTCAATTGGTTTACGACCTAAAACTATCATAAGCTGGACAAAGCATCACATACAAGACTCAAGAGAAGTAAACATTTGCCTTTGCTTATCAATCCAGTAGATAATTAATCTTGCCCTGAAAAGTATGTTTGGGTATATTAATTACATTGTTTCACACAGAAGGAAAAAACAAAAAAAACATGCAATCTGCCCATTCGCTATAGAAACAAGAAGGATGCATCCTTGTCGTCTATAAGGAAGAAAACGCTTGAACTGAATTTGAACTTATAGACTAGGAGTTTGAAATGACAGAAAATTTTGAATGAAATTAAGAAAATCTTAGAATTCACATTGATTGAAATGATCTTTGCATGAAACTATACGCACAATTGACTAAGAAGCAGCAAAGGAATGAAAACGAGGCATTTAATTTAGACAGAAAAATCCATTATCTTGAACTCACTGAACTTTTTGATGGGGCTTGTTCTTCTAACCCTATATTCATACAATCTTCAAGTACAACGAAATTAATTTTATTTGTAATGGCATCGAGCAACCAAATACATCAACAAAATTAATTTTATTTGTAATGAATTCAAGACCAAATACATCTCACAAGAAACCTCATAAAACACCGCTAGATTTCTTTATTTTCAGTGATCACCAAGCCACCTAATAGATCACATTACAAACCCTGTAAACAAATTAAAACTTGTAAATAAAATGTATTTATTGTCAGTCTTTTTTTGTTGAAGTCACGTAACCACGCCAAATTGAGTTCAAGTGCTCGAAACTTCACGGGGAAATGCCTGTGGTCCGGTAGCAACCTGGCCGGCAAAGTTCATCTCTTTCAGTGGACAATGACTTCCAGGGATGTGACTATTACAAGAAGGTCTGGAGGGTGGTACTGGAGCCTTCTGGAGGGATGCCAACAAGATACCTTCTTCCGTCACCAACAGCTGATCTCCTTCCAAAGGCCTTGTCGCTGCAAGTTGTTGAAAACCTGCAAGAGAAAAAATGGTGACAATCACAAGAACTGTAAAAGGTTTCTTTCCATGAGAGTAGTACTCCATGGCTATCTTGAAATAAATGGAATGTGTATCAAGTGTTTGGTTTGTTCTTCTGGGTATCTCTATTTCTGTATGAAACTGAGGTGTTGATCAAGGATTACAATATCGGTGCCGATGGCTAAAGAAAACAATAATTTTATGAATAAACAACAATGCAAGTCACTCTAACTTCAACCGTCAGTTTACAAAGTACACCACGTTGTGGTTTTAACATGAAACAAAAATGGGAGAAGAGAATGGTGAGAGAATGAATGGGAATTATTGCTGGAAGAAACTCTAACGTCTCTTTTTCCAGCAATAATTCCCAACGGTTAGAATGAATGCCAAGAGTCTCCTTAACGTCCTTTCCCTTTCCTTTATTGTAGAAGCAAATTCCAACACTAGTGCTGAGTTGGAACTCCAAAACGTCTCCTTCCCTATGTGCCCAGCTCAAAGGTCTTCTCTCTTACCTTTATTGTAGAAGCAACTTCCAACACTAGTGCTGAGTTGGAACTCCAATACATCTCCTTCCCTAAGTGATAGCAACACCTTTCCTTTAATGAAGGATCAGCTTGCCTTTGATCCTTCAATCGTCTCTTTCTCCTTGGATCTATGAGGGAGAGAGTGATGTGGCGCTTGAGGTGGCAGTTGACGTGGCACTGGTTCATGTGCTTGAGGTGGCAGTTGATGTGGCACTGGTTCATGTGCTAGTGTGTGTGGTTCATTACTCCCCTTCAAGCTTAGGCTTCGAGAATGAATGCCAAGCTTGATACAAATAGGAGTGAAAGCATCCCTCGAGAGCGGCTTAGTAAATATATCTGCTAGTTGATCTTTTGAAGATACAAACTTTGTAGTTAATAATCCAAGTGCCACTTTTTCTCGAACAAAGTGATAATCTAACTCAATATGCTTGGTCCGAGCATGTAAGATGGGATTAACAGACATGTGAAGCGCACTTAGATTATCGCAGAACAATGTAGGGGCTTGGAGCAATGAGACCCTAATATCACGAAGAAGAAATGAGAGCCATGTAATTTCTGCAGTTGTTACCACCATAGATCGATATTCGGCTTCAGCACTGGACCGTGCTACTGTAGGTTGCTTTTTAGCTGACCAGGAAATAAGTGTAGACCCAAGGAAGACGCAGAACCCAGAGGTTGATCTTCGAGTAATAGGGCACCCTGCCCAATCTGCATCACAGTAAGCATAGAGATCAAAAGTATTGTGATGATAAATATTTATGCCATGGTCAATTGTACCTTTGACATAGCGGATAATGCGTTTTACCAGTTGCATGTGAAGGACAGTGGGTGAATGCATATACTGACTTACCAAATTCACAGCATAAGTGAGGTCTGGTCTAGTGAGTGTGAGGTATTGTAGGGCCCCAACTAGACTACGATATAGCTTTGTATCTGCGCTGGGAGAAGATTCTTGATGACTCACAAATTTTGTAGCAAGAGGAGTTGAGATGGATTTGCACTCAGTCATCTGGGCACGGTTGATAATATCCTGGGCATACTTAGTTTGGGAAAGGTGTAGACCAGTGGAAGAAGGGCACACTTCTATCCCCAAAAAATAGTGGATGTTGCCAAGATCTTTCATAGCAAATTCATAGCCAAGTGTGGTAATAAATTGATTAAGAAGGGATTTAGTGTTACTTGTAATGATAATATCATCTACATATAATAATAAGAGTATAGTTCCTTGTGAGTTATGTAAGATGAATAAGGATGCATCATGAGGGCAACAATAAAAACCTTGGGTAAGAAGGTATTGGCTAAACCGGTCGAACCAAGCTCGAGGAGCTTGCTTGAGACCATACAGGGCACGGTTTAATTTGCAAACATGGTTTGGGTTTGTTGGGTCAGTTAGACCAGGAGGTTGTTCCATAAAAACTGGCTCCTTTAAGAGCCCGTGAAGGAAAGCATTTTTGACATCCAATTGTTTGATGTACCATTGTTGTGTGAGAGCAATGGTAAGAACTAACCTAATGGTCTGTGGTTTGACAACAGGGCTGAAGGTCTCACCAAAGTCTATACCAGCCACTTGATCGAAACCCTTAGCAACAAGTCTTGCTTTCAATCGTTCAAGATTTCCATCAGATTTGAGCTTGGTTTTGAAGACCCAACGACACCCTACCACGTTCATGTCAGAGGTGCGTGGGACTAATTCCCATGTGGAGTTGTTATGGAGGGCATCAATCTCTTCTTGCATAGCAGAGGTCCAACCAGGATGCTTAAGAGCATCTTGAATATTGCTAGGCTCGATGGGAATAAGAGATGATCTTATGACCGAATGGGTTAGCCCGGCTTGGGTTTTCCCTCTTGTTTTCATGGGATGAGTGTTGAGTCCAAAATATTGTCTGGTGGTGGGATGGGGTTGAGTCAACATAGTACTTGAGTTTGGGATAGAGGTGTCAATAAGGGGCCCAAGATCGATCACCAAACTACCTGTTTTAATGTGTTCATCCAGACTCGTGTTTGGTGTTGAGAGGGCATCGGATGGACCATTCCCTTGAGCCAGGTGACTAGGATCAAGTTCTTGACGTTTTGAGTGGTTCATACTATTCGGTTCACCATTAACCGGAGAGATAGGTTCATGAATTGGTGATTGCCTTTGGGTCTCAGGTGTAATGTTAGTCTCAATGATTTCACCCTCATCAATTGTGAAGGGTACAACTTGGGTGTTGTTGTGTGGTGTATCAGTGGTCTCATTATTGCAATCCCATTCTTCATAGGAATAAAGCTCCATGTTGGTATTTTGAGAGATGGGATTATCATTAGGAGTGTTGGAAAAGGGTAGCACTGTTTCATCAAAAATAACATGTCTAGAGATATAAACACGTCCAGTTGCAGGGAAAAGACACCGGTACCCTTTATGGATAGTGCTATATCCAATAAATATGCACGGGAGGGATCTTGGAGAAAATTTATTTTTCCCATAATCTCTCAAGTATGGGTAACACCTACAACCAAAGACTCTAAGAGACGTGTAATCAGGATGTTTTCCAAATAAGAGTTTAAAAGGTGAGGTCATTTCTAATGTTCTTGAAGGTAACCGATTAATTAGAAAAATAGCAGTTTTGAAAGCTTCAACCCAATAAGTTTTTGGCAGGCTACTATGAAATAGCATTGAGAGTCCGAACTCTACAATGTTACGATGTTTCCGTTCTGCTATGCTATTCTGTTCCGGGGTCTTTGGGCATGATATTTGTCTTACTATGCCCTTTTTAAGAAGAAGGTTATTAAACCCATTATCTTCAAATTCACCCCCTCCATCACTTTGAAAAACCTTTATTTTTGCTTGAAACTGAGTTTCAAGCATAGTAATAAAATTGCGGAAGCATTCGGAAAAATCAGATTTGTATTTGAGAGGGTATAGCCATGTGTACCGTGTGTGATCATCTACAAAAGAGACATAGTATTTGAAACCTTGTATAGATGTGAGAGGTGCAGGACCCCAAAGATCACAATGGATCTTATCAAAAGGTTGGTCAGAATGAGTAAAGGTAGTTACAAAAGGAAGCTTACTACTTTTCCCCAATTGACAACTAGGACATATTGAGTTAGTTTTATTCCAAGAAGTAACAGAAATAAGATTTTTGGAGTGTAAAAGAGATAAAACTCTGGATTGGGGATGGCCAAGCCTTTTGTGCCAAATTTCCTCAGAAGCAATTCTTTGCCGATTGGAGTATAGAGCTGCCATTGGTGATTCCCTTGTTAGTTTGTAGAGGCCACCATCTCTAGCTCCCTTCCCTAGAATTGCCCCTGTCTGCTGATCCTTAATCACAAAGCCATTAGAGTTAAATTCAAAAATACATGAAGAATCAGAAGATAATTGGCTAACAGATAAGAGATTTTTAGTAATATGTGGTACAACCAACACATCCTTTAATTGTAAAACCCCATGTGTTGTTGGAAGTGTGGTCCTTCCAATATGAGAGATAGTCAAAGTATTTCCATCACCTATCAATATTTTATCTGATCCATGATAAGGAGAAGCATTAGAAAGATTACCTGTAGTATTGGTCATGTGAGATGTAGCACCAGTGTCAGGGATCCATTCGGGATCACTAGGATCAGTTATGGTCATAGCTGCTAAAGCTTGGGGAATTTCTTCTGGTTGGTAGGTGTGATTAAAACGATACCAGCATCGTATTGCCTCATGTCCGAGTTTCTTGCAAATCTGGCAGACAGGTATAGTCGAGTTGTATGATTTCTGGAAGTTCTGATTATCTCTTCCCTGAGAACGATTGTTGTATCGTTCTTCCTTTTTATCATTTTCTGCAGGTGGATTTAATGGTTGACGAGGATTTTGAGTTTGACGTTGACCATTTTGAGGGAAACCACGTCCCCTGGAATCAAAGGGTTGATTCCAGTTTCTACTTCCCTTATTGCTTCGAGCTTGTCTTTGTCCAACATAGGCTTGATGTTCCTGTACTTCCATTTTTTCGGAGCTGTTCATCAGTGTTCGTTGCTCCAGAGCAAGCAACGAAGCAGAGAGTTGAGTGAATGTGGGAAGAGGTGGTCGAGCCATGATAGCATCTGCAAAGCTATCGAACCTTTGTCCAAGGCCATTAATCGTCCAAAAAACTTTGTCTCTATCGGAGACAGGTTTGTGCATAGCAGATAATTCATCACAAATTCTCTTAATTAATTTGAGATAAATATTCATGCTTTGATTACCTTTCCTGATGGTTTGAAGTTGACGTATGAGACCAAGTTCACGTTCCTGAGAGGTGCCTGCGAGGGTATCTTCCAAGCAGGTCCAGATCTGTCGTGCAGACTCTAATCCAATTATAATGCTGTGAATATCTTCTGTCAAAGTCCCAGATAGGAGACTTTTTAGCAAGGTGTCATCTTTCCTCCATGCTGTATATGCTGGATTGACGACTTCTTTTTCATCAACAGTGATGAATCTTGATGGTTCACTCTCCTCGGATGAGATGTGATCAAGGAGATTGATGTTCTCAATCAATGGAAGCACTTGATCCTTCCAGGTGAGATAATTTTTTTGAGTTAATTTTGCTGTCACCATTGATGCTACTTGTGCAATGACAGCAATAGTAATGGACGCCATTGAAGAAGAGATGAACTTGATATGCACACTCAGACGTGTGATGCTCTGATACCATAAAGAAAACAATAATTTTATGAATAAACAACAATGCAAGTCACTCTAACTTCAACCGTCAGTTTACAAAGTACACCACGTTGTGGTTTTAACATGAAACAAAAATGGGAGAAGAGAATGGTGAGAGAATGAATGGGAATTATTGCTGGAAGAAACTCTAACGTCTCTTTTTCCAGCAATAATTCCCAACGGTTAGAATGAATGCCAAGAGTCTCCTTAACGTCCTTTCCCTTTCCTTTATTGTAGAAGCAAATTCCAACACTAGTGCTGAGTTGGAACTCCAAAACGTCTCCTTCCCTATGTGCCCAGCTCAAAGGTCTTCTCTCTTACCTTTATTGTAGAAGCAACTTCCAACACTAGTGCTGAGTTGGAACTCCAATACATCTCCTTCCCTAAGTGATAGCAACACCTTTCCTTTAATGAAGGATCAGCTTGCCTTTGATCCTTCAATCGTCTCTTTCTCCTTGGATCTATGAGGGAGAGAGTGATGTGGCGCTTGAGGTGGCAGTTGACGTGGCACTGGTTCATGTGCTTGAGGTGGCAGTTGATGTGGCACTGGTTCATGTGCTAGTGTGTGTGGTTCATTAATGGCGTGCCGGCGAAACGCCAGAAAAGTAAAAAAAAAGCAAAAAATTAGAAAAAAAGTGATTTTTTTTTATTTTGTCGATTTTTCGGCGGCACGCCGCTAAAAAATCGTTGATAAAATTTGAAAAAATCGATTTTTTTCCTCTTTATCGCAAAAAATCAATTTTTTGTGAGTTTCGGTCTGTTTCGCTCGGCACGCTGCCTATTTTTTGTTGGCACGCCGAAAAAATCGGTCGATTTTTTCAGAACCGATTTTTTGTGTCGATTTGTTTCAACAGTTGAAAAAAAAACGATTTTTCGGCGGCACGCCGCGGAAAACGGCGCTGAACAGGTCGTTCTTAAATCAAAAAATTAAACGGAACACGGAAGTGGAGACAGAAATACTTTGAAGAGGAAGGTCAAGATTCACAGGTTACACGGAAAGGACTACGTGTGAGTCATGCATCGCATCACCAGGACCAAAGCACTACCAGGACAACCCATATGGTGGAACATAAGTCATGACATTGTTGACCATCCAGCAATAGTATAGTAATCCAAAGGTGGAAATTAAACAAAGATAATAATGTTGACGGCCTGTTGGATCTTTCGTGTGTTGGGAAAATGCCACTGCCCATCGTCTCTCATGTACAATATGTAAAATGAGAGACATTGATGTGGGGCCCATCAAAGTGAATATTATGTAGACCTTACATTGCTGTGTCTTGATATACATGCTATAAAGTGAATTTTGAAAAATGCTAACGACAACGTGGCATTATAATGCACCCATTGATTGAGATAGGACTTAAACCCAAGGCCACCGTTGGGAATTTATCAACCCTATGGAGGTAAACCCAAGGTCACTGTTGGGAATTTATCAACCCTATCGAGGTTGGTCGTTGTATTATCAACAGTGTTTGGGCACCTGAGCAGATTGGCCAGTTGAAGCACTGACTTAGAATCTTATTGGCTTAGTTTGAATATCAATCCAAAGTCGGGGTATTAAATTGGTGTATAAAATCATCATGTTGGAAGGGAAGAACACGATGGATTTTGAATCAGGCTGATATGAATCATGTTGGTTCTATATTTACCTTTAATTAATAAGGTTGTGATGCCTTCCAAGATTTTTGGTTTCAACCACCGGTTGAGCAGTTTAAACTTTAAACCTTATCGGACATTAGTTAACTGATTTTTAGAACATTTGTTGCCACAACTACTAAATTCATGCTCTTACTACACTTTTTTAGAGAGTCGATTGAATTAGGTTCTGGCGGGTGAAATAGAGTATCTGAGTGGTTCAAACCGAGTTAGTCCGAGTAACCCGTTTATAATTAAACCGGATGCAGAAAAAAGCATGGATAGCTAGCTGCTGATGAGGGCGTACGTGTTACATATTATTTTTTACGTGTCTTCTCTTGATTTTTGTAACGGTCTAGGTATGATCGAATACGTGAACCGATGGGGTTTCTGGTTTGTGGATTTTGGTAAATCTAGAATCCAAGGTCCATGTAAGCTCTTTGGTAGGGCTTTTGAAAGTTAGATTTCGAATTAGATGTTAAAATCTAGCCAAAAACTACAATCCACTTTTTATGGGTTTCTATAGATTTTGACGATAAAAAGAATAAAATCCAAGTTATAAGGAGTTATTCATGGTAGTGGGTCTCACTTAGGGGTGGCAATGGGCTGTGTGCACGGTTCAGCCCGATATTTGATCAGGCTTGGGCAAGGTTTTTGTGCCCATAGGACCGGCCAGGCCTCATATTTAAGGGTCATATAAATTATAGCGCAGGCCTGGGTTGAGACATTTATGGCCCCGCCCAGCCTACTCAAAGGATATAGTTACTTGTTTAAAAATATTTTTACACTTTTTATATAGATTTCTAGATATATATCTATACTATTATTAAAGGGAAGAGGAGGGAATATTCCCGCTAGATTCTGGCTTCCAATTTTTTTTTCAACTATTACATACCCTCCCCAACTAAAACAATCTCAAAGTAAAACCACCCCATTACTCTTTTTACTTGAATTTAAACTAGGCTATAGTTAAGGGTGAGGACGTGCAGTATGCATGTGTCAGCGTACCACCACTAGTTCTATATAAAAGGTTGTTCCAATAATGTTTTAATATTTTTTATGATTTTATAATAAGGTTAATGTAATAATAAGAGTAGTTTGTACTGTTTCCAATTTATTAAATTAGTATGTGTGTATATATTCACAAGATTTTTTAAGTTTATTCAAATTGAAAAAAATAAAAAACTATTAAGCAACATATATTTTTGTTATTAAAAAGAAGTAAAGAAGGGTCGGACCAAGTTTAATAAGAATTTATAGGACCGGGCTTGGACAAGCAATCCTAGGCCTGATGTAGGGCCGGGCTTGGGAATACATAAGTTGTGTTATGCCAATGCCTTGGCCCAGCCCAAGCCCGCCTGAGCCCGGCTCATTGCCATCCCCTCACTTAATGAAGGACGTAAAATCTAAGTAAGATTTTTGATGATAAAAGTCAGCATTGAGAATCTAGTTTTTCAAAATCCAAATTATAATCTAGAATCCACAAACCATAAACCCTATCAGATGACCCCCTTGCAATTGTTCAGTTGGTCTAGGTTGTGAAATTCATGATATTATTCAATAACTAAATTAATAACTTCGCATTAATTACATGTAATTACTTAATAAGATGAGAGTCTTTGAAGGTGCACCCAATACCGAACTAGATACTGGATAATTTTTTATGGGATGTAAGAATTAGAAGGATATTTTTTCACCAACTAAAATGTCTGGACATAATATATATATTCTCAAATTTTCACTTTATAATAAGATGATTTTTATACCAAGAAGATACAAGAATAAATTAAAAAAAAAAACTCAGGGTTTATTCATTTGGCCCAATTAACTATGGTCGGTCGTTATATTATCGACAATGTTTGGATACCGGAGCAGATTGGCTAGTTGAACCACTGATTAGAACGTTACTGCCTAAATTTGAATATCAATCCAGTTTGGTTATTAAATCGGTGGGTAAAATCTGCATGCTGGAAGGTAAGATCACGATGAATTTTAAATCAATCTGAATCTGCAGGTTCTTTATTTATATTTAATTAATTACGTTGTGATGCCTTCCAAAAGTTTTGGTTTGAACCACCGGTTGAGCAGTTTAAACCATATCAGCCAGTTCAATCCAGCATCTGATTTTTAGAACATTTGTTGCCACAACTACTAAATTCATGCTCTTCACTTTTATAGAGAGTCGAATTAGGGACTGGCGGGTGAAATAGAATATCTGAGCGGTTCAAATTAACCGAGTAATCCGTTTATATATAATCAAACCGGCTAGCTTGGGTTGACTACACACAACCTGAGCCATTTCTGGCCGTACCCCAGCCCCTTGCCACCATAGATCCCTCGATCAATTGTTAGAATGAAACTGCTATGCTTGCATGAGCCAATAATTTGACTTATTGGTGTAGGCCGCTTATATTCTTGGAAAGTCAGTTTCTATGAGCATTGAAGTGGTCTATATACTTAAAACCAGGAAAGGAACATCAAAATCCATGGTTTTTCGCATTAATATAAGAATCATGAAGCTCCAAGAGCTTGATGGAATTCTTTCATTTAGCTTGACATTTGAGGCTTTTCCTCCCTTGTCTTTAACTCATATGGCGGTCATTAAACTCTTTTGACATTATTTTCTCCTTTATTGAGCCAACCAGCCAAGTTCATCAAACTAGTAGAAGGAAAGAAAATTTGAAAAAAGGAAAAAAGATTCTACCAAGAAAAAGATGATGAATATTTTCAACATTACAGTTTGTTAACTTCAAACTTTGTAGCTGAATTCGCCTATTTATACCAAAAATTCAAGTCAACCTCAAGATGATCATGTGCTTGAAACTGATAGCCTAGCCTTATTAGCAAGAGAAACTGAATCCGTTTGAGCAGTGACATCAGGAGTTGCAGGTGGTGCAAAAGCGACCCTCCCGGCGATGTTCATCTCACTCAATGTACATCGGCTTTTCGGGATGTGGGTGCCGCAAGAAGGTCTGGAGGATGGTATTGAGCCCTTTTGAAGGGACTGAACACAAGACCATCTTTCTTCAACCGTTCCTCTCCTTCCAACGGCCTCGCTGCAGCGAGTTGCTTGAGAACAGAAATTGAGAAAATTTTGAATTGTTGAATCGACCATGTTTTGAAGTTTCAAGCTGAACTTTTGACTGACTTGAGTCAAACCACACGGCAAAATTAACTTTGAAGAGGAAGGTAGAGATGGTTTTCGTCTCCATGATACTCGTTAAGGTGGATCACGATCGGCCCCGCGTAGGCCATGTAGTGAGACATGCACGTATGATTAGAACCAGGCTAGCAAAGTGGCTGAGACATGGCTGTGCACTATAGCCTTCGAAAACATTTTTCAATATTAAAGCTGCCCATATATATAACATTAATTAAGTTTTTGATGCATGGAGCTTGTCTTCCAATTAAGACCATATTCATCAATTTTCAAGTTTCAGAGGTCTTTGTATTCGAATTGGCATTTGTTTGTTTCCAATGTGTGAATGCCTTGTGCTTGTCTTCCCCTTGCGAAGTAGCACGTACGGTTGCTTAACTAAGGTTTTTAGGAAAGTATGGAAAGTGAGGGGATATGTTGGAAATGTGTATTATGGTCTCTCATCTATACCAAGAATACCCTTGCAACTCTCTCTTCTCCTTTTTTTTTCCCCTAATATACTCTTAATGCAACTAATTTTGCAGCCAACCCTTAATATCCAAACACCGAATACTCAATTTTCCTGTTTGAATCACTCAAATTTTCTTAAACATCACTTTTCCAGCTAAGTTTCTGCCATACCGTTGGCCTTCAAGTTTTAAATAGAGTCATCATATAATAAAAATAGAGAAAACCCACAGCCTTAACGTAATGTTCAATCCAGGTTTTTATAGTTAACAGAGACTTGAAATTCTCTATTACTCCTGGTGCAGGCGCTTGACAAAAGGTTAATTTTGACATATTCATACCAGTTTAATAATCAAATTAATCGGATTAAGGCTTGGACCAAACCATTGAGATGTTAGCTTTCCTGTTCAACAGGTCTGTCTGGGCCAGTCCAATCTCCCTTTTAACAATACTGGATTGTCTCATTAATGCCATCAGAAATTATATAAACCAATTAATTAATAATCTAAAACCAACCAACATTTAGACTGACTACTTTCATTCATCCATTCCTTCTTTCCTTTCTATTTTTCTTTCACAATTGTTTGGTCAAGAACTACTTTGACTGGTCTAGAGCATCATCAGTGAAAAAAAATGCTTATTTGAATTGCTTCTGTATTGAAATTGAGAAACGTTTGTATTTGGCGAGAGACTGAGAGGACCATGAACAGTACATGGTCCTTTTGCAACTGAATCTGTTTGCTGCTGTGTCGTCTGGGAGACTGAGAGGCGACTGAGAGGCACCTGAGAAGGCGCCTGTGAAGGCGTCTGAGAAGGCGTCTGACGCCTGAGAAGGCGTCTGTGAAGGAGTCTGGGGTTTCTTCCGAGAGGGTGCCTGAGCGACGACTGAGAAGGCGTCTGAGCAGGCGTCTGAAGCTGTGCTCCCTGGGCATCTGGGGCTCGTCTGTGAGGCGACTGTGTAGGTGTCCGAGCAGGCGTCTAGGTAGGTGCCTTCGACCAGCATCCCAGGAAGGAGACTAGGAAGCGTCTGAGAGGCGTCTGGCGCTGTTCCCACTGGGCGTCTGGGGTTCTGCTCGAGGAGACCTGCGACCTGGGTCGTAGCGACCTGGGACGCTGCGACCTGGGACCTGGGACGCTGCAGCGCCCCTGAGACACTGGCGCTGCCTTAGGAAAGATCAGGGAGGCTCAGGGTTTGAGAGAGGCGTCCTCCTCTCCAATGGCAGTCAACCTACAGGGTGGCTTGTCCTCGGTCCCTCCTGAGAGAAGATCGTTTGCTTCTGTTGTAGCAGGTTCCCCGCTGGAAGTTGAAGAGATATCAATCCCACGAAAAGCAGTGACAAGCTTCCATGGCTACCCAGCAGTGGAGTTCTCAGACGTTGAAATCAAGAAGTCCATTAATCCTTTTGTTCACTCATTGGTAGCTAAGTTTATCAATGGCAGACCTTCGGTGGATGTGGTTCGTGAAACCATCCAAAAAACTTGGGGCTTACAAGACAGATTCCATGTTGGAGTGCTGGACAACCGGCATCTGTTACTTCGTTTCAAAGAGGAGAAAGATTTTATTCGCACATGGACAAGAGAGAACCTATCTATCAAGGGGATTCAGTTTCGTTTATTTCAATGGAACATAAGATTTGATCCTTCTAAGGAGTCTTCATTAGTGCCGGTTTGGATATCTTTGCCCAACCTTCCAATAAATTTATTCTCTGAATCCTTTATCTTCTCCATTGCAGGAGCTGTTGGTAAACCTCTAGCAGTTGATGGCCCAACAAGAAGCTTAACTAGACCAAGCTTAGCAAGAGTATGTGTCTTATTGGATCTGTTAAAGGAGCACCCAACCAAAATCTGGATTCGGATGGGATCTGAGTATGGTAGATGGCAGCATATACTCTACGAGAAGGTTCCTCCTTATTGTACAGTTTGTTCTCATCGTGGTCACGATGCTTCAAGCTGTAGAACGGCATTGAAGAAAAAACCAACAGAATTTCCACAACAGCAGATTAGGCGTGTTGGGGTACTGGAAACACGTCCTACATTAGAAGAGGCCCTTGAACTTCCTCAGCAATATAGGCGTATTGGGGTCTTTGATAAATGGCCTTCTTTAGAGGACTCTCATGAGATCATCACATCTGGGAAGGAATTTGTTGTGAACCAGCAAGAAAGTCCACCATCTGATTCAATGGAGAAGAATTCGCAGCAGCCAAACCCAACTCTTTATGGCCCTAGTTGTACCGACCAGATTTCAGAAGGAATCCAAGAGGAGCAGATAATAAATCTTGAGAATGGTCTATTGGAACAATCCCACAAGGAAGGTGAAAAGGCTACAGAAACACTGCCAAATGTTGAAGAAGGAAGTTGTTCAAAGCAAAAAGGAGAGTGGGCCGAAGAAGGGAAGGAGGAATATACAAGTAGCAGGGTACAAAAAGGAAACTCCAAAATAAAGAAGCATTCAAACATATTAGAAGCAAATCTCATTGTGGATCTCTCGCAGTATGCATCTTCAGATTCTTTAATCCAAGCTCTTACTTTGGACTCGGTTAAGGCAAATTCTGTTAAGGGACCTTTATCCTTGAATGAAGCAAAGCTATCCTTATTAAGGGACCAAGTTGCCTTGTCAAAACGAGTGGATCTTGCCTTCAACTCGCTGGATCGTAATTTCGGAATTTCTCAAAGAGATAATAATCATTTGGCCCCATCGATTCAGAATCCAAAGAAAAATCATAGTACATCTGCATCAGGCATTACCACAAGGTCCAAGGCAAAGACCTCCTCTTCTAATTTTATCAAATCGATTTAATGATTGACACAATGATATGGAATATAAGAGGGGTGGCAAACACAGATTCTATAAACATGTTAAAGTCGCATGTAGTCTCAAACAAAATTCAGCTTCTAGCAATTCTTGAGCCCATGTGTACAACTGACAGGTGCAAAAAGGTAGCAAAGAAGATTAAAATGAAGAACTATTTTTGTAGTCAAGATCATGTTAGCAAAATCTGGATTTTCTGGTCTGATATCTTGAATTTGGATTTCATAACTGTTTCTGAACAATTCATCACTGCTCTTGTAAGTCCAGGGAACAACGTTTCTTTCTCTCCTTATTTAATATCCTTCATCTATGCTAAATGTGATGTGCTGGAGAGAAGACAACTTTGGCAAGAGATGCTGAGCTTCTCAAGTTCTGTGAGCCTCCCTTGGGTTCTTGGGGGAGACTTCAATGCAATTCTATCTGTGGACGATAAAAAAGGTGGGAGAAATCCAGAAAATAGATCGATGCAAGAGTTTCAAGACTTCATTCAATGTGCAGGATTAAAGGATATGGGTTTCCATGGGGATAAATATACTTGGTGTAATGAGCAGGCCGGTCAAAGAAGAATTTGGGCTCGGTTAGACAGATTTTTGATCAATCATCAGGGTCTTAATTTATTGGATTCTCTTAAGGTAACGCATCTTCCTCGGGTTTGCTCTGATCACAGCCCACTTCTTCTATCTGTTGCTCATACTTCTGGGACTCAAGGACATTCTACGTTCAAATTCCAGAAGATGTGGATTTCTCACCATGAGTTCTCAGATTTTGTGAAGTCCATTTGGCATGCTAATATTATGGGTTCTCCAATGCTTGTATTCTCAAGAAAGTTGAAGCAGTTGAGAGTAGCTCTCCGGAAGTGGAATTGGGAAGTATTTGGAGACGTTCATACAAGAATAAAGAATCTTTCTTTAAAAATTTCTGAGCTGGAAAATATCTTACAGATTCAATGGAATCAGCAAAGTGCAGACTCTCTTCAACTCAATAAGAAAGATTTCATCAAAAGCATATCCCAACAAGAGATCCTTTATAGACAGCAATCCAGAGTTAAATGGTTACAAGACGGGGATAGGAACTCAAAATTTTTCCATGCCTCTCTTCAGATTCGGAAGCATAAACAGAGGATGAATGGTAGTGAGTGGTTTAATGACAACCCGAATATCAAAGATGAAGCAATATCCTTTTTCTCTAACTGTTTCACCTCGTCTCCCCATTGCATAAATGACAGCTTGGTTTTCATCCCCAAAATTCTTAATGAGGATATGAACGAGAAACTCACTGCCAATCCTTCTAGGGAGGAAATTAAACAAGCAGTCTTTGAGCTTGATCCTGATAGTGCTCCAGGCCCTGACGGATTTACAGGATGGTTTTATCAGAGTTGTTGGGAAATCATTGCAGATGACCTAGAGGCGGCAGTTTCTGAGTTCTTCCACGATAGAATGCTTCCTACCTCCTTTACAGCTTCTCATATAGCTCTCATTCCCAAGGTGGATCACCCAGGATCTTTTTCTGATTTTCGTCCAATCAGTCTATGCAACTACTCTTACAAGGTAATCTCAAAAATTCTGGCAACAAGGCTTTCTGTTATTCTTCCTAACATTATAAGCAGAGAACAAAGTGCTTTTGTCAAAGGGAGAAGCATCTCGGATAGTATATCTCTTGCCCATGAATTATGCCAGGATATCAACAGAAAATGCCTGGGGAGTAATATTATTATCAAGCTTGATATGGCAAAGGCATTTGACAGAATGGAGTGGGATTTCCTTATTGCAGAAGGTATGGATTCTCTGAAACATGGTGTAACCTTATTTCTCGGTGCTTAAACAATTGCTGGTTTAGTGTTCTTCTCAAAGGCTCGGCGTGTGGTTTCTTTAAATCCTCTAGAGGTCTTAGGCAAGGAGACCCCCTTTCTCCTTTGCTTTTCATCATTGCTGAAGAAGTTTTTAGCAGAGGTTTGATCTCTATGGTCCAAGAAGGTTCTATTGGTTCATATCACTCTGGCAGAATACCTCTCAAAGTGTCTCATATCCTCTTTGCTGATGATATCCTTGTCTTTACAAATGGTAAGAAATCTTCCCTGGAAAACCTCTTGAATTTCATTAAAACTTACGAGGAAGCATCTGGTCAATTGGTGAACAAGTCCAAAAGCGGCTTGATTTCTTCTTCAAGAATTTCTAGTTCTCGGCTGGCCATGCTTCAATCATTGTCAGGAATCAGAAAAGTAAGCTTGCCTATCAAATATTTGGGTGCTCCCCTTTTCCATGGTCGCTCTTCGATGCCTATGTTTTCGGAAATCTTAGAAAAAATTCAAAAACGGATTAGTGGCTGGAAATCCAAAACTCTCTCCCATGGTGGGAGAGTGACACTAATACAAAGTGTCCTCTCAAGTATTCATATTCATACATTGTCTGCTATTCCTTTCCCTAAAGCTGTCTTGAAAAGAATTGAAGGGTTATTTGCTAATTTTTTCTGGGGGGAGAGTATTGATCATGGACCTAAGAAGCATTGGTTAAGATGGGAGAAGATTTGCCTTCCTAAATCAGAAGGTGGACTGGACATAAAATCGGTTTCAGATGTCATGAAAAGCTTGCAAATCAAAATGGGTTGGAAGGCCTTGCATGGAGATAGTTTATGGTCTGATTTTATGAGGGCAAAGTATTGTGCTTCGGGGAGTCTTCAGAATCTTCAAGATAGAAGTGGCAGTTCTAAGATATGGAAATCAATCCTTAAGGTGAAAGAGGTCATTCTCGAGAACACAGCCTGGTCTATAGAAGAAGGTAAAGTAAGCTTTTGGTATGATCATTGGTCCCACCTGGGAAAACTCTCTGAGTTTGCCCAAGATGAGGACATTCCTTTTGCTGAGGCAAGGGTCTCCGATATGCTCAGCCCGACTGGTTCTTTGAATGTGGGTATTCTAAACGGCGTCCTCCCTCCCGATATCAACTCTCAACTGTTGGATATTCAATTTCGGCTAACCAGTCTCAAGGATAAGCCTCTTTGGAAGCCATCGTCATCAGGTATTTTTTCCACTTCATCTGCTTGGAATCTCATCAGAAAACTTGGTAATAATTGTGCTTGGAGCAAAAGCATCTGGGTTAATCACATTCCAAAAAAGATATCAGTATTTTTTTGGAAGCTTTTGAATGGGGCGCTGCCCACAGATGACAGAATTACAGCTAGAGGTATTCAAATTTGTTCTCAATGCAATTGTTGCTCATCCAAAAATTTTGAGACTTTGAATCATCTTTTCTCGGCTGGGGAAATTGCAAGGTTCGTTTGGGAATATTTTGCAAATCGTTTCAAAATCCAATTTCATCCTTTGCATGATCTGGCCACTAAAATTTCCTTCTGGTTTAGTGGGCACCTTGAGGATCAATATGGGCTTCTTTTAAAAGCGACTCCTCTTTTAATCTGTTGGGAGATTTGGCTATCCAGATGCAATAGCAGATTTGAAGAGGCCCCGATGTTAAAAGAGCAAATAGCAAGCAAGGTTTATCATTGGCTTCAAGAGATTGCTTATCTTACAAAACCTATTCGAAATTGCAAGCCACAAGGCGACTTAGTTCTTGAGCAGCTGCTGTTGTATTCCCCATATATCAGAGCCAGAAGATTTCAGATTGTTCGTTGGTTAAGGCATAGGGCTTCAGCGTTTATCTTAAATGTGGACGGGGCATCTAAGGGGAACCCAGGAACTTCTGGTGGTGGAGGAGTAATTCGCAACAATTCAGGTATATTTCTGGTAGCTTTTTCTGCTAACTATGGGTTTCAATCTAACCTCATGGCTGAGTTACTTGCCTTAAGGGATGGTCTCCGATTGGCTGATAGATTCGGTTTACAAGAGCTGGTTATTGAGACAGATTCAAAAATTCTCGTCGACATGGTCAACGGTAAGGCTTCCATCCCATGGAAGTTTATGCTCTGGTGGCAAGAAATTAAAGGAAGACTTAGTATCCAAAATCGGATAGTGCACCACATTTATAGAGAAGCTAACACTGTTGCTGATGCGCTTGCAAATGAAGGCTGCGAAAGAATCTCCAAATACATTTTTGAGTCGCAAAGAACCCTTTCTTCTAAAGTTAAAGGTTGCTTGTTTCTGGATCGATCCGGATTGTATGCATTTAGGAAATAACTTTTTATTGTTTACCAGGGGTAAGGCTTTATGTCCCCCCCGTGCTTGTGTAACAATTTCTTTGGAATTAATCTACAGGTCAGGGTCTGCCTCAGCCCTCCTCCCACCGTAGGAGTGCCACTAAGGTTATTCCTGCCTTAGTGGGTTTTTGCCAAAAAAAAAAAAAAAAAAAAAAAAAAGAAACGTTTGTATTTGGCAAGGAGGAAAGTTGTTAGTTTCCCCCTCTTGGACTTTCATTTTTGTTTACTTTTAGATTCATGGTTTGACTGGAACTAGTCAATCTCATGTTCTTTACAATCTTCAAGTACGATGAAATTAATCTTTATTTGTAATGACAACACGCAATTAACCAAATAAAATCGCACTACAAACCCCATAAAACACCACTGTGTTATTTTTATTTTCAGTGTCACCAAGCCACCTAATAGATCAAATTACAAACCCTATATATAAACAAATTAAATTAAACCTTGTGAAGGTTAAATTATATTTATTGTCAGTCATTTTTCTTTTGCTGAAGTCCTGTAACCACGCCAATTAATTGACTTCAAGTGCTCGAAACCTGACGGGGAAAGGCCGGCGGTCCTGTGGCAACCTGGCCGGCAAAGTTCATCTCATTCAGTGGACAATGACTTTCAGGGATGTGAGTCTTACAAGAAGATCCGGAGGGTGGTATTGGAGTACCCTTATCGAGGGATGCCAACATGATACCTTTTTGCATCACCCACAGCTTATCTCCTTCCAAAGGCCTTGTCGCTGCAAGTTGTTGAAAGCCTGCAAGAGAGAAAATGGTGACAATCACAAGAACTGTTAAAAGGTTTTTTCCATGATGAGAGTAGTACTCCATGGCTATCTTGAAAAAAACGGAATGGGTATCGACTGTTTGGTTTGGCCTTCTGGTTATCTCTATTTCTGTATGAATCTGAGGTGTTGATGGGCTTAAGAGTTTTGTGTTTATTTATAGTTGTAGATGCTGCTTTGTCCATGACTCCGTTAGAATTGAAACTTGTTGACGGGGGCGAGCAAGGCTTGAAGTTTGAACCAGGACGGTCTTAAATCAAACGAACGGAACGCGGAAGGCGAGACAGACATACGTTGAAGAGGAAGGTTGAGACTACACGGACAGGAATACGTGTGAGTCATGCATCGCATCACCAGGACCAAAGCACTACAAGGGCAGCTTATATGGTGAAACATAAGTCTTGATATTGTTGACCAACCAATAATAGTACGCTAATCCAACAGCTAGAAATTAAACAAAGATAATAACGTTGATGGGCTCTTGGATCTTCTTGATTTGGGGAAAATGCTGACGACACTGGGCAACGTAATGCACCCATTTAGATAGGACGTAAACCCAACGCTACCGTTAAAATATATGTAAAAATAGGGTTACAAACACACAATCCTCTTTTGGCCGAAAGCAACACAATCACTTAAGCCCCGATTGGTTCAATGAATTGGAATTGGAATTAAGAATTATAATTCCAATTCTAATTCATCAAGAATTGGAATTGGGTAGAATTGAAATTATTGTGATTGGATGGCAAGAGCATTGAAATTTGGAATTACAATTCTATGAAGAATTGATTTAAAATCCAATTCCACTGATTGGATGAACTTATGAAGAATTGATTTATATCATTCCCATGTTAATAATAACACAAATGATTGATTATCATGACATATGAATTCCAATAATCCATTCTCTGCAACCAAAACCAAAACAACACTACTGGGTTTTAATAATATTTTTGTCTTAATCAAGTCCTCTATGTAAGACCAGAGGATTATGATCAACTCGATAGGTCAAAGCAAGTGGAAACAGAAGAGAGAGAAATATAGAAGGAGAGAGAGGAAACAATAGAGAGATGAGAGAGAGAGAGAGGAGAGAAGAAGGGAGAAGATACGTACTAGTCCCTACAACACCAGTGAGGAAGAGGAGAACGAGATTTGGTAGCTTTGTAACACCAGCGAGGAAGAGGAGAATGAGATTTGGTAGCTTCTTTATCAGTAGAGCTGGCAAAGGGTTGGGTTGGGGGTTAATTGGGTGGGGTTTGGGTTAAACTAAATTAAGGCGGGCTGGAAAACCCCCCAACCCGCCAACCTGTTTATTATTATTTTTTTATTTTTCAAAAAATATGATTAAAATAGGGTTGAGGGTTAATTGGATCGGGCTGTACTGTGTTTGAGTCGGGTTGGGGGTTAATTGGGTCGAGACATGCCATTTTTGTCGATTTTTTTAATCGGGTTACTTGTCAGGTTGCTGGGTCATAATCAAGTTGACCCGATTACTGGCGGGTTGGGGAAACCCCAACCCAATTAATAAACAGGTCAACCCAAACCCGTTTAACTCAGGTCGGGTCGGTTTCCCCAACCCAATTAATAAACGGGTCAACCCAAACCCGTTTAACTCGGGTCACGTTTTTCCATCTCTATTTGTCGGGCATATATCGTGCTTCTAATTCTCTATCTCGTATCCCCAATTCTTTTTGATTTAGTAGGGAATTAGGTAACTTCAAAAATAGCCTATAAGCTAATTCCATGGAATTGAGCCTTAATTCCAATTCCAAATTCCAAATATTTAACCAATTAAAAGAATTGGAATTTGGGAACCCAATTCCAATTCTTACCCCAATTCCAACCCCTGATTCCGCGAACCAATCGGGCCCTTAATGATAGACCAAAAACCCTAATTTTAGATTTTATACAAGAGACACCAAGAGTTACAAAAATACCCCTCATACTGTATCTTTGCCGAACCATGTAAATCGACTGAATTCAATTCATGTATTCAATCCATGAAAACTAGGGCTGAGGGTACAATAAGACCCATATGTAAATATCAGCTGAATTCAAGTCACGTATGCAACAATTATCAACAGTGTTTGCGCACTAGAGCAGATTGCCCAGTTGAACCATTGATTAGAATCTTATTAGCTTAGTTTGAATATCAATCCAGTCTGGGTGTTAAATTGGTGTGTAAATTTTGCATGTTGGTAGGTAAGAACGCGATGAATTTTTAATCAGACTGAATAATGTTGGTTCTATATTTACCTTTAATTAATTACGTTGTCATGACTCCCAAAATGTTTTGGTTGGAACAACCGGTTGGCAGGTTAAACCAGATCATCCAGCTCAATGAAGAGTCTGATGTTTAGAACATTGGTTGAAATAGTTTGAAATTCATGGTCTTATTACATGTTACCAGAGACTTTAGCTAGGTTATGGTCGATGAAATAGAATATTTGATCGGTTCAACCGAGCTTGTCCGAGTAACCACTTCATGAAACGGCTGGCTTGAGATGAATACACACAACCCGAGCCATTTTGGGCCGATCCCACCCCTTCAAACAGTTTTGTTTATGCCATTGAGTCGTATCACTGTCAAATTAAGATGCCCTTTAGAACCTTATGTATCAACTTTTAAAGATCTTGGCTTAAATGGTTTTCCTGGTTAGTTTAAAACACTGTTTAATCTTAAGATCGATGTTCTGTACATGTGTTAATGCAAGATTGATTCCAAAGGATTTTGTTCTTATATAAACCTTTTTTTTTTTTTTTTTTGGAAAATAAGCCAACGTTTATATTAATATGAAGAATGTATAGTATACTCAGTCACTATGACCATGCGTATCACAACACCCAAAGACCTATACAAGTCCACACAAAAGAAAGTATCATCCTACTTACACTTCATCTAACAAAAAATTGGGCTGTTAAGCCCCAATTGTCCATAAATCTTCGGTTGCATGCCAAATCCTTTAACTTCAAGTCCTCGTCTGCAAAACAATGGTGCACCTCCCACTTTATATTCTTTATCAGCTCTTCTCTTGGTTTAAATTCATTCTTGAACAGCCTCCTATTTCTCTCCATCCAAATCTGGTACTTTGTTGCGGCTAAGGATGCTTTCCTTATCGCTATCTTGATGTTCTTCCCTTTATGTTTATCCACAACCCATTGGATCTCCTCCCTCTATACCTTAACACCTCTGCTAATTCCATTCATCTTCAATACTTGCTGTTGGATATGCTCGCAGTATCCACATTCAAAGAAAAGATGTTCAATTGTTTCAGTGTTTGCTTTGCAGAATACACACCTTGATGAGTGGATGATTCCCATATGGATTAGTCTTGCTTGTGTAAGGAGCCTCTCCCTAATGCACATCCAAAGGATGAAGGCATGACGAGGAATGTTGAGCTTAAACCATACTAATAATCAGTTGTAGGGATTGCCTCTTTAAACCCTATGAAATTCGTTAATAAAAAGGTACAATAGTCCAAATTGCCTCAATTTTTTTAAAACTTAATAATCAGTTGTAAAACTGTTCCCTTCCCGTTTACCTCTTTCTTCATCCGTGCACGGTACCTGGCTAGTTTCTTTTAATTGTAGGGACTTCTTGAGGTTGAATCTCTCATCAGGGCAATGTTTAAATTTGAAGAGTTCTTTGTGAAAGAAAAATATATATGGAGATATTCTTAGGCGGTGTTCTTACTTTTTAATCATTTTTTAGGCACATATACACACACAGGCAATATATTTGCATTTGTCACTTGAATTGCTTCTTTCTAGCATAAAGAGGCAATCCTTTCTGTCAGAATTGAACTTACAGAGGACTATATACTTAATTAGAAGCCATGAAAACTGGACATTTAAGAAACATGATTCACTAAATTGATCTTTTAGACTGCCATACAAGTTACTGAAATCTCGGTAAAGAAAATCAAAGTCCATGCATTTTCACATAAAAAATAAGAATATGTAGCTCCAAGTGCTTTATAGAATTCTCTTATTTTGATTGACCTCTGATGCAGCTCCTCCCTGGTATTTTCTCGGTATTAATCAAGTCAAATCCAACCAGCCATCAAACTAGTAAAAAGGAAAAAAAGGGTTGAAAAAAGGAAAAATGGTTCTACCAATGACATGTAGAATGGCATAAATTGCATGCATTGAAAGCATAAGTGCCTTGAAATGGCTGTTCCCAAGCAAGAAAAGATGAAGAATATTGTCAATAATCTATTACAGTTTGTTAACTTCAAACTTTGTAGCTGAATTCGCCTATTTACACGGAAAATTCAAGTCTAAACGTCAAGATGATCAAGTGCTTGAAACTGATTGCCTATCATTATTAGCAAGAGAAACTGAATCCATATGAGCAGTGACATCAGGAGTTGCAGGTGGTGCAAAAGCGACCCCGCCGGCGATGTTCATCTCACTCAATGTACATCGGCTTTTTGGGATGTGGGTGCCGCAAGAAGGTCTGGAGGATGGTATTGATCCCCTTTGAAGGGACTGCAACACAAGACCATCTTTCTTCAACCATTCCTCTCCTTCCAACGGCCTAGCTGCAGCGAGTTGCTTGAAAGTAGATATTGAGAAAATAGAGAAAAGGAAGAGTACTGTAAAAAGGTTTCTTCTATGAATAGCCATGGATAGATATGAATTAATGAAGGGAAGGTTGAATGAATATGTAATGTATGAGAGTATATATGCAGCTGAATGAAGGGAAGGACTTTGGGTTGGCAATGGGTATGAAGGAGGAGCTTTGTATTTATCAACACATATATAGCTAAATCTTGAATTGTTGAATCGACCATGTTTTGAAGTTTCAAGCTGAACTTTGACTGATGACTTGAGTCAAACCACACGGCAAAATTAACTTAATTTGAAGAGGAAGGTAGAAATGGTCTTCATCTCCATGATACTCGTTAAGGTCGATCTCGATCGGCCCCGCGTAGACCATGTAGTGAGAACATGCATGTCTAATTAGAACTCGCAAACAAAGTGGCTGAGACATGACTGTGCACTATAGCCTTGATTGAAAACATTTTTCAATTAAGCTGCCAATACATACATATATAACATTAATTAAGTTTTTGATGCATGGAGCTTTTTCTTCCAATTATAAGATCATATTCATCAAATGTCAAGTACTTTGAAATTAATTTTTATTATTTGCAGTGATACTATCAATCAAATACATCAGAGTATGAACTACAAACCCCATAAAATATCACTGTTATTTTTATTTTCAGAGTGACCAACCAACTAATTAAATACATCACAACATAACTAAAAACCCCAGAAGACAACCTTGAAAAGGTTAAACTCCATCTAATTATTGTCAGTTTTTTCTTTCTTTCTTTTTTTTTCCTGAACTCAGGTAACCACAGGGAATATTGTTCAAGTGGGTCGAAATAGAACCTTGTTTTGTAGTGCGGTAGAAACTCGGCCGCCAGCAAAGTTCATCTCACTCAGCGGACAATGACTTGAAGGGATGTGAGTATTACAGGAAGCTTTGGAGGACGGTACTTTACCCATTTGGAGGGATTCCAGCATGACATCTTCTTCCATCAACTTCTTGAAGTGGACACAGCTTATTGTTTGTTTCAGACCTATTTTTCTTGGAATTCATCTCATTCCAACATTTAGTTCAATTTTCAACTGGAAGCTTTCTAAAACAAAATTTCAAGACTTCTTTAATTCACTTAATTGGACTCGAAGAAAATGACATAGTAACATGCGATTAAAATCTCTCATTTTCAGCAAAGGACCAGCTATTGAATTTGAGCCCACAATTAATCTTTAAAAATCTATTAGATCGAATTTCTTGTTGAGCTTCCTGTTTGATGTTTTCTACAGATTTTCCTTCTTTTTTCTTTTTTGGACTGGTTGATCTTTTCTATAGTTAAAATAAAGGATTCTTTATTGGGTTTGCTTTGGAGTTACCGTTCTATCGTTCTGTAAACTCCATGTCTGAATTGGTTTACGACCTAAAACTATCACAATCACAAGACTGAAGAAGCAAACATTTGCCTTTGCTTATCGATCCAGTAGATAATTAATCTTGCCCTGAAAAGTATGTTTGGGTATATTAATTACATTGTTTCACACAGAAGGAAAAAACAAAAAAACATGCAATCTGCTCAGTCACTATAGAAACATGAAGGATGCATCCTTGTCGTCCCTAAGTGTATAAGGAAGAAAACCCTTGAACTGAATTTGAACTTATAGACTAGGAGTTTGAAATGAAAGATAGTTTTGAATGAAATTAAGAAAATCTTAGAATTCACATTGATTGAAATGATCTTTGCATGAAACTATACGCACAATTGACTAGGAAGCAGCAAGGGAATGAAAACGAGGCATTTAGGCTGAAATATCCATTATCTTGAACTCACTGAACTTTTCGATGGGGCTTGTTCTTCTATGCCTATATTCATACAATCTTCAAGTACAACGAAATTAATTTTATTTGTAATGACATCAAGCAACCAAATACATCAACGAAATTAATTTTATTGATAATAAAATCAAAGCAACCAAATACATCACACAAGAAACCTCATAAAACAACACTCTTTATTTTCAGTGATCACCAATCCACCCAATCGATCATATTACAAACCCTGTAAAGAAATTAAAACTTGTGAAGGTTAAAATGTATTTATTGTCTGTCTTGTTTTTGTTGAAGTCATGTAACCACGCCAAATTGAGTTCAAGTGCTCGAAACTTCATGGGGAAATGCCGGCGGTCCGGTAGCAACCTGGCCGGCAAAGTTCATCTCTTTCAGTGGACAATGACTTCCAGGGATGTGACTCTTACAAGAAGGTCCGGAGGGTGGTATTGGAATACCCTTCTGTAGGGATGCCAACATGATTCCTTCTTCCATCACCCACAGCTTATCTCCTTCCAAAGGCCTTGTCGCTGCAAGTTGTTGAAAACCTGCAAGAGAGAAAATGGTGACAATCACAAGAACTGTAAAAAGGTTTTTTCCATGATGAGAGTAGTACTCCATGGCTATCTTGAAAAAAATGGAATGTGTATCGACTGTTTGGTTTGGCCTTCTGGGTATCTCTATTTCTGTATGAATCTGAGGTGTTGATGGGCTTAAGAGTTTTGTGTTTATTTATAGTTGTAGATGCTGCTTTGTCCATGACTCCGTTAGAATTGAAACTTGTTGACAGGGGCGAGCAAGGTTTGAAGTTTGAACCAGCACGGTCTTAAATCAAACAAACGGGGGAGACAGAAAAACTTTGAAGAGGAAGGTTGAGATGCACATGTTACGCGGACAGGAATACGTGTGAGTCATGCATCGCATCACCAGGATCAAAGCACTACAAGGGCAGCCTATATGGTGGAACATGCGTCTTGATATTGTTGACCAACCAATAATAGTATACTAATCCAACGGCTAGAAATTAAACAAAGATAATAACGTTGATGGGCTCTTGGATCTTCTTGATTTGGGAAATGCTGACGACACCAGGCAACGTAATGCACCCATTTAGATAGGACGTAAACCCAAGGCTACCGTTGAGCATTTATCAACCCTATGTGTTGTTGAAAAACTATGGTACGTTGGTCGTTATATTATTATTGTGGAACGAACAAAAATAAAATGAAACTGAAAATAAATTAAATAAAAGACGTGATTTACGTGGTTCGCTAAAGATACCCACGTCCACACATGATGAAGTTCTTCACTATATCTGTAAAAATAGGTTTACAAATACAATCCTCTCTTGGCCGAAAGTAATACAATGTCTCAATGACTGACCAAAAACCCAAACTTTAGGTTTTATGCAAGAAACACCCAAAGTTACAAAAATACACTCATGCTGAATCTTTGTTGAACCACATAAATCGACTAAATTCAATTCACATATTCGATCCATGAAATCTGGGGCTGAGGCTAAAATTAGACCCATATGTAAATATTGGCTGAATTCAAGTCACGTACACAACAATTATCAGTTGGCGCACTGGAGCAGATTGCCCAGTTGAACCATTGATTAGAATCTTATTGGCTTAGTTTGAATATCAATCGAGTCTGGGTATTAAATTGGTGTGTAAATTCTGCATGTTGGCAGGTAAGAACGCGATGAATTTTAAATCAGTCTGAATCATGTTGGTTCTATATTTACCTTCAATTAATTACGTTGTCATGACTCCCAAAATGTTTTGGTTTGAACAACCGGTTGGGCAGGTTAAACCAGATCATCCAGCTCAATGAAGAGTCTGATGTTTAGAACATTGGTTGTAACAATTCGAAATTCATGCTCTTATTACATGTTACCAGAGAGTTTAGCATGGTTCTGGTCGATGAAATAGAATATTTGATCGGTTCAACCAAGCTTGTCCCCTTCATAAAACGGCTGGCTTGAGACCCTTTTTTTTATTCCATTGAGTCGTATCATTATCAAATTAAGAAGCCCTTTAGAACCTTTGTATCAAATTTTTAAGACCTTGGCCTAAATGGTTTTCCTGGTTACACTACAAGAGCATCCTAATGTGTTGCCACCAATAATAGATGAGCTGCCGCTAAAAAGATTTTGTGGAAACCAGTGCTCGTCGCAAAAAAGGCCGTTGAGAATACTATTTGCGGCAACATAAGCGACGGTTCCCACTAATATTAAGAGTTTTAGCGGCAACCATTGTTGTCGCGAAAACTTGGTAACTGCAAGTTCACATTTGAATATTTGCGACAAAATAGTGTTTTAACTAATTAGTTAAAACACTATTTAATCTCAAGATCGATGTTTCCGTACATGTGTTAATGCAAGATTGATTCTAGAGGATTTTGTTCTTATATAAAACTTGCTCTATTTTTTTTTCTTTTTTCAAGTAAGGTTAATCTATACTATATATATAACGTGAGGCGTCCCTTGGCCACACCAACCAAAATGTGCTGACTTTCCAAAATCGCCCTTACACATCATATTGTGAAGATTAATTAATAAAAAGGTACAATAGTGAAAATTCCGTCTATTTTTTTTAAATTTAATAATCGGTTGCAAAACCATTCCCTTCCCGTCTACCTCTTTCTTCATATGTGCACAGTGCACCCGGCTAGTTTCTTTTAATTTTAGGGACTTCTTGAGCTAAGGTTGAATCTCTCATTAGGGCAATGTTTAATTTGAAGAGTTCTTTGTGAAAGAAAAATATATATTGATATATTCTTAGGCGGTGTTCTTACTGTTTAATCATTTTTTTAAGGACATATACACAAACAGAGGCAATATATTTGCATTTGTCACTTGAAATGCTACTTCATGGCATAAAGAGGCAATCCTTTATGTCAGCATTGAACTTACAGAGGACTATATCCTGAAGGTCCTTTGATCTTGAATATCATGATAGAGATACATACTCTATCACCAATTATGTGAGAGATGCGGATTCTCACTCTATGTAAAAGAGACACGGGCTCTCAACCCTGTTATTGTATATATGAGAGACATAGGCTCTCAATATTACTATTAATATTAGTTATATCAATATCAATATTAGCTCCTCTTTTTTGTTCTCTTAAATTTCTAACATTGCATCGGAGCTAGATCGATTCCTAATGGGCGAAGTCTTCCGTGCTACACAACTCTACTTAGGCAAACTCCTCCACAGTACAGCAAAGGTTGATTCTTATCAGGTGAAGTTTACAACACTGTAGCCAAGATCTCCTGCATAATCTACAAGCATCAAATTAAGGAGAAGTTGTCAACACTAGTAAGATCTTCTACACAATCTATAAGCAACATGAAGATTTTGCAGAATGAGTTCATTCTACACAGCAAGATCAAAATATAAAAAAAAGCTCATTAAGAAGGAGTTACTACACAACAAACATGAAGCATAAAAAAAATGCATTTAGGAGTGTTGGAATGATAAATGCATTGTTTTTGAAAAGTCAAAGATAATGGCTATTACTTGAGTCGGTTTGTATAGGTCGGTTAGTGTCCCTAATTATGTTGGTCATAATGTCTATAAAGAGGCATGGAGGGATCATTTTGTAGTAACAAGTAATATATCGAAAGGGTCACATAACCCTTGGATATCAAAAAGTATCCTGAGGTCCTTTGATCTTGAATACCATGATAGAGATACATACTCTATCACCAATTACATGAGAGATACGGACTCTCACTCTATAGAAGAGAGACATAGGCTCTCAATATCACTATCAATATTAGTTCTATCAATATCAATATCAGCTCCTCTTTTTTGTCTCTTAAATTTCTAACAAAGAAACATGATTCACTAAATTGATCTTTTAGACTGCCATACAAGTTACTGAAATATCGGTAAAGAAAATCAAAATCCATGCATTTTCTCAATAAAAATAAGAATATTTAGCTCCAAGTGCTTGATAGAATTCTCTTATTTAGATTGACCTTTGAAGCAGCTCCTCCCAGGTATTTTCTCGGTACTAATTAAGTCAAATCCAACCAGCCATCAAACTTGTAAAAAGGAAAAAAAAAGGGTTGAAAAAAGGAAAAATGGTTCTACCAATCAATGACATGTAGAATGGCATAAATTGCATGGATTGACAGCCTAAGTGCCTTGAAATGGCTGTTCCCAAGCAAGAAAAGATGAAGAGTATTGTCAATATAACAGTTTGTTAACTTCAAACTTTGTAGCTGAATTCGCTTATTTACACGGAAAACTCAAGTCTAAACCTCAAGATGATCAATTGCTTGAAATTGATTGCCTATCATTATTACCAAGAGAAACTGAATCCATATGAGCAGTGACATCAGGAGTTGCAGGTGGTGCAAAAGTGACCCGGACGGCGAAGCTCATCTCACTAAATGTACATCGGCTTTTCGGGATATGGGTGCCGCAAGAAGTTCTGGAGGACGTTATTGAGCCCCTCTGAAGGGACTACAACACAAGACCTTTCTTTAACCCATCCCCTCCTTGCAACGGCCTCGCTGTAGCAAGTTGCTTGAAAGCAGAAACTGAGAAGATAGAGACAAGGAAGAGCACTGTAAAAAGGTTTCTTCTATGAATAGCGATGGCTAGCTATGAATTAATGAACGAAGGGAAGGTTAAGTAAATATGTAATGTAAGAGAATATATACAGCTGAATGAAGGGAAGGACTTTATGAAGGAGGAGCTTTGTGTATTTGTCTCTACATATATAGCTCAATCTTGAATTGTTGAATCGACCATGTTTTGAAGTTTCAAGCTGAACTTTGAAGAGGAAAGTTGAGATGGTCTTCGTCCATGACATTAGTTAAGGTGGATCTCGATCGGCCCCGCATAGGCCATGTCGTGAGAACATGCACGTATAATTAGAACTAGCTAGCTGGGACATGGCTATGCACTATAGTTTGATTGAAAACATTCTTTAATTAAGCTGCCAATACATATAACATTAAGTTTTTTTATGCGGGCATGGAGCTTGTTCTTCCAATTAATACCATATTCATCAAATTTCAAGTACTTCGAAATTAATTTACATTTGCAGTGACCACCAAACCAAATATATCAGAGTATGAACTACAAACCCCATAAAATATCACTGCTATTTTTATTTTCAGAGTCACCAACCAACTAAATACATCACAGTACTAAAAACCCCATAAAAGAACCTTGTGAAGGTTAAACTCTATCTAATTATTTTCAGTTTGTTTTTTTCTCTCCTGAACTCAGGTAACCCACAGGGAATGTTGTTCAAGTGGTCGAGATAGAACCTTGTTTTGTAGTCTCCTAATTGGTATAACCTGCGCCAATATCACCAATAACACCAGGAACGGCAGGCGGTAAGGTAGAAACTTGGCCGCCAGCAAAGTTCATCTCACTCACTAGTGGACAATGACTTGAAGGGATGTGAGTATTACAGGAAGGTTTGGAGGATGGTACTTTACCCTTCTGGAGGGATTCCAGCATGACACCTTCTTCCAACAACCACTGCTCCCCTTCCAAAATTCTCTTCGCTGCAACTTGTTGAAGACCCACAAGAGTCAAAATGGTGACAATTACTAAAACCGTCAAGATATCTTTTCCATGAGAGGCCATGGCTTTAGATGGAGAAATCAAAAGAATGCGTATCAAATGTTTTGGCTTTTGGGGGATATCTCTATGTATGTGTGTGTCTCTGCTTGATTTCCTTTCAAGGGTGATGGGAATGAAAGATTTGTGCGTATTAATTTATACTAGTGGAAGCAGCTTTGTCTTGGTTGTTGAATTGAATGTGCCAACGTTTGAAGTTTGAACCATGGAACCCATACGGCCAGACCGAAATACTTTGAATCACAAGGGTGACAATGTGCTGTAAGATATGTCATGGCCTTGTCGATCAACAGCAATAGCGTACTAATCCAATGGTTGAAAAAGAAAGTCTGGAAGTAAATGTTAGTAAAATAATGCTAAAGACTGCAGGCCAACGAAAGGTATTCATTTAGACTAGCGTGAAGAGGGGTTGTGGACTTAAGGTAGGAATTGATTCCAAGGCTACTTGAGACCTGATCTGCCCTACGGTCCTCTGAGAAATTTGAAAAGAAAACAAAGAGAAAACGCCGTTCAGGTAGTTTGTATGCATTGATACATACAAACTAAGGGAGAGGGCATGTTTACTGACTATATATCAACATCTCTTCTCTTGATTGGTGTAAATCTCTGGGCATGATCCGATCTATTTAAGAAATGTGATTTTCTTTTTATTCTTTTCTTTCAATTATTTTCCTGGGATTCGTCATTTTTCGAATATGAGGATATAAGAACCAGAAATTCCAATGCTTTGTAATTAATTATTTTCAGGGTTGGTCCATATATATGTGCCAGCCATGATTAGTTATATTATTACAGGTATACAAACCCTAGAATACACGCTGTCTGGTTAAGCCAACGGTAAATTGTGATTGAAGGGATTACTTCAACCTTAGATAACTGACAGTGTGAATGAATTATGTTCTATGCTTTGCTTGAATGATTAAGGTTAATTATGCTTTTGGGCTTATTTTCTTGGAACTCAGTTTTGCTTGTTTAAGTGAATGCCAAATACAGGTTATGATGTCAGTCAGTTGTGTTACTTGTGTATCACCTTCAATTTAGAAAAAAAAAAAAACTTAAAATTAAAAAGCCATTATTATGAGCACATTAATTCTTGGGTTATTTCTCAGAATTTTTGGGAAACACAAACACAGATGAAAGGTAATTGCATATGACACAATTGAAATACTTGGCATAAATTGCCAATGTTTATATAAGCATTGAACTTGCACTAGATTGGCCATAGGAGCATAAAACTGAATATTTAAGAAGCATGATTCACTAAACTGATCTTTTAATATTGCGCATGTAAGTAACTGAAACATAAAAGGGAAACCAAAATCCATAAAAATCATATAGCTCCAAGAGCTTGATGGAATTGTTTCATTTAGATAAATGAACCTTGAAGCTTTTCCTCCCTTGGTCTTTATTCATATCTTCATCAAACTCTTGTCACTCAATTTTCTCTTGTATTGAATCAAGAAAAGAAAACCAGCCAAGTTCATGTTGAAAAGAATAGAAAAGCTAAAATAATAACAAGAGGGTTATACCACATGACATATATTGTTACATGAATCGCATGGCTTAACAGCCATAACTGCCTTGAAATGGCCGTTCCCATACAAGAAAAAGAACATTTGTCAATTACAGTTTGTTAACTACTTCACCTTTGTAGCTGAATCCACCTATTTACACTGAATTCAGCTCTAAATCTGGATATGATCAGGTGCTGGAAACTTGTTGATGCTTAGCCTCCTTAGAAATAGGAATCACAACCACATCGGCAGTGACATCAGGGGATGTAGGTGGTGCAATAGAACCCCGGCCAGCGATGTTCATCTCACTCAGTGTACATCTGCTTGATGGGATGTGGGTGTCACAAGAAGATCCGGAGGGCGGTATTGGACCTTTCTTGAGGGACTCCAACACAATCCCACCTTTCCTCAACCATTCCTCTCCTTCCAAAAGCCTTGCCGCCTCAAGTTGCTTGAAACCGGAAATTGAGAACATGGAGACAATGAAAACTACTGTAAAAAGGTTTCTTCTATCAATAGCCATGGCTAAATATGAAGGAATTGGGGTCTCTTTTTTCTGGGTTTTTAAATGGTAAGAGAGTATATGTTGCTTAATGAAGGAAAGATCTTTGAATTGGTGATGGGAATGAAGAATGAGCATTGGAGGTATCTCTTTATATATAGCTACATAAATCTTGCATGTTGACTTGGACATGGTTTGAAGTTTGGAATTGAAATGTGACGGTCTAAATCAATCAAGCCTGGCGACTAAAGAACTTTGAAGGAGAAAGTTGAGATGGTCTCAGTTGATGATAAAAGTTCAAGTGAACGATCGCTCCGCGTCCTTTTGGTAGACTGTTACGTGTATTCTGGGTAATGACTTTGTTCACCATCAAGAAATAAATAATGGAGGTAAGCTTCATGGACGCTGCATGATTTAGTTTAAAACCCTAAAAATTTTTAACATGAAAAGTTGGACCAGTCTTACTACCCTTCATGAACTGGACGGACTTACGTGTTAATGGAAGTTTGAAGCGGTCGTTACATTGAAATTAATTATTGGGAAACTACCGCGTCCGGGTGAAATGTGTACAAATGGACATGATCAAAAAAAAAAAAAATGTACGTGTACAAATGGTTAAAAGCTATGGTGTGGGCTTAATCAACCATAGAACCGTCCTCGGCATTTTCCAAGATGGGTGGGTCCGGCCAATGAACCAAATGTCAGAATGAAAAAAAGGCCAAGCCCATTAATGATTCGCATGTTATGGGTCTAGCCCACACAACAAACAAAGAGACAAGATCAAAGAAAGGGCATGCTTTTGGTTTTTTTTATACCGAGAGAGAATACGAGAAAGACGTGTGAGAAAAGAAAGGTGAAGTAAAAGAAACTGAAAAGCATTTTTTTTCTTGGTACCATTTGATTTTTGCAAGAAAATTTTATTATTTAAACTGAAAATCTAGGATATTGTGTTTGGATAACAAGAAAGTTAATAGAATCTTGAATGCAATTTCTAAATCAATCCTCACTTGTATGCATGCTTTTGAATCATTAGACTTGTAAGATACATTTTTATTGATTTTAAAAATGAGGAAATTAATTTTTAGTGGTGCTTTATCAAATTATTTAAGATTTAGTTAACAAAGTTTTGAGTTTTAACTTTTAGTACACATTTATCAAAATAATTAATTTTTAATGCTATTTTACTATTACAAATCCGATATGCCCTTATATCATTCATCCAAATGACTTGTACAAGTCATTTTATTGCTTGTACAAGTCTAAAATGGCTTGTTCAAGTCAATTTATTACTTGTACAAGTCCTGGAAGTAAGTTGTATAAGGGTATTTTTGGAAGAATTTACGTGTAACAATGAAATAGCATTAAAAATTAATTATTTTGATAAAGGTGTACTAAAAGTTAAAACTCAAAACTTTGTTAACTAAATCTTAAATAATTTGATAAAGTACCACTAAAAATTAATTTTCCCTTTAAAAATCAATAAAAATCTTAAACAATTTTTCAATCATTAGACTTGTAAGATACATTTACCTCCTCCGCTATCGCCACCACTGTCATCATCGTCGCAAACGATTTTTAAATCATTAGACTTCTAAGATACATTTTTATTGATTTTAAAAATCTTAATTGATTTTGACCAAGTGTTGGGTTCTCTTCACCTGTTTCCAAAATTGTAAAAACTGTTTAAAAAGAATTGAGATCAAGCTAGATGCAGTGAAAGTTAATCTTTATAAAGGGATAAACTGTATTTTCATTATGGCATGCAGCCTGAAATTTTTTACCAATATAGTGACAATCCGTAAAAAGAGCAAAAAATGATTAGAAATTGATCAGGAAATGTCACTTCACTATATGAAAATGTCCCAAAAATCAACCATTATTTGATTGGTATTAATCCATATTTGCGTATGCCCTGGTAATTTGCTGGAGAGCTGTTTCTGAATCCCTAGTGTTTGTTTTAGGTCGCTCAATTTATAATAACATGAAAGCTTTTATCAGGCATGTTCTGCATCCACGTGTTTGATACTTTTCCTAACTTCCTGAGCAGTTTGTGTGAACTTTTTCTGTTTCCTTATTTTACAGATATATGATATCATCAAACATAGGGGAGATTATATCAATTTTCTTGACAGCTGCACTAGGCATATCAGAATGTTTGATTCCTGTGCAGCTTCTTTGGGTAACATTGGTCACTGATGGGCCTCCTGCAACAGCTAGCTCTTGGTTTTAACCAAAACCTTTTTTAACAACACAGGCTATGAACAGATTTTCCAAATTGCAAGGCTGCAATCTGATCACAAGCTCCAAGTACAGCAAGAAGAGTAAAATGATCAGGATCTGCATTTTCAGCAACCATTCGACAGAAAATTCTGAACTTTCAAGAGCATCACCATGTTGAGCATGGCCTGAAATCATAGAATTCCATGACACAGTATCCCTCCAGCTTAACTCCTCAAACAACGTTCTTGTACCAATATAGAATTGCACTTACAGCACATATCAATGAGAGAGTTTGTTATAAAATTGTTAGGATGTGCAATGCCATTTTGAAGAATGTAGCCATGAATCTCTTTTCCCTTTTTCACAGCTGCCAAGTTGGAACAAGCGGATAGTATGCTAAGCACAGTTGCGCAGTCTGCCTTTATACTAGACACAGATAAATGAGACAATTACAATGGTATTAAAGAACATAGAGCAAACCTGCTATGGGTTACAATGCCCTTTAAAGCCTGATCCCCAAGTGAAAATATAGCATTTCAGGCCCCTCTAAATTTAAAAGCTCCACTGATAATCTACGCACAAAAAACAGAGATTCATGGGACTCACAAAATCAGTATTTTTAAGTTAAACATATCACAGCTACATTAGACAAAATCAAACAAATGGAAAGCAATTTTCAACAAGTCTAGGCCTGAAAATAGCACGTCCAACTTCACCATGACCACAATAAAATGACGAATTATCCCCACATGTGAACCCCTGGATCAATAATTGGACAACCATCAAACAATCAAGCATCTACTCAGTACACTACAAAAAAACAAGGCTATAGCGGCGGAGAGGAGTGGACATTCAGCAGCGGTCTTTTAGTGACTGCCGCTAAAAGTCATCAAACTCCTTACCTCCCCGATCTCTTTCCCAATTTTTCTCTTTCGCCGAACCACTAATGAAGTTTCCAATGCGAATTAGAGTGATCCATATAAAACAAGATGCATTCCTGCATTAGAGTGATCCCAACGACTCCAATGCGAATTAAAGATACAAACACAGATTTCCAGATTCACTTTGTTAGGCTAATAAAATCAAAAATCAAAAATATTGGATGTCAACCAGGTTTTGAAGTTAGAACTGATCACACTCTACCCTCCACATTAGAATAAGTGGAAGACCATTAGAATTATTGGACAATTTAGTAAATATTATAAATTAGGCAATTGCTTTCTCATAGTTCCATTATTTGACATTGATTTTTTATTTGTGATTCAGTTACGAAATAATCAAGCATGATGAAGTATAATAAAGCCATAATATCAACTATGCTGGGCCATTAAACAAATTTATTTACTCAGTATACTCTATTAAAACCTTGAGGCTTAAAAAAAATTGTCCTTTTATCATCTCAACCTAAAGTGTAGGAAACTCGTTTCATCATTATGTTATATAAATAGTTTCTTTTATTAGATTGTTAGATTTTTAAGATTAATCAATATTTCAAAAGTCAAGATCAACATTGATATCCTGAATGGATCTTCCATTTGGAACATTTCATCACTCAACAGCAAAGATGCAGTGTCTTTCTCACTTTCTTATGGCAAAAAAAGAGAGGATAAAATGAATTTAACAAAAATTAAAAACAATAAGACAGCTTTAGAAAACAGTTCCAATTATTTCTTTATTCATTCCACTACAAAAACAATATGTTCCTGAGTATACTAATTTTATTGGGACAAAACATGTAAGGTTCCCAAAAGAGCTAGCAGTGACCAACATGCTGGCCCTCGCTGGCCTGGCACGACACAATTTAACCATGCTTGACCAAGGCATGGCACGTGGCCCATACATAGGCTGCCTAAAAACCTAGAATCGCATGAATCAACTCTGAGCTCAGGCACGGCACGACTCGTGCGGCAAAAATAAGCTGGCAACGGGTCGGGTTGTGTCGGGTTCGGGTTCGGGTCGTAATCGGGTCAAGGTTAAACGAGTCGGGTTCGGGTTGACCCGTTTACTGGCGGGTTGGGAAAACCCCAAACTGAACCCAACCCGCCAATAAACGGGTTCAACCCGCCAACCCGATTATATATATATTTATTTTTTATTTTTTCAAAAATATTATTAAAATAGGATTATGGGGTAATCGTGTCATAATCGGGTCGGGTTCGGGTCATAATCGGGTTGGCGGGTCATAATTGGGTTTGACCCGATTTCAGGCGGGTTGGGAAAACCCCAACCCGCACCCGACCCAATTAATAAACGGGTCAACCCAACCCGTTTATAATCGGGTTAAACGGGTTGACCCGTCGGGTCGGGTCGATTTTTGCCAGCTCTAGGCAAAATCCATAACCCCTTTCATATAAAAATATGTTTGTAATATGATTTGAACACAGCCTGTACCACACATGACACAACAATAGACTTTAAACAACTGAGTTATTTTATCATCTCAACAGATAATAACACCACATTTATATTTATTACATATACTTGAAAAATACATATTAACTGAATCGGCATGACACAAACTTAGGCACAGCATGAGACGCTAGCACAGACTCAACTGGCACGTAGGCAACACAGAACGACCCAATCGACACCCCTAAAAATGAGCAAATGAGTGATAAAAACCAACATCTCCAGAAATAAAAATCTTCAATTATTGGTTTATTCACTAAACCCTCCCTCCTATCCCTCCCCCACAGAGCAAGGAGTGAGATAATTCATCATGAACATCTTCATTGATCAAACTATCAATTTTCACTAAACCTACCGTCACTCCCTCTCCAAAATCATAAAGAATCTATTTAAAACTCCCTCACTCTCTCCCAACAAACCCTCTTGAATATCTCTAGAGATATAACTCATCAATTAATCATTCCCCACCCCCTGTCTTCATTTGAACAAACCACCATGAGCATCTGAACAAACCACCATGAGCATCTTGACTAATAAAATTATTCAACTATATTTAAACAACCACCTACACCCCAATAAAAAAATTAAAAAAACTCACCATGAACATCTCCATAGATAAAACTATTTAATTATTTATTTAAATCCTCTTCTTATCCCAACAAACTGAAATAAACATCTTTATGATTTAATTAAACCTTGTTTATTCATTACACATACATCTACAAACCTCAATTTCTAAAATTCTAAATGATCAAATTAAACTGCCCCCTTCTCCCTCTACATATAAATAAAGTTCTTCAGTTATATATTCATCTATTAACTCCGCCTTCTCTTCTCATCCCCCTAACACCCAAGGTTTAAAACCTCAATACCAGCCAGTATTTATGATGTAGGATGAGTCCTGAGGCTTCTGTGGTCATTAACATTGTTTTCCACGCCATGGCTATTTTGGTCATTTTTAGTCACGTTGTCAGAATGGGCTGAAAATTGGTAGTTTGATTGGAAACAGCCTGAAAAGTCGGACTCAGGGCAATAGACCCAAGGTCTCGGGATTTTAGTCATATTCCATTGTTTAGACCTTCAAATAGGCAAATTTACTATTTTAAGAAACGAGTTAGCTGTTTCCGTTTAGAGTCAAAGAAAGTCTGTTTTGAGTCTTTCTCAAATTTTACTATTTTTAGTCAAATTCGTTTTTCTACTTTTAGTAAGTTTTGGGTTTCTAATTTTAGGGTTTTCTTGTAACGCCTATATAAAGGCTTTTAGAGAGTTCCTTTTTGTTTTAATGAATATTGTTATTTGAAACCCAGAAATTATCGTGTTCTTGAATCTTTCTCGTCTTCTAGAACGATATCTAGACCAATTTGTCTATCAGAATGATATCTAATCTGTTCTTTCAATCTTCCTCAGCGTCAATTTATCAGTATTTCATGGCACCGGCTAGAATTTACCAATATTTAATGTTACTATCATAGAGGTATACCAAATAGTACGACTTGTTACTGGTTGAGATTTAAAACCTTGCTCCCACCTCCACCATGTACACCAGTAGCTACCAGCTATACACAATAGATTCAATGATACTGTTGGCAAACAAATCCCTGCTCCTACCAAGTTAGAACCAGAGGGGTGGCAGGGAATATCCTCAGTGGACATCCCCAGCCAGGGAAAAATAAATTATGTGTTTGGTTAGAGGGGTCGTAGTGAGTTGGGCAAGCAAGCAGAGGCTATGAAGTGTGAACTAATACAACTTAGAAGAATACAGAAGAGGATCCAGTGTACCAAACTGAAAACATCAGCAGCCAAATTATGTAACTGCTAAAAACAACAGAACAAGATCCAGAGTGCCCACATTGAAAAGATCATCCTCCAAACAATATTCAGCCTACACAATCAATAATGAGTTCTTTCATATGGAAATGCATCTAGAAACTAACTAGAACATATCTTCATTCCCACCCTAAATTTTACAAAGTTCACCATGTTAAGGAAATTTTAAGCAACAAGAACTGCTTAAAAACATGCGTGTACAAACTCAGTACAATGAGTCTCCCTCTAAATCTCAAAAAGTTTTGAGGAGCAATAACTTAGCTCGCTGTATTTGATCTCAACCAGAATAGGTCAAAAAGCAAAATGATTATAACTCTGAAAAAAGAAATAATAAAAAATAAGAACGAGTCCTAGTTACTATGCTTTCAGTTGTTTGAAAATTAGCTTCAAAAAGGAAAATATTCCTAAAATAAAAGCTTTCTAGTATAAGTTCAATGTTATGAACCAGAAATGTAATAAACATTGAGGTCCAAACTTTCTAAACAACAATACCTGGACAATTGATAACAGAGAATCAAGTCCATCCAATGAAGATGCGCGTACAGGGACACCAATAACAGGTAAAGGATTCAATGCAGCCACCATGCCTAGAGCACTCGGAACTCATTCAATGAGAATCAACATAGGCTGATAAAGATAAAAACAATAAACAAATCACATGTAAACTAGCCTGGCAAGTGAGCCGCACCGCCAGCACCAGCAATGATAATCTGAATGCTTCGTTTCCGTGCAGACAAAGCATAAGAAAACATCAACTCTGGAGTCCGATGTGCTGAAACTATTCTCACCTGAAAACATAATCTATTAATATCCTATTTATCTAATAAATAAGGGATTTTTACAGCAACACCCCCCGAGGTTTGGCAAATGGGCACGCGGTACCCCTGTGGTTCCAAAGTGAGCACTTACTGCCCCCGAGGTTTGGAAAAGCGTCTGTTACACCCCCTGCCGTTACTTTGCCCACAGACGCCGTTGGACACTTTTCTAAAATGGCGGAAATGCCCTTGTTTAAAACGATTTTCTTCTTCTCTTCGTTCCCGTTTCCCTTCAACAGAACCCCTCTCTTCAACAAAACCCAAACCACCTTCTCCTCTCTTCGTGGAAACCCTAATCGCCAAGATGCCCTAATCGCATCCCCTTCGCGAAGCCTCCCTCTCTCCTTTTCCTTCGTTCTCCTTTCGTTCTCCACAGAATCCCATTCCCACGAAGCCTCTCCTTTCCTTCTCCACAGAATCCCATTCCTCCTTGTTTCGACGAACCCACCCTTCTTCCTCCTCCTCTCCTAACATTCACTGGCGCGTGGAGACGTACCGGCGAGTGGAGATCTACCGACGAGGGGAGACCAAACCAAACCAACGCAACTACCAATTGCTGGTAAGTCATTCCTTCTTCTATTTCGTTCCAAATACGAGTTGCTTTGATAGGGTTTCTGTTAATTAATTTATGCTGTTCGTTGGGTTCATTGTAACCAAGCCGATTAACTGTTTTGTAAATCTGATTTGGGAATTTATGCTGTTCGTTGGGTATTCATTGTGGCCCATTGTGCTCTTCGTTGGGTTCATTGTGGGCAATCAGATTTGTCTCTGTTTTAATAGCAGAAATCCTTGCAGCATTGTCCAAAAACCCATTTCTTGTTCCGTGAGAGAGTTCAATTTTTGGAGTCTTGAGACAAACCTACATAATTACAGCTGCTTAAATCAAATCACAAGGGGAATTTGATTTCCTGCTTAGATTAAACACTTAAAGATTCTACCACAACCTTCGGTCCTATAAGTTCTCTCCCTCAAAATTTCTAAATTCGGTTGCTTATCAAATCCTTTAGACATGCTTGTGTTCCACCTTTTTTTAACATGATCATGTAGAAGGTGGAAACAAAAAGCACCAGAAGTGCTAATATGCAAACAGGTGAAAAGCCACAACAAAATTGGGTACAACATAAAAATTAAGGATGCTTCCGTAGCCCACTGGAATAGAGATTATGGAATTTGCTTCACAGTTAAAACAAGACAAATTACTTGATAAATTTCCATTTTATCTTGTCAAAGGTGAGCACCTAGGTGCCAAAGTGGGTGCCTAGGGCTTAGGGCTTGTTTTCAGTGCTAGGACATATCACGTAGGCAACCCAAAAAGTAGGCATTATTTTATTAAACCAGGTGCAAATAGGAGTACTATTTCCACAAGGACCATGCACTTGCTCATTATATGGAACAAAAATCATTTTAAAACTGCTATAAATAATAAGTCACAGAATGCTCCAGAATTTGGCACCTATTTAGATATGTAGAGCTCACGCATGGAAGCTTATCTGGGGAACTCTACTTTTTCAGGTGTACTATAAATCAACTTGGGCCACATTTTTAAGTTTTAGAAGCAAATAAATTTTACATGTGGCATAAAGGATTCATTTGATACTAACATTAAACTTGCTACAAAACTTATATGTCTCAAACATATTAGTAATGACTCTAATGCTGTCCCTTTATTGTCTCAAACACCCGAATTGGTCATGTTGTCCCTTAGTGGTAGAAGAGCCATCTCTTTCTCAATAATTATCTATTAGTAATGACTCTAATGCTTGCAATTATCTATAATTGCGGATGAAATTATATTTCCTTACTTTGATGTCATTTGTTACAGAAATGGCCACGAAAGATCATACAATTAATAGCAATGTTCCTACATGCCCTTGTGGCAAGGGCAAGCTTAAGGTGCTAACATCAAATACATCTCTCAATCCAGGACGTCAATTCCTAACTTGTCCAGACTCTGTAAGTTTAGTTCTTATGTGTTTTCATAAAGGAATGAAGTATATATATTTGTTGTGATATATATTTGTTCGGATGTAGCATACGGGAGAGAAGGGGTGTGGGTTCTTTATTTGGTGTGATCAGCTCTTGATCTGTCGATGTGGAAAAGCACCGTGTCGTCTATTGACGGCAAAGACAGAAAAAAACAAGGGCCGTGCCTTTTATACTTGTCCATTTCAGGCAAGAACTCTTTTATTGCCACTTTTAAATTTCTATTATTATTATTTGGTTGCGATTTGTTCATTATATCTTTTATTCGATTTTTTCAGGATGATCGTAATTGCAAATTTTTTTGTTGGTTAGACAATGTTGCTAGCATCGAAGGTGGAGACCAACAAAGTAAGGCATGCTGTGGTAGTACATCTGGGAAGGAGAGAAATGAATCTAGCTCAATTGAAAAGAATTCAAGTAAAAAATTACATCATGTTTGGAAAATAGAACGAGAATTAATTTTAGAAGAACGTGATCATGCAAGAAGGATGAGCGACCTATATCGAGAATTGATACACGGGTTAGAAGAAATTAACATAAACGATGAATGAAAGCTATGTTATTTAATTGTTACTTTTAAATAGTTGTTGTTCTTAGTTTGTGGATTTGAAGTTTCTTTCCTTCTCCTTTTGGGACTGATGTTGAATGAAAGTTATGTTATTTAATTATGAGCAGGTTTTTTAACTACATGAGCAGGTTTTTTAATTACTTGAATGAAGTTGCTTTCCTTCCACAAGACTTGTGCGTCAAACATGAGACCTTGTTTGTGTTATGTTGCGTCCGATTTCTCATTCTAAAATGAAGGGATAATTAAGGAAGTGATACGATCACCTATAATGAAGGGTTTGTAAAACGCCGAAAGGGTCTGTAAAACGCCGATTCTAATTTCTCTTTGCATTTCCACAATTACCAGTGAACCAAGTTCAGCCAATTTGGAATGGTCATATCAGTTACATGGCAATCCAACTGGACGACCATCACATAAATGGCCAAGTTATCTGTGTTGATGGTGGATATAGCAATCTCTCCGCAAGATAAGGGGCAGACTTCAGCAACGTTATCATGTAATACCGGGAAGGAAAAGGGACCCGTTGCTGCCAATTTCATGGATGCTGCACAGAGAAAGCAACCTGTACTTCAGAAAGTTCCACCTCCCTCGGCATCTAGTAATTTACTGGTGTGGGTCTACCTCTATGCTGCCTTATTTACGTCTTGTTTAACTATTTCGGTGGGTTGGTTCTAGCAATTTATTGGTTCTCTTTGAAATTTCAGCATGGACCTCCCTTTATATTCCACCCGAGTCAGCAGCAAGCGGGAGCAACAGCTGCATCCCGTTCTGGTGCTTTGAAATCTGCCACCACCAGCACCGATGCAGCATCTTCAAGTCCAGCTGTTGCTGCTGCTGGGACTCCAATCAGCTGTTCATCGACGCCGATTTTACGGTTTGGAATGATCGAGTAGGTTCAAGCAACAAAAAAGGCATTTAGTTACAAATTGGAATGAGATCTGTCCAAATGCGGGTTAAAACAATAAGCCAAACTCTCAAGTTTCATTTGTTACATTAAGCCAACTATGTTCGACTTGCTTGCCACTGATTCGAACACAAAACAAACCATGCATTCACACCACAAGCCTTAATACAAGCCATTGAATACATGCATTCACACCACATCCTTAATACAGAACAAACCTGCTACTCCAAGTCATACTTAATTAGAAGAAGCAAAAGAGTATTTTAATACACACAAAAAAAGATTCACACCACATTGTTTCAGACATGAAAGAAGACCACAACTTCATATTCACCCGTGGCTTCAGCCCTGTAAACATGCAAAAAAAACATTAAACTCTTCACATATACACAAAAATACAGGTGATTAGAATACAAAAGTTTAAATTGATTTCACACAAACTTGATATCAAACGTCAACTACTAAATATACAAGCTCAAGTCACTATTCCCTCTACACATGAAGAACAATAATTAGGAGCTGGTCACGTAGCTAGGGAGGATTATATTGGAGTTTATGGATCTGTGCATAACTGCAAGTGTATTTTGTGAAAGTACCGGCCATGTTCTCAAGGAGCAATATACTAAATGCATATTCCTCCTGGCCCCATAACACACAAATTAATGAAAATTCCAGCAAGTCAATCTCTGATGATAAAGTATAGAATTGATATCATGATAGACATGCGAAAGCATTAATTTAAGGAAACTGGACTAGCTACCATGGGAAAAACATGTACTAACCTCAAGTTTTTATAAGGAACAACAGTGCCATGAACAAAATGATTGAGCTTAGATTTAATATACTAACAAATATAAAAAGAGGATGATAATATGCAATAGCATATGAAGTTGAGCTAACCTGTTCTAACACAGTAGACTAGAGCTAACCTGTTCTAACACAGTAGCACCATTTAGCCTAAACAGATTGGAACTGAGAAAGGATCCTTTAATGTTATTTAAGAGCTTACATAAAGCATTCTTCAAGCCACATCCGACAAACAATTAAATACTATATAAGTCCATTTATCTAACCTCATCTCTGTTACAAGCATAGATTTCATAATAAATGAAATGGATACGTTTTAAGGGGGAAAAAATTCAAGCCCTTACTTTTTGTAAAATATTGGGCATTTCTCCTATTTATAGAGCCTCTAGATGGTGTGAGGTGAATGCCATTTAGACAAAAAAGGGGCACTGTTTTTCTACAGAAAAAGAATAATAAGAGAGTTAAACTATAGAGACCAGAATCACATCTATAGAGACCAGAATCACATCTCTATTTTTCTACAGAAAAAGGGGCACTGTTTGACAGTGGTCTCCCTTTACATAAGTTTCTCCATCTTTTACATCCATGTCTATCTAATGATAAGAGAGTTAAAAAATTAACATATTCATTCGTTAATTCCCTTATTAATGATCCAATAATTAAAACAGAGACAAATCCATCTATTACATAGATACAGAAGACACTTCTTTAATGAAGTTCAAATAGAGACAAATCCATGATCCAATAATTAAAACAGAGTATTAGACAAAATATAAAACAGGCAATCACTGAATTAATAGTGTGATCTACCTACCTTTTCCGCTAAAACCTTGGGTTCTCTTCAGGTCAACAAGCCTTCTTTTTCTTCAATTCACTCCAACGCCCAAGCCTTCTTCTAGGTTGAAACAATAAAGGTGAAAGGAAATAAGGTAGGAGATAAGGAAAAAGTTAAACAAAAGCAGCTCATAAGTCAAAAATATCATACAAAGCAATGAGGTTTTTCTTACCAGCCAATCAATTATCTATCCTTTGTGTATTCCCAGAAGTAGAAGCTTTGCTTTTAGCTTTTGTGGGGCCACGCTGGCAAGTCCTTCTATTATGGCCAAAACCACCACATATGCAACAACGTAGGGTATTTGATCTTCGAATTTGGCTTCCATCCCTTGGTTCATCTATCTCTTTCCTTCTATTTTTCCTAGGTCTTCCAGTTAGCCGACGAAGTCTTGGTGGCATTAAAGGGTCTGTATCAACTGTGGGCCACATCCTTTCATCAGGAATAGGATGAATAAATTCGCCATATGCCCTCAAGTATGCGGCAACCGTGTAGCAAGGATCACAATGATCTTCTGGATTATCCCTTCGATGTATCATGCATTGAATTGCATGCTTACACGGTATCCCAGACAAATCCCACACTAGGCATGCACATGTTCTTCCACCCATCTTTAAAGTGTATCTGCCAGTGCTGTCGACAACCTCATATTCGTCCCCACCAGCAAATAATATACTACAACTCCTAGCTGCCTTTTTCCTTGCTTCCAACGTTGCACAAACTCTTGGAGTTACTAATGTAGTCCACGTAGATGCAGTTTGATGCCTTTTCTGAAGCTTCACCATCCACCTTGTCCTTATACCATCCAATAAAGCTAAAATAGGCTTCTCCCTTAGATCTCCAAGCCATTGATTAAAAGACTCTGACAAATTGTTTGTTACGTGATCATTTCTCACACGCTTATCAAATGCATGTCGTGACCAAGTCTCCACGGGGATCTCCTTCAGCCAATTATATGCAGCAAGTGATGCATTCTTCATCCGCTCCATTGCATCATTAAAATCATACACGTTGTATGCTCTGACTGCTGCCCAAAACAAATTCTTCAACAATAGCCCTTTATGAACTGTCTTGAAGTTACTGTACATATGTCTCGCACAGTAACGTTGATTAACATGGGGTAGCACTTCTCCAATTGCCTTGATTATACCCTACATGCAAACAATAAATTAATGTTGCATACATGGTAAAATTTTAGCTATAAGCAATGTACAAAGTAGTAGTTACCTTTTGTCTGTCAGTAATAAGTGTCCATGGTCGATCCACTACACCAAGGACAACATAGAGGTTCTGTAGGAAAAAGGACCAACTATCATATGTTTCTGCTTCCGCCACTGCATATGCAATAGGAAACAAACCTCCGTTGCCATCCAACGCAACTGCAGCTAATAACACACCTCCATATGGACCCTTCAAATGACAACCGTCCAATCCAATGAAGGGTCGACACCCATGAAGAAACCCTAACCTCATTGCTGCAAAGCTAATGAATATCCTCTTGAACATGGGAGCTGAAGATATATCAAGCCTCTCTGCCTCAATCTTTACCAAACTCCCAGGGTTGGTAACTCTAATGATCTCAGCATATCTCCATACAAGCCCATATGATAGTCCATGACTTCCTTCTACTACCTCAATGGCTTTCCTTCTTGCTCTCCTCAACTGCATATCACTAGGCTCAATACCAAACTTACTTTGGACCATCTCTCTAATTGTTGAAATTTGAACCTTTGGATTTGCACGCACTTGTGGGATAATCTTTTTTGATATCCATCTAGAGTTAGCTTCAAAATTATTGTGCACACGTGTGCAAGTGTGTTCTGGCTGAAAAGTCTTGATCATGTACGTGGTCCCATCGGGTTTCGTGGATGCATGCAATCTCCACGTGCAACCCTCAACTGCACACCCAACTGTAACCCTTTTCTTTTCATTTTTAATCCTTTTCAAATTAAAACCCTCCTTGATTGCAAATTCTGCCAATGCTTGTCTAAATTCATGGATGTTACTAAATTGCATACCTCTTTCAAATTTGGGGTCATCCATTCCATGTTCGACATCAAATTCAATACCATCACTTCCACTGTCCTCATCAGAATCCCATGGGCTTCGGTAATCAGGATCAGACTCACAATTTGATAGATGATCACCTCCTCCTTCTTCACTATCCTCAACTACATCAGCCTCGGGTGACCCAACCACCTCATCTTCTTCACTTTCTTCTTCTTCTTCTCCTTCTTCATTATCACTGATTAAAATGTCTTCATTTATCCAATCCTCATCTTCTTCAGTTGATTCTGTTGCTCCTGCTGCTTCTGCACCTCCTCCTTGCTCATCCCTAGATCTAGATGATCTAGTGCAAGTGAATCCCGAGGATGTTGCATTATCACTTCGCATTTGTGACAGCAAGACTATCTCTTCTTCACTTACTTCTACGTATATTTCCTTCAATCCTCTATATAGTGAAAACATGTGCATGAGAGTGGCATCACCATCAACAACACTAAGATTCCGGGTGCTAGGTATCCGGTATTTAATGGTTATGGCATTTCCTGGACGAACACAAACTAGTTTCGCTACATCGTTTGATAAATCAATGAAACTATACCGATCCTCATCCACGGAATCAATGTACTCGACCCCCCTTACGTGATGAACTGCAATTGTATACATCTTCTAGCTGCAGAAATAAATATATGCAAAGCAATACAACCAATTACAGGCATTGTAACCATAAAATAGTCTTATATCAATATATCATAGAAAGAACTATTCACTTTCATGATTTGGTTTCAGTGACTTTTAATTGACAAAGTCTTAATAATCAGGTATTCCTTTTCATTCTGCTACATACACTAATTGAATCGACTATTTTGGTTGAGTTGAACACTGAAAAGAACAGAGGAAAGGAATCCAAATAAAACTATTTTTCAGATATTAAAAGGCCTTTGTAACTACAACTTTGTATCAACAAAGGGATGGTAAAAGGCACCTGTATAGTAGCCAAAGTAGATAATTGGTATGCATCTTTTTGTCATTATGGTGACTTAATTTACAGTAAAGTGATAAACAACGAGAAGGAATCAATTTATACAAGGCTTCAAATATATACAGAGTATTAAAGGGACTAATTTTTGGCAAATAATTCAGAAAAAAAAATTCAGGTGCTCAACCCTGAATGTTAATCTGCCATTCACTGGCATGAAAATTTTTCTTTAGAATGGATCTTCATCCATGCTTGGTTCATGTTCATTTTCCTGAAGTGTTCTTCCACATTGTTACTCAAAGATAACAAGGATAGGTTGATATGTATCATTTGGAAATTTTTACTCTTTAATACCTTTGAATTATTCTCGGACCACTAATTCAACCACTCACTTTAATACAATCACTATTCCGTACAAGCAACGACTTGTAGACATACTACCTTTTTCAAATTGCTCATATAGCCTTCAAAAATTCATGTGATAATATATCTGGGTTTGGTATAATGGTATCAGATTCATTATATACAATAATATGGATATATTCATGCTCCAGATATTACCTGTTTGTATATGACAGATATCAGGGGAGAACGTGAAATGACATTCCATGTGTTATTCTCATTCATTTGTAAGCACGGTGACAGGGGTAGGAGGAACAGGAATGGGAAAACCATCAGGTCAATGGAAAACCTTTTGGTTAGTATAAACTTAATGGAAATCCTTTTGGTTAGTATAAACAATGGAAAACCTTTTGTTTAATCTAAGCAGGAAATCAAATTCCCCTTGTGATTTGATTTAAGCAGCTGTAATTATGTAGGTTTGTCTCAAGACTCCAAAAATTGAACTCTCTCACGGAACAAGAAATGGGTTTTTGGACAATGCTGCAAGGATTTCTGCTATTAAAACAGAGACAAATCTGATTGCCCACAATGAACCCAACGAAGAGCACAATGGGCCACAATGAATACCCAACGAACAGCATAAATTCCCAAATCAGATTTACAAAACAGTTAATCGGCTTGGTTACAATGAACCCAACGAACAGCATAAATTAATTAACAGAAACCCTATCAAAGCAACTCGTATTTGGAACGAAATAGAAGAAGGAATGACTTACCAGCAATTGGTAGTTGCGTTGGTTTGGTTTGGTCTCCCCTCGTCGGTAGATCTCCACTCGCCGGTACGTCTCCACGCGCCAGTGAATGTTAGGAGAGGAGGAGGAAGAAGGGTGGGTTCGTCGAAACAAGGAGGAATGGGATTCTGTGGAGAAGGAAAGGAGAGGCTTCGTGGGAATGGGATTCTGTGGAGAACGAAAGGAGAACGAAGGAAAAGGAGAGAGGGAGGCTTCGCGAAGGGGATGCGATTAGGGCATCTTGGCGATTAGGGTTTCCACGAAGAGAGGAGAAGGTGGTTTGGGTTTTGTTGAAGAGAGGGGTTCTGTTGAAGGGAAACGGGAACGAAGAGAAGAAGAAAATCGTTTTAAACAAGGGCATTTCCGCCATTTTAGAAAAGTGTCCAACGGCGTCTGTGGGCAAAGTAACGGCAGGGGGTGTAACAGACGCTTTTCCAAACCTCGGGGGCAGTAAGTGCTCACTTTGGAACCACAGGGGTACCGCGTGCCCATTTGCCAAACCTCGGGGGGTGTTGCTGTAAAAATCCCAATAAATAAACCCTAAAAGCAAAAGAAGCATAGAAAAAGCAGACCTCGTTATGTACACCAAATGTATTCAAAATTTTTGCAGCTTCCTTCATGACTGGAAGATCTGAATCAGAACCCATTATGATTCCAACACGAGGATTTACTGCAAATAAAAAATGAGTAGGAGAAAAATAAGCATAAATCACTCGTGATTTGATTCCATAGTTGATATGATTGTTTTGGCAAACAAACTATAAATGAAATAAACAAGTAACCATGAAGAAAGCATGACTTCGCCCATAATATATATACGGGTGCGTCCGCATATGATATGCGGACAGAACTAAATTCACAACGTCCGCACTTTAAGTGCGGGAGCACATTTTTGGTTGGTTTTTGAGGTTTTGACTCATATCAAAGCTCAATTAAGGTATTTTAGACACTTTCCTTGTTTTCTCATATTGTAATGCAATTTGGGGTGTATATAATAACTAAAAACCCCAAAAGACAATCTTGCAAAGGTTAAACTCTATTTAATTGTCAGTTTTTTCGTTTTCCTTTTTTTTTTCCTAAACTAAAAGGTAACCACAGGGAATGTTGTTCGAGTGGTCGAAATAGAACCTTGTTTTGTAGTGTCTTTAATGGTATAATCTGCGCCAATATTACCAACACCAAGAAGTGTGGGCACGCGGTGCCGTAGAAACTCGGTTGCCAGCAAAGTTCATATCAAGCGGTGGACAATAAATTGAAGGGCTGTGAGTATTACAGGAAGGTTTGGAGGAAGGTACTTTACCCATTTGGAGGGATTCCAGCATGACATCTTCTTCCATCAACTTCTTGAAGTGGACACAACTTATTGTTTATTTCAGACCTATTTTTCTTGGAAATTCATCTCATTCTAACATTTAGTACAATTTGTAAGGTTTAAGTTATTGGCTTCAATTCCGTGTCAAAAAGGTCGTTTAATGTTGTCAATGTATTTGGGATAGGGTATAGGTTGTGTGGTTCAAACGGGGTCTTGAACGGAGTCATATTGGTAAAGATTCATCAAACGTTCGATGAACGTTCGCCGGTCGTTCGACCGTTGAGGGTCCACAGAGAATCCAGAGAGCAGCGTTCGCCTCTCGTTCTCTGAACGTTCGACCGTTGATGTCCACAGACAAACCCGAGAGCAGCGTTCGCCTCACGTTCGCTGAACGTTCGACCGTTGGTGTTCCACAGACAAACCCGAGAGCAGCGTTCGCCTCACGTTCGCTGAACGTTCGACCGTTGGTGTTCCACAGAGAATCCCGAGAGCAGCGTTCGCCTCACGTTCGCTGAACGTTCGACCGTTGGTGTTCCACAGAGAATCCAGAGAGCAGCGTTCGCCTCACGTTCGTTGAACGTTCGACCGTTTAGGTTCCACAGAGAAAACAGAGAGTAACGTTCGCTGAACGTTCGCTGGTCGTTCGAACGAGAAGAAGAAAAGTGAGTTGTTTTATCGAACGTTCGAGCCGCGTTCGCTGAGCGTTCGAACGTTCGTTAACAAACTTCTTTTTTAGAAATCCGATCTTTTCTGATTTGTTTCCTTTTCGTTCCTTTCTTTCTCCTAACCTATTTAAGGAGTGTCTAGCCTATTGTGAGGGTTACCCAATACGTTTTTGAGAACCCTAAAACGTGTGCAAGAGTGAGAGACCTTCTTCCTCTTTTCTCTTCTTCTTTGAGCCATCAAAACCAGTCTTCTTCTTTTCTTTTCTACCTTGGAGTTCCGGGTTGAAGAGTTTGCTCGTGGGAGTTCCTACTGTTGCTGAGCGAGTTCGTTCGGCACTTCACTAAGGGGATATTCAGAGTTCTGAATCGTTGCAAGGATGCAAATCTGAAGAGTTCTTCAGATATTTACATTGTGAGTCAGAGTCATTGTTGGGTCGTCTGAACCACTATTGTAAGTCTTCTTCTTATAGTGATTTCCAGAGGTGGCACCTCGTAGCCCGGAGGGTTTTTCTCTTTGAGAGTTCTCTTAGAGTTTTCCCTTCGTCACCAAATTGCTTGTGTTGTCTCTTACTTATTTTGCAATTGTGTGTGATGAATTGATATGTGTTCAGACTTGTGCATGCCAATTAATTAAGAACTTGTTTTTAATTGATTGATTTTTTATTCCGCAATCGGTTTCACCTATTCACCCCCCTCTAGGTGTTTTAGAGTCTAAACTGTGTTTTTCAATTGGTATCAGAGCGGGTAACCAGATCCTTGACTCGGTTAGTCATGGACAAGTCCTCCACTGCCCCACCCTTCTTTGATGGCAGCAATTATGCCTACTGGAAAGTTAGAATGAGAGCCTATCTGAAGGCTATAGATGAAAAAGTTTGGGGAAGTGTTGAGAGAGGATGGAATCCTCCAACTGTGATTATAGATGGTGAGACAAAACCCAAAGACCCAGATAGCTATACTAGAGAAGAGTTAATTGATGTTAACTACAACTCTAAGGGTGTCAATGCACTTTTTAGTGCAATCTCTGCTGATGAATTCAAACGGGTGTCTACTTGTCAAACCAGCAAAGAAATTTGGGAAATTTTCCAAACCACTCATGAGGGAACTATCCTTGTGAAGAACTCAAAATTACAAATGCTTATCACTAGGTTTGAAGAACTAAAAATGGGAGAGGATGAATCCTTTGATTCCTTCTATGCTAAACTAAGTGATATAGTGAACTCTAGTTTTAATCTTGGTGAAAGAATTCCTCCTAATAGAGTGGTTAGAAAAATCCTTAGGTCTCTTCCTGAAAAATATAGACCCAAAGTGACTGCTATAGAAGAAAGTAAGGATATTAATGGTATTAGGGTTGAAGATCTCATAGGATCAATTCAAACCTATGAACTCACTCTGCCTCCTACTAAGAAAAATAAGTCTATAGCTCTCAAATCTAGTAAAGAAAAGGCTTATAATGATTCTAGTGAGGAATCCATGGGAGATGAAGATATTGCTCTTTTGGTAAAGAACTTTAGGAAAATGTTTAGAAGGAGGAAACCAAGGAGTGAAAATGAGAGGTATAAATCCAAGGGGAGTTCTAGTGGTAGAGATCAAAAGCCAAGAATCAAATCTGAATCTAGGGAGTCCAAACATCCTAAGGACTCTAGGTTGCAAAAACTTCAACAAATCAGATGTCATGAGTGTCAGGGTTTTGGTCATATTAGGTCAGAGTGTCCCACATTTAAGAAGCTTCAAGGGAAAGCCATGAATGCCACTCTTTCTGATGAGAGTGCTTCTGATAGGGATAGTGAGGACTCCAAAACAGAGGAAAGTCAAAACTACATGGCTTTCACCTCTATTGTTGGGAGTGGTGACTCTAGTAACTATGAAGACTTTCCACCAAGTGAGAATGCAATTGGTTCTCATGATGAGTCTGGTGATGATGAGGAAAGCCTTCAAGATGCTTATGATAAATTGTTTAGGGAGTGCTTAAAAGCAAAGAAACAATTAAAATCCAATCTCAAAAGGCTAAATGAGGTAGAGCACAAGAAAGAAGATCTTCAAGCAAAATTTGAAGAGTCTACTTCTCGTCTAGGTGAATACAAATTGAAGATTGAATCCCTAGAATCTGAGAATAAGTCTCTTAAGGAAGAGCTTGAAAAATCTAAAATTCAATTCCAGAAGTTTTCTACAGGTACAGCAAATTTGGAAAATATGCTAGGGATGAGTCAATTAGGAACTGATAAAAGGGGTTTAGGATTCCAGGAAGTCTCAAATGATAATCCATCATCTTCTAAGACCCAAGTTGTGAATACCAAAGGAAAGAATAGATCCAATTCTTCCAAGAGAAAGACAAACCAAGGTAGAAATCGTGGTCAAAAGTCTAATTGGTCAAAACCTAGGGGTGTTCCAACCAAGAGTTCCCAATCTCAGAACTTTATCCCTATTTGTCATTATTGTGGTATTTCTGGACATATCAGACCAAAGTGTTGGGATTTGAACCAAAACTCTAGGAGATCCTCACCTAGAAAACCTCAAGAGAATTTGTCTAAACAAGTGAAAGAACTTTCAAATCAGACAAAGCTCTTAAGTCAACAATTAGCTTCAATGACCAAGAAAACCACTGAGCCGAAGCAAATCTGGGTTAAAAGAAGTGAATTAACTTGTCATGTAGTTCATGTTGCTTTGAAGGCTAGAAATAGTCTTATGTGGTATCTTGATAGTGCTTGCTCTCGTCACATGTGTGGTGACAAATCTTTGTTTAAATCTTTTGAGGATTATTCTTGTGGCACTGTTACTTTTGGTGATGGAAGCAAAGCACCTATTGTAGGTAAGGGTGTTATTGAAATCTCTGGTATGCCTATTTTGAGTGAAGTACTATTTGTTGATGGCTTGAAAGCTAACTTGATTAGTATAAGTCAATTGTGTGACTCAAACATGGAAGTTAAATTTGCTAAACATATGTGCTCTGTTTTTGATGCAAATGGTGTGTGTGTGCTTCAAGGAGAAAGAACTCCGGATAATTGTTATGGTGTGATTCCTAATTCTAATGCTGTGTGTAACTCTTCCAAAGTTGATATGCATGAATTGTGGCATCAAAGACTTGGTCACTTGAACTTTAAAAACATGAATGAATTGTCAAAACATGATTTTGTTCGAGACCTTCCTAAGCTTGCCAAAGTAGAACCAAATGTGTGTGGGCCATGTCAGTTGGGAAAGCAAACTAGATCTAGTCACAAAAAGATCACTGAGTGTCTAACCCACAAACCTCTTGAATTGTTGCATATGGACCTTATGGGTCCTTCTAGGACTGAAAGTCTTGGTGGTAGGAGGTACATTTTGGTTATTGTAGATGATTTTTCCAGATTTACTTGGGTTGAGCTATTAAGAGAAAAATCTGAAGCAAGTGAATTGATTATGTCTTTGTGTCGAAGACTCTCAAATGAAAAAGAGTCTAAGGTTGTTAGGATGAGGAGTGACCATGGGAAAGAGTTCGAGAACTCAATCCTTGAAAATTTTTGTATAAAAGAGGGAATTCATCGTGAGTTCTCTGCTCCGATTACTCCACAGCAAAATGGAGTAGTAGAGAGGAAAAACAGGGTTCTTCAAGAGATGGCAAGAGTCATGATACATGCCAAGGGTGTGGCCATGTATTTCTGGGGAGAAGCCATTAACACGGCTTGCCATGTGATAAATAGGGTGTATTTGAGGCCTGGGAGTAATGAGACTCCTTATGAAATTTGGCATGGTAAAAAGCCCACTGTCAAATACTTTCGTGTTTTTGGAAGCAAATGCTTTATTTTGAGAGATAGGGAAAATTTGGCTAAGTTTGATGCCAAGAGTGATGAAGGAATCTTCCTAGGTTACTCTAAGAATAGCAGGGCTTACCGTGTGTATAACTTACGTACACATACTGTCATGGAATCCATAAATGTTGTTGTGGATGAAGGGGTTGATAAGTCTCAAGTTGAGGGGGAGACTAGTCTGGAAGTAGGAGAAAATGACTTGGTTGTTGAAAGTCAAAATTCTGAGTCATCTTCTTCAACTTCTGAAGAGGGTCTTTCTTCAACTCCAGGTCCTACAAAAGAACCTTCCTCTAGAGTAAAGTTAAATCATCCCAAAGAGTTATTAATTGGTGATTTAAATGAAGGGATGAGACTTCGTAGGAAAGTCCTAAATCAGATGTCATTTGCATCTTATGTCTCAACTCTTGAACCTAAGAAGGTAGAAGAAGCACTTACTGATGAGTGTTGGACTAATGCCATGCATGAAGAATTAAATCAATTCATTAGGAATGATGTGTGGTATCTTGTTCCTAGACCTGAAAATTATAATGTTATTGGAACCAAATGGATTTTCAAGAATAAGTCAGATGAACATGGCACTGTAGTGAGAAATAAGGCTAGGTTGGTTGCACAAGGTTATACTCAAGTTGAGGGTATTGATTTTGATGAAACATTTGCCCCTGTAGCTAGACTTGAATCTATAAGAATTTTACTTGCTGTAGCTTGCCACTTGGGTTTTAAATTGCATCAAATGGATGTAAAAAGTGCTTTTCTGAATGGGATTCTAAATGAAGAAGTATATGTTGAACAACCCAAGGGGTTTGTTGATCCAAAGTTCCCACATCATGTGTTTAGGCTTAAGAAAGCCTTGTATGGGTTAAAACAAGCTCCTAGAGCTTGGTATGAGAGACTTACTGCTTATCTCTTAGATCACAAGTTCACAAGAGGAGGAGTTGATAGAACCTTGTTCATTAGAAAAGATAAGAGCAGTTTCACTGTTGCTCAAATTTATGTGGATGATATTGTCTTTGGTTCTCCAATTGACTCTCTTGCTTTCAATTTTGCCAAAGCTATGCAACAAGAATTTGAGATGAGTATGGTTGGTGAGTTAAATTTCTTCCTAGGTCTTCAGATTTCTCAATCTACAGATGGGATTTTCATATCTCAATCTAAATATGCTAAAGACCTTGTGAAAAGATTTGGGTTGGACAGCAAGAAACACACTAGAACCCCTATGAGTACTACCTTGAAACTTGATTCTGATTTATCTGGAAAGAGTGTAGATAACACTCTTTATAGAAGCATGATAGGTAGTCTCTTGTATCTTACAGCTAGTAGGCCTGATATAGCCTTTAGTGTAGGTGTGTGTGCTAGGTTCCAAGCAAATCCTAGAGAATCTCACTTATCTGCCGTCAAACGTGTCATACGATATGTTAACGGTACTGTTGATCATGGTATATGGTTTTCTAGAGACACTTCTGCAATTCTAGCAGGCTATTCTGATGCCGACTGGGCTGGAAATGCAGATGATAGGAAGAGCACAACTGGAGGTTGTTTCTATGTTGGGAACAATCTTGTGGCATGGATGAGCAAGAAGCAAAACTCTATTTCCTTGTCCACAGCTGAAGCGGAGTATATAGCCGCTGGGAGTGGTTGCACTCAATTGCTTTGGATGAAGCAAATGTTGAGTGATTATGGGATTGAACAAGGAACTATTGTCTTGTATTGTGATAATACAAGTGCTATTAATATTTCCAAAAACCCTGTTCAGCACTCTCGAACCAAGCACATTGATATACGACATCATTTTATTCGAGAGTTGGTAGAAGATCATGTGATATCTCTTGAACACATCCCATCTGAAAATCAACTAGCTGACCTCTTTACCAAACCTTTAGATGCTCTTAGGTTTGAGTTTCTTAGGAAAGCTATTGGTGTTGGTCCTCTTCATTAAGAAGGACTTTGTAGCATGCTTTAGGGTGTTTCATGCATTTTTTCTTTTCTTTAGCATGCTTACGTGTTTTTGTATTTTGTTTTTGTATTTGTTTTTTCTTTCGTTTTTTTTTTGGTTTTTATATGTATTCTTGTCTTGATATGTGTCAACTATAGGATAAGTATAAGGTTGTGAAAATATATATCTTTTGGGTATATTTTGAGAACCTACAAACTTTTCAAAAATGATTTCTCAAATGTGATTTCAACAGTTTCTAATAATCTCACAATCATCATGCTAAACTCTATTTGTGGTTTGTATATCACATACACATCCAAATACAATTGAGGAAGCCTATTTTTTATTTTCGGTGTTGTGTGGATAGGCAATCCTGAGTTTACTCTTGTCTATCTTAAGTTGAAAAGACCCTAGCATTTGATCTTGTGTTTACAAAGAGATCTCTCCCTCTTGTTTAAAAAGAAAAAGTTATATGAAAAGAACTCTGGGATGAAATGTAAACCCCAGCAAAATTGAGTTCAAAAAGAGAGAAAATCACAAGGAGTATAACCATGGCATAAACTGTAAACTCAGATATTCTAAGGAACACTACTCTTTGTGCAAAAAGAATTGTAAGAAACAGGGGGAGAAAATTTCAAAATCTTGATGCTTAGGTCATGCAAGGGCTCTTTTCAATGTTTGGAGAGACTTGGGTAATATTGGATTTCTTGATAAATGGCCAACTCCTCTTCACCAAGTTCTCATATAGGCAAAACTTGTTGTATTTGGTTTTGCACATGCACACAAACACAATTGGAAATTTGGTTGAGTTGTTGTGTAATTATTTGGGAGTTTTGAAGTTAAATTTGATCAAATCTGATTTTTAGAGCAAAATGGTTCTCAAAATAGGTCAAAATTTGAGTTTTCAAGAGTTTATACTTGATTTATAGTTGTTGGTATGTCTTGCAAGTTTTTACATATGTTTGAAGTGTTTTTGGTTGAAAAGAAATCAGTCTTCTTGCTGAAATCTGGAATTTTTTTCTGAACTTTTGATGAACGTTCGAACGGTCTATCGAACGTTAAGCAAACGTTGGGTCTTTCCTCCCCGTACTGCGAACGCGTGTCGAACGTTGGTTTTAAAAAACAAATTTCTTGTTTAACGTTCGCCCCGTGTTCGCCGAACGTTCGAACGTTCAATTAAAAACCTGTTTTTTTTTAAATGTCGCGTGCGACAAAACCTAGGGTTTTTATGTTCTTCAAGTTCGTCGTTCGAACGTCTGGCGATTTTAGGGCTTCCGATTTTCAGCGAGATTTCTCTTCGATTCGTGCTTTCAAATCGTGATCCAAGGTAAGGTTATTTGTTGTCGTTCATTCTTTTTAGTTTTCTCTCACTATTCATCTTCGTCTAGGGTTTTTCTAGGGTTTTTCATCTTACATCTTTGATTTCTTCGTGCTTTATGGTTTATCGTTGTTCAAATCAGTTTTAAAAGGTTGTATTCATGTTTTGTTGTTGATTTCGAGTCCTTAATTAGCTTGGTTTGTTAAAGTTGATGATTTTGGTCAAAATCCCCAAATCTGGGTTCGATTCTTCAACGTTCGCCGAACGGTCGAACGTTGCTCGACTGTTCTCTGTTTTTCTGTGGTTTGATCAACCGTGTTTGTTCCATGCATTTTTTTTCTTAGCATGTAATTTCTTTAGTGCATCTTGTCTCCAGTTCTTGTCTAACATGTGCTTGTTTTATTTTTTATTTTTTTTTTTTTTTCTTCTTGCTTCTATTCCTTCTTAGATGCCTAGGAAGAAATCACTGGGTACCAAAACTTCAAATAAGAAACCTAGGTATGATGAGTCCCTTTTTGTTGATAAAAGGGCTGCAAAAAATTTTGAGGAATTTTTTTGTGAGAGATCGGTTATTATAGAGAGAGAAGTGAAGTTTTCCACCCTTCCTGATGAGGTCTCAGATTGTTTTCAAGATAGGGGTTGGGATCCCATGTTTGGGAATTTTGTTCTTCCTTCTGTTGAGTTGGTTAGAGAGTTTTTCACCAACATCCATGATATTGATCTGGAAAATTCTGAATTCTCTACATTTCTTCGTGGCACTCCTTTTCGGGTTGGACCCTCGGTGATTGCCTCAGTGTTTGGGCTTCCTAGGGTTACGGATCCTCAGTTTCCTTATCCTCCCCCCACTCCGGATTTTCAAAATGAAGTGGTTGATACCTTGTTCCATAATGGTAGGGGGAATTGGGTGTATAGGGGTGGTGCTTTACAGGTAAAGTTTTTTACGGCCGAAACCATTGTTATCTTTCGTATCCAAAGCCATAACCTGTTTCCTGTTGCTCACAAGTCTTCTGTCCCGTTTGATAAATGCCTGTTTTTGTATGCCTTGAAAAAACATCATACCATTGATTTACCCTCTGTCATTTGCTCAAAAATCCTGGATGTTTTCTTTAACTCCAAGAAGACCTATGGTCTTCCTTACGGGTGCTTGATTGCCCGTTTGGTTTGTGCCTTGAACATTCCTTTTCCTTCTTTAGAGTTGTGTAAAGCTTCTAATCCTATTTCTGAATCAACTCTTAAGCAAAGCCGGGCTCATCTTTCTTCCACCCGGGCTCCTGCTCCTGATGATCCCCCTGAGGCTCAGCCTCCTTCTTCCTTGCATGAGGAAATTGTGTCTCTCCGAGAACAAAACTCCGAGATTCTTTCTTATTTGCAGAGGCATCATAAGGACGTGGTTCTTCGGTTTGAGCGCCTTGAGCTTAAGCAATCTTCGTTACAAACTTCGTTTGGCACGCTCGAATCTGCTCTTGAAGGTTATTTTCGTCAAGAGGATGCGGAGGAAGAAGAGGATGATGAAGCTCCTGCTCCTGCTCCTGCGGCTCCGGGTTCGAGTGGAGGTGGTGGCAGTGGAGTGGATGATGGTGCTGGGCCATCACATTCTTAGTGTGCTCCCTTTGTTTTCCGGTGACAAAAAGGGGGAGTAGTGTCGTAGTCAAGTCTGTAATTTTTTTGTGGTTGTATAAACTTGGAGTGGATGATGGTTGTATTTTCTGTGGAAGTTCATATGGTTATGTGTTGGTTATCATGAATTTATGTTGATGTATTTTGTGTTGAATATTATGGTTAATTGCTCATGAATGTCCAAATGTATATTGCTCAAAGAAACTGAATGAGAAATTTATTTTGTTTGTGAAAATTTTGAGCTCATTAAATTTCTTATTAGTTGTTCTATTATCCTTGCTTTTCACTTGGTAGTTTCAATTTTTGATGTTTCAGGTACAGGTGATTATTTTTGGGGTTAATAGATTTAGGGGGAGATCATGTAAATTTTTTTTGTTTTTGTACTTGTTCAAATTGTTGCTTGGTGGTTCACAACAATTAGAATAAGCCTTGTTTGTTTTGTCACGGAATAGCCAAAGGGGGAGTTTGTAAGGTTTAAGTTATTGGCTTCAATTCCGTGTCAAAAAGGTCGTTTAATGTTGTCAATGTATTTGGGATAGGGTATAGGTTGTGTGGTTCAAACGGGGTCTTGAACGGAGTCATATTGGTAAAGATTCATCAAACGTTCGATGAACGTTCGCCGGTCGTTCGACCGTTGAGGGTCCACAGAGAATCCAGAGAGCAGCGTTCGCCTCTCGTTCTCTGAACGTTCGACCGTTGATGTCCACAGACAAACCCGAGAGCAGCGTTCGCCTCACGTTCGCTGAACGTTCGACCGTTGGTGTTCCACAGACAAACCCGAGAGCAGCGTTCGCCTCACGTTCGCTGAACGTTCGACCGTTGGTGTTCCACAGAGAATCCCGAGAGCAGCGTTCGCCTCACGTTCGCTGAACGTTCGACCGTTGGTGTTCCACAGAGAATCCAGAGAGCAGCGTTCGCCTCACGTTCGTTGAACGTTCGACCGTTTAGGTTCCACAGAGAAAACAGAGAGTAACGTTCGCTGAACGTTCGCTGGTCGTTCGAACGAGAAGAAGAAAAGTGAGTTGTTTTATCGAACGTTCGAGCCGCGTTCGCTGAGCGTTCGAACGTTCGTTAACAAACTTCTTTTTTAGAAATCCGATCTTTTCTGATTTGTTTCCTTTTCGTTCCTTTCTTTCTCCTAACCTATTTAAGGAGTGTCTAGCCTATTGTGAGGGTTACCCAATACGTTTTTGAGAACCCTAAAACGTGTGCAAGAGTGAGAGACCTTCTTCCTCTTTTCTCTTCTTCTTTGAGCCATCAAAACCAGTCTTCTTCTTTTCTTTTCTACCTTGGAGTTCCGGGTTGAAGAGTTTGCTCGTGGGAGTTCCTACTGTTGCTGAGCGAGTTCGTTCGGCACTTCACTAAGGGGATATTCAGAGTTCTGAATCGTTGCAAGGATGCAAATCTGAAGAGTTCTTCAGATATTTACATTGTGAGTCAGAGTCATTGTTGGGTCGTCTGAACCACTATTGTAAGTCTTCTTCTTATAGTGATTTCCAGAGGTGGCACCTCGTAGCCCGGAGGGTTTTTCTCTTTGAGAGTTCTCTTAGAGTTTTCCCTTCGTCACCAAATTGCTTGTGTTGTCTCTTACTTATTTTGCAATTGTGTGTGATGAATTGATATGTGTTCAGACTTGTGCATGCCAATTAATTAAGAACTTGTTTTTAATTGATTGATTTTTTATTCCGCAATCGGTTTCACCTATTCACCCCCCTCTAGGTGTTTTAGAGTCTAAACTGTGTTTTTCACAATTTTCAACTTAAAGCTTTCTAAAACAAAGTTTTAAGACTTCTTTAATTCACTTAATTGCAGTCGAAGAGAATGACATTGTAACATGCGATTAAGGTCTCTCACTTCAGCAAAGGACCAGCTTTTGAATTGGAACCCACAATTAATCTTTAAAAATCTATTAGAATTTCTTGTTGAGCTTCTTGTTTGATGTTTTCTACAGATTTTCCTTCTTTTTCCTTTTTTGGACTGGTTGATCTTTTCTATAGTTAAAATAAAGGATTCTTTATTGGGTTTGCTTTGTAGTTACCGTTCTATCGTTCTGTAAACTCCATGTTTAAATTGGTTTATTTACGATCTAAAACTATCATAATCTGGAGAAAGCATCACATCACAAGACTGATGAAGTAAACATTTGCCTTTGCTTGTCGAAACATGAAGGAAAAAACAAAAAAACATGCAATCTGCCCATGCACTATAGAAACATGAAGGATGCATCCTTGTCGTCCCTAAGTGTATAAGGATGAAAATCCTTGAACTGAATTTGAACTTATAGACTAGGAGTTTGAAATGAAAGAAAGTTTTGATTGAAGTTAAGAAAATCTTAGAATTCACATTGATTGAAATGATCTTTGCATGAAACTATACCCACAATTGACTAAGAAGCAGCAAAGGAATGAAAACGAGGCATTTAATTTAGACAGAAATATCGATTATCTTGAACTTACTGAACTTTTTGATGGGGATTGTTCTTCTAAGCCTATATTGATACAATCTTCGAGTACAAGGAAATTAATCTTATTTGTAATCACATCAAGCAACCAAATACATCAACAAAGTTAATTTTATTTGTAATGAAATCAAGCAACCAAAATACATCACACAAGAAACCTCATAAAACATCACTAGATCTCTTTATTTTCAGTGATCACCAAGCCACCTAATAGATCACATTACAAACCCTGTAAACAAAGTAAAACTTGTGAAGGTTAAAACGTATTTATTGTCAATCTTTTTTGTTGAAGTCACGTAACCACGCCAAATTGAGTTCAAGTTCTCGAAACTTCACGGGGAAATGTTGGCGGTCCGGTGGCAAACTGGCCGGCAAAGTTCATCTCATTCAGTGGACAATGACTTCCAGGGATGTGACTCTTACAAGAAGGTTCTGGAGGGTGGTACTGGAGCCTTCTCGAGGGATGCCAACAAGATACCTTCTTCCATCACCAACAGCTGATCTCCTTCCGATGGCCTCGTCTCTGCAAGTTGTTGAAACCTGCAAGAGAGAATGGTGACAATCACAAGAGCTGTAAAAGGGTTTTTTTCCATGAGAGTAGTAGTCCATGGCTATCTTGAAATAAATGGAATGTGTATCAAGTGTTTGGTTTGGCCTTCTGGGTATCTCTATTTCTGTATGAATCTGGGTTGTTGATGGGCTTAAGAGGATTGTGTGCATTTATACTTGTAGATTCTGCTTTGTCCATGACTCTGTTAGAATTGAAACTTGTTGACAGGGGCGAGCAAGGTTTGAAGTTTGAACCAGGACGGTCTTAAATCAAACAAACGGAGCCCGGAAGGCGAGATAGAAATACTTCGAAGAGGAGATGGTGGAGATGCACAGCTTACATATACACGAGTCACACGAATACGTGTGAGTGATGCATCGCATCACCAGGACCAAAGCACAAGGGAACCCATATGGTGGAACATACGTCATGACATTGTTGACCACCCAGCCATGGTATACTAATCCAAGGGCTGGAAATTAAACAAAGATAATAATGTTGATGGGCTCTTGGATATATAGGACTTAAACCCAAGGACACTGTTGAGCATTTATCAACCTTATGGAATGTTAGAAAAAATTAATGCGAAAGCTTCCTTTTCTTTTTGTTCTGTTTTTTCTCTTTTTTATAAGAGGACAACACTATGTATTTTCAGTAATTAAAAATAGGATTACATCGAGAGTTAATCTTCCATAGAAAACATAGTAAATGGGACACATGATATCCTTCTTCTTAACAAAGCATTTTTCATGATGCACAAAAGCAGCAAACTAGTGATTGAAACTACCAATGCCAATGGCAAGCCGTCAGCGAAGTTTGCAAATGGGTTCACACAATGGCGGATTGAATTACCTAGTGAAGGGAAGAACACTGTCATTGTTAGAGATGAGAGAGGAAGTCGGTAAGTAAAAGAAAATCCAGTACTTACCCAGGCACAGACATGAAATTTGCAGGATTTATAAAAGGCATCATTGAACCAGTGGAGAACCCTAGCCGTGATGCAAAAAAAAGCATGGATATAGCTGCTATAAAAAGCAACAATTAATGCGAAAGCTTGCTACAAAAAAATTCTGCACATGACAGCGTGTTACATATTATTTTTAACGTGTCTTCTCTTGATTGGTGTAATGGTCTAGGTATGATCGAATACGTGAACCAGTGGGGTTTTTGGTTTGTGGATTTTGGTAAATCTAAAATCCAAGGTCCATGTAAGCTCTTTCGTAAGGCTTTTGAAAGTTAGATTTCAAATTAGATGTTAAAATCTAGCTAAAAACTACAATCCACTTTTTATGGGTTTCTATAGATTTTGACGATAAAAAGAATAAAATCCAAGTTGTAAGGAGCTATTCATGGTGGTGGATCTCACTTAGGGGTGGCAATGGGCTGCATGACCCACACGACCCACATGGCCCAGCCCGATATTTGACCAGGCCTGAGCAAGGTTTTTGTGCCCATAGGGCCGCATCAGGCCTCATATTTAAGGGTCATATAAATTATAGGGTGGGCTTCGGTTGAGACATTTATGGCCCGACCCAACCCGGCCCGGCCTACTCAAAAGATCTAGTTACTTGTTTAAAAATATTTTTACATTTTTTATATAGATTTCTAGATATATATTCCATATAAAAGGTCGTTGCAATAATGTTTTAATATTTTTTTATGATTGTATAATAAGGTTAATGTAATAATAAGAGTAGTTTGTACTGTTTCCAATTTATTAAATTAGTATGTGTGTATATATTCACAAGATTTTTTAAGTTTATTCAAATTAAAAAAAAAAAACAACTATTAAGCTACATATATTTTTATTATTAAAAAGAAGTAATGAAGGGTCCGGTTGGGTTTAATAATAATTTATAGGGCCGGGCTTGGACAAGCAATCCTAGGCTCGATGTAGGGCCGGGCCGGGTCGGGCTTAGGAGTACATAAGTTGTGTTATGCCAATGCCTAGGCCCAGCCCAAGCTCAGGCCCATTGCCATCCCCTAACTTAATGAAGGAGCTAAAATCTAAATAAGATTTTTGATTATAAAAGTCAGCATTGAGAATCTAGCTTTTCAAAATCCAAATTATAATCTAGAATGCACAAACCACAAACCCTACCGGATGACCCCGTTGCAATTGTTCGATTGGTCTAGGTTGTGAAATTCATGATGTTAGGTCTAGTAGGTTATGTCTGGCTTAATTCCATGCCAAAAAAGTGTGTTTAAGTGTGTTTAGAATGTTTCGATTGAGTTCAAGAAGTTACAGTTCAAACGGTGCCAAAATCGAAGTCAAAATGAAGATTTTATGGTTGGCGTTTGAAAGAGTTTGATGCACTGTTCGAACGTTCAGTGATAAATTCAGTTGCAGAGAAACTCGAGAGTAACATTCAAGATCGTTAGAGTGGCCGTTCGAACGTCACAGGTTTTGAGGTGATTTGCAGACAAACTCGAGAGTGCCGTTTGAGACCGTGAGAGCCGATGTTCGAACGATCGTTTATATTTAACCTGGTGTGAGAGTTGCGTTTGAACGAAACCATATAAGTTGTGTTTACGTATCGAACATGAGAGCGTGTTCAAGACCGTTCGAACGTTTGAACTTTCGAGTTGTAATTTCACTTATAAAAATTCCGATCTTTTTTTATTCTAATCCAATTCTTCCTAGATTCCTTCCTAACCTATATAAGTATCCTTAAGACATACCAATACATCACTTAAGTCGTTTTTGAAACCCTAAATTTTCTTGTGTGAGGAAGAGAAATTTCTCTCCTACTTTTCTACCTTTGAGCCATCAAACCTTCTATTAGTCCTTGTTTAAAGCTTTGGAGTTCGAAGTTGAGAAAGATTGCACATGGAAGTTCCCACAGTACCAGACGTGGACATTTAGCGTGATCGTGTAAGGAGATCTTCAGAATTCTAGAGTGCTACCGGTTGCAAATCTGAAGAGTTTTTCAAAAGCTTGACAAGTCAGTGAGTTTTAGAGTCCAATAAAGTTTGTTGAGTCGTCTGAACCACTTTGTAGGCCTTCATCTCATATTGGATCTTTAGGTGGCTCCTAGATAGCCCAAAGGGTTTTTCTCTAGTGAGAGTCTCATAGAGTTTTCCCTTCGTCACCAAATTGCTTGTCTTGTTTATTTCTTTATATGCTTTAATTGTTTTATAATTTGGGTGGCATGCAACTTAGTTGTTATTTTCTGAAATTAATTTGAGGATTTGTTCATGCCTATTAATTAAGGACTTGTCCTTAATTAATAGAAAACTTTTATTCCGCTGGGCTACACCTATTCAACCCCTCTAGGTGTATTTAGAGTCTAAACCGTATTTTTTCACATGATATTATTCAATAACTAATTTAATAACTTCGCATTAATTACATGTAATAACTTAATAATATGAGAGTCTTGTCGTTTTGCTTGAAGGTGCACCCAGTACCCAACTAGATACTGGATAATTTTTTAAGGGATGTAAGAATTAAAAAAAGTTTGGATACCGGAGCAGATTGGCTAGTTGAACCTCTGATTAGAACGTTACTGCCTAAATTTGAATATCAATCCAGATTGGTTATTAAATTGGCGGGTAAAATCTGCATGCTGGCAGGTAAGATCACGATGAATTTTAAGTCACTCTGAATCAGGTTCTTTATTTATATTTAATTAATTACGTTGAGATGCCTTCCAAGAGTTTTGGTTTGAACCACCGGTTGAGCGGTTTAAACCAGATCAGCCAGTTCAATCCAGCATCTGATTTTTAGAACATTTGTTTCCACAATTACTAAATTCATGCTCTTAGTACAAATTTTTAGGGAGTCGAATTAGGGTCTAGCGGGTGAAATAGAATATCTGAGCGGTTCAAATTAACCGAGTTTGTCCGAGTAACCCATTTATAATCAAACCGGCTGGCTTGGGTTGAATGCACACAACCTGAGCCATTTCTGGCCGTACCCCAGCTCCTTGCCACCATAGATCCCTCGATCAATTGTTAGAATGAAACTGCTATGCTTGCATGAGCCAATAATTTGACTTATTGGTAAGTGAATGCCAAATGCAAGTTAAATTTGTTTATGTCAATGAGTCATATAGCTATCAAATTAAGAAGCCTTCAAGAACCTTATGTATCAAGTTTTTAACACCTTGGTCTAAATAGTTTTCCTTGTTAATTAGTTTAAAACACTGTTTAATTTAAACATATTACATATATATGTTAGCGGCAAGATATACTTTCATCACTCAAAATTAGCTGTAATAATAATTAACAGGGTTTATAATTACGGACTTTGACCCTATTTTCACGGAGAAACAAGCTACCATTTTAATATTCCCAGGCTGTTTCCACTACTTCCCCTTCCTCGTACGGTCTGATCTGGTACTTATTCTTTTTTTTTTGGTAGAATGATTTGATACTTATTCCAAACCTGCCTTTAACTCAAATGGACATTAAATCCTTTTGACATTATTTTCTCTTTTATTGAGTCAAGCCAACCAGCCAAGTTCCCCAAACTAGTAGAAGGAAAGAAACGGGCGGATGCCCTCGCGTATTTTGCTTTGGATAGGTATAGTTGCCTTTTGGGCTCTGTCCCCTTCCTTTCTGGTTAATTGATAGGTATAGTTGCCTTTTGGGCTCTGTCCCCTTCCTTTCTGGTTAATTGTCTTTTTGATGAAAGAAGGGATGTGATGTATGTTCGGTCTCAGAAATAAATTCTCTTTTTCCATTAAAAAAAAAATCAAACTAGTAGAAGGGAAGAATGTTTTGAAAAAATTGCTTCCTCAAAGGAATCTTAAAAACAATAATAATAAATATTATTTAAAAAAAGGTATTAGAAATTCGGACATCTGTCAGATGGCCTCTCGGCCTTTTGAGATATGGTCTAATGTGGTACTTATCCCAAACCTGCCTTTAACGTGAGCATTTCTTCTAGAGCCATAATCCGGTGGTTCAGTGAAACCACCGGATGAGATGCATTTTGGGGTGTGGACCCTACTATTGAAAATGCCATCTATTTAAGCGCTCTCCCACGCTCTTCGTCTCTTGCGACTTACCGGCCATTCTTCTTCCTTTGCCTTTCTTACTTCTCTTCTGGAATCCATCTTGCATGACCTGAATCACTCCTCTCTTAAGTTTCTGAGCTTCCTTGACCGATTCTTCTAAATCTTCCCTTCATTAATTCATATCTATCCATGGCTATTCATAGAAGAAAACTTTTTACAGTACTCTTCCTTGTCTCTTTTTTCTCAATTTCTACTTTCCAGCAACTCACTGCAGCTAGGCCGTTGGAAGGACAGGAATGGTTGAAGAAAGATGCTCTTGTGTCGCAGTCCCTTCAGAAGGGCTCAATACCATCCTCCAGACCTTCTTGCGGCACCCACATCCCGAAAGGCCGATGTACATTGAGTGAGATGAACATCGCCGACGGGGTCGCTTTTGCACCACCTGCAACTCCTGATGTCAATCCTCATATGGATGCAACTCCTGATGTCCACTGAAAGAGATGAACTTTGCCGGCCAGGTTGCTACCGGACCTCCGCCATTTCCCCGTGGAGTTTCGAGCACTTGAACTCAATTTGGGGCGGTTACATGACTTCAACCAAAAAAAAAAGACTGACAATAAATATATTTTAACCTTCACAAGTTTTAATTTGTTTACAGGGTCTGTAATGTGATCTAATGGGTGGATTGGTGATCACTGAAAATAAAGAGAATGTTGTTTTATGAGGTTTCTTGTGTAATGTATTTGGTTGCTTGTTTTTATTACAAATAAAATTAATTTCGTTGATGTATTTGGTTGCTTGATGTCATTACAAATAAAATTAATTTCGTTGTACTTGGAAGATTGTATGAATATAGGCATAGAAGAACAAGCCCCATCAAAAAGTTCAGTAAGCTCAAGATAATGGATATTTCTGTTTAAATGCCTCGTTTTCATTCCTTTGCTGCTTCTTAGTCAATTGTGCGTATAGTTTCATGCAAAGATCATTTCAATCAATGTGAATTCTAAGATTTTCTTAATTTCGTCAAAAATTTTCTTTCATTTCAAACTCCTAGTCTATAAGATCAAATTCAGTTCAAGGGTTTTATTCCTTATACACTTAGGGGCGACAAGGATGCATCCTTCATGTTTCTCTAGTGAATAGGCAAATTGCATGTTTTTTTGGTTTTTTCCTTCTGTGTGAAACAATGTAATATACCCAAACATACTTTTCAGGGCAAGATTAATCATCTAGTGGATCGATAAGCAAGGGCAAAGTTTTCCTTCATCGGTCTAGTGATATGATCCTCTGTCCAAGCTTAATACGCCGACCCAAGTGGTGTGTGTGGTTGGAAATAATGGCTAGCAATTTTCACCATTTTGACTCTTATGGGTCTTCAACAACTTGCAGCGAAGAGAATTTTGGAAGGGGAGCAATGGTTGATGGAAGAAGTTGTCATGCTGGAATCTCTCCAAAGGGGTAAATTAGTTCCATCCTCCAAACCTTCCTGTAATACTCACATCCCTTCAAGTCATTGTCCACTGAGTGAGATAAACTTTGCTGGTGGCTACTTTATCACATCCCTTCAACCAGGTACGATGCGATAAAGTAGTATGGAAACCATCACCTTCAGGAGTCTTCTCCATTAAATCAACTTACAATGCATTAAGGATGGTCTCTCCGAAAGTGGTATGGAATAAGATTGTGTGGTTTAAGGACAATATTCCACGACATGCATTTATTCTTTGGACAGCCATTCACCAAAGGATTCTTACTCAAGACAGGCTTCAACATTTGAATATCATTGCTAGATCCCGATGTGTACTATGTCAAGCAACTCATGAGGACCTTGACCACCTCTTTTTCCAATGTGATTATTCAAAACAAATTTGGTCAAGAGTAATGGGAAAAAATGGAATTTTTGTTCGGCCAACTCATTGGGATCAAGTTATTGAATGGGCAGTTGTGAATCTTCAAGGTAAAGGTCTTATACCATCGGTAAAGAAGGCATCACTTGCAGCAATGACTTATCATGTTTGGAGAGAAAGGAACCGAAGACTATTTCAAAGCAAAGCTACCCCGGTGGAAAATCTGGTGGGATTAATTACCATGGACATAAGCATGAGATTTTTGTATATCCGTGAAGGAGTTAGAGACAATAGCTCAAACAGAATTTTTTGTACAAATTGGAATCTACACCCGAACTTCATCTAGATTGGGGTTTTAGATTTTGTAAGTGTCTCTCTTGAGTGGGAGCGCTATGTTTTTTTTCTTTACTTGTAACCCCTTGTAAATCTTTACTGATATATATACAGTACTAACTTTCCAAAAAAAAAAAACTTTGCTGGTGGCCGAGTTTCTACCGTGCCGCCTGCAGTTCCTGGTGTTATTGGCAATATTGGCACAGATTATACCAATAAGGAGACTACAAAACAAGGTTCTATTTCGATCACTTGAACAACATTCCCTGTGGTTAATTACCTGAGTTCAGGAGGAAAAAAAAAACAAAATGACGATAATTAGATAGAGTTTAACCTTCACAAGCTTCTTTTATGGGTTTTTTTAGTACTGTGATGTATTTAGTTGGTTAGTGACTCTGAAAATAAAAATGAGTTCGACATTTTATGGGGTTTGTAGTTCATACTCTGATGTATTTGGTTGGTGGTGTCACTGCAAACAAAAATGAATTTCAAAGTACTTGAAATTTGACGAATATGGTCTTAATTGGAAGACAAGCTCCATGCATCAAAAACTTAATTAACGTTATATATATTGGCAGCTTTAATATTGAAAAATGTTTTCATTCAAGGCTATAGTGCACAGCCATGTCCCGGACACTTTGCTTGCTAGTTCTAATTATGCATGCATGTTCTCACTACATGGCCTACACGGGGCCGATCGAGATCAACCTGAACGAGTATCATGGAGATGAAGACCATTTCTACCTTCCTCTTCAAAGTTAATTTTGCTGTGTGGTTTGACTCAAGTCAGTCAAAAGTTCATAATGAAACTTCAAAACATAGTCGATTCAACAATTGGAGATTTAGCTATATATGGATTCATAAATACGAAGCTCCTCCTTCATAAAGTCCTTCCCTCCATTCAGCTGCATATATTCTCTTACATGGTTACAAGTCTCACCATGCCCCGTTACAAGTCCTACCATGCTTGGTTATAAGTTCCACCATGCCCCGTTACAAGTTCTACCATGCTTGGTTATAAGTCCTACCATGTCTGGTTACAAGTCCCACTATGCCCCGTTACAAGTCCTACCATGGTTACAAGTCCCACCATGCCCCGTTACAAGTCCTACCATGCCTAATTACAAGTCCCACCATGCCTAATTACAAGTCCCACCATGCCCCGTTACCAGTCCCACCATGCCTGGTTGTCCCACCTCACCATTCCCCGTTACAAGTCCCACCATGCTTAGTTACAAGTCTTACCATGCCTAATTACAAGTCCCACCATGCCCTGTTACAAGTCCTACCATGCTTAGTTACAAGTCCCACCATGTCCAGTTACAAGTCCCATCATGCTCCGTTACAAGTCCCACCATGCCTGGTTACAAGTCCCACCATGCCCGGTCTTTAAATTTTTAAAGATTGCAACAACAAAAAAAACACTAAGTGTGACGATTTTGGGACGATTTGCACACGCTTGAGCTAGAGGTTCAAATTCTAAGCATGTTGTGAGCGCTTTCGGGACGATTTGCACACGCTCGACCGTTAACCATGTTTGCACAAACTCAGAAACCCGAGAGTGACGCTTTCTACGCGATTTTGGTGCACTCGAGCATAAGGCAAAAACTCAAAAAAACAAAGAAACCCCAATCATTTTTTATTTGGTCTCGTGATTTTGGTTTGGGACCAACTGGTTGATTTGTTTTGGGTTGGAAGACCGGTTGGTCTTTGTCGACCTGTGGTAAAAAACGAATGAAGGTCTCGTGCATGTCACGAGACCTTCATAATCCACACGTCCCTTTGCCATTTGGGCCGTAAAAAAGCCATAGAGACGCTTGCCGTAGAGGAAATCGATCGCAATCGAACAGGGTCCGCTTTTCTCCAAATTACATTTATACCCCTGAAACAAATTTACATTTGTCTGGTCGGTGCAATGTGTAATGTTGTCGCCCACTCTTTAAAATTCTCCAATTAGATAAAATCATATGTAAGAAGGATGCCTTGAAGAATGAAGGGCCTACTCATCCACTAGTCACCTAAGTAAGAAATTGAGCTCTAACAAAATGTAGTGCTTGATGGCTTTGGAAGCCAATATGGTTTTCTTCCTTTGCCCAGCTCCTTTCGATTTATCATTATCATTAATTGTATAGATTAAATTTGTGTTGACTTATATAACACTTGTCATTAATTATTGCCATGAATTTCTTAATATTTACAATGATTTTGTGGAAAAATATGCAAGCAACAGAGCAAGGAGGTGCAGAAATACATTCTTCTAATACGCAACCGTCAAATAAATGAGCAATGGTGGAAAGCTGAAGATAGACTATTTTTAGTTCTTTTTCTCTTTTTTACAAGAACAAAATGAACTAATTGTATGAAATTTTGCTTTGCAATATGTAAATAATTTTGGATTTCAAAATATTACATTTCATTTGTACTTCATATTTTTATCAAAGTATCATAAATTACTGGTATATTACAATTGTTGACAGGTATAAAATTATATGAATGTTTGTGTATATTCTTTGAATTACTTTATAAATTAATTAAAGGTCATGATAGATATATAAAAGAAGTTGAAGAATGGTGCCTTTTGTGGGAGTTTTTTTAAAAACGCCATTAAAAAAAATGATCTTCAAAACTATATTTTTAGCGGCCACTAAAACTTATGAAATGCCAACAAATCCTCTCCTATCTGTCGGTTTGGGACGTGGGGTGTTATATATATTTATTTATTTTTTAAAAAATGGGTTTTTTTAGCTACATAATTCGGTGACAAGCCAATTGGTGGTGGAAACCTTTAGCGGCGCTCCTTGTCTACCACTAAAAGAGTACATTTTTTAGTGTAATTGGAAGGCTATGGTTCATCGATCCTATAAAAAGTTATAAATTATGTCTTTTAATATCAATCACAAAATCAAAAAGTCAAAATAATTGTTTGATTTTCTTTGTAAACAACCAAACAGCAAAAAGTGATTTCTTAAAAAATTTCTTCTTCTTTTCTCTAGCAAACAAAACAACAGAAATTACCTTCATTTCATTTCTTTTCCTTTTGGGATTTCTTTTCTTTTCTCCCCAAATCCAAGGCTCTAAACACAACCTAAGAAGCAGCAAGGGAATGAAAATGAGGCAATTAGGCAGAAATATCCATTATCTTGAACTCTCTGAACTTTTGATGGGGCTTGTTCTTCTGAGCCTATATTCATACAATCTTCAATTACAGCGAAATTAATTTTATTTGTAATGACATCAATTCATTTGTAATGACAACAAGCAATTAACCAAATACTCTTTTTTTTTTTTTTTTGGAAAAGAAAAGGAGAAACATTGCATTACTACTGTAAAACTGGAGCACATTTGGGGAACGAACGACCGGAAAAATCATCCTTCAAAGGGATAGAAATGGTAGAAGGAAAATTTCTGAACCGAAGACAGGAGAAAAAGTCAAGAGCAAATTGGCGAGACAATCCGCAACACAATTTGCGTCACGGTAAATGTGGCAATTAACCAAATACAATCACACTAGAAAACGCATAAAACACCACAGTGTTATTTTTATTTTCAGTGTCACCAAGCCGCCAAATAAGATCAAATTACAAACTCTATAAACAAATTAAATTAAACCTTGTGAAGGTTAAAATATGTTTATTGTCAGTCATTTTTCTTTTGCTGAAGTCCTGTAACCACGCCAATTAATTGACTTCAAGTGCTCGAAACCTGACGGGGAAAGGCCGGCGGTCCTGTGGCAACCTGGCCGGCAAATTTCATCTCATTCAGTGGACAATGACTTCCAGAGATGTGACCTTTACAAGAAGGTGCGGACGGTGGTACTGGACCCTTCTGGAAGGATGCCAATATGACACCTTCTTCCATCACCCACAGCTTATCTCCTTCCAAAGGCCTTGTCGCTGCAAGTTGTTGATAGCCTGCAAGAGAGAAAATGGTGACAATCACAAGAACTGTAAAAAGGTTTTTTCCATGAGAGTAGTCCATGGCTATCTTGAAATAAATGGAATGTGTATCAAGAGTTTGGTTTGGCCTTCTGTGTATCTCTATTTCTGTAGGAATCTGGGTTGTTGACGGGCTTAAGAGGACTGTGTGTATTTATAGTTGTAGATTCTGCTTTCTCCATGACTCTGTTAGAATTGAAGCTTGTTGACAGGGGCGACCAAGGTTTGAAGTTTGAACCAGGACGCTTTTAAATCAAACGAACGAAACACGGAAGGCGAGACAGAATTACTTTGAAGAGGAAGGTTGAGACTACACGGACAGGAATACGTGTGAGTGATGCATCGCATCACCAGGACCAAAGCACTAAAAGGGCAGCCTATATGGTGGAACATAAATCTTGATATTGTTGACCAACCAATAATAGTACGCTAATCCAACGGCTAGAAATTAAACAAAGATAATAAACGTTGATGGGCTCTTGGATCTTCTTGATTTGGGAAAATGCTGACGACACTAGGCAACGTAATGCACCCATTTAGATAGACGTAAACCCAACGCTACCGTTGAGCATTTATCAACCCTCTGAATTGTTGAAAAACTATGGTTTGGTCGTTATATTATTGTTGTGGAACGAACAGAAATAAAACGAAATTAACGGCAAATAAAGTAAATACGAGACGCGCTTTAAGTGGAAAAAACTCTTAATGATGAGTGGGCATCGTCTACAGCCCCCGCTGTAAACAGCCCCTCACATGAATGGTGTGGGGCCCCCCAAATGAATGGTGGGGCCCACATGGAATGTGAGGGGCTGTTTACAGCCCCCGCTGTAGAGGATGCATGCTCCTTAATGATAGACCAAATACTCTTTATCTTTAGGTTTTATACAAAAGACATCCAGTTACAAAAATACCCCTCATGCTGTATCTTTGCCGAACCATGTAAGTCCACTGAATTCAATTCACGTATTCGATCCACAATAAGACCCATATTTAAATATCATTTAAATATCAATCCAGTTGACCATGGATGTATCTTAATGATCAGTTGACCATTGATGTATCTTTGATGTATCTTAATGATCAGTTGACCATTGATGTTTTGGTTTAGTTTGAATATCAATCCAGTCTGGGTATTAAATTGGTGTGTAAATTAATTCTGAATTTTTTGGTTTGTCATGACTCCCAAAATGTTTTGGTTTGAACAACCGGTTGGGCAGGTTAAACCAGATCATCCAGCTCAATGAAGGGTCTGATGTTTAGAACATTGGTTGCAACAGTTCGTAATTCATGCTCTTATTACATCTTACCAGAGAGCTTAGCTAGGTTCTGGTCGATGAAATAGAATATTTGATAGGTTCAACCGAGCTTGTCCAAGTAACCCCTTCATAAAACGGTTGGCTCCAGATGAATAAACACAACCCGAGCCATTTCTGGCGGACTCCACCCCTTCAAACAGTTCTGTTTATGCCATTGAGTCGTATCACTGTCAAGTTAAGATGCCCTTTAGAACCTTATGTTTCAAATTTTTAAGATCTTGGCTTAAATGGTTTCCTGGTTAGTTTAAAACACTGTTTAATCTTAAGATCAATGTTCCGTACATGTGTTAATGCAAGATTGATTCCAAAGGATTTTGTTCTTATATAAACCTTGTTATGTATATATATATATTTTTTAAGTAAGGTTAATCAATACTATATATGTAATGTGAGGCGTCCATTGGCCATGCCAACCAAAATGTGCTAACTTTCCAAAATAACCCTTACTCATCATAGTGTGAAGATTCGTTAATAAAAAGGTACAATAGTCAAAATTGCCTCAATTTTTTTAAAACTTTATAATTAGTTGTAGAACTGTTCCCTTCACATCTACCTCTTTCTTCAAGCGTGCATGGTACCCAGCTAGTTTCTTTTAATTGTAGGGACTTCTTGAGGTTGAATCTCTCATCAGGGCAATGTTTAATTTTGAAGAGTTCTTTGTGAAAGAAAAATATATATGGAGATATTCTTAGGCGGTGTTCTTACTGTTTAATCATTTGTTAAGCACGTATACACACACACACAGGCAATATATTTGTATTTGTCACTTGAAATGATTCTTTCTGGAATAAAGAGGCAATCCTTTCTGTCAGCATTGAACTTATAGAGGACTATATACTTAATTAGAAGCCATGAAAACTGGACATTTAAGAAACATGATTCACTAATATTATCTTTTAGACTGCCATACAAGTTACCGAAATCTCGGTAAAGAAAATCAAAGTCCATGCATTTTCACGTAAAAATAAGAATATGTAGCTCCAAGTGCTAATTGATAGAATTCCCTTATTTTGATTGACCTTTGATGCAGCTCCTCCCTGGTATTTTCTCGGTATTAATTAAGTCAAATCCAACCAGCCATCAAACTAGTAAAAAGGCAAAAAGGGGTTGAAAAAAGGAAAAATGGTTCTACCAATGACATGTAGAATGGCATAAATTGCATGCATTGACAGCCTAAGTGCCTTGAAATGGCTGTTCCCAAGCAAGAAAAGATGAAGAATATTGTCAATATTACAGTTTGTTAACTTCAAACTTTGTAGCTGAATTCACCTATTTACACGGAAAATTCAAGTCTAAAACTCAAGATGATCAAGTGCTTGAAACTGATTGCCTATCATTATTAGCAAGAGAAACTGAATCCATATGAGCAGTGACATCAGGACTTGCAGTTGGTGCAAAAGCGACCCCGCCGGCAATGTTCATCTCACTCAATGTACATCGGCTTTTCGGGATGTGGGTGCCGCAAGAAGGTCTGGAGGATGGTATTGCTCCCCTTTGAAGGGACTGCAACACAAGACCATTTTTCTTCAACCATTCCTCTCCTTCCAACGTCCTAGCTGCAGCGAGTTGCTTGAAAGTAGAAATTGAGAAAATAGAGAAAAGGAAGAGTACTGTAAAAAGGTTTCTTCTATGAATAGCCATGGATAGATATGAATAAATGAAGGGAAGGTTGAATGAATATGTAATGTATGAGAGTATATATGCAGCTGAATGAAGGGAAGGGCTTTGGGTTGGCGATGGATATGAAGGAGGAGCTTTGTATTTATCAACACATATATAGCTAAATCTGGCATTGTTGAATCGACCATGTTTTGAAGTTTCACGCTGAACTTTGACTGATGACTTGAGTCAAAACACACGGGCAAAATTAACTTTGAAGAGGAAGGTAGAAATGGTCTTCGTCTCCATGGTACTCGTTAAGGTGGATCTCGATCGGCCCCGCGTAGGCCATGTAGTGAGAACATGCACTATAGCCTTGATTGAAAACATTTTTCAATTAACCTGCCAATACATATATATAACATTAATTAAGTTTTCTTCCAGTTATAAGATCATATTCATCAAATTTCAAGTACTCTGAAATTAATTTTTATTTGCAGTGATACTATCAATCAAATACATCAGAGTATGAACTACAAACACCCTAAAATATCACCGTATGTTTTATGTTCAAAGTCACAAACCAACTAAATACATCACAATATAACTAAAAACCCCAGAAGACAACCTTGTAAAGGTTAAACTCTATCTAATTATTGTCAGTTTTTCTTTTCATTTTTTTTTCCTGAACTCGGGTAACCACAGGTAATGCTGTTCAAGTTGGTCGAAATAGAACCTTGTTTTGTAGTGTCTTTATTGATATAATCTGCGTCAATATTACCAATAATACCAGGAACTGCGGGCGGTGCGGTGGAGACTCGGCCGCCAGCAAAGTTCATCTCACTCAGCGGGCAATGACTTGAAGGGATGTGAGCATTACAGGAAGGTTTGGAGGACGGTACTTTACCCATTTGGAGGGATTCCAGCGCCACGACATCTTATTCCATCAACTTCTTGAAAGGGACACAGCTTATTGTTTGTTTCAGACCTCTTTTTCTTGGAATTCATCTCATTCTAACATTTAGTTCAATTTTCAACTTAAAGCTTTCTCAAACGAAGTTTCAAGACTTCTTTAATTCACTTAATTGCACTCGAAGAGAATGACATAGTAACATGCGATTAAAATCTCACTTCAGCAAAGGACCAGCTATTAAATTTGAGCCCACAATTAATCTTTAAAAGTCTATTAGAATTTCTTGTGGCGCTTCCTGTTTGATGTTTTCTACAGATTTTCCTTCTTTTTTCGTTTTTGGACTGGTTGATCTTTTCTATAGTTATAAAGGATTCTTTATTGGGTTTGCTTTGGGGTTAACGCTCTATCGTTCTGTAAACTCCATGTTTGAATTGGTTTACGACCTGAAACTATCATTATAAGCAGGACAAAGCATCACATCACAAGACTGAAGAAGTAAACATCTGCCTTCGCTTATCGATACAGTAGATAATTAATCTTGCCCTGAAGAGTATGTTTGGGTATATTAATTACATTGTTTCGCACAGAAGGAAAAAACAAAAAAAAACATGCAATCTACCATTCACTATAGAAACATGAAGCATGCATCCTTGTCGTCCCTAGGTGTAAAAGGAAGAAAACCCTAGAACTGAATTTGAACTTATAGACTAGGAGTTTGAAATAAAAGAAAATTTAGAATGAAATTAAGAAAATCTTAGAATTCACATTGATTGAAATGATCTTCGCATGAAACTATACGCACAATTGACTAAGAAGCAGCAAAGGATTGAAAACGAGGCTTCTAATTTAGATAGAAATATCCGTTATCTTGAACTTACTGAACTTTTTGATGGGGCTTGTTCTTCTAAGCTATACTCATACAATCTTCAAGTACAGCGAAATTAATTTTATTTGTAATGACATCAAGCAACCAAATGCATCAACAAAATTAATTTTATTTGTAATGAAATCAAACAACCAAATACAGCACACAAGAAACCTCATAAAACACCACTAGATCTCTTTATTTTCAGTGATCACCAAGCCACCTAATAGATCACATTACAAACCCTGTAAACAAATTAAAACTTGTGAGTTAAAATGTATTTATTGTCAGTCTTTTTTTTTGTTGAAGCCATGTAACCACGCCAAATTGAGTTCAAGAGCTCAAACTTCACGGGGAAATGCCGGCTGTCCGGTAGCAACCTGGCCGGCAAAGTTCATCTCTTTCAGTGGACAATGACTTCCAGGGATGTGACCATTACAAGAAGGTTTGGAGGGCGTTACTGGACCCTTCTCGAGGGATGCCAACATTATACCTTTTTCCATCACGAACGGCTGATCTCCTTCCAAAGGCCTTGTCGCTGCAAGTTGTTGAAAACCTGCGAGAGAGAAAATGGTGACAATCACAAGAACTGTAAAAGGGTTTTTTCCATGAGAGTAGCACTCCATGGCTATCTTGAAATAAATGGAATGTGTATAAAGTGTTTGGTTTGGCCTTCTGGGTATCTCTATTTCTGTATGAATCTGAGGTGTTGATGGGCTTAAGAGGTTTGGGTTTATTTATAGTTGTTGATGCTGCTTTTTCCATGATTCTGTTAGAATTGAAACTTGTTGACAGGGGCGAGCAAGGTTTGAAGTTTGAACCAGCACGGTCTTAAATCAAACAAACGGGGGAGACAGAAATACTTTGAAGAGGAAGGTTGAGATGCCCAGGTTACACGGACAGGAATACGTGTGAGTCTTGAATCGCATCACCAGGATCAAAGCACTACAAGGGCAGCCTATATGGTGGAACATACGTCTTGATATTGTTGACCAACCAATAATAGTATACTAATCCAACGGCTAAAAATTAAACAAAGATAATAACGTTGATCGGCTCTTGGATCTTCTTGATTTGGGAAAATGCTGACGACACCAGGCAACGTAATGCACCCATTTAGATAGGACGTAAACCCAAGGCTACCGTTGAGCATTTATCAACCCTATGTCTTGTTGAAAACTATGGTTGGTCGTTATATTATTGTTGTGGAACGAACAAAAATAAAACAAAATTGAAAATAAAGTAAATAAGAGATGCGATTTACATGGTTCGCTAAAGATACCCACGTCCACACATGATGAGGTTCTTTCAGTATATCTGTAAAAATAGGTTTACAAACCCACAATCCTCTCTTGGCTGAAAGTAACATAATCTCTCAATGACAGACCAAAAACTCTAACTTTAGGTTTTATATAAGAGACACCCAAAGTTACAAAAATATCCCTCATACATTATCTTTGTTGAACCATGTAGCGTATTCGATCTATGAAAGCTGGGGCTGAGGGTAAAATTAGACCCATATGTAAATATCGGCTGAATTCAAGTCATGTGTACAACAATTATCAACAGTGTTGGCGCAGTGGAGCAGATTGCCCAGTTGAACCATTGATTAGAATCTTATTGGCTTGAATAATCCACTCTGGGTATTAAATTGGTGTGTAAATTCTGCATGTTGGCAGGTGAGAACGCGATGAATTTTAAATCAGTCTGGATCATGTTGGTTCTATATTTACCTTTAATTAATTACGTTGTCATGACTCCCAAAATGTTTTGGTTTGAACAACCGGTTGGGCAGGTTAAACCAGATCATCCAATTCAATGAAGAGTCTGATGTTTAGAACATTGGTTGTAACAATTCGAAATTCATGCTCTTATTACATGTTACCAGAGAGTTTAGCTTGGTTCTGGTCGATGAAATAGAATATTTGATCAGTTCAACCGAGCTTGTCCCCTTCATAAAACGGCTGGCTTGAGACCGTTTTGTTTATGCCATTGAGTCGTATCACTATCAAATTAAGAAGCCCTTTAGAACCTTTGTATCAAATTTCTAAGACCTTGGCCTAAATGGTTTTCCTTAGTTTAAAACACTATTTAATCTTAAGATCGATGTTTCCATACATGTGTTAATGCAAGATTGATTCTAGAGGATTTTGTTCTTATATAAACCTTGTTCTATTTTTTTTTTTGTAAGTAAGGTTAATCTATACTATATATATAACATGAGGCGTGCCTTGGCTATGTCAACCAAAATGTGCTGACTTTCCGAAATAGCCCTTACATACCATATTGTGAAGATTCATTAATAAAAAGGTACAATAGTGAAAGTTGCATCTATTTTTTTTAAACTTAATAATCGGTTGCAAAACTGTTGCCTTCTCGTCTACCTCTTTCTTCATATGTGCACGGTGCACCCGGCTAGTTTCTTTTAATTTTTAGGGACTTCTTGAGGTTGAATCTCTCACTAGGGCAATGTTTAATTTTGAAGAGTTCTTTGTGAAAGAAAAATGTATATGGAGATATTCTTAGGCGGTGTTCTTACTGTTTAATCATTTTTTAAGCACATATACACACATAGAGGCAATATATTTGCATTTGTCACTTGAAATGCTTCTTTCTGGCATAAAGAGGCAATCCTTTCTGTCAGCATTGAACTTACAGCTAGAGGACTATATCCTGAAGGTCTTTTGATCTTGGATACTATGATAGAGATACATACTCTATCACCAATTACATGAGAGATACGAACTCTCACTCTATATAAGAGAGACACGGGCTCTCACCCCGTTGTTGTATGAGAGACACAGGCTCTCAATATTACTATCAATATCAGCTCCTCTTTATTGTTCTCTTAAATTTCTAACATGGTATTGAAGCTTATCGATTCCTAATGGGCGAAGTCTTCCGCGCTGCACAACTCTACTTAGGCGAACTCCTCCACAGTACAGCAAAGGTTGATTCTTATTAGGTAAAGTCCACAACACTATAGCCAAGATCTTCTGCACAATCTACGAGCATCAAATTAAGGAGAAGTCGTCAACACTAGTAAGATCTTCTACACAATCTATAAACGACATGACGATTTTGCAGAATGAATTCTAAGCAGCAAGATAAAAATATAAAAAAAAAGCTCATTAAGGAGGAGTTACTACACAATTGACATAAAGCGTTAAAAAAATGCATTTAGAAGGAGTGTTGGAATGATAAATGCATTGTTTTCGAAAATTCAAAGATAGTGACTATTACTTGAGTTGGTTTGTATAGGTCAGTTAGTGTCCCTAACTATGTCGGTCATAATGTCTATAAAAGGCATGGAGGGATCATTTTGTAGTAACAACTAATATATCCAAAGGGTCATATAACCCCTAGATATCAAGAGGTATCCTTAAGGTCCTTTGATCTTTAATACCATGATAGAGATACATACTCTATCACCAATTATGTGAGAGATACGGACTCTCACTCTATATAAGAGAGACACGGGCTCTCAATATCACTATCAATATCAGCTCTATCAATATCAATATCAGCTCCTCTTTTTTGTTCTCTTAAATTTCTAACAAAGAAACATGATTCACTAAATTTATATTTTAGACTGCCTGCAAGTTACTGAAATCTCGGTAAAGAAAATCAAAATACATGCATTTTCTCATAAAAATAAGAATATTTAGCTCCAAGTGCTTGATAGAATTCTCTTATTTAGATTGACCTTTGAAGCAGCTCCTCCCTGGTATTTTCTCGGTATTAATTAAGTCAAATCCAACCAGCCATCAAACTAGTCAAAAGGAAAAATAGGGTTGAAAAAAGGAAAAATGCTCCTACCAATTAATGACATGTAGAATGGCATAAATTGCATGGATTGACAGCCTAAGTGCCTTGAAATGGCTGTTCCCAAGCAAGAAAAGATGAACAATAATGTCAATACAACAGTTTGTTAACTTCAAACTTTGTAGTTGAATTCGCCTATTTACACGGAAAATTCAAGTCTAAACCACAAGATGATCAATTGCTTGAAACTAATTGTCTATCATTATTAGCAAGAGAAACTGAATCCATATAAGCAGTGCCATCAGGAGTTGCAGGTGGTGCAAAAGTGACCCCACCGGCAATGTTCATCTCACTAAATGTACATCGGCTTTTCGGGAAATGGGTGCCGCAAGGAGGTCTGGAGGACGGTATTGAGCCCCTCTGAAGGGGGCTGCAACACAAGACCTTTCTTTAACCCTTCCCCTCCTTGCAACGGCCTCGCTGTAGCGAGTTGCTTGAAAGCAGAAATTGAGAAGATAGAGACAAGGAAGAGCACTGTAAAAGGGTTTCTTCTATGAATAGCCATGGCTAGATATGAATTAATGAACGAAGGGAAGGTTAAGTAAATATGTAATGTAAGAGAATATATACAGCTGAATGAAGGGAAGGACTTTATGAAGGAGGAGCTTTGTGTATTTGTCTCTACATATATAGCTCAATCTTGAATTGTTGAATCGACCATGTTTTGAAGTTTCAAGCTGAACTTTGAAGAGGAAGGTTGAGATGGTCTTCGTCCATGTCACTAGTTAAGGTGGATCTCGATCGGCCCCGCATAGGCCATGTCGTGAGAACATGCACGTATAATTAGAACTAGCTAGCTGGGACAGGGCTATGCACTGTAGTTTGATTGAAAACATTCTTAAATTTAGCTGCCAATACATATAACATTAAGTTTTTGATGCATGGAGCTTGTTCTTCCAATTAAGACCATATTGATCAAATTTCAAGTAATACTTTGAAATTAATTTACATTTGCAGTGACCACCAAACCAAATATATCAGAGTATGAACTACAAACCCCATAAAATATCACTGTTAGTTTTATTTTCAGAGTCACCAACCAACTAAATACATCACAGTACTAAAAACCCCATAAAAGAACCTTGTGAAGGTTAAACTCTATCTAATTATTTTCAGTTTGTTTTTTTCTCTCCTGAACTCAGGTAACCCACAGGGAATGTTGTTCAAGTGGTCGAGATAGAACCTTGTTTTGTAGTCTCCTAATTGGTATAACCTACGCCAATATCACCAATAACACCAGGAACGGCAGGCGGTAAGGTAGAAATTTGGCCACCAGCAAAGTTCATCTCACTCACTAGTGGACAATGACTTGAAGGGATGTGAGTATTACAGGAAGGTTTGGAGGATGGTACTTTACCCTTTTGGAGGGATTCCATCATGACACCTTCTTCCATGAACCACTGCTCCCCTTCCAAAATTCTCTTCGCTGCAACTTGTTGAAGACCCACAAGAGTCAAAATGGTGACAATTACTAGAACCGTAAAGAGATCTTTTCCATGAGAGGCCATGGCTTTAGATGGAGAAATCAAAAGAATGCGTATCAAATGTTTTGGCCTTTGGGGGATATCTCTATGTATGTGTGTGTCTCTGCTTGATTGCCTTTCAAGGGTGATGGGAATGAAAGATTTGTGCGTATTAATTTATACTAGTGGAAGCAGCTTTGTCTTGGTTGTTGAATTGAATGTGCCAACGCTTGAAGTTTGAACCATGGAACCCATACGGCCAGACCGAAATACTTTGAATCACAAGGGTGACAATGTGCTGTAACATATGTCATGGCCTTGTCGATCGACAGCAATAGCGTACTAATCCAATGGTTGAAAAAGAAAGTCTGGAAGTAAATGTTAGTAAAATAATGCTAAAGACTGCAGGCCAACGAAAGGTATTCATTTAGACTAGCGTGAAGAGGGGTTATGGACTTAAGGTAGGACTTGATTCCAAGGCTACTTGAGACCTGATCAGCCCTACGGTCCTCTGAGAAATTTGAAAAGAAAACAAAAAGAAAACGCCGTTCAGGTAGTTTGTATGCATTGATACATACAAACTAAGGGAGAGGGCATGTTTACTGACTATATATCAACATCTCTTCTCTTGATTGGAGTAAATCTCTGGGCATGATCCGATCTATTTAAGAAATTTGATTTTCTTTTTATTCTTTTCTTTCAATTATTTTCCTGGGATTCGTGATTTTTCGAATATGAGGATATAAGAACCAGGAATTCCAATGCTTTGTAATTAATTATTTTCAGGGTGTGTTGTTTAGAATGGGCAATATCAAGATACATCAACTCGTCCGCAACAAGTGTGTTGTTTAGATTGTCCTTGTCTGCTGCGACTTATCACATTTGGAAGGAGCGTAATGGGAGAGTATTCAAAGCAAGCTTCCTACCAGCTAGGAAGGTACTCAGCTATATAATCACTGATGTGCAAAACAGGCTACACCTAGAGAAACTGGAGGTTGCTGATAATGAAGGCAATAGGCAAATTATGGAAAATTGAGGAGTTGCATGGAATACAAGTAGAAAATACCAGGTTCTAATCATGTATCTTTAGCTGAAATAGATATCGGTTGCTTCTTCAGCTTAGAGTGGCCGTGGGTCTCTGTATGAGATTGTAATGTTCTGTACAGCTGATATATTCTCATTAATACAAATACTTACTTTTCAAAAAAAAAAATTTTTTATTTTCAGGGTTGGTCCATATATATGTGCCTGCCATGATTAGTTATATTATTATAGGTATACAAACCCTAGAATACACGCTGGCTGGTTAAGCCAACGGTAAATTGTGATAGAAGGGATTACTTCAACCTTAGATAACTGACAGTGTTCTATGCTTGCTTGAATGATTAAGGTTAATAATTCTTTTGGGCTTATTTTCTTGGAACTCAGTTTTGCTTGTTTAAGTGAATGCCAAATACAGGTTATGATGTCAGTCAGTTGTGTTACTTGTGTATCACCTTCAATTTAAAAAAAAAACTTCAAATTAAAAAGCCAATTATGAGCACATTAATTCTTGGGTTATTTCTCAGAATTTTTGGGAAACACAAACACAGATGAAAGGTAATTGCATATGACACAATTGAAATACTTGGCATAAATTGCCAATGTTTATATAAGCATTGAACTTGCACTAGATTGGCCATAGGAGCATAAAACTGAATATTTAAGAAGCATGATTCACTAAACTGATCTTTTAATATTGCGCATGTAAGTAACTGAAACATAAAAGGGAAACCAAAATCCATAAAAATCATATAGCTCCAAGAGCTTGATGGAATTGTTTCATTTAGATAAATGAACCTTGAAGCTTTTCCTCCCTTGGTCTTTATTCGTATCTTCATCAAACTCTTGTCACTCAATTATCTCTTGTATCGAATCAAGAAAATAAAACCAGCCAAGTTCATGTTGAAAAGAATAGAAAAGCTAAAATAATTACAAGAGGGTTATACCACATGACATATATTGTTACATGAATCACATGGCTTAACAGCCATAACTGCCTTGAAATGGCCGTTCCCATACAAGAAAAAGAACATTTGTCAATTACAGTTTGTTAACTACTTCACATTTGTAGCTGAATCCACCTATTTACACTGAATTCAGCTCTAAATCTGGATATGATCAGGTGCTGGAAACTTGTTGATGCTTAGCCTCCTTAGAAATAGGAATCACAACCACATCGGCAGTGACATCAGGGGATGTAGGTGGTGCAATAGAACCCCGGCCAGCGATGTTCATCTCACTCAGTGTACATCTGCTTGATGGGATGTGGGTGTCACAAGAAGATCCGGAGGGCGGTATTGGACCTTTCTTGAGGGACTCCAACACAATCCCACCTTTCCTCAACCATTCCTCTCCTTCCAAAAGCCTTGCCGCCTCAAGTTGCTTGAAACCCGAAATTGAGAACATGGAGACAATGAAAACTACTGTAAAAAGGTTTCTTCTATCAATAGCCATGGCTAAATATGAAGGAATTGGGGTCTCTTTCTTCTGGGTTTTTAAATGGTAAGAGAGTATATGTTGCTTAATGAAGGAAAGATCTTTGAGTTGGTGATGGGAATGAAGAATGAGCATTGGAGGTATCTCTTTATATATAGCTACATAAATCTTGCATGTTGACTTGGACATGGTTTGAAGTTTGGAATTGAAATGTGACGGTCTAAATCAAACACGCCTGGCGACTAAAGAACTTCGAAGGAGAAATTTGAGATGGTCTCAGTTGATGATAAAAGTTCAAGTGAACGATCTCTCCGCGTCCTTTTGGTAGACTGTTACGTGTGTTCTGGGTAATGACTTTTTTCACCATCAAGAAATAAATAATGGAGGTAAGCTTCATGGACGCTGCATGATTTAGTTTAAAACCCTAAAAATTTTTAACATGAAATTGGACCAGTCTTACTACCCTTCATGAACTGGACGGACTTACACGTTAATGGAAGTTTGAAGCGGTCGTTACATTGAAATTTATTATTGGGGAACTACGGCGTCCAGGTGAATGTGTACAAATGGTTAAAAGCTATGGTGTGGGCTTAATCAACCATAGAACCGTCCTCGGCATCTTCCAAGCTGGGTGGGTCCACCCAATGAACTAAATGTCATAATGAGAAAAAGGCCAAGCCCATCAATGATTTGCATGTTAGTTGGTCCAGCCCACTTGTGTGACCCGTTACTCATTAGGGCTTTGTCTTTAAGAGGATGTAGGTTGCGGCTGAGTAAACAAAAAAGAGAGAGGAGCTAAGAGAGGTGTGGAACATTTGAACACACATAACAAACAACTAGACTGGATCAAAGAAAGGGTATGCTTTTAGTTTTTTGATACCGAGAGAGAATGCGAGAAAGACACGTGAGAAAAGAAAGTGAAAGAAAAATGAAGTAAAAGAAACTAAAAAGCTTTTTTCCCGGTACCATTTGGATGTTGCAAGAAAATTTTATTATTTAAACTGAAAATCTAGGATAGTGTTTGGATAACTAGAAAGTTAATAGAATCTTGAATGCAATTTCCAAATCTATCCTCACATGTATGCATGCTTTTGACAACTAACACACCACCACCTCCTCCGCTATCATCACTAGAGCTGTAAGTTTTGCCCGGCCCGCCCTAAGCCTGCCCAACTCAACCCGAATAATAGCTGGATCTAAGGTTTTATTTTTAGTTTAGGTTTGGGTTGGGCTTAATTTTAAGCCCAAACTTGAGTTTGGGTTGGACTTGGGTTGCACCTCATAGCCTAAAAACCCAAAAAGCCTGAACTATATAAAGCCAAGGTTAAATGATTTACCACAAACCTTATCTTCTTCCTAAGTTCTTTCAAACTCTAAGCCCTTCCTCTATATTTTTCCAATCAATTCCCCAATAGATAAGGTACTATAGAATTGAATATAAAACTTCAAACCTAAAACCTTTTCAAGAGTTAGGAAAGTTGATAATCTTGACCTTTGTATGGATAATATCTTGAGATTTACGAAGGGCCACATTTTTAGTAAGTATTTCATTCATAATATTGATTGTGTTATTTTATAATTTGGTCAATAAATCTTAGAAATGTTATAATTTAAAAACTCAATTTTTTGCTTTCTTATACTAAAAACATTGTAGACTTGTTGCATTTACTATTATATTTCATTAGATCTATTAGAGATCCCATTAATTTGGGCCAACCCAAACCCAACTCGAACTCGAAAAATAATTTTAGGATTGGATTTGGGTTCAAGCAATTTGTGTTTAGGACGAGCCAAGGTGAATTTGGACCAATTGATTTTAGATTTGATTGAACCCAAACTCATCAAAACCCAACCCAACCTGCCCTACTTACAGCTCTAATCATCACCACCACCATCATCATAACAAACAATTTTCAAATCAATAAACTTGCAAAATACATTTTTATTGATTTTTAAAATCTTAATTGATTTTGACAAGTGTTGGGTTCTCTTCCCCTATGTCCAAAATTGCAAAAACCGTTTGGAAAGAATTTAGTCAAGCTAGATGCAATGAAAGTTAGTCCTTATAAACGGATAAACTATATTTTCATTATGGCAGCCTTAAATTTTTTACCAACATAGTGACAATCCGTAAAAAGAGCAAAAAATTATTAAAAATTGATCAGGAAATGTCACTTCACTGCATGAAAATGTCCCAAAAATCAACCATTATTTGATTGGTATTAATCCATATTTGCGTATGCCCTGGTAATTTACGTGGTCCCTGTCAAATCATAAACGGGATCACACATGAGAATATGGAACTGAACTTGGACAAATTAAGAGATGACCATAATTATGCATTAAGAGAACTGAACTTTTAGGTCGCTAAATTTATAATAACATGAAAGCTTTTATCAGGCATGTTCTGCATCCACGTGTTTGATACTTTTCCTTCCTTCCTGAGCAGTTTGTGTAAACTTTTCCTGTTTCCTTATTTTACAGATATATAATATCATCAAACATAGGGGAGGTTATATCAATTTTCTTGACAGCTGCACTAGGCATACCAGAATGCTTGATTCCTGTGCAGCTTCTTTGGGTAAAATTGGTCACTGGTGGGCCTCCTACAACAGCTCCAGGTTTTAACCAAAACCTTTTTGAACAACACAGGCAATGAACAGATTTTCCAAATTGCAAGGCTGCAATCTGATCACAAGCTCCAAGTACAGCAAGAAGAGTAAAATGATCACGATTTGCATTTTCAGCAACCATTTGACAGAAAATTCTAAACTTTCAAGAGCATCACCATGTTGAGCATGGCCTGAAATCATAGAATTCCATGACACAGTATCCCTCCAGCTCAACTCCTCAAACAACCTTCTTGCACCCAATATAGAATTGCACTTACAGCACATATCAATGAGAGAGTTTGTTAGAAAATTGTTAGGATGTGCGATGCCATTTCGAAGAATGTAGCAATGAAGCTCTTTCCTCTGTTTCACAGCTGCCAAGTTGGAACAAGTGGATAGTATGCTAAGCAAAGTTGCGCAGTCTGCCTTTATACTAGACACAGATAAATGAGACAATTACAATGATATTAAAGAACATAGAGCAAACCTGCTATTGGTTACAATGTCTTTTAAAGCCTGATCCGCAAGTGAAAATATAGCATTTCAGGCCACTCTAAGTTTAAAAGCTCCACTGATAATCTATGCACAAAAGACAGAGATTGGTGGGACTCACAAAATCAGTATTTTGAATTTAAACATATCACAGCTACATTAGACAAAATCAAACAAATGGAAAGCAATTTTCAATAAGTCTAGGCCTGAAAATAGCACGTCCAACTTCACCATGACCACAACAAAATGACAAATTATCCCCACATGTGAACACCTGAATCAATAATTGGACAACCATCAAACAATCAAGCATCTACTCAGTAACTGGATCTCACAAGTTGGCATAACCCATGACACTGAAAGAAATAAGAAAACCATGCAGCAAAAATTATACCAATGCAACAGAGAAAGGTCAGATGGCTTCTATATCTATAAAACTCGAGTATCTTTCTCTCAAACACTGATATTTAAAGCAATTTGTATGAAAAAAAAAAGGATAAATTTAAGTATAAAAGGAGGAAAAAATATGTGTTATTCCATATAAAAGAAGATGCATTCCCGCATTAGAGTGATGCCAACGACTCCAATGCGAATTAAAGATACAAACATAGGCTAATAAAATCAAAAATCAAACATATTGGATGTCAACCATATCTGGAATTAAACCGCAATTCCTTAATTTGGTCACCACCCCACCACACCCCCACCACACCCATACACACAACCTTTCCAGATTCACTTTGTTAGGCTAATAAAATCAAAAATCAAACATATTGGATGTCAACCATATCTGGAATTAAACCGCAATTCCTTAATTTGTTCACCACCCCACCCCCCCCAAAACCCAATTTTTTTCTGGGTGAAATATTGGATTTCAAACATATTCAGAAACCCACCAAATCATTTTGTTAGGCCAACAAAATTAACAATCATTTTCCCAGTATTAGGAACCTTAACACCATGAATCTATCGTCTAAAAAAAAACAAACATACATTATAAAGGGGGAAAAAAAAGTTGATATGTGAATCAATTACAGCTTGCCTGGCTTGACTCTGTCCGCTGTATATTTACACCATATACTGAGTGAAGAAATATGCCAATTGCAGCTGACACTTGCACTGCCCCTTGCTCTCTATGCAGCACGTCTAAAGCTAAAACCATTCAACGATCAGCAAGAAAAGTAAAAGAATCTCGACACCAGGAAGTACTGTTGACGAAGAGGTCTCCCAGAAGTGGAATACTGTTGATGAAGAAGGATTCCTAAAGGATCATTGATGAAGAGGTCGTATTGGAGAAACAGAAGAATCCCGGTGATACTGGACAGTGGACAGTGGACATTGGACACAGGAGGAAGTACTGTTAAAGAAGAGACCTGTTATTCCAAAAATTTATTGTTGGTAAGTTGTGCTCTTTGCGTTTCTCACAACGCAGAATCGGGTCCCCAAAAAATTGGACGGTTATCATCTTTTTTTTCTTGAGAAACAGTGGACCCCACAGTTTCTCAGTCATCCAAACACTAGCAAGAACCAAGAAAAACATATTTTCTTTCACTTTCTTGCATTCTCTTGCTATCCAAAGTCCAAACGGGGCCATAGGGATCAGATACGGTATCTCTTTGAGAGGTGTTTTGGGTGTTACAAGGCACTGCACATCGTCTGCATTGCAAACGATGTGCAGCACATGTACAGCAAGAGAGAGGCGATGTGGGGCCCACCAAAGTGAATTTTTGGTGGGCCCCACATCGCCTCTCTTACTGTATCTGCGATGCACATGCTGTGCGCTGCAGACGATCATTACTCATTACAAGGAGTTGTAAATCACTTTATATCCTTGGGTTCATCACATTATGGTTAATAGTTTGAGCGAGATTATTGTTACTAATATTATCGATTTCCCAATTACTTTAGAACTTAAGTTTTGGACAAGAACTTGAGCATTATAGTCTCTACTTTGCTATAGTGAATTGATGGCCATAGTTTTTTTCCTCTACACTGAAGGGTTTTTCTGTGTAAATTTGGTATGTTCTCTTTTGCTCTCTTGGTGTTTGATATATTATGTGTGCGTAATTTAATGCTTCAATACTTGATTTCTTTGGTTTAATTAATTCTACAATAGTGTCTTTTTGGCCCAACACTACAGGGCATTTGACACTGACCAGAAGAAAAGGGACAACCTTACATAAGTTTCTAAGTTCAAAGGGTTTCCGTAAAAGCACCATCTTCAGAATAAAATGTTCAATATATATAATAATAAAACAATTACGAATGCAGAGACCAGGTTTTGAAGTTAGAACTGATCACACTCTACCCTCCACATTAGAATAAGTGGAAGACCATTAGAATTATTGGACAATTTAGTAAATATTATAAATTAGGCAATTGCTTTCTCATAGTTCCATTATTTAACATTGATTTTTGATTTGTGATTCAGTTATGAAATAATCAAGCATGATGAAGTATAATAAAGCCATAATCTCAACCATGCTGGGCCATTAAACAAATTTATTTACTCAGTATACTCTATTAAAACCTATAAGGCTTAAAAAAAAAATTGTCCTTTTATCATCTCAACCTAAAGTGTAGGAAACTCATTTCATCATTATGTTATATAAATAGTTTCTTTTATTAGATTGTTACATTTTTAATATTGATCAATATTTCAAAAGAAATGGATATTTCATCATTTTATAAAAAAATAAAAAATAAAAAGAATAAAAAATTGTTTTACACAATATTAAAATCCCTATTACAAATTGGGAGTATGTCGAACAAACTAACATGAGGGGTACTATGGTCAGTTCACAACTCAAAAGAGCAAATGCAATTTGGTTCGACTTCCCTCGTATATAGTATGATAGGTATAGTGACAATTTGGGCATTCCACTGATTAAGTGGGGGCATAAAAGCCTCAAGCATTGTTTCTTGGGGTTTGCCATTTTCAATTGGATTCTGGTATTTCTCTGTAAAAAAACCTCTTGCTACAAGGATCCATATTTACAGTTACTTGACCATTAGCAATGGTTGTATCTAACTCACAATTCGTTAGCTTTGAACTCTCTCCTCAACCAAGGAACAAAAAATAAGGTGCATGCTTGAAAGACAAAATGCTCACTGCGAATATGTTAGAAGCTCAAGGATTTGAATAGCCTTCCCAACCATCTCTCTCTAGCTTCTCAGCCTTCAACAAGATGTCAGATTTTGTGTCCTGTTGATATTGGATTGTTCTGCATAAGATACACAAGGAAACAGATTCACATATCAGGAAGAATAAACTGTTATAGTAGAAATCTGCCAGAAAAGTAAATAGTTCAAATTCAGTGCTACCATTAGGCAAATAGAGAAAGAGAGAGAGAGAGAGAGAGAGAGAGAGAGAGGAACCAACCTTGCCTGTAAACTAGCATCCCCAATCCCCAACATCCTTACTGCTAATAAACCTGCATTTGTTGCATTGTTTATTGCAACAGTTGCAACGGGGACACCTCTAGGCATCTGTTAATTTAGAAATGAATACTGGTAAGTTGCTTTTGAGCAATAAAAATCAAGAATCAAAGATGATGGAAAGCCGACAACACAAATTTGTAGAGTTGATGACCGCTTATTATTGAAAATGACTTCCACAGAGATGCAGAAATTTAATATTTAATTTATTCATCATATAAGCCTTACTCTTTGTAAGGGCCCTAACCATAGTTTTAAATCTCAGCTGGTAAAGAGTCACACCAGCCGTTACTCCAGAGAAATTTTTTTCGTTATTTCTGTATTCGTTAAACTAAAAGAAAATAAATATTCAATTATAAAAATCATTCATCAACCCCCAAAGAAAAATCACCTAAACTCTTAAGTTCTAAATGATTTAATTAAAGCAAGTGGACCCCCTTCCTACTCGTCCAAGTTTAAAAATTTTCTTCATTAATTAAACTTTAAGAAACTTGACATTCCCATCTACACCAATTTTAGCAGAGAGCAGAGTAGAACAAACCACCAATGGATAAAATTCTCCAATTACTTAATTCATCAACCGAAAAGAAGCATCAACTAAACTCTCTAAATTTCTAAGTGATTTAACTAACCAAACCTCCGCTTCCCTCCATCATAGAAATTCCCAGCAACTTCTGCAACCTGTGATTCTTATAATACATCATAATTTCCATTCATATCACTAGCAAATCCTCTAATTTAATCCTTTTTACATTCTATTCCTCCCTTCCCACCTCATAAAAAATCAGTATCACCGTTGATATCCTCTACTTTAATATTGTTCACATTCTATCCCCCCTTCCCCACCTCTCTCATCAAAAGTCAAGATCAACATTGATATCCTGAATGGATCTTCCATTTGGACCATTTCATCACTCAACAGCAAAGATGCAGTGTCTTTCTCACTTTCTTATGGCAAAAAACAAGGATAAAATGAATTTAACAAAAACTAAAAACAATAAGACAGCTTTAGCAAACAGTTCCAATTATTTCTTTATTCATTCCACTACAAAAACAATATGTTCCTGAGTATACTAATTTTATTGGGACAAAACATGTAAGGTTGCCAAAAGAGCAGTGACCAACATGCTGGCCCTCGCTGGCCCGGCACGGCACAATTTAACCATGCTTGAGCAAGGCATGGCATGTGGCCCATACATAGGCTGCCTAACAACCTAGAATCGCATGAATCGACTCTGAGCTCAGGCACGGCACGACTCATGCGGCACAATCCATAACCCCTTTCATATAAAAATATGTTTGTAATATGATTTGAACACACAGCCTATACCACACATGACACAACAATAGACTCTAAACCACTGAGTTGTTTTATCATCTCAATAGATAATAACACCACATTTATATTTATTACATGTACTTGAAAAATACATATTAACTGAATCGGCATGACACAAACTTAGGGCATAGCATGACACGCTAGCACAAACTCAACTGGCATGTGGGTGACACAGAACGACCCATTTGACACCCCTAAAAAATGAGCAAATGAGTGATACAAACCATCATCTCCACAAATAAAAATATTCAATTATCGGTTTATTCACTAAACCCTCCCTCTTCTCCCTCCCCCACAGTGCAAGGAGTGAAATAATTCATCATGAACATCTTCATTGATCAAACTATCAATTTTCATTAAACCTACCGTCCCTCCCTCTCCAAAATTATAAAGAATCTAATTAAACCTCCCTCACTCTCTCCCAACAAATCCTCTTGAATATCTCTAGAGATATAACTCATCAATTAATCATTCCCCACCCCCTCTCTTCATTTGAACAAACCACCATGAGCATCTTGACTGATAAAATTATTCAACTAAATTTAAACAACCACCTGCACCCCAATAAAAAAAATAAAAAAACTCACCATGAACATCTCCATAGATAAAACTCTTTAATTATTTATTTAAATCCTCTTCTTATCCCAACAAACTGAAATAAACATCTTTATGATTTAATTAAACCTTATTTATTCATTACACATACATCTGCAAACCTCAATCTCTAAAATTCTAAATGATCAAATTAAACTGCTCCCCTCTCCCTCTACATATAAATAAAGTTCTTCAGTTATATATTCATCTATTAACTCCCCCTTCTCTTCTCATCCCCCTAACACCCAAGGTTTAAAACCTCAATACCAGCCAATATTTATCAGTATTTCATGGCACCGGCTAGAATTTAACAATATTTAATGTTACTGTTACAGAGGTATACCAAATAGTACGACTTGTTACTGTTTGAGATTTAAAACCTTGCTCCCACCTCCACCATGTACACAAGTAGCTACCAGCTATACACAATAGATTCAATGATACTGTTGTCAAACAAATCCCTGCTCCTACCAAGTTAGCACTAGAGGGGTGGCATAGAATATCCTCAGTGGACATCCCCAGCCAGGGAAAAATAAATTATGCGACGGGTTAGAGGGGTCGTAGTGAGTTGGGCAAGCAAGCAGAGGCTATGAGGTGAACTAATACAACTTAGAAGAATACAGAAGAGGATTCAGTGTACCAAACTGAAAACATCAGCATCCAAATTATATAACTGCTAAAAACAACAGAACAAGATCCAGAGTGCCCACATTGAAAAGATCATCCTCCAAACAATATTCAGCCTGCACAATCAATCATGAGTTCTTTCATATGGAAATGCATCTAAAAACTAATTAGAACATATCTTCATTCCCACCCTAAATTTTACAAATTTCACCATGTTAAGGAAATTTTAAGCAACAAGAACTGCTTAGAAACATGCATGTACAAACTCAGTACAATGAGTCTCCCTATAAATTTCAAAGAGTTTTGAGGAGCACTAACTTAGCTCGCTGTATTTGATCTCAACCAGAACATGTCAAAAAGCAAAATGATTATAACTCTGAAAAAAGAAACGATAAAAAATAAGAACGAGTCCTAGTTACTATGCTTTCAGTTGTTTGAAAATTAGCTTCAAAAAGGAAAATATTCCTAAAATAAAAGCTTTCTAGTATAAGTTCAATGTTATGAGCTAGAAATGTAATAAACATTGAGGTCCAAACTTTCTAAACAACAATACCTGGACAATCGATAACAGAGAATCAAGTCCATCCAATGAAGATGCGCGTACAGGGACACCAATAACAGGTAAAGGAGTCAATGCAGCCACCATGCCTAGAACACTCAGAACTCATTCAATGAGAATCAAACATAGGCTGATAAAGATTAAAACAATAAACAAACCACATGTAAACTAGCCTGGCAAGTGAGCCGCACCGCCAGCACCAGCAATGATAATCTGAATGCCTCGTTCCCGTGCAGACAAAGCATAAGAAAACATCAACTCTGGAGTCCGATGTGCTGAAACTATTCTCACCTGAAAACATAATCTATAAATATCCTATTTATCTAATAAATAAACCCTAAAAGCAAAAGAAGCTTAGGAAAAGCAGACCTCGTTATGCACACCAAATGTATTCAAAATTTTTGCAGCTTCCTTCATGACTGGAAGATCTGAATCAGAACCCATTATGATTCCAACACGAGGATTTACTGCAAATAAAAAATGAGTAGGAGAAAAATAAGCATAAAGCACTCGTGATTTGATTCCATAGTTGATATGATTGTTTTTGCAAACAAAATATAATGAAATAAACAAGTAACCATGCTAAGGCTAGTCTGCCCATTTACAACAAAATCTAGTTACAGTATCATGCTTGGTTCCTTTGAGACCCACGCAGAGAACAGCTGAAAAACTACCATCATGCAGATTTTCACCTTAAGAATCCCATGGAGAAGAGGATGGTGGACATGCGTAAACTATTGCCTTGTAAAAGCAGGCACAGCTGATAGTCAGAGCTACCATGCAACCAACTATGCAGTCACCTGGCCCAAAATTTCACCTGGCTGAGCATTTATTTATCCCAAGATGACACCTAGTTGAGCATCACTTAAGTCCTTCAAAAAAGCCTAATTCACCGAGACAACAACCTTTAAGAACATTGCCATATGTTGTTATCTCCTATTGTGGTTCCTCTCTCAAATATATTCATTCTTTAAGGAAAAATCAAAAAGCCATGAATCTTCTATATTTAACCCCTTCTCCACCAAGTACACAACTCCAAATTCCTAAAAAAGTTCATTAGAAATAAATGGGCAAGTCTCAGATACACAGTATGTTACAATAAGGCTGGTAAAACCAGCTGCCAAGGCAAAAGCCACAACAACGAACTTACATATATTAGGAAGCAAAGAAATATCATAATTCTTAAACTCCTTCAAAAGCTACATTCATTCATAAACCAGACTAGATGCATTACTGCTGAGTCTATCCTCGTTATTTCTCTTTTTCAAAACCTTTCTCACTTTCTAATCTTTCCACAACCAATAGCAAAACAGTCATTTAAATTTCCTTTTAAATGACTGAAAATAGTCTGAATAGATAGCTTTAATTTTCAGAAGCTTAGGGAGCCCTAGCATATCATCAAAGTCCTAAGCTGTGTTGCAAAGATACTTCCAAATAACAGTTAAACATCACAATGAGAAAGCTATAGATGCTTGATTTACTATGAGATTATAAGCACAAGTGAATTGAAAAAATGCTTAATCAATGTTTCATTGACTCTTCAAAATAAGTGAATGGATACTTGTATCAAACATCTGCTGTCTGAGACTCTATGGACTTTGGTATAATAATCTTAGATTTCCCATTATTGATATTAAAAATTCAGTTGCTTTTTTCCCAAATTTGGCATTCCATATATTTAAAGAAAAAACATTATGAAGAAGAAGAATAAAAGTAAACTGTATGCCCAAGGCATCCTAGTAAAATAACCCACCTTCATTATTCAAACTTTCTTTGCTTAGCATCGACTTCAATCGTGCTTCCACTATACCCATACAAGCACCAACAATAGTAATATGGCCCATCTTTCGTTGCTTTCGCATCTCTACAATATCAATATCAGATTTATTATTTGTGGTCAGCAAAAGCATAGAAAGGTATTTGATTACAAGTTTAAAACAACATTTAAAACAAATTTCAGTGTACTCTAACCTGGCTTATCATACCAATGAACAGTAGCCCCGGGAACATTCAATGCCCTTCCAATTAGCTGATGAGCTAAGTGGAATCCTTTCTCCCCCTGGAAGCATATTATTTTCAACAGAAAAGTAATATTAATTAGTTGATTTACCTGTTATGATTGCACCACAAATTATAATCCATCTTCATGGTGAAATGACCTTCTTTATCTAAATTACAACTACTCTACAGTGATTTAGCAATGAGAATATGTAGCAGGCCTGTAATAGCCCAAGTCAGTATTGCTTTATATTTGTACGCCTTTGATGAAGTTGATTTAAACACTAACATTATTGTGCATTGTATTCACATTTTATTATAATTTTCTAATTACTAGTTATTTGCATTAGTAAGATTTTAATCGTATTCATTTACAGTTACTCAAGTTATCTTAATGTAATAGTTACTGCAGTAAAGTAACTAGTTTCATTTAGGTATGATAAATAAATATTTAAGACTTAAGGGATCAAACCTAGGCCGTGCCACCTCTCAGGGAGGAGTTAACACTTGTCAACCCACTCACTAAGACTTGTTCTGACTTAGCCTAACTAATCTCACTTAGGCATTTGTAAAGGAAAACAATCATGAGAAACTATAGAGACAAGCTAATGAACAGATTGCAAGAAGAGAAGAAAAAGAATAATAGGAGAAAGAAAAAGACAGCAGGAGCAGAAGTGCATACGGAGGTTATAAACAAACAGAAATTGCTCCAAACCTGTAAGCCAATGATATGGTTATCAATTTATACTCTAGAAATCTGCTGTACTTTTCATAACTGCTGAACATATCTAAGCGTATAAACCATTATATTACTATACTTTCATAATTATTGAAGGTATTTAAAGCTGTAAATTAGTAATAGTGTTGTACTTTTCTGAACTGTAGAAGTTGTCTAAACCTGTAAATTAGTTATACTACTGTACTTTTCTGAAATATCGAACGTACCAAAACCTGCAAATCAATTATACTGCTATAAATTTTTTATTAGCTGAAAGTAATCAATCTTTAAGTCAATTATATGGTTAGACGGCTGTAACTTTTTGAATTGTTGAAAGTATACAAATATGTAACTATATATTTCTGCTGGCTTTATTTCAAGCTTGGTTTCATAGCTTTTACAAGTCAATTATTTATTTCTTTTGTTTCCGGGGTATGTGCCTGTGGTGGTGTTTTTTTGGGGGGGGGGGGGGGGGAGGGGAGTGAGAGAGAGAGAGAGAGTACAGTTTGGCTTTAGAATTAATAGAAAATCTAGATTGCAGGGCTTCTTTATTTAAACTTTATTATTTTTACCTCTAAACTTTACATTGAGCCAATGATAGGGCTTAAACTTATTAAACAAGGCAAAGAGTAGTTTAAGCATGTGATTTATGTGAAAAGGAAATGACAATATGAATTGCGTTTGTGAACCCATTTTGTAGGGCTCCATTTAATTTAATTAAAAATGTTAGCATTACGTAGGTACTCGTGTATGCACATGGTTTTAGTAAACAACACCAGTGTGGGCTTCCTTGCTTAGGGAAATTGAAATTGAGAAGTTAAATGATTTTTTTTTTATTAGTATCATTATTTTTTGTATAGAGTTCTCAGCTAGAATTATCGAATGATAATCTTAGATGAGTCACACTATTAGTTAAATTTTTTTTTTATCAGTAAATGAGAAGACTTTTTTTTTTTGATCGGTAATGAAAAATTATATTAAAAAAGAGCTGCAAACAGGATAAATTGCTGTACACCAAAGGTGTACATAATCCTCATCCCTTCCCCATCCTTTACAAGTCATTGAAATCCTTACACATTAATACATCAGGACATTTCAATCTCTTACAAGATTCTACAACAGACGCCCAATAAAGGATAAAACTAAGAGAGTATTTGAAAAGGGCATACTGAAATCTTTCCTTATTCTCAAAGATCCTGTTATTTCGTTCCTTCCAAACTGCCCACATCACTGCCCCCGGCTGTTAACCTCCAGAAGACCTTGAAAAGAGAGTCTCCTTTTGAGATCTTCCAACATAAAAGAAGCGGAGAAACACCTTGAGGCTGGACCCAAGCAACTCCAAATCTGGCTAAGAACTCATTCCAAACTCCACTTGTGATTGGGCAATGAATGAGGAGGTGATTGACAGACTCCGCATCCGCTTTACAAAGGCTACATCTATTAGGAAGTTGCCATCCTCTCTTCATCAAATTATCCAAAGTCAATATTTTCTCCAGCACCGCTGTCCACAAAAAGAACCCTACCTTTGTATATTGGTAAATGAGAAGATTTTATATATTGGTAAAATGAGGAGCTGTAGGTACACAAACTGTGTACCCAAGCAAGCTAAACAGTACAGTTTAGTCTACCTCCCTCTCACGACTTCCACTAGCTGGATGTGAATCTAACCTCAAGACCCTTACAATACCCCACCCAAATGAGAAAATCTATTGGAACTGAGGAACTCGTAGAGAGGAATTTGCCACATGCAAGTGTACTCTAGTGTGAGATGCAATACTAGAAAGAACGACAGGCATGCATGGAGATGGTCACATTACAAAACTTAATCAATGATGACTGAGGCAATAGCTAATTGGTTAATGAACCTTAGAGCCATGAGACTTGAGATTGTTAGTTTCTCTACAAGGTGTTCTCAACTATGCGGTAAGTTGGAATTCCTCAGGTTTGAGTCTCAAGAGAAAATAGTCAAGGGCAATAGAACCATGTGGGTTGAAAGACCCTAAACCGTATAGTACACACATGGATATCTCTGGATAGTTTGATCCCTGCTGCTTGGTAGAGTAAATCTAAGGGTGTTTGATCCTAGCCATAAGTTAGATCACTTGAGTAGTGTACTTGACTATAAAAACGGCTAAATTAGATAAGGAAAAACTAACAATACAAGTTTAATTAATTTGAATTAATATCAATATTACTACTCACTTGTGTGCTTTGCATTTGTGTGCTAGCATGTCAAATTAAAATTGCACGATCCTTCTTATGATAATTTACTTATAATGTGTGGTTGTGATTTACATGAATGATCAGAAATCTTACATTTTTATAATATGAAGTGTAATAACTCTATCTTATTAAGATATTCTCACCCTTGGTTATATCATTTCTAAAAACCATCAAATTCATGCTCAAGGAGAAATATGCTTGGGTTTTAACTAAGTTCAAAACGTTGATAGTGTTAATAGATTTAATTTAGGAATTTAATCTATATGGTTTTATTGAACATCTAACTGTTGCGTAGTTGAATGCTACTTTAATAATATCACATTTGGATTGATGTTACAATTTAATAATTTGTGGATGAATACTATAGAGGTTCAATGAGTTGAATACAAATACTCAAATCAGCATTTGTTGGTATTTGTGGTTACTTAATATTGTACTGGAGTTCTGATTACGCACATGGGCAAGGTTGCTTTTTGGTTCTTTCTATACACAGTAATTTAACATATCAGGATTTGGGGCATGACAATCTTGTTTCTCACCAAAATTCCAAATAAGGCTCCTAATCCATATAGGTTTCATGATAATGGTGAAATTCAAAGTATTTTAATTTTAACTAAATAATGTTATCAAGCAAGGTTCCCTTTGATTTCTTTATGGTTTTGGCAGTGTCCATACTGCTATGTGTTGGAACCAACTGTGGCTGATACCCAATATGAAGCCATAATTGAAACCATATTGAGTTCTTGATGCAGGAGCATACTTACTTAACATGTTAACATACATAATTTAAATAAAAACCAAACGTGCCAAAATTAATGTCACCTCTTCTTCACCAAGCAAATTGCACATAATAGCAGCTGGAACTCTCATTGATGGATCACCCAGGGGAAGCCCAACAACTGCACGCAAATGCTGTTCAAATTGTGAAGTGAAGCAGGATTCAATTGTGTGATGCCCACTATTGTGAGGTCTAGGAGCTACTTCATTTAGTAAAATCTGTGGATGAGTCAAAAAAATAATAATCATCTTACTGAAACATTATGCTCTGCCAATAAAATGTATAAAATCATAATTAACTTAAAAATGACAAAAAGCCACTATAACATCTAAAAAACGCTAGACAGCATCCAAATTATAAAACGTTGGATTGGCAATCAAGATAGACAAGGATGGATACAAAGGGAAAATTGTAGCATCACAATTAGATCATTTTACCAAACCATGGCTGCTGACCAGCAATCATTCAGTCATAATAACATGGCTTGAAAAATTACAGCTCCATCCAAAGCTGTATCTTTCATATGGATGTGGATGGCCCTAGACAAGATATTAATTGAACACAAACTTGTTTAGAAAAATACGACAATTCCCAACAAGTCTGTTCTTTGCAAGTGTGAAGAAGAAACTGTTGAGCAATTATTGTTCAGAGCATTAGAGTTTCTCCTTTTTTGGCAACTTCTTTCCATTTTAATAATTAATTTCCCTTGTTTAACCATCAACCAAAACGAAAAAAATAATTAAAATAAAAATAATAATAAACAAAACAAAACAAAGAGATGACTTTTTTATGAAACAAAGAGATGATGACTAGCACAGTATGGGTGTATATGCAGGGAATAACCTGACCATCTCTTTTCAAAAACAATTCAACTGCAAACACACCAGCACCTTCTAATGAACCAACAGCTTTTTTTGCAACATCAACAGCAAGATTCTGGATTTTCCATGGCACATCAGCAGGTGCCTTAACTATGTGACAAATGTTTTCCCTACAGGAGTGCAAACATCCACAAGAAATATATTAGAGTTCCAAAAAACATGAAGTAGAAATGCAATGTCCATTATATGTTACTCCAGTTTCAAAATTAGGGAAAAAGGATAGGACCCACCAGATACCAAAAACAGAAATAAATGTCGTACTTGTGAATTGTTTCAACAACAGGATAGCACAAGATAGAATTGTCCCTTCCCCTTGCCACGATCACGGCCAATTCCTAAATCAATCAGGAAAGAAGTGATTCCTTCAGTCTTTATCTAACTATGCCACATAAATTTCGTACATGAACAAATATATAAAACATCTTCCTTCTTTATTGGTAAATGTAATGTATATGTACTGAATTTAAGATATAAGAAGACATTTACAAAAAGATGGCAGCATGGTCAGATAAGCATGAAGAGTATAGAGAAGTTCAAGCTAGAAACCAAGCCAGCCTATCACTAGCTACTTACATCACACACACCCCCTCTAATATCATCTAACAAATTCATTGAATTCGGGAAGAACAGTGGCCCACTCAAACAGTGGCGAAGTCGCAATTTTCCCTAAAAAATAAAAGATAAAACTTGAGATATCCCCTTGTGTTTTTAACACATCCAACAAAGAAACAAAGAATACTAGTCCAGCTAGCTTGTTACAAAGACCGATTCCAAGTGCAGGGTGGGGGTGTGTATGTAGTGGAGGGGAGGGATGGGGTGTTGTGTGGTGGGGTGGTCGTGGTGTTGATGTGAAGTTTATACAGATGTATAAAAACTGCTTCCTTCAGAAAAACAAATATATTAAGCCATCCCTGAACTACCAATAAACAAAATCCAATTCCCACCATACAACATTGCCTCAGACAGGATACCCAAAAACAAATATCCTCTCACCACCATGCTCTTGGCGAATGTTCAGCAAGGTGGACTAGAGAATTCAGGTAACTTGTAGAATGAAAGGTTTAGCAATAACAACCTTGGTTAAACTGTTGGCAAGATCCTTATTAGTAAACAATAGTTTTTGGCTTGATTATAAACTTTTTAGATTTTAAAATTTTTTAGAATCTCTCCGCACGGCCACACGCAATTTGCGACGGCATGAGTGGCGTGCTGACAAAATTTTAGCGAAATGGCACAACAGGATCTGGTGAAATGGCATCGTAAACGGCAGGCGAACCTTGTCTAAGATATAAGTTGTTATGTCAAAATGTATAATAGCATAGATCAATTAATGAGCTAATAACACATGGTAAATGATAACTTCAATATCCATGTGCATATACACACACACACACGCATGCACAAACACAGTATATATGTATGTATATACATTCATAAGCATATGCATATATAATGAAGGGTACTGGCCTTCAAAAATGGTGCCCACTTCTCAACATACAAGCCTCGATCATATCCCCCAAGGGCTGCAAAAAACAAAGGCAAGAAGCAAGAAGGAAAATATGAATCCAAAAGCTTCAGCAATAAACAGAAGAGGCAATCAAAAAGTTGGGACCAACACCTTCATATAACAAGAACATCAAAGAATATAATGTAAAACCACTAACTCGTATCAGCAGTGCCCCAATATTTAAGTAAATCAAGAAATAAAAACTAGAATCACTAGGAATGAAAAGAATAATTTTATGAACCTTAGAAGCAAATAGAAAAAACAAAACAAATATAAAATAAAGTATAAGAATTTTGTAGCCGAGCAGAAAGACATTTTGACAGGTCATTATCAAAGTGTCATTAAATTCTCATTCATTTTGAACAGGAAAGTTAAATAGTATTTTCCATTATCTAGAGACTCAAGATAGGGGACACCTTCTCCCCTTTGTTTTTGGTGAGGAATGTTAGCAGCTGTTTTTTCTCTGTAGCACTAAGGATGTTAGATTAGCTAATGGCTCTAAGGTAGATAAAAGTTGTATCAAAATCTCACTTACTGTTTGCTAATGACTTGATCTTCTTCATTGGAGCTTCAGAAGACCAATTGAATAACGAAATGCTTTGAAACTGTATCAAGGTGGCTTATTAATTGCAAATGTTCCTGCAAGTCTTTATTTGCAAAAATCTTAGGTTGTGATAGAATGGTCAATTAAATACATAGGTCTACGGCAAATCCTCAAACAACAACCCTCAGTGAGCAAAGTTTTGACCCCTAGTGATAGCAAAGATTGAGAGGAGGGTGGCAACCTAGAGATGCAACTACTTCTCGTCAAAGGTAAGTTACATTCTTTTAGCTTCACTAGCTGGTTCATCTATGTTTTTCCTTTCGCTTTTTAGGATTGCAGGCAACACAGTGAAGAGGATAGAAAATTTTCAAGGAGTATTTTTGTGGGGGGAGGGAAAAAGGAATATTTGGTTAGATAAAAATTATTATGCAACAATAGGAATGCTTTTGGAGAATTGTATAGCCCATTCATTTGGCATTGGGATGAACATCTCATTCTAATTATTAGCCAATGAGCTAGACCAGAGATGACCACATGGGGAGACGTCCTAGGGCTTATCCTTCAGCAAGGTTCGTTGTGTCATTTCAATGAGGTCCCCGCATGCCATTTTGCTGACCTTTCACTGGCAACCTGATTTTGCTGTCACATTTTTCATACCGCTAAGCTGAAAATTTAAAAAAAGCTAAACAAATTATAATTAAAATTAAAATTTTGTTAATAAAATAAGATATATTATTATTGATACTAACTATAAAGTTATATTAATAACACACACACACACATATGTATATATATATATATTATTAGAAATATAATGATATTATTCTAATACTATTATTTTTTTTTATTTACATCTCTATATATTATAATATATTATTAAGAAGTACTAGTTCCAATTTTCTATATATTATGTATTTAGATATTGTATGCAAGAGAAGGTGGGCGACGAGTGATAGGTACGCATTGGCCCCCCTTCTCTCCACTCTTCATGCTCGTCCTTCTCTCTCTCCCTTTCCTGTCCTCTATCCCCTTTCTTTCTTGCTCTCCCCCTGCCTTACTTTTTTTTTTTTTTTTTTTACAGATTCCCCTACCTTTGGCACCGTCGCCTCTAATACATCCAGCTATATCATTTCTTTCCATTTTTTCCCTTTCAGATTCCCCTACCTCCAGCGACACCCACTCTCTGCCTCGCCACTCCCCTTTCTCCTTATTATCCCTCGCTCCCCCTCTATTTCATCCCTCTCCATCTTTCCACCATTCTTCCCTCATTCTCTTTCTCTCGCTCCCACTTTAATTTTTTTCAAAGATTCCCCCTGTACGAGCAAAATTTCATCAACACAGCAAACGTTGTCGTCCAAAGATATGTGGTATAGGCTGTAGTAGTATTTAAACCTCTCTCTAGTAAGATTTTTTCGTCTCGTTCAAATCTTTTTTTGCACTATTTCCCTACATAATATACAATATCATTATTTATCCAAAAAAAATAAAATTTCAAGCCCACAGATTGTAAAGGAATTTAAAGTCAAACCATATAATATACCAATATTTCATGATGTTCTTAGTCACATTTGCCTACCAGCTATAGCAGATGAAAGTTCTTCTTTGCTATAAGCAACAGCATTCCCACGTCCATCATAAGCAAGCCTTTTGCTCTTAATCATAAGAGGATAACCAAATATGTCCCCCGCTCTCTTTGTGCTTTCAAGATCATTTATCTAACATATCCATATTTCAAGATCAATATGTGTGAGCCTGTGCACACATGAATGCTTGACCATTATAAGGCAAATAGCTCACCTCCATGAATTCAGGTAGTGGAATTCCATGCCGAGCGAAATGAACTTTTTGGAGATATTTGTCCTGCAACAGATTAAAAAAACAAGTCAGAATTAAAGATGATCATGAAGACAAAAATCATGTTTGATGTTTGACCACATGGATTTACTACCAAAAAGAACATTAAAGAAACATCAAGGTTTACATCTCAACAACTTCAAAATTTTGAGACCTCATTTTTCTTTCAGGCCCTTTTCAAATATGTTACGTCAAACTTTTGACCTTTCTATTTTGAGAAATAATTAGTAAGTATTCTGGCCATAAAACATCAAGCAGGACTCTCGCATATTTTTTTGAAAGAGATAGTACCTAACACTAACCTGTATAATCCGAATGGTGGAAGCTTTAGGTTGACAATCAACCCCTTGTTGCTCAAGCTTCTCTAGTGTGGCGACATCAACATGTTCAATTTCAACAGTCAATACTCCGCATCTAGATATCAAGAATAAATCGGCTTTTAAAGTACCCATTAAAGATTAGAAGCATATGAGGAAAATAATAACGATGACAACAATAATAAATGAAAAAAAGTAACGAAAAGCAGAGAGATTGAATGTAACTTAATAGACACCAGGGGTAAGTTAAACCAACCTCTTTGCAAATTCCTGAACTGTAGCACTATCATCAAAGCTTCCAACCATATGATAATAGGCCAGCGAACCCGCCGGACAATCCTCAAGTGGATCCAATACCATTACTTTAATGGCCATCTGTGAAGCTGCCTGACATAGCATACGCCCCAATTGCCCTCCTCCAAGGACACCCACAATCGTTTCAGATAATCCATGAACAGAGAAATCTTTCCTCCTACAAACACACGCATACAGACTAAAATGAATCTAACAGATATATTTCTAATCAATTTCTACAATGAAGACACTATTTGAATCAAATTTTAGAGGGCAGGATGTTGTTCCTTGCTATGCACAACTAGTTCAATGGATAAGAACAATACCCGTTTGAACTGTTACGATCTTCAACGAATGCTTGGCAACAAGAGATGCTGTTCTTCTGATGCTGCAGAGAAGAAGCCCCATTGCCGCGATTTCCTCCTTGGATTAAGTGTTCTACAGAAAATCCTAATTTACTTCTTCTTCGATAGGTGGAACGAGAAGATAACACAACATCAATCTGATAGCCGACCAATGCCGCAGAGTTGAGAAGGAGAATCATTCTGCAGCTTCAATCTTAATCTCCCTCCCAATCTTGTCTTTAGGGATTAGGGATTAGGGGTTTGGGCTCGGCTCTCTATTTCACTGCCAATACGCAAATAGCCGCCAATTTTTATTTCTTGTAACTCGGGGTGTCTTGTAACTCGGGGTGTCAGTCCCTCGTCCCCGTAGAAAGTTGAGGTGTGTCAGTGACAATCTCCTTTGTGGGAAAAAAAATTTGGTTCGTCCGAATCAAATTCGAAAATATTTGGTTCGCAGTGGTCTAAATTAAGGCCTGTTTAGCCATCATTCTGGATTAGGAACTCATTCTCATTTGGTTCGTACGTAGCAAAATAAATTTTCACCCAAAAAATTGTTTAGTTAACAAGTAATAAAATGAGTTCCATGAAAAAAAAATTTCCCTTATTTATTTTTTTTTTTCATGAATAATTATAAGAAAATAGTTGATCCTTAAAAGATAAAACTTTTTTCTGTGGAGAGATTTACATTTACACAAGGGGTTTAAAGGGTGAACCAGAAGCAGATTGGAAAAATCTCTTAAGCTGTGTTTTGGATCCTTGGATTTGGGAAGAAAAGAAAGCTGAAAAGGAAATGAAAAGAAAAGAAAAGAAAAAAAAATATTGATTTTCTTTTCTTTTCCAATGTCTGGATGAGATGAGAAATGGAAAGAAAAGAAAAATATAATTTAGTAAGATGATGGGTTGGGGTGGTGGGCAAGTGAGAGTAGCTAGGTGTTGGTAGGGTTGGGGGGGTGGCAATGACGGCGACGATTATGGTGGTGGTGGCAGCTACTGGTGGGTGGTGGTGGCAGTTGGTGGTGACGGGCGGTGGTGGGTGGTGGCGGTGGCAGGTGGTGGTGGGTGGTGGTTGACGATGATGGGTGGCGATGGCGGCAAATGGTGGTGGTAGCAGGTGATAGTGGTGGTGGTGGGTAGTGGTGGTCGGCAGTGGTGGCGAGTGAAGGTGGGTGGTGGTGATTGTTGTTAGTGGGTTGTGGTGGTGGTGGATGGTGCTACTGATGGGGTGGGTGGGTGGTGTGAATAGTGATAAGTGATGATGAATTTTCTTTTATTTCAAAATTTCTATCTTTTTGGAGAGAAATTTTTTTACATTGGGGAAAAAGTAGAGAAAATCTTAATTTCTTTCGTTTAAAACAAACAAGAGAAAAGAAAATTTTCGCATTTTTTTTTCTTTTCTCCCCAAATCCAGGGTTTCGAACACAGCCTAAGGCTACGTGTGTTTCACCGGAAATTAGAGGAAAAAAATTATTTTCCAGAATTTTAAAATTTTCCGAATGTTTGTGTCGTTGGAAAATTAAAATTAAAATTAAATGTTTTCCAAAATACTTAAAAACTGGGGGAAAATAACTTCCGCCATTTTTTGGCGAAAGTTATTTTCCAGACAATGAGAAACGGGATTCGCGTGATCAAGCTATACCGACAACTCCCACTTCCAAGTGATGTTGAAGCCTCCAAACACAATCTCCCATCATGGTCACTTCGTTGCCAAGTGAGTAGGCATTAGGTGGCTCAGAGAAGAACAGGAGGAAAAACAATGGATTCAGGAAGAATCTCGGTGGAGTTCTGAGTGAATACCTCTGTGAAATAACTAAAATGATTCTCTGAATTCATGGCTTGAAACACTAGAATTCCTAATTGATTTTGACTAAGAAAAATCAGATTTTGAAAATAGGTTCAATCTGGTGTTGATGATGCCAAGATAGGAGAGTGAGGATATGTGAAGGAGATGATTTTGAGGTAATGGTGGTTTCGGTGAATGATGGAGAAGACGAGAATATGAAGATGGAAAAGAAGATTCCTTCGAGGAAGGCTTGGAAGGGGAGAATGAAACTCATGGATTTCTGAACTTTTGTTCTGGTTCGATTACCTCGTTTAGTTTGAACAAATCCTGGGTTTGACTTTGTAAATTTGATGAAGTATAAAGCCATTTTTTGATATATTTAAAAAATTATAGGATTAAAAATAATAAAAATCATAAAATTTTACCTTTTCCTAACTTTTTAAACTTTTATTTCAATCCTCATTTTTCCCATTTTTCCTTTTACTTTGAAGGCTTTTTGAAATGGTTTCTTGTATACTTTCACTCACGTGAGAGAACTTCCTAATTAGCCAAAAATGGCTATTTAGCCCTTTACCCTTCTCTTTCTTTCCCTTTCTTTTTTTTTTATTTGAGTTCGTCTATATATATATTATTATTATTATTTTTTGAGTTTGTAAGGGTTTTTTTTATTGTGCACAGTGCACAATTAAGTTGCTTACACCTATATGCATGAATTAGAGAAAAATTACTTATACATTGGTCCAACTATGGTTCAGATTAAAACCATACTTACAACAATAATGAAGATGTTTTAGGATACTTGGTTTTAAAAATTTCATATGCTAATTAATCTATGCCACATATCTGCATGTATTTGAAGGTTTCAAGACTTGTGATTATGAGCATATCGTCATTTTATATTTAAGATTCCCTTGAATAAGAACTTTTGGCCTATCTAAGAAAAGAAAAGTATTTTAAAAAATTTCCATATTACATCCAAACGCCTAAAAAAAAACAGAAAATCTTTTCTTGGAAAATTTTTGTTTGGAACATATTTTCTGCTGAAAAATATTTTCCGTTGAAACAAATAGAGCCTTAAATAGAAACAAAGTTATTTTTTAAGTTTTCAAAAGTCCAAACAAAGTTGAGAAGTTAAAAAGTAATTTTAAAAAAGTATACCAAACAGCCTCAAAACTTCATTTAATAAAACATGATGATCCCACCTTTTTTTTCTTTTTAAATTTTAAATATAAACTGCTTACAATTCATTCATGCATACATATATATTCACTTTCTGCTACGTACATTATGTATTATCAAGTGGTAATAGTTTATATACTTTCACTTCTTAATTACTTTGTATCGATCCGATCTATAGATTGACTTATTTATCTCTTTTCATCGTGTCCAGATCACGAAAGCCGTTACATCTATCCGACTTTCGGAACTTCGACGACGATGCCGGAATCTTTCTCAATCCAGACAAAGACCCGGTCGCAGCGGTAATCGTGGGTCCTCAAATAGCCTCTCTTTATAGGCCACGCTCGCACCAGTGGATTCTCCCTTTCAGTAGTCTCCCAACAGCTCAGGCCATGCTTGCTTCCCTGCAGAATGCGAAGTAAAAACACACTCGATCGCCATTAAAACATACAGTGTTGATGCATAGAGAAAGCTATTAACTACTGAAGGAAGCATTTAATTACCATCATCTTCTCTCTCCCTGTGGTTGTGAATCTACAGGTTAGGGGTGGGTTTGGTGCTCTGGGGTTGTATTAATTTATAGAGGTGATCGGTGTTGTGGAGGGGGTGTTGTCAGATAACCTTCGGTTGCTTCGTGGCAAAGTGAAGTTTCCAGGTGAGGAAGAAACCAATACTACCATGGCAAAGCGGAGTTTCAGAGGCGAAACACTTGTTGAGGTTACCACAAGGAAATACATGATATCACCACGCCCTCTCTTTCTCTCTCTTTCGTTTCTCTCTTCCCAAGTAAAGGGAGCCGTTGCTGTGGGCAATAAAACACAGGGAGATAGAGAGAAACTTAATTGGTTCCATTAATTTATCATTTCTCTCAATTCTTTGCTTTGATGCTTTCTTAAGAAAAGAGAAGCAATTTTAATTAGTATTTTACCACTAATATCAACATTATCAAAGGCTTTTGAATATGATCAAGTGTGGTATTATTGTGGATGATCAAGTGTGGCATTATTGTGGATGATCAATAATGAAATATCTTTTTCTTTTGTAACAATAAGAAATAATTAACTGCCACTTATGTTAAGAAATCATAACAAAAACATGAAGGGAGCCATTTCCTCTCATATCTTCTATCCTCCTTTTGTATCAATCTCCAAATAAGACTGAGACACATGTCCTTGAATTAGGTTAGAAATTTTAAACATGCGTCTAGTTCCCTTCAACTAACTAGCACATATCATCTCCACCCAAAATCTTATGAACCCCATGCCCTGGTATTTATATATGATTGATGCAGTCACGTTACAAAAAGAATCATTTTAAGAGAAAAAGATGATTTTTTCTTTTTAGTTGAATGACCAATCACAATAACTTGTGCACCTAATATATCGTGCACACCCGAACTAGGCCAATGTTATTGGTTCATTCACTTTTAAGAAAAAAATTTTAAGAGGGAGAAATTGGATGCATCTATTCAATGCAACTTCATTGTAAGACAGCCATCACGGTTGACGCTTAACAATTATTATGACAGACAACGAAAGGCAACTTTTTGAAAATCATACACTACTTCTAAGACTTTTTGCTATGAAAAAGTTGAAAGTATTTCACGCAATGGAGAGCAAAATGCAATAATAGGGGATGGAATCGTCTACCGCATGAAAATGCGGCAGGCGATACCGCCCAAATGTGAACCGTGAGATGGGAGCATCTCACGGTTCACATTTTTCAAAATTTGTTTTTGTGATAATAAAAATACTAATAAATTTTTTTTTTGAGGGGGCGGTATCGTCCGCCGCATGAATATGCGGTAGACGATTTCAGCCCCAATAATAGAGGGCAAAAAGCGTACGCTCTTCGTGAAATTATTTCATGCAATAATGGAGGGCAAAACGCGTACACTGTTCGTCTAATTATTTCGTGCAATAATGGAGGGCAGAAGTGTAATGGACGGCAGAAGGCGTACACTGTTCATAAAATTATTTCATACAATAATGGAAGGCAAAACGCGTACACTGTTGAGGGCAAAACGCGTACACTGTTCATGAAATTATTTCATGCAATAATGGGGGGCAAAACGCGTACACTGTTCATGAATGAACCAATAACATTGGCATAATCACAATCAGAAGCACATGGGTGCACGATAAATTGGATGCAGAGACGATTTCTATTCACGAAGAAGATTTTAATCAAGTATGGCCTTATTGAGGATTAATGATGCTAATTATCTTGTACAATCTTAAAATGGATCACCATGTATTATGTGAGTGTTGTAGGAGTAAACCTTTCACGAGTTGTGTTGAAGAAGTTAACAGGATATATGGTCTTATTTTATTTTTTTCTGGCAATGAACATGATATATGGTCACGTCGCTTGTCGGTTCATTAATGCTCCATTGTCCTTATCGTCTTCCTCTTGGAGGTTTCCAAGAGGTTATTGGGAGACAACTATATATGATAATTGAACCCTAGCCTAACCATACCTTACGTATTAATTAATTAATATTAAAATAGAAAAGGAAAAATATAATCCAATTAGTTAATCTGCCTAAACCTATCCTATATTAATTTCACGAACAAATATTTGCGATGTAAGCTTGAATGCGATGTCTCCCGCGGCGCCATCAACAAATTTCTTTGGTCACTAGAGGTTTGTAGGATGACGTTGTATGTCATTATTTATTATTGTTATCTATGCAGCGATCGTGAGATGCTATCACGTAGAACAGTTATGGTTGAACTTTTTTTAAGAGAAAAAGAAAAAAACCTTTTTCATATTTTCAAAAGCAAAATCTCAACAACATTTCACCTTCAATCACAAAGGATGTGAACTCCAAAAAATGGTCATTAGTCTTCAAGATTAATCCCGGCCGGCTTAATTTTCTAATGTCTCCATTAATCTTAGTCTTCATCTCTGAAATTTTTTTCTTTAATTTTTTTCTTTTTTTCCTACTAATTGTTTTATTCGACACCCCCAAGAAAAAAAGAATCTGAACAGAAATTAGATCAAACAGTTCAATCTGATAACATCCACGGTGATTCCACCAAATTAGAAGAAAAGAAAAAAATCAATATATATATATATATATATATATATATATATATATATATATATATATATATATATATATATATATATATATATATATATATATATATATATAGTGAAGGGTTTTAGTAGAAGATGTCTTTATTTAAGATTAATGTAAAAGGCTAACAGCTCATACTTTACTTTTAAGTGTTACATCATGGCATCTTCCCATTGCTAGACCTGAGAAGTTCTATCCTACTCTGGGTGCTCGAGTCATCTTCCCCTTTTCATCAACCCAGACCCAAACCCTGTCGCACCTGAAGTCCCTGGTCACCGGTGTTCCTTCAAGCAGAACGATGGCATTAACACAAGGGTTCTCTTTCTCAATCCATGCAGCCGCAACGTCCCCATCGGCTCCGACGAGCTCCGGCCATACGTTTTTACCTGCACATTCCATTCACAAAAATCAAACTATCTACAATTAGAATAATACATACTAATCAGTTTTCTTCGGAACCACCAAAGGAAACTGAAAAAACACAAATGGCCTTACCTGGGCAGGAAATCTCTAGCTCCATTTGTGTGGTGGTTGAGTGCTACTCTTACAAGTTTGAAGAGTCTTTGGTATATATAGACCGTCATGTGGGGGTTGATATCGTCTGCAATGGATGTGTAGCATCCCACGGATGCTGCATATTTTAATTTTAAAAAATAAAATGTCATTTCAAACCATCAACTCTCAGTAAAACAGGTTTCACGTTTAAAGGACGTACTTGGACAAATTGGAAGGGACTCCTCCCTTTTTCGTCATCACAAAATTACCACCTTTTTCCTACCACCAACACCATTCTCAACCAATTGAGATCCTTTAGAGGCTCTATCTACAGCCTCTATAGGATGCTGACATCTGTTCTACTTAAACCATTTTAAGTGATTTAATAAAATGAAGCTTTAACAAAACGAAGGTTTAAGTGGGACAAATGTCACCATCCTGTAGAGGCTCTATTCTGGATTGCAGATAGAGCCTGTACAGGAACCAATCTGATTCACAACACGTTTCATGTTTTGAAAGAACGTACTCAGACAAATTGAAAGGGACTCATCTCTTTTTCGTCATCACAAAATCGCCACCTTTTTACTCCCACAAACACCATTCTCAACCAATTGAAATCCTGTAGAAGCTCTATCTACAGCCTCTACAGGATGGTGACATCTCTTCCACTTAAACCATTTTAAGTGGTTTAATAAAACGAAGCTTTAACAAAATGGAGGTTTAAGTGGGACAGATGTCACCATCCTGTAGAGGCTCTATTTCGGACTGCAGATAGAACCTCGACAGGAACCAATCTGATTCTCAACACATTTCACATTTTGAAAGGACGTACTTAGACAAATTGAAAGGGACTCCTCTCTTTTTCGTCATCACAAAATTGCCACATTTTTCCTACCACCAACACCATTCTCAACCAATTGAGATCTTGTAGAGGCTCTATCCACAGCCTATACATGATGGTGACATCTGTTCCACTTAAACCATTTTAAGTGGTTTAATAAAACGAAGCTTTAACAAAACGAAGGTTTAAGTGGAACAGATGTCACCATCCTGAAGAGGCTCTATTCCGGACTACAGATAGAGCCTCTACAAGAACCAATTTGATTCTCAACACGTTTCACGTTTTGAAAGGATGTGTACTTAGAAAAATTGAAAGGGACTCCTCTCTTTTTCTTCATCACAAAATAGCCATCTTTTTCCTACCACAAACACCATTCTCAACCAATTGAGATCTTGTAGAGGCTCTATCTACAGCCTCTACAGGATGGTGACATCTCTTCCACTTAAACCATTTTAAGTGGTTTAATAAAATAAAGCTTTAACAAAACGGAGGTTTAAGTGGGATAGATGTCACCATCTTGTAGAGGCTCTATTCCGGACTGTAGATAGAACCTCTACCGGAACCAATTTGATTCTCAACACATGTCAATTTTTGAAAAGACATTCTTAGACAAATTGAAAGGGACTCCTCTCTTTTTCTTCATCACAAAATTGCCACCTTTTTCCTACCACAAACACCATTCTCAACCAATTGAGATCCTGTAGAGGCTCTATCTCCATTCTCTACAGGACGGTGACATCTCTTCCACTTAAACCATTGTAAATGGTTTAATAAAACGAAGCTTTAACAAAACGGAAGTTTAAGTGGGACAGATGTCACCATCCAGTAGAGGCTCTTTTCCGGACTACAGATAGAGCCTCTACAGGAACCAATCTAATTCTCAACACGTTTCACATTTTGAAAGGACATACCTAGAAAAATTGAAATGGACTCCTCTCTTTTTCGTCATCACAAAATTGCCACATTTTTCCTACCACCAACACCATTCTCAACCAATTGAGATCTTGTAGAGGCTCTATCCACAGCCTCTACATGATGGTGAAATATGTTCCACTTGAACCATTTTAAGTGGTTTAATAAAATGAAGCTTTAACAAAACGGAGGTTTATCTGGGATAGATATCACCATCCTGTAGAGGCTTTATTCTGGACTGCAGATAGAGCCTCTACAGGAACCAATCTGATTCACAACATGTTTCACGTTTTGAAAGGACGTACTTAGACAAATTGAAAGGGACTCCTCTCTTTTTCATCATCACAAAATTGCCACATTTTTCCTAGTAAAATAACCCACCTTCATTATTCAAACTTTCTTTGCTTACCACCGACTTCAATCGTGCTTCCACTATACCCATACAACCACCAACAATAGTAATATGGCCCATCTTTCGTTGTTTTCGCATCTCTACAGTATCATTATCAGATTTATTATTCATGGTCAGCAGAAGCGTGGAAAGGTATTTGATTACAAGTTTAAAACAACATTTAAAACAAATTTCAGTGTACTCTAACCTGGCTTATCATACCAATGAACAGTAGCCCCTGGAATATTCAATGCCCTTCCAATTAGCTGATGTGCTAAGTGGAATCCTTTCTCCCCCTGGAAGCATATTATTTTCAACAGAAAAGTAATATTAATTAGTTGATTTACCTGTTATGATTGCACAGTGTAGAACACCGTTCCTACTAAAAGCTCAAGTTGATAGTAGGGGCGAACTTTTATATGTTTAATATATTCCTTAACACTCCCCCTTACATGTGGGCCGGGCTCAAACCCATTTTAGGGAGGCCCTACACATGGAATATTTTTTCTCAATTGGTGGAGTGGAGGTTTGAACCCAGGACCTAGCGTTTGCCTAAGGCTGTTATACCATGTAGAACACCGTTCCTACTAAAAGCTCAAGCTAATTTTTGGGGCAAACTTTTATTTGTTTAATATATTCCTTAACACACAGCAAATTATAATCCATCTTCCTGGTGAAATAACCTTCTTTATCTAAATTACAACTACTTTACAGTGATTTACCATTGAGAATATGTAGCAGGCCTGTAATAGCCAAGTCAGTATTGCTTTATATTTGTACGCCTTTGATGAAGTTGATTTAAACACTAATATTATTGTGCATTGTATTCACATTTTATTATAATTTTCTAATTACTAGTTATTTGCATTAGTAAGCTTTTAATTGTATTCATTTACAGTTAATCCAAGTTATCTTAATGTAATAGTTACTGCAGTAAAGTAACTAGTTTCATTTAAGTATGAGAAATAAATATTTAAGACTTAAGGGATCAAACCTAGGCCTTGCCACCTCTCAGGGAGGAGTTAACACTTGTCAACCCACTCACTAAGACTTGTTCTGACTTAGCCTAACTAATCTCACTTAGGCATTTGTAAAGGAAAACAATCATGAGAAAATATAGAGAGAAGCTAATGAACAAATTGCAAGAAGAGAAGAAAAAGAGTAATAGGAGAAAGAAAAAGACAGCAGGAGCAGAAGTGCAGACGGAGGTTATAAACAAACAGAAATTGCTCCAAAACTGTAAGCCAATGATATGGCTATCAATTTATACTCTAGAAATCTGCTGTACTTTTCATAACTGTTGAACATATCTAAGCGTTTAAACCATTAAATTACTATGCTTTCATAATTATTGAAGGTATTTAAAGCTGTAAATTAGTTATAGTGTTGTACTTTTCTGAACTATAGAAATTGTCTAAAGCTGTAAATTAGTTATTCTACTGTACTTTTCTGAAATATCAAAGGCACCTAAACCTGTAAATCAATTATACTGCTATACATTTTTTATTAGCTGAAAGTATTCAAATCTTTAAGTCAATTATATGGTTATCTGGCAGTAACTTTATGAATTGTTGAAAGTATCCAAATATGTAACTATATCTTTCTGATGGTATTATTTCAAGCTTGGTTATTTTTACCAAGCTTGCAGTTTGGCTTTAGAATTAATAGAAAATCTAGATTGCAGGGCTTCTTTATTTGAACTTTATTATTTTTACCTCTAAACTTTAAATTGAGCCAATGATAGGGCTTAAACTTATTAAACAAAGCAAAGAGTAGTTTAAGCATGTGATTTATGTGAAAAGGAAATGATAATTGTGTTTGTGAGCCCATCTTGTAGGGCTCCATTTAATTGAATTAAAAATGTTAGCATTAAGTAGGTACTCGTGTATGCACATGGTTTTAGTAAACAACACCAGTGTGGATGAATACTTTAGAGGTTCAATGAGTTGAATACAAATACTCAAATCAGCATTTGTTGGTATTTATGGTTATTTAATATTGTACTGGAGTTCTGATTACTCCAGTACAATATTGGTTTCATGATATTGGTGAAATTCAAAGAATTTTAACTTTAACTAAATAATTTTATCAAGCAAGGTTCCCTTTGATTTCTTTATGGTTTTGGCAGTGTCCATACTGGTATGTGTTGGAACCAACTGTGGCTGATACTCAATATGAAGCCATAATTGAAACTATGATGAGTTCTTGATGCAGGAGCATACTTACTTAACATGTTAACATACATAATTTAAATAAAAACCAAACGTGCCAAAATTAATGTCACCTCTTCTTCACCAAGCAAATTGCACATAATAGCAGCTGGAACTCTCATTGATGGATCACCCAGGGGAAGCCCAACAACTGCACGCAAATGCTGTTCAAATTGTGAAGTGAGGCAGGATTCAATTGTGTGATGCCCACTATTGTGAGGTCTAGGAGCTACTTCATTTAGTAAAATCTGTGGATAAGTAAAAAATTAATAATCATGTTACTGAAACATTATGCTCTGCCAATAAAATGTATAAAATCATAATTAACTTAAAAATGAACAAAACAAAACAAAACAAAGAGATGACTTTTTTTATGAAACAAAGAGATGATGACTAGCACAGTATGGGTGTATGTGCAGGGAATAACCTGACCATCTCTTGTCAAAAACAATTCAACTGCAAACACACCAGCACCTTCTAATGAACCAACAGCTTTTTTTGCAACATCAACAGCAAGATTCTGGATTTTCCATGGCACATCAGCAGGTGCCTTAACTATGTGACAAATGTTTTCCCTAGCTACAGGAGTGCAAACATCCACAAGAAATATATTACAGTTCCAAAAAACATGAAGTAGAAATGCAATGTCCATTATATGTTACTCCAGTTTCAAAGTAGCGAAAAAGGATAGGATCCACCAGATACCGAAAACAGAAATAAATGTCGTACTTGTGAATTGTTTCAACAACTGGATAGCACAAGATAGAATTGTCCCTTCCCCTTGCCACGATCACGGCCAATTCCTAAATCAATCAGGAAAGAAGTGATTCCTCCAGTCTTTATCTAACCATGCCACATAAATTTTGTACATGAACAAATATATAAAACATCTTCCTTTTTTATTGGTAAATGTAATGTATATGTACTGAATTTAAGATATAAGAAGACATTTACAAAAAGATGGCAGCATGGTCAGATAAACAGAAAGAGTATAGAGAAGTCCAAGCTAGAAACCAAGCTGGCCTATCACTGGCTACTTACATCACACACGACCCCTCTAATATCCTCTAACAAATTCATTGAACTCAGGATGAACAGCAGCCCACTCAAACAGTGGTGAAGTCAAAATTTTCCCTAAAAATATACGATATAACTTGAGATATCCCCTTGTGTTTTTAACACATCCAACAAAGAAAAAAAGAATACTAGTCCAGCTAGCTTATTACAAAGTCCAATTCTGTGTGCGGGGTGGGGGTGCGGGGTGGGGGTGCATATGTGGTGGAGGGGAGGGATGGGGTGTTGTGTGGCGGGGTGGTCGTGGTGTTGACGTGAAGTTTATACAGATATATAAAAACTGCTTCCTACAGAAAAACAAATATAATAAGGCATCCCTGAACTACCAAGAAACAAAATCCAATTCCCACTATACAACATTGCCTCACACACCATACCCAAAAACAAATATCCTCTAACCACCATGCTCTTGGCTAATGTTCAGCAAGGTGGATTAGAGAATTCAGGCAACTTGTAGAATGAAATGGCATCGTAAACGGCAGGCGCACCTTGTCTAAGATATATGTTGGTATGTCAAAATGTATAATAGCATAGATCAATAAATGACCTAATAACACATGGTAAATGACAACTTCGATATCCATGTGCATATACACACACACGGGCAAACGCGCACACACATGCACAGACACACGCATGCACAAACACAGTATATATGTATATATGTATGTATATACATTCATAAGCATATGCATATATAATGAAGGGTACTGACCTTCAAACATGGTGCCCACTTCTCAGCATACAAGCCTCGATCATATTGCCCAAGGGCTGCAAAAAACAAAGGCAATAAGCAAGCAGGAAAATATGAATCCAAAAGCTTCAGTAATAAACAGAAGAGGCAATCAAAAAGTTGGGACCAATGCTTTCATATAACAAGAACATCAAAGAATATAATGTAAAACCACTAACTCGTATCAGCAGTGCCCCAATATTTAAGTAAATCAAGAAATAAAAACTAGAATCACTAGGAATGAAAAGAATAATTTTATGAACCTTACAAGCAAATAGAAAAAACGAGACAAATATAAAAATAAAGTATAAGAACTTTGTAGCCGAGCAGAAAGACATTTTGACAGGTCATTATCAAAGTGTCATTAAATTCTCATTCATTTTGAACAGGAAGGTTAAATAGTATTTTCCATTATCTAGGGACTCGAGATAGGGGACACCTTCTCCTCTTTGTTTTTGGCGAGGAATGTTTGCAGCTGTTTTTCCTCTGTAGCACTAAGGATGTGAGATTAGCTAATGGCTTTAAGGTAGATAAAAGTTGTACCAAAATCTCACTTACTGTTTGCTAATGACTTGATCTTCTTCATTGGAGCTTCAGAAGACCAATTGAATAACGAAATGCTTTGAAATGGTATCAAGGTGGCTTATCAATTGCAAATGTTCCTACAAGTCTTTAATTGCAAAAATCTTAGGTTGTGGTAGAATGGTCAATTAAATACATAGGACTACGGCAAATCCTCAAACAAAAACCCTCAGAGAGCAAAGTTTTGACCCCTAGTGATAGCAAAGATTGAGAGGAGGGTGGCAACCTAGAGATGCAACTACTTCTTGTCAAGGGTAAGTTAAATTCTTTTAGCTTCACTTGCTGGTTCATATATGTTTTTCCTTTCGCTTTTTAGGAATGCAGGCAACACAGTGAAGAGGATAGAAAATTTTCAAGGAGTATTTTTGTGGGGGGAGGGAAAAAGGAATATTTGGTTAGATAAAAATTATTATGCAACGATAGGAATGCTCTTGGAGAATTGCATAGCCCATTCATTTGGCATTGGGATGAACATCTAATTTTAATTAATAGCCAATAAGCTAGACCACAGATGACCACATTGGGAGACGTCCTAGGGCTTATCCTTCAGCAAGGTTCATTTTGTCGTTTCAATGAGGTCCCCGCGTGCTGTTTTGCTGAACTTTCACCAGAAACCTGATTGTGCCATCTCTATATATGATAATAGGCCAGCGAACCCACCGGACAATCCTCAAGTGGATCCAATACCATTACTTTAATGGCCATCTGTGAAGCTGCCTGACATAGCATACGCCCCAATTGCCCTCCCCCAAGGACATCCGCAATCGTTTCAGATTATCCATGAACAGAGAAATCTTTCCTCCTACAAACACACGCATACAGACTAAAATGAATATAACAGATATATTTCTAATCAATTTCTACAATGAAGACACTATTTGAATCAAATTATAGAGGGAAGGATGTTGTTCCTCGTTATGCACATGTAGTTCAATGGATAAGAACAATAGCCGTGCCATGCCAAGCTAGATATTCGGGCACGCGGCTCGCCGGGCCGCAGCTCGTTCGGTACGCAGGCGACACAGCCCCTGCTTGGAGCGGGCAGTGGGCTGCCTGTGTGCTGGCCCGGTGGGCCAGCCCGCCAGGGGCTAGCCCTAGTGTCCGTTTCGCTTGTCCCATTAAACCCTCAAAAAGTGATTTTTTGTCACTTTTTTGACTGTTTTACCCCCAACAGCCATGTTAGTGGGGGTATGCTTGTAATTGACTGTAAATGACAATTTCCACCCTTCCAACTACCAAATAACAGTCATATTGGAGGGTAGAGGCGGTAAAAACCCAATTTTTGTTTTCTATAAATAGAACTTGATTATTTGCAAAGTTGTACTTGTACTTGCAATAATTTATTTATTTATATTTTCTGAGCAAAATCTATCCCATTATGTGTAAGACAATTTTGTGAATTTTTCAAAATTTTTTTAGAATTTTCTACCATTTTTTTCCTATTTTTTATGATTTTTTTAAAAAAAAAGGGGTCTAGCCCGGCATGACATGGCCCAGCCCAGGGCGTGCCGCGTGCCAGGCCATGCTAGGGTATTGGTCCAAACGGACCGAGCGTGCCGCGGCCCACCCTGCATGCCCCAAACGTGCTTGGGCCATGTCGGACTGACCCTTTAAGCACCGCTAGGTGTCAATCCCTCATCCCCATAAACCGGCTAATTACCAAGAAGTTGAGGTGTGTCAATGACAATCTCCTTTGCGGGAAAAAAAAATATTTGGTCCGTCCGAATCAAATTCGAAAATATTTGGTTCGCATTGCTCCAAATTAATCTAGCTTTTGTGGGAAAAGAAGTTAAAAGAGAGGTAAAAACGAAAAAGAAAAATTATTTTCATTTTGTAAAACAACCCATATTTTAATTAGACTCCATGATCGGAAGGTTAGATCCACCATGTTGCATATTTGTTTAAAATGGTTCACCAAAAAAACATTTTTCTTTGTTTAAATCCACCATGTTGCATATATTTGGGACATGTAATGACGTGATGAAGGCTCCAATTATATTGGCTTTAGGAGTTTATCAAAAGTTGGATATGGGCTCCAATTGAAAAGGTCCAAGTACTAAATCCTTTGATTTGATCCAGAAAATTATCAGATCAAGATCAAGTTCTCTACACTCCTTTTGTGGATCCTCCATAGGATCACACCATATGCCCCTATTCAAGGTGTAAATGTAATTTTCTTAAGTGTTACAAGGGGTACATAGCACAATCCTGTGGAGAAATTTACATTTACATAAAGGGTGTAAAGGGTGTAGATATATAGAGGGTCTACATAAGGGGTGTAAAGGGATTGGAGAAATCCCTTAGGCTATGTGTGTTTCACCGGAAATTAGAGGAAAAAAATTATTTTCCGAAATTTTAAAATTTTCCGAATGTTTGTGTTGTTGGAAAATAGAAATTACAGTTAAATGTTTTCCAAAATACTAAAAAACTAGATGAAAATAACTTCCGCCATTTTTGTCACGCCCTAAATCCTCACCTCACGACTTACTATGCATGAATAGGACCGAGCGTAACCTTGCTCGTAAGCGAAACCCAAAATACATTTATTTCCCAATAAATACTATTAAATTTCACTTGCTATTTCTACAATCAGAGTTATAGCGGAAATTAAACCAAAGTTGAACCAACCCGAACCATGGTTTATCCACATACATCCAATTACAATTCTTGAACCCCAATGGTTCATAAAATATATCAATTCAAAGATTCTTGCCAAAGAAATAACATCTCAAACAACATGTTCGTCATTCCAATCACCATCCTATCACCTCATTTCATTATCTCAAGATTGTTGGTTTCCTGTAAAAATATAAGGGTTGAGTCTCAAAGAAACCCAGTAAGTGAGGCTAATACACCTCGCATGAGAATATGCATAACATTCCTTATTTCAATAATATATTTACACCAAATAGGTATTTAATAGTATTATCATTAAATATGCAAAGTTTTCCTAAGTTGGGTTCATAACATATTTACGTATATATTTTAATATTAACAATATTAAACATAAAGGATCACGAATTCTAACATGTGAACAATAAATTAAACATGATAAAGAGATACAATAAATAAACCTTAATCTAAGTGTTAGAAATACTTGCTTGTGATTTCTATGGACATATGCCTTGCAGAAATATACATAACAAATAAAATAACCGAATGTAAAGAAATATTAACCACCAAGTATCATCCTCACATCCCAGTAGACATCTAGGTCACGCTAGGTACTGAATTAGCATTATGTCTGCTAACAGTACAATCATTTCAATATCCTCTTTCAGTGGGCGTCCCTTACTGGGTACTAAACTAGTATAGACTAGCAGTAAACACACTCCCAATAGAACGTCCCTGACAGACTACTTAACTAGTGTGTAGCCTCACAACTAGAAGTACCACCATATAGCTGTCTGCCAATCTTCATATTGGGTACTGGACTAGTGAACCCTTGCCACTAGCAGTACAATCGCATCACAATCATCCCAGTGGTTAATCACACACCGGGTACTGAACTAGCGTGGCTAGCAGTAAAATTTAATCATCATCCCAGACATCTCAAAATGCTGGGTATTGAACTAGAAACTCGTGCCAGCAGTACAAAAATTATATCTCCCAACAACACTTGGTGCTGGGTACTAGACTAGATCAAGATACTAGTAGTACTAATATCCATATAATCATGTCTCATTTACAACTACCAACTCAACATGCCATGCTTTGATTTAATTTCAACAATTATTAAATATTCCACCAATTCATATAATTTCAAATATATAAACAACAATAGGGTGTATGCTTATGTTATGGTACATGAAACAACCCCATCTCCTTCTCTCTCTTCCACTTTAACTAAAAGACATAATAGCCAATCCCATCACTTTATCTCTCTTCAAGATACTAGTAGTATTAATATCCAATAGCAACCCTCATGACAAGGTGAATAGCATGCATTTGTATTACCCAACGTAAGAAATCTGAATACTAATTTAAAACAGTTATAATGAGAAGGACCAAACATGCTCTTATGCTAATGGACTTTTGCTTAGATGATGATGTCATCATCCACTAAGGATGATGACGACAAAAGAACAATGTAGTGTGGGTTTTAAAATGGTTGCTGAAGTGTTGCTAGAATGTAAACACATAAAGACTTTATTGATTCTCCTTTTTTTTTTCTTTTGTTAGAGCTTTGTACGATGAGGTCATCAGAGGATGACTTCATCGTTTCTCTTCTTTATTGTTCATTATTCATGAGCCTCCTTCATTTATTGTTCACTGTTCATGAGCCTCTTTCTTTTGCTTTTACTGTTCTCGGTTCATGAGCTTCTTTTGTTTTTGTTGTTCTCCTTTTGTTTTTATTGTTCTCGGTTCTTGAGCTTCATTGTTCTATGTTCTATGTTCATGAGCAGTGAATAGGGACATGAACAGGAAACAAGAAAACAAGGGCCGATTGTGTGCACACAAACAAATGGGGTTTCATGGGTTTTCCAACGTACATAAATAAGGCAAGTCAACACATATAATACAAGATGATAATAGCAGCACAATTAAAATTCAATGAACATGTACGAACAAATCCATTTCAATACAAAACAACCTTGAGTGGTTTATTGAACAATAGAGCATCAATCAATCCCATATTGACATTATCAAACCAGAAAACTTAATCAAAGAGGAGGAGCATAACAACCCACAAAATTAAACATGCTTGATTTCCCTCTTGACAAGAGTAGATTTATAATAACTTATATAAATCATCCAATTAGAAACAAAAACACAATGCACAAGGTCATGAGAAATCCATTAAACCCACTTACTTGTATGAAACCTTTGGATTACATGCATCCTCTCTTTTTGTCATTTCCATCTTTCTCTTAATCCCAAGAACAAAATAAAACATGGAGGTAAGCATATGAGAAAGAGATGTGAGAGGAAGAGAGAGTGAGTGAAATGGAGAGGAAAAGAGGGCTAGACGTGAGAAAGAGTGGATGTGGCTGCTAAGAGAAAATAAAAGTGAAAAGATGATGTGATGTGTTGTGAAAGGTTAGGGTTTTAAATGGTTTGATTGGGTGTGTGTGCAGGTAGGGAGTTGTGTGTTTAGCACCAAGCAAAAGCAAATATGAAAGACTTTGACCGGTCAAATTTTGACCTTGGTCAAAATTTTCAATTAAGGTTTTTAGGTCTTTACAATTTTTTTGGCCAAGCTATACCAACAAACTCCCATTTCCAAGTGATGTTGAAGCCTCCTACACAATCTCCGATCGTGGTCTCTTCGTTGCCAAGTGAGTAGGCATTAGGTGGCTTAGAGAAGAACAGGAGGAAAAACAATGGATTCAGGAAGAATCTCGGTGGAGTTCTGAGTGAATACCTTTGTGAAATAACTAAAATGAGTCTTTGAATTCATAGCTTGAAACACTAGAATTCCTAATTGATTTTGCCGAAGAAAAATCAGATTTTGAAAATAGGTTCAGTCTGGTGTTGATGATGCCAAGATAGGAGAGTGAGGATATGTGAAGGAGATGATTTTGAGGTAATGGTGGTTTCGGTGAATGATGGAGAAGACGAGAATATGAAATTGAATATGAAGATGGAAAAGAAGATTCCTTCGAGGAAGGCTTGGAAGGGGAGAATGAAACTCATGGATTTATGAACTTTTGTTCTGGTTTGATTACCTCGTTTGGTTTGAACAAATCCTGGGTCTGACTTTGTAAATTCGATGAAGTATAAAGCCATTTTTTGATATATTTAAAAAGTTATAGGATTAAAAATAATAAAAATCATAAAATTTTACCTTTTCCTAACTTTTTAAACTTTTATTTCAATCCTCATTTTTCCCATTTTTCCTTTTACTTTGAAGGCTTTTTGAAATGGTTTCTTGTATACTTTCACTCACGTGAGAGAACTTCCGAATTAGCCAAAAATGGCTATTTAGCCCTTTACCCACTTTTGTTCTCTTTCTTCTTCTTTATTTATTATTTTTTTTTTTTTTTGAGTTTGTAAGGGTTTTTTTTATTGTGCATAGTGCACAATTAAGTTGCTTACACCTATATGCATGAATTAGAGAAAAATTACTTATACATTGGTCCAACTATGGTTCAGATTAAAACCATACTTGCAATAATAATGAAGATGTTTTAGGATACTTGGTTTTAAAATTTTCATATGCTAATTAATCTATGCCACATATCTGCATGTATTTGAAGGTTTCAAGACTTGTGATTATGAGCATGTCGTCATTTTGTATTTAAAATTCCCTTGAATAAGAACTTTTGGCCTATCTAAGAAAAGAAAAGAAAAGTATTTTAAAAAATTTCCATATTACATCCAAACGCCTAAAAAAAACAAAGAAAATTTTTTCTTGGAAAATTTTTGTTTGGAACATATTTTCTGCTGAAAAATATTCCGTTGAAACAAACAGAGCAATAGAGCCTTAGAGGCTGTTTAGCATAACTTTTCAAAGTTTTTTTTAAAATTTTCCAAAGTAGAAACAAAGTTGAAAAGTTAAAAAGTAATTTTAAAAAGTTATACCAAACAGCTGCAAAACTTCAATTAATAAAACAAGATGATCCCACCTTTTTTTTTCTTTTTAAATTTTAAATATAATCTGCTTACAATTCATTGATGCATACATATATTCACTTTCTGCTACGTACATTGTGTATTATCAAGTGGTAATAGTTTATATACTTCTACTTTTTAATTACTTTGTAACGATCCGATCTATAGATTAACTTATTTATGTCTTTTCATCGTGTCCATATCACGAAAGCCGTTACATCTATCCGACTTTCGGAACTTCGACGACGATGCCGGAATCTTTCTCAATCCAGACAAAGACCCGGTCGCAGCGGTAATCGTGGGTCCTCAAATAGCCTCTCTTTATAGGCCACGCTCGCACCAGTGGATTCTCCCTCTCAATAGTCTCCTTTGCCACTTCCACCTTTGCTCCCAGCAGCTCAGGCCATGCTTGCTTCCCTGCAGAATGCAAAGTAAAAACACGCTCGATCGCCATTAAAACATATGGTGTGGATGCATAGAGAAAGCTATTAACTAATGAAGAAGGAAGCATTTAATTACCAGCGCCGCAGTGATCAGTTCCCATCTTCTTCTCTCTCCCTGTGGTTGTGAATCTACAGGTTAGGGGTGGGTTTGGTGCTCTGGAGGTGTATTAATTTATAGAGGTGATCGGTGTTGTGGAGGGGATGTTGTCAGATAACCTTCGGTTGCTTCGTGGCAATGTGAAGTTGCCAGGTGAGGAAGAAACCAAAACTGCCATGGCAAGCGGAGTTTCAGAGGCGAAACACTTGTTGAGTTAGGTTTCCAAAGGAAACACATGATATCACCACGCCCCCTCTCTCTCTTTCTCTTTCGTTTCTCTCTTCACAAGTGAAGGGCATGCATAGACAATCGATTTGCTACCTGTCTTGGACGGTGGAGCCGGTTCGTGACCATTAATGAAGTTTGTCTCTGCTCTGGACAATAAAGCACGGAGAGATAGAGAGAAACTTAATTGGTTCCATTAGTTCATTTCTCTCAATTCTTTGCTTTGATGCTTTCTTTAGAAAAGAGAAGCAATTTTACGACTAATACCCACATTATCAAAGGCTTTTGAATATGATCAAGTGTGGCATGCATTATCTTTTTCTTTTGTAACAATAAGAAGTAAATAAAAGCCACTTATGTTAAGAAATCATAACAAAAACATGGAGGGAGCCATTTCCTCTCACATCTTCAGTCCTCCTCTTGTATCAATCTCCAATGAGACTGAGACACATAACTTTGAATTAGTTTAGAAACTTTAAACGTACGTATAGTTCCCTTCAACTAGCTAGCGCATATCATCTCCACCCAAAATATTATGAACCCCATACACCGATATTTATGATTGATGCAATCACATTAAAAAAAAGAATCATTTTAAGAGAAAAAGATGATTTTTTTTTAGTTGAATGACCAATCACAATAGCCTGTGCACCTAATATATCGTGCACACATGAACTAGGCCAAAGTGATTGGTTCATTTTTTAAGTTGCATGCATCAATCACAACCAGAAGTGCATGGGTGCACGATAAATTGGATGCAAACGATTTTTTTTCACCAAGACGATTTTAATCAAGTATGGCCTTAATATGTTAGGTTATGTTATGGAAATCGACCATCCAAAAAATTTTTTTTTTTTTTTTTTGCTTTTTTAATCTCCTTGATTAATTTGTGTGATTTGTTAAATAATGCTAACAAAGTTTGCATGTTTGGGGAAGTTTGGTGATCTACCACAAAAAAATTGAAAAAAAAAAAGTTATTGTGCGACAGCTATATATATATATATATGATAATTGAACCCTAGCCTACCTATACTTTAGGTATTAATTAATGAATATTAAAATATAAAAGGGAAAATATAATCCAATCAGTCAATCTGACTAAACCTATCCTATATTAATTTCATGGACAAATATTTGCAACGTGAGCTTGAATGCGATGTCTCCCCTAAGCCATCAACCAATTTCTCTGGTCACTAGAGGTCTCTTTGTAGGGATGACAATGTATGCCATTATTTATTATTGTTATTTGTGCAGTGATCGTGAGATACTGTCATATAGAGCATTTTATAGTTGGACTTTCTTCAAGAGAAATAAAAAAAAACCTTTTTTCGTATTTTCAAAAGCAAAATCTCAACAACATTTCACATTCAATAACAAAGGATGTGAACTCCCAAAAATGGTCATTATTCTTCAAGATTTGCTAGCTTAATTTTCTAATTTCTCCATTTATCTAAGGGGTCGTTTGGTGGGGTTTCTGGATTTTGGATTCTACTAGAATCTAAATCCAAAGTCCACTTAACCTGTTGGCAGGGCTTTTTAAAGTTGGATTTTCAAATCTAATGCTAAAAACCGGCTAAAATCCACCATCCATTTTTTACAGGCTTATGTAGATTTTGGCTCTTAAAAGGAATAAAATCCAAACTATTGTTTATAACCATTTTTTCACAACCTATCTCTCCTTCCTCTTCGGTCTTCTTCAAGCATTTCTTTCATAGCAAAAGACCAAGTCTTCTTCAAGCTTTTCCTTGCAACCCCATATTCACGATAATGGCGGCAACCCGCCGGAGTTCGCTGCATCGATGATACAAAAGGCGATTTACTCATACATCTCAGAAGTGATCAATGCTCGGAATAGAGAGTGGGAAAGAGCCGAACTTAAGAATAAAGATGCCCAAATTAGCTGTGTGGGTATTGGGAGTTCGTTGAGGTTCAAGGTTTACAGGACAAATTTCAGGTTTGGAAAGCCCGACTGTGTAAGAGGTGAATCGAACACCATATTTGATGGGATGGTGTTTCCATATCAGGGAAAAGGTGGGGAGGAAGCATAATCTTAGGAAAAAAAAACGATTTTATCACGGAGGTTTAGGTGGTTACGTTTGACTATTGTGTTGGAGTAGTTTATACCTGAGTCATCCCCTTCTTTGTGCTTTTAATTTTTGTTCTTTCAATTTTCCAGTTTCAAATCTCTACATTGTTGAGAAGGGTTATGGCATGATATTGCCTTTCACTAAAGGGTTAACGACTTGTAATGGCTTTGTTCGGAAAATAATGGACACCAACTACTTGTTAAAATGCTTGAATCAATTTATTTTTCAAATTCATTATTTTCTTTCAGTTTTTGCTTTATATCTATTTGTTTTTGCTCATTAAACCTGAAAATATAGGTATTCTCATGCCAAAGATGTATCTACTTGCTTTTTATTCTAATTAGGATTATGGATTAAGAAAATCAAACAAGATTATGGATTTTGATTGTTAAAATCAAATTTTAAAATCCAATGTACCCAAATTGATAATTTAGATTTTCAAAATCCTGATTATAATCCAAAATCAGAATCCAGAATCCCTACCAAATGTTTTATTAATTCTTTTATTGGGCCAGAACCCAAGAAAAAAAGAATCTGAACAGAAATTAGAACAAACAGTTCAATCTGATACCATCCACCAAATTAGAATAAAAAAAAAACCAAGATATATATATAGTGAAGAGTTGTAGTAGAAGAAGTCGTCTTTATTTAAGATTAATGTAATAGGCTAACAGCTCATACTTTACTTTTAAGTGTTACATCATGGCATCTTCCCATTGCTAGACCTGAGAAGTTCTATCCTGCTCTGGGTGCTCGAGTCACCTTCCCCTTTTCATCAACCCAGACCCAAACCCTGTCGCACCTGAAGTCCCTGGGCACCGGTGTTCCTTCACGCAGAACGATGGCATTCACACCAGGGTTGTCCTTCTCAATCTTTGCAGCTGCGACGTTCCCGTCGGCTCCGACGAGCTCCGGCCATACGTTCTTACCTGCACATTCCATTCACTAAAATCAAACTCTCTACAGCTAGAATAATACATACTAATCAGTTTTCTTCTGAACCACCACCGGAAACTGAAAAAACAAAAAAGGCCTTACCTGGGCAGGAAATCTCTAACTCCATTTGTGTGGTGGTTGAGTGTTACTATTACAAGTTTGCAGAGTCTTTGGTATATATAGACCCTCATGTGGTATTGTTTTTTTTTTTTTTTTTTTTTGTAAGAATAAAAATTTTTTTTTTTGTAAGAATAAAAAAGAAGAACAAACAAACAATACCACATGAGGTTCGATATAGTACTTGTTTGACTCTAATGGCATCGTTTAAAGAACAGTGTCTGAGCTCTGAATGCTGACATGAATGCTGCCATTAATGCTATCTTTGAATGCTGACATTAATGGCATCGTTTAAAGAACAGTGTCTGAGCTCTAACTTTAATTAATGGGAGGACAATAATGTAGTAATTGTTTGACTTTGAATCTCAATTAGGACCGTAAATGGATCGGATCATGACCCGTTTACCGTCCGTTTTCGATTAAATTATCCGATTTAAATGGATTTTTAACCGATTAAATGATCCGGCGGATCGGATCCGGATCCTATTTTCGGATCCGTTTATAATCGGATTCGGATTCAGATAAGGGCAATATCCGTCCGATTAAGATCCGAATCCGATTAAATATGTATAATATGTTTGTAAATTATATAACCTGTTAAGGATAACTTAGTAATTTTATCCTCTGGTATAAAATCAACATTTGCCCTAAACCAAAACCCTCAACAGACTTAACAGTTAACCCTCTCTCGCCGTCTCGCCGTGCCACTCGCATTTCTCTCGTCTTCCTCTCAATCTCACCTCGACAGTCGATAGACTCGACACCTCTCTCTCTCTCGTCTTCACTCTCTCAACTCTCTCGCAGCTTCCTCTCACCTCTCTCTCGTCTTCATCTCGTGTTGAGAGCTAGCCCGGGCCGAGATTTATGCTCCAAAGGCTGTGCAAGTATGGAGAGCTCTCTTGAACTGGTTGGCCTTCTTCGTCCATATTTTTCTTCAGATCCTCAGAGGGACTCGTTCCGTTACGCGGCTACTCTCCTACATCGATCTTCGTCATCCCTTGTTCTCTTCTTCTTCTTCTTCTTCTCTGTTTTTCAAGCCTCTTCCCGTCGTGGAAATCCCTCAGCAGGACTCGGCGTCAATGGAGGCCCTGGTCGTCTGCAACAAAGATGCTGCTAATGATCAGCACGTGGAGAAGCTCACAATATGGTTAGGTCAACGATCTCTAGGTTTCAAAATTTGAGAAATCTACTTAGCTATTCAGCCTTTTTTTTTAGTTGGATCTACTCTTTAACGAAGTTTCAGAGCAAAATTTGTGTGTATCCGTTTTTTCTTTCTTTCTTCTATTGATTTCGTAGTTACAAAGAGGAATAGTCGAATTTGTTTCTTTGACCTTGATTTGATGATTCTGCATCGTAGTCTTCCTTTGATAATCGCTTGGCGTTTATGGATTTCAGACCTTGTTATGTTGATTTCCTTTTCTTAAATTTTCTTAGGTGGTGCTGTTGAAGCGTAATGGTAGGAATATTCATACAGAATACATGATTCTAGGTTTTCATAGCGAGTCAGTCCGCTGTTGCCAGCGTCATGCTTTTTACGTTTCTATATGATCGGTAAGTTAGTTCTCCATCATCTAGAGGAGTAAATTGGGCAAGGGTTTTTGAGTAAGGTGGATGAATATGAGTAGATTTTTGACAGAGTGAGATGGAGGAACAAGATTCATGTTATTGACTCTTAACTGGTTGAGATAAGGTATTTTGTCATGTTAATCAACTATTTTGATGGATTTTAACAAAGAAGAAGAATTTTTTTTTTCTTTTTACTAAGTTGTGACCGTGCAAACCCTTAATTTGACTACATCCCACTGCACTTGGTTATGCAATTGAGAATTTTGAGGATGTTAAAGTTACCATTAGGAGTTGATTATGTTGCTTGCCTCACATAAAGAACTCCACTATTGAACCATATAGGCTTTATATGGATGAAATTGTTGGCCAAGTGGTCTATCCAATGCATAACTATTATATGGATGCTTTGTATTGGTTAGATTAACCATCAATGTTGTTAAAGCCTGATCAACTGTAAACTAGCCATATTGTGTTTGAGAAAAGCTTCTTCCCCAATTAGGTAAAAGAAATATATGGCTGTTGTATTTGTCTCATGGTTATGGCTCATTAATATCTGAACTTATTTTGGGAACTCTGTTCAGTTTATCTATCTGTACTCTGTCCATTTTGGTTGCTTGATTTCACTTCCATTGCACTGTGGCTGTCAATTGATCAAGTGTGACATGAATGTGTATTTTTTTTGGTTCTTAGTTCAGACATGATATCAGTTTTATATTTGTTGAGTTAAAGAGGTATTCCAACCACTTATATGACTTCCAGTTTGCTGTTCAAACAAATCTAATGTGCTAATTGGAGATTGTTTTTTGATTTACTACATGTATCCAGTCAAGTGACTATTGTTTTTTGATTTATTACGTGTATCCAGTCAAGTGACTATTGCTTTTTGATTTATTACGTGTATCCAGTCAAGTGACCTTGTTGATAAAGAGGCCCAGAAAGATAAAGGCACCGGTCAGCTTTCAATAAAATACAAGGAGGGTGTTTCCAAGGCTACAAGAGAATCCAAACCAACGATTGTTGTCCAAAATGATGTATGTTCCTTTTCACTTTTTTGGGTTTTAGGATTTAGGATGATGTGCTTGAAAGTTCACTCACAAATTCTTAAGCTTTGCACTATATTACATGATGCATATGTAATCTGCGATGATTTGGAATGGATTTAATTGGTCAAATTGTTTTTATTTATTGCACGGGCACAAGGCATCCATCTACCACTGAAATAATACCATACAATAGAAGATTCACTGTAAGGCTTTTCTGAGAGGCAATGCATGTGAACTGCATCAATAGGATTTGGCAATTAGGAGTTGAACTGCAAATATATATATATATATATGTGTGTGTGTGTGTGTGTGTGTGTGTGTGTGTGTGTTGATAATGCTGCAATGTTAGAAGGAAATGAAATTGATATTAAAACAGTGATTTTAGGTCACTCAAATAGGAAGATAAAATAAGATTAGTAGCTGCAATAAAATCTAAGTTTTATCTTTTTATTAAACACTAGTGGAAGAGATGTGACGCTCTTGCATGAGATTGCAGAGAGATCTAAGGCTGCAAAATTGCAATCTTGGGAATGTTCAGCAGATTCTCTTTTCTTAAGTTGTTACAGAATTTTATTTAAATCTGAAATTTACTAATACAGGTTGTTTAAATGTATGCATGCAGCCATTTATGATACATTTCTTCATTGTGTTAATTTACTATGTATTGAAGATTCTATATTGAGCCTTGTATGTTTTCTTTTCCTTTGGATCACCATCTTATTTCCTTGATTCTTTTTTACATTGTGTTTTTCTTTACCTGAACTGTTGTATGGCATGTTGTTATTAACTGCTATTCAACAAGTAATTGTTGAGTGAGGGGAAAATTGTAACTTCTTCTTTGCTGCTTCACCTGGGAAAGGAAGGAGGAAAGGAGATAATGCTCTCAGAGAGCACATTAAGTCACGTTTGTTGAGAAAGTAGGGAGAGAGGGAGCAGGAGGTGGGAAAGTCAACTGGTGACTAAACTTTGATGCTTTAAGCCACCTTAAAATTGTAAGTACTTGCTTAGCTTTCTTCACAACATGACATTTTATATATTCAAGCTCTTTGAAATTATTGAATTTTGTATTGCAGGTAACCATGATACTATATGAAGTTTTCAGGTTACCAGGAGTAGAATTTTCATTGATAAAGAGGCTAGAGAATGAGAACCAAAACCCTTCATGCTGTAATTTTTTATGCTGTAATTTTTTATGCTGGAGTAGAACTTTCAATTAGATGGAAGTTTATGCTGTAATTTTTTATGCGGTAATTTTTTATGTTGGAGCAGAACTTTCAATTAGATGAAATTTTATGCTGTAATTTTTTATGGGGAAAGCTGGAGTAGAACTTTTATGCTGTAATTTTTTCTAATTTTTTCATGCTGTAATGGTGAAATTTAATCGGATTTTCGGATCTCTTAACGGATTCGAATATTTAATCGAATTCGAATACAATCGGATACGAATACGGATGTAACATTTTTTATCGGATTCGGACTTGGTAGTGTATTTCAAATATCCGTCGAATATTTAAACGAATACGGATATCCTATTACTTAAACGGATTCGAATTCGGATTCAACAGGATCCGCTCCGTATTCGCTTCGTTTACAGTCCTAATCTCAATGGTGATGTGGGATGGATTGTGGGGGTTATATACATATATATATATATATAGATGTTGAGCTAGCTGGCCATACGACCTTGTGGTTTTTTACATTTTATTGAAATTTATCTTTGACATAAAGAGATCTAGTTGAATTGAAGTTAGCTTTTTTCAAGTTCAAACTGCATATATGTGGGCTTCCGGGAGAAGGTATCGGTCCCCGGCTGTTATCCGGGGTTTGGGCTGCATTTCTTCCATTTCTCTGATCGTCTCCGGCGACTCGGTCCAGCTCTCCAGTCTCGCTCTCTCCTTGACGTCTTCTTCTTTCCCTGCTACCTTCTTGAAGCATCTGTTCGTGTTTCCCTTTCAAAGTAGTTCGAAGCCCCATCGATGGAGGCCGGTGAATCTGACTCCGACGATTCTGACGGGGATGACAACGGGAAGTTACCATCGGTTTTCTCTGGTGAAAAAACCGATGGTTTCGTGTACCTCTGTTTTGGTTTAGTTTTCTCCTTTTTGGTTAGGGTTTATAAATGTATGTGTATGTCGCCTGTGTTTGGTCCTGCCGGTGCCGGTGTTGCTTTGTGGTTTTTTGTTATGGTTGGTTATGGTCGTGCAAGTCGGGATCTGTATGTGTTTGTTTTTACAGTCTATTGGAACGGGGGTGCCATGACCAGTCCCTCTAACCTATGTCTCGTTGCGTGGCTGAGATCCGGCTCACTGGTTTCTCGCCCACTTGTTCTCATCTCGCCATTGGCGATGGTCTCCTCCCCCCTGTCGGGAGCTTTAGTTTTAATCCGCCCTGGTGCGGACCCTTTGTCAGAATCGACTGCTGTTTTCCAGCCGGTTATTGCGGTTTCTGCCGCTAATCTGACATCCTCTTTCCGAGACACAGGTAGTGGGGTTGATGCTGTGGTGGTCCTGTTTCTTCTTGATCCTATCAGTATTTTGTATCTCCGGCAGTTTCTTCTTGATCCTATCAGCATTTTGTATCTCCGGCAGGCTATCTCTGTAATGTTGCTTTTGGTTATTGAATATAAGTAAGCTTGTCTTTCACCAAAAATATATATATATATATGTGGGCTTCCTCTTTTTGACTCCTAAAAGTGTAGGTGGGATTTTCTCTGATGAAAGACTTCAGAGAATTAAATCCGGTGAGATAGGGCTTTAACATGTTCATAATGCAAAGTTGGATATGTTTCAAACTAAAGTTGAAATGAGAAGGGAGCCATTTCCTCTCATATCTTTTGTCCTTCTTTTGTATCAATTTTCCAATAAGATTGAGACACATATCCTTGAATTAGATTAGAAATTTTAAACATGCGTCTGGTTCCCTTCAACTAGCTAGCACATGTCATCTCCACCCAAAATATTATGAACCCCATGCACTGGTACAGTGGCTGAACCACGTTCAGGTTTGGGGGGGGGGGGGCGGCGGCAAACCAGAAATTTTAGGGGGGAAAAACTTAAATTTTAATTAAAAAATATATAAAACATATACATATGTTTTATATATTTTTTAATTAAAATTTAAGTTTTTCCCCCCTAAAATTTCTGGTTTGCCGCCGCCCCCCCAACTCATTGAAATTTTTTTATTTCATGAGAACCCCTTCAAAAATTTTTGATTTGCCCACCCCCAACTCATTAAAATTTTTATATTTCATGAGAAGTGTTAATTGAAAATTTTTTTTGCCCCCCTCCCCAGATTTGGAGTCCTGGTTCCGCCACTGCGCTAGTATTTATATATGATTGATGGTTCCGCCACTGCGCTGGTATTTATATATGATTGATGCAGTGACATTAAAAAAAGATGATTTTTTCTTTTTAGTTGAATGACCAATCACAATAGCTTGTGTACCTAATATATCGTGCACACCCGAATTAGGCCAATGTGATTGGTTCATTCACTTTTAAGAAACAAAATTTTAAGAAGGAGAAATAATTTTTTAAGTTACATGCATCAATCACAATCAAAAGTACATGGATGTACGATAAATTGGATGCAGACATTTTCTATTCACGGAGACGATTTTAATCAAATATGGCCTTATTGAGGACTAATGATGCTAATTATCCAGTGGAATCTTAAAATGGATCACCATTTATTATGTGAGTGTTGGAGGAGTAAACCTTTCACGAGTTGTGTTGAAGAAGTTAACAGGATATATGGTCTTTTGTTTTTTTTCTGGTAATGAACAGGATATATGGTCACGGCGCTTGTCGGTTCATTAATGCTCGATTGTCCTTATCGTCTTCCTCTTGGAGGTTTCCAAGAGGTTATTGTGAGACAACTATATATGATAATTGAACCCTAGCCTAACCATACTTTACGTATTAATTAATTAATATTAAAATAGAAAAGGAAAAATATAATCCAATTAGTCAATCTGCCTAATGGACAAATATTTGCGATGTCTCCCGCTCCGCAATCAACCAATTTCTCTAGTCACTAGAGGTTTGTAGGATGACATTGTACGTCATTATTTATTATTGTTATCTGTGCAGCAATTGTGAGATGCTGTCGCGTAAAGCATTTATGGTTAAACTTTTTCAAAAGAAAAAAAAACATTTTTCATATTTTCAAAAGCAAAATCTCAACAACATTTCACCTTCAATCACAAAGGATGTGAACTCCGAAAAATGGTCATTAGTCTTCAAGATTAATCCTGGCAGGCTTCATTTTCTAATGTCTCCATTAATCTTAGTCTTCATCTCCGAAATTTTTTTCTTTAATTTCTTTCTTTTTTTCCTATTAATCGTTTTATTCAACACCCCCAAGAAAAAAAGAATCTGAACAGAAATTATATCAAACAGTTCAATCTGATAACATCCACCAAATTAGAAGAAAAGAAAAAATCAATATATATATATATTTTTGTTGAAAGACAAACTTTATTTATAACGAGCAAAAGTTACACGCCTAGCATCATCAAACATACATGAGTTCAAAAACGATGGAGGACTATTCACCCAATAACATGCATAGTAATCTAACGCAATATATATATATATAGAAGAGTTTTAGTAGAAGATGTCTTTATGTAAAATTAATGTAACAAGCTAACAGCTCATACTATATTATTGTCACATCATGGCATCTTCCCGTTGCTAGACCCTAGAAGTTCTATCCTATTATGGGTACTTCAATGACCTTCCCCTTTTCGTCAACCCAGACCCAAACCCTGTCGCACCTGAAGTCCAAGGGCACCGGTGTTTCTTCAGGCAGAACGATGGCATTAACACCAGGGTTCTCCTTCTCAATCCTCACAGCCGCAACGTCCCCATTGGCTCCGACGAGCTCCGGCCATACGTTTTTACCTGCACATTCCATTCACAAAAATCAAACTATCTACAGTTAGAATAATACATACTAATCAGTTTTCTTCTGAACCACCACAGGAAACTGAAAAAACACAAATGGCCTTACCTGGGCAGATAATCTCTAGCTCCATTTGTGTGGTGGTCGAGTGCTACTCTTACAGTTTGAAGAGTCTTTGGTATATATAGACCCTCATGTGGTATTGTGTTTTTTTTTTTTTTTGGTAGAAAAAAAAAAAAACAAACAAACAAACAAACATTACCACATGAGGGTCGATATAGTAATTGTTTGACTCGAATGGCATCGTTTAAAGAACAGAGTGTCTGAGCTCTTAATGGTGACATGAATGCTGCCATTAATGCTGTCTTTGAATGCTGACATTAATGGCATCGTTTAAAGAACAGTGTTGAACTCTTCCTTTAATTAATGAGGACAATAATGGCATCGTTTAAAGAATAGAGTGGTTTACCAAAAAAAAATTAAAGAATAGAGTGTCTGAGCTCTGAATGCTGACATGAATGCTGCCATTAATGCTATCTTTGAATGCTGGCATTAATGGCATCGTTTAAATTTTTTTTTTTTTTTTGGTAGTGAATGGCATCGTTTAAAGAACAGTGTCTGAGCTCTTACTTTAATTAATGAGGACAATAATGTAGTAATTGTTTGACTTTGAATCTCAATGGTGACGTGGTATTGTGGGGTAATATATATGGAAAATTAATTTTTAGTGGTGTTTTATTAAATTATTTAAGATTTAGTAAGCAAAATTTTAAGTTTTAATTTTTAGTACATCTTTATCAAAATAATTAATTTTTAATGTCATTTTACTATTACATATCCAATATTCCAAGAATGCCCTTATATCACTCATTCAAATGACTTGTACAAGACACTCGTATATAATACAAGTCATTTTATTGTTTGTACAAGTATAAAATGGCTTGTACAAATTAATTTATTATTTGTACAAGTCCTGAAGTAAGTTGTATAAGGGTATTTTTGGAAGTTTTTATTTGTAATAGTGAAATAGTATTAAAAATTAATTATTTTGATAAAGATGCATTAAAAGTTAAAACTCAAAAACTTTTCTGACTAAATATTAAATATTTTAATAAAATACTACTAAAAATTAATATTCCCTCATATATATGTTGAGACCTTGTGATTTTTCACTTTTTATTGAAATTTATCCTTGACATAAAGAGATCTAAGTTGAATTCAAGTTAGCTTTTTTTTAAGTTCAAACTGCATGTGGGCTTCCTCTTTTTGACTCTTAAAAGTGTAGGTGGTATTTTCTCTGATGAAAGACTTCAGAGAATTAGATCCGGTGAGATGGGGCTTTAACATGTTCATAATGCAAAGTTGGATATATTTCAAACTAAAGTTGAAATGAGACAGTCAAATTGCGGATGGCCTGAATCTTCCGGTTTAATTATAAAAGGAGCTAAGTGTGAATACGATCAAGTAGTGGTGGAACCAGGACTCCAAATCTAAGAAGGCAAAAAAAATTTTCAATTAATACTTTTCATGAAATATAGAAATTTCAATGAGTTGGGGGGATAAACCAAAAATTTTAGAGGGAGTTCTTATGAAATATAGAAATTTCAAAGAATTTGGGGGGGGGAACCAGAAATTTTAGAGAGGGCAAAACATAAATTTTAATTAAAACATATAAAAAAATATTTTTTTTAATTAAAAAATATTATTTTTAATTTAAAAATAATTGGCCCCCTAGCTATAACGTGGTTCCGCCACTGTGATCAAGTACTACAAATGAGAAAACTAAGAGACAAGGGAGAGAGAGAGATGAAAGGAAAGAAAACTCTCACAAGGTCACGATGAGTGGGTACATATGCACCACAACAAAGCATTTGAAACTTGCTTCTACCCGCGCTTATAGAAAGGTTTCTAAAATATCACTTATTACGTTAAGGTTTTCGATGTATAACAATCTTCCCCTTTCAGAGATTTCACGATTAGAATCATAGTTGATGAAATGTTCATTAACAGATTTGCCACTCTTATTTACCTTTAAACATAAAAAGCTGTATTTATGATTGGAATAAGCAAATGCTCTTAGAGGCGAAATTGTCAATATATGTTTTCACTAAGGGACAATACAAATGAGTTGTTTAATCTTCTTCCGTCAATTAAGCATTATTCTTCCCAATTTCTTCATGTTCTTTATCTTAGGTAGAATTCCATAGTAAAAGGACTGAGGAATGTTCTTTATTTATTTTTTTTCATCGTTCCTGCAGGTGAAGATAATTGCCTCAGTCCTTGGACTAACTCGATCATGGGTTATACCCGGATTGAAAAATTGATTTCAGTCCCAGTCGTGTATGGTCACATATTATTTCTTGTGACGATCAAGATAAGAGGCCCAAATTGCCAATATTATTTCTTGATAGAGATATCAAGACAAATTCTGTTATTATTACAACTACATAGAGAGCATGATGCGAAGACCTGAATGGACCAACCCGTACAACACCATTATTATTATTTTTTATACAACAGCTACCAACCACTAACCAATATGGGGCACTTGTTTGACAATCCCATACTCATCGACCCAGATCCGAACCCGATCACAGCGGAAATCCATGGTCACCATCATTCCTGGTTTGACGGTAGCTACTCCGACCTTTGGGTTCTCTCTGCTGATGGTGGCTGCTGCCAACTCCCCCTTTGCACCCAATAGCTCCGGCCATGAACTCTTACCAGGATCTGCCATTAACACAACCAAACACAAAATATCATGTAATAGAGTTAAATTGCCTTCAGCATATATAATTTAATGCAAAAGGATGAACAACTACACATTACCACTGCAATCCCCCATCTTTGCTCCCCTTGTAGTTTCTTCTTGTAATGGAATATCTTGAGAGAGAAGATGGTGTATTTATAGAGAGAGAAAGAGGAGAGGGGGAGAGAAGGGCTGTGTGAAAGATGTGGGGTGGTCTTTCCTAATTAGCCGGCCATTATCTTTGAACCATAGTTATTTATCTATTTTTTTTATTTAATTGACTTTTGACTCTTTGAACGATAGTTATTATTATTTATTTTTTTATTTAATTGACTTTTGACTTGGGATATACATCAAGCAGAGAAGTTAAGTTACTTAATTGTGATAAGCCTTTGAGTAGTTTTACCATGTCAAACATTTATCATTGAACATGTATGGCTTAACCAATGCTTGAGAAGATACTTGCAAGACAAATGTGTATTCTCATTTCTTTGACCAGCTCTTTTTTTTTTTGGAACTCAAGGTATTCGGACTCGCTTACGCTCAACCAACTAATCCCTGAGAGCCCATGCAAGACCTTGCAACCCACATGCAATCTCGTGGCCACGATTAGAGATTGGTCTAGAGAGTTTTGACTCTTTAGTCAGGGGGTGAGTATGGCTCGTACGTAGATAGAATCAGATCTTGTACAGAGAATTAGAGAGAGGCATTTATCATTGAACATGTAAGGCTTAACTAATGCTTCAAGGAGAAGACGCTTGCAAGACAAATGTGTATTCTCATTTCTTTGACCAGCTCTAAATTTATATTTCGGAAAGAATCTAATTACATGGAAACAGGAAATAGGTAAACAATTTTAATGCGTTACATTAACATGCAATTTTATAAAAAGCTTTTCATTTTGAGAGGAAAATTTTAGAACTCCTTTAGAGAAAGAATAGAATTGTTTTAGAAAAGTAATTTCTGATGCACCCACATTTTCTTATATAATAAACGCATAAATTTCACTGAAAAGTCTTTTTTTCCTTTTCTTTGCCATAGATTCTCTATAAGCAAGCATACAACCACATTTCCCCTGTACAGTGATATCCCAAAAATGAATCATGCAAACCATTAGGCCAACTCATGGCCTCAGATCTGAAATTCCTCGCAGCCCCATGAGAGCAAAACATTGAATTTCTCTGGCTTTCTTATCCATTTTCAGACCCTAGATTTCTTAGTTACCACGAGATGAGTTTGTCTCACTAACCGTTCCCACATAACTTTTTTTCAATTCCTGGCATGATCATTTGTTCGATTGACTTTACTAAATGATTCACAATTAAGCAAAAAGCAATTAAAAATTCAGATTAACCAATAATAATACTTGAAGAGAATAATTAAAACCTTCAGAGAGACAAATAACCAAATTTCCATGGGACTAATAACTTAGTTTCTTGATATGTATTCTTTTTTTCTTTTTGGGTAAATTACACTTACCTCCCTTGAGGTATGCTATTGTAGACACCCCAAATTGCACAGTAAAAATGATCAATAATCAGTAAAAATCACTATCACCTTAGAAACCAGCACAAAATTTGAGAAAATGAGTTTTTTCCTTGTATCCGACAACTCAGGTCGGATACAAACGTATTTCTTCGTATCCAATGGAAAATTCCGGATACAAGTAGCCCTTAATCTATCCGGCAACATATGCCGGATACACATAGGCGCTAGTGTATCCGACCTGACATGTCGGATACATTAGTTTTGCTCAAAATTAGGGTTTTCCGAGAGCTTTCACCTTTTACCATCATATCCCTCATTAAATGAGTGGAAATCTCGAAAATAGCCTTAGGGTTAAGGTTGGTGGGCTATAGACCATATGTTGTGTCTACCATCTCACCAACCCTAACCCTAGCCTTTGCCTATAAATAGAAGGCTCCTCCTTAAGCAAATGGCCATCAACTCTTGTCAAAAACTTTTGCCAAGAAGAGCTCCGAGTGAAGAGGGAAACCGCTGCGGAACTGCTTCCAGAACCTAGGTAAGCCTCAAACCTATCTTTAATTTTCTGTTTTTACATTCTAGATCTAGATCTCTTCTTCTACCTTTCTGTAGAATAAGGCCTTTGATGTGTGTATGAAAACCCTTCCCCGGCTCAAAGTATCTCAAGACTCCCCCTAGCCGTAAAACGTGAAGGCGGGATCTAGGAAAAACGAGACTGGGGATTGATCCTAGTGCTAGAACCTCTTTTGAATAAGCCTTTTGAATCTGTGAAGACCGTTCCATATTCAAAGTACCTCAAGATTATCTTGAAGAACCGTGTTTAACGGGGAGAGAGAACTAAGGGAAACGATAATGGAACGGAACCCTAGGTTGTTCTAGAACCTTTTTTTTATTGATCTAAATGCATGCTATAAGCCTTGTGATTCTATGAAAACCATTCCATATTCAAAGTACCCCAAGATTATCTTGAAGAACCGTGTTTAACGGGGAGAGAGAACTAAGGGAAACGATAATGGAACAGAACCCTAGATTGTTTTAGAACCATATTTTGATTGATATGAATGCATGCTATCTTTGCTATGTTGTTGGAATGGTTTTTACACTTACACACACATAGCACGGGCTTTTGGCGGGATAGGCTCATATTTCGGATTTATTGCATTTATTGTGATAAATCTGAAATAAATAGCCCCAAGCAATTCTAGAATGTCTTTAAATGATTTTCAAGTGATTCTGATCTATCTTGCACGGATCACACACCTCTTGTCACTGTTTTGAATTGATTTTCTCTAAAAATGGCTTAACTTGACAGCAACTGTACCCCAACTTCGAACACTCATAACTTCATCTTCCGGATGAATTTTGGAGTGATTTCAGAACCATGAGAAAGGTGAGGCTGTCTAGTTTATGCCTGTAAAAGTTCATGAATTTCTATCAAGCGGATTTTTGACACCTCTCTGTCGAAGTTTATAGGTCAGTTCTGATCTGAATACAGAACCTGTCACTTCGACTGAGCGCCATGTGTTCGTTTTAAGTCCGATTCGAGTGATTCTTGTTTCTGAGTTTTCCTTTGGAAGTCTATTTTCAAATCCAGTTGATTTCATAATTTTTTAACTCCATTTGTATCGTGAGCAACAGATTTACTCAGAACTGCTCAATAACACTTTTCTGGGTAAATCTGTGATCTTCTTGGCCTGTTCGGGAGACCACCCAAGGCACATCCGAATGAAGTTTTGTATGAGGCTAGTTTCATTCGAAAGATGGCCATACAGACTTCACTCACAACAAATTTCATGAATTTATATGTAGCCGATTTTGCTAGGTGATTTTCCAAACTTGCCTACTTGCCACTTTTAATTATCTCCAGCAGCAATTTTAAAGGAGGCATAACTCCTAGGATTTCAACCAGATTCAATCGAAATTTTGCATGAGTCTCTTATTTATCATAATCTTTCAAATGGATTTGGTTTGATTCAATTTAAAATTGGATTTGAATGATTTCAAGACAAATGGCATTATCTTTTACCGAATTTTCCGGATTTCACTCAACTTGGCTTTTTGCAATCTTTGCTTTGATTTCCATTTATTGTTGATATTCCAGAAATGATATTAATATAAAAGAGGATCTGGAACCCATTTGGATCTTCATGTAAAGATATCATACATTTGTCCTTTTTCAAGGTTTTTAATGATTTTTAGCAAACTTTCTTATCTTTTTTGCATGAACAAACACTTGGTAACCACCTTGTGTGGGTGAATGGGGGTGCCTAACACCTTCCCCCGTTCATAATCTAATCCCTTTACCCATCTCTAGATTTGATTTTCAAGTAGAGTTATTTTTGCTCTAGAATTTGCCTTTTAACTCTTTCTACTTATTTTCAATCTCTTGGTGTCCATTCACACCCCAAAAATCTGAATGGTGGCGACTCTCCCATTTTTACGTTGAGCCGTGTGTTGACGGAGGGGGAATCATCACGGTGATTTTTCCCATGTCTCACAACTATAATTACACTTACCTCCCTTGAGGTTTCTGAAATAACACTTTCCCCATTGAGATTTGTGTATGGGTCAAAATAACACTTTTTCATTGAAGTTTCCGTCAAAACAGTAGTGATAGTTAGTAAAATAATTTGAACTGGACAATATCTGAGCCATCGACCAATTTCTCTGGTCACTAGAGGTCCCCTTTGTAGGGATGACATTGTATGTCACTATTTATTATTGTTATATGTGCAGCGATCGTGAGATGCTATCACGTAGAGCATTTTATGGTTAGACTTTCTTCAAGAGAAAAAGAAAAAACCTTTTTCGTATTTTCAAAAGCAATATCTCAGCAACATTTCACATTCAATCACAAAGGATGTGAACTCCAAATAATGGTCATTAGTCTTCAAGATTAATCTTGGCCGGCTTAATTTTCTAATGTCTCCATTTATCTAAGTCTTCATCTCCAAAATTTTTTTCTTTAATTTCTTTCGTTTTTTCCTATTAATTGTTTTATTCGACGCCAGAACCCAAGAAAAAAAAAGAATCTGAACAGAAATTAGAGCAAACAGTTCAATCTGATACCATCCACCAAATTAGAAGTAAAAAAAAAACCAAGATATATATATATATATATATATAGTGAAGAGTTGTAGTAGAAGATGTCTTTATTTAAGATTAATGTAACAGGCTAACAGCTCATACTTTATTATTAAGTGTTACATCATGGCATCTTCCCATTGCTAGACCTAAGAAGTTCTATCCTGCTCTGGGTGCTTGAGTCACCTTCCCCTTTTCATCAACCCAGACCCAAACCCTGTCACACCTGAAGTCCCTGGTCACCGGTGTTCCTTCACGGAGAACGATGGCATTCACACCAGGGTTGTCCTTCTCAATCCTTGCAGCAGCGACGTTCCCATCGACTCCGACGAGCTCCGGCCATACGTTCTTACCTGCAGATTCCATTCACTAAAATCAAACTCTCTACAGAATAATAAATACAAACCAGTTTTCTTCTGAACCACCACCGGAAACTGAAAAAACAAAAATGGCCTTACCTGGGCAGGACATCACTCTCTTCTATTGTGTGGTGGTTGAGTGCTGCTCTTACAAGTTTGAAGAGTCTTTGATATATATAGACCCTCATGTGGTATTGTTAATTAGTTTGAAGCCGGCCGCTATCTTTGAATGCTGACATTAATGGCATCATTTAAGAACAATGTGTGAGCTCTTACTTTAATTAATTAATGGGAGGACAATAATGTAGTAATTGTTTGACTTTGAATCTCAATGGTGATGTGGGATGGATTGTGGGGTTAATATATATATGTTGAGCTAGCTGGCCATCCGACCTTGTAGTTTTTTTACTTTTTATTGAAATGTATCCTTGACATTAAGAGATCTAGTTGAAGTTAGCTTTTTTTAAGTTCAAACTGCATGTGAGGGGCTTCCTCTTTTTGAGTCTTAAAAGTGTAGGTGGGATTTTCTCTGGTGAAAGACTTCAGAGAACTAAATCCGGTGAGATAGGGCTTTAACATGTGCATAATGCAAAGTTGGATATGTTTCAAACTAAAGTTGAAATGAACCAGTCAAACTGCCGATGGCCTGAATCTTCCGGTTTGATTATAAAAGGAGCTAAGTGTGAATACAATCAAGTACTACAAGTGAGAAAACTAAGAGACAAGCTAGAGAGAGATATGAAAGGAAAGAAAACTCTCATAAGGTCACAATGAGTGGGTACATATGCACATGTTGCCATCATTTCTGGCTTGGCTCCGGAACGTGTGAGTGCGCGGGCGTGCCAGCATCTGTGCCGATGCAAAGAAGGAGTCGGAAACTTTTGAACCCAGCGCCGTTCGTACGCAAAACCAGATTGGTTGCAGTTCAGATACAACCCGACCGCCTGTAGATTGGAAGACTTCTGATCCGGCGATTGCTAAGAGGATTGGGGTTTGTCCTCCAAGGTTCTTCCCCCAATTTTATGGCAATATTGACGACGGCCACGTTGGTGGTGGCCTTTTGATGTAGAATCTGCAGAAATTGAGGGTCATGTGGGATTACAGCCGTTTCAAGGATAATTAAGTCGTGTGGGGTGACAACCATTTCAACGATGGGTGGTGATGAGAATCAATAAAAAAGTAAAAAGAAGACTAACAATATCACTTATTACCTTAAGGTTTTCGATGTATAACAATCTTCCCCTTTCAGAGATTTCACGATTAGAATCACAGCTGATGAAATGTTCATTAACAGATTTGCCACTCTTATTTACATTTAAACATAAAAAGCTGAATTTATGATTGGAATAAGCAAATGCTCTTAGGGGCAAAATTGTCAATATATGTTTTCACTCAGGGACAACACAAATGAGTTGTTTAATCTTCTTCACTCAATTAAGCATTATTATTACCAATTTCTTCATGTTCTTTTATCTTAGGTAGAATTCCATGGTAAAAGGACTGAGGAATGTTCTTTTTCTTTTTTTCCTTTTTTGGGTGGAAAAAGGGGCAAAGAGTCTACCACAACACCACGAGTGTGCATCGTTCCTGCAGATCAAGATAATTGGCTCAGTCCTTGGACTAACTCGATCATGGAATATACCCGGATTGAAAATTTTGATTTCGGGTCCCAGTCGTGTATGTTCAGATATTATTTATTGTGATATCAAGAGACGAGGCCCAAATTGCCAATATTATTTCTTGATAGAGATATCAAGACAAATTCTGTTATTATTACAACTACATAGAGAGCATGATGCGAAGACCCGAATGGGCCAACCCGTAAAATACCATTATTAATTTTTTTATACAACGGCTAATAAGCACTAACCAATATGGGGCACTTGTTTGACAATCCCATACTCATCGACCCAGATCCGAACCCGATCACAGCGGAAATCCATGGTCACCATCATTCCTGGTTTGACGGTAGCTACTCCGACCTTCGGGTTCTCTCTGCTGATGGTGGCTGCTGCCAACTCCCCCTTTGCACCCAATAGCTCCGGCCATGAACTCTTACCAGGATCTGCCATTAACACAGCCAAACACAAAATCTCATGTAATAGAGTTAAATTGTCTTCAGCATATATAATTTAATGCAAAAGGATGAACAACTACACATTACCACTGCAATCCCCCATCTTTGCTCCCCTTGTAGTTTCTTCTTGTAATGGAATATCTTGAGAGAGAAGATGGTGTATTTATAGAGAGAGAGAGGAGAGGGGGAGAGAGAGAAGGGCTGTGTTAAAGATGTGGGGTGGTCTTTGCTGATTAGCTGGCCATTATCTTTGAACGATAGTTATTTATCTATTTTTTTTTATTTAATTACTTTTGACTTGGGATATAAATCAAGCACAAGGTAAGTTAATTGTGATAAGCCTTTGAGTAGTTTTACCATGTCAAATATTTATCATTGAACATGTAGGGCTTAACCAATGCTTCAAGGAGAAGATACTTGCAAGAAAAATGTGTATTCTCATTTCTTTGACCAGTTCTTTTGTTTTTTTTTTGGAACTCAGGGTATTCAGGCCTGCTTACGCTCAACCGACTAATCCCTGAGGGCCCATACAAGACCCTGCAACCCACATGCAATCTCCTGGCCACGATTAGATATTGGCCTGGAAAGTTTCGACTCTTTAGTCAAGGGGTGAGTATGACTCATACATAGATAAAACCAGATCTTGTACACAGAATAAGAGAGAGGCGTTTATCATTGAACATGTAGGGCTTAACCAATGGTTCAAGGAAAAGATACTTGCAAGACAAATGCGTATTCTCATTTCTTTGACCAGCTCTAAATTTATATTTCGGAAAGAATCTAATTACATGGAAACCGGAAATAGGTAAACAATTTTAATGTGTTTACATTAATATACAATTTTATAAAAAGCTTTTCATTTTGAGAAGAAAATTTTAGAACTCTTTTAGAGAAAGAATAGAATTCTTTTAGAAAAGTAATTTCTGATGCACCCCAATTTTCTTATATAATAAACGCATAAATTTCACTGAAAAGTCTTTTTTTTCCTTTTCTTTACTATAGATTCTCTATAATCAAGTATAGTCTTTGGAAGCAAGCATACATCCACATTTTCCCTGTACAGTGCTATCCCAAAAATGAATCATGCAAACCATTACTTTTGGAGGCCAACTCATGGTCTCAGATCTGAAATTCCTCGCAGCCCCGTGAGCACAAAACATTGAAATTCTCTGGCTTTCTTATCCATTTTCAGACCCTAGATTTCTTAGTTATCACGAGATGAGTTTGTCTCACCAACCGTTCCCACAGAACTTTTTTTCAATTCCTGGCATGATCATTTCTTCGATTGACTTTACTCAATGGTTCACAATTAAGCAAAAAGAAATTAAAAATTCAGATTAACCAATAATAATACTTGAAGAGAATAATTAAAACCTTCAGATTAACCAATAAAAATTGCTACCATTGTCATCGGAAAGGCCGGTCCAAATTATGCAAGTGATTGTACCTCAGGAAGACATGCTGTTACCATTGTCATCCAAAGGAAGACCCAAAGTATTTAAGAGGCAACTCAGCTATCTCATAGACAAACTTAATCCACAAGAAATTCAAGCACATCCTTTCTGATATGAATCCATGATATAAAATTCAAGCTCTCTTTGTCAATGCAACATTTTGATGGCAGAACACCATTAAAGATAGAAGCTCTTCCAATCTAATACACAAGACCTTAGGAATGTTTTTATACAAGCTTGTGTCAGGCTAATTGATATTAAAGGGTTCCGCCAATTATTATATTTCCACAAATAATTGAAATGCAATTTTTTTGATATGTATTCTTTTTTTCTTTTTCTTTTTTGAAACTCAGGATATCCAGGCCTGCTTACGCTCAACCGATTAATCCTTGAGGGCCTATATAAGACCCTGCAACCCATATGGCCCGGATAAGTCTAAGGCCCTGTGAGACATGGGAAAAATTCACCGGAGTGATCATCCCTCCGTCAACACACGGGCTCAACGCAAAAATAGGAGAGTCGCCACCATTCATGATTTTGGGGTGAGAATGGACACCAAAGAGTTCAAAAGTAGGCAAAAATAGCCAAAAGAAACATTCTAGGGTAAAAATAACCCTACTTGAAAATAAAATCCAGAGATGGGTAAGGGGATTAGATTATGAACGGGGGAAGGTGTTAGGCACCCCCATTCATCCACACGAAGTGGTTGCCAAGTGTATGTTCATGCAAAAACAAAGTAAGAAAGCTTGCTAAAAATCATGAGAAACCTTGAAAAAGGTCAAATGTATGATATCTTCACATGAGAATCCAAATGAATTTTGGGTTCTCCTTTTATGTCAATATCATTTCTGGAACATTAAAGAGGTGGAAATCAAAGCACAAGTTGCTCAAAACCAAGTTAAATCAAATCCGGGAAGTTTGGTAAAAAGTATGCCATTTGTCTTGAAATCATTCAAATACAATTTTAAATCAAATCAAACCAAATCCATTTGAAAGATTATAATAAATAAGAGTCTCATGCAAAATTTCACTTCATTCAGATGAAAAATCTAGGAGTTATGCTCCTTTGAAGTTGCTGCTGGGGATTTTTAAAAGTGATAAGTGGGCAACTTTGGAAAATTGTCTAGAAAAATCCACTACATAGAAATCCGTGAAATTTGGTGTGATTGAAGTCTGTATGGCCATCTTTCGACAGAAACTAGACTCATACAAAAATCCCTTCGGATGTGCCTTGGGTGATCTCCCGAACAGGCCCCGAAGATCACAGATTCACCCAGAAAAGTACAAATGAACAGTTCTGAGTAAATCGGCTACCAATAATTCAAATGGAATTCAAAAATTATGAAACCAACTGGATTTGAAAATAGACTCATAAAGGAGTACTCAGAAAAAAAAAATCGCTCGAATCGGACTTAAAACGAACACATGGCGGTCCGTCGAAGTGACAAGTTCTGTATTTGAACCTGAACTGTCCACTTAACTTCGACAGAGAGGTGTCAAAAATCCGTTCAATGGAAACTTATGAAATTTGGTGGACATAAACTAGACAGCCTCACCTTTCCCATGGTTCTAGAATCACTCCAAAATTCATCCGGACGATGAAGTTATGAGCGTCCGAAGTAAGGGTACAGGTGCTGTCCAGTTAAGCCACTTTTGAAGAAAATCAAATCCGAAAATTGACAAAGTGTGTGAGATTCGTGTGAGATAAATCCAAAACCTTTGAAAAACATTTAAAAACACTCCAGAATTTGATTGAGGCCATTTATTGGAGATTTATCACAATGAATGTAATAAATCCCCAAATGTGAGCCTATTCACCAAAAAGTGTAATATGTGTGCAAGAGTGAAAAACCAAGCAAGATCAATACAACATGCATATAGATTCAACAAGATAGGTTCTAGCATAGCCTAGGGTTCCGTTCCATTATCGTTTCCCTCTGTTCTCTCTCCCCGTTAAACACGGTTCTTCAAGATAATCAAGGGTACTTTGAATATGGAACGGTTTACAATCAATCAAAAAGGCCTTATGCTACATGGGTTCTAGCACTAGGGTCAATCCCCAGTCTCGTTTCTCCTAGATCCGCCTTCACGTTTTACGGCTAGGGGAGTCTTGAGATACTTTGAGCCGGGGAAGGATTTCCACACATACAAACAAGGCTTTACACTACAGAAAGGTAGAAGAAGAGATCTAGATCTAGGAATGTAAAGACAAAAAATAAAAAGAAAAGTTGAGGCTTACCTGAGTTCTGGAGGCGATTCCGCAGCGGTTTTCTTCTTCTCTTGGAGTTCTTCTTTGCGAGAATTCAAAACAAGAGTTGAGTGCCATTTGCTCAAGGAGGAGGCTCCTATTTATAGGCAAAGGCTAAGGTCATTGGTAGACACAACTTAATGTCTAGAACCCCCCCAACCTTAACCCTAAGGTTATTTCCGCGATTTCCCCTCATTTAATGAGGGACATGATGGTAAAAGTGAAAAGCTCTCGGAAAACCCTAATTTTGAGCAAACTTAAAGTATCCGGTATATCAGACCGGATAAAAGAGGGCCTTAAGATATCCGGTACATGGTACCGGATACACTAAGGCTCACATGTATCCGGTATGAGTATCCGGATACAGGAAGGAGTACTTGTATCCGGACTGATTATCCGGATACAGGTAAAAGTTTATTTTCTTCAATTTCTGTGCTGGCTTTCCAGGAGATAATGATTTTTGATGATTGTTTGTGCAATTTGGGGTGTCTACAGGCCCATAGACCTTATGAAGGTGATCCCAGGAGATTTTGTTTAAGGGAGTTTGAACCTGAGACCTCAAAGGGAGCATACCTCTAGGCCCCAAGTATTGACCACCAGGCCAACTCACCGGAGTTAAAGTTTTTCTATCAAGCCTAAATCAACAAAACCTACAAAATCCCTCAAATTGCATTTGATCAAACGTAGGTATCATAGTCATTTCCTCATATCAATCCTAAATATTCTAAAGTGTCCCCTTTATTAAAAAAAATCCCTTTTTGCCTCATTTTTCACCGAATCATATAGACCATTTTTTTCATTTCAAACCAGTTCCTTTGGGATAAAAAACAAGGTTAACCTTGACAATTTGTTAACATTATTAAGCACAAACGCATCCATGACATTTTGTTTGATAATCTCCCAACAATCATAAAAGAGTTAAATAAAAAAAATCCATCAAGCACTGGTGTTTCTTCGGCCCAATTCCCACAGCACCCATTCAAAAATCCATCAAGTACAGTTATCTCTATCTAATTCCTAAAATACCTATTCACATTCTCTTCATCACAAAGCTTCTCTCTGATTAATTGGACTAACGATTCTCCATATGAACCATTCTACCATATTCCCATCCAAAACCAACTTTGCTATTAGAGTCTCCCTTTCCTTACAATTTTCCTCCTTAGAAAAGAAACTTTTTATTCGCATAATCATTTTAAAATATGGCACCGGATCAAGGATCATTCTCAATCAAAAAGATTGAGTCAACAGAGTCGAGGTAGATATGAGATGAGTCATAGAAGGAATCCAGAAAATCTAGGGTAATCCTAAAGGAGTCAAAGCTTTTCATGTTCAAGATTGCAACTCAATCTCTAAAAATCCCAGTTGAGATTTAACAATCTACTTACTTTATCATCAATCTTAGAACAGCAAAGTTCTTTATTTGACAAGGATTGCACTTCCTATTTGAAAATGTCCAGAAAGTGCTCTTATTCCTTAAAATTATCCTTAATAAACCTAAGGGACTTACCCATATATCATTCCCTCCCTCTCACCACCATTCGCCAATAGAGGCCTGAAATTACAGGTAACATAACTACATATTCTCAAAATGAAGTGAACAGGTCTCTCCCAATTTCTTCAGTGGACAGAAAAATAGGTGTGAGGTTGAAGATATGCCTAGGTACTGGACTATCAATTATGGATGTTCAATGAGAATCTTAATCCAGTCTGCGATATAAAGCTCTCCTAAGTGAAATCAGCACCTGTAAAAACATAATCCACAAAATTATGCTCGTTCACAAACTTCAAAAGTCGTGTATCATATGGATTTGCTTCATCCTCTGCTATTTGGCAATGCACCATGGAATAGTATCCATCTTCATGGATCCGTCATAATCCTCACTGCATTTGACTGCAAGATTACTAAAATTATACACACCAAAAGCAGCCACTCAAACTGATCCTCTACACAGTCGAACTTGACTGAGATCAAGAAACTTCTCATTTTAAAAACAATCAATGACAAACTCGATGTCACAGATGATCAATATCCCACTTGAAAGACCGACTAAAAGCAATAATTTCAAACCACCAAGATCTCATTTAACCAAGCATATTATTTCCATTCTTCTTTCTTTGCTAAAAGATTTTGATATGGGACTTCACTCTCAAACAAAGAACATTGACCGTTTTCATTTTTTCTTCTTTACTCCTACCATCGAACATTCAGACTTGAGGTTTCAATTTTGACATGATGACAACAAGGTAGACTCTTTCCTCTTGCACCAACATCCTAGTATTACAATGCCTATTAACTCTATCAACATCCTTAAACATCCCCATCCCCATCTCCATCCCTCATTACAGCTCCTAACTACTGGTCATTCTCATAGGAAACATCTCCTGCCACAGTCGTATATAGAACAGAAAACCACACTACAAAACTGCAAAGAATTAGCGTCGGCGTTTTAGCGGCGGTATCAAAATACCGCCGCTAATATCCACATTAACGGCGGTAATAGCGTTTGTGCCGCTGAAACAGCATGATTAGAGGCGGTAAGATTTTACCGCCGTTAAAATAAAGTATAGCGGCGGTATATTACCGCCGCTAATAAATGATACTAAATTACGGCGGTATATTGCCGCCGTTGAATCAATAGCGGCGGTAAAATGTAACCGCCGCTATAGAATCACGCGTATATTCACCGCCGTTAACATATGTTATATTGCGGCGGTAAGAGCTTACCGCCGCTAATCTGTTATGTAAACCCCGATCGATTTCACCTTTCCCTTGCCTGCGCGATCCCCATTTTCTCAACCTCATCTTTCCCTGCGCGATCCCCAATTTCTCCTGTCGCTTTCCTACAATCCCACTTTCGGTTTCCTTCCATCCCCACTTTCTCCACTTTCGGTTTCCTTCCATCCCCACTTTCTCAACTTTCTCCACTTTCGCCACTTTCACCGTTTTGGATTCCTTTAGATAGGGTTCGATTTCGACTTCTTCAGATTTCGATCGAATCACTGCAACGCACGTTTCATTCCTTATCATCGCGCGTTCGTATAAATCCACCTCAAGCACGATCAACACGAGCAGAACCCTAGCTTGGTTCTTCCCTTTCTTCTTCTGTTTGCAGCTGTTTCCGTTCTGTCACCGGTGACCCTTGGCGCCGTCGATCAAACACGTTTTAATGAGGTTTGTGTGTTTTGTTGGAGCACTTCCATGTTTTTTTTTTTTTGTTGTTGTGAATAAATTCCTGACCACAGGCATTCAGTCTAGATGGTTATCTCTTAATTTTATTTGGTTTTCCATTCCATCTGTAACTTTCAATTTCTTATTGCTTTTACATTTTAGTGCAGTATCCAGTTTGTTATCTTTCTATTGACTTGATAACTCAAGGTGGTGCAGAAATAAATTTAATTGTATTTATCTATATTGTTTGTCTGTTAGGAGATGTAGGATTTTTTTAGTTCTTAAATTATATTGAAATTTGATGTTATTGGAGTACTTGGAAGATCCTTTTGCACCAGTTAAGTCTCATTGAGGATTTGTCATGATATACAAATATATATTTTTTATTATTCTAATTATTGATAAACCATAGTGGTGTATTTTGTTTATATCTACAAAAATTATGAACATTTTTTGGCTTATACAACATTGAAGGACCTGATCCTAATTTATTTGGGAGTTAATAATTTGGCAAAAAAAATTTACGTTTTCAAGAATTGGTTCAGAATTTTCTGAAATCCTGCTTTTGGGAATCCTAAAGTGATACTTAGGTATTTTGTAAGAACTTATTTTTATGGATTTGATGATGATGTTTATTTTCTTCCTCTCCTTTTCAGTCATGGATTAGGGTTTGTGGAATATAGAAGTACCAGTTGCTGGCTTGTCAAGTTAATATGGTATAACTATTGAGGCATGCTTACGTTAGAGGATGTCAGTCAATCATTCTGTTCTTTTCTGGTTGAGAAATTGCCAAGAGAGAAAATATTTTGATATGTATTATAACTCTTGAAAAATAGTTATGTAATTTTATATGGCCTGTTTGACCTTTTAGTGTGGCGTTGAAATCTTGACTAATGCTTATACTAGATGTCTAGCATGTTTAGGTGCGAAAGGTACACAACCTTCTTGGTAAAGAGCGTAATGCATGGTATGCTATGGAGCTGATGGGGTTGAGACACCATCCATGTGTCCTGTACTGGATGGCTTGGTTGACCATGTTAGCCATCCGGTGGTAATGAGCCAGTTAACACTCAGCCAAGTTGTGTAGGTGAACTTTCCTTGGACTTGGATCGAAAGAAACCCAGGAGGATGTGCAATGAGTGCTCAAAAACCTTCATTTTATGGGAAATTGGAAATAGGATTTGAATCATAGATGGAAGGCTAAATTAGTCGGGCAACATATGTTTCTGTGCAATGTCTTTTGTTGGGCTCCTTTTAAGTTAGACTGATTTAGTTGACAAAAGTTTTTCTTTTTTTTTGTTCTTTGAGAGATAGTGAAAATATATGTTAAAGTAAAGGAAAAAAAGGGTATAGGAGAGACATGATATCACTTAAAAGAATCATGAAAAGTGCACCCAAAAATCAGGGAACAGAAAAAGTAAACCCAACAATATTTGACAATAGTTTAGCGTTGATTTCAGTCATTGAATCTGTGTGGTGGGGTGCCATTCTCTCACAATTCTGTGCTTTGGCAGATTGAGCATGGAATCCACATCAGTATGTGGATCCTTTACTGATAACATGCATTTGATATTTTAGTGGTGTTCTCATGTTCCCTTAACCAAAATCTTTGTTATTTCTAGAAGTAGTATCCTGTTTATTATTTATTTTTTCTTTTCACTCTCAATCCAAGTGCCTGTATTTCTCTCCCCACCTATCTCTCTCTTCCCCTGCAGGGCTTGCTTTTTATCCCACATACTTCAACTTACTCAATCTCACATGTTTTCTGGTCAGTTGGCCCTTACCCAATCTTCACCTTGCTCATCCTTCACTCTACTCATCATTGTTCATGAGTGGGCAATTATCTTATTGATATTTGTAATATGGTATAACAGAAATATATAAATGCTGTATTCATAAAATACAATGTGTTAGCTTATTTCTGCTACAAAATACAAATGCTCTAGAGTTACTCTTGCTCTGAGGATTGTGTGGTTTTTTGCTGACTTTTAGGTTCTTTCTCTTGCTTGTGGCTCTACTTTACTTTGTGACTCTTGCCATTGCAAGTGGGCAATATCATACAGGACCTTTTCTTGCTCATTAAACTGAGGATTTGAATGGCTAACTGAGCTGTTCTACAGTTTCTGCTGTGTTTCTCCAATTTCTGAAGTATCTATGCTGAAACAGTTCACAAAATCTTTGAAAAAAGAAGGCTTGAAATGCTTCAGTTGATTGGTAATCATGTTTCTTTTGTGAATTCATCCTATTGTCTTCTCCAAGATGTCAGTATCGTAGATAAGAATGCCGAGCACTGAAAAATGGCTTAAACATTTATTTTCTTGTTAAAGATGTGTACAAGCATATTTTTGACATGAATTTTGAAGGATAAACCCAGAGCTTATAGTATGTAGGGGATCTTTATGTTAAACTTGTTATTATCCTCTTGCTTTTGGGTTTATATAGGTGAAGCACCTTAAAGGGTTTCTATTGATCTTATTATAAGATGAAATCAATTTTCGTCTTCTGATTTTACGGAGCTTTTGACAAGAAATGCCACCTATCGCACCATTTAGCATATTTAGGGGGTTGTTCCATTCATATGTTCACAACATTGGCTGGAAATTATTGTGTGGCTGATGCTATCTCAATTTTCAAATGCTGATTTTCTTTGGGAGCACTCTCACAGGTCTTCTTTCATCTTCATTATTGATTTTATTCTTCTTCTAGATTTGAAGCTCCATAATTAGTTAAAGCTACTCACCTTGAGAAAACTAGATGGTTGTTCATCAGCTTGGCCATGGCACATGATTTTACCTCCTCTTTTTTACTCTTTCCAGAACCTATGATTGTCGTGAATCCTGATATGCATTTTCACTAATCTACAATTCACTCTCAAGGTGGGGCATAAAAGGAGCCTTTGCCCTACCAATGTGGCATATTATGAGCGTTTAGTGGTGAAGGCTTGTCCCAGTGCATATTTCTGTATAAAAGGAGAGAGATATTAGTTGTCTGTATTGTTGGAGCTGATTGAAGTGGATGAGTCAACCTCTTGGATCTCCACTGCTGATTATGAAGCTCCAGATGGATATTGGCATTAGGTCTTGTATATGATGGGCTTTTATTTGTATTAGAGTAGAGTTCTTGTGCGTTTAACTGGGGACAAGAAAAATGCAATCTTAGTTTACATTGTTACTTCCATCTAGAAGATAGATAAAAGATGGAGTTCAAGATGGATTAAAATCATTAAATAGGGACATAAGAAAATTGGATATTGGATGGCCATAGTGGAGAAGAATCCAGGCTGAAAGAGGAAGAAGTGGGTGGGTGGGGGAAGTGGTAAGTGATGTGAAATTATGAAGTGGTAAGTGGTAACCCAAAATAAGAAGAAGATTAATATTAAAGCAACCAGAACACAACCACCTCCACATCCACCACCAAGGCTGCAGTAGGTTGAACACCAATAAGAAGTCTAAGCTGATGAACCAATTATACAGTTGTCTTCTGAACTCTACTGAGGATGATTTGTGAGATCTCTAACTTCAGTTGTCGAATAACTGAAGTAGAGAAGAGATGGTGGGATGTTGTTGGCAAAAAGAAAGTGAAAAGGGTGTGAGCCATGGGGGTTATGGGAAGGAGTTTCAGTTCAGAGAACCTGCATGATCTGTGGTTTGAACAGCTGCCCCTCTCAAACAGTTCTGATTTACTTACCTGTCGGTTCTTTCTCTTCCTCTTGACTTCTCTGGCACCAACTAAAGAAAAGGGAGGATTAACGCCCGCGCGTTCCCTGTCCTCGTTGTTGCCTTTTTATGGAATTGTTCGTTGCCTCGAAAAGGAGCTCGTTCAGAGCAGTGCACGTGTAACCCAGTACCCAATATTCATGAAAAAGAACGCCCCACTGATAGAAGGGCTTTCCAGATTGAAGCTTTTATAGTCCAAATATCTACTTAATTAGATAATATAACCATCATTTGATCTTTAACATATAATAGATTGTATTTGACCATACCTATCAATCCATCCGAACAACCCATATATTTTATTATGGTGTGTTGGTATGGATTTGGATTGCCATAAGGGAGAATTTTTAAAGGCAATTGTAACTTTTTTCAATAGAATAAATTGGTTAGGTATCATTCACCACAAAGGAAAGCAATTTATTTATTATTTAACTTCATGGGCTTGGCTTATCTTGACCAAGCTCCCTGTGAAGAAAGCCAAGCTTCTCTTTGACATCACATTTAAACTGCAGTTTGGTTCTTCCTCTCTATTTAGCTGCCTTGAGAGCTTCATTTAGGGCCTTGGTTTCTACTTTCTTCTTGTTGAGCTTTGGCTGCTGTTTCATTGTTAACACAAGTGGCCTAATGCATAAATTTTATTTCTTATCTGTATATTCTCCAATAGGAATTACTTCCACCCCTCTGAATTCAGGAACCCACTTCTTATTGCCAGATAATCTGAGCAGTGTTGCACTGAGAAAAATAACGGACCTGTCTTTCTCCAGTTCCTGAGCATATCCATCTTGTTGTGTCAAATCTTGAGATTCTGCTGGCATTACCTCCTGCGTGCACGTCAACAGGAAGTCCATGAAGATTTGGACTTCAGCTGGCCCTTTGGGTTCCTGATCTCACACAAGTTTCTATAACCCCTACTAATTGCAGCACTTGGGAGGGCTGCCTATATATAGGCTAATCTCACTAGAAAAATTAGTTCTGAGAATTTATAGTTATCTTTAAAAAGGAGTGTATGGTTTGTAAGCTAGTTGTAGTTGAGAGGTCGGTGACCTGGGTTTGGTCATATTTGGACTTGATGTCACAGTCTTTGTATAGCTGCTGCTAATATTTTCCACCATAGTTTCCAATGACCACATAGGCTAGTTTAACAAAATATAAAAGTTCAGCAGGAGTTGATAAATGAAGCAGGGATGAGCTGTTCCCAAGAAGCTAACTATTGATCTCCTTGTATTAGCAAGGTTACTAGAAGCCTCCCTGTGGACTTGCCATCTCTAGCATTGACTTTGATGGTTTGACTCAAGAAAGAACTCCTGGCTGGTTTTCTCCTCAGAGTAGCGCATTTTTTTAGTGCCCAAAGAACTCTTATATATACTGGACTGGTACGTTAAGATGTAATTGATTGCAATGTTCAAAACTTTATGTGAATCCATTAACAAAATGGTATTTTCTTCGAATTCAAATCTATCTGAATGCATCTGTTTCAATCAGTATTATATGCTAGTATGCAATATCTGATGATAAATGTATAGAAATGAGAAAACTCAGCATGTTGCTTTATATAGCATTTTGTTGCTTGTTATGCAGTAACTTAGGGTAGGTCTGGTGGAAGCAGGATCCTGGGAGGAGTGGATTGGCAATACACTTAATATTCAGTGTTTTCATATGAAGTGTTACACTTATGTTTGCTGGTGACACCTTGGATGCAGGAGGCAGAGCTGCTGGTAAACATTAAAGAACATGTTCTCATTCCTTCGCATCAGGTGCTTACCAATGAAGAAAAGAAGACTTTGCTGGAGCGTTATACTCTAAAAGAAACACAGGTCGGTGTTGATCAAGCATGCCTACTAGATTTTTTATCTTCTCCTTGTTTCAATAATTACTGCTGTAAAACTAATGCTTATTTCAAGGTTATATGTTGTAGCTTTAGATGAAACTTTTGATTTTGAGAAGTGCTAGTCTGTGTTCCAGCTGTATGCACATTTTTTTTTTTTGAAAAACAAGTGTAACAAGTGATGGGTAAAATTGTGATTATGGAGTCCGGAATGAGCAAAGAGACTCGAATTGACCATGCAGAAAAATAAAGGAAAATAGAGAACTTAAGGAGGAAACCATGAGGGAAACTGACTAATGATATACATATATATGTGGTTGATAATTCTGCTTCTTTGTTCTTTAATAACTATGGTTTCAGTTAGGTCTGTTTTGTTATTTGTTTTTTCTCATCTCATTTCCATGGATGACCTCCTAAACCGAGCTATAGATATTGCCCTCGTGAAGAATAATGCGATTGTAGGCGCAAAAATAGCTGTTGCTTTTTCTGAACTCCAAAAAATCTGTCATAATGGTGAGTCTTCTGTTCTCCTGTTTGTATATGAAAGAAAATTCTCAAAATTATGTCATAGTATCAAGAAATAGAGCCCAAATAAAACAAAATTTTATGTTTGGCATTCATTATTTTGAACTTCTTTATAGTTGTCTCTGACTACATTAGCTTCTTACAGATTCTAAAATTTCTGTTTAAACAAATACATCTATTCCTATAAGCTTTGCACTTATTGATAACTGAAATTGATGCATCATTTTGATAGGTGGTGCTGTGACAGCATCATAGGCTAGGACAGCAGTCATCTTGCAGCTGACATTCGACTTTTCTGAGATAATTTGATTATTGTTTATTTACTTTGAGAAAAGAGGGTCAATTTGAAAGAATGAGGTATATGTACTGTTCATATTCTTCTATATGACAAATCGAGAAAGATTTACTACATATTGCGCTTAAAATTATACAAGTAATTTTGTGTGTGTGTGTGTCATGTATCCCTTTGCTCATCCGTTATTAGCAATGATATCTGTAAAGCAGGAACTGAGACAGAGATTCAGTTAAAAACCTTAAACAGGTAAAATATTGACTGAGTCATCAATAGAATACCAGGTGTCTCTGTCCTTTTTATGATCCTAGGAGGGTCTGTAAGTCCAAGAAACTGGATGAAAGATTATTAGCTGAATTGCTAGTTGATGAGTATGCACATGTACAGTGAGTTTTTTTTTCACAATTATTTCAATATCTTCATGTATAACCTGCACATTGATCAAGTCCAAACAAATTTTAAGCATATCCTTAAGAATTTTAACTAATCTGTTGTCTTAGTCAATCCTTTTAGAGTATATATACTCATAAGTTAGCAGATATTGCTTTTGACTCAATTAAAATCTAAGTTAATATTTTAATTGAATGGCAGCACTTTAGACCTGATCTTCATGAGGAAATGAAAACAGTTAGAGTAAGTAATATAAGTGAAAACAATCACAATCCAGAACCATCCTAGTACCCTGCTTCTGCAAGAGAGGTTTTTACTTCTTCTTTATGTATTTTTTATTTTTGTCTCTAAATTTAATGAGAGAGATGAAATGTATCCAGAACCCGAAATGTTATCAACGGTTAGGGCTGAGTTTTAAAATGTATATGCTGAGGACAGGATTTCGTATCACTTAGTTATCATTTGCTTAATCTTTTGAAACTTTTAATGCAATCGGTAATTCATTTTCAAATCAATCTGACTCTATTAGAACTCATTTAGTTAGTGGGTAGGGTTAGGTTGAATGAGGTGGTCACTGAGGCTGGTTATGATTCTGACCATTCACAAAAGAATCTCTGTGAAGACAGTTTTTGTTTCTGGCTGTCAAATAATTAATGATTTGTTTAGGTGTATATAGATATTCTTACTGGGTTGATTTTGGTCCTTAAACAAGTAATAAAAGGGGCCAAATGTCATGTCAGGTGGAGATGTTGATGATTCAACAGGGTAGCAATGAGAGGATGCTAAAGCTGTCCCAAAATGACTACCTGATCTGAGCTATTCAAGATCACCATGGAAGGCTAAAATGCCTCTCTCTCCTTGCCATATAGGGACCTAAGTAACCCAAAATGGGCTACTTCAGGTTTCCATGTATAACTTGAAATTCTCAGATTTAAAACATGCAAAGAACATTCCATTTTGAGTTGACCCAGGTTCTCCCCAAAATTTTGGATTTGGCTTTGGTTCTTTCCAAAAAAGCAACACCTCATTTATTGCATTACTAGAAATCTTTAATCAAATATAGTAATACTACTACTCCAATACATAGGCAGAAAAATTCATGTCTTTGAGATATAAAAAATGTGTGGCTTTTTTCCTTTAATTTGCAACACCAAAAGCTTCACTTTATCTCTCTCTCTCTCTTCATGGTTTGTCCAACAAGCTTTGGGTGCAGTTTTGATATGTTGTTCTCATGAAACCCAACATTGGAAGGATCATTGTGACATATAGGGATATAGGATGTCTTGTTTTGCATCCAATTTCTTCCATTTTTCTTTCACAAAAGGTATTTGACTTGGATTCTGCATCAGTTGTTAGAATATACTGCGTTGGGTCCACTGGTGTTATACGTTTGAGTGAGATGTTGAGTCGCTAATAAGGAAGCGAAGTGATGGAATTTTGGAAATAGAACACGTGCTAGAATTTGAGGGAAGATAACGGAGGACATGAACAGTTCTGCTATGAAAATTTATTTAGAAGTGATGAATGTCTTCTAGAAAAGAACCCATCAAACTATTCTGTTGCTAAAATGGGCAAGTTTTTTATTTTCTTTTTTTTTTTAAAAGAATATGAGTAACAAAGAAGTACCAGTGAACACAGTACAGAATATTTACAATTTCTCAACCCCCTAAAACAATCATATTTAAGTATAATTTTTCAATAGACAAATGTGAGATCTTTATGGTTTGTGCATCCGAAGTTTCCATTCGATTGTGCTTCGCCTTCTACTCTTTTCAACTTTGCTCTAAGTTCTGTCACTTTGTCTTCTGCTTCCTGGGGCTGTGCTTCAAGCTCCTCAATCATATTTCAAGATGACAGCACCAGTGAACACAGTACAGAATATTTACTAAGAGTCACGTGTTGGATTCTTAGTTTGTTTTTCTCTTTGTCATGTAGTTTAAAAACTCCCTTGGCAACTACTTCATTATAGCCATTTGGATTTATATTTTGAAATTTAATGTGTGTTTTAAATTCCTTGAAAATAAATTAGCATATTGTCATTGCAATTGCAATGCCTGGAGTAACTACTTCAATTATATTTAGATAAATTATATTGGTACATAGGCCAACCACGTGCGAAGCACGTGGAGGGCAAAACTAGTCAATAACAAAATACGAGGGCTATGATGCAAAGTGTATTGTAGTTCACGTCATCTCATAAACTATCATATATAGAAATTGTAGAATACATGTTTTGTGCATTTGGAGGTAAATAAAGATGGACTGCCCTGCATGTCTATCTTAATTTCTAACATGTGCAAAACGCATTTCATATCAGCGTTATCACATAATGATAGCTTCTAGGGAGAAGTCCTTTGGTGTTTAAGCAATTTTTTTTTATCATTCTTCACTGATGTTGTGTTGGTAATTTATTATACTTCCTGTGCATGCACATGTTCTTTCCTGTGTACTTCATGCATCAAGATAAATGGACTTGTTCAGAAAGGAGCTTTGTGTGGTTGTACAAAGAAATAAGATAGAGAAAAAACATACAGTTTTTAGATGCCTCTAATTATAGCAAAACAAAGTATATTACTTTTGTTTAAACCTCCTTTGAGGAACATCTCTAAATTATGGCACAAAGAGCTTGATTCAGGAATTTTTGTTAGATTAGAATACAAATTTCCAATCTTTATTTCTTTGTACTTGGTGTAAGCTGCTTGCTACACCATTCTCAAGCATTCCATGTATTATGTACTTATATTTAATCGTCAAAGCTAGTAAGGATATTTGAGTCTTTTCCTTTTGTATGTCAACAGAATAAGACACCTGAGAATGGTAGTAAATGGCCTAGAGATGCTTATTGTGTTGCCAAAAATTTCAAGATTTATAAGACACTTGTCATAGAAATCCTTCTTCATGATAAAAACATGAATTTCTAATCCTTCATGTACGTGCTGCGGTTTGGTAAAGTCTTGGTTGCTATTTAGGTTTTCTTTTTTTGTTTCTACATTTTTCTCTTCTGTTTTTACAGGCTGCATTAGGAACTAAAGGAGGGTCAAGTGGTTCCCAAGTCATTGATTGGCAAGGAAGAGCTGTGGCTCTGAAAGCAGGAAGCAAATCATCAAGTGCTTTTGCATTTTTGTTGCCTCTAGAACGGGTAAGTATTTATTCTCTAGTATCTATAATGTGTCATGCTGTAAGTATTTAGGCCATGGCATATGATATGCATTGTAATTTTTGGTATTCGTTTTGCTGTCTTCAATTTCTTTCAAAAATCAAAAGATTAGATCAATAAGTTCAATGTATCAAGATCAATTCTTTTAGGGACTCTAGAAGTACCGAGATAGATCAACAGACGCCCCCTGGCTTGAGATCTGTACCTATGTTCAACAAATACCGCCTACCGGGCTCTGCCGAGGAATAGCTTTCGGATTATCATCCGACTGCGATTGAAGGCAACCTAGGGGAACTAACTGGTATTTGGAAAGTCCCTTCAATTGATCTTATTTATTGATCTATTTGATCTAATCAGATGTTCAAATAGATTTGCCTTTTAGTTAATAGTTTCAATATTCAATTTGCTAATTTTCTATCTGCTTAGATTATTTCTTCGTGTGTTTAAGTTAACGATCCTAGACATAGCGGTATCGAGCCACCATCTAATAATTTATGATTTTAAGACATAGGATGAAATTATAAATGTAAAGGTTGCAAATCATGATATATGGTGTTATTGGCATGAGAATAATTATGTAGTCTCAATATTATTGCACCATCAAGGTTTTGTAGAAGGTACTTAGACATGCTTTCTTTTCGTGGTTTAAAAACCTTATATCTTCTACCTCTTATTTTAAATGTTTATAGTTTTTAGATCTAGTGGCATGTATATGGAATGAATGAAGAATGTATAATGTAATTTAATTTTGAGTACTTAAAGGTGATTGGGGTCAGTGGTATGGTCTTGGGGTAATCCCATAGACCTGGGGTTTTCGCCTTCAATCGTCGTGTTTTAATTCTCTTAGCAATCCATGCGATCCTATGCTATTATGAGGAATGTATTATTCCATCTCTTATTCAAACTGAACTTATTGTTGTGATGCTAGGCCTTTTTTGAACCTTACCCTTGCCGTATACCATATTGATTTTGCCTATGAACTTCTAACAAGAAGAAGGCCGCAATATGTTGTGATCAACTTGCCAGTTGCCACACTGTAACCCAAATCTTTCTGGTGGTTCTCCTATAAGTTATTGTAAGACTCTGAGTTTTATTGACCTTTCTAACTCGTATTGCTTCTTGGAAGGAGACATGATTCCTTTAGAATCAATTCTTGTGAAACATTTAATACGATGTGGTTAAAAAAAAAGAAAAATGTTTGGTAAAGACAGTAAAAAGCACTTTCATGTGAAGTATAAAATGTGAACGAGAGGGAGAGATAAATCTGGGTTGAGTAGGAGACATCAATAAGAGAGATATTTGGGGGATTTTGTTTTTGGGTTTTTTCTGCATTGCTTATTTGTATGGATCTTATGTGAGAGATCTATGCTAGATAGAAAATGTTAATGGGAGTTTTACAGAAAGCCCTATGTTTAAAATAGGTATTGAAGGGTTTATATTGAGGGCAAATGAGACCTTAAGATAAGTTCCATTTAAACTCTAAACTGATTCCTGAATAAACATGAATTGAAAAGTAAGAAATTTATAGCTTGTAAAGATTGAGATGCGATGATTCTTTTGGAATTGCTTCTAGCATGGGTTTACCAAATGTTTATTTATAAATTTGAAGCACCTTTTCAACCTAGGAATCACTTTCATCAGAAAGGCAAAGCCAAAAATACCCCTAATGTGTTAAGATCTGTGTATGAGTTATTGAAATGATAGTCACTTATATTGCCCTTCAATACTTGTTAAATGGAAAGTTAGTTGTTCCTCAAATAGAAATCTTGTTTTTAGTTTGTTAAGGTAGTGGTGGACTGTGTTATGATTCAGTACTAGGATTTGTTATGAAATTCTCTTTATTTCTGATTGATGTAGAATTACGAATGGTTGTCTTGGGGTTTAGTACAATCTTGGCTTTGGGAAAGTGCTGGCTTTTATTTCCTGTTGTGGAAATTACCTTGAACCTAAATTTCATACAAAATTTTCCTTTAATGTTGCTTGCAAAGGAAAAAATTTATAAGTTGCTAGTTACTTTAGACTGCAAAATGGAAGGAGAAATCACAATATTGAGAAGATGTAATTAATTGTCATATTAATAAAATCAAGAGAAAAATCACATTACCATTCGATGCTAAAATGAGAGTACTATTTTCAACCACTGAAAAGGGAGAACATGATAAGATTTTGGACTAACACATGCCAACTCATAAATACATGGAGCTAGACAAACCCAAAAAACCCCTGACAAAATCCTAATAAAAGCTTGATTGCACTAGCCTAAATGGGTTCCAGTACAGTTTTTCTTTGCTGTAGGCCCAAAGTAAGCCTGCCTCAGACCACCTTAATTAAAAATATACAATAAATATTATATAGATATTATCTGATACTAACCTCAAACATATGCACTGTTAAATGATTTATACAGCCAATAAATCATGTCATAATAACTTAAAAGAACAGATAACCCAAACCTAAGCTCTAATGGACCAAACTACTGTTTTATAAAGAACGGATATACAGTTAAGCGGAAATAAATACATAATAATTTTATCTGGCAGTAGAGAATGCTGATATGAAGCCATAAAAAAATGAATAATTTTGTGATGTAACAAAAACATGCCCTTTAGTGTATGGAGCTCCAAGCATATCTTTAGCTTGCATCAATCTGAAATGAAGCCAGCTTGAATTAAAAAGATAAATCTTTAGGTTGGGGTCAGGCTCAATTCATACTGGAAACAGTTTGGACTGATTAACTTCAAGTTGGGCTAATCCCTAATAGGTCAAAAACCACACCCAATCCACTCTATTTCCTTTGTTTGGAAAATACAGCCCCAGATTTTGAGGCTGAAGCAGATTTTGATCAGGAGTTCATCAAGGTATTTCATAGAATAAAAAGAAATAAATAACTAACAATGACAACAAGAATGATTGGAATTAATCAGTACAACTCTTGATATCTTGTGTAATGTTATCTTCTTTTTTCCTCTTCAAATTTTGATTTTTTTTTTTTAATTTTGAGCTTTTCTTCTTCCTCAAATTTCCATTTTTTAATATTTTTCTAATATAAATATTGCATTTAAATATTTGGTAAAACACATTAATTATTGCTAGCTGTTGATTTAAAGTATTAGCCTACTTGCCTCTCCTCCCTCCCTCTATGATTTAAAGTATTGCCAAATACTGATATGGGTTGGCCAACCTGTATTGGCGTTAGAATGACTAGACGTAGGACATATAAAGGCATGCATAGTTTTTTAGGTAATACTTAAAAGATCCCTTGATACTAGCTGAAACTAATCCAGTGCCATAGTGATTTGGATAGGCCATTTTGGACTGGCATAAGGTTGGCTGTATGGGTAAGGATACTAATTATTTAAAGTTTAAACTCTTCCTCATCTTATCCTTTATCTCTGTGAGAGTTTTTTATTCCATGTGCGTTCATGAGTTTTTTTTAGTGCTATTTTATGGCTGTATTTTACTCTAAAATATTTTTTAAATTTTAGCCATGATATGTTGATAGTGACATGGTCATTAAGGGAAAAATGATCCCAACTCCTAAAAGACATCCATGTTAGTGATGTGGACAAGTTAGAGATCATCATGAATCAGGTTCTTATTGGCAACCGAGCTCCTAGGAAGCTGGTGATCTCTCTATATTGTAATTTTTTATCTTTCTCGAACTTTTGTACACGGGATTGAAACCTATCATAGGGATTTCTATTCCCCGCGTTAGATTAGAAAAGTGTTATATCAAAGAACAATAGATTTTGTTATAGGAATAGAGCTCATGAGGTATTATGGCCATAGAGGGACAAGAATAGCCTTGTCACAATTGATATTATGGTTTTGCACTTCCGCCTTCAATTTTCCTCTTTTGTTAGCTGCTAGCTATGGCTATTTGCTTATGAATGTTAGCTATGGCTATTTGTTTATCAAACACATGCCATGAGATCATTGCAGGCTAGCTGTGGCTATTTGCAAAACCATGGAAGCAACCCTAAACTTTGAACATGGCTGACTCGAAAATGTTTTGATGAGTTGACATATAAAGTTGAGTAGATGCCAGGATTCCCCCAATGTGATTGGGAGTGGGGACTTTAAAATCCTAATATTCTCTTTATCCCCCACCCACATATGGTATGTGTGTCCCAAATTACACTCTTATGACATTCTTGTTCCCTCTTATTTAAACCAAACGAAACCCACATTATCTAGATTTTATTCCAAAGGCGAACAAGGAATAGAATACTTCTTTATAGTTTGCCAAACTTCCAAAAGGATTTTCTTCTTTTGTTTTAAGCTCATCAACTCCTCATGCCTAAACTTTTAACTTTGGGGAAGTTTGCAAAAATGTGGAATAATAAGTCAATATAAGGCTACATTCTTCTCATAACTTGTCTTTGAGATGAGTTAGAAATTAGTCTTATATTTGATTTGTTTTCAGAGCTAAGTCTTCAAAGAAAATCTCAAGTTTTAAGTCATCAAAACTTAAATAATCTTCGTGTTCTACCCCAAGAAAAGATCTTCCAAATAAGTGCATAGGTTTCTTGGGAACCTTGGAATCCCAAGCTTTTAAAAAGTCCTTTTGTGGGTCATTTGGAAACGATTGAATTCCACGCAAATAACAACTCAAAATCAGAAATAAAAAGAATAAAAATTAAAAAAAAAATCAACTTCTTTAAAGCAACTTGTGCTTCTTTTTCAACTCAAAGAGTTTCAAAGAAGGTTCAAAAAAACATCATAGGCATGTGAAAGCTTTTGAATTTCAAATTTTATCAAGTTTATCATAGGCCTCTGAAAGCCTTTGAATTTCAGATTTTTAAGATTCATAGGCCCTTAGAAGCCTGACTAATTCCATCAATCTTTTTCGGCCTTTGAAAGCCTTGGAATTTCAAAAAATCAATTCATAGGACAACTGAAGGCTTTTAAACTTCAGATTTCATGGGCCACCAGTAACCTTTGAATCCCAGATTTTTACAAGCCTTAGGAAAGCTTGAGTAATTCTTAATTTCATAGGTCTTCTAAAGCCTTAATTTAGAAACTCATGGGATTGTTGGAAGCCTAAACTTTCAGATTTTTCAAAACTTCATTGATATGAGGAAGCCTGCGTAATTCCTCAACTCATAGGATGGCTGGAAGCCTGAAATTCCAGATTCTTCAAAAACTTCATAAGCCCTTGGACGCTTGCGCTCATTCCAAGAAATTTGTATAGGCCTAAGGAAGCCTCTTAATTCCTTAACACATAGGACCTCTGGAAGCCTGAAATTTCAGAATCTTATCTTCATAAGCCTCTAGAAGCTTGTGTGATTCTAGAAGCTTATGAAGGTCCCTGAAAGCCTGCGTAATTTCAGGAAGCTTTGGAAGCCTAAATTCCAAGTTCATAAGCCCTTGGAAGCTTGAGTAATTCGAAGACAATCCTGATTTGTCTAAAAACTTTCATTTTAGACATTTTATATCTTGTGGGACATGTTGGAAGCCCTAAAATATTCCAACAATTCTTTGCACTTCAAACATATATAAACCATTCCACCTTCTTCCATCTTCTTATAATCCTTACTGTTCTATAGGAGCAGTCCAAACTACTCCCCTCTATCTGGTCTTTTTGTTCATCACTCTTAGATTACTGTCCTTCACGACCCAAAAAAACCAAACTAAAACAAACTAAGTACCAGAATTTATCGCCGAATGACTGGGGTTTGGGTGTTTGAGAACGGCGTATTTCGCTGCAAGGACCCAATAGCTGAGACTTCGGAAGGATGACAGGAAAACGCTCGCAAGAAGGTGTTAAGTTCATGTTCCCACCAAGGAAGTCATATCTTATTACTCCTCATTAGAGGAAATCCTTTTTAGGTCAGGTTGGGAGAGGTACTATGATCTCTTTCAGTTCCACAAGAGTATGACCGTTGATCTCATCTCTCTGCCTAGAAAATTAGGATTCATTTGCCTAGAGAATTCTCCAAGTTCAAGTCATTTCTTCCTTGGAGTTATTGGAGCCGATCCGCAACCGCATATAGATATTACAAATTAATTGTATTTGGGATAGCTTGAAAGATGCTCATCGACTTGTCCAAGCATTCGATTTGAACAAGATGATGCTGACTGTAACAGCCCTAGCAATACGAAATGCAAATACTCAATGGATGGAGATTGTTCTTTGATATAAAAAAATCGTAATGGGTTTCAGAGTAGAACTTGGAATTGATTGCGATATTGTTTCTTTTGGATTGCAGTTGGGGAGCCACTAACTCCATTAGCATTGGCAAGGCTAGAGGACAACCTTCTGTTGGAGGATATTAGTATAAAGGTTGAAGGTAACGGCAGGAAATGCCTAAAGCATCCCAAAAGCTGAATTTGGAGTAAGCTCTATCGAAGTTGCATTCGGATTAAGCTCACTTGCGTAGTATCCTAGCCTGTTAAAGATGCAGCTGGATTGTGGGGATGCAATAGGTTATGCATTGAGTGCCCCAACTGGGCGTACAGACCTGAGTCTGTGGAAGAGGTTTTATTTGAATGGGATTGGAATTTGAATCTCAATGAGCTTGATTACTAGCTACCACATGTCATGATATGAGTATTAAAATGCGAGTAGACTTGTGCAGTTGCTTTAAGGATGTGACACTTTAATAATACGGGATGATGCGGCTATTCAACGCATCCTCAAAGCGACTGGAAGAGTCTACTTGCATTTTAGTACTTATATCATTCTCTGGTGCAGGATAGTAATCTTCTTTCAGCTGTACATCCCTGAGATTGGGGATTCTGAGAAAAAACATCATGAAGTGCTCATGGGTTGTGCTATGGATGAAGGGTTTTCTTAAAGTGGCACATTCTGTAAGCAACCCAGCAGCAAGGAAAGAAAGGGTCCTCTGGTGTACATCCAGTTGCACATCCTCAAAAAAAAAAGTACATCCGGTTCACAAAAAAAATTTAAAAAAGAAAGTACATTTGGTTCACAAAAAATTAAAAAAGAGAGAGAGAGAGAGAGAGGAAAGAAGTGGTCAAGTCTCAATTGCCTGGAAAAGGGAGAGTTTGAAAGCGTGGCAGAAATGGAAATGAGCAGTGCAACTGGATGTGTACCAAAAGACCCTCTTTTCTCCCTGTTGCTGGGTTGCTTACAGAACGTGCCACCTTCAGAAAGCTCTTCATCCATGGCACAATCTATGAGCACTTTATGATGTTTCTTCTCAGGATTCCCAATCTCAGGGATGTACAGTTGAGAGAAGATTACTATCCTGTACCAAAGAATGATATAGGTACTAAAATGCGAGTAGATTCGTGCAGTCACTTTGAGGATTCGTTGAATAGCCGTTTCATCCTGTATTATTAAAGTGTCACATCCTTAAAGCAACTGCATAAGTCTACTCGCATTTTGATACTCATATCATGACATGTGGTGGTTAGTAATCAAGCTCATTGAGATTCAAATTCCAATCCCATTTAAGTAAAACCTCTTCCACAGACTCAGGTCTGTACGCCCAGTTGGTGCACTCAATGCATAACCTATTGCATCCCCACAATCCAGCTGCATCTTCAACAGGCGAGGATACTGCATAAGTGAGCTTAATCTGAATGCCACTTCGAGAGAGCTTACTCCAAATTCAGTTTTTTGGATGCTTTAGGCCTTCCCTGCCGTTACCTTCAACCTTGATACTAATTTCCTCCAATAGAGGGCAGTCCTCAAGCCCTGCCAATGCTAATGGAATTAATAGCTCCCCAACTGCAATCCAGAGGAAACGATATCGCAATCGATCCTAGGTTTTACTTTGAACCTCGTTACCATTGTTTTGAATCAGAGAATAATCTCCATCTATTGAGTATCTGCATTTGTTATTGCTAGGGCCGTTACAGTCAGCATCATCTTATTCAAGTTCATTCAAGTTGAATGCTTGGATAAGTCACTGAGCATCTTTCAAGCTATCCCAAATACAATCAATGTGTAATCTCTGTATGCGGTTGCGGATAGGCTCCAATGCTTCCAAGGAGGAAATGATTCTTAATGACAATATCATACACGTGAAAGGACTTGAACTTGGAGAATTCTCTAGGCCAAAGAATCCTAATTTTCTAGGTAGAGAGATGAGATCAACGGTTATACTCTTGTGGAACTGGAAGAGGTCTGTGTCATCATAGTACCTCTCCTAACCTAATCGAAAAATGGTTTCCTCTAATGAGGAGTAATAAGATATGACTTCGTTGGTGGGGACATGTATTAGCACCTTCTTGCGAGCGTTCGCTTGTCGTCCTTCTGAAGTCTCAGTTGTTGGGTCCTTGCGGTGAAATACGCCGTTCTTGAACACCAAACCCCAATCATTCGGCAGTAAATGCTGGTACTTGATTTGTTTTAGTTTGGTTTTTTGGGTTGTGAAGGACAGTAATCAAAGAGTGATGAACAAAAAGAGCAGGTAGAGGGGAGTAGATTGGAGTGTTCTTATGGAACAGTAAGGATGATGGGAAGATGGGTGAAGGGTTTATATATGTTTAAAGTGTGAGGAGCTGATGAGATTAAGACAAAAGAAGCAAGAGAAAATCTTTTTGGAAGTTTGACAAGCTATAAAGAAGTATTTTATGTTTTGTTCGCCTTTGGAATAGAATGGATATAATGTGGGTGCCGTTTGGTTTAAATAAGAGGGTATAAGGATGTCATAAGAGTATGATTTGGGACACACATATTATTTGTGGGTGAGGGATAAGGAGAATATTCGGATTTTAAAGTCCCCACGCCCAATCACATTGGAGGGGAATCCTGGCGTGATTGTTTATTTACTCAACTTTACATGTCAACTCATCAAAACATTTTCGAGTCAGCCATGTTCAAAGCACTATAATAGATGTTGAAAGTGCTAAACTCTAGTGAATGTAATCTGGCTTAAGTCATTTAACATTTCAAATGTATAAGCTGCCATGGACCTTTAAGTTCACCAATCATCCCATTAAAGGGGGGCCAAACTGAATCCCTTTTCAGTTTATTTCTGCAACTGAAAAAAATAAAATAAAAAAAGGCACAAGAAAGAGGCTGCAAAAAGGAGGAGAAGAAAGTTCTAAAGCCAAGGAGAGTTGTGCAATCAATAATGTTGAATGAAGAAAGACTTCCTTAACTTATTATATTTGGACTAAAACTACTGAAATAATGAAAAAAAATATAATGAGAAAGAATCCAAAGCAGATGATGGATCATGATTGGGAAGGAGAGAAACAAAAATTAAAATGGAAGTCTTTTCCCTCTCTGTGTTTGCTTTCACTTGCAGTCAAGGTGGGTTTTTTGGGATACTTGTTTGTTACTGCAAACGAAAGATATTAGTGTGAGAAGTATACGAAAATAAGAGGGGGTTTAAATGAAGCATCCCAAAGCAAGTTTATTTAGTTTTGTGGCACCCAACTGTCTTCAATTAGAAGTAGAACCATAATTATTTAGAAAAATATGTTACAGCAACTGTTATGTCTCATGTACTTACTTCTAGAGCATGTTGGATCATGTTGTATTAGTCCATTTATTAAATTTCAATCAATTCTTCAGGTTTGAGGCCAAAAAATTGTTGATTAGGACCCTAGAGGAGCTGCAATTTCTATTCGCACCAGAATTTCCTTGAACAACTAGCCCCCATATAGACTTTTTCAATCTTTCAGAAGCTTCAAACTGTTTTTAAGTGCTTATTTTATTGTTAAGATATCTCTCAAGGGCACTAACAATAATAGCACCATATTTCATAGCAGAAAAGGTATTATTCTTGTCATTGTGCTGAACTCTGTCAAACTACAAATTTTTTTGGGTGGAAATGTCAAACTACCAATGCCTGCTCACTAGAAGGTGGCACTCATTTACTTAGCTTAAATCAAACCACTCTTCATCTTCTTCAGTTGTTTCAGCTCAACCCATTAATCCCATCACCAATGTTGAGTCTAGACCATTAAATCCATTATTCAATTCTAGGCCAACCAATGAAGCCCCCAGCAAAACCCTGACTTAACCACCCTATTTAATGAGCATTTTTTTTTCCACTTCTTTTTGTGTTGGCTTAGTACTTAGAGTTTCCAATTAATATTTCCCTTAGTTTGTATGCCTAATTTAATGAATTCAGAGGTTTAATTTATCATGCTCTTGTATTTCTATATTCTTTTGAAAACAAGAAAAGGAAGAAGAATGAGTAATTTTATTCTGTTGAGGGCCGTGTTATGTTGTGTTTTGGAGTATTACGATTCCTCCTTTTTGTGGAGTGTGGAGGCCAGGCAACCTACTTAAGAAATTCAGCCTTTCCTAGTAATAAGAAACGATTAGCATCTCGGATATTAAATTTCAATCTCTGTAGTGTGTGTAACTTCACATAAAGAATGGAGGAATTCTTTTTCACTGAAAATGGATATTATTACAATGGAATTCTACATCATTATGAATAGGACACCATATCCTCACAAGATATCAGGATTTCAACTACAACAATTGTCAAACAAAGACAATATCTAGTTGTAACTTGTGACTCATGCAGATTGGATATATGTTGTCTTATTCACCTGCACCAATTGATTTCATTGATTTATCATGTTTTTGGAGCCACTCAGGCCTCTGTTTCATTGCTCTAGGTTTTTTTTTCTTCTCTTTATGAAATCAAAGCTTTCTGCAGCTGCTTTTCCAACTGTGCTCCTAGTTGGTAGTTTGAAGCCAAGTTTCTCTCCAAGTTCTCTTTAACAGATAAAAGTTTGGCCCTTACTGTCTCAGCTGCAGCTATCTCTGAATTACTTAGGTATCCACTGTTTCCTTGAAGTTCCTTGAGGCTCAATTTCAGCTGAAACAGAGAAACCAAATACCAGTAAATAAGCTCAATCAAACATATTTGTCTATCTCAGTGGAATAGTTCAAATGTTTAATTCATCCACAGATGGTAAAACAGATGCAGGAGCAATTAAAGGTTATATCATCCTGTACAAGATAACTTTTGAAGTTATAATTAATAACTCCCAAATTCGGAAAATTGCTCAACAGAATTCTCTTTTAAGTCAATGAAAACTCCTGAAACCAAGAACAGTGAATGCATAATTTTTTAGCGTATACTGATTTTTACAAATTTCAAAGAAAAAGATGAGTTAAACAATCAGATTGAGTACCTTTTCATATGGTTTGGGGTGGGATTGATTATACTCAACCTGTTTAACAAATGTGCAGCTTTGAGTTGTGTCAAGACTAATTAATACATACACTCAACCCAACCTGCCCAACTCAGCCAACCCTGCTATTTAAGGATGATACTGATCATTGATTGGACAACAAGGAAATTGTTTGAACCATTTGAGCATGCAAAGATTGTAAGTTGTCCAACTACATTATTATCAATAAAACAGTAGCAATTTGATAAAGCTTTGGCTGTACACAAGTATGATACATACATACCAGCACAAACACAGACACAAACATACACCAGAGCCATTCAAACAATTTCACGAACAGAAGGACTAAAGGCTCCAACTTTACCTTATCCCTGTTGTACCTCATCTCCTGCACTTGCAGACGGGACTCCAAGACACATTCCTTCACTTTACCTTGAAATTCCCGCATTTCAGCACTCTTCATCTCATAAAACCTGTCCTTGTTCTTCTCACACTCCTCAAACTCCTCCACCTCACTCTTCAAATCCCTAACCCAACATATCCATGATTCAATTCCTTAAGAACAGACCAATCCTTAATTGGAGAAAACCAATGGCATCAACGGAAGTACCTAAACTTCTGAGCTATGATTTGGTACTCGGACTCGAATCTCTTGATTTCTGACTTTTGAGCTAAGATCTTGCAGCTTAACTCAGCTCTCTTCTGCTCCATCATCAGGCAGCGTTGCTCCATGCATCGGATGTTCGAACGCTTTGCCGTCAGGAGCAGAGATTTGTTGGTTTGAAGATCTTTTTCAGCCTGAAATTATTCTCTCTTGTGGATGGTGAGTAAGAATAAGAACTAGGGTTTTGAGGAAAGAGAAAAGAACAAGATTAGGGCTTTGAACCTGAAGGAGAGAGAGCCTCTGGTTTCTGGTTTCTTCCATGTGCTTGAGCCTTTCTCGGAAACCAGATGGAAGCGCCATTGCCACGAGAGGGAGAGAGAGAGAGAGGGAGCTCCTTAACCATTTAGCGGGAAAATGGAACAAAACCGTGTGATGACCGGGCTGACTCGAAACCTGTGGACCCGCTAATTTTAATGGACCAGACTGTTGAATCAAGGAAACTACGGCCCAAGAGAACTGTTTTTTCAAACCATGGATTTGTTTGACTTTCAAGAACGTTTTTAGGCTGATAGTAGGGGTGAACTTTATATAGTTAAACTAGTTGTTTAATCTATGCTTCGTATATATTTAAATATGTTATTTTAAAATAATTTAAAATAACAGCTACAATGAGCAAATATAATAATTGGACGTTTTGTTACCATGTGTAAGCACGCTAGTATTTTATTTATAGTTCAAGATTTTAATGGCAACAATTCATTATAGTTCAAGATTTTAATGGCAACGATTCCTTATGTCAAGATTTTATTCTTACCATGTGCAAGATTCAATGTTTTGCTAGCCGTTTTTTGGTTGTCAATCCTCTTTTTTTAATGAAAATTATACAATTTTCATCCATCGTGCATTTGACGTAATTGTTCTATTTATGTGGATAAGCTTTCATTACCTAGTCTTAGGGATGGTAACCAAAACACTAACTCACCCCTATTAGTTTGGTAGCGAGGATAGGTTGGGGTTAATTAATAGTTATTAATTACTATTAATAACTATTATTATAATTCCGAGACATATCATCGGCAATCACACCTAAGAACACAAAGATCCTTTCCGTGAAGAGACACCAGCAAATTGCAAATTTAGCAATTTTTTTCGAAAATAGAGAAGTATATCTTTGATTATTAATTTAATTAAAGATAGTTATGGGTTTTTAGGACTCTGAAAATATAAGGATTAATAATATAATTTTAATTTAGTTAAAAATAACATTTGAGAAAATGTATTTTTTAATTTTAAAATTTTGACAATGTACATAAACTGTTGGACGAAATATTGATTTAGCTTATAATTGAGAATGAGTATACATATATTTAATTTAATAATAGGTTACAACTTGATTGCAAGACTATGAGGGTATTTTTGTAAGAAATACGTTTTAACAGTAAAATAACACTCAAACTCAATTGTTTTAAAAAAGTGTAACTAATTTACAATTATTAAGAAGTAGGTGATTGAATTCAATTTTTTTCCATTGCTAATCATACAATCTTTTGTTTCGTCATTGAGTTTTATTTTATTGTGTTTTGAATATTAGCATTATTTTGAAAAAGAGGGAAGCATATCTTTGATTATTTTCATTATTAATTTAGTTAAAAGATAGTTATGGGTTTCTAAGACTTTGAAAATATAAGGATTAATGATATAATTTTAATTTAGTTAACGATAATATAGGAGAAAGATATCATGTCCACATAAAGGTAAGATATATGTATTTTATGAAATTATTTATTTTAAAAAAATTATTTTAAGGTGGGGCCCAAAAGGGCAATTGGATAAAGAACGGGATGTCCAAAACTGTTGCTTTTTCCTAAGGCTCTGATACCATATAGAGCACCGTTCTTACTAAAAGCTCAAGCTGATAGCAGGGATGAAATTTATATATTTAATATATTCCTTAACATGGGTTAATATTAATATTAATTGGAAAAAGTCTTCATGTCAAGGGATGAGTAGCATTTTTTGTCTGTGCCAACTGGAGGGCATGTTGGCATAATATCTATTCCCATGGCTGCAAAGCACGTGTATTTAATTGTGCCTTCTTTGTTTGGATGCATCAATATAACCGACACCACACTTTTGTGCTTTTATTTCACCAATTATAAATTGATTGTTGATGTTTTAGCTTTTATTTATTGCTTTAATACATGACTAGCAATATGAGAACTTGAATTTTTTGATTGAGTTGATACAATTAAAAAAGTGGAAACAATTCAAATTCTCGCCTAAGAGGTTACATGTGTAGCTATGCCAATTAATTTTGTCTACTTTGAAGAGATTGCAGTTTTTCAGTAAGTTTGCAATAACTCTTAGTATTTAAATATAAAAGGTATATATTTACACATATAATATCTTGGAATGTCAGATAGACAGTTTGGGAATAGCATGTATAGTACTTTTTGACATGTGATTCGTATATTTCTCTTAATGCATGTCATTTTGGTTTCATCGATCTCTTTTTTCTTCAAATACGTAGTTTTTTGACTTCATGCTATTTATCGTCCAATTTGGATGATAAAAGCATAGTATGTCAAGAAACTTTTACGTATTTGGAGAATTGCGCAGAGATGCTGCCGAAATTCGTAGAGAAATATATGCATCACATAGATAAACGAGTACTTTGCTCGCTATTCTTGAATGGGCGAAACCTAGTATAAACTTTAAAACTAACCGGAGTACCATTTGATATTAGAAAGGAACCTATTTATGGAGTATTATTTTGCAGAAGAACAAGGATAGCGTTCCCACATTGGTGACACAGAATACATTAGCTGATGGATAGAAGTTGGATTCACAGCTCTAGGTATTTAATAGGCTGAAATTTTTTTTAATGTTGCATTGTTAGCTAAATATTATCAAATATTAACTAAATAGGCTATGTTTTAATATATGGATGATGCAGGGCTAGTCCAGAGTACAGAAATGGAGTAATTGGGTTCATCAAGTTTGCTGAAGATCACGGTGCAACATGTAATGAGAAGTTGAAGTGTCCTTGCCCGAAATGCTGTAACGTATTGTATCAGACCAGTCGGGTTGCGTACGAGCATATGATATGCAATGGGTTTGACCCGACTTACAAGGTCTGGTATCACCATGGAGAGGACAGGGTAAGATTACGATCTAGCCAACCTAAGTTTGCATATGGTGGAGATGATTTACATAAGAAGGGTGATGAGGCTAGGGTTATGTTGAGTGAAATTTTTGGGGCTCAGACTGAAGGAGATACATCTGTGAGTTCGTTACACAAAGCACCAGCTGACACGCAAAATCGGGAGAATTGTAAGTTTGAAAAACTGTTAAATGATGCTGATCAAGAGTTGTATAATGGGTGTAAAAGACATACAAAATTGTCTTTCATTATTAGGTTATTTCATTTAAAATGTTTGGGAGGATTGAGTAACAAGATATTCAGTTTGCTTCTTGTCTTGTTGAGGGAGGCTTTCCCAGATGACACAAATTTGCCAGATAATTTCTCTCAAACAAAGAAGATAATAACAGATTTGGGTTTAAGTTATAGCAAAATTGATGCATGCCCAAACGATTGTATGTTATATTGGAAAGATTCTGCCCATAAGGAGTCATGTGATATATGTGGAACTTCTAGATGGAAATCCCTAGATGGTCAATCGAAACAGAAGGGAAAGAAGAAGGCAGCGAAGGTATTACGCCACTTTCCTTTGAAGCCACGTTTACAGAGGATGTATATGTCATCTAAAATGGCCGATGACATGAGATGGCACTCTGAGGGTCGTAAAAAAGATGAGAAATTAAGACATCCCGCAGATTCTCCTGCTTGGGAGGCTCTTGATGTGCACCCTCAGTTCGGTTCTGAGCTTCGTAATGTCAGACTTGGTTTAGCAACCGACGGCTTCAATCCATTCAGGAGTATGAGCATCACACATAGTATTTGGCCTGTTGTTTTGATTCCGTATAACTTGCCACCTTGGCTGTGTATGAAGCAGCCAAATATGATGCTCTCTTTACTTATTCCAGGGCCTCTTGGCCCTGGGAATGATATAGATGTTTATTTGAGGCCGTTAGTAGAGGAGCTGAAAGAGTTGTGGGCATCTGGGGTTGAAACTTACGACATATCAAGAAAAGAGAGCTTTACTTTACGTGCAGCATTACTTTGGACCATTAGTGACTTTCCGGGATATGCTATGCTTTCTGGTTGGAGCACAAAAGGGCGGTTTGCATGCCCATCATGTCACAAGGACACATGCAGTCGCTATTTACGTAATGGAAGGAAGCACTGCTATATGGGTCATCGTCGGTTCTTACCTCTTGATCATGGGTTTCGAAAACAGAAGCAATCTTTTGATGGTACCGTGGAGATGAGGGAACCTCCTAGTTTACTGGCTGGGTTTGAAATATTGGATCAATTAAGAGGCACTTCACATATATTCGGAAAGCGTACTGGCAGGAAACGTCCAAAAAACAGTAATCCAAGCAGCATGCCGTATAATTGGAAGAAGAAGAGTATTTTCTTTGAATTGCCGTATTGGGAAGATAATTTGTTGAAGCACAATTTGGACGTGATGCATATTGAGAAAAATGTCTGTGATAGTGTGCTTGGTACATTGTTAAATATTGAAGGGAAATCGAAGGATACTTTGAAGTCGCGATTAGATTTGGTTGATATGGGTGTGAGACATGCACTTCACCCAATGGAATTGCCTGATAGAAAGAAGTTGTGTTTGCCAGCTGCCTGCTTTTCGATGGACAAGCGTGAACAGGAGTTATTTTGTGAAGTACTGAAGAGTTTGAAAGTCCCGGATGGCTATTCTTCCAACATTGGAAAGCGTGTAAGTGCTAAAGAACGCAAGGTATTTGGGCTTAAAAGTCATGATTGCCATGTGATAATGCAACAGCTTTTACCTCTTGCGATTCGAAGGTTGTTGCCAAAGAATGTGTCATCGGCATTGATCGAATTGAGCAACTTCTTTCACGAAGTGTGTTCTAAAGTATGTGAAGTAGAGGAATTAGAGCGGTTAAAAGATCGTATTGTGCACGTGCTTTGCCAAATGGAGCGAATATTTCCCCCTGCATTCTTTGATATTATGATGCACTTGCCAGTTCATTTAGTAGACGAGGTCATGCTGGGTGGACCTATTCAGTACCGATGGATGTATCCAATAGAGAGGTATGTGATACAATATATTAGTATTGTATATCCTTGCGTAATTAATTTTTGCAATCCATTTATGTTGTTTACATTGCTTTTAATTAATAGGTATTTATTTACCTTGAAATCATATGTGCGCAACCGAGCGCAACCGGAGGGGTCCATTGCAGAAGGATACATTGCGGAAGAGTGTCTTACATTCTGTTCTCGATATTTGCCCGATGTAGAGTCCAAAATAAATAGGCCAGTGAGAAATGATGATGGAAGTTCAGTCGGAAGCGCCCAACCCTTTCAACTCTCAAATGTAGAATGGGCACAGGCGCATCGATATGTGCTTTTCAATGATGATAGGCTTGAAAGTTATCGAAAGTAAGATGTTATTGCTTATTTCATCCAGTTGTTAATATATTGCAAACCAAACAAAACCTAGTGCTTACTATTGTATTATATATTGCAAGCGGCATCTTAGCATTCTTAATATGTGTCATTCTAGAGCCTCCGTGCATGTAATACAGAAGAAGCACAATGAAGAATTTGCGAAATGGCTTAAGGAACATGTATGTGTTGATATATAAATTAATGACTGTTTTCATTTGGTTTGTATTATTGCTTATAGTATGTTTGAACACTTTGCATCCCCTTAAATAGGTTAAGACATTGAAAAATTCAAAATCCCATTTGTCCGAAGAAATTGTGTTGTTCGCTCAGGGTCCACGATCAATAGCTACAAGAATGAAGGGCTACATAAGTAATGGATATCGATTCTGCACAATAGAGAAGGAGAGATTTTCTAAGAGTCAAAATAGTGGTGTTGTGGTTAAAGCAAGCACTACTAGCTATTCAAGTGCCAAGGACAAGAGACCAGTTACGAGCTACATCTCTTACTATGGGCGTCTAACTGATGTGATTGAATTGGCGTATTCAGAGCACCTAAAGTATATACTATTCAAGTGTGATTGGGTTGATGTCATGGCACAAGGAAAAGGCATTAAGACTGATGAGTTTGGGTTCACGCTAGTCAATTTCAGCCGATTGTTGTATACTGGCGAACAAGTTATGGATGACCCGTTCGTGCTGGCATCTCAAGCAGAGCAAGTTTTTTATGTGGCGGATCCAATTGATAAAGATTGGAATGTAGTTGTCAAGACGAAACCTAGGGACTTGTTTGATATGGATGTGGATGTCGATAAATTCCTTGATTGTGAGTCATATTGGTTGCAGAATTTACATGATAATGACCAAGATGATGATGGTGTTAGTTGGGCAAGGGAAGATGTACCTGCAACAACTGTTGATGCACCATCTGATCCATTCATGGAGGAACAAAGTCCATTAGCCGATTCGATTCATGACGAGGAGGATTCGGAGTAACAATGTGTTGTAGTTGCTTGTTTTATCTTCTGTTATTATTATTATTTTTATTGTTGGTAGGAACTTCTTTATTTAATGTATTTAATGTTCTTAGTTGTGATCGAATATATATCTATACTATATATAAAAGGAGTTGGCCCCTTTGGAAAGTGTGCCAAACAAAATACCCCACTTTCCACAAGAGCCCTCGACATCATTGCTGATTTCTGCAGGCCAATCCCCAACCTCATCATCTTAAGGTTATAAAATCCTTTGTACTTATAAATTAAATAATCATTTTTGGATTCAAGTCATGTATTTATACTTACATATTACCTTGCACGTATAATCTAAATTTTGTTGTAAGGTGATCCATTCAAATAGTATTTGGTTTGTGAATCTTGCTTATTATATAATATATTATGGTATTTCTTTTCCTCTTACTTGTTATTAAAATAGATGTTTAACATGTCCTTTTTCCCATAGCCCGTGTAAGCACAGGGTTGTTACTAGTACTATTTTGTATTTATTGTTCTTAGTATTCAATTTTTTCATACACCCGTATTTCTAATTTGTGTCACTTTCCTTTGAATTTATCTTAAACATCGAAATGTGCGAAGATATGGTAGAAAACCAACCAGGCGCTGTTGGTGGCGAGGGCTCCTCTTCTGCAAGGAAGGTAAGGGGCCCTACTCGATGCCTATCACTCCATAGGCAAACAAGGTCTGGAGAGAAGATTCCTGTAGACATTAATGAGCACGGGCAGCCCATCGGGCCCAATGTCTCTAAGTTAGCAAATTTTTGCCGGACATTGGCTCGAGATGGCCATGTTCTACCTGTTGACCGCTTCTCATGGCAAAAGGTTTCACAAGACGCAAAGGACGATGCGTGGCAACGTATTCAGGTAGATTATAGATAGTTAAATTAGATCTCTTTAATGTTTTTTCATCACAGCACTTATTGGTTGTAACTTGGGAAATTGATTTGGTGTGCAATGTAGGAAAAGTTTGTTGTAGATGAGCGCCATAAAGAGTATGTCTTGCATTCATTGAATAAGAAATGGAAAGACTACAAGTCAGAGTTGAAGAAAAAATATTATGACCCATATACGACGAATGAGGACAGATTTCGATATTGTCCTCCTGGGGTGCTTCCAGACCAGTGGGAGCCACTTGTATATTATTGGAATAATGAAACTACACAGGTAAGAAGATGTTCACATTGTTTTTACATATGCTATCTGTTTTTTATATCTGAAATGGCTTCTAACATTTTTGTATGTACTTGGTATGATGTAGCAACTTTGTGCAAGGAATAAACAAAATCGTGCCCACCAAACGCTCACACACACAGCTGGCACGAGGAGCTTCGCTAGAGTAAGACATGAGAAGGTATGAAACTTTGAGATAATTCCTTTTAATAAACCTTTATTCTTTCTTTTATTTATTTTTTAATAATATCTGTTTGTTTATTTTCCTTATAATCGACAATATATAGGCCTTACAATTTGAGTAACTCAGCCTTGTATTCTGAGTTACTAGCTGGGGTTTAAACAACCTCAGCTTCAGCTTAAGAAACTGACTTTGTTTGTCTAAGTAACCAAATGATTGAGAGATTATTGCGAATAATTGTGATTTATAATCCTTTCATGTCTATTTCATTTCATGGTATTGTATCCTCGTTGGTGAGGACAGAGGACTTCCTTTGTTCCTGAAAATGAAGCCATGTTTGGTTTCTTTGCTGATATCTTGTTCTTGACAAGACATAGTATAGAAAACGAATCTTTGAAACAAAGAGTAGTATAGAAAATATGAGAGTTCATATTTTCTATACTACTCTTTGTTTCAAAGATTCGTTGTTTTCCTATGAATTTAAGAGTTCCAAAGACTAAACAGTTTGAATAAAGCCTTTCTTGTACTTTTTGTGATGTGAAAGAGTAACATGCTGCACATCAATTGTAAACTTTTAGTTTAGTTTTATTGATGTCTCTGGCCTCAAATTATTGCATGATGGAGAGCAAAGCTGATTAATCTATGAATTTCAATATCCTATGGCTCTTCTTTATGATTTTTTAACCAATGGTTTACGTTGCTAGAAAATTGCTTCTACTTTGAGATGGTGAAACATGGCTGCTGATGCTCTTGCTAGTGAGGCAATCGACACATAGACTAATAAATTGGCTTTGAAGAACAATAAAGGACAAATAAGACAGTAAGTATGGTATCAACATTTTATAACTGTTAAAATCTTTGACAAGTTACTCATCAATGCAGATAGCTATCGGACACCAATCATTTGACTGAGTGTCATTATTTACCATACCGTGCTTTCACTAAGTTTATAGGGATTGAAACTATATATTTTTTTTAAGGAAAAAAATAAGGAAACAACTACACACCCAAACTTCAAAACCATGCTTTGAAAATCTTGGGTAGGAAGGCTTTATAGTGATTGAAACTATATATATATATATATATATAAAAGAAACAACAACACACACCCACACACAAAAACTTCAAAACCATGCTTTGACATTCTTGGGTAGGAAGGCTTTATATGTATAAAACACTCAAAAAGTCACATGCTCGACTTTTTGAGTTGTAATTTCTAACATGCAAATTTCGCACGTTTCATGAGTCATATGCTAGCCTTTTTGGATTATAATTTCTCAAAATCTCATTTTCCAACCACTTATAGTGCTGCCTAGGGGTAAAATTAAAATTTTCTCTATTAAAAATTCAAAACCACTTAATAAGCCACATTTCCTGCAATCTCAACAAAGGAGATAAGGAGTCACCCTCTTAAGTCCTTCAATGAGTATTACCTCACATGTGCTTATTCTTTTATTGTTATATTATTTTCTTTCAAATAAAGTTGTATTTTTTTTTTTTTTTTTTTGTAATGGTTATTACGCATTATATCTTTTTTCTCATTTTTCTCTCCAAATACATGTGCCATATAGCAATTGGCCGGCCGAGCAGAAACTTTCATTGAAACACATACTAGGAAGGATGGCACCCCAGTCAGCTCTGATGCAGCAAATAAGATTGTAAGTTGCAACTAATCTAGAATTAGCTTTTATTTTGAATTTCATAAAATTCATGTAATTCTTATGGTTCTTAAATACTTTTCTTTATTTCAGGAACAGATGCGAAATATTATGCTTGGAGGCACGCCAGATGGTATGGCGCGTGATGATGTCTACACTCAGGTCATGGGACCTGACACCCATGGCCGAGTTAGATGCTGTGGGATGGGGTTGACTCCAAACAGGACGTGGGGCTCATCCTCCAGCCAAACAGTAGACATGACAGAATTTAATCGAATGAAAGAACGATTAGATGAGGAGATGCACCACCGAGAGCAGCTAAAAGAACGATTAGATGAGGAGATGCACCACCGAGAGCAGCTAAAAGAACGATTAGATGAGGAGATGCACCACCGAGAGCAGCTACAAGAGCAGGTGCTGCAACAGGCCTCCCAACTTGCGGAGCTTCAACGCGCATTCTTATCATTTACAAGACAGGTATTTTGCATCCAATACTAGAAATAGTAGAACACATTATTGATTATATTTTAAATATGTATATTTAATTAAGCAATCCTTATCATCATGCTTCCCAGGGTGGACAATCATCCGAACCTGGGAGTCCTTCAAATCCTACCTAGATGTCATATTTAAGCTCCATGGGCCTTGGGTTGATGGAGAAACCCGAATTTTGGTTTTTGAATACATGGAAAACAATAGCATCGCACAAATATTACTGGGTAATCCCATGTTTCTTCTCTAGTTATGTTTAAAAATTAATTTGGGTTTAGATACTAATTTTGGTGTTTTTATTTTTTATGCAGGAATGAGCAAGGATGCTCCCATTGATGTTCCTTACACATTTTGTTGTTTTCTTGTATATCTATTACATGTAATAGATATCTATAACAATCGGAACAAGGATGCATGGTCTGATTGTTGTTTTTTTTTGTATCTACTACATTTTGTTCTATTAATTTTGTTGTTTATAGTCTTTGAAGCTTTTTTTTTCCTCAGTTGAAGGTATGTGTGCGTATCTCTCTCTCTCTCTCTCTCTCTCTCTCTATATAATCTTTGCCTTTCTCTCGCTGAGGCATTTTTGTTAACTCTTTTTAAGAAAATTATTATAGTTTATAATCTTTACAATGCTTTTCCTTTATTTTTAGGTGCTACTATTTCCATGACCTTCTTTTTATTCTTTTCTCAAGCAGATTTTGATAAGCAATAAAATTATTTTTCACAAAACTGCTTTTAGCTCGGAGTTCTAATAACATTAATTGTTTATGTGCTTGATTCCCTTTCGTAGGATTTGTCAACTTCACAGACTTAGGAATACTTGGTCTTTGTTTATATCAACTAATATATCTCAAGCTTCAAAGGGATATGACATGGACAACTTGATGTGTTCATTAATGCTAGGTCGTTCTGATCCAATTCTCTTTGTTTTACCCCCTTGCAAAAACAGCTGTAGTTTTGGCTTATATAAATGTAGTCAGGTTCTGTTTTCCCTGTTTCAATATTAACTTATTTAATTGCTATCTCTAACACATGTTTTTTGAACTATATAAAATGTTTTAAAAATGGCACATATTGAGGACTACTTTAAGCAGTTGTAGTTTCACTTGTCCATGTTTTTATTTGATTCTCAATAGCTATTCACCTCCTTCAACTAGAAATTACTCAAAATTAGTTTTTCAACCTTTCATAATTATCTTATATGAAGTCTTTATTCTCTAAGTGCAAGGCGAATAAAAGGACAAGATCCCGTGCAAAACTGTTAATAAATAAAAGTAAAAAAGGAAAGGGATTTTGATTTTGCTTAGAAATCAAGGTGACATTTTGCGTTTTGTTTATTATATGTTTGTTCCTTCGTTTCTACTTTCTTTTACTCTATGTACCATGTTTGAGGTGGAAAGGAGAAAGGTGATGTTCTGTAGCTCTAGAAACTTTTCTGCAAGATTGCTTTGGAGAATTGAACGTTTAGTTTGTCTGGCTGTACATCTGGCGGAAGGGTTCGTCATGTGCTACAATTAGCCAGCACGCTTGTGGATAAACTCGTTAGGGTTTTCCACGCAATACAAACAAGCACTTACGCACACAGACACATGCTTTCCTGTTATTGATATCATCTTCAACTGAATGCTTTAATTCTTTTGGTTGCATGTCTCTTTTCATGAGTGTTTATTTAATAATCTATGTTAATCCAGTCTTTAAAGTTATAAATTACTTAATCTACCATGCAGGATGATTGCAGACCCAGCTTTCTTATACAAGCTTCTTTTAGAGCAGGCTGCCACAGTTGGTTGTTCTGTTTGGTGGGAGGTGAAGAATCGCGGGGAAAGGTATATGCCTTTGTCTGACGAGGAGAAATTTAGTAAAATTATGTCTGATATACTTATTTAGTTCAATTATGGCTTGTTGACTTATTTAGTCCAAACAATATCTTTGATCGAACAATCACATCTCGCTTTTTAGTCTGAGATTACCCACAAGACCAGTAAATTTTTGCAATTGCAGGTTGAGAATTTCCTCTTCCCAGGATAAATACTAAGAAGTGATATATTGTTCAAACTTCAAACACAGGAAATTGGCTACTTCTACCATCTCTGATTATATGTCTAAAGATCTATAATTGCCATCTTTTTGGTTCCTTGTTTCCCCCATCTTGATTTGAGAAGTTATAAAAACTTCAACATTTGACTGTATAAATTCTTTGCATGTTATCATTATTCATCCATTTGCTAGATGCCAGTGCCATAATTGGGAATCTCTTATTTATCTGGTTTTTTGGGTCAAATTTGAATTAGTTGAACCTGAATTTTTTGAATTTTATGTGAAAAGTTAATATTGAAATTATTTGCTTTTATACTTACTTAGGAATAAATAACTTTTGATTCTTATAAATAGATATATATACTAGAAATTGTTAAAAACAATTGTTTCTAACAGTTAATGAGACTATATTTGGAGGTATATTATTACCGGTTGTAGTTATATATAAAGCAAATCTATTCATATTGCATGTCCTTGACCCCGTGTTAGATTCTATATCTCTTCTCACAAATTTTTATAGATGGGCTGCCTTCCATAGAATCTGTGCCAAATTTATGTTAGTAGTTTCTTAACGGATCTTTCTTTCTTTCTTTCTTATTAGAATTTAAACTGATTCCAAGAAAGAGTTCTCTTTTCCTGTCGTGTGTTGCCTTTTCTTCATTTATAATTGGAATATTATCTATTTATAATTTCAGATGAAGGATATTGCTACTGTAAACTTTCAACGGATCCGTGAAGCATATGAAATATTAACAGATGAGAAAAAAAGAGTAATATATGACATTTATGGTATGGAAGGATTAACTTCAGGTTTGGAGCTTGGTCCAAAACTGAATAAAGCAGAAGAGATTAAGGAAGAATTCGAGAGACTGCGGCGTCAGAAAGAACAAGAAAAGGTTTCTGCTCATGTCCGACTTCTGGTTCAATTCTGGTAAATTTGTCATTGCCGCAATTTCTTAATGGCAGTGGCATAATGAGAGGGTACACTTGCTGATCTTTTACATGTTTGTTCCATAACTTGGCTTAAATTTAGTCAGAATAAGATTGATAATTTGTTGGAAGTTTATTCTTTGCTTGGTTTCTGCATTGGTTACATAGTCTCAGCTGACACTATTTTCTTGTAATCTTAATTGAAAAGCTTCTTATACCACAATTTGATCTCCTAATGGCCTTCTGTCCCATGCCTACGTACATAACAATAAATTGTGCATTCTTATTTTGCCTTACATGGTCACTGATACTTAGTTGACATGCAAGATCAGAATGGCAATGTCAAGTGAGGTCCACTCGCAAATATCCAAGCACAACACGATTGCTCTTGGTGGAAATTTGGCAGTTACTGGAAAGTCTGGTGGTGGAGCTGCCACGGCTGTGTTGAGGCACCAGATTTCTTCAGTTGCTTCAATAGAGTTCATGGCTTCAGTTGGTTTACGGTCAATTATTGGGGTACAGACGTCTCGGTATGGTGATTCCTTTTGTAAGTTAGATCTATTGCTCAGTGTCATTTGCCAATACTTTTTCATTCTATGTCACTACCATGCACTCTTATTCTATTTCTCTTTTTTCTCCAGTCAGATATCGCTTCATTCAACTGCCACCAGTGGAATTGCAATATCTTTGAGAGATGGCTCAATCAATCTTTCAAATTCCTGGACTCGCCAACTATCTGAGACATCAAGCGGAAATGTATTTCTCTTTTCATTTTAAGTAACTCAAATAATTTTGTTCCTAGTCAAGTTCTGGAAGATCAAGAAAGAATAACCTATGATCAACTCTAGGTTAACCTTTGTGATGTTAGAGGCGGGGAAAATTTTAATTTTTTCAGAAATTTCTTTTGTTTATCATTCTGTGATGATTATTTGGGAAGCAAATTTTGCTTTCAAATCTTTTTTTTGAAATGAAATAAAAATAAAATAGTATCTCAGAAAAAAAGGGAAAAATTAGGAAGTTTTCTTGTTTGCAAAGCGTTGCATCTCTACTTTTTTTTTTCTATAATTGTATTCTAATTAATCCTTCTCCAACTGTATCATATGCTGTTTTCTAACACTAAAGGTAACTGATTATGGCATCCATTTAAAAAAACGAATAAAAATAGGAAAAAGGATAACCGGTCAGGGTATTTATTATAAAATTTTGACATTTTTTATGGTTATTATAAATTTTTGAGATCACATTATGAACTTACCTTCAAAAAGTGGAGCTTGCATGTATGCTGTTTTATGGGCCTAGAAAGGGAGACCAGATCATAATCATTGAAGTTTTCAACACATTGACAAGGATTATATTGAAACTTCTTACTCTACTTCTTTCTTCAGTGAACATTTGTGTTATCTATTTGATCAAAGAAAATTATGGAGGAAGAATACACTTAGAAAGATTGAACGAGTTTAGTTCAGCTGCATAACAATTATATGTTTCATACATGTTTATTTAAACTATTTTAGTTTTACTTAAAACTTTAGTTTTATCATATGGGAGTTGAAATAATAAGATGATGTTAATGGGAGAAGAATAGTTTCATATTTTTTTAAAAGTAATTTACATCTTATTAGTTGCATACCCTTTTTGTTCTCTTTGGTTCTTATTGTCTATTAAAATCAAATCTTTAGTTATCTATTAAAAAAATAGTTAATAAATTGCTTTTTGATAGAGTATATTGCCTTTTCTTCCAGATACAGCTGGCTTTAGGGCCAGAATCGTCTATTGCTGTTGGATGGGCAAAAAAGGATGAGAAAGTGACTGCTGCTGTTTGTCTTCAACATTCTAACTGTTTGTCTTTTTCTTTGTTCTTATTTTCATGGCTTGTTATGCTTTTCCCTTTATATCTTGATTAATTCCAGATCTGTTCACGTATATCGTCTGCAATCTTCTGCAGTTTGGGACAAGTTCTTTTGGGGCATCTGCTCGTTATACTAGACGTTTCTCAACGAAGTCTCATGGCCATGTTGCTGGCAGAATTGGAAGGTGCATGCACATAAATTTACTTTGTCAGTATTTTTGGTTTGCTTGTTTATTGCTATGTTGTACAAAGTAACATTTACATTCATCATCACATAGATTGTGGTTGTTTCATATTAATTTATGTGTGTACGTGCTTATGTAATTAGGCACCCATTCTTCACACTTGCCTGTAAAGGATGAGTCAAACTATGTAATACAATTAAATCATCCACATTGTGGATGATTTAATTGTATTACATATATTCATCCAAATTGAACTATAATTTGGATGAACATAGTTCAAATGAGTCAAATTCTTTCTTAGTTTGTATATATATTATATCAGGATTCGAGCTCTGTGAAGAAGGATTTAAAGTTACTCAGACAAGCTTGATTGTTGTTACTTGAGACGTACTATAATGTATATAAGTCAAATTATGTTCAAACAAAAAATACATAAAAATACAAACAACAGTCAGAAAATCAAACAAAAAATACATAAAAATAAAAAGAAAAACTCATAAAGGTCAATCCAAACATTTCACATACAATGTGGATGAGTCAAAGTAGTCTAAGAGTAGTTCTGCTGGATGAATAGTTTGACTATTCATCCAGCAGAACATAGTTCAATTTGGATGAACATAGTTCAATTTGGATGAACTATGTAATACAATTAAATCAGACTATTCATCCATGTTAATATAGTTCAATTTATTTTGACTTATTGTTTGCCCCTCCCAAGCTAATTTTCTGGCTCCACCCGTGCCACCAATAAGTGAATGAACATAATAAAATGTTGCATGGTAGCTCAAATTTAATTTGGATGAGAAAAAAACAGTTGTTGGTTTAACACCATATATATATATTTCTAAATCTGAATTTGTTCATGACATGCAACATGACATGAAAGCCCCAACTAGAACTTTAAACGGAAATATTTTTCACAGCGGAAAAAATTATAGAACCTAAAGCTTCAGGCCTTTATGTGCTTTATAAGAAACAGAAAACAACCCAGTTTGCGTAGCATTTATATTACTGGTATGCTCATTTCTATAAACATCAATGAAGTTATGCATCAGAAAAAAAAAAAACATCAATGAAGTTGATGTTCTGTACAATGTCCTTCCAATGGGGATTATCCTATTATTGGTATACACTAATATATTATGAGAATTTCAAACAGAAAATACCAAATGCTAAAGATAACAGTTCAATGTTATGGGTCAAATCATTGTTAAAAACGACCTAGGACTTAAGGGAACTTATTTGGTTAAGGCCTTAACATTTAGGATTGTAACATTTAAGCATGTTAGTCCAAATTGGGTAACACAAAAGTTATGGAAGAAAATATCTTATTTATTTTATGAATCATTTGATAATGCATGTAAATATCTTCAAGAACATATGATCCAATAGAACAATTGATTGTTGAATTAATTGGATCATTGATATAAGAATATAAAAGTCAAAGTTCAGGTCAGAAGATACTTTAGGCCACAGGGAAGAGCTTTCTAAGCTAAAGCCAATAAAATGCCTAAAATGCTCACTTATGTGAAGAATTCCTGTTGTAGGAAAGAGAGAACGACAAGGGAACACTGAGAAGACCTGAGACTTGATATAAAAAACTGTTAAACAGAGGACCCCAGTGCAAGGAACTTCACATAAATACTTTTAAGCAGTCCTCTAACAGTATATATAAGAGAAGAATAAGTTATTAATTTTGAAAAAAAATCTATTCAATAATAAGACATCCAAATTACAAATTTAGCATCTAATTCAGAAAGCAGGTCCAGAACTCTTAGTTAGTTAAACCAGGTTATAGCTTTATAAAATAAAAATTTATAAAAAGTCAACAGGACAACATTTAAACTACCCTGTTGCATGAAACATTTTAACATCAGGGGGTCTTTTTCCTTTGGTGAATAACGAAATAACATTCCAAAGAGAGGACGCATACGCATAAGACCCAATATCCATCAATTTCAATCAACAAAACAAGAAAAAAAGGGAGGCACATATTAAACTGCAAAGGAAAAAGCACAAAAGAAAAAAGGAAAAAGAAAAGAACGATACACAGTCAAAGGCACATTGTCTCATGCATCATCACCTTCAATGGAATATCCAGAATCATTTTTTTAACTGATAGATCTGAACATAACTGTCACAAAATGGAAGAAGCATTTGCTTTCTCTGCCATTTTCATTCGAATATTATGGCCAAAAACCAAACAGTAAAAGGGCAAGCACTTGATAATTAAGGCATAATAGAACCTTTCTAAGGAAAAAATAGAAGCAACATACCTGGACCATTTCACTGATGAAATTCAAACCCCCTGGTCCAATGAGAGAACCAGCAAGAAGATAACCAACAATGACCTATCATAATGAGGCCAAAACGAAGTTGTGAGCTCTACAAGCAAACTGAAATAATGATTTAAAAGCTGAAAATCGAAATACAGATGAATCTGAAGAGCTATAGCTACTACAAATGTTTGAAAGAGTACAAACCGGTTGTCCCAAACAGGAAAATGTAATTCCACCAATTGCTGCAGAAACAATAACCACTACCAAATCTGAAATTAACCTACAGAAATGAATTGAAATAAAATCAAAGTATAAGTTACAAGCAGAAATTATTATCAAATAACAAATACATTAACAGGCTTCACTTCAGTATTAACAACTTAAAATATAGACTCTAGATAATTAACATAAATATCTATTATCAAAAAGAAAAAAAAAACAAAAAAGAAACTGCAAGGATCAACCTTAAATCAACTTGAAGCACTGGATATTTCGACTTCTTGTTTGACATCACAAATACGTTATCCTGCCACAACATGGAACCACATGTTAATATTAGTTAAGAGAAACAGAAAAAAGTTAACCAGAACCAACTATTGGTAGTCTTCATATCTAACATGATCACAACGTCATGTGCACCTTTTTGTCTATCAAAGTCGTCATGTCATCAGAATCTTCATTTTCTAGTGAAAAAACATCTTGAAACTGAAATGGTCTAGTGCCAGTGCCACTGTGTAGATGAGCAAATAAATAGGCAACATAAAGTCAAAATAAAAATAAGATTACTTCAATGAACAACAAAATATGTCCTATCTATGGGTATAATTGCCTATACAAGTCATTTCTTCATGAGAAATTCAATTCTGTAAATTATCATACTTTGCCTCTTGGGTATCATTTCTCTTCACCTTCTCATGAGTGATTTTAGCTACAGTCTCCAAGACAGCCTATGAAACAGAAGCAAGAAATTATCAAAAGCAAAATGTAGAAAAACCATATAGGCCAATCAACCAGACCTTGGAATTAAAAATTTAAATACACATCACATGACATATTTAACAACATGGATCTGTACACAGTAGCCAGATAGAACTATAATGAAACTAACTACTAGTAAAACTGCATAATTGAACCAATGTGTATTCCAGATCCTTACTAGGAATGTTTTTGTGTATGAGGAAATAATGAGCATGTTATGAGACCATTAAAGTTTCTAAAGACTGATAATGGCCAATATATGTGAATGCTAGAACAGAAAATATCAGCCAAGTTATATTCAGAAACTAGAAGAAAATAAATTCTGATCTACAGTGGCTTCAATATCCCATTCAAAATTACGCAGCCAATGATAAAGCCTTTCCTGGGTTGGACTATCAATGATCAAATGATCCATAGGTGCTAGATTCATCTAGTAACCTTATTTTGGAGTATGGGGACTTTGCACATTTTCTTTTGTATGTTAGTTTTATTCAGGCTTAGTCATACCATAAAATGGTATTATCTACATTTAAAGAAATTTTCCAAAAATTTGGAACTTTATATTTAAGTTTTTAGTACCACAGTATGGTAGTTCAAATATATAGAAACAATTTCTATTTGTTTAAATTTATTATGATATATGCTGTGATCCACTGCTCATAACCTTATCTTGTCCTGTCAGCATGAGTACCAACATGGATTGGAAATGGCATATCTTAAATCTAGTATCTTTCTCATTTTCTTGTACACAAGGCAATAAAAAAAAAATCAACAAATGATATTACACTTGACAATGCAATACACGTGTTAATTTGGTTCATATGGGTTGAAGTAGTAGGTGTGTTGCTTATTCAATGATTCTCCTGACAGGTGAACAGACTGTATTCTATGTCGTACCTTATAAGTAAAAAATTCACCACATCTACTTGGAGTTGGCAACACAAATCCAATTTTACTGTCCTGATATGTTAGAGACCGTGTCTTCAATCGAATTGTGTGTGTTTAATACTTTTCTGATGGATTCTGCCCAAGTTATTTTAGTCTTCCTCTTGTCCTCCTTTAAATCCTTCATCCTAGGCCTTCACATTATATTCTCGCACCATTTTTACCAAATTTCATTTATTTTTCTCCTATTTTTGCAGTTCCTAGGCAGTTGTGGATGTGTTTATTTCTTATCTTTTTAAGCCTTCCATACATGATTTAAATTGTCATCTGGTATTGACAAAAGAAGCCTATTTATATTATTATTCAACTGAACTTGATCCAAGCCATAAAATAGTATATAGCGGTCAACCCCTGGAAAAATCCTTTCAAATGGCTTAGAACGTTCCAATATAATACCAATATGGATTGACTAATACATATTGGCACTAAAGTTGACTAACACAACTATTGATACTGATCCTTTAAGCTCTGTTCCCAAACACCTTTCTCAGCATCCTATAAGTACTCATCTTTTGAATGCATTAATTTTTTTTCCCAACATTCTATACCATTACCAATCATTGTAGCATGCTTAATAATCTATATATAAAATTTTACGTCTTATCTTGAGTAGAACACATTGATTAACATTTTAAAAGTGCCTCTGCATTTTAGCTCTAACTATTATATTATCTTCAGCAGCCATGTCAATATTGCCATCTTTATGTACTGTTAAAACTGCTTCCTATGCCATCATATTATGTGATTACCACATCATTTATATTTATTGATTAAACTCTGATCTCTTACCATGCAATGTATGATTTATTTTCTTTGTGTCTAGACTATTCAACTTCCTAATACTTGATGCTAGATTTGGCTTTCTACCTTTTCAGGACCTGATCGAAACAGTTTCAACAGTAGTGTTGAAGATCAGCAAGTAGGTCTGACTTTCCTTTACACTGAATTGTTATTAGAAGTGCGTGATCTTACAGTTTTTTCTTTTTCCTTTGAGGACGAGATGCTTCTTAAAATAGCAGAAAATAAATGTTGAATTTAGATATTTTGCAGCTGTAATATCCTTGTGGATTGTATTGCATTTAAAGCTTGGAAGGTTGATTATGTCTTTGTTGAAAGATCTTCATCCTATTGAAAATTTGTCTATAGGTGGTTTTGAAATGATTCTTGTCAGTTTTCTATCAAATGGAATTATACTTTATGCATAGTCCTAAACTTTTCTGTGCGTCAGTTTGTTTACGGTAAACTAATCCCTTTGGTCTCTTTTTTTAGGAACCATGACACATTATTATCGTGTTATTTTCTTAATGTTCAAAATGCTATTTCTTTTGGGTTGGCATTTCGGAAGGGGAAAGGCAGTACAATGTTGTATCCTTTTCGGAAGGGGAAAGGCTATACAATGTTGTATCCTTACATAATCCAGGTGCATGCACCAACATGGCCTTCATTATCAACATTCAGACTTTCAATTTACACATTTCTTTTGTCCCATTTACAGATATTCCATACATATAGAGTTGACACTTAGCAGTTTTCATCTCAGTGTTATAATGATTTTAATATCTGTGTCCCGTCTGATGGAGGATTCTTTCATTTCTCTTATAAGGGACATTTGGAAGGAAAGGCAACCATGTCTTTGAAAATCCAGTTCATTAATTTCTAGATGCTTCATAGTACTATGTTCCCTTATCTTTAAGAAATTCAGGGGGAAAAAAAAAACATTGATTGAACTTTTATCTTAACTGGGAAGAGATAACATGCATAAACAAGTCCTTTATTTATTTATTTTTTCTGATATTCTTATCTATCTAGCCATCTACATTGCAATCTCCATGTTCCATCTACATTGAAATTATGTATTTTCTTTACAAGTAATGCAGCATTTTAAGGGTTTTCTTCATATATTTTTTATATGTGATGTAATACTATTTCTTTTATACACATTTTTACAATGCAAGAATCCATGTGTAAATGGTTAAAAAAAAAAACTTTTTTGTTACAATGAACCTTTTTCTTTCGTCATTTATAATTATCATGAATAAACTTAGAAGACTGTGGTGGCTTATTATTTAAACTTTGAACATGATAAAGTATGCTTTAAAAATTTTGGTGTTTTCTAAAATTGATTGATAATGTCTTATCTATACATGCTTACATATATATGTATATACGCATTATCAGTAACTCTTAGAAGTATGTGTATCCATATACATGTGTATGTATGTATTTATGAAATCTTGTATGGTGTTTGTATGGATTTTAGTGTTTATGGGTGTGAGACATGGGAAAAAATCACCGGAGTGATCGTCCCTCCGTCAGCACACGGGCTCAACGCAAAAATTGGGAGAGTCGCCACCATTCATTATTTTGGGGTGAGAATGGACACCAAAAGAGTTCAAAATATGCAAAAATAGCCAAAAGACAAATTCTAGGATAAAAATAACCCTACTTGAAAATCAAGTCCAGAGATGGGTAAGGGGATTAGATTATGAACGGGGGAAGGTGTTAGGCACCCCCATTCATCCACACGAAGTGGTTGCCAAGTGTATATTCATGCAAAAAAACAAAGTAAGAAAGCTTGCTAAAAATCATGAGAAACCTTGAAAAAGGAACAATGTATGATATTTTCACATGAAGATCCAAATGGATTTTAGATCTTCTCTTATGTCAATATCACTTCTGGAATATCTCAAAGGATGGAAATCAAAGTAGAGGTTGCATAAAACCAAGTTAAATCAAATCCGGAAAATTCGGTAAAAAGTATGCCATTTGCCTTAAAATCATTCAAATCCAATTCTAAATTGACCCAAACCAAATCCATTTGAAATATTAGGGTAAATAAGAGTCTCATACAAAATTTCACTTCATTTCGATGAAAAATCTAGGAGTTATGCTCCTTTGAAGTTGCTGTTGGGGATTTTTAAAAGTGGTAAGTGGGCAACTTTGGAAAATTGTCTAGAAAAATCCACTACATAGAAATCCGTGAAATTTGGTGTGATTGAAGTCTGTATGGCCATCTTTCAACAGAAACTAGCCTCATACAAAAATCCCTTCGGGTGTGCCTTGGGTGGTCTCCCGAACAGGCCCTGAAGATCACAGATTTACCCAGAAAAATGCAAATGAGCAGTTCTGAGTAAATCGGCTACCAATAATTCAAATGGAATCCAAAAATTATGAAACCAACTGGATTTGAAAATAGACTCATAAAGGAGTACTCAGAAATAAAAATCACTCGAATCGGACTTAAAACGAACACATGGCGGTCCGTCGAAGTGACAAGTTCTGTACTTGGACCTGAACTGTCCACTCAACTTCGACAGAGAGGTGTCAAAAATCGGCTAGATAGAAAATCATGAAATTTGGTGGACATAAACTAGACAGCCTCACCTTTCCCATGGTTCTGGAATCGCCCCAAAATTCATCCGGATGATGAAGTTACGGACGTCCGAAGTAGGGGTACAGGTGCTGTCAAGCTAAGCCATTTTTGAAGAAAATCAAATCCGAAAATTGACAAAAAGTGTGTGATTCATGTGAGATGAATCCAAAACCTTTGAACAACATTTAAAAACACTCCAGAATTGATTTAGGCCATTTATTGGAGTTTTATCACAATAAATGCAATAAACCCCAAATATGAGCCTATCCCGCCAAAATAGTGATGTGTGCAAAAGTGAAGAAAACCTAGCAAGATCCATACACATGCATATAGATTCAATAAAATAGGTTCTAGCATAGCCTAGGGTTCCGTTCCATTATCGTTTCCTTCTGTTCTCTTTAAGATAATCAAGGGTACTTTGAATATGGAACGGTTTACAATCAATCAGAAAGGCCTTATGCTACATAGGTTCTAGCACTAGGGTCAATCCCCAGTCTCGTTTCTCCTAGATCCGCCTTCACGTTTTACGGCTAGGGGAGTCTTGAGATACTTTGAGCCGGGGAAGGATCTCCACACATACAAACAAGGCTTTACACTACAGAAAGGTAGAAGAAGAGATCTAGATCTAGGAATGTAAAGACAGAAAATAAAAAGAAAAGTTGAGGCTTACCTGAGTGCTGGAGGTGATTCCACAGCGGTTTTCTTCTTCTCTTGGAGTTCTTCTTTGCGAGAATTCAAAACAAGAGTTGTGTGCCATTTGCTCAAGGAGGAGGCTCCTATTTATAGGCAAGGGCTAAGGTCATTGATAGACACAACTTAATGTCTAGAACCACTCCAACCTAAACCCTAAGGTCATTTTCGCGATTTCCCCTCATTTAATGAGGGACATGATGGTAAAAGTGAAAAGCTCTCGGAAAACCCTAATTTTGAGCAAACTTAAGGTATCCGGTACATCAGACCGGATAACAAAGGGCCTTAAGGTATCCGGTACATGGTACCGGATACGCTAAGGCTCACACGTATCCGGTATGAGTATCCGGATACGGGAAAGAGTACTGTATCCGGATTGAGTATCCGGATACAGGTAAAAGTATATTTTCTTCAAATTCTGTGCTGGCTTTCCAGGAGATAATGATTTTTGATGATTGTTTGTGCAATTTGGGGTGTCTACAACTGCCCCTCTTTGCGGGAGCTGCGAAGCAGTGAGCTGCAAAGAGTAGACAAGCCCAAATTGCATTCCCTTGAGCATGATTTGCTCGGTTTAATTCAATTTCTGTAGAAAACCATTTTTGAGTGGAGATTTGCCAAAAAGCCCTCACTTTAAGGGGGCATCTCTCCAAGAGTTCTTAAATTCCACTGAGCCCTTTGTGGCTGTGAAGTGGATTTTAAGCCCAAAAATAGGATTTTTGAAAAACTGATTTTTTATCAAACCAAGTTGAAAATTGAGTGGATATCATCCTTTTGACCAGGCACATTTCCCAAGGTTGTCCTAAATTCCACAGAGCTCTCGTGGCTGTGAGGTGGATTTCAAGACAAAGATAGGATTTTGAGAGAAAACAGAAGTTGTAGCACAAGTTTGCTTTTTCTTTTCTTTTTTCTTTTCTCTTTTTTTTCTTTTTCTTTTTTCTTTTTCTTTTCTTTTTTCTTTTCTTCTTTTTTTTTTTCTTTTCTTCTTTTCTTTTCTTTTTTTCTATTTTTCCCTGTTTTTTTTTTCTATTTTTTCTATTTTTTTCTGCTTTTTTCTATTTTTTTTCTTTTTTTCTTTGGTATCCGGTAGGTGTATCCGGATAATGAAGGCTCTGCGGGTATCCGGCCTGAGTATCCGGATCCCGCATGTTTACTTAAGTCGCGCGCGACCGCGACTTTTCATTTCTTTTCTCCAGTCTCCGACAACTCAGACCGGCTCTAAGCTCTCGTCCTCGTCCCCGACGACTCGTTTGGCTTTTCCGGCGATCTCCAGTAGCTCCGGCGACGTCTATTGCTGCCGGTGGTGACCTGCAACTCCGGCGACTTCAGTGATCGGCCATTGACAGCTGCAGTCGAGCCCTAGCTCGTTTTCTTCCCATTTTCGGTGGTTCCATCTAAGTTCCAGCAATCCATCCGATCCCTTTCACTTGCAACCAGGTTTTTCTTGATCTTTAATCAGACAATGAATTTACTTTGGCATTTTTCAATCGACATTGCCCTATTTCATCTGATTTTAGCACCGAATTGCCACTTTCTCAATTTATTCTGCAAATTGGACTTGGTTGATTACTTCTCCATGCAAGTATGATCACTTGAAATTTCCAGAATATTTCTTTGCAATTGAATCCTTGTATGAACCATTTTCGGCCTAGCTCTTTTCTGCTGGAATTTTTCAGACTTAAGGCCTTGTGCTTTGCTGTGATCATGCTTTCTTTTGTTCTTTGGTGGTATCCTTGAATTAATGCCATCTCTGAGTTTTGGTCTATCGGCTGCTGATATGAACTGATGATGTCCTGCTGCTTGTATGCCAATGTTAGAACAAACTTTGCTTTCCTAATTCAGTTTTGTCATGATTCCTTAGAACTGTCTTGTTAGTGATATATTTTTTACTGTTCCTGGGCCAATTCCCAACCGGATGGTTCACGGTATGATTTTGTTTTTCCAGACTTGATGTCACATCTGTTCTTCTGGTCTTGCTCCTTCTTGATGCATGTATTGACTGCCAATGGATTACAAGCTTTTGCTCACTTTTCACTTTACTATGAATTAACTGTCCAATCTGGATTTCTGCAATTCTGCTTGCTTTTGATGCCTTGACCTTTCCGCTCCTCATATCCTGGAACCATAACATACAGGAAATGTTAAGTATTGTAGGAATCTTTTAGGGTTAGGGAGAAATGTTTTAAAAAATAGAAATATCCCACACTTCCCAACACTTTGCAGATGATAATTTTGGAAAATAACCATGTAAGATACGAACTGAAACTTAGACCAAAAATAGGGTAAAATTTCTGATAAACTCATAAAACACTTCCCTGTGTAGATGGCTAGGAGTCGTTCTCGAGTTAGAGAGGAGGCTGACCCAGCTGATCAGCCCTCCTCTTCGCGGGCTCGTACGGAGGCGAGTTCCAGCGCCACTCTGTCGGAGCCGCTAGATGTCTCCAGAGAGAGCTCTGCTGAGGTAGGCTTTCAAAAAATTTTCCTTTCTTTTCTTTCTTCTATTCTCCTTTCCCACACAATCTTCACACTGCCCTTGGATTTTAGCCCGTGGTTGCACCGGCTCGAGGTCGAGGCAGAGGCAGAGGCAGAGTTCAGGATCAGGCCCCTGAGGGCGAGAGAGGCCGTGGTAGAGGCCGAGGCAGAGCCAGAGATATGGCTCCAGAGGGGGTTGCTGTAGCTCTGGCAGGGGTCTCTGAGGAGTTGAGGGCTTCTGTGCATGATACAGAGCTCCTCCATGGCTTGGATAGCCACCCCTCTATGTGCATCAGGGCTGATGTGCCGCTTCCCTACTACTCTTCCCACTTGCGCGGCAGCTGGGGGAGATTCAGCGAGTTGGCACGGTCACTTTCTCCGGCACTCAGGCGGGAGTTTGGGAGGTGTCATCTGGATCACTTCCTCAGTATTCCATCATTCAGAGCCGACCGTCCACTCATTTTTGCCATGATGGAGAGATACTTCCCAGAGACACAGTCGTTCCACCTGCCGGACGTGGAGCTGGGGATCCGCCCCTCGGATTTTGTGATGATCACCGGCATTCCTCTGACGGGGCGGACCATTGTCTTGGAGCGGCCTTCTTCGGAGGATATTGGCCTCCTTTTGGGGTATCAGGCCCTGCCACCTACTGCCTGGGATGGGAGGAGTGGCCGGCTCTCCATTAGTTGGCTGCGGGAGAGTCTGGCTCGACATTTTGAGGGGAGGCACAGGACTGTGGCTGTGGATGATGCTGAATTTATTCCTATCTTCCGGCACGTATTCTTGCTGATGCTGGGGAGCTGCTTTTTCCCGGAGGATACGACCGGCGTCAGCCCACTTTTCCTGGACGCTTTGAGAGATCTCCATCAGACCCGCCAACTAGCATGGGGTCGGCTCATTTATGGGACCATCTTGGCCGGGTTGTGCCGTGCAGTTCGAGGTCTGGCATCCCCGAGAGGCGATGGAGTTAGCAGCCGGTTCTTCTGGCAGATTCTGCAGGTATTGAATTCATCTGTCTGGTTTAATTCCTTCGGCTATATCTTTTCTTGACTGATTTTTCTTTTGCTAGGTGTTCATGTACACCTATATGACCTTCTTCCGACCCTCCCCGGTACCTGAGGTCGCAGATTTTCCAGTGGCTTTGCGATGGTCGGCCCAGGTCCGGGATGCTGATAGGAGTCAGCCCCGCACCGCTCGGGTGCACTTAGACCGTGCACGCCGATCTGATGTAAGTCCTCTATCTTTTTTCTTTTATTTTCTTTCCTATACCTTGACTGTATCTGACCACTTTGCTTCTTTGCAGCTCATTCTATCCCGTCCAGATGACGTGGATGTCGGAGTCGCCCGTGAGATGGCAGTACAGGATGCTTTTGAGCGAGATCTCCGACGTCAGTCTTACCAGTGCTTCCTTGGGAGGCTTGGTAGGGTGATGTACTTGGGAGAGCGCCTGTACTACCAGCACACTGGCGCACTTCGCATCCCCGTCCCTCCTCCTGCTGTGGGTCCCGACACACTCCTCCCGGGCTTTGATGTTGATCAGTTCGATCACTTCTTGGATGCGGAGGGGCTTACAGTAGCTGGAGATTATGACGAGTGGTTCCAGCGGGTGTCTATTGGATGCTTGATGGATCGACCCACTCGTGCTGGGGTGACTGAGATTGGCGGGATCCGTATCCGGATCCATGAGGACACGGTAAGCCTTGTATTCTTCCCATTTTTATCCTCTTTTCCTTCCTTATGCCTTTTTGACCATGCTTCCGTTCTTGCTGGCAGGTACACGAGCTGAACTCCATTCGGGACCGGTTCGAGAGCCAGCGGGCTGCGATCGATGATATGATCGCGGAGCACGATGCGGTCGTGGCCCAGCGGGATGCCCGGATCAGGGAGCTGGAGGCCTTGGTTGCTGAGCTCCAGGCTAGACAGGTACTTGGCCTTCTTATATGTTCATTTCTTTCATTATTTTTCTGTTTCTGCTATTCTGATATGCTTGTTTGACTTGTGCAGGGCCCGGTCCATGATCAGGATGCCTTCTTTGGGCATGATTTCCTGATTCCTGACCCATCTCCTGCCCGGGCCTCTGATCTCGAGGATGCCCCAGTGGCTGGTCTTGACGAGCCGGATCCCCCTGCTCCTTCTGCAGACATTCCTGGTATGATCTTCTTTTTATTCTCTTCTTTTATTCTTCCTTATATCTGAATCTTCTGATTTTTCTCTTTTCTGTGGACTCAGCTACTTCTGATCCTGGCCCCTCGGCTGCGGATGCTGGGCCTTCTGGAGCTGCGGGAGTAGAGGATGCTTTGGATGAGGGCCCAGTTGGGCCGGTTGCTGCTGAGCCCGAGACTTCTTCTCCAGATTCTACTCCTGCTCCTCCCCCGGATCTCGAGGATTATTGCTTGGAGTATCATCTTCAGCAGGTGGTAGGTCGGCATCCTCGCCATGCGGCCGAGCCGATTCTTGCATACTCTAGAGGCCGAGCCCTTTGGGGGAGACGCCGTAGAGGTGGACGCGGCCGAGGACGCGGGGATGATCCTGCACAGGAGTAGATTAGGATTATATTTTTCATTTTCATGTATTTTTATCATCCCTGTACAAAAACTTTCAGATATATATATGAAAAACTTTTTATTCATTCTATCATGTCTTGCACATCTTTTGCTCTCAATTCTATGCAATTATGACTTGTAAGCAGGTAAAACAGGTAAAAATTCGGATTTTTTCATCCTTAGCTCTTTTTTTGCATTTTTTCTCGGTATCCGGTCTGACATACCGGATAGATTGACTGGTCTTTGTATCCGGTATGTCATACCGGATATTCATGGAAGCCCTGTATCCGGTACACTTATCCGGATCTTACTAAAGCCTTTGTATCCGGTCTGAGTTACCGGATATGTTAAAAGATGCTATAAATGCAACCAGTCTCGGGATTTGAGCATTTTTTACGAGTTTTTGAGTTTAAAAACCCCCTTTTTCGCCTTTTTCTTCCTCCTCTTGAGTTCTAGCTTGCTCCCGTCAAATCCAATGGAATCTGGATCATCTTCTGCCCCACTATTGTCTGTCCACACTGCCTCCCCTGCAAAACAGCCTTTTAGACCAAAACCCCCAAATCTCACTAGGTACAACCCTGTGGATTCCTTTTACACAAGGTGGGTTAACTCTATGACCCTAGATGAGGAGAGGAGATGGGGTACTACTAACCTAGGCCATACCCTGCTCATTCCCAAGGTTCCCTTTAAGTGGGAGATTATAGAGGCCATGATTGGTCATTGGGTTCCTGATCTCAACTTGTTCCGTTTTGGGACCCATGAGATGACCCCAACCATTGAAGAGGTGGAAACCATCCTGGGCCTGAGGTTTGATGAGAAGGTGGTGAATCCACCTCTTAGGCCCAGTTATAAGAAGGAAGCTTCTACTTTTTTGGGCATAGGGAAGAAGGACTTGGGGGATTCTGACACCCTTTTGACCCTATCTAAGGCTTTTTTGACTGAGAAACTTTTGAGGGGAGAAGATAAGGAGGCCCGATTCAATGCCTTGACCTTGATTGTGGTCAACCAATTACTTTTCCCACGGGAGGATGACGAGGTGGACTTGGCCTTGATTTCCGTGATATGCCAGGTTCGGGAGAGGGAGAGGTTGGCCCCTATGATTTTAGCAGGGATGTATCAGGCCTTGACCGAATGCTACAACAGGAAGTCGAAACGCTTCTTAGCATGTGCCCAGATCCTGCAGGTAAACAAGTTTTTTTTTTTTCTTTCTTTTTCTCTCTTGCTTTTTGGCCTTCTTTTTGCCTTTTTTTTTTTTTTTTTTTTTTTTTTTTTTTTTTTTTTTTTTTTTTTTTTTGTACAATGTGCTGACACCTCTCTCTTCCTTTGCAGCTTTGGCTACTTGATCATTTGAGCCAGATTGAAGAGATCAATCGACACTTCTTCCCGAGTCTGAAAGTCCCTTTGTTGATGAGCAACAGGGGGTGCCCCGATATTTCAGGGGGCAAACAGGGCTGGTTCACCTTCTTGGGCTCGCTTCAGGATGACCAGGTGAGATGGCCTGGTACTTATCAGCCCAATGCGGAGACAGTGATTAGCTTCCGTGACCGCAACTTTCTGATCCTAGCAGGCCTAAAGCATGCAGTGCTTTATCTTCCTCTGCGGGTCCTTCGTCAGTTCCGAGCGACCCAGGGGATTATCATCCCATATGGATACGAGGATCGTCTTGGGCCTCTTTCTATGAAGCTGAATGCCTGGTTGATGAAGGAGTGGTCTTATGTCCGCTTTATGCATGGTCCTGTCTTCTCGGAAACCCATGTGAAGGATTATCTCTTCTGGATCAAGGAACAGATACAGACTCAGGCCCCAGTACCCGAAGAACCTCCTGTAGTCTTGGCTCCCATCTATGAGGACATTCTAGAGTCTGAGCGGGCTTCTCATAAGCGGCTTCAGCAGATATGGGTACGGGAGGCCCAGGAGCTCAGGATACAGAGTGCTTATCTGGAGAGGCAGCTTGATGAGCAGACCTCACGCCGTATTGCCGTGGAAGAGAAGCTGGAGGAGCAGAGGCAGGCCCGTCGCTTCGAGGTCCGTATGATCCGGCAGAAGTACCAGGATACTTTGGCCAGCCTTAGGAGTATGAGGATCCAGCAGGCCCTTTCAGATGAGGTCATTTCCTTCCTGAGTGATCCCACTGCAGAGGGGGCTTCAGGAGTCATTGCAGCTCAGGCAGCTCGGATTCGGGAGCTTGAGGAGCGGCTAGGAGACTAGCTTTATTTCCTGCACGTTTTTCATACCTTTGTACAAAATTGAACTCCAATAGTGGAAATACAAAGGATTTAATTCAAAATAAAGTTTTTATATTATTGGCCTCAGAATGCTCAGATGCTTGTAAAAACAAAGGTTTTATGAAAAGTATTTGATTTCTCATCACTGGCCAAAGTATAATTTTTCTTTTTTATGTTTTTTTTTATTTTTTTTTGAAATTTGGTCCATGCACTTAATCACCTATAATTAAAGGAATTAGAACCAGGTTAAATAATGAAAAGGGTAGTCCACAAAATACTGAGGGATCAGAACCGTCCATCTTAGGACCTTTAGAGTCATCCCCAACTGCCAAAACTGCCCCATTCTGCTCATGCCGATTTTGCTTCAATCTCAGATTTCCATGATCAACTCAACCTCTAATTTTCTTTCATTTTTCTTATTTTTTTTCTTTTTGCCTTTTTGCCAATATTGCCCCTAGCGCCAGTTACGGTTTTCACTAGGGCCGGCTTCTGAATTCCGTCATTACCCATCTTACTCTGATATTTGAATGAACAAACTAAGATCCCCGAGGGCTTAAAAATAGGACGAAATAAAGGCTAGGCTCAGTTTATGAAAGAAAGGGTATTAAAGGCCCAAAAATTTTCAAGTGTGGAAATAGGTCAACCGGACTTACAGTCATGATGAATTTAACCCTTTTTCCCCAAATTGCATTTTTTGCATTTTTTTCTTTTCACACTTGGCTTTCATTTGCCATTTCCATTGCTTTTCCTCTCTTTTTCTTTTTCTTTCCTTACTTTGCCCCAATTTGTTTTTGCCCCAATTTAAGACTGTAAATCTGGTTTGGGTTTATCAAAGAAACGAACCGGCTCAACTTGGCTAGACTAGGGATTGAAATTTTGAAGGAAGTAAAGAAAAATGGCCTCGGATCATTTCCTAGAAATATTCACTCAAGGAAAATACCTTTTTACTGCATCAGAGTTAATGGGCTCAGGAAAATCTGACCCATCCATTTCTGCTAAGATGAGTGCTCCCCCTGATAGGACTTTTTTGACGACATATGGGCCTTCCCAATTGGGCTTGAACTTACCACGAGGATCTTCCAAAAATGGTAAGATTTTCTTTAGCACTAAGTTTCCTTCTTGGAAAGTTCTGGGCCTCACCTTCTTATTGTAGGCCCGGGCCATTCTCTTCTGGTACAATTGTCCATGGCAAAGTGCTTTCAACCGCTTTTCTTCTATCAGGTTAAGTTGATCATGTCTAGACTGGACCCATTCGGCTTCTTCTAGTTCTGCTTCCATGAGCACTCGGAGTGATGGGATCTCTACTTCCACTGGCAAGACTGCTTCCATTCCATAGACTAGGGAATACAGGGTTGCTCCAGTTGAGGTCCGGATCGAGGTTCTGTATACATGCAGAGCAAGTGGCAGCATTTCATGCCAATCCTTGTAGCTCACTACCATCTTCTGAATGATTTTCTTTATGTTTTTCTTTGCTGCTTCTACTGCCCCATTCATCTTTGGCCTGTACGGAGCTGACTTGTGGTGGGTGATCTGAAACTGCTCACACATTTTCTTCATGTCCTTGTTCTTAATGTTTGAAGCATTGTCTGATATTATGGCATTTGGCAGTCCATAGCGACAAATGATATTGTGCTTCAAAAATTTAATAACATGGTTGCTTGTGATATTTGCATATGAGGCTGCTTCCACCCACTTAGTGAAGTAGTCAATCGCCACCAGGATGAATCTGTGCCCGTTCGATGCCTTAGGAGAGATCATGCCGATGACATCTATGCCCCACATAGAGAAGGGCCAGGGTGATGTCATGTTGTGTAGCTCACCTGGGGGTGCATGCTTGTTATCTGCATAGATCTGGCATTGATGGCACCTCCTGACATGTGTACAGCAATCATGCTCCATGGTTGTCCAGTAGTATCCCAGCCTCAGGATCTTCTTAGCCAGCATGTGTCCACTCATGTGGGGCCCACAGACTCCTCCATGTACAGTCTCAATCAGCCTTTCCGATTCAGCCTTGGCAACGCATCTTAGCAGAATGTCGTTATGCGATCTCTTGTACACATGTCCACCGCTTAGCAGAAATTGACCAGCCAATCTCTGTATTGTCCTCTTCTCAGTAGCAGTGGCATTTTCTGGCAAACTCCGATTATTCAAGAAGTTCTTGATATCTTGAAACCATGGTGCTTCTTCTTCTGGTGCTCCCTCTAGAACGAGACAGTAAGCCGGTTCATCTCGGACCTCAATTTCGAGTGGTCTGATGTCTACACCTTCTGGTATGCTGACCATTGAAGCCAAGGTTGCTAGAGCATCCGCAAACTGATTCTTGGCCCTTGGCATATAGTTGAAGGAAATTCGAGTGAAATTTGTGCTTATTTCTTCCAAGTACTGGTGATAGGGGATCAATTTGTGATCCTTGGTTTTCCACTCACCAGTTGTTTGGAAGATGATAAGACTCGAATCCCCGTATACGTCAAGTTCCTCTACTCCATGATCCATGGCTGCTTGCAATCCAATTATGCATGCCTCATATTCTGCTATGTTATTGGTGCACTGGAATCTCAGCTTTACTGCAATTGGGATATGTGAACCATCTGGTTTAACCAAGACTGCCCCTATTCCGTTCCCATTCATATTGGCGGCCCCATCAAAGAACATCTGCCAAGAACTCTCACTGTCCTCCTCTTCAGTGTACAGAATTGCCTCATCGGGAAAGTTGGTCTTCAAGGGTTGATATTCTGGCAGAGGATGTGCAGCCAGGTGATCAGCTATGGCTTGACCCTTGATCGCCTTCTGGGTGATGTATGTGAGGTCAAACTCGGACAATAGTAGTTGCCACTTTGCCGTTCTGCCAGTCAGTGCCGGTTTCTCAAATAAATATTTCAGCGGGTCCATCCGGGATATCAATAGTGTGGAGTGACTAAGGAAGTAATGCCTTAGCCTCTGAGTTGCCCACACTAGAGCACAGCAAGTCTTCTCCAATGATGAGTACTTAGCTTCATATTCTGTGAATTTTTTACTCAGATAGTAAATTGCCCTTTCTTTTCTACCAGTCTCATCATGTTGTCCCAAGACACATCCCATCGACGTTTCCAACACTGACAAGTACAGGATCAGTGGTCTTCCTGGAGTTGGTGGCACTAGCACAGGTGGGTTCAGTAAATACCTCTTTATTGTATCAAATGCCTGTTGGCAGTCCTCATTCCAGACCGTCGGGTTATCTTTCCTCAAAAGTTTGAAAATTGGTTCACAGATAGCAGTGAGCTGTGCTATGAACCGGCTTATGTATTGAATCCTTCCAAGAAACCCCCTGGCCTCCTTCTCGGTTCTGGGTGCTGGCATTTCAATTATGGCCTTGGCTTTAGCCGGGTCAATTTCAATTCCTCTTCGGCTCACTATAAACCCCAGTAACTTCCCTGATGTAGCCCCAAAGACGCATTTAGCCGGGTTAAGCCGTAGACTGTACTTCCTGAGCCGATCAAACACTTTCTTCAGATTGATCAAGTGGTCTTCCTCTTTGCATGATTTGGCAATCATATCGTCCACGTAGACCTCCATCTCCTTATGGATCATATCATGGAATAGTGCTGTCATGGCCCGCTGATATGTTGCCCCGGCATTCTTGAGTCCGAATGGCATGACTGTATAGTGGAATGTGCCCCAAGGTGTGATAAATGCTGTTTTTTCTTGATCCTCCTTAGCCATCTTGATCTGATTATATCCTGAGAAACCATCCATGAAGGAAAACAGGCTATGTACCGCAGTATTATCGACCAGAATGTCGATGTGTGGAAGCGGAAAATCGTCCTTTGGGCTTGCCCTGTTTAAGTCTCTATAGTCCACGCACATTCGGACCTTCCCGTCCTTCTTTGGTACCGGCACTATGTTTGCAAGCCACTCTGGGTATGTAGAGACTGCCAAAAATCCGGCTTGAAATTGTTTGACCACTTCGTCCTTGACCTTTAAGGTCCATTCCGGTTTCAATCTTCTCAGCTTCTGCTTAATCGGCTTAACCCCTGGCAAAATTGGCAACTTGTGCACCACCATGTCAGTGTCCAACCCCGGCATGTCCCGATATGACCAAGCGAACACATCTTTGTAGTCTGCCAAGAACTGTGACATTTCCATTTTCTGCACATCAGACAAGCATGACCCGATTTTCACAATTTTTGGGTCATCTTCAGTCCCAAGGTTTATGGATATGGTCTCCTCAATATTAGGTTGGACCCCCTTTTCATGACGTTCCAATTGGTATTCAATTTCTTTTGGAACGTCTTCTTCTTCGACCTCGGTCTCTTCTTCGACCCCCATGAGATCAAAGTCGAGCTCGAGGTCGAAGTCATATTCAACCTGGTCCAATTCGGTCTGATTATATGGTTCATAAGCGGTTTGGACCTTTTTGAAAAAATTAAATTTTCTAGAAAAAATAGAAAAATCTTTTTGGGTTTTTTGTGGGCCTTCTAAACATAATTCCCCTGAAGACGAAGGCCCATTAGAACCTTCAGGGAAATGGCATTCCACTATTGGAGTTTTTTTTTGGAAGCCGCGTCAGTTTGCCGAACTAACGCTGCTTCAAAGGTAAGGGGAGTTTCCTCCCAATTGTTCAGTACAAAATTTTGGGGAGCAGGGGAAATAGGGAAAGCCTGCTCTTCAAACCCAAAATCCGATGCCATCATCACCGGGTGGGTACTGCCCTTTTCTGCTACGGGGCCCAATCCAGAAATGACCTTGTCTGGAACCTTTACTGCGGCCCAATCAATGAATGGTAGTTCCATGTCTGCCCCTGTCTTTTCGCCTTCAGTCATGGCGAAGAAGGCACCAACATCTTCAGAAAAGTCCCTCTGCTGCTCGGGCTGTGGTCCAGGCCCATCCACTGCTCCAAGTATTGGAGATGGCTTATAGGGTTGTAGGGCCGAAACAGAAGGCTTTTGAAATGGGTTGACATTGTAGTAGGGAGGTTTTGATTGGTCCATAGGAGGAGAAATTTGGATTATATAAGCGGGTTTAGGGAAACTTTCCCTTAAATGAGGGAGTTTTCCTTTGCTTCTGCTCTCCCCTTCTTCGTGCTTCATTCTTCTCCAGCCTCTGGGCTTGAAGCCCAACCCTACCTTGGGGATCAGTTTCTTAGCCGTGATTGGCTCCACCATCCCCTGCAGATTGATCCCCAGGCCTTTCCCTGGGTGAAAGTGGTATTTTTCCATCACTTTCTTGACCATCCTTTCTGCAGTGGTCCCCTTTTCTTTCTTTTTCTCACACCCCCCAGGTATGTAATTGACCGCCTCAAATTGAAATGAGTGGAATGCAATCTTGTCAACAGTCAAGTCCACATTTATCAAGGGTACATCAGGTGACACGATGGGCGGCACCAAGTTTTCAGCTAGGACTGTTATCACCCTTTGCCCTCTTATATATTTCACCCTTTGGTGGAGCGTGGATGGTATTGCCCTAGCCGAATGTATCCACGGCCTTCCTAGGAGCAGATTGAAGGCTGCGGGTATATCCATCACCTCAAATGTGATGTTAAAGATATTCGGCCCAATTGTGACCGGCAGTTCAATCTCTCCTAGGGAGTGGGTCTTGGAGCTATCAAAAGCCCTTACTATCCGCCCATTCCGTTTGATCCTTGACTGGTCCAGACCCAGCTTGGTAAAAGTGATTAACGGGCAAACGTTTAACGCTGACCCGTTGTCAATTAAAACCCGTGCAACCATGCAGCCCTTACAAAGCACAGTGATGTGCAAAGGGTCCACATGATAACACCCACCTGGGCTGATCTCACCCTCTGAGAAACTTATCACATTATGTGCACTCTGTAGCACCCTTAACAATGCATCCCTGTGCTTTTCGGAATTCAGCAAAAGGCCCAGTATTGAAATCTGGGCCGGGACCTTGTTTAGCTGATCCACAAGATTAAATTCACTCTTTTTTATTATTTTTATGAGGTCGGCTGCCTCATTTTCTGCACCCTGGGGGGTGTCTTCTCCCACTCTATTTTTTCCTTTCTGTTTTCTTTTTTCTTCATTTTCTTTTTTTTCTTTCTCTACTTCTGTCTCTTTTTCTTTCTCTTCACCCCCTGCACATCTCCCCGACCTCGTCATGAGGTTCACCTCCTCCTGGTTCTGGTTCCTAACCATTGGAACCGTAGCCGTGATTCCCTCGCTGTAGTTCCATGGTACAGCGGCCTCTGAATAGGCTAATTTAGGGATGTCAACCACTAGTGGCTGGAGTTTGGACCGGGATGTATGGGCCGGTTTAGGGATAGTTTGGGCTGGCTGCACATTTACAACCAGGGGTTGAAGTTTGGATTTGGTGGGGACAGAAGAAGTGATGGAAGCAGTGGTGGGGTCAAGATTGATGACCAGCGGAGCCTTAGACGGCTTAGATGGGGAATAAGTGGGTGGACTGCAATTGAAGACCAATGGAGGCCTTGCAGTATTTATCTGGGCCATCAGAGAAGAGACCCGGTTTAAGGAGGAGCTTATGTCCTCAGCAGCAAGATTATTTTTTTGGGAAACCATGTTGATCTCCTCTTCGTTCTCCTCTGGGAAAAATCGGACCTGGACTGTGGTCCCCACAGGGGCTATGAGCTGTGATGGGTCAAAGGCCCTTCTGGTGGTGGATATGGCAGTGATGGAGTTGGATGGGCCTGCCCCATTGTGGTAAGGCAGAGGATTCTGCCCAATATCATTCCCGGACGGGGCCGGTGCAGCAGTGTTGAACACCAAAGCCTTCTGGTCCAACAGGTCCTAGACCGCATGCTTCAATACCCAGCAGGTATCTGTAGAGTGCCCCGGTGCACCCATGTGGAAGTCACAGGTGACTGACGTGTCAAAATTTCTCCCCCTGGTGGCATTCGGGTTGGGCTCTTTCAGAGTCAAGTACTCACCCTTTAGCAGGGTTGGCAGTAGTTGGGACAGCGATATGGGTAGAGGGGTGAAAACCCGGTTCTTTCTTGCTGCGAACCAGGCATCCCGCTCCTCCTTAGAAAAAGTCCTCCTCGTGTTAGCTGGCACAGAAGGAGAGAAGTTGACATTCATCGGGGTCTGGTACGACTGCTGGGCCTGTTGGGCCTGTTGGGGTGCCGAGATGTTGACGTGCAGTGGCTTCTTGGCTGGAGGAGCCTGGACCAGGTTCACCTCCCCTTCTTTTCGGGCCCCCGTCTTTTTAAATCCGGCCCCTTTCTTCTGGGCCGTGGAGGCCGAGGAATCAGACTGCCCAGTCAGAGTAGAGTAGTCTATCAGCCGTCCTGACCTGACCCCTTCCTCGATCCGGTCCGCTACCTGTACCAGGGCTGCAAAGTTGGTGGTGATCTGGCCCACCAGATGGTTGTAAAAGGGCTGCCCCAGTGTGCCCATAAATGTGGAGATCATCTCCGGCTCTTGCATAGGTGGCCTGACCTGGGAGGCGGCCTCTCTCCATCTCTTGGCGTACTGCCGTACCGGCTCATCTTTGCCCTTGGTCATCCTCATCATGTCGTACCGGTCCGGCACGATCTCAGAGTTGAACTTGTACTGGTCCAGGAAAGCATCGGCCAAGTCCTTCCACCTCCTGATTCTTCCATGGTCCACTGTAGCGAACCACCTAAGGGCTGACCCGGTCAGACTTCTCTGGAAGAGCTGGATCAGTATTCCATCGTCCCGGCCAAACTGGCACAGGGCCCCGCAGTATAGTTTCAGATGGCTTAATGGGCAGCCCGTGCCATCAAACTTGTCAAAATCCGGGCACCTGAACTTAGCCGGTAGACAGACGTCCGGGTACATGCACAGGTCCTCGAAGGTGGTGCCTGCATGGCTGCCTCCCCCCTTCACCTCTTTCAGCTCTGCCTGGATTCTTTCTATCCTCAGCAGCATTTTCTTTTCCATCTCATCCCTCGCCTTTTCTTTTTCCAGCTCTTTCTCAGACTCTACTGTATTTTCCCTGATCAGAATGGGTTCAGGGACTGGTTCAGAAATGGGCTCAGGCATGGGCTGAACCGGAGGCGGAATGTAAGCCTGAGGTGGCGGTGCCGGATGAGAAGTAGATGCCTGGTTCTGGGCTTGGGCCTGTTGGGCTTGAGCCGCCAGTAAGTCCCCCAGCATTTTGGCCAGACCGGCCACCTGTTCCTGCAGTTGAGTAAAGTCCTGAGCAGGGACGGTAGCTTGGGCTTGGTTCTCTTCAGTATTCATTGTTCTGGCTTTGGATCTAGTTACTGGAGCAATGATTGCAAGTGTACCTGGGTTGAATGTACCTGAGGGAAAAAATGAATAGAACATGTTAGCTTCCACTTAACTTGAGTCACACCCCTATATATGTAAACCAGTAGGTTAGGTGAACACCAGCCAGAAAAAAAATTTTTTTTTTTTGTTTTTGTTTTTGTTTTTTTTTTTTTTTGTTTTGAGTTGGAATATTCTAAGGCTTCCAAGGGTCCCAAAATTTTTTATTTGATTGATAAAAATAACCAACCAAGGTTTTCATTTTTTTTTTTTTTTTTGATTTGATTGATAAAAATAACCAACCAAAGGTATCTTGGAATATTCTATCCAAGTATCCCACAAATGTTTTGATTTGATTGATAAAAATAACCAACCAAAGGTGTCTTGGACTACTCTATCCAAGTATCCCACAAATGTTTTGATTTGATTGATAAAAATAATCAACCAAAGGTGTCTTGGACTACTCTATCCAAGTATCCCACAAATGTTTTGATTTGATTGATAAAAATAACCAATCAAAGGTGTCTTGGACTACTCTATCCAAGTATCCCACAAATGTTTGGATTTGATTGATAAAAATAACCAATCAAAGGTGTCTTGGAATATTCTAGGGCTTCCAAGTATCCCACAAATGTTTTGATTTGATTGATAAAAATAACCAACCAAAGGTGTCTTGGACTACTCTATCCAAGTATCCCACAAATGTTTTGATTTGATTGATAAAAATAACCAACCAAAGGTTTCTTGGAATATTCTAGGGCTTCCAAGTATCCCACAAATGTTTTGATTTGATTGATAAAAATAACCAACCAAAGGTGTCTTGGACTGCTCTATCCAAGTATCCCACAAATGCTTTGATTTGATTGATAAAAATAACCAATCAAAGGTTTTCATTTTTTTTTTTGATTTGATAAAAATAACCAACCAAGGTTTTCATGGAATATTCTAGGGCTTCCAAGTGTCCCATTTTTTTTTGATTTGATTGATAAAAATAACCAACCAAAGGTTTTTATTTTATTTTTTGATGTGATTGATAAAAATAACCAACCAAGGTTTTCATGGAATATTCTAGGGCTTCCAAGTGTCCCATTTTTTTGATTTGATTGATAAAAATAACCAACCAAAGGTTTTTTTTTCAAATTTGCTGAATTTTCTCAGTTTTCAAGTTCCAGAGTTTGACTGACACATGTTTGAGTTGAGTTGGTGTCAAAAAATATGACACCTTGGTTTCCTCTTTGATTTTCAAACTTAGGTTAAATCCTGAAAGTATATTTTATTTTATTCTTTTTTTTTGTTTTTCTTTCTGTATTTTGGAACATTTTTTATGCTCTTTTCGGGGTGCCTAAGGATTATCCACAGTGTTTTAGGCATTTTATTTTGAAAATTTGGGCTGAACAGCCAATTTGTGCATTTTTTGAATGTATCCGGTATACTATTCCGGATAAGAATATGCCTTATTGTATCCGGTCAACCTAACCGGATATCCGCATATGTCTTTGTATCCGGAAATATGTACCGGATACGATTAGAGCTGTTATTAACCGGCCTGAGTTGCCGGTTATTGCCGAAATGGCCTTTTTTGACTCATTTTTCACCAGATTAGTTTTTTTTCATTCCCAATTGATGTTCACCTTAATTTGACATTCAAAACTTGCCCCAAATTGGGCTTGGACATCATACTTGCAAAATTCCCTAAACTTAGGAAAAGAACATGGCTTTACCTTGCCACCTTGTATTACCTTCATTCCATATGGTATTCACATTATACCTTGGCCTGTAAAACATGCAAACGGCCTTCCCACATTTACACCCAATTCCCCAAACGCAATTGTGTGCTTTTAGCCAAAAACGTGTTTCTCCACCTTCAAGCGTATGGTTTTTGGGTTTTGGCTTAATTGGCAACTTAGAACTCAAGTCTAGTGATGCCCGGAATCGAATCACAGATCCCATTGTCATCACATCATTGACCCAAATTCTAAGGTAAATGTTTTCACTTTCGCTTTCCGAAGTCACGACCTCGGTGCGCCAAGCTACACACATTCATGGTTCAACTTCTTAATAGGTAAAGGGTAGGCTGTGCAAATTGTTTCAAGTGCTCAAGTGCAATTTTAAATTGTGGTAACATTCACAACGTCCCAGCCCCTTGCCACTCTTTTTCGTAGCCATGCATTCAATTTCAAGCCAAGGCATATATGACAAAATAATGAAGCTAAATACAAGCAAGCAAGCACCAAATATGCACAAAAAATATTACATGCCCAAAAAGTGTTATACAAAACATGTCATTTGTACAAACAACCATTAAATCATGTAAGCATGCTTGAAACTCAAAAGCATTCCCTAAAATCCCAGATTTCATGCTCTTTTTCATGCTCAAAGTGTACCATTTCTACCCCAAATTGGAGCCTAAAATTTTAGCACTACTTGACATGATACCAAAGTGTTTCAATGAGGTAAAACATGCTTAAAATCTCCAGAAATATGCACTAAAATTTTCAGATTTCTCATGCTCAAAAGTGCATCACTTATACTCCAAATTAATGCCCAAAAATTCTAGCCACTACTTGACATGGTATAAAGAGAGTTTTGATGGTAAAAACATGCTTGAAAACTCATATGATGGCTACTGAATTTCAGATTTCATGCTCATGGTTTTCATGCTCACATCATGTCATCCTATACCCCAAAACCCCAAGCATGGCATAAAGCAAACATTAAGCACAACAAAAACTTCATTCATGGGAAACATGCTTGAATACCCAAGACAAACCTGAAATTTCCAGATTTCCAACTTTGTATATTTTTCATGGCATTCTAACCCCAAAACCCATGCTAACACATAATATAGCAAAAGTCATATAACAATGTGGGTTTTTCCCTTAAACCAAATCAAGCAACCTAACCATGCCCTTATCCATGAAAAAAATTTTAAGCATCCCATTCAGATTTAAGATACAACAATATTCACAAAAAAGCAAAATAGCAAGCATTCAAAAGTGATGAAAAAGCATGAATATACACAAATAGGCTTAAATCCACAAGTCCCAAGCAGAGTCGCCAGTTGTGAGACATGGGAAAAAATCACCGGAGTGATCGTCCCTCCGTCAGCACACGGGCTCAACGCAAAAATTGGGAGAGTCGCCACCATTCATTATTTTGGGGTGAGAATGGACACCAAAAGAGTTCAAAATATGCAAAAATAGCCAAAAGACAAATTCTAGGATAAAAATAACCCTACTTGAAAATCAAGTCCAGAGATGGGTAAGGGGATTAGATTATGAACGGGGGAAGGTGTTAGGCACCCCCATTCATCCACACGAAGTGGTTGCCAAGTGTATATTCATGCAAAAAAACAAAGTAAGAAAGCTTGCTAAAAATCATGAGAAACCTTGAAAAAGGAACAATGTATGATATTTTCACATGAAGATCCAAATGGATTTTAGATCTTCTCTTATGTCAATATCACTTCTGGAATATCTCAAAGGATGGAAATCAAAGTAGAGGTTGCATAAAACCAAGTTAAATCAAATCCGGAAAATTCGGTAAAAAGTATGCCATTTGCCTTAAAATCATTCAAATCCAATTCTAAATTGACCCAAACCAAATCCATTTGAAAGATTAGGGTAAATAAGAGTCTCATACAAAATTTCACTTCATTTCTATGAAAAATCTAGGAGTTATGCTCCTTTGAAGTTGCTGTTGGGGATTTTTAAAAGTGGTAAGTGGGCAACTTTGGAAAATTGTCTAGAAAAATCCACTACATAGAAATCCGTGAAATTTGGTGTGATTGAATTCTGTATGGCCATCTTTCAACAGAAACTAGCCTCATACAAAAATCCCTTCGGGTGTGCCTTGGGTGGTCTCCCGAACAGGCCCCGAAGATCACAGATTTACCCAGAAAAATGCAAATGAGCAGTTCTGAGTAAATCGGCTACCAATAATTCAAATGGAATCCAAAAATTATGAAACCAACTGGATTTGAAAATAGACTCATAAAGGAGTACTCAGAAATAAAAATCACTCGAATCGGACTTAAAACGAACACATGGCGGTCCGTCGAAGTGACAAGTTCTGTACTTGGACCTGAACTGTCCACTCAACTTCGACAAAGAGGTGTCAAAAATCGGCTAGATAGAAAATCATGAAATTTGGTGGACATAAACTAGACAGCCTCACCTTTCCCATGGTTCTAGAATCGCCCCAAAATTCATCCGGATGATGAAGTTACGGACGTCCGAAGTAGGGGTACAGGTGCTGTCAAGCTAAGCCATTTTTGAAGAAAATCAAATCCGAAAATTGACAAAAAGTGTGTGATTCATGTGAGATGAATCCAAAACCTTTGAACAACATTTAAAAACACTCCAGAATTGATTTAGGCCATTTATTGGAGTTTTATCACAATAAATGCAATAAACCCCAAATATGAGCCTATCCCGCCAAAATAGTGATATGTGTGCAAAAGTGAAGAAAACCTAGCAAGATCCATACACATGCATATAGATTCAATAAAATAGGTTCTAGCATAGCCTAGGGTTCCGTTCCATTATCGTTTCCCTCTGTTCTCTTTAAGATAATCAAGGGTACTTTGAATATGGAACGGTTTACAATCAATCAGAAAGGCCTTATGCTACATAGGTTCTAGCACTAGGGTCAATCCCCAGTCTCGTTTCTCCTAGATCCGCCTTCACGTTTTACGGCTAGGGGAGTCTTGAGATACTTTGAGCCGGGGAAGGATCTCCACACATACAAACAAGGCTTTACACTACAGAAAGGTAGAAGAAGAGATCTAGATCTAGGAATGTAAAGACAGAAAATAAAAAGAAAAGTTGAGGCTTACCTGAGTGCTGGAGGCGATTCCACAGCGGTTTTCTTCTTCTCTTGGAGTTCTTCTTTGCGAGAATTCAAAACAAGAGTTGTGTGCCATTTGCTCAAGGAGGAGGCTCCTATTTATAGGCAAGGGCTAAGGTCATTGGTAGACACAACTTAATGTCTAGAACCACTCCAACCTAAACCCTAAGGTCATTTCCGCGATTTCCCCTCATTTAATGAGGGACATGATGGTAAAAGTGAAAAGCTCTCGGAAAACCCTAATTTTGAGCAAACTTAAGGTATCCGGTACATCAGACCGGATAACAAAGGGCCTTAAGGTATCCGGTACATGGTACCGGATACGCTAAGGCTCACACGTATCCGGTATGAGTATCCGGATACGGGAAAGAGTACTGTATCCGGATTGAGTATCCGGATACAGGTAAAAGTATATTTTCTTTAAATTCTGTGCTGGCTTTCCAGGAGATAATGATTTTTGATGATTGTTTGTGCAATTTGGGGTGTCTACAATGGGTGATTGTATGGATTTTTTACAGGTAATTTTTTAAATAGAAAAGCAATTACTAACAACAATTTCTACGTGCAGGTTAAGTGAATTAGCGGCGGTAGTGTTACCGCCGCTAATTGTAATTAACGGCGGCAAATTACCGCCGGCGATTAATGCGAGGAAACACAACCGAAGGTTTTTCCGGCGGTAGATCATCGCCGCTAATAATGCAAGAAATATTAGCGTCGACAACATACCACCGGAAAACCAATGAAACAAGCCGACCGTGATGTATAGTAGCGGCGGTAAGTCTCCGCCGTTAATTCAACCAAAGCCGGCGGTAACCTACCGCCGGTTATGTCCCCTAAGTACCGGCGGGAAGTACACAGCCGCTATATAGGTTCTTTTAACGGCGGGAGTTACCGCCGGTGATGTCCTATAAGTACCGGCGGGATATACAGCCGCTATATAGGGTCTGTTAACGGCGGGAGCTACCGCCGGTAAAGGACGGAATCACCGGCTATTAACTCCCGCCTGTTATTATTTCATCATTAACGGCGGTAGATTACCGCCGTTAATTCTTTAAATCAGCGGCGGCAGATTACGGCCGCTATTGGATGTCCAATAGCGGCGGGACTTGCTGGGCGCCGCAAGGAGCGACGGTAATTCCATTACCGTCGATGCTTTCAAAGGCTGGGTTCGGTCCCGCCCCTAAATCAATTAGCGGCGGGAAGTGACCCTTTACCGGCGGTGGATTACCGCCGGTAAAAACGTGATTTTTTGTAGTGCCAACAGAGTCACAGACTATTTCCACCCACCTCATGTAAACTATTTGTGTCCCTTTCCATTGAACAGTCACCCAAAACACTCCCCTTATCTTAATCTATAGGGTGATCAACACACAAACCATTTGATTGTGTCTTGTAATTTCGGGTATCTCTTGTATAAAGCACAGAATTTTCTGGTCATTCTGATGTAGAGAGATTGTGCAGTTTTCAGCCAGGAGAGGGTTGTGTCTGTAACCCTCATTTCTCACAGATCCAAACCATGTAAATCTCATATGTTATTGTCTACTTCAATTTCTGTTTTGTTTTTCTGTTCATTTTGACAACATTTTCTTCGGTTTATGCTTCTTTGCTACTGTTATGCTTTCTCATAGTTAAGATGTGGCAGAATAGGTACATCCAATTCTCATAGGTGATTTTGTACTTCTCTTCCCTTATTTTTAATATATTTCTTTTGATTATCCATAAAAAAAAATGTAATGGAAAGCAACCATTCTACACCACCAAAACAAAAAAAAATCCTCGTACCATGTTATGTTACCAACTAGTTAGGGCCTGCAACACAAATCTTGTTCCTTCATCCAAATATGTTTAAAACCATTTTTTTTGTCCAATTATGTGTATCGAAATCCTTTTGGCGTCACCCCCTTACATCCTTCGATGTGCATCCCCTAGCACCTTCTCACAATCACCTCCAAGACCTTCTATATGTTCGAACCATTCCTACCTACTTCATTCAATCTTGTTCCCTACACTCTTGAAGACATTCCACCCTCAGCTTATCTTGTATCCAAACACTTGCAGACTAACTCTATCCAAGTTATTTTTGGCCTGCCCTTCAACCCTTAGATCCCTTGATGTGCACCCCTCTTGCACCTTCTCAGAACCACCTCCTAGGCCTTCACTCGATATGTCTGAAACATCCCAACCTAATTTCTTTTATCTTATTCTTCATTCAGGCAAGTTCTAGACATTCCACCCCTCACCTTATGTTTCTTAGTGCTCCCTCACATCCATCTCACCATCCTCATCTTAGCAAAGCTCATCTTATCCATATTTCTTCCTTGTACCTCAAAGTTTTGAACCATACAATAGACCTAATTTTCATCATGAAAAATCCTTCTAGCTGGAGAGGAACACATTGAACACATAACATTCTAGAAGCCCTCTCCACTTGAGCCATCATTCTCATTAGTATCCAACCTATTTATTAATTGATCCAAGATAACAAAATTGATTGATTTTAGAAATCTCTAGATTCTCAATTTTTACCATTGCTTCTCCTCCACCATTTGTGCTAAAGCTTCATATATTCATATTATGTTATCTTAAAATCCTTTGATTTCAAGGTATCACTTCATGCTTCTAGTGTTAGACTTAACTCTCTCACTAGTTTAGTCCACCAAAAGATCATCCCCAAATAGCATACAATAAGGCACTTCCTTATAAAGAAGAGTAATTAGTAAATCTATGATCAAAGCTTAATTTAACCATAGTTGGCATACTTCTGGTTATCTCGATCATTTCTTATGTATATCTACCACCATGCATCTCCTCCCAGCATTTGGTAATTTTGTAATCTTCAAAATTCCATCAAATAATTTGGTTAGCAACCACAATAGACTAATCTCTCCTCCCCTCTTAATTCTTAACATCCTTCACTAAAAGCACTAAGAAACCCCACAATTAATGCATCTAACTTGAGTTGTATTACTTGTCTTCTTCTCTAAGTCTTGAAAATTTGTAGATGCATTCCCCACTCTCTTTCATACCTAGCTTATTATAAAGGTTATCATATGCATGTTTTTCAACCTCTACACACCATCTATTTGTCCCAAAAAAATTCCGTCGCTACACAGTGTGCGCATGGGTCGCACGGCGCAGGCGCGAGCCTCCCGAAGGGTAAGATGGGAGGGTTGGAGTCACCACTGCCTGATGGAGTGCAAGCAGACACCTGGGTACCTAAGTTTTTCTAGTAGATGGTCTGCGGCTTGAGATCCTAAGGTAAGGTCTCGGTTACGGTCCGGGGAAGTCCGTAGATACCTCGGTCCGCCCCGTCAGATGACAGGTCCCACGGGTTTCCTAATTTTGAGTCAACTTTGGTCTATCTCACCCGGTTCCTAAGCCAGCATGCACATTTTATTGAGTCTGGTGGGACCACCTGAGTGGTATGGGTCTCTTTGATTTGATTTTATCTTTTTATTCCAAATGATTTGGGTCTGGTGTGTGGGCCCCATTGGAAGGCCCACAAGATACCAATGTGGGTTTTAGTGAAAGCCCAAGTCCCGTTTGGGGTTACGTTGGATAACCCCTTTCGGTTTTGGTTGATTTGGTTGATTTTATTTACAGTTCAAGTTGGGGATTAAATAATTTACATGCAGAAGTGGGCCTGGAGATGGTTTGTGGGCCCATTGGGTGGGCCCCACAGTGGTTGCCAAGTGATTTTAATTTATCTTCATTTATTTGTGCCAAAGTGGGCTAGGCATGGGCTTGGGGCCCATTGCCTAGATTTGGGCTTGGAAGCCCAAGGCAATAGTGGATTAGGGTTTTGAACCATGTCCTTTGGTTTTGTGGGCTTTCCTTGAAGGGAGCTGGGCCCGATAAGCCCAAGTCCGAGTCACGGCCAAACCATCTAGCCTATCCAGCATGTTTCCAGATTGGGCTTTTGGTGGGCCTCAAATGGTGTGGCTCGTTGGGTTTATTTAATTTATCTTTTTCTTTAATTCAAATGAGTTAATTGGACTGGGTGGGCCCCGTTGAAAGGCTCGCCAAAGGATCCAATTGGGCTTGGAAGCCCATGTACCATTTTATCAATTCGGTTCAAATGACATAGCAAATCAACAATCATGCAAAATCAGGTTTTTTATGAAATATTAAAGTAACCGAAATGGGATTTCGGTTAAACATGCAAGACAGCATAACCGAAATTAGATTTCGGTTATTCAGTGTTTCTAATTTAACCGAAATTCAATTTCAGTTAAGCCAGAGAACACCCTTGACCGACCTGTGTTCTCGGGCAACCTGCCGAAAACACTTTTTTGCACTTTTTGGGCAGAGAACTGAACCAAGGTGTTTGTGAGCATGTATAGGGTCTCTGCGGTCCCCTATGTGGGCCCACAGTGGTCCGAATGAGGCCATTGGGCTCCTCTTTTTGGGGTTTTCACAAATCAAACATTAAGGGGAATCGAAGGGTTTATTCCCCTTTTTCAAACCAAAACAAGGACCAACCAGGGATCTGAGTATCCTTGGTTTGGTTTCTTTTATTCTACAAACAACATACCCTACCTGCACATGGGTAAAAATCATGCCAAATGACCACAATGCATGCTTCAGATTAAATCACAAATAACCCACTTAATCATGTTAATATTGAGCTTCCTAAACATGCTCTCTACCACGAATAACACACATGGACATATTGGATATACATGCAAGAGGGGTTGGCTTCACATGGTCACAAACAGCGGCTAAAAAAAGGTGATAACAACCTCACTGAAAATGCATGAAAATAGTTGAAAAAGAAAGAAAAAGAAAGCAACTATGCAAGTCTAATACCATGGCATGCATGCTTTAAGATTCTAATGACTAACAAGAACGCTTTATGCATGCATATGATAGAAAATAGGCATGCAACTCATGTGTTTTAGCATGTAAACATCGTCTCACAAATCCTAACGAAATCACATCTAAAGAAGGGAAGATGAGGGGACTTATGCCAGGGTTACATGGGATTTACGCAAGAGGAACATGCTCCTCTTTTTAATGACAAGCAAAACAAAAGAAACCATCACAACAGTGGCCGTATGGTGGTGGACTGACCCTTTTTAAACCAACAAAATGACTCTCCCTTCTCTCTTTATACTAACAATCACTCTTCTCTTACCGTAGAATGGTGATAATAGGCCAAGTACCATGTGAAGATGATAAAGGGATGAGAGAACATCCATGGTGAGTAAGACATGATACCATAGCATACTTGGAGGCCAACATGCTCCAAACGAGCTAAAATTTATATATGTTTAACAAAAATGGGTGGGGAATCATACCTTACAGTTGAATGTCTCTTTGGATGGTGTTGGAACCCTCTTGAGATTCCCACAGCACTTGAGCTCCTCTCCACCAAGCACCAAATCTTCCAAGGCCCCCTCCAAGTAGTGGGAGTGAAGAGGGATAGGGTAAGAAGGGGTTTGGAATGGTTTGATTTGGGTTTAGGGTATTTTAGAAGGGTTGAAAGGGTAGATAGAGGGGGTACGAACAGAGAAGGGAGAGCCCCAGAAGCTAAAATGGCTAACCCCTTGCAAAGGAGCTGCTGAAGCTCTTTTATAGACGAAAATTGAATAACCGGAATTTAATTCCGGTTATGAATAAAAACCAATATAACTGGAATTCAATTCCGGTTACACTAAGTTTACATGTAACCGAAATAAAATTCTGGTTATGCCCTTTTCTGACATCCAATCATGAAAAATCAAAGATTTTGTCGGAAAATCTGTCAGAAGATTCGGATTTTCACTTTATGAACCGGAATTCAATTCCGGTTACTCTGCCAATATTTTTTATATTTACAGATTGCCCCTTGGATTTGACCGATTTGACACTTGAGATAACTGCAAATTGCCCCCTGCGCAATTTTGGTTTAATCCCTGAGATATTTTGCAGATTTTGGATATTTACAGATTGCCCCTCAAGATATTTTGCTACGTTTCCTGCCACGTGTGCAGTTCTTTTGCCATATGTGCAGTTTCCGACATTGCGGCCCGAAAACCTCAACTGTTCATATCTTCTTCATCTGGACTCCGATTCTGGCAAACTCAGTTGCGTTAGAACCGTATCGGAGCCCTCTATCCATTGGGATAGGGTTAAGCAATTGATTCTGGGTTTAGCAGAAAGTCAACTTTTGGCTCCCCCTCAAGTTTGACCGACCCTATCTTCTTCATCCAGACCCCAATCTGAGCAAACTCAGTTGCGTTAGACTCGTGTCGGAATTTCCTAATCATTAGAAAGAAGTATGGTGGCAAAATTGCACTTGATCAAAAAGTCAACTTTTGTCCCTTCAGGGTTTGACTTTTCTGTTGTCTTTTAGCACATTTTTTGTTTTCTTCTTTTTTTTATTTTTGATTTGATCAAAATTTGGGTACTTACACACAGCATTGCGTAGCAAACTCTAGACCTAGTAGCGCTTGTCATGTTCATAATACCTCTGGGCTCATCCCATGACCATAGATTGCATTATAATAATTCTGCTCATTTATTTCTGACCCATTCTAAGATCAAATATTCCATAAGCTGTCCCTCTATTTTCCAAACCACCTCAAGCCCTTCTCCCCAAAAGTACTCCATTCAACCAGGCAAAACTGAGAAGGTCAAGATCCCAACATCGCTCAATTTACAAACATTCCTCCACTCCATTAAGTGATACTTGTAAACATCTTCTCCCTACAAAAGAAAGACTCTCCTACTTTTCTTTCAAGTTTCCACACAGCCAACACTGGCATAGTAACAAAGGACCAAAATTAAGTCAGCAAGCTTGAAATGACATGCAAATAAAGACTACTTTCCCCTCTTCAACAAGAATGCCTTTTTTTAAGGCACTAACCTCCATCCAAATCTCTATAAGATCCTACCCAAACTGTGTATTATTGAATGATATATCGAGAGATCAGATTATGTAAAAGGAAAAGATCCCGCCAAACATTGCAGATTAGCAAGGATTAATGTGAAGTCAAGAAATTTGTATAAAATACTATAGCACACATTTCAACACCTGCAACAAACATCATAAGCATTGCACAAAATTATAGTCATTATAAAAAGTTAATATGTTATTTATCCCAAGCTATCAGCCACTCTTAAGTCCAAGAAGGAAATTGAAATCCTGTGTCAATTTTCTACGCGATGATTCCATTACCCATGACAAAAAAAAAGGGAATGTTATAATGAATTATGACCGTGTCTCAATCCCTTTGAATAACAAACCATGAATGAAGCCATTTGCATTTATTCAGAAGCAAACTGCTGTTATACATCAAGTGTTTTTAACGGAAGTACAGATTGCATTCAAGGCATCCCCATATTCAGATACGAAAATATGTGACTTGAGGACAAAGCCTTTTTGAGAAAGTGGAGATTTGGTGGAGGGAGCTTTAGGTCACAACTAATTCGTTTTATTTTCTGCCAAAAATTCAGAGCTTTAAAAGAAAACATCAAGTGTTGGAAAAGGAACGAGTTTGGGAAAGTGGATATTCAGATGGCAAAGTTATTGGAGAAAATCAAGTCAAAGACTGCAAATAAGTGAATAATGAGCTTGCTGCCCAGTTAGTGGATTTTGAGGGAAAACTTAAAAATGGATTTCAGAAGATGTAAGAAATAAATTGGCGCCTAAAGTCACGTGAACTTTGGTTGAAAGCCAGAGATAAAAATCCAAATTTCTTTCATAGAATTGCAAATGCCAGATTTCGAGCAAAAACACGGGCTTGATCATTGAAGCAAAAGACAACATCAAGAATACAATTTCAGCTTTCTTTTCCAATCTGTTCTCGGAGGAGATTCAATTCAGGCCGTTTTTGGATGGATTGGAATTTAACATGTTATCCGACAAAGAGCAAGCTATGGGATAATTTGGAGTGTCCCTTTTTGGAAGAGGTTAAGGGTGTTATTTCTCAACGCAATGGCGACAAAGCTCTTGGACCGGATGGTTTTCCTATTACTTTCTACAAATCTATATCATAAAGAATGGTCTCATAGAGGCTATTAAGGAATTTTACTCTTGCTATTATTTTGAAAAAAAGTTTGAATGCTACTTTCATTGCATTGATTCCTAATAAAGATGGCGCATTTACCTTGAAGGATGTCAGGCCAAATAGCCGGGTGATAGCTTTTATAAAAATTTAACCACAATGCTGGCTGACAGACTTAGAAAGGTGCTGCCATCATTGATACCTCATCCCAAAGTGCATTATTCAAGGACGTCAAAAGCTAGATGGTGTGTTGATTGCAAGTGAATGCATTGACTCATGTATGAAGGAGGTATGGAATAAGATTCTACGTAAATTGGACCTTCAAAAAGCATATGACCATGCGAATTGGGATTTCCTATTCTACTCTTACTTTGGAGGATAGGATTTGAAGCCAGATGGAGGGGTTGGATCAGCTTTTGCATTACCACAATCCTGATGTCAATCCTAGTAAATGGATCATCGATGGGTTTCTCTAAGACTTTAAGAGGTATACGCCAAGGGAATCCACTATCACCTCTAGCCGTTTAATTTATATAGCCTCAGAGTTCATATTATTAGAAGGTGTGCCATTCGAGGGTGGGTGGTGGCCGTCTCTCATCTACTCGTTATGGATGACATTATGCTGTTCTGTAATCGTTCAACCCAACAACTAATAATGTTACGAAGGGTTCCTCTATATTTTGAGGCATGATCAACTCTGAAGGTAAACCTCGCTAAAAGTGTTATATTTGGCATTAGTGAGAAGGCAAATATCTTGAATTTATGTCAAGTACTAGGAGGCTCCTTACCTCTTACTTAGGGATACTTTTTGGGTGTCTCATATCAGAAAACCTCATAATGGGAACCGGTGGTTGAAAGGATGGAGAGGAATTTATCATCCATGAAGAGCAGTGGTTTTTTCTAAAGGAGGCAAAACTCTTTTGAAAAACTCCTAAGCAAGTCCCCCTACGTATTTCATGTCTATATTTAAGATCCCAGAATCTATAGCCAAGAGATTAAAACAAATAAAGAAAATTTTCTTATGCAAAGTATCGGAAGGTAAGGGTAAGTATCACTTAGTATCTTAGAAGGAAACATGCAAGTTATTGAAAGAAAGGGGTTTGGTCTAAAGTCTCTATCTTTATTTAATAAAGTCTTACCACAAAAGTGGATTGCGATATTTGGAAATGAGCTAGCTAGTTTATGGAGGGAAGTAATAAATCACAAATACGGCAGCTGTATGGGAAACTGGTTCCCACGCCCATTTCCATTACCCTTTAGCGTATAACTGTTGTAAGAATAGGGTGCGGATCTGTAGTCGGTTTTGGAAACAGAATCAATTTTTGAGAATGTGAGGTGTGGTGATCGATGTCTAAGAGATAGATTGATTTGTGTTGGACCTATTAAGAGTCAGGTGCTGGATAATGGTATGGGCTGGGAAAAAGGAAATGCGGCTGAAGCCCATAAAGTCTGTAGTGATGTGAATGAGGTCGATGGAGAGTGTATTAGACCAAAATTTTTCAGAAAACAGCCTTCTGATGGCGCTGATGCAATGCTGATGGTTGATGCAGTGAAAGGGTTAACTGAGCGGAAAGATAGAGAGGTCAGAGGAGATGCTGTTTTCACAGGTGGTGAGGTGGATCATCTTATGACCAATTCTTCCCATTCTTTTCCTGTTCCTGAATTTCTTCAGCGAATGGATTTGTTTCTGATGGACTTAGAGCAGCGTATAAAAGCTCTTGAAGTTCCGAAGAATGGTCTCATGATGAATCAAAGGGTAAAGGAAAAAGTACAGTTTCAGTGTCGGTGTGATGACAAGTATGATCATTCCTCGCCAGTAAGTTCGTCGGGGTTGGAAGGCGTGGGTACAGTGAAGGAAAAGCTGGGTTTGGGGAACATGAAGCAGCTTAGGGAGCGAGCTTCATCTACCTTTTTTATCATGTCCAGTATCAAGATAAGATGGGGGCTTTTTCAGGGACGAGCTCCTTCCAAGATGCACTTCTCTACAGGTTCATTGCTCTCCGTTATCTATAACCAAGCTGCCGCAATCCTAGGCTAGAATCCAGTCCAGCCATCTAGCGTGCTTCAGGTTGCTAATCAGTTTTTTCTTGAATCTCCCAAACCCAATTCAGATTTTGTGTCTGCTTCATTGTCTTCTAGGGGCAAGTGTTCGAGGGATGCATCTCGGCTATCTTCCTCTTCCATTTCTTCTACTCCTCTTCTGCCTAAAGTCCAGTGCTTAAAATCCCCTTACGATGCTTTTTTGCCATATCCGGTGGCTAGTATCAAGTTGGGTGGCGGTTCACAGGATGGTGATGTTGTCGAAGGTAGGGATAATGGGTGTGCTGAAGATGAGGAAGTTGTTGATGATATGATTATGGAATGTACAGGAGAAGAGGCTGTTTGGGAGGGAGTCCATAGTTTTGTAGATTCTATGGTTGAAGAAGTATTTAATCAATCAGGTGATGAAATTCAATTAGGCAAGGTCATCCAGTACTTTAGGAGAAACAGGAGGGGAGGGGTCATCAGTTCCCAATGAAAGTCATATCATGGAACATTAGAGGGTTGGGAAGCAATGCCAAACATAGGGCTTTGAAGGACTTGTGCTTCCGAATTAAACCAGCTGTTGTCATTATTTCTGAAACAAAGAAAGAAGTGGTGGACATATCCCTAATTAGAACAATTTGGGGTAATAGGGATAGGAGGTGGGTAGCTTTGCCATCAGTAGGAGCAGCGGAGGGCCTTTAGATTATTTAGGATGTTTGTTCAATGATGGCTGAATCTTAGTGGGATCTTTTTCCATCAAGATAGCCTTTAGATTAGTTCATGATGGGTTTAAATAGTGCTTATCTAGGGTATATGTTCCATGTAGAACTAGAGTAAGAGAGGATTTTTGGAGAGAACTAGAGCAATCATGGCAGGGTTCTCAAGCTCCATGGTTAGTGATGTGAGACTTTAAGGTGGTTAGGTTCTTTGAAGAAAAGGTGGTAGGGTCTGGAAGGGTCACCAAGAGTATGGAGAAATTTAATTAGTGGATCAGAAATTGTGAGTTGATGGATTTTCCTCTTTAAGGGAGGTGCTTTTACCTAGTCTAATTTTCAAGAGAATCCAATGTGTGCTAGGTTGGATAGGAATTTAGCTTCTGTTGCATGCCATTTCCCATGTATATCACAAATGTTATTGCCTAGACCCATCTCTGATCATTGCCCCATATTGGTATCTACAAATCCTTTACCTTCTGGTCCTAAACCTTATAGATTTGAGAATATGTGGTTGTCTAACCAATCTTTTTTGAATTTGATTAAGGATTCGTGGGGTGAAGAATATGCTAAATCAGTGGGATGGGCTGGTTTTCGTTTTCTTAAAGGATTGAGGGGCCTTAAAACTCATATCAAAGCTTGGAGTCGTGACCAATTTGGGGGAATTAGTCATCGGAAGAGTGTTTTAATGGCTAAAATTGAGGTGTTGGATAGGCAGGAAGAATCAAGACCCCTAGAAACAGAGGAAAGATTTCTTAGGCAGGAGTTTAAGGTAGAACTCGATAAGCGTCTTAAGATGGAAGAGATTTCTTGGCGTCAAAAGTCTAGAGCCCTTTGGTTGAAAGCTAGGGATAGCAATCCCAGATTTTTTTCATAAATTGGCAAACATTCGAAGAGCTGTAAATTCTATAGTAAGGGTGCAAGTGGATGGGGTAGTGGTGGAATCGCCTTTGGCTATATAGCAGGCGCTTGTACATTTTTATTCCAATTTGTACAAATCTGAGATGAAGCATAAATTTTTATTCAAAGAGGGGAAGCACCAGAGATTGGGAGAGGATTATGTGAGAGTCTTGGAAAGGAAATTTGATATGGAGGAAATCAAATTGGCAGTTTTTGCCCTTGAGGGTGATAAAGCACTTGGTCCAAATGATTTCACTTTGGCTTTTTACTAGCATCATTGAAAGTTGATTAAAAATGAGTTATTCCTGGTTTTTCATCAATTTTTTTTTTATCATGGAGTGATTAATAAAGCAACCAATGCTACCTTTTTTATTTTGATTCCAAAAAAACCAGGTGCAGTGGAAATCAAAGATTTTATGCCTACTAGTCTCATTACCAGTCTCTATAAGATCATTGCCAAAGTTTTGGCTGAAAGACTGAAAAAAGTTATTCAATCGATTGTATCCCCATTTTAGAGTGCTTTTATCAAAAAAATTTTAAAACTCAGCCAATACCAAGAAGTATCGGCCGATTTAACGTGGTATCGGTTAAAGGTGAACCGATACCACGGGTCGATACGAGGGAACCTCTGAACTCGGAAAGGCTCGGCCAAGTTCGAGACGACTCAGGCGATACCGCGACATCTTGCTCGAGGTATCATGGTATCACCCAAGACTCAACGGAGAAAATCAGAAAAAGGCTTGAAAAGCCTTCATCGAACTTGACGAACAGAAAGCCTCGATCGAGTTCGACGGAGGCTTTAAAACCTCTGTCGGCAGGAAAAAAAAAAGGAGAAGAAGAAGAAGAACAGCGTACCTAAAGGTCCTGAGGCTGAACAACTCCATCCATTGGTCCATCCTCCACGAAGGTGCAAACAGGTTAGTATTTTTTCTTTTCTTCTCCCATCTTCTCCTCCTCTGCTTCTCTCCTCCACTTCCTCCTTCCTCTTCTCCCTTTCTCCTCTTCTCCATTGTCCCCCCCTTCGTCGACGGCGGTGGAACTGTTTGGTTTTTCCTTCTTTTTTTCTTTTTCTCCGCTTTTTATATTTCGAGAAGCGAATGAAGACCTGCTGGTGCAGGTCTTCTTCGCTTTTTTTAATTTTTGGGCAATCGGGTCTAACCGACCTGACTCAGCCCAACTCGACCGATACTAATTGCATCGGCCAAGTTAACTCGGACTCGGGCTGGTCAGATACCAAGCCCAAAACCAAGAATTTAATCCTTGTTTGTCGAAGATAGGCAGATTTTGGATTTTGCTCTGATTGCTAATGAATGTGTTGAAAGCAGAAAAAAGTCGAGTCATCTAAGTTTAGTGTGTAAGCTTGATCTGGAGAAGGCTTATGATCGAATTGAATGGGATTTCATTGATTCTGTTTTAGCTTGGAAAGGTTTTGGTGTTAGGTGGAAAAGGTGGATGAAAGGATGTGTCAGTAAAGTAGAATTTTCCTTCTTGTTAAATGGTTCAATCGCCGATCTGTTCCCATCATCTAGAGGACTTGAGCAAGGTGACCCTCTGTCTCCATTCCTTTTTTCACTTGTTGGGGAGGTATTAAGCCGGTTCATTAAGACTGCAAGTGAAAAAGAATTGATTAAGGGTTTCAAAGTTTGCGAGGGGTCAAATGCAATGGAGATGTCTCACCTTCAATTTGCAGATGATACTATACTTTTCATCGATGCATCTAGGGATCAAATTCATTGAGTGAGATGTATTCTGAATTCATTTGAGTTAGTGTCGGGACTGAGAGTTAACTGGGAAAAGAGTTCATTAACAGGAATAAATGTTTTAGATGAGATGGTTAGGGCTTTCGCTTCATCTTTAGGATGTCAGGCAGGTGAGTGGCCCATGTCTTACCTTGGTCTCCTCCCTTTAGGTGGCTCGCCTAGGTCAATTGGTTTTTGGAATCCCGTGATAGAAAGGATTGAAAAGAGATTAGCTATGTGGAAAAAGAGTTACTTGTCTTTAGGGGGAAGAATCACGCTCATTAAATCAGTTTTAGCCAACATTCCCGTCTATTTGATGCCTTTGTTTAGGATGCCTCTTAAAGTTGCTAAAATGATCAAAAAGATTCAAAGGAAATTTTTTGTGGGAAGGGGGTGGGTTTAAGAAGGATCACCTAGTTAGGTAGGAATTGGTGTGTGGGGCAAAGGAGATGGGTGGTTTAAATGTTGGTCATGTGGTGGATCGAAATTTGGCTTTATTAGCTAAATGGCTATGGAGGTTTGGCATTAAAAGAATGAGTTTATAGCACTAGGTCATTAGGTGCAAGTATGGTGTGGTAGGAAATGGTGGGATGTGAACCTAAGAATCAGATCCCCCCCTCTCTTGCCCATGGAAGTCAATCGTATCTCTAGCCCCACATTTTATTCCCAAGTTCGTTTTTGTGTTGGTTCTAGGAACACCGTCCGTTTTTACTTGATTTATGGTGGGGCTGTGGTACTCTCTCTTCTTGTTATCCTCAGTTCTTTCAGTTGGCAACCTTTCCAAAGGCATTGGTGAGTGAAGTGTTAATATCTTCTTCGGGTGGCTTGTCTTGGAATCTTCCGTTTAGAAGGGTCCTAAGAGAAGTCGAAATGGGTGATTTGTGTTCCCTTTTACATCATCTAAAAGAAGTCCCCATTGATCCTCATTTGTCTGACTCCAGAGTTTGGTGTTCAGAGTCCTCCGGCCTCTTCTCTTGTAAATCCTTTTTTCACTTGTTAAGATCCAATGCCCTTGGGTCCTTGTCTTCTTTTAACCCTAAACATCTTTGGTTTAAGCCAATTCCTCCCAAAATTCAAGCTTTTGTCTGGATGGATCTTCTAGCCAAGGTTAATATAGCTAATGTGCTTCAAAGTAAAAGAAAGTGGATTGCCTTGTCCCCTAGTATGTGCTTCTTATGTAGGAGTGAGGAATCCCTCTAGCACCTCTTCATGCATTGTGACTTCTCCAGGCAGATTTGGAAATGGTTTTTGGGGATGATTAATCGTTCTTAGGTATGGCCATCTATAGTGCTTGATTTTTTTAATCAGTGACAGTTCTTGGGGCTAGGGCAGAGAGGAAAAGTTATGTATCGGGTGGTCTTTCAAGCTATTTTGTGGTTTATTTGGCAAGAACGGAATAGGAGAATCTTTGAGAATTCAGCATCTTCAGTTGATGTTGTATTGAAGAATATCATGGCTTCTTCGGCTTCTTGGATTTCTGGTTTGCAGATTTTCCGTTCTATTAGTGTCTCCGACATATTGAGCGATTGGTAGTCCTTGAACTACTCTTCTCCTCTCCTTTTCAATAGAGAAGTAGCATGGTCACCCCCTGGGGAAGCTGGATTGAAGCTTAATGTTGACGGGTGCTCTTTGGGAAACCCACATGTGTCGGGTGTGCGTGGTATTCTCAGGAATAATTTGGGTCTGACTGTTTTCTTATTCAGTGGTCCTATAGGGGATGGCGACTCCCTCTAAGCAAAGATCCTTGCTGTTTTCATGGGTCTTGTCTTAGCCAATAAACGAGGTTACCAGCATTTTGTGATCAAGGGAGATTCTCTTGCGATGTTTTCTTGGATGTCAAATGGCATTTCAAGTCCATGGAGATTGAGATATTTGATTCACCATGTATGATCTTTAGCTACTAGTTTGAATGTCTCTTTCAAATCGGGCAATGAGATTGCAGACTTTTTGGCTAAGGCTAGGGCCTATATATCGAATCTTGTTTTTGGTTCCCATATGGATTTTGGATGAGATATTGTGACTGGTGTACTTTTCTCTCTTTTTTCTCTTGCTTTCTTTTTCTTTGACTCCTTTTCTGGTGGAGTCGCTCTTGTGCATTCTTCTCTTCTATGACATTTATTCTCATTATCCTTCAAAAACAAAGTAATAGATTCCTTTGTACAACATTAGTAGAAATCAGAGATCTATAGTAAGCTATGTACTTTGTTGATCCAATTCAGATTCAGTGTGGAACATTGAGTTTAGGAGAAGCCTATTTGATTGGGAATTAGAAATGATGGATGAGCTGTTGCAAATGTTATATAGTTCCAAGACGGCCCGAAATGAGGACTTTGGAGTGTGGACAAAGGACAAGTCTGGGTTATTCTCAATCAAATCAGCATTTAAGGCTTTGGCATTTAAAGAAATTGCTCCCAATGGGTTACATTATAATGGCATAGTCATCTTCCCTCTAAGGTTGGTTTCTTTCCATGGACTGCCTCTCTCTCGCTAAGATCCTAAAAGTGGAAGATTTGCATAAGTATAGGATGGTATCTTTCTAACAGATATGTTCAGAGGAGATTTTTTACCATCTCTTGTTACACAGTTCTGTAGCCAGCAAGGTTTGGACTGGTATTATGAAGAGATTCAACTTATCTTGGGCCAAACCAGATAGGCTAGGCTATGCTTTGAGTCCTGGAGTTGGAAGAATGGCAAGTTCAACATGATTAAGATTTGGAATATATGACTCATGCGGCAATATGTTGGGTGATTTGAGGGGACAAAAATCAGAGAATTTTCCAGAATAAGGTGAGGACGGAAGAGTTGGAGTGCATGGAGTTAAAGCTTATGTTCTTGTCTTTCATGTCCCTCTCTTGGGGGATGTTGGCTCTCTTCATGGTACACAGTTTGTGTACCCCTATTACAGAACACTTTGACTAATATAATCTTCTTATTACTGGTAAGAAAAACTGCTCTAATACATCATTAGTCCAATGCCACCTTCTCTCTCCATATCCCAATCCAACCATTTTGTACAACAAAAAATTTCAATTGTCATGACCATACACCTTTTCCATATCGGTCTTCTATAGCAAAACAGATTTTTCTCTCCATATTCATGAATCAATATCATTTGAAACCAAGATTCCGTCTAACTTCTGCCTTCCACAAGGGGACTTTGGCACAACGAAATCACTGAATCTGGCATCTTCCTGAGTCTATTGGACAGAACTAGGCTATGATCTCATAAATGTTTGAATCAAGCTTGTTGGTTTATTTTTTATAGGTAAATATGATTCAATAATTAGCATAGAATATTAAATAAATACATAGTACACAAATTGTGTACCCAAGAAACATCAAAAAACAGAAAAACAGCAAAGAACTCTAGAAGTAGTGATTAAGATGCCGCCATCTCCTAACATCCACCTAAATCAGAAAACCTGATACATTCCAGGAAAACTTCTAAAGACACATTCACCATCATGGGACTCTCCGCCAGCCATCTATAGATTAGTTTCAATACCGCCCAAGCCAAATATGTGAATTCCCTTTCAAAATCCTCTGAGATTCCTTTCACCCCAAATCACCCCAAAGACGGAGTTATGTTCCATATCATATCCCTGAATGTTTTTCCATCCTTCCACCCCCATGCTTCCATTACCAGTCTAAAATCACCTGGTGTACCCAAGAGCTTCCTAACCTGCTGTGAATCAAGTTCCATAGTATCGTAGCAGTTTTACAATGGATAAGTAAATGGCCACTGATCCTTCCTCATTCTTGCAAATGATACATCTACTTGGAGTTTGCCATCCCATCCTTATCAGCTAGTTCATCGTTAATATTTGATCAAGAGTCACTGCCCACAGAAAGAATGACACTTTGCTTGGAACACGGTTTGCCCATATAACCTTGGCTACTGGAAATACCACTGCTGTGGAAATCATAGATTCGAAAGCTGACTACACCGAAAATGCACCAGATTTTTCCTTAGTCCATGTTCTATTGTCTTCATCTTGGCTCACATGGGTATTATAAAGCACTTGCATCAACTCTTCAAATTTATTGATCTCCCAATCAAATAAATTTCTTATAAGTTCAATATTCCACACAATCCCATCCACTGATATGGACACAAAATCGCTAACAGCAGCTTGCTGATTTCTGCATATGCTGTAAATTGTAGAAAATTCATCCTTTAGTCGTCTTTCTCCAATCCATAAATCATCCCAAAAATGAGTCCTTACCCCATTTCCAACTATATATCTACATTCCTTCTCTACTGAGGCTCCTAATTTTAGTTATAGGTCTCCACATACTAACCCCATATGGAACTTGAGAATGAGTAGGAAACCAGCCACCAAAAGAACCTCCATACTTTGAATAGATAACTTCTCTCCAGAAACTACCTTGTTCCTTACCAAACCACCATATCCACTTTTGAAGCAGTGCCTTATTAAATGGTATCAATGACATTAAGCCCAAACCAACTTCTTCCTCATCTTGCATATGCAGCTCCAATTCACTAGGTGATGTTTAGCTTCACCACCTGGACCTGGACCTTCCCATAGAAAATTTATCTCCATCTTTTCCATTCTCTTGGCTATGACACTGAGATTTTTAGGATTGACATATAAAACGTTGGAATACTAAAGAGCACGCTCTAGACCAAAGTCAATTTGCCTCCTTTAGATAATAAACAGCTTTTCCATGATGCAAGCCTTTCCAAATCTGGATTCCAAACAATAGCTTTTTTATGACCTGCTCCCAATGGAATTCTAAGATATGTTGTGGGTAACTTACCAATCTTGCACCCCAATTCTTGACTTAGGCTAGCAATACCCTGCACCTCACCTAATTCGAAAATTTCACTATTGGACAGATTTATTCTCAAACCAGAACAAGCTTGGAAGCAAATTAGAACACCCATAAGCCACAAAATCTGATCATGAGATGGTTCACCAAACGTTAAAATGTCATCTGCAAAAAGTAGATGATTGATAGATCTTGAACCCCGAATGATACTCCAACAACCTTACCAAGTTCCAAGGCTCAATTGATCAATAGGCTGAAAGCCTCCATCAATAGAGTAAAAAGGAGTGGGGATAATGGATCCTCTTACCATAAACCTCTATGAGACTTGAAGAATCCCACAGCTGCCCCATTCACTAGTACTGACAATTGTACTGTTGATATGCAGAATAGTATCCATCTTCTCCACTTATCAGTGAAACCCATTCTTCTTAACATGTACATCAAGAAATCATATGCCTTTTGAAGATCAAGCTTGCACATGAGTTTCTTCGTTTGGTCTCTAATACATGAGTCTATGCACTCACTAGCCACCATCACACCATCTTACATTTGACATCCTCCAATGAAAGCTCCTTGTTCTTGAGAAATCAAAGGTTGTAAGACCGAGTTCAATCAATTGGCCAATAATTTAGCTAAAATCTTGTATACACTTCCCACAAGACTAATAGGCTTGAATTCTGACAACTTGCTTGTACCTTCCTTCTTGGGAATCAACACAATGAACATGGAGTTAATACTTCTTTCAAATCTTCCACTCTTGTGAATATCTTCAATTGTTGCCAATAAATCTTCCTTTATCACATGCCAACATGTCTTATAAAAAGCCATAGTGAATCCATCCGGACCCGGTGCTTTGTGACTATTCAGTTGAGTCACTATTCCTTTAACTTCCTTCTCCTAAAAAGGCCTCTCCAACCAGATTTTATCCTCTTCAGATATCATATTTTTCAATTCATCAACAATAGGTCCAAAGTGATTCTCTTCCTTGAAAGTTGTTAGAAAAGTAGTCTGTAATCTTGGTTTTGATGGTTTCCTCTCCTTCGTAAATTTGACCATCAATCTCCACTTTGTTGATTGAATTAACCTTAAATCTTGCATTTGCCATTCTATGAAAGAAACCTGTATTCTTATTTCCCACTTTCAGCCACAATGCTCTAGATTTTTGCCTCCAACTCATCTCTTGCATCTTTGCCCAACGTTTGAACTCCATCTTCATATTCTCTCTCATCACCCATTCCAAAGAATTTAGTTTCATGGCTTCTTCTTTTCCATCCAGCTTCTTAATTTGAGCCAAGACATTATCCATATGCTCATCCACCTTCCCGAACTCCTCACGATTCCACACTTTTATTGTTTCCTTTAGCTTCTTTAATTTCTGGCTTAAGATGAAACTAGGTTTCCCTACCACACACATTTCCCACCACTGCTCCACCTTCTTGATGAAAGATGGGACTTCAAGCCACATATTCTCAAAACGGAAAGGTGAGGGCCTCCTGAATTTTTCCTCACATCTGAACATTAAAGGGACATGGTCGGACATCGATCTTGGCATTGCTTCTTCTATCAACTTTGAGAACACAGTCTCCCAATCAAGAGATATCAGGAACCTATCAATCTTGGACATGGCTGGTACACTTTGATTATTTGACCAAGTATATCTGGAACCACTAATCGGCATATCCAAAGTGCAAAGTTATTAATGAAGTCTGAGAAACTTTGCATTGTGGCTGATATATGCATGCAAGCCAGCTTCTCTGAAGGAAATCTAATGACATTAAAACCTCAATCAATTTTACAACCATTAAATCTTTCATGTGGAAAATCATAGGTCATTAAGTCACCTTCTCTACGGCATACAATTTTCCAAATGCTAACATAGGATCCAATTTGTGCCATGAAGTCAATTGAACTGGCATTCAGAATAGATACTCTATCTAATGACTAATGAATAGATAAACTTAAATTCCTCAACCAAGCCTTCTTCTTTTCCATCCTACAAAAGGACGACATCTCAAGCAAACTATCAATGACAGTTGTGCTTCCCAATCTGAATACATATATGTTCCCCGGTTTCCTGGTATCTTCCAAAGAAATGGAGTTCAGTTTAATTTCCTGTAAACTGATGACAACAAGATTCTATGCATCCAAAGCATTCACCTCTATGCTTCTGCTGCCCCTAAAACCCTAGATTCCATGATAAAGTACATTATACTTCAATGCAGCCCTTTAATGGCTTCCTTTGACAAATTAACTCTTACCCCAGCTTGCAATTATTACATAGTGGGATTCCTTTTCATCTTCAATGAAATAGGACACTCTAATAGTTCCTAATTAAATTTCTATGTAATACCTTAATCAGCTTACAAGATTCCGTTCTACTCCCTGGTAACCCATCGTAAATAATTTTCTCATCAAACGTGAACTAAAAAGAATATGTTGAGGCTTTTTATGAATGTGACCACATTTTTCTCAGTCCCCTAAATCTCTCAAGCTCTATAATTACCTCTTCAATAACATTCATATGACCAGGACTTCCAATGTCCAACTATAGTCGTTCTAGCACCTCCTACCTCATCGGTTGTTCTCTATTGTGAATGATACAGTTTCCTAGTCCAAGCTCTTCACTTAACTGTTTTTTAGTAGTTCCATGTTCGTTCAGTCCCAAAAATTTGATTGCATCTTCTGTTCAATATGTCTATGAGTGCTTCAATGGGCAGCCCTTAACTTCTAAGTTAAATAACTGGTCTTCAATGCATTTCCAGGTCCTGATACCATTTCAGTGATTGGAAGGATCAACTAAAAATGCAATACAAGGAGTGTAACCCTTCCTAGGTTGCTGACTCTACCGACTCTTTGCTCTGAAATCATTAATTAGAAAAATCTTCAACAATAATCCAACAATCTATCCTAGATGTCTGACCAAGAGCTCTTCTCTGCCATATCTCTTATCTGATATCCTCCCTCAAAACTGATAAATTCCATTCCCTTCAAGGAGTTATGCAAATGTTTCACATTAACATCAGTTCTCTCAAAAGTTAGAAACCTCTAAGGAATGCACCATGCCATGCCATCTTGTCCAGGAACCCAATGGCCCCTAACTTGCTTAATCAGCTCACTATTACCATCCATATGTCCCTTTTCTCTTTCTCCATTTTGAGTTCCTGAAAACCCCAACTAGTTGTCATGATAGTTGGATTTTAAAAACCCAGATAATGATTTCACCATGAACTCCAGTTGTACTTGCTTAACCCCATGGCTTTTCCCATGGAACCAAAAGCTTTCTTTTTTTTCTGTTTTTCTTTTTTTTTTTAATTTTGAAATTTTATCATTGACCCATTACTGCTGCTATCCATTTAATCTACATTCAACATCTGCCACATGGGCTGAGTTGGATAATCAATGGAAAAAGAATTGATAACATAGTCTTTTTCCCTTATGCTCCGATTGAATATATTCCAACAGGCGGACATTACTCCCTATTTTTATCAGCGATAATAGGGTACATGCTTTTATCATGTTAATCTTGATCACAAACCTTTCAACCATATGATCAACCAAAATCATGGAAGCAATTGTTTTACGACCATTAGTGGCTTATTTCATCCTTCTGGCAGACAAATCCAGTAATCAAAGTTTTTCTTTGCAATTTCCAGCACCTCCTCACATGAAAATTTTTCTCAACATGCCCTCCTTATGAAGAATGAAGGTGTAAACCTTTCACAGAAAACCAACAGTCTGAAATTAACATGATAGGACACTTTGTGCTGGCCATAGACCACCACATGTGAGAGATTATTGAATCAGGATGAATCTTAAGTGTTCCATAATAATGTCATATTAATATTTAACAAGCATTGCAAGCTCTTCATTCTACAAGAGTACAAAAATTAATAGAGTATAAGTTGTCCAGAAATTCTTCTATCCATCTCTCTATTTCATCCCAAGACTCCCAACTGAGCTCCTATATAACTATATTGAAACCTCCAGGTTCCACATCCCGAGCTCCTCATTCATGTCATTCATCTTAAATTAAATAAGGTACTAGTTTTCTATAAGCTCTCTTATTTGTCTCCCTGATTAATCTCAATTGAACTTCCAAGACCTTATCCACTAAGCAGCATGTCCCAAAAACCTTGTCCACATCATTCATCTTAACCATGATAAAAGTGGCAACCATTGCCTCTGAAAAATTCTTTGCTTGCACCATTAACCATGCGTTTATAATAAATTTTAGGAAAAGACCACAATCAAGGGATAGCCTATCTAAAAACAGGCTACAGATGCTTCCTACTTAAACAAGTCCTTAAAAAAAATCTTAAAATGTCACTTAATTTCGACCATGTTACAAGAAATTTTTAGTCCCAACTTATCCCCTCAAGCCAAGCTAGATGCTTGGATTCTACTTTATTATAACGTTTTTCATCCTCCCATTCCCCACTTGCAATTCCACTTTATAACATTTATTTATACATCCATTCCCTCAATTGTGATTCCCCTTTCTCTTCCAAACTCATCCAACTTCTTGATCTTGGAAAGTTACTCATTCATCTTCCCGAGGTCTTCTTCATTCCATGTTTTGATTTCAATATTCAGACCACCTAGATTTTTGCAATAAAAATAGCCAGATGTCCCAAATAACTGGAAACTAAACCACCAAGATTCAACCCCAGACAAAAAATCTGCAACATCAAACAACATTATCAAATCTAAAGGGTTTAATCGTACAAACATTCCAACACGATATATAATTTGACCAAACAAGGGATTGGTGATTAATATGCCTGCATCAGAGTAAACCATTCCTTCCAAACAAGTGATATAAGGAAATCTGTCAAACAACAATGTTGGTCCCTCTTCATTATCAAACAAATTGAAAGTAGCTGCCTCCAATGGTAAATTGATAAGCCCATTTCCCTCCATAAACTCTGCAGATTCTCAAATGTGCCCGAAAGTATGAACACTAATAAATGTCTATAAATTGAATCTAATTACGGGGGACCCACCCAACCAACACCCAGTCCCCCCAAACACCCCACCCAACACCTGCAAGAGATTAAAAAAATCCAAAAAACAAAAATAAAACCTCACTGCAACAAGGTAAACTCCACTTCCATATTGCAACCTCCAACTTTGACCATGAAACCAGCGCACACAAATTGTCAAACCACATGTTCCTAAAAGGACCCACATTTCACCACCAAAAGATCCTTCAATACTACATAAATGGAAACCCTCAACTACAACATCCCATGATCTCAATGAGTTTATTCCATCACCCAATTAACAATCCCACTCTTCCTCAAGAGGATCAAGGAAGCACCAATATTATATTTATTTATCTAATGATTTTTTTAAATCAGTAATAGAGAAATATACTGATAGAAAAGGAAAATACAATAAGAGTATACATACCGTGTAACTCTAGATAAATAACATAATCAGGATTGAAGATCATGCTAAAGACCCCCTATTTCTGAGAAACGATTGCAAGAAAGAAATGTGTGCAGATTAGAATGTAAAATTAGGAAACAAAGATGTCCACCAATACAATAACTTTAGCATCACTTGCTCCAACGATTCCGCCTTCCTCTCCTTGTTTTAGAAGATTCTCCAGTTTCTCTCCCCCCATTCACACATGAAAGAACTGGAAAACCATATTCCATATCAGAACCAACCCCGACTTTCCAGTCTTTGATCTTCAAGCTTCAAGGACATTGATGAACTTTCCCAACTGAATCCAAGATAAATCAAATCTCTTAATAATGGATGTCCATAATGTCCAGGCCACAGTACATACTGATTCATCCATACCCTTGCACATGATGCATCTTTTAGGAAGGTGCCAACCTCTACTTTACAAGTGATCCATCATCATGATTTTGTCAAGGGAAGCTGTCCAAAGGAAAAAAAAAAAAGCAACTTCAGAGGGAGCATGATTATGTGATATTAACCTCGCTAAGAGAGAAACTATCTCATTGATGCTGAAGATATGAAAGTTGATTTGACTAAAAATGTTGAAGAACTGTCCTTGGTTCATACACACAAATCCGTCTTTGGGGCCAACGGGGAAATATATAACACCTGTAGAAATTCTTCCATCGTGTCTAGTTCCCAATCAAATAATTTCCTTCTAAACTCAATGTTTCACACTAATTCTTGATCTAATCGATGCATGGAATCTCTCATTGGAGATAACCGATTCCTACAAATGCAAAACATATTAGGGAATCTTTCTTTTAAGCACTGATCACCGTAGCATACATCATCCCAAAAGCGTATTCTGTTCCCATTACCAACTATGAATCTGCGATCCCTTATCACATGAGGGAAGCAACTTTAGGCTAGCATACATCATCCAAAGGCTCACGCCAAAGGCTTCATTAGATGGGCAAGGGAACCAATTCCCAATAGAGCTACCATATTTATGAAAGATTACTTTCCTCCATATTCTATGAAGCTCTGTGCCATATCTCCATATCCATATCTGTAATAAGGCCTTGTTAAATATATATATAAAGGCCTTACATCCAGTTCCCCTTCTTCCCTTAACTTGCAAACTACCTTCCAAGATACTTGGTAGAATTTTTTTTCGCCCTCAGGATCTTCCCATAGAAAATTCCTTTGGATTTATTATAACCTCCTGGATATAACTATGATATCCTTAGTATAGACATTTAATAGGTGGGGAGGTTTGCTAAAGAACTTTTGAACAAAGTTAACTTACCCCCTGGATAGGATACCACCATTTCATGACGATTGCAGCTTCTCCATCCTTTCGACCACTATTTCCCAAACTGAAGTTAATCTTATAAGAAGCCCTCAAAGGAATTCCAAGGTAAGAGATACTCAGCCTTCCAGATTTGCAGCCCAACAACCGACCCAAGATTGATACAATGGCTTCCTCTCCAATTCCAAAAGTGATTCTTTTAGCTCAATTAAACTCTAGCCCCGAGCTTGCAAACAAAGAAGAATACTGTGAAGTGTTTGGATTCGGTTACTTGAAAGATTACTAAAAACCATAATGTCATCAATGAAGAGAAGGTAAAAGACAGATATATCCTCGTCCCCAAATGGCACACCCTCGAGCAAACCATTCTCCAAAGCTTTGCCTCCTAACCGAATAAAAGACTCCATAACTATAGTGAATAATAGTGGCAACAAAAGATCCCCCTGCTGTGAAACACTCAAAATCTTAAAGAAACCAACTATCAACCCATTTAACAAAATTGACATACAAATCGTTGCAATGCAAAAATGGATCCAACACCACCATTTGACTCTAAAGCCCATCCTCCTAAGCAAATACATCAACAACTCCCAACTTACGTGGTTGTAAGCCTTTTGCAAATCCAGTTTATACATAATCTTGTTTCTTTTCTCCTTCCTATATGTATCAATACATTCACTCACTATTCACTATCATAACCCCATCCAAAATTTGTCGACCTCCAACAAATGCACTTTGGGATGATGTTATCAAGGATGGCAGAACCATTTTTAGCGTATTAGTCAATATCTTATAGAAATTACCCACGAGGCTAATGGGTCTGAAATCCTTCCAGTCGACCACTCCTTCTTAGGAATCAACGCAATTAACGTAAAATTCATTCTTTTTTTCGAAACAGCCACAAATGAAGAAGTCTTGAACAGCTTCCATCAAGTCATCCTTAATTATTTGCTAACAAACCTTGTAGAAAGCAAAGGAGAGACCATCTGGCCCGGAGCTTTATCGCCATTGAGTTATGAGATCATTCCCCTAACTTCATTCTTTGAGAAATGACATTCCAACCTATCTCACTCATCATTAGATAATATACTGAAGTCAATTCCATCGAAATAAGGCCTCAAATGATACTCCTCGGAGTAAAGATTGGTGAAGAGTCTTTGCCTTCAATGATTTCTTCCTCCTTTTCCAATTTGCAGATAAAGTTAGCTCTAAAGGTGTTTGCAATTCTGTGGAAGAACGGATATTCTTGTCTCCCACTTTCAGCCAAAGTACAAGTGATTTTTGCAGCTAACTTACTTCTTGAAGCTTGGCCAAACGTGAATTCCATCTTTAACTTCTCCCTAAATACCCATTTTGTTGGTCAACTCCTTCATCTCTTCTTTAAAATATAAAGACACGATTTGCTCCAATGATTTTGCCATTTGATCATCTACTCTCCGAAATTCATCTCTATCTCTTGACCTCCTGTTTCAAGGTCTTAAGTTTTTGACAGAAATGAAGCTTGGTTTACCTAAGAAATGTGGCTTCCCCCACCACAACTCCACATCTTGATGAAAGACTCCTCCTCCAGCACATGTTCTCAAACCTGAATGCAGAAGGTTTATGAATTTCATTTGCACTCTGCATTCTGCAACACTGGAGGGATATGATATGAAATGGGCGAGGCAAAACCCTTACTGAAAAATTAGGAAACAACTTTTCCCACTCCATGGAAACGAATAATCTGCTAATTTTCGATAAGCAAGGTGCTAACAGGTTATTCAATCAGGCATTCAGCAAAAAAGAAAAAAAAAAACAGGTTATTCAACCAGGTGTATTTTGCACCTTCAATAGGGATATCAAAAGACATAGGCAATTTCTAGACACTCTTAAAGACATTCAGCTCTTACTAAATCTTTTATCAAAACACTTACAGACTAACTCCATCCAAGTTATTTTTTGCATACTCTTCACTCACTTACATACTTTGATATGCATTCCCTTGCACCTTCTCACAACCACCTCCTGGGCCTTCACTCAACATGTCTGAACCATCCCAACCTATTTTCATTTATCTTGTTCTTCATTCAGGCAACTTCTACACTCTTACTCTTATAGGCATTCCATCCCTCACCTCATGTTTCTTACTCCTCCCAAACATCCATCTTCACATCCTCATCTTAGCAAAACTCATCTTATCTATTTTTCTTCCTTGTACATGAAACTTTTGATCCATACATCATAGGCCCAACTCTTCACCATGACAACAAACTCCTCCACATCAAGCCACATATTTTCAAATTTTTTATGACACTCTCATTTTCTTAATGCAAGCATATATAGACTTCAGAAGGACAAATTTCATCAAAACCGATACCAATTCCTTCCCATTAGCAGACACCAAAAAGCTGCCCAAAATGAGACATGATAAGATTATCTAGTTTTGACCACCTGAAGTTTGCCCCCTGTAGCAAAAGATCAATCAATCATTCCTAGCAAAAAAACAACTTGGTCAAACCACATATACCTCAATCAATTACAACCGTTAAATATTTTATTGGAGAATCATAGGTCATTAAGTCACCTCCTATATGGCATACAATTTTTCAAATGCCAATAATAGCATTCAATTCATGCCATTAAGTCAATTGAACTGCAGTATCATCCAGAACAAAAACTCTTATCTAATGACAAATGAATAGATAAACTTAAATTCCTCAACCAAGCCTTCGTTCTTTCCATCCTACAAAAGGATGACATCTCAAGCGAACTACAAATGACCAGTTTTGCTTCCCAATCAGAATACATTTTGTTCCGAAGTTGGCTGATATCTTGTAAAGAAATGTTCAGTTTAATTTACCACAAACTAATGACATCAAGGTTCTATGCATCCAAAGCATATTACTCTATGCTTCCGCTGCCCCTAAAATCCTAGATTCCATGATAAAAAACATTTATAATTCGATGCAGCCCCTCTATAATGGTTTTCTTTGACAGGTAAACCCTTACCCCAGCTTGCCATCATATTTTGCTTTATTCCTTCCCTGTTCAATCAAATAGGACATCCTAATGGTTCCTCGTTAGATTTCTATGTAACACCGCCATCGGCTTACAAGAATTACTCGGTGGGGTAACCCATTGTAAATAATTTTCTCATCAACTATGAACTAAAAAGACAATGTTTAGGCTTTTTACGAATACCACCACATTTTTCTCTGTCACTCAAAGCTCCCAAGCTCTATGATTACTCCTTCAATAACATTCACACAGCCAGGACTTCCTATGTTTCCAGCACCTCCTACCTCATTAGTTGTTCTTTTACATTGTGAATGATACATTTTTCTCGCCCAAACTCTCCATTTGACAGTTTTTTAGTAGTTTCATGCTTCATTCAGTCCAAAAAAATTGGCATCCCATTGCATCTTCTGTTCAACATGTTTACAAGTGTTTCAATGGGCAGACCTTAACTTCCAAGTTACATGAGTCATCTTCATTGCATTGCCCCCTGATCTACCATTTTAATGATAGAAAGGACCAATAACAATGAGTTTCAGTGTGTCACCTTTCCTAGGTTGCCGTTGCCCTCAACCTCAAACTATACAAACTTTTTGATATGATATTGTCCAATCAAGCGTTGCACAAATTTTGATTAGTAGAAACGGTTAATTGGATATATCTTCAACAATAATCCCAGCAATCCTTCATAGATGTTTGACCAAGAGCTCTTCTTTGCCATATCTCTTACTCTGATCTCCTCCTTCAAAACTGATAATTTTTTTTTTATCAGTAAACAAGAGTATTATATATGATAAAGAAGAGAACAGGTACACAGGACAGCCAGGTACCTACATATCTAACTTAGGGAGCCCTCTAGGACAGGGATGAAATCATACAACCAAATCAAACCTTTTGTCTAACAACTGAAAATTATTACATAACAGAAACTCCTCAACATCTATATTAGCCACTTGACCTATTAACCAACTATGCATTATCCTCAAGGTAGCTCGTTCTAAAACTATTCCACTGCTCTTGGAATTCCTAAAGATTCTCTTGTTCCTTTCGCCCCATATTACCCAAGCAATTACTGCGAGGGCTAAGTTCCAGCAAATGTCTCTATATGACTTCTTTTTTCTACAACACCAAGCTTCTAGAGCTTGTCTAAAGTCCTTTGGATGTACCCACTCTACTTGTAGCCTTTGGCATATGCATCCCCATAGCCTTGCAGTTCCTTTACAGTGAAGTAGTAAGTGGCTTACATTTTCTTCCTCCTTACATATGCTGCACCTATTTGCAAGCTGCCAGCCTCTATGTTTCAAGTGATCCACAGTTAATAATTTATCAAGTGCTGCAGTCCAAAAGAAAAATGCCACTTTACTTGGAATTTTGTTTACCCAAATATCTTTAAACACCTTCATCTCCAGATTTGAGCAATGTAGGTGATCAAAGGCCTCCTTTACTGAGGCTTTGTGACCATATTCTTCTATCTTCTCCTTGTCCCATGGTCCTATTGTACAATTCATTCACTAATGCTTCATAACTGGTAACTTCCCAATCCATCAGATTTCTCCGTAGGTTGATGTTCCACACAATTCCAGCCTCCAATCTCATCACACATTCACAAAACAAAACTTGTTTATTCTTGCGTATGTTGTAGATCATGGGGTATCTCCCCTTCAATTTAGTCTTCCCACACGAAACATCTTCCCAAAATCTGATTTTCAAGCCGTTGTCCACCTTGTATTTGCAATCTTTCTCCACTGAACTCATTAATTTACTAATGGGTCTCCATAGACTTAGACCGAAAGACTAATTTGAAGGAATTGGAAACCAATCTCCAGGATTAGAACCATACTTCTGCTTTATGATTTCTCTCCAAATATTTCCACTCTCACATCCGAACTTCCAGATCCATTTTTGGAGGAGGGCTATATTAAACAACGATATAGGTCTAAGCCCAAGTCCTCCTTCCTTCTTTGGCTTACAAATGTGATTCCATGCAACTAAGTGATACTTGGCTTCTCCTCCCACACCCTCCCACAAAAAGTTCCTTTGGATTTGTTCCATCTTCTTTGCCACAGATTTAGGGATCTTTAAAATAGACATATAGAAAGCCGGAAGACTCGCTAGAACACTCTTGATCAATGTTAATTTACCTCCTTTTGAGAGGGTACAACTCTTCCATAATGGAAGTCTTCTTTCCATACTTTCTATGACTGGGTTCCAAGTAGTAGACTTCTTATAGGTAGCACCCAGAGGAATCCCAAGGTATGAGGTTGGGAATTTGCCTATTTTGCATCCCAGATCCCGACATAGGCTAGGCATGTTCTCCACCTTCCCTATTTCAAACATCTTGCATTTGGTTGAATTAATTTTTAACACAATATATGCTTCAAAACACAGAAGAATGCCTCTTAGTCACATAATATCAGAATGGGTTGACTTGCAAAAGGTTAAAATATCATCGGCAAACAAGAGGTGGTTGATGGATATAGATCTACCAAATGTTACCCCTTCCAACATACCTTCCTGTGAAGCTCTTACCATCATCCTACTGAAGACTTCCATAATTAAGGTGAATAAGAGAGGAGACAAAGGGTCTCCTTGACGTAAACCTTTTGAACTCTTGAAGAAACCAGCTGCCTTACCATTGACAAGAACCGAACTAGTGGTTGATGAAATACACGAGTAAATCCAATTCTTCCACTTCTCACCAAAGCCTATGCGATCAAGCATATATATCAAGAATTCCCAATTCACATTATTATACGCCTTCTAAAGGTCTAGCTTGCACATGATCATGTTCTCCTTACGCTTCATACGCGAGTCGATGCATTCACTAGCCATTAACACTCCGTCTTGTAATTGCCTTCATCTAACAAAAGCTCCTTGAGATTTAGAAATTCAGTTTTGTAGCGTTGGTCGCATTCTATTGGCAAGCACCTTTGCTATTATCTTATAAACACTTCCCACCAAACTTATTGATCTAAACTCACTCAATTTGTATGTTCCTTCCTTCTTCGGGATCAGCACAATGAATGTGGCATTCATACTTCTAACAAATCTTCCACTCTTGTGAAACTCTTCAATGGTTGCCATTAAGTCATCTTTTATAGTCCCCCAACATGCCTTGAAGAATGCCAATGAATAACCATCCGGCCCTGGCGCCTTGTCACCATTAAGTTTCCATATGACTCCTTTAACTTCCTCCTCTGAAATGGCTTTTCCAAATCGTCTCTATCTTCCTCCAGCAATTTACAAATTACAAAAGTTCCCACACTCAAAAAACTCATGACAAATCAACCCTTTACAAGATTCAGAACTTGATGCCCAATATAGTAGGAAGTTAAGAGATGATTGTACTAAACCCCAAAAGGGACTAGATGAATCATCAAAAATTCTCTTGTTTCTCTCTTTCCAAAGTGCCCAAAGAATAACCGCCAGTGCCAAATTCCACAGTACATCGTACCTCAGAACACTTTTGCTATAACCCCATGACTGCAGCACTTGAATTAAATCTCTAGGCTGCACCCATAATTTGCCAAATCTTTGTAGGATAACAGACCATAAATCGTGTGCAACCTTGCAATGGACAAACAAATGATTTGCAGACTCCAAATCAGATTTGCATAATACACATCTGTTTGGGATATGCCACCCCCTTTTCATGAGGTTGTCTATTGTCAATACTCTCCCCAATGCTGTTGTCCATATAAAGAAACCAATTTTGGATGGAAGAATAGGTTGCCATAGCATATCTGAGAGCATAAATCTGATGTCCTTCTTGGCTAGATGAATGTAGAACCCTTTTACGGTAAACTCACCTGATCTGTTCCCCACCCATTTCATCTCATCTTGATTTGAGTTCGGCTGATGGCCATGAATGCTCACTAATAGGTGAGCTAGTCAATTTCCCAATCAAACAGGTTCCTTCTGAAATTGAGATTCCAATTCCATCCACTCCCATCATAAGAACATAGCTCAGCAATAGACATCTGCGAAGAAGTAGTAATGCTGAAGAGATCGAAAAATTTAGCTTTCAGTGGCTCTTCCCCGCACCATATATTTTCCCAAAATCTTATTCTATCTCCTTTCCCCAACTCATACCTCAAAGAAGAGGTAAAGTGTGAGGAAAATTTAGTGATAGGCCTCCAAAGGCTACACCCAATACAGCCATTCCCACGACTTGGCAGCCGATCATTGGAGTTATAGTTGCACTTGATTGTGATCAGCTTCCTCTACAGACTTGTAGGATCTTTCCCATACCTCCAACTCCATTTGGATAAAAGGGACTTATTAAAAAGTCGCAACCTTCTAATACCCAATCCTCCTTTTTTATCTCTACACACTTCCTCCCAACTCACTAAATGATATTTGTTTGCTTCATCCCAACCCTTCCAAAGAAAGTTTCTTTGGATTCTTTCAAGGCTATCCACAACTGATGCCGAGCAAACCAAAGAAGAAAACAGATAAGTTGGGAGATTTCCTAAAGAGTTTTGAATAAGAGTCAGCTTCCCACCTTTTGATAAGAAGTTACTTTTCCAAGATGTTAGTTTCCTTTGCATTCGGGAAATCACTGGCTCCCACACCACTTTTGTCTTATAAGGCGCCCCATTAGGTATTCCAAGATATGTAGCAGGTAGAGAACCTTCACAACAACCCAACAAGCAGCATAGCTCGTTTGCTCCCATGCCACTCCCCACAATAAACATCTCACTTTTTTGCAAATTTACCTTCAAACCTAATATAGCTTCAAAACATAAGAGTAAAACTCTAACATTCAGCACTTGAGCTGGTTGGGCTTTGCAGAAAATCATTGCATCGTCCGCAAAAAGAAGATGAGATATAGAGAGGGGACCATCTGCAAAAGACACACCTTCTAGGAGCCCTATCGACTTTGCTCTTTCGATGAGTTTGCTCAATGCCTCCATGACAATGATAAAAAACAAGGGGGAGAGGGGATCACCTTGCCTCAACCCTCGAGAGGAGCCAAAGAAACCTGCTGCAGCACCATTAATGAGAATCGAGAAAGACGCTAAAGATACACAGAGAGACATCCAACTGCACCATTTGGCCCCAAAACCCATACGCCTTAGGAGATACCATAAGAATTTCCAATTTACATGATCATAGGCCTTTTCAATGTCAAGTTTGCACAATACTTTCTCCTCTCCGTTCCTCTGGATAGCATCAATGCACTCACTAGTTATCATGATTGCATCCGAGATTTGTCTACCGCCCACAAATGCCTGTTGAGTTTGGGATATACTGCTTGGAAGGACCTTACGGAGCCAGTTTGCCAACAACTTAGCAACAATCTTATAGAACCCGCTTACTAGGCTGATCAGGCAATAATCTCTCAGTGATAATGCCCCCTCTTTTTTAGGAATGAGAGATATGAATGTTGTATTCAGACTTTTTTCAAATCTAGCTTATTCGAAAAACTCATGGACTGCGTCCATAAACTCAACACGAATAGTGCTCCAACATCTCTTGAAGAAAGCAATAATGAACCCATCTGGACCGGGAGCTTTGTCACCTTCCATGCCTTTTAACGTCTCTAATACCTCCGCTTCCAAGACTTAATTTTCCAACATATCCCTCTGTTCATCCGACAAAGATTTGAACTCCAAGCCATCAAGGAGGGGTCTAACACTTTCTTTCTCTTCAAATAGATGAGAAAAGTACTACACTGACGCATTCTTGATCTGCTTTTCATCAAGGAGCGTGGTGCCACCAACTTGTAGATGATCGATTAGGTTACTTCTCCCCCTTGCTTGAGCTGTCTTGTGAAAAAACCTTGTATTTTTATCCCCCAACCTTAACCATATGACTCTAGACTTCTGCCTCCAAGTAATCTCCAATAAGGCAGCCGTCTTCTTGTAGTCCAACTTCAATCTTTCTTTCTCCACCCAATCTTGAAAGACCATCCTCCCTTCCTCTTCAAGCTGTTCCAACACTTTCAAGCTGGAGGTGAAGTCCACCAGCTTCTCATCTACACTTCCAAAGACATCTTTATTCCACCCTTTTATTTTCAGCTTCAAAGCACGCAATTTCCTTGAAAGAATATAAGAAGGGGAGCCTTGGAACTCCATATCTGCCCACCAATTACTTACAAGGGTTGTGAAGGACATCCTCAAGCCACATGTTTTCAAATCTGAATGGGGAAGCTTTTCGAAACTCATTTTCGGAAGATGGAGAGTGATCCGATAGTGTTCTTGGCCATGCTGAGGCTACAAACTTGGGAAACTTCTCCTCCCACTCCAAGGATACTAAAAACCGGTCTAATTTTGAAAGACTAGAGCATTGTTGATTTCTCAACCAAGTGAACTTAGAGCCTGTTAATGGGACATCCACCAAATACTGATTTTCAATAAAATTTGAAAAGTCTCTCATTGCTGCAGTAAAGTTCCTCCCCCCCAATCTTTTCACCCACTCCTTAGGACTTAGAGTCTCTTCTTCTTCTTGCTTGTCCAGCTCCTTGATTTGCTTTAAGAAGCCTTCCAATTGATCGTCCACCTTCCCAAACTCCTCCTTATTCCATACCTTAATTTTGTCTTTCAATAACTTCAGCTTTTTGTCCAAAACATAACTTAGGGCACCAACCACCTGAAAATCAGCCCACCACCTCTCCACCCTTTTAGTAAACTCCTCATCTTGCAGCCAAATGTTCTCAAAGCGAAATGGGGCGGCTCTCTTGATCTCGTTACCGCAAAATAGGATCAGTGGAGTATGATCAGATGTGGGTCTTGGCATTACTTCAACGCGTAGGTCAGAAAATACATTTTCCCAATCCCTTGACACTAAAAATCTGTCTAACTTAGACATAGCATGCCATGACTGATTGCTTGACCATGTATACTTAGCACCCTTCAAAGGGATATCTACCAGATTTAAGCTATTGATAAAACCTGAAAAACCTTTCATAGCTGTAGAGAAATTCATGCACCCTTTCCTTTCTGAAGGATATCTAATCATGTTGAAATCCCCGCCAATAGTCCATGGTAGATTGCAACTATGCCTTACCTCCACCAGTTCCTCCCACAGAATTGGCAGGGAGGAGTCTGAACAGGGGCCATACACATTACTAACAAGGACTGATACCGCCAATTTCGAGATAAGGAAAGAGGCTGAAATCGAGTATGTCTTAATCCAAGATTGACATAGCTGCATTACATCACTTTTCCAGGCCAATATTATACCCCCCGAATTACCTCTCGATGGTAGGAACAGCCATCCGATTCTATCGTACTCCCAAATGCTTCTTATGATACAATTGTCTACTAACTCCATTTTGGATTCTTGAAGCATAACAATATCTGGTTTCCATACTCTTTGTAATGATCTCACAGCATCCTTCTTCTCTCCTGCATTCAGGCCTCTTATGTTCCACGATACTATCTTAATCTTCATGAAGACATGCAGGTCCCCTCTTGCCTTTCTTCCTACAACTGCTGGATATATCCTTCAATGACCACGTTAATTTCTGAAGCTCCCTCTATGTTTTCCTATTAACCTCCTTCATTCTAGAGTTCTGAGCTTCAATAGCAGTGAATAAAGCCATGGCTTCTTTCTCAAATCCTTCAAAAGAGACTCCCAAAAATTTGCTCATCAAACTTATCTTATTTAGCAACTCAACTGGCTCATCTACCTCCTTGTTAAAGCCTGATATTAAAAACCCATTAGAATGAGTGTCCCACTGCTGATCTCTGGAAGGGCTTTTATCTTGAGAGATAGGAACGTTCTCTTCGGGATTTAACATTTGAAGAGGAGGAATATTCTCACACTGGATAACCATGTGGAAATCACCTTCGAATTGCCCTGTTTCTGCTACATATTCAGCAGGTTGTTCTTTGACATCCGATTGAATTTGTTTCGTATCATCTTCCACACCACTAACCATTCTCCACTCCATGGGCCTATCTGTTTCTACAGGAATCCCATCTCCTTCTATCTGATTTCTAACCATCAAGGTCCTTTCAGAAACAATTTCAGGAATTAGTTGACTGTGGATGACATTGGACCTACACGCCTGCCTCTTCTCATGAATATGGGCCTCAACTAACAGCTGCTGAGAAGAATTGAATGTGAATTGATCTTCTTCTGCTTCTGATTCCATGCGCACATGAGCTGAGAAGTCTCCATCCTCACATGTCGACCCTTGAGATACGGTGCAGCTGATCTCCGAGACTCCTCCGTCCTCCGCATGCGAGTTTGGACTCCATAACATTTCTACAGACTGTACCCTTGAGTAGAATCTCCTTTCGTCAATACTATCACATTACCCTGTGATCTTTTCTTTTCCGATGAAGTTCGCTCTCCGTGTCTTTTTAAGCCATCATACTTCTCATCTCATCTTCCTCATCAACCTCCCGTGGTCTCCGATCTAAATCAGATCCAGGTGTAGCAGTAATAGGTGGATTCAACCCACCAACCTATGGAGACAATCCATATTTAGTTTGTCCATGGGCTTGGCTATGGGCTATCTCTGAAAGACTCTTGAGGTGCACAGAATGACCCATAACTGAGTTTAGATGGGTTCGGCCCAGAGACCCGATTGAACCACAATTTGAATTACAAAATCACCTGCTTCTAGTCCTGCAGCGTGATCTCCTGACATGGTAGGTCTACCCTGCCCTGCCTGCCTAAATCCGCCACCAACGGTATGACCTCTACTACGCTGACTACCTTCCTCTCTGTCTCCTTCCTTTCTATTGGCCAAGTCAATAGCTCCTTCTTCAACAAACAAACTGCTCCACCTCTTCACCCAACATTGCCCGACTTCCGACACCGGCGATATTAATGTTTCAAAGAACGATGAGCCATCCCACAGGCATACTGACCTGGGAATCCTTCGTAAAAGCTGCTCCCTGACTAACATGCTTACCCCACAGAGCTCATTCTGCAATATGTCGATTCCACCCACCTTCAGCAGCCCACCACCCATATCTCCGATGAGGATCAGGGTTGAACGACCCAAAAGATGCAAAGGGATACCTTCGATTTTAATCCAAGTGCCACCAACAGAAAAATCCCCAGCACTTCTTCCACCTTCAAGTTGCAACCAATGAAAGAGCACCCTTCCTTTCCTCCCCAATCTTGCTTCCTTCATACTGATCAATCTCCTAAAGTCATTCGCTGATTGAGGAAAAAGAACAGCTTTCTCTGGAGATAGCTTCGAAATAGAACAAGAAATGCCGAACTCTTTTTGTAAATTCAATAGCACCTCCGACCAGCTTAACTCAAAGGAGAATTGTTGGCAAATCACCGCCAAGCTCCATTTATCACTTGTCGGGCATAAACCGATAACAGGCGACCATCCCTGGTTTTGGATTTCCCCCATTACTCTATTCGACCTCACAAGCTCATCCACCGGTGAATCATTTACATCTCTGTTTCGATGATCGCCAGGAAACTGCTTTCCTTTCCCAGTTTCCCTCCTACATGTGTGTCACTCCTTATGACCTTCTTCAAGTCCATCCATAAGTAATTCCAGTCTCCTAATTCGATATCCATGGGGGAAATTAAACTTCTGGTCCTTCCTTTCCAAAACGAGGATAGTTGAATAAACCAACCCCACTCATTGGATTTCTTCTCCAAAACGAGCTTCCTATCCCAGAAGCGTCTACTTCCAATCAACTCATAACAGAGGCTCCCTCCAGAAACTCTCGGTTCCAACTCAGACATCCATTTAACTTCATCCCCCTGGAGAATCAACCACCTGCTACGTTTGCCTGAACTTACCGTTAGACGAACATCTTTGCACCTTCGACTTATAAACCCCTCCACCACAATCGTTTTCCTTTGGATTCTCTTGTGGGATTTCAGCACCCCGCCAACTGGCATCTTCAACTTCGCAGCTCCACCCGCAAACCCAACGCCTCCAACGATTCCAAAGGAAGTTGACATAGGGTCGATGCTGACAACACTCACAACCTTCAATGCCAACCTCTCTCCTCTCGTCAACCTCTCGCCTTCAGCATCCGCCTCTCGCCTTCTCGTCGACCTCTCAACTTCGCTCTCTCCCTCAAAACTAATAAATTCTCTCTCCCTTAAAAGAATTATGCAATTTTTTCTTATTAATATGAGTTCTCTCAAACTTGGAAACCTCAGAGGAATTGACCATGCAATGTCATCTTGGCCTAGGACCTACTGGCCCCTAACTCTTAATCAGGCCACTGTTATCATCAATATGCCCCTTTCTCTTTCCCCATCTTGAGTTCCTGAAAACCCCAACCAGTTGTCTTGATAGCTGAGTTTTAAAAACCCGGATAATGATTTCTTTATGAACAAAATGGGCAACTGGACCCATACATTGCAACCTTCTCTTCAAGTTGTACTTAACCCCATGGCTTTTCCCAAGGCACCAAAAGCCTTTTTTTTTTTAAATTTGAAATTTTGTCATTCACCTATTACTGCTGCTGTCCACTTATCACCATTCAACATTTGCCACATGGGCTAAGTCTGATGATACATGAAAAAAGAACTGATAACATAATCTTTTGACCTTATGCTTTCTATTGGATATATTCAGACAGGCGAATATTAGTCCCTGTTCTTTATCGGCAATAACAGGGTACATGCTTTTATTATTTTAATCTGGATCACAAACCTTTCAACTGTATGATCAAACAAAATCTTGAAAGCAATTCTTTTATGACCATTGATGGCTTATTTCATCCTTCTAGCAAACAATCCATTAATCAAAGAGTTCCTTTGCAATTTCCCACACCTACTCATATGATAACTTTTCTCAACATGCCCTCCTTATGAAGAATGAAGGTGTAAACCTTTTGCAATCACCCCGATAGTAGACTTCGTGCTGGCCATAGGCCACCACATGTGAAAGATTAATGCATCAGAATGAATTTTCAAAGTTCCACAATAATATGTCATATAAATATTTAAAAAGCATTACTAGCTCTTCCATCTGCAGAAGTATAAAAATTAGTAAAGTATAAGTTGTCTGGAAACTCTTTTATACATCTCTCTGTTTCATCCCAAGAATCCCAACTGTACTCCTATATGACCATATTGCAACCTCCATGGTCCACATCCCAAGCTCCTCATTCACGTCATTCATCTCAGATTAATAAGGAAACAGTTTTCTAAAAATTCTTTTATTTGTCTCCCTGATTAATCTAAATCGAACTCGTCAACCTCATCCACCAAGTAGCACTTTCCAAAAATTTGTCCATATCATTCATCTCAACCATGATAAAATTGTATTCTTTATCTTTGAAGAAGTGTTTTTTTGCACCATCAAGCATAAGTTTACAATCAATTTTAGTAAAAGACCACAATCAAGCAATTAAGAAACATTTCTTGCTTTTTGGGTACCATAAAGAAGATATTGATGAAGCTTTTAGTGTATGCTAGCTGTTAGCCTAATGTATTGAACAGTAATCATCAGACATCAATCCTACATGCTTCAAGGGATTTCCTATATAAAAAACAACCTACAGATGACTCCTCCTTGAAACAAGTCCTTGTAAAAGGATTTTAGATCTATATAGATATCATTACCCTCTTCTAATATTCATCCATTACCTCCAAATTTAATAATCAAATGGATTCCATAACATGCAACGGTCAAAAAATGAAAAATCTCATGTTCATGTTATTTAATTTCAGCCATGTTTGCCAGAAATTTCTAATGCCAACTTCTTCCTTTAAAGCCAAGCTAGATTCTTGGATTCTACCTTATAACATTTTCTATCCTCCCATTCTGCCACTTTCAATTCCACTTTATAAAGTTATTTATCCATCCATTCCCTCAATTACAATTCCCCTTTCTCTTCCAACTCATGAATCATATTGATCTGGGAAACTTCCTCCATATTCCTCATCATGAAGACTTGTTCCATCTTTTGATATCAACATTCAGACCTTTTAGCTTCTTGAAATAAAAAAATCCAGATGCCTAGACCACCAAGCATCAACCCTAGACAAAAATCTGCAGCATCCAATCACATATTAAAATTATCAAATATAAAGGGTTTAGTCATCCCAAAATTCCAACATGATACATAATTTGATTGAACAAGGGATTGGGTAATGAATATGCCTGCACCAAAGAAACTGTTCCTTCTAACAAGTGACATAAAAAAACAAAAATCAATCAGACCTTGTTGTTTGTCTTTCTTTATAATCAGACAATGTGAAACTAGCTGCCACCAATGGAAAATCAATGAGCTCATTTCCCTCAATAAATTCTGCAAATCCTCTCATACACCTGAAGGGATGAACACTAATCAACTTCTCCAAACTGAATCCATTTGCATGGCAGTCCCCCCAATTCAATAAGGTAACCTCCACTTCAACATTGAAACCTTCAACTCTCTGACCATGAAACTGCACTCACAGGTCATCTGTGAGACCACATGTTCTTCAAAGCACCCACATGTCACAATCCAACAGATCCTTCAATACTACATAGACAGAAACCCTCAATTACAACATCCCACAATCTCAGAGTGCTTTTGCAGCACCCAATTAACAATTGCATTTAGATTTTATTTTGTTAAATTATAAAAAAAATTGAAGAAAAAGAAAACATCCAGTATGAGATTTATGTAAGTACTACCACACATGCGTGTGCGCGCACAAATACTGTCTCACTGATAAAGAACAAAAAGCAGTTAAGTGCTTTCGATTAACTCTTACTCTGAGCACACCAATGCTGTTGTGTACTAAATCAAAAGCAACTCTGTACACGTCCCTGAAAGAAAGATTGGAAGTCCACGAGCTAAACAGATCCTTGGAATCGGACACAATCAAATACAGCAATTAACCCCATAGCCCCCTCTATTGGGATATTAGAATTTTCTACTTCGAATGTGAGAACTCAGACAGGATACAAAGCACCAAATATACATAGCAAACTTTGAAACTTGCAAAAAAAGACAGGATCTAAAAGTACATAGCACAAATATAATATTGAGCATACATGATAGTCAAGTCTCAACGCCCTCGGAGCCTTTTGCAGCAAAGGGATCATGAGTAGGACCAACATCTTCTCCAATATGGCGCTGCACCAAACGTTGTAGATCAGCCATAACCTTGTGCTCACGCTTTGCCTTCTCCTCATAATTAAACATTGCCAGTGCCCGCTTGTCCTCGGCACTATAAACCTGGTTCTCTTTTCTAATACGGATAGCATTCATTCTTTGATGCCTGCTACCACTCATCACATACCCAAGGGTTTCAAACTTTTGAATTTCCTCAGCTGAAAGGCCCACTTCTCCTCTCCGAGGAATACGCTTCCCTTGTTGCACATACTGAGCAATAGCATCACCCTCACCAGGTCTGAGTGCACCACCATAGCTAATATGTCCTTCAGCCCTCGGCAAAGGCATCGGCCCAACCACTTCCTCGTTATCGGAAGCATTTTTTTTCTGTAACTCAATCATCTCTTTGAATATGAGTGCCTCACTGTCCAACTCGACTTTCTTCGTATCATTTGCCTGAATATTGCTTTTATCATCATCATCTATATCTGAAGAACTCATAGTTAAACTGCCAATACCCGATGAAGACCGTCTTTCCTTCTTGCTCCGTCTTTTACGAGAAGACGCCTTAGAATCCTTCCGCTTCTTGGATCTCAAATTCTCCTCGGAGGACTGGCTTGAGTTGAATTCCTCGCTTTCACTGTCCTCGCTCTCGCTATCATCAGAATCGCTATATCTATGCCTCTTCCTACTTCCTCTAGATTTCCCACTGCTTTTCGTGCTCTTCCTCCTGTCTCGCCTCCTCTGCGTTCGTCCGGGCTTTTTCTTCCCACGTTTCGTGATTTCATCGCTCGTAGTATACGAGCCCTCCGAATCACACACGTCCTCGTCTGATTCACTTTCAGTGGACGATTTCCTATGCGAAGACTTTGAAGACTTTTTCTTCCTACGAACCCTACTCTCAGTTTTCTTGTTTCGCCTCGAACCAGAACGGTCCGTATCAGAATCCGAATCAGATTCAGTATCGGACGAAATCTTCCCCGATCCTTCAGACTCAGAATCCGCGCCTCCACTGGTTCCTTTATCTCGATTTTCTTCTCTCCATTTAACCTTCCGTTCTTCCTCACTGGCCCCATCAACAAGATCCTTCCCATCATCGAAAGGCTCCGACGGCACTCTTTCGCCCGGTGGAGGACTTGGGGTTCCACGCCAGATGCAGTTATGCAAACGCTTTCTCAGTTTCTGACGTTTAAGCCGTCTGTACTCTTCGAAGCTCAAACCCTTCAACTCTTCGTCCGATTCCGATTCCGACAACTTTCCATTCCTGAAATCCCTATCGAGGAAGGGAGCAGCTAGGCTATCGCCGTGATTCGACCTTCTCCAACCTGAGGCTAGGTTTTCAGATCTAGGGCTTCTCCTTTGATCTGAGTGTCCGTTCGAATACGATCTATCACGACGGCGATCCCTCCCGTAACCCTCCACCGACCTACGACGACGATCGGAACCGTCGTAACCGTGGGGAAGAGACGCGCCGGAATCCGACGAATCTCGGTCCCCCTCTCTGTCGCTGCGACGGTGATACCCGTTCGCTCCTTCTCTCACCCTGCCCATGGAACCACCGATGCAATTGTTCCTTCGAGAATTATCTCTTGGTATATATAGGCGAGTATTTGAAAAACCGTATAATTTATTTGAAAAAAATAATTTTGAAAATTAACATGTATGGGATTTTTTGGGTTTTGGGGGTAGTTTCGGCTGGGTTTTACTCTGGGCCCGAATTTGCTAAAAGAAGGACTCGAACCGAACCGACTCTACACAACTTGCAAAGCCAACCAGACTAACATCCTTCTTATCATATATATATATATATATATATATATAGTAAAACAAAATACATAAATATCACCTTCTCTCTCCTCCATGTGGATATCTGCTTCTTTCTCCCACGGCAACTGCACGTGTGTAAGAAGAAAGTTATGGAGGGAGAACATCGGAGAGGACAGATGAAAATTTGATTTTAAGTTCTAAAAAATTGAATAGTTATGACTATTGTACTATTAAATTAATAAATCTTCTCCATAGGTATGTAAGTGTTATTTTGGAAAGTTGTACATATTGTTGGCATGCTTTCCAAAGGACTTCCCATTATATATAGTATAGATATAGATAGATTACTATCTACATCTATATCTATACTTGTCTATAACGAGTATAGACAAGTATTTATGCACAACTTCCTCAAAAAGCCTTTACCGTTTATTGTAAAGGCATCATTAATATAAGGTTAAAATAGTAAAAACTCTACCTATTTATTCAAAATTTAGACAATTCCAAAACTGTTTCCTCCCTCTACATGCAATATTGCACATGCACCCTGTTAGTTATTATAATAATAATTATTATAGCAGGTGTACACGTATTGTACTGCAAGTGGAGAGAGGGAACAATTTTGTAACTGCTTGAGTTTTAAAAGAAGAGGCAGAGCTATGACAACTGAAACCCTATATTAATGGAATCTTAACAACGTATGGTATAGGCTTTATGGAAAACACGTGCATATAACTTGGCACGCTTCCCAAGGAGCCTTCTCGCATTATATATATATATAATATAGATATGGATTATTTATGGTACATTGGATGCAGCACTGACTAAGCTGTAACCACATACCAATCCACTTCTTCTATGGGACTGCCAGGTACTAGTAGGAGACATGAGTGACAACAATTCAAATAACTTTCTTGACGTCTCAGCTGAAAGTGGAGTTGTGGAGCAGTCTCTCCTTTTCATATTTTACAATGCTATTATTCTTCCATCCTAAATGCATAAGGTTTAAGTCACAATCCTTTTTTAACTCAATCAATCAAAATTTTTTAAAATTCCTATTTTATTGGCATTTGAAAATATAGTGTTTTGCATCAAGTCCATGAGGAATCCAAAATTAGGAAACTGAGATCGAATTTATCCACACCACATTCCAAAATAAGCCCTTTAACTGAAATTTTCAACAACTTCCATGACAAAAGTGATAAAAGCAACCCACCTATCAAACCACTCAATAATTATTCATTTCAAAAACAAGATTCAAAGACACCCTAGCCACAAGGTAAATCCACAAACCCTTGGCAATACGAAACATAAGATTAAAACACTCGAAATCACATTAACCAATTTTGGGAACCATCTTCACAATCCCAACTTTATCAACAAAAACGCGAACTCGGTCACAGCGGAAATCTGTTGTTACTACCATTCCTTCTTCAATGATGTGAACATTTACTTCAGGCTTCTCCGACTTGATAATGGCTGCCGCAGCCTCCCCATATGTGCCCGCCAGTTCTGGCCACTCACGCTTGCCTGTATCTTGTTACATCAACATACAAACACACATGAGAAAGACTTGTATATCTTAAGCTTAAAAGAAATAGAGAGGATTTATGTGTGGTCATACCTTTGCAACCTGCCATCTTTACTTTATGATCTTCTTCTCTTCTTGGGATGCAAACATGCAAAAGCTTGGAAGAGAATACGGGTATTTATAGAAAGTTGGACTACTAGGGAGCTATGAGTTGACTAGGCTGGTTAGCCGGCCTTGAACTATGTTGACTAGGCTGGTCAGCCGGCCTTGAACCATGTACTTGGGGAGATGGTTTTTGCTTGGGTTTACCAAGTCAGATGTTATTAGAAATGTCTGTATATGTCATGGAAATCTTACAAAGAGAACAAGACGAGCTTATTGCTCTTTCTATGGAAGCTACTTGCGTTTGATTAATCAAAAACACATATAAATTATATATCTCATAATTTTCTGATACAAACCCTTGAATGGGTAGACTCTTTCCTTTAGAATTTTAAGCTGAAAAATGAACCCCAATTAAGTACTAATATATAGTAAAAAGGTTGATAGCTATTGGCTGGCTAGCTAGAAATATTAGACATTAAATAATCTTTACCGAAAGATCCACTTATTGATGGTTAGAATCATCTAACTATCAATAAGGCATGTTCCCAAGTGAAGCCAATATATAAGACTCATTGCAAAAAAGACCAACCTAATGCCTAATTTTTTTTCTAATCTTTATAATGACTTCTGCAGGCTATGCCTGCAAAGTCATAGTCCCTAAGCCTGCAAAGTGTTTTGAATAAAAACAAAACTGTGAGAGAGAGAGAGAGAGACAGTTTGAAGGGGAGAGAGAGAGAGAGAGGGGGGGGGGGGTGACGACTACCAGAAAGGGAGGGACAGACGGGTGGGGAGACTAGGGTGAGAGAGATTGGGACGGGAGATTGTGAGAGAGAGAGAGACGGAGATGGAGAGGGAGGGAGAGAGGGGGAGGAGACACTCACTTAGAGAGAAACTAGAAAGAGGGAGACAGAGAGAGGAGGAACGAGATGAGCAAGACAAAAAGAGGGTCTAAGACTGAGGACGGAAGCAATTGAGATCTTATAGGACCTTTATCTACAATCTTATGTGAAGCCTGCATTGGGATATGCCATGTGTACTGTAAATGGCATAACTGTAAATTTTTTAGCAATCCTGTGAAAAGCTGCAAATAAGGTTGCAGATAAAGGTCCTACAGGATGTGAACTGGGACGGAAGAGGGAAAGAGACGAAGAAAGAGGCTAGAGGGTTTTTTTTTTTTTTTTGTGTGTGCGTTTTCTGGATCGACAGGGACTGGCCAGTCTAGCCGGTCCAATGCAGTTTGTACCTGGACCGGGCATGACCAGTCCGGTCTAAAAAACCATGCTTGGCAACCTTACAATGTGAACAAATCAAGCTTATTGCTTTTTCCAGGTAACCCCACTTAGGTTTATTACTCAAAAATATAAAGGGGTGATCCTTTAGCACCAAAGAAAAAATAACAAAAATACAATGTGAACAATTGTTAGCTATACATTGGATGGAGATTGACCATGCATGAAGCCCCATGTAAAAGTTTGCACCAAAGAAAAAATAACAAAAATAAAAAGAAATCCCATGTAAAAGTGGGGATACAAAAATTCTTTTTCTTTTATAACAGTTTATTGAATATATAATTTCTTTGAATTTTGACAAAAAAGTATAAGAAAAATATAAAAGATGGATACTACTATGCACAACTACAAAAAATTTATGAAATAAATTTTGAGATCCTAACATGACCTTATAGGACCTACCTGCTCCTAGCCTGAACTTGATTTATGGCTTGCTCGGTGCATGGAAAATCTTCAGTGATGGGTGATCCTTCTAACACAAGGGCAGCATTTGACAATATGCTTCCTACTGCTGCAAACAAACACACCTTGTAGTTTGTACTCAATGAGTAGAGTCCATGAATTCTCACCTACAAAAGCCATTAAGCACATGGTTGAACATAGGTGGCTCATGGAGAGTGATAATTGGGAAGAATACCAGTTCTTGCTTACCCTACCATTTTGGGCCCCTCTTCCTTTCTGCTTTTGCTGTCTTTGTTGCAACTTAAGGGCTGTAAGCCTGTAAGCAGACAAGTATAGAAGAAGTTGCAGTGTCAAGAGTTCATAATTGGATCTTGTTGACGGCATCTGGCACTAAAACTAAATTTTTTCAAGCTCTATACATAACAAGAACAGACTATTTCAATGACAGAAACATTTCTAGTCTAGATTTAGGACCACAGTTGGAAGCCTAATCATTATGATAATTAATAAATCTCCCAAACTATAGACTTCCAACTTTTTCCTTTGTGTTGAACTGGAGTCTCTATTTCAGTTATTCAGTATGAGCATGAATATATGATAGAACAAACTAAGAATAAAAGGGAGAATATGAAAATATAGATTGGCCATATTGGATTAGGAGAGATTTTACTTTCTCTGTTTCTTGTCAGTCTAGACAAGGCAATTGAGTCTGAGGAACTCTAACAACAACCTTTGTAACTCTGAGTTTGAAAGTTAAATCATGAAATATCTGAAATATCTTCCGATTTGATAATTGTCTGAATAAAATATATCTATCAAATTACAACAATGAAAAACCCACTTCAGCAGGAGCATAGGTGAGAGTTGTGAAACGACTGGGTAGGCATAAACTAAATAAAGGAGCTCTATGTACACCCAAATCCATTTTTATCAAAGCTTAAAACTGATTGGGTCCAAAAAAATTGTTAATGTATAACCGTAAATATTTTCAAATGAAAGAAATTATTTAATTGACCGCACCCAGAACAACCTAATTGGTCACATTACGATGTTGATCCTACCTGCAAAAAAAATCTCCAAAAACAACTTAAAATGGTCAGAACCAAGCCACAAAGAAAGAGGGATATATTCTGGACCAAAGGATTGATTCCAATCACATCGCATCTCCATTATGAACACTTCTTGCAGGTGAGAACATCACCACATGTTAAAATTGTAGAAAAATAAAGAAATATTTCCTCTGTCAACTTGGTGCCAGACATACCCTTCATAGTAGCAAGAGGTAATTAAAATCTAATTTTATGCCTAGGAAGAGACGAGAACAGATAAGAGATGAGCACAGAATCAACTATTGTAAATTGACACCTATCATGCAGAGAATTACACTTTAACAACAGATGGGAGATGATATCAAATGAAAGACCAAGCTAAAATAAGACATTGCAGAGAATGAACAAACACATAGAAATCAAATCTCAGGTTCACAACTGCACTGGCTCACATATGTAAAGGAGTTGAATCTTACAACAAACAAGAAAGATATGAAAAAGTAACAAAATAAAATTTCCAAAGCAGGTCAAATAAGGTAACTTAGTTTATTATAAAAAAAAGGCACCTCAATAAGGAAAACTCAAATTACTGCTACGGTGGATAACTGAGGCAAAAAACATTTGGCCAATCATATTTGTCGCTGCAGATGTCCCCATCGCAGCATTTTAAACTGTGCCTAATTTGACTTTTTATAGATCAATTGGATTGTGATTTCTTAGAGATTTAGCACATCAGTTAATGGACTGAAGTTTAGAAGTGAGCATAAGTGGTTCTCTTATCTATAAACAACCATACTGCAAGTAAGAGGGCTTTATGTGAATTTCAGAACTGTGATCAGATGAAGAGTTGCCTTTAGTTCTTGGTAAACCAATTGGAATAGTACTACACTGCTTATCTCAGTATTTCAACTGGATATACAATTCATTTTTGCCAAAATGAATAGCCAGAACCTAAATTGAGTAGCGATAAGACAGAATATCCATAAAAGATTCCAGATCACAGAAGACAAGTAACAAGAAAATAGAAGACACAAATAAATGACATGGTTTAAGTTTATCTTGACAAAATGATTCATCAAGCAGAAGAATGAGAACAATTATGCAGCAAATTGTTAAAAATACAATTGGAACAATTTTGCACTGATTCTTAAAATAATGAAAGGGACAATCTGTGAAGAAATTTAAACAAGATACATAGAAGAGAAAACCAGCAAATCTTTGAGCTGCATCTACAAATTAATTGCATCTTATCCCAAATGAGGCATGATGAATTATCTATCTTTCGTAAATATAATCTTCATAACATTAATATAGTAACACTTCAACCGTATGGCCTTTTTATGTATTGAGAAATCAAATCAAAGCTATTTAAACTTCACAAATATGAGAAAACCTCTGTTTCTCAAGCCCAAAAGGAATTCAAGCCTCAACACTAATGATTTTGGTACCCTTGCTTTCTTCTTTTGGATGATGAAAGGACATGATAAATCCTGAAAAGAGATGGATTAATTCTACAGACTATGATATATTGAGATATATATATCAGGTTAACTGGCAAAAGATAACCAAAATGTTGCGAAGTAAATGAGTCCAAGAGGGCAGTAGACTGCACAACTCCACAGTCATTGCAGTAGCTGAAATGTTCATGATGCTAACCAGGATTACAACATCTAAAAGATCAAGAGTAAAAGCCCAAAAAACTACATGAGAAAAGAAAGCTATTTGCTTCAAACAAAGCAAGGAAACTATAGTTCCAAGATGTTCAAAAATAACCTGATTATAAATAAACACATTTAAATGGTAGTTCCTTTTCAGTCTTCTAATTCCATGTTCAAATGCTAAGGTTCATGAAAAGGAAATTAAAGGTGGATGGCAACTAAAGTAATAAGAACACTAATGCAAAAACTAGTGTGAACCACATATAACTTCAGCCTTTGTTTGTGATTGGAGAGGTAAACATCAGAGAGGAGCAGATAGTCTTCTTTTAGTGTTGGATTCTGCATCCAGGTCCTGGAACTTCACCAAAATATTTATAGGGATCCCATCTGATATATGACTCATTAAGGGATCTGATTGCCCATCGGTCAACTTTGGCTGGTTGTATTTAAGTTCTGTATCTTGTTTTTGTTTTTGGTTTTGCTTCTGTCCTTTTTTAGGTTCCAGATATGAAGCAGCCTAGGTGTTGTATTAATCCCCATCTTTTTTAGTGCATAATAATTCCTTATTAAAAGTAAATAAGTGTTAATAATTCCTTATTAACAGAGGTAGGTTACTAGGATGGACGAACTGGTAACAGATGTAAATTTTAATGAAAAAAAAACTGGCCTTTCAAAAGTTGCCCCCTGGATTGACCATTACAGTTCTTTAAAAAAGAACAGTTGTACCCTTCTGAAATTCACATCCGTATAGATCTTAAGACATACAATGTGCTCATCACTTGAACTTTCTTGATTCAGTTTTTCTACAATAAATCTAACCATAAATAAAGTAAAAGAGACTAGATTAATCATAACTTCTCTAAGAATCAAAAGAAGCTTTACTTAAGGCTTTTAATGTTCAAATTTATGCAAAGATATTACCATTTGAAGCAAATACGTTTTTTTACCACAGATCACAAAGATATATAAACAGAGCACTTATGGCTCCTAGTGTTAAATTTGTGCATGAGGATTTGTTCATCAAAAGATCAGGCTATGCATTGATGATAGATCTTTTTGACAGATCTACAAAATAAGAAGTTATGTCTCTCATCATTCATGTTGTACAGAAAAAAAACTTGGTCTTACCATTAGTGGTGCACCGATTTCCATAAGATTCTTTTAAGCTGTGTTTGGAACCCTGGATTTGGGGAGAAAAGAAAAGAAAATGCTAAAATTTTCCTTTCTCTTGTTTGGTTTAGATGAAGGAAAATGAGATTTCTCTCTATCTTTCTCTCCAATGTAAAAAGTTCTCTCTCTAAAAAAATAGGAATTTTGAAAGAAAAGAAAATTCACCATCACTTATCACTATTCACACCACCCACCCACCCCACCACTAGCACCATCCACCACCACCACCCACCACCACCCGGCACCACCACCACTAGTCACCGCCAACACCACCACCCACTATCACCCGCCACCACCACTCACCGCCACCCAGTACCACCGCCCACCACCCCAATCCATCATCTTATTAAAATATATTTTTCTTTTCTTCTCATTTCTTATCTCATCCAAACATCAAAAAAGGAAATAAAATCAGTATTTTTCTTTTCTTTTCCTTTTTAGCTTTCTTTTCTTTTCTCCCCAAATCCAAGGCTCCAAACACAACCTTAAGTTTGCATTTGTAGAGGACTTAAGACTTCTTTTTGCTTAAATAGAGTGCAAATTTATGGTAGATAACCTGAAGAATTTATTCCTGTTTTATTTCCTTCAGCATTTTTGTACAAAGCAGATACACCAAAACTCAAACCGTTATATCCGAGTGGCCTGAGGGTTTTATGATCACATCAATTGACAGTCCAAAATTATTTTTATAAATAAACAAACTCATTCCCCTAAAATGTTCTACCAGAGATAGTTTGTATGCATAGTTCATTGACCCATAGTAATCCATCAGGTAAACTGATTTGGAATTTTGGACTGAACTTTACTTTTCCCCAGTCAAAATCTGGTCCAGGTTTTAGAAACTGCCCACCTACACTGATTATTGAAATGATCTATTGAAATACCCAAAGAAAGTATCCAAATATCCGGAAACCTCTAGTTCCTCACAACAGAACCTGCTGACCTTTGGTATCCAAAAGAGAATTAGATTAATAATGGCCTACCATCACGAGTCTTGACTACCATGTTATAAGAAGTATGCCATTCTTGTTATTATAAGAGTCTTGACAGCTTCATGGGCGTCGGTGCAAAAGGATTTTTACCTCTTATTCATCTTCAGACATTATTAGGGATTGGTCGACTATGATCCACATCTAGTTGTTAGCTTGAGTTGCCTGTCTTGTTGTTTTTTGTTGGTGACTGTTGTGGTAGATCGATTTTTTGTGGTCTATAATGTCGTAATTCTTTTATATTTGCTGTATTCTGGGTAATCCCACAGCTTGTGGGGTCCCCCTCTTTTGATTTTAATGAAATCTTCATTAATCATCAAAAAAAAAAAGTATGCCTATCCGTTGGAAATCCAATCAGCTAGAAAATTAACATCGGATTCAAAGAGGACGAGACCATCTGTCAGACCATTTCAAAAGCAATCATTGATCAATGCCCTCCTCATAAAAACAACCAAAGGAATGCAAAAAACCTGAACAACTTTCACTTCACCGTCTTAAGGCCAGCTCTACCACTCTGCCAGCAATACCAGAAACATATGCATATTGCTGGATATCAACTAAAAATTGATCTCCAACCGGAAAGCAAATTTGTGAAATGAAACATGATATGAAAATGCCAAATTGTAAAAACTCTGAAGATTCATATGGTCATAAAAAATATACCTCATATACAGTCACAAAATAATGCATAATAGTTGACTGTCACTATCAATAGAATTCATTTGATTGCTTAAAGAGGAAATTATATTCAGTATTCAAGATCTGCTTTCCTTTTGCACTTAGTCAAAATCTTCCCAAGCAGTTTCAGAGATGCAGCATTAAGCCAATTCATTAATATACAATGGATTCCTGCAGTTAAGAACCCAACTACATGAAAAGCCTATCTTACTTAGTTTGTCACTCTCTAAACTGAAAAAAAAAATTTCCTTGGATAGATGCTACAGATTGATGTCTTAAGTTTGCAACCATCTCTTCCACTTTTACATTTTGAGATGTTCTCATGCTTCTTCCTCAAAACCATCCAAAATTTTTGAAAATTTAGCATCTCTAAGCACAGAAACTTCCATGAAGACTACCTCCCTTAATGTTAAAAAAAGGAAATCTGGAAGGACAACACGGCTACAGAACTCTGCGAAATGGCATGAATACTTGAGATATTTTTATGTGGCTCATATTTTTTTATGTGGGTCCAAATAGAGAGTGCGATGGCTTAAATATTCAAGATTGAGATATCTCACATATTGAGAAACAAAAAAATCTATATGTATGTATGTACGTATAAATTGACTAAATGAGGTGTTCAATGTTTCGTCATGCAATATCACATGAGGGCCAGAGATTAATGGCAATTTAAAGGAGAACAAGTATATGCACTTAAAGAAAAAGAAAAAGGAATGAAAAACATAAAGTAATGCATAATGAAATGAAAGAATAGCCACAAATTTCAATTCAATCACTTGATGATGCCTAGCCAACCACCTACCTTAAACTTACATTTCATTTCCTTAGAGTTTAAAGTTTCATTGAACAGGTTGAATAGGCAGATAAATACTAGCAATATTCCATGCTTATGCAATAGTGAAATTTCCATACTAGGTCACCTTCACACAGAACTTTGAAACTTAATTTTTGTTGAGTCTTAAGGAAAAAGATATACAACTCTATTAATAGCTTTAGAAATAAGAGAAGTGCTAACCAGATAAGTTATTCTGAAACAAACTTTGCAATGGTTACTATGAGAACGTAATCCAACATTGAGATTTATGACAATTACAATTTCTTGAAAGCAGCAAAAAGCATACACTCTACAGAAAAACTGACCTTAGTGAAAGGCCATGAAATAAAGGAGGCAAAATTGCCAAAGTTCTCCAATGCAGCCAAAAACACAAAATCACAACAAATTCCTTCGGTCATAAGAGGAAATCTGGTATAACTGGTGTTTGAGCTACCACATTCAAAGACCCCTCTGCCCATTGTCGGGCCTTATGTTTAACATGACGGTGACCACCTTTTTGTTTTTCCTTCTGACCATTTTCTTCTTTGATCTCATCATTCTTCCTAGAACTTCGATGTTTCTCTTTACCATGACTACGATGTTTACGCCTTGAAGTTGGCATTCCATCGCCATGTTTTTCTGTGCCACGCAAATTTTCTTTCGAATGGGATGCATGCCCACTATCTATCAATGCCTTCCCTGTTCTTCTCTCTGATGACTTATCAGAAGGGTTACTCCGGGACAAAGTCATCTTGCCTTCATTACCTATAAGAATTTCTCGAACAGCATCTGAAAGGATATCATTTTTGCTATCATTTATGTGTTTCATAGGTGAGGTTGTTACTTCATCTCCTTCATCCAATTTTACCACAACAGGCCTAGGCTTTGAGTGATTTGGCTTCTTCTTGGATAAAAGTGATTGCTCCGTAAGCTTTGCAAGATCTTCAACTCCTTCACTGAAATTGGGTGGTGACAGAGTTTCATTAGCAGGTGGATAATCACCATGTCCAACTTCATTTTTGTCTGTAGGAAGATAATATAATCCATGTCTTTTACGATGTTCAGTGAGCAGTGATGTAGACTCAGTTGATGGCTCTGATTCTAATTTCATCTGCAGATTATTGAGGGAAGTCCCATCCCTCTCTTCAAAGAAATTAATACCAATTGAAGACGAATTTGACAAAGGCAGAAGAACATCACCGTAAATAGTTTCCAAATCCGAAAGATTTTCCACAAAAGTAAGCCCATCAGGTACAGGAACTCTTTCCTGAGCAATTGCTGAAACTGGACCAAGCTCTTCGGAGAAAGCCTCATGCATCAGTTTGATAATTTCGGAAGCCTTAGAATCTCCCCTATCAAAACTCACATCTTTCTGAACCAAACATCCAAGTATTTCTTGTTCAACCAGCCCAAAAAAGCAAAGTATGTTTCTAGCCCTCTCCTGTACTTCTACCTCATGGTTTGCCGATAACGGACCCAAGGTTATTTTGATTAGATTTAACAAGTAAACAATCGATTCATGTGCGAAAGAGTCCTTCACTAAGAAAACTGGAGAAGAAGAATGCTGGCAAGTAATGACACTATGCCCTCCATTTTCATAAGCAGGATTTTCCTCTAAGCAAATTGAAACTCTTGGATCGAATTCTTCGGCCTGTTCAGTAACAACAGGAATTTCACTGTTTTCTAAATCAGAATCCTCATGGTATTCATTTGCAGGATTCAAATCAGAGTCTCCTGGTAACAAATCACGAATAGAAGAGGACATAGTAGCTTCTTTCAATAAGAAGTAAGAATGTAGACAGAAGATCATTACTTTAAATGCAGACTGAATGTATACAGCTCTTATTGATGGTGGCAAGAGGTTGGTACGCGGCTGTAACAGAGCCTCCATAAGTTCAATAGGGTTCTTCGAAAATTTAACATACTCTCCAGACACCCAAGCAGCAGCAGATAATATCCTGTGTAACAAAGGATTACCCAGTAAAGCAGGGTCTATCAAAAGATCACGACCAACACGAACAAGTTCTGGCCTGACATCCTTCACCCTCATCCCAATGTCAATAAGTTGGTTCTCAATCTCTTCCCCTCTTTGGCAATGTGGATTCCTTGATATTTCCCCAAGAAGTGATACATACCAATCAAAATCAACAATAGCCTCATAAAAATTTTTGCTGCAAGTTGATAAGATGGATCCAAGGATCTCATGACAAAATTCTGGGTCAGACTTAAGTGCATAATTAACCAGGACCCGGGAGATCTCGGCTACATTACTTTCAGACACCATCCCCATCACAAGACGCAAGGACTCAATTTTAATATTTGGGTCTGCATCACTCAAAGACTTTATCACAACCTCTTTGTTCTCCGACACTGCCCACGAATGCTTAGAACTCACTACTGAAAGCGCGTGCAACCCTAGATACTTGAGATTTGGATCATCATCGACCAACAATTCACGAATTTTCTCAACTGCAAGCTTCACTGCAAATTCATAATCAGTGAGACTGCTAACAACAGTCCGGATGCACTCAAACATCAGTGACTTCGCTCCAGTTCTTCTCATGTGTTCACATATCGGATCAACAACCCTCTTTGCTAACCTTGGCTCCAGTGGGGCCAATTTGCAAAATATCTTAAGCACCTTAATTAACACCCAATTGTTCTTCGAATCAACCAAAATCCTATAAAACTCAGGTGCCAACGGAAGATACGATCTAGGATCATTTGAAGTGAGCTCACAAAACACCCCAACTGCTGCAGACACCACATGTGGATCCGAACTCTCCAAATTCTCAACCAAACGCTTAAACGAGACCCTTACAGCATCTGGGTATTTACTAAAAATCCTCAAAATTACAGCAACTGCCTTTTTCTTAACAGAAGTTTTGCTACTAGAGAGTAATGTAAAGATTTCTGGCGTCAAATCCCTGGCAAGATCAGATGTAGCGATAACAGACAGACATTCGAGAGCGAGGCCTACCTCGAATTCATTGGTGCTGGTGAGATCCTTGCGGAGCTGATTTGTGATGAGGAGTATTACATCGGTGCCTTCGTGGAAAGATTGAGAAGCAGCGAGGTAGCCAATCTTCTTATGGGCAAAGCGGGTCGAGCTCATAACTTCAACGACATGGAAGGCTGCCCATGACATGTCGACGCCGTGGATGGAGTTGAGGTAAGTGAGTTTCTGGAGAGCGGTGGATTTGGTTTGAAGGTCCGTAGATTTGATCTCGCGACGGATGTCTTCCACGGCTTTAGATATGAATTTCGATTCTCCGATTAGTTGGAAACGGAGGCCCTTGATCAGGTCGTCTAAGGAGCGCTGAAACAGCGATTCCATGATCGAAGAACCCGCCATCAAAGAAGCAGAAGAGAAGAAGGCCTTCTTGTATCTTGAGGCTTCGTACGGAATTTTGTGAAGGATTTTAAGAGACTCGGGATTTTCCAATTTGCTTCCAAATTTTTTGAAGGGTTGGGGAAGGAATCGATGATTTTGGTCTCATCTGGGGGTTTTGTAACTTGAACATCTTCCTTCTTTGTTTTTCTTTTCCTTTTTCCTATTCGGTAGACCATGGTTTGAGCTTCTACGGTGTGGGGCTCTTCCGTATTTACTAGGAGAGGAAGATTGGGCTTGTGACGGAGAAAATTTACAGATAATGCCATTTTCATATTCACGCGCCGTTTGGCATTCATGCTAGAATAAGTTTTGGTTGCGATTTGCATCCCCTAAAGTTTATGTTATATACACCTCCTCACATTAGTGGAGGGGCCTCCGTTCATTTGGGGGGCCCCACACAATAAATGTGAGGGGTTGTCTACGCGTACGTCTACGAACTAGATTTTCGAAATAATTTTTTAAAAATATGGTGGCATATTCTTAATATTTATCAATTTTGAAAGATATACTTGAAACTAGTTTTAAACACTCCATTATATGAAAAGGACAAATTTTCATTTACAAAAACTTATTTTAAGTTATAACGGTAGGAAACTTGTGATATTTATAACTTTTAACGGAATGAATAACTTGTTATTAAACTTCAAACTCATATTCTTTGCATATCATTCAAATCCATTCTTGAGGACATTTTAGATTCAAAATGAATGCCAAACGAGGCCTCAATTAACTTCTATTTAGGTTGAGGTTGAGCTCCATTTATATAACCAAAAAATTTTGGATTAAAACCACAATTATATATGCTCTTTGCCAATTGATGACTTGCTGCTCAATCTAAATTTTATAAGCCTAGAAAATCATATCTTTATCCAGCTGGGCCAATCAAATATTTTTTTTCCTTTCTATCTCAATCTCCTAAAACATGTGTTTTCTCCTTTCAAAACTGAAAAAAAAAATTTCAGTTTTGAAAGGAGAAAATGCATGTTTTAGGAGATTAGGATAGAAAAAAAAAATTTTGTTAGCGAGGTCTAATCCCACCCTCACCCAAGTGTGCATGAGTCCCGGCTATGTGCCGGTCCCCCCTACCACTATGTCCCTGATTCATACCAAAAAGAAAAAAAGAAAAAATGTTCCAAGTTTAATGAGCTTGGGTTTACACAAGCCAACTAAAGAAGCAATCAACTGCGTAGTGTAACAATACTAAAAAAAGAAAATTATGGGTTGGTCATATCTGATGCAACGCAAATGAGTGAAAAGTAAGCTTCTACAACTATTTGCAGACAAGAAAGAAAGAAATACTTCTTATTAAACTGAGTCCAAGTTGTGATGGAAATCCAGGAAGTTTCATTAGCTATAAGCACCATAAAAAGGAAAAGAAGGTAATTAACCATCTCTACACACAGAAATTACTCATTCTATCATAATCCGCTTGCTTGGCTACACTCAAAAAATCACAAAAATAAAGCAATCTGAGGTATATGACCAAGGTAGACAGTAAATCAAGTTAATTGTTTAGGGCATAAGATCAAGCCGCTGATACTGTACATAAGAACCTGATCCTTTCTCTTCTTGCCATCGAATCTTGAAGGTGCATGGTTCCACCCATCTTCAAACACAAGTCTTGACTGATATATGTTTCTGATTTTCTGGTATTCAGGAAAACTGTTTCTGTCTGTCTGTACAGTCAGTATATGAAACATTATGCATCAGTAGAGAAGTTAACAAAAGCACTTGCTTTTGCATACATGTAATAATGAAATGAAATAGGAACATAAATATATAATATATAAAAATATACAAATCTAAACATATTGTTGCTGTTTTCTAGCATTAAGAAGCAAAATTCAGTTCATGGTACTGCACAAGTATGCGATCTCTCAGTTTTATCACAATACTATCCACCCAGAGGCTCTCATAAAAGGGAAAAGGCATGGAAAGACATTCTAAAGTTTCATGCTTATTATTCATGCCTTCCTGGTGGGTTCTGAGAGGACAAAATAAGGAAAGACCAGATCAAATGAGAGAGAGAGAGGGGAAGGGGAAGAAAAAGTGGCTTTAAGTTGTTGTCTGACAACTATCAACTGTGGGAAGATGAGGATCATAAGGTGGGTGAGGGTTTCTTCCACATTAATCAGCCTCTTAGATGGTAGGTCCTTACTTTAAATATAAGGATTAAAGTACAACGAGTCAGTCAATACGATCAAAATTTACAATCTTTACACAGACACAGAAAAAAAATGCCCCTATGCTTTTCATATATGGATTGGGGTTTTCATCTTTCACCCAGAATGGGGGACTTAACCTTCAAGTTCTGAAAGCATCACAAAACTTGATCATATGACCAGAACATGAACATAAACAAAAATCAAATCATATCCAGCTAATGGTTAATTGTGTATTATTGGAATCCCCATCAATCATTGGTTTTGTTTGCTCCAGCAGATTATGTAGTCCCATCACAAAATTAGGAATTTCTCCACGCTTCTAGCCAAGCTGGAAATTATTTTTAAATATTATTGATATTTCTCAGCAATCCACAAGTGCCTCCTCTACTAGTACACTGGAGATTTCCAAATTATGAGTGCCTAATATCTCCGCTGCTTGAATCGTCCAAAGCAAGACAGTCAAACTAAACATAGGATGATTAGGATCCACATATCTAGTGAAGAAACTTACTGATGTGACTTTACCAAAAAAAAACTTACTGATGTGACAGATGACCACCATTACTACCACAACTCAAAATGCCCGATTCTTTTATTGAGGGGTCTGAGAAGCAGCCTAAATTGGTCCATGAACACAACCAGAAGCTGCAATTGTGTAAGGCTCAATACAGAGACCATTGAAAAATGTACAAGTGAATCCAAGCACAGTAAAATTCAGAGTAATCCATTCATAAGCATTAAGCAGTACATCAAACCACTTTCTAATGTACTGGCAACAGTGAATTATCATAAATACCCATACTTGGGGTCCCCATGTTTCACAGGTAAATGGTAATATAAGAGATCTTTACCTGCAAACATAATCAGAATATCATGAATGAGAAAACTTTTACAAGTCTTATGCAAAATGGAGTTCTTAGATCTTCCAAAATTTCCCTTTTTATTTCCTTCTCAAAAAACTCCAACGAATAAAAAATCTTAACAGAATCACCACAATGAAGAAAGGCATTTCTACTGCTAGAAGACAAATAAAGAGAATGAACATAGCCAATTCTAAATCATATGAAATATGGACAGTTACATTAAGCATAATTGCTTCACATCAATTCAAGAACATTCATAAAGTAGTTCTGCTTGAAACTGGTGAAGAGACTGTTAAAACAAATTTGTAATGGCTTTGGAGTTTGGACCAAAAGAGATATATGCTTTTGGAAAGCTATTTGTATGTCGAATAACAAAATACAAAATTAGCAGGGAATTTCACAGAAAATTAATTGTTGGAAAAAACCATCTTTTCTAACATTAAGAATAAACTTATTACCAAGACAATGTTCATCAATTGTTTAACTTTTTGGATTACAAAATATGAAGCCTTAAGCAAAAGTTTTATATAATATTGATGTGTGTCAATTTTGATGTCCTGTAAGGGGTTCTAGTCCTTCTTATGTTACTCTGTCCACCTTTTGTGTACATGCACTGCTGTCTTTTTCTTGGGCTGCTGCCTCTTTCTTAATATAGCTTGTCTAATGGCTGATAGGAAAAAAAATGTTTGATATAATATTCTCATGGGAATCCTTCTTTATCTCTAGTAGGTTCAGAGCTATCTCCCTGATGACTTGTAATCCCTCATCTCCACTTCTGAGTGAGTTAATAGTGCACCCAAGAAAGTTCCTGTCTCAGGTGCCCTCCAATCTGTCATTCAGAAAATTGATTCTGAGGTGCAGCTAAATCATTCTTTTCATGGTCCATGAAGTCATTACCCTCATAATCAAAATGGCTACCTCCTTTACTAGCAAATAGAGGGCTCCCAGCTCGAGTAGTACAAGCTTCTTGAGCAGGAAGACTTCCTCCAGCTACAAATGAATCTTTTCTCATTGATAAAACATTTCCTTCCATTTTCCCCTCAGAACATTTAAGTCATCTTCTTTTTTTACCAGAATACCCACCATTTGTCAAATTAGCATGAATGCCAGTGTTAAAAATAGATGAAGCTTCTTCACCAACTTTTTAAAACATTGCTAAACATGCAATATTTAATCATCAAATTCTAACAATGAGTTATAGAAAATTCACATTCAAATGTATCACCGTCTTCAGATTTCTTATTGAGCACCGTGTTACAAAGAAAAATGCCACCATTCTCAATGCTACCAGCATCTCAATGCTCCACTTTCACGCCTCTCCCCTTCAAATCACATATTTTATCAGGTGTATTGCCACCATTTTCAATGCCACTTGCATCCAAATGCTCCACTCTCATGGAACTCTTCAAATCAAATATGTTATCTAGTGTATTCCCCATCACAGATCCATTTCTGAACCTTTCCCTATAACATTCAAGCTCTGCTTCAAGATCTTGCTTCTCTTTCTCACGTTCAGAAAGAAGGGCATTTGCCTTTTCCAATGCATTTAGATCATATTCTGCTTGTTCTTCCAACAACCGTATGTATTGGAAGGCCTCCATGTGGAGAGCTGCCTTCTCCTCTTGCAACCTAGTTATCATGGCCATGGCCTGACTTGCAGCAACTGCAGAAGCACTTCTTTCTTCCTCCAATTCCTTATGCAAAGCACTCGTGGCTTTCTGGTTATACTGTATCTGTAGTTTCAACAGATCAATTAGACTTTCTCCTTCAATCTCCCTGGAAATGATTTCTTCCAAAGACTCAAATCTCGACTCTTTTCTCTCGATTGAGGTCTTCTTTTGAAATACATGCATTCCCACAAATATAGAAGCATGAGAAAAATTTGACTCATCACCTCTGGGACTCATACCATCCAACAGTAACTCAAATCCTCCGGCAGCATATTCTCGTGACAGCAAAATTTTCAGCTCCTCATTAATTCTTGTGGAATCCCTTCCAGTCAATTGTCTTGAGAGCATATCAGACTCTTCTCTTCCCTTATTACAAACAGCCAGGTCCATACATCTGGTAAATAGTGAACTGGGACCGCTCAAAACCTGTTCTAATTTTTCTGCTTCAGTTGTTATTTCCACCTCACTTTCCAGATTAGAGGCTTGCCCGGCCTTGCCAATAGATCCGTGTCCAATGTCACGACTTTCCACAGTTTTTACTACACAAATCAAATTGATAAGAAAATGATAATTATTATTGTGCATTTTGAGAAGAAAAGAGAAAGAGAGAGAGAGAGAGAGGAAAAAGAGGTACTAAGGAACAATCTCAACATACAGTTTTCTATGAACACTTCAACATGAGCATCCATGACACTAGATGGTGCAAGGACATCACCCAGTGAAACAAGCTTCTGCAGTTCAGAAGAATGATTGAACTTTTGATCAATGTGGTTGCAGTTAAGTTCCTCCATACTATGCCCAATACCAACAGTAGCTGTTGGATCAATCATGTCATAGGAGTCACATGCCTCAGGTTTCAAGTGCAGAACAAAAAATAAAGACTCCATTGTAGAAGCTTGATGAATTAGCTTCTCTGATGTGAAATTGTCAATCAGAATATTGTGCATAGTATCTGGACAACTGGTGGCAGGTTCAAGTACACATTCAGCCACAAAGTCCTCCTTGAGATCATCTATTTCATGAACCAGAGCACTCCCATCATTGTCATCAGAAGATCGAACTTCTGACTCAGAATCAGAAGTAATCTTTAATTCCGTGTATCCAATATGAGACAAATTATCAAACCCACAATTTCCAATGTGAGAAGATTCTACTGGCCTAGATGGTCTACCCCTTCTCCTTTTCAAGCCATTCTGATGATACAAACAAATTTGATCTTTGGAACCTAATGAAGGAACATCAACTTCAGCAAACTCAGACCCCATTAATTTGAGATTGAACACTCTTCGGGGATACGATCTTGACATCCATGGCTCACTGCAACAAGAACAGCATCTCATGATCAATGCACCAACTCTAGGACCCTTAACAGGTTGGACAAAATCAGCACAACATTCAATATCTGCTCCCATTTTACCTACCAACAACCTGAACCTTTCAGCATTTGACTTTTCTTTTGTGGCAAATGAGAAAAGGCAACCTTCACATATTCCACATACATCAGCAAGCTTTTTATGAACATGACAATAAACGAGTGATGAGATCTCTAGTTTATGTTCATGGCAGAGCAAACTCCTATAACATCCGGATGTTTTAACACCCAGCACATGATCGAGCCGAGAGCATAACAGACAAGGAGGTTGCAATTCAAAGTACTCGGCAAATTTAGTCAAAAGGTATGAGAATACCGCATTAACAAACAACAGAAAAATCAACAACCATTCAAGAATAGCAAAAGCTAAAGCAGTTGTCAGACCCAGGGTGCCCCTCTGTACTTTAACAGATGCAGTCCCCCTTGCAGCCATACCGCATTACTTTTTGTTCACCAAAACAATTGCCAAATGGACAAATCCCAGAATGAAACAAGTCCCAAACTTCCTGAAACAAATTTGAGAATCCAACTAGAAACTCGGCACTGTAAGTACAAATGCAAGAAAAAAACTCATGAACAAACCAAAAGAGCTTCACAACACATCAATGCATCCATAAACAAAATCCCAAAATGCAGGAACCACGAACTGAAACTAACCCAATTCCGCAAAATTCCCGAAAGACAAAAGGAACCCGTTGCTCAAAAACAATCAAAAACCATATAAATCTACTCTAATAATAACACATTTGACAAATGAACACTAATAAAAAACAAAAGGAAATTAAATTGAAAATTTGAAACAACCAAAACCCTAACCTGTTATCTGAGACACCCGGCCAGACTTCAAATTATGAGCAGGTGATCGTACCACAACGATCCCCCTTGAGTAGCGACAGGTAACGGATTGTTAGGACAATTAAACAAGAAAAGACAAAAAGACTTAACGGACAGCATCAACGTTTATGACGGCTAAAACAATGTTACCGCGGTTACTGCACATGAAAAATAAGCGTCAAAGGTGCATCATTGTGCTGCAGTTTGTGTATGAGAGATGAGTGTATTCCCTGTTTCAAACCGCCATTAGTGCACTCCACGTTTGAGAGGTAGGAGACGCCGAAGGCTGCGTTTGGACTCTCTTTTTTTTTTGACATGCGTTTGGACTTCTTGACTTCGAGCGAATAAAGGGCACAGATGCCTTAGGCTGCGTTTGGAAGTAAGATATAAGAATAGGGTTGGAGGAAGAAAAAACAAACAAAAAAAAACTACTTTTTCTATAGGATATTCATAGTTTAACCCCCTTAGGTTTTAGATAATCCCACTTTTCCCTTTAAGGCTTTTGAAATATTAGTTTACACCTTTAGGGTTTGCTAGGTATAAGAGCTTTCCCCTTTTAAAAGTTTGGCCGTTAAAATTTTAATAATATTGATGAGGTGGCAAGATATAAAATAAATATTGGTAATATTGCATCTCTTGTTTTGATTATGTAAAATTCAATAATGGGTTCAATCTTTACAATATTAGTTTAAATTGAAAAAAAAAAAACAAACTCAAATTCACATTTGACCTAAGGTATTTTTGACAGTCAAGGCCTAAATATAGCTTTTTAAGTTTTAAATATAAATAAGAGGTATACATTTTTCAATTAACATTTTCTCAATTATGATTTTGACGGTGAAAAGTCTAAAGGAGGGAGATTGTTAAACATAGAAAGTACTCAAGGTGGTGAATGGGTATTTAGAAACCTTAGGAGGAAAGTGGAATCATTGGAAACCTCAAGGGGGTAAACTATAGAGGGGAAATTGAAGTTTCAAAATTGGTATTTTAGAATTCACATTGTCATCATTTTATTCCCAAAACAAGGAGGAAATTCACACGGTCAATACATTTTTTTTCTAGTGATATTGCTTCCATTCATGAAAAAGGAACGTCATAACTTTTCATCTACCTGTCAGCACCCAATTTTTGCACCATAAAATTACCCAAGAAGCATATCTTAAATCGGCATATATGTGGGCACGTAAATCGAGATTTTTATAGTGGACCTATCTTTTTGAAATAACAAGCCCATAATAAAGAGAATTCTGAGCCGATTCCAATGCACCAAACCATGCTCAAATCGGATCTCAAACGGCTAAGTTATGGATAAAAGAAATAAAGGATAGTTTGGGGATTTTTGATAAAACCGAAATTGGGTGCCACATGGCAGCCACGTGTACGACATGGTGGTTGCCATGTGACCAATGATAAATGAAAATTTTTGAGGTTCTTTTAGTAAATAAGATAAGTTTCCTAATGGGGTTTGTTATGCAAATAAATAAAAAATTTAATAACAAAGTTAATAAAAGTTTTAAGATTAAAAGAAAATTAAAAAAAGATAAACAAAGAGAAATGAGTTGGACGAATTGGTCCAACTCATGTTCTCTTGAGATATTGAGACTAAGCTTAAAAAATATATAAGCCTAAAAAAATATGGGACAAAATAGACTTTGACCAAACCTAAATGAATGATGGTGTTCAAAGAGAGGAAGATGAAGAGTTAGGGGTTTAAGAGAGGAAGATGAGGAGTTAGGGGTTTAGGTGTTTAAGAGAGGAAGAGGAGGAGTTTGAGGTTTAAGAGAGGATGAGGAGGAGTTAGGAGTTTAAGAGAGGAAGAGTTAGAGGTTTAGAAGAGAAAGAGAAAATGTTAGAGGTTAAGAAGTTGAAGGGGTGGGAATTCTCTATAAAAAGGATAGAAGTTGGGAGCAAAAAGGGGGAGGGAGCAAGTAAGAGAGTTCTTTGAAAAAAAAACAGCAAGTAGGAAGAAGTGGAGAAAAGAAGAGGGACGTCCACTAGCAAGGAGGGAGAAAGAAAACCTGCTGTTCACGATACACCAAGGTTCCAAGACCTGATTTAAAGTGTCAATCCATAATAGGTGAGTCATTTGTTTTTTACATTGTATGTGACCTCTCTTTCATTACAATTTTTGAGATGAAATTACATGATTAGTGAGAGACATGTATATATGTTTGATGGCTTTGGGTAATTTTATCATGTAAGAAAAAAAAAAAGACAAAGATGTAAAGTTCTGAATTTTTTTTTTTTTTTTTTTTTGTATTAGACTTGCACCTGTTTTCCAAATAAACCAATTTTTTTTACCTAGTTTTAGTTTGATTCAAGTTTGGAGTCCTTCATGAGATTTGTAGTATTTTTATTTTAGTTTAATGTAAAAATATGCTTACACTATGAGTAGGTATTTTATTTTTAATTTTCTTTGGTTCAGATTTTCACATAGAGATGTCTAACAATAAATTTTGTAGCTTTATATCTCTTAAATGAAAATGAATTTTTAAAAACTGCTATATGTTATTTTAGTGCTTAAAGTTATGATTCTTGGGAATCAGATTTTGCACAATTTGGTTGAGAATTGAGGGAGATGTGAATCTTTGAATGCGGATAGCGCAGTAGTTCAGATTGTTTCACTTTTTTTTTGTTTCCTTTGTTTATTGTGATTTTCTTACTTACATTTGTTTTGTTTTATTTTTTTTATTTTACTACATGAGATGTAACATAGTGGCCCTTCATTCTCCCAATGTAGATATGTTATTATATAATAAAATCTAAAACATTTTATTAGAAGTGGTCGAATCAGCCCCCATTTCTTATTCTTTTTAATTTGGGTTTCTTTGCTTTAGAATTCTTATATGCATGTAAGATGTAGTATAACAATCCCCCACTCCTCTAATCCCTTGTATATATAAGAAAGATAAAATTAAAAAAAAGGAAAAAGAAAAGAATAATAAAAAATAAATAAATATTTTTTTTTGAAATAACCAAGTACATTGCTCCATGTTGAAATATTTGATTTAGATTTCTTTATTTTGGATTTTTTTTATATGTATCATATGTATTATAATTTGTATAAGAGGTAGCAAAGCAACCCCATTCCTCCAATATTTGTACACATGTGATCATAAATATATATATATATATATAAAAGATAAAAGATAAAAAAAAATTAAATAATAGTAAATCAGCCCAAATATGATCCAACTGATTTAAAGGAACCCATTTTGGTGGGGCAACCCAGGGTGTTCAAGGACTTCCCTGAGTTGTAATCAGGTCACTTATCCGGAATCACTGGTGCAGACCAAAAAATCAAACAAGGTGTCTACCTGCACCATTTCAGGTAGTAGCGACTCTGTAAGCACCCAAATTTTGATCAAACCAAATAAAAGAGAAAAAATGTGCTAAAAGATAGCAGAAAGTCAAACCTTGAGGGATCAAAAATTGACTTTTTGATCAAGAGAAAATTTGGTTACCTTGCCCTATCTCAATGGATAGAGAATCTCGACGTGGTTCCAACGCAACTGAGTTTGCTGGAATCGGAGTCCGGATGAAGGATCTATGGGCCGGTCAAACTTAAAGAGGAGTCGAAAGTTGACTTTTTCTCGAACCCCGTGCCGAGTGCTTAGCCCTATGCCAATGGATAGAGGACTCCGACACGGTTCTAACGCAATTGAGTTTGCCCAAATCGGAGTCCAAATGAAGAAGATGTAAACAGTTGAAGTTCTAGGGCAGCGTGCTGGAAAACTGCACACGTAGCAAAAGTCTGCACACGTGGCAAGCAGCAGAGCAAAAAGGTCTCAGGACTAAATCTGTAAATATCCAAAAGTATCAGGGACTAAATCTGTAAAAATCCAAAGTTCCAGGGACCAATCCACAAATACCAAGATTTGCTCATGATTGATGTCCCCTATGGGCATGCATGGGCATCATCCATGCATGCACCCCTCTCTCTCTCTCTCTCCCCCCATGATCACACATCATCATCCATACATGCATCCCCTTTCTCTCATGGTTGATGAGCATGCATGTGCATCATACATGCATGCCATCCATCCATAACCCTCTATCTCTCTCTCTCCCCCATAATTGTGTCCCCTATGCATGCATGCACATCACATGCATGCATACCCATACCACCCCACTATAAAAAGCCCAAGCCCCCATACGTATGGGGGGTTGAGCACATTTTTGGTTGAAGACTTTTTTGCTCCCACCATTCTTCTTCTCCAAAGCTCCATTCTCTCTCCCAAGCTCTCTCATCTCTCCCAAGCTCTCTTCATGGCTTCCTAAACCCCCCACCACCACTTTCCACTACCATTCTCCACCACATTCAAGTGAGAAGAAAGAGGTCTTGGAGATCATTCGGAAAGGAGGAGGTGCTGCCAAAGTGTGGTGGTGCCACAAGGTACCTTAAGCACACCTCCAAAGGGAGTTTGCACTTCAAGGTAAGCTTCCCCATTATCTTTTATGTAACATATGTCAAAATAAGCATGATCAAAGCATGTTGGTTTTTTACCATTTATGTGTTATTCCCATGATTCCAAGCATGTTTCCACCCTCCAGTAGTCTCTTTTAGGCCATTTTAAGAGTGGTTCTTCCCGTATGGCAAGAAGGGTAAGGGATTTGGTAGTATAAAGAGAGGATGGAAAGTGGTTTGGGTGATTGGAAAGTGATCATGCAACCACCATTCGGCCATTGGTCTGCTGGTGTTTACTGGGTTTTCTTTTCATCATCAAGAGGAGCATGTTCCTCCTATGAGCAAGTCTAATGTATCCCCCATTTTAACCCCCCTTCTCATCCTTTCTTTGCTGTTTTTTTGTCGGTTATTTAGTATGCTTACAATCTTGGTTCACTACCATGAAACATGCTTAGATAGTATGATAGGTTCTCGCATGCTTGAGTGGCCATGAGCCCTCCTCCTTTTTTAGCTTGCTGACTTGATGGTTTCAATATGCATGCTCCCCTACCCCATGATTCCTTGCTGTAAAAACCCCAAGGGAGACCGAGAGATGAGGTGATTCCTCATCTCCAGAACCAATGTGGGCTCACACAGGAGCCCACACCATCCCTGGAACACCCTAGAGGGCCTAAGAAACCAAGCCCATAACAAAAATCCGAAAAAACAGCTTTTGTAGGTTGATCCGGCAACTCAGGCCGGATCAACATAGACCTGTGTGTAGCCGGCAACATATGCCGGATACACAGAATACCATTTGTAGTCGGCAAAAGATGCCGGATACACAGAGACTTGTGTGTAACCGGCATCTCAGGCCGGCTACACTGCCAGAATTCTTCTTTTGCTATTTTTGTGTTTTTGTGCTTTTTTTGTGCTTGGTTTGACCAAACCACATGAACCAGAAGGGTTTCCGGGTCACCCGAAGACCCAAGATGGGCCATGGACCGACCCGGTCCAAACTGATTCCAGGTGGGCCTTCCAACGGGGCCCACCAAGCCCGACCAATTTGTTAGCACCTGATTTTTGCACCCCCAAAATAAAGAAAAATAAAAAGTCAAACTAAAAGTCAAACCCTGAGGGGGTCAAAAATTGACTTTTTGATTCAAGTGAATTTGGCCATCAAACTTCATCTCATTGAAAAGAGCATTTCGACACGATTCTAACGCAACCGAATTTGCTGGAATCGGAGTCCAGATGGAAAAGATATGAGCTGGTCAAACTTTTGGGGAGCAAAAAGTTGACTTTTTGCTCGACCCCAATTCGACTGCCAAACTTGATCCCAATGGATAGATGGTTCCGAGCTGATTCCAACGACACTAAGTTTGCTGAAATCGGACACCAGACGAAGAAGTTATGAGCAGTTGAAATTTCAGAAAAACTGCCCATGTGGCAAAAAGGCAGCAAAAATGGACTAAACCAATAAAATAAATAAGATAATAGTGTTTAATAATATTTTAATAAAGGAATCTCGTTTATATAATAAAATAATCATAAAATCGAATGTAAATCTTGCAAAAAACCAAATTGAATAAAGATTTGAAATCCAAACATTTTTAAAACGTGCTGGACCGTATTTGTATTACGGGCAAGGCATGCCCGTATTTGAAGTACGGGCACGCTTCTAGAAGCAAACACGCGTCGCTGTACGGCGAGACACGCGTCCTGTACGGCCGAATCTGCGATAATTGCAAATATTCGTTTTTCGCCCGTATTTGAATTACGGGCAAGGCACGCCCGTACTTCAAGTACGGGCAAGGCACGCCCGTACTTCAAATACGGGCACGGGATTTTTGCCTATAAATAGAGAGGCCACCCCCCTCATTTCAAGAAGCCTTCTCCATAGGCCCTTGCCCTCTCCCTCTTGTCCTAACCACGGCCAACCTTGCCCAAGCTCTGCCAAAATCCCACTAGCCCAAAAATATCCCCAAAATACCCCTAGATTACACCTTCCTACCTCACCTTCAATCCTTTTCAAACCAAAGAGAGAAGGACCTTTTCAAAACCATTTTGGGAAATCAAACGGGACGCGGAAGCGCTGCCGAAATCCTCAAAGACCTCATCACCTCAACCAAAAGAAGGTAATAGCAAAGCAAAGGTTCTGGTAATGTTTTCTTCAACATATATATTAAATGAGTTTCTTTCTAAAATCTTTATTATTTAATTTGTTGTTTACTTCATTATTTGTTTGCTCTCACCTCCTTTGCCTTGTTTATTTGTGGATTTGTTCTCCCCATAATATGGGAGAGAATTTACTTGAAGGGAAGAAAGAGCAATTCTAAATCAAGATGGACACTTGGACAAACTTTAAACCAATCTAATTAATTCGTTTTGTTTACCTAATATAGAAGGGTATGTCCTTCTTAAAACACTGTTGTACCCCATGTCCCCCTCTCCTTCCCTTCTTAACAACGGCCATAAATGATTAAAAGGAAGTCTTGTCCATTCAAATAATGCAAAAGGAAGAGAAAAGGGAGTAATGGAACCAAATGAAGCAAAATGGAGCAAAATGCATTATTTTGAAGAAGCTGGAATCTCTGCGGACGTAGCCGGAGCATCCAAGGAACACGCCGGAGTGATCCTAACCAGGATCGGAACACAAAAGTGCAAAACAGGTTGCGCCCGTAAACTCAGGCCGGTCCGGGCGGGACCGTATTTTCTTCACGGGCGAGGAAGACCGTGATTCATCCACGGGCAAGGTGGACCGTATAGAAAATACGGTCCAATATGAATGTAACTTAAAAAATATAGTTTTCTGGCCCGGTTGGACTTAACCCAACCCAAAACGGCCTGAACCGGCCTTTTAGACAATTTGGGCTATTGTGAGCCCAATAAAAGACTGTGGGCCTAGATGGGCCCACCAAGATTACCATAGGCCCACTTGTGGGGCCCACTTTTGACTGACCCATACCAGGCCTGTTTTCAATAAACAGGCCCAAGGCCACTTAACTCTTGGCTAAGGGGCCCGTTCCAAGCCCACTAAGCCCAAATAAGTTGTAAATAAATAAAATAACCAAATGGGTTACCCAATAACCCAACTGGGCCCAAGGCCCAACCATGGCAACCCACGGGTCTTCCAACGGGACCCGGGTCCAACCCACTTCATCTAGATAAATAAAAAAGATAAAATCAAATAAAAAGGGACCCACACCTTCAGAGGGCCCCGCCAGACCTAACAAGGTAACATGCTGGTCTAGGAAGGGTGAACTTGACTTAAAAACCAGGAAGACCCGAGGGACCCGTCAAACCGACGGGGCGGACCGGGGTGTCTTTAGGACTTCCCCGGATCGTAACCGAGGACTTAGCTAGAACTCTGAAAAGCCGCAGACCAGACTTAGACCCGATTAGGGCAAAACCGTGTCTGCCTGCACTCTCAGGCAGTGGCGACTCCGAATGTCCCGAGGCACGCGCCAAAGGCGCGCCCGGTGTGCGATCTAGGCCAGGTTTAGGTGCGCACAGCTTGGCGACTCTGCTGGGGACTCCCTCAACCCAGTCGGACCCTGGTTATTAAATGAGTCAACCTAGGTGGATAAATGCAGATTTAGGAAGTACTTCTTGTCCAACCTTAGTGGTTTATGGAACTTATGCAATTACGTGATATTGGGGGATCCTGTCACAAGGACGAGATAATTGCCTAAGGAAAGTGGAATTTAAGTGGTTCCCTGTGACCCTCCACTTACCTGGGGATCCACCCAGACATTGTATTGCATATTGTTCTATACTCTCACTATAAAAGTGACATTAAGGAACCCTTAATCAGCCCATTATCCAAGAATCACCCGAACAGACACAGCACTTGACCCCATTGCACATACAAGCACTTCACTACACCGTGAATGAATTTTTTTAACTGCGTGGGGTGACATGCACGAGGGAGTCTGCATGAATGATCCGAACTGAATGCTGTCTGCACTCTGTAAATGTTCTTCTTAACCAAAACCTAGATCTCTCTAGCAGCCACCCTTCTTCAATCGAGAAACTTACTTTTGGGATGGTATTAGCCCTACGCTCCCGTGGCTTGCCGGGGAAAGCAGGGTAAACCCATCTCCCCAGGTTTCTGGATTCTTCAAGCGCCATTGGTTTCTTGCCATGGTACGCGAGGGGTCTAGTACTTGGCTCAGACCCTTGAAGGCAGGTGCCTCGGGCTGGGTATCCTTCCCCGCCTATTGATTCTGAAAAACCTTGATACTCTGAATATGAATGGATCTGAATCTGAATGTGAACGCGAATGCTGGAACAAAATAAGGGAAAAATCAATTTAAAACCCAAGAGTCCATCAGGGGTAGCAACCCCCGCCGTTTTTTGCATCAAACTGAGTGAGACCTAGACCATGGGCTGCCTTAGTCCTAATTTAGGAAACCAACCCAATTTGATCAGGGGTCTAACCCCAGATCCATGCATTTGAGTCCCGTAAGCCGTGGGCCTTGACCCATAGAGTCCGGTGGAAGCACCTTAAGTCCTAGTCGGCCTTTTGAGCAGATGAGAGCCGGCCAGATCAGACAATCAGACAGAAACAGATCAGAACAGGAGCAGAAAAACCCTAGATTTAGGATTTCAGCCCACCTGCCAAGAAGTAAACTTGTACCCTCCTTTTGGGTTCCCAACAACCCTACAGGTGATTTTCTTTACAGAATTATTTTTGTAAATTTCGCCCTCGATGGCAAGGTGTAAACATTTTTGTTGTGATCTGACACCTAAAAGCAGATGAAAGAACAGATGAAAGATAAAAGGCTGATCAGGACTTAGGAGTGCCTCCTTACACAAGTATGTCTAGGAGTCGTGCCTTAACAGGCACCAACCCTTTTAGGATTATGCACACACCTGTTGGTTTTTTTAAGCATTTAACTTCCACTTTACTTGTGTATACATTTGTTCTTGCCTTAAATACATACACTTCGAGATCATTTACACCAACCTGTTTAGCCGAACCATTCTCAAAATGCACAAAAACAAAAATTTTCGGGCATGCATTAAGCCGCCTTCCGAGGCGTGCATCAAAACTGCTTTGTCAAAGCACACAATGAAGTGGCCTTCGGGCCTACATTGAATCGTCTTTCATGACAAACATTAACTTTGTCTCGTGCTATGCGCAATAAAACCGTCATCTGTGGTGGCTGTTTAGACATAAATCAAGTCGCCCACCTTGCGGCGTAAATTCTCCCTGCCATTCATGGCATGATTTGTTTAACATTTCATGATTTTGCAGTCACTACCCATCAGGGCACGGATGTTGAGGTATAATCTCCGCAACATGATTTCCTAAGGTTTGCACTCATAAAGCATGTGTTTTGAAAACCATCAGACATGATATGATCTTCAGAGTCTCAATCTCTGAAAGACCAAATCACAAGCTTTTTAACTGCACAATTCTCCGAAGGAATTGTTGATTGACTGGGGCATTATCTCACGCTCTCCACAGTGATGTTTTCATGCATGAGCCGTTTTGTATTTGTTTTGTCAACCACGGCCCAAGAGCACCAGTCACGGTGAAAATGATCTCGTCACACACAACACCTTGTTCATAAGTTGAAAAGAAACTGATCGAGATCTTTAATCAGCAGGTACGATTCAGGTACTTCACATTAAAAGCACTACCCAGAAAGCTAAATTTGCAATAAGAAAGGACTGTAATGGATTCTTCGGAGGCCTCAATTCCATCATCATCACAGCAAAGGGCTGAGGAACAGCCGATCACAATGGACTTAAGTCAACAAATGGCCATGACACATGCCATGGGGATTCAAATGCCAGAAATCCAGCAAGGGCAGCCATCTCAGCCAGCATTGATGACGGCACATCTGCCACCGCAGGACATTTCATTCCCACACCCGATAGCAGTACCAATCCACCCACCACCACAAGAATGGCCCGCGCCTGTCCAAACGAGACAAGACAAAATGGACTGGTACAGGACCCAGCAAATTCGGTTTGAAGAAAAGATGGCAGTGGTACAGGAAGAAAGCAAAGCAGAGCTAGCAGCCATGAGAGAGGAATTGAAACAGCTGCAACCTAGTACGCTCCCAAGTGGGGCTACTCTGGAGAGCCTCTGCTTTTTCTCAGATATTCAGCTCCCACCCAAGTTTAAGTGTCCGGAGCTACACCAATTTGATGGCACTAGTTGCCCATTGAACCACCTCAGATCTTACTCGGCCGACATGTGCCAATACGTGAAAAATGAGAAGATCATGGTGCAGTTCTTCCAGAGATCTCTAACTGGGGCAGCATACTCATGGTTCCTCAGTCTGGATAAGCAGAAGGTTAAGACATGGAATGACCTTGCCGCTGTGTTCATCCAGCAGTATCGCTTAAATAGCCAAATGGTTCAGACCAGAGCCGAATTGCAGAAACTGTCAAAACGGAATGGCGAGTCTGTAAGAGACTACGCTAAAAGGTGGATGGAACTGGCGAGCGTGGTACAACCCCCTCTCCTTGAACAAGAGCGGACTTCCTTGTTCATATCATCACTGGGGCAACCATACTTCACAATGCTGTTGGGACAGTGCACTGTAAATTTCGCCGACCTAATTATGGCGGCAGACAGAATTGAAGATGCGATTAAAATGGAGAAGCTCGGAGGTCCCATGATGAGCTTGTTGCATGAAAACACCTCAAGTGGCAAAAGACAAGAGGGTGATGACAACACAAGCACAGTTCACCTTGTGCAACCTCCTACGCCATTTCACATCTCTTCTTCAAGAAGTATAAGCCTTCCCTCCGCTAACAATACAGCGGCCCACCTCAGGAGGCGTCTCACCAAAGAGGAGAGAAAGAACCGGGAGTTCACCCCGCTCCCATATACGCTGGCTGAGTTATTACCAACTCTCTTGAAGGAGGGACACCTACAACTGGCAACGCCGAATCCCAAGGCGTCAAAAATGAGTGGCTACGATCCAAGCAAGAGCTGCGAATACCACATGGGCGCACAAGGCCATGATACTGATGGATGTTGGGGCCTTCGGCATGCAGTCCAAGACCTTCTTGAAGCTGGGGAACTCAAAATTGATCCTCCGCCAAATTGAAAAAAAAAATTTTGAAAAAATTGAAAAAAGAAAAAAAAAAAAAAAAAGAAAGAAAAAGAAAAAAAAGATTGAAAAAAATCATCTCTATGCAATCTAGCATTTCATGGATTCTGCTTTCTGATACTTGTTTCTTCTGGCAGGAACCTGTGAGACATGGGAAAAAATCACCGGAGTGATCGTCCCTCCGTCAACACACGGGCTCAACGCAAAAATTGGGAGAGTCGCCACCATTCATGATTTTGAGGTGGAGATCATCTCCGGCTCTTGCATAGGTGGCCTGACCTGGGAGGCGGCCTCTCTCCATCTCTTGGCGTACTGCCGTACCGGTTCATCCTTCCCCTTGGTCATCCTCATCATGTCGTACCGGTCTGGCACGATCTCAGAGTTGAACTTGTACTGGTCCAGGAAAGCATCGGCCAAGTCCTTCCACCTTCTAATCCTTCCATGGTCCACTGTAGCGAACCACCGAAGGGCTGACCCGGTCAGACTCCTCTGGAAGAGCTGGATCAGTATTCCATCGTCCCGGCCAAATTGGCACAGGGCCCCGCAGTATAGTTTCAGATGGCTTAATGGGCAGCCCGTGCCATCAAACTTGTCAAAATCCGGGCACCTGAACTTAGCCGGTAGACAGACGTCCGGGTACATGCACAGGTCCTCGAAGGTGGTGCCTGCATGGCTGCCTCCCCCCTTCACCTCTTTCAGCTCTGCCTGGATTCTCTCTATCCTCAGCAGCATTTTCTTCTCCATCTCATCTCGGGCCTTTTCTTTCTCCAGCTCTTTCTCAGACTCCGCCATATTTTCCCTGATCAGAATGGGTTCAGGGACTGGTTCAGAAATGGGCTCAGGCATGGGCTGAACCGGAGGCGGAATGTAGGCCTGAGGTGGTGGTGCCTGATGAGAAGTAGATGCCTGGTTCGGGGCTTGGGCCTGTTGGGCCTGAGCCGCCAATAGGTCCCCCAGCATTTTGGCCAGACCGGCCACTTGCTCCTGCAGTTGAGTGAAGTCCTGAGCGGGGACAGTAGCTTGGGCTTGGTTCTCTTCAGTATTCATGGCTCTTGCTTTGGATCTGGTCACGGGAGCAATGACTGCAAATAAGTGCACCTGGGTTAAATGTACCTGACGAAAAAAATGAATAGAACATGTTAGCTTTCATTTAACTTGAGTCACACCCCTATATATGTAAACCAGTGGGTTAGGTGAACACCAATCCAGATTTTTTTTTTTTTTGTTTTTATTTTTTTTTTTTTGAGTTGGAATATTCTAGGGCTTCCAAGGGTCCCAAAAATTTTTTTTTTGATTTGATTGATAAAAATAACCAACCAAGGTTTTTATGGAATATTCTAGGGCTTCCAAAGGGTCCCAATTTTTTTTGATTTGATTGATAAAAATAACCAACCAAAGGTGTCTTGGACTACTCTATCCAAGTATCCCACAAATGTTTTGATTTGATTGATAAAAATAACCAACCAAAGGTGTCTTGGAATATTCTAGGGCTTCCAAGTATCCCACAAATGTTTTGATTTGATTGATAAAAATAACCAACCAAAGGTGTCTTGGACTACTCTATCCAAGTATCCCACAAATGTTTTGATTTGATTGATAAAAATAACCAACCAAAGGTGTCTTGGAATATTCTAGGGCTTCCAAGTATCCCACAAATGTTTTGATTTGATTGATAAAAATAACCAACCAAAGGTGTCTTGGACTACTCTATCCAAGTATCCCACAAATGTTTTGATTTGATTGATAAAAATAACCAACCAAAGGTGTCTTGGAATATTCTAGGGCTTCCAAGTATCCCACAAATGTTTTGATTTGATTGATAAAAATAACCAACCAAAGGTGTCTTGGACTACTCTATCCAAGTATCCCACAAATGTTTTAATTTGATTGATAAAAATAACCAACCAAAGGTGTCTTGGAATATTCTAGGGCTTCCAAGTATCCCACAAATGTTTTGATTTGATTGATAAAAATAACCAACCAAAGGTTTTCATGGAATATTCTAGGGCTTCCAAGTATCCCACAAATGATTTGATTGATAAAAATAACCAACCAAAGGTGTCTTGGACTACTCTATCCAAGTATCCCACAAATGTTTTGATTTGATTGATAAAAATAACCAACCAAAGGTGTCTTGGACTACTCTATCCAAGTATCCCACAAATGTTTTGATTTGATTGATAAAAATAACCAACCAAAGGTGTCTTGGAATATTCTAGGGCTTCCAAGTATCCCACAAATGATTTGATTGATAAAAATAACCAACCAAAGGTGTCTTGGACTACTCTATCCAAGTATCCCACAAATGTTTTGATTTGATTGATAAAAATAACCAACCAAAGGTTTTCATGGAATATTCTAGGGCTTCCAAGGGTCCCAATTTTTTTTTGATTTGATTGATAAAAATAACCAACCAAGGTTTTCATGGAATATTCTATGGCTTCCAAGGGTCCCAATTTTTTTTTATTTGATTTGTTTGATTGATAAAAATAACCAACCAAGGTTTTCATGGAATATTCTAGGGCTTCCAAGGGTCCCAATTCTTTTGATTTGATTGATAAAAATAACCAACCAAGGTTTTCATTTTTTTTTTTGATTTGATTGATAAAAATAACCAACCTAGGTTTTCATGGAATATTCTAGGGCTTCCAAGGGTCCCAATTTTTTTTGATTTGATTGATAAAAATAACCAACCAAGGTTTTCATGGAATATTCTAGGGCTTCCAAGTGTCCCATTTTTTTTGATTTGATTGATAAAAATAACCAACCAAGGTTTTCATTTTTTTTTCAAATTTGCTGAATTTTCTCAGTTTTCAAGTTCCAGAGTTTGATTGACACATGTTTGAGTTGAGTTGGTGTCAAAAAATATGACACCTTGGTTTCCTCTTTTATTTTCAAACTTAGGTTAAATCCTGAAAGAATATTTTATTTTATTCTTTTTTTTTGTTTTTCTTTCTGTATTTTGGAACATTTTTTATGCTCTTTTCGGGGTGCCTAAGGATTATCCACAGTGTTTTAGGCATTTTATTTTGAAAATTTGGGCTGAACAGCCAATTTGTGCATTTTTTGAATGTATCCGGTATACTATTCCGGATAAGAATATGCCTTATTGTATCCGGTTACCATAACCGGATTCACGCATATGACTTTTTATCCGGAAATATATACCGGATATGAACAGGGTTGTTATTAACCGGCCTGAGTTGCCGGTTATTGCCGAAATGGCCCTTTTTGACTCATTTTTTCACCAGATTTGATTTTTTTTCATTCCCAATTGATGTTCACCTTAATTTGACCTTCAAAACTTGCCCCAAATTGGGCTTGGACATTATATTTGCAAAATCCCCAAATTCATGAAAAGAACATGGTTTTACCTTGCCACCTTGTATTACCTTCATTCAATATGGTATTCACATTATACATTGGCCTGTAAAACATGCAAACGGCCTTCCCACATTTACACCCAATTCCCCAAACGCAATTGTGTGCTTTTAGCCAAAAACGTGTTTCTCCACCTTCAAGCGTATGGTTTTTGGGTTTTGGCTTAATTGGCAACTTAGAACTCAAGTCTAGTGATGCCCGGAATCGAATCACAGATCCCATTGTCATCACATCATTGACCCAAATTCTAAGGTAAATGTTTTCACTTTCGCTTTCCGAAGTCACGACCTCGGTGCGCCAAGCTACACACATTCATGGTTCAACTTCCTAATAGGTAAAAGGGTAGGCTGTGCAAATTGTTTCAAGTGCTCAAGTGCAATTTTAAATATTGGTAACATTCACAACGTCCCAGCCCCTTGCCACTCTTTTTCGTAGCCATGCATTCAATTTCAAGCCAAGGCATATATGACAAAATAATGAAGCTAAATACAAGCAAGCAAGCACCAAATATGCACAAAAAATATTACATGCCCAAAAAGTGTTATACAAAACATGTCATTTGTACAAACAACCATTAAATCATGTAAGCATGCTTGAAACTCAAAAGCATTCCCTAAAATCCCAGATTTCATGCTCTTTTTCATGCTCAAAGTGTACCATTTCTACCCCAAATTGGAGCCTAAAATTTTAGCACTACTTGACATGATACCAAAGTGTTTCAATGAGGTAAAACATGCTTAAAATCTCCAGAATATGCACTAAATTTCCAGATTTTTTTTCCTTTACTTTCATGCTCAAATCAAGTCTTCCTATACCCCCAAATCAAAGGCATGGCATCATACAAACATTAAGCACAAAAAACTTTATTCATGGCAAAACATGCTTGAATATCCAAAATACACATAAAATTTCCAGATTTCAAATATTGTATTTTTTTTTAGCTCATGGCCTTCAAACCCCAAAATAACACATGCTATCACATAATATAGCCAAGTCATATCACAATATGGGTTTTCTTTTCAACAAAAATCAAGCAACATGCTTATGCCATTATCCAAAGCATACCAATCTGATTTGAAATGTAACAATATGCCCAAATAGAGTAATCAAAATAGCAAGCATCCAAAAGTATAGAAAAGCATGAACAAACACAAAATGGCTTAAATCCACACGTCCCCAGCAGAGTCGCCAGTTGTGAGACATGGGAAAAAATCACCGGAGTGATCGTCCCTCCGTCAACACACGGGCTCAACGCAAAAATTGGGAGAGTCGCCACCATTCATGATTTTGAGGTGAGAATGGACACCAAAGATTCAAAAGTAGGCAAAAATGGCCAAAAGACAAATTCTAGGGTAAAAATAACCCTACTTGAAAATCAAATCCAGAGATGGGTAAGGGGATTAGATTATGAACGGGGGAAGGTGTTAGGCACCCCCATTCATCCACACGAAGTGGTTGCCAAGTGTATGTTCATGCTAAAAAGAAAATAAGAAGCTTGCAAAAAAATCATGAAAAAAACCTTGAAAAAGGAACAATGTATGATATTTTCACATGAAGATCCAAATGGATTTTAGATCTTCTATCATGTCAATATCATTTCTGGAATATCTCAAAAGATGGAAATCAAAGCACAAATTGCTCAAAACCAAGTTAAATCAAATTCGGAAAATTTGGTAAAAAGTATACCATTTGCCTTGAAATCATTCAAATCCGATTCTAAATTGACCCAAACCAAATCCATTTGAAAGATTAGGGTAAACAAAAGTCTCATGCAAAATTTCACTTCATTCCAATGAAAAATCTAGGAGTTATGCTCCTTTGAAGTTGCTGTTGGGGATTTTTAAAAGTAGTAAGTGGGCAACTTTGGAAAATTGTCTAGAAAAATCCACTACATAGAAATCCACGAAATTTGGTGTGATTGAAGTCTGTATGGCCATCTTTCAACAGAAACTAGCCTCATACAAAAATCCCTTCGGATGTGCCTTGGGTGGTCTCCCGAACAGGCCCCGAAGATCACAGATTTACCCAGAAAAATGCAAATGAGCAGTTCTGAGTAAATCGGCTACCAATAATTCAAATGGAATCCAAAAATTATGAAACCAACTGGATTTGAAAATAGACTCAAAAAGGAGTACTCAGAAACAAAAATCACCCGAATCGGACTTAAATCGAACACATGGCGGTCCGTCTAAGTGACAAGTTCTGTACTTGGACCTGAACTGTCCACTTAACTTCGACAGAGCAGTGTCAAAAATCGGCTAGATAGAAATTAATGAAATTTGGTGGACATAAACTAGACAGCCTCACCTTTCCCATGGTTCTGGAATCGCCCCAAAATTCATCCGGATGATGAAGTTACGGATGTCCGAAGTAAGGGTACAGGTGCTGTCAAGCTAAGCCATTTTTGAGTAAAAACCAAATCCGAAAATTGATAAAAATGAAATTCGTGCAATATGAACATAAATGCTTTAAAATCATCCGAAAGGCATTTCAGAATTGATTGAGGTCATTTATTTGAGTTTTATCACAATAAATGCAATAAACCCCAAATATGAGCCTACCCCGCCAAAATAGTGATATGTGTGCAAAAGTGAAAAAACCAAGCAAGATCCATACACATGCATATAGATTCAACAAAATAGGTTCTAGCATAGCCTAGGGTTCCGTTCCATTATCGTTTCCCTCTGTTCTCTTTAAGATAATCAAGGGTACTTTGAATATGGAACGGTTTTCAATCAATCAAAAGCCTTACGCTACATGGGTTCTAGCACTAGGGTCAATCCCCAGTCTCGTTTCTCCTAGATCCGCCTTCACGTTTTACGGCTAGGGGAGTCTTGAGATACTTTGAGCTGGGGAAGGATTTCCACACATACAAACAAGGCCTTACACTACAGAAAGGTAGAAGAAGAGATCTAGATCTAGGAATGTAAAGACAAAAAATAAAAAGAAAAGTTGAGGCTTACCTGAGTTCTGGAGGCGATTCCACAGCGGTTTCCTTCTTCTCTTGGAGTTCTTCTTTGCGAGAATTCAAAACAAGAGTTGTGTGCCATTTGCTCAAGGAGGAGGCTCCTATTTATAGACAAGGGCTAAGGTCATTGGTAGACACAACTTAATGTCTAGAACCCCTCCAACCTAAACCCTAAGGTCATTTCCGCGATTTCCCCTCATTTAATGAGGGACATGATGGTAAAAGTGAAAAGCTCTCGGAAAACCCTAATTTTGAGCAAACTTACGGTATCCGGTATGTCAGACCGGATAACAAAGGGCTTTAAGGTATCCGGTACATGGTACCGGATACGCTAAGGCTCACATGTATCCGGTATGAGTATCCGGATACGGGAAATGGTACTTGTATCCGGATTGAGTATCCGGATACAGGTAAAAGTTTATTTTCTTCAAATTCTGTGCTGGCTTTCCAGGAGATAATGATTTTTGATGATTGTTTGTGCAATTTGGGGTGTCTACAGAACCCCGTCAGTAGATGACATGGACCACACCTCAGAGACAAGTCATGATGCGGCCCAACAAATATCCAACATAGTGGCCTCTCTATGGAGTTTACTACGAATAATAACAATCAGAGAAGAAACATGGAACAAATGTTGGGAAGCATTAGGAGAAGAAAATTTTGAACTACGGTCTCGAGTAAGGGTCCTTGAAGAAGAAATCCAACGAATGACGAAGGGAAAGATACCCCTGAACAGTCAAGAAGTGTGCCGCCCACTAACCATAGTAGGTGGTCAACTACGGAAAGAAAAAGGGAAAGCTGTAGCAGCAAATGTTCCTCAAGTCATTTCCCTAAGGAGAACAAAAGAGGAAGCAGATGCCAGAATGAGGAGGGTTTTCACCCCTTTACCATATGCACCGGCAGAATTGCTTCCAAAACTATTGAAGGAGGGGTATGTGCAGATTAAGCCCCCAAACCCCCGAATGATTCGGTCCAGAAACTACAACGCTGCAGAACGATGTGAATACCATTCTGATGCTCCAGGACACCACACAAACCGGTGTTGGGATCTGCGGCATGATATTCAAGATCTGATCGATCAAGGATTCTTGAAGGAATTGCTTGAGAAACCAGGGTCTGACATCTCTGACAAGTTGGCACAGGTCCGAATATCTGAATCAACCATCTTCCCACAAAAGAGAGGAGAGGATGCAGAAAAGGAGGATGAGGAAAGCACCTAAAAGCTTCCTGCCACAACAGGCAACTGAATTCCAAGAATGCTGATTCGTATCAGCCACCTTTTGCATAAATTACTATTTTACTTTTGTTTATGCTTTCTTTTAATTTCCGAACTTGATAACATGCTTCTTTTTGCAAGCTTATGAAATCTTTTTGGAAATCACTAGAGTGTTTTACTACACCAAGGCAAGATTGTGATCTCAGAACAAACCTGAACAATCAAAAATGGAATGTGCCAGACAGCACAAGCTGTGCGGGTTTCAACATAGCCAAAGGATCCCCCACCAGCACCACATTTGAACCCTACCCTGCCAAGCAGTGGGGCAAGCTGAGAAGGAAAAGAAATGAGAGAAAAAGGGCAAGGTGCCCATACCAGTTAAGGGTCACTGACATGATCCAGGATCAATGATTCCAATGACATGATGAGAGGCCATTTTTGGCTGAAATACTTCAAACAAATTCCGCTAGTCAAACATGATTGAGCTTGATCGTCTCATTTCTAACCCATGTTATGTTTAGCCACCCCAAACTGGGGCAAAGTCAAAAAGAAAAATGAATAAAGATGAAAGTGGTTCTTGAGCCAGTTAATTGTACAAAGACAAGTAAGTGTTACATTCTCTGTAAAAGGATGAAAGGCCATCCTTGATTTTCCCCAAAAATCATCTGACATAAGATGAAACCCTAGCAAAACACTTTGAGCCTAACAATCTCTTCATTAACCCTACCATGTCCTGTCTTTAAAAATGGGGTACACAAGCTTCATGAAAGTGGAGACACGAGAAAGACAAAAGGAAGATAGGGCAAAGCAAAAAGGGCCCTAAAAAGGAGAAATGGGATAAAACCCAAGAATGTGAAAAGAAGAAAGAACTGGGGTAATTCCCCTTGAGAAAAGAAAAGAAGAAAAAGAAAGAAAAAACAAAAGAAAAACAAAAGCCAGGGCAAACCCTAAAAATAAAAGTCAAGAATTGGGGCAAAGAACCCAAGAAAGAAAAAAAAAAAAAAAGAAAAAAAAAAGGGAGAAGCAGCTACAAATCAAAGGTGCACACAAGGAACAAGAGATGAAGCAAGCCCTAAGCAAGTGGACCGGACATGGCTCTTACCCTGCTCACAAATTTTGAGCCTTCATATCATTTCTTTTGGACCCATAAACCCAGACTACGTTTCGTCCTGTTATGAAGTCCTTTCTGATTACAGAGAATGTGACACTAACTTCTAGACAAACTGGCAATGACAGAATCCAAGGAGCCAAAGAACTTTGGCTAGACATAATGGTTACCCATAGAATGGAGTTATATAGGATTTGAGCCCATTTATCCTCCATTTCTAAACACTGGAACCAAAGCCTACATTTCGTCCTACTAATAAGTCCTCTCTGATCGTTGGATCATGATCCATGAAAATTGACAGGGCTCTCAGACTGGGGCAATGCACCGAACCTGAATAAGGGAACCAAGTGAGAAAAAAAAACCATTTCAAAACCCCCAACCAAGGGTGGGAAAAAGGAAAAAACAAGAGAGTGAAAATCAAAAGAACTGGGGAAGGGCAGTGCCAAAGAAACCCCACTGAACCAAAACAACTCCCCCCATTTCAATCTGGGGCATGCCATTGAAGGCAGAAATGTTGATACCCTTGCAGGGAGTGCCGGGAGGCACAATTTCATAAGTCTAAATGAGAGTGTCAGGTGACTGACCCAAAGATTACTGGTCTTGTTATGGACCCATTTTGAAAAGAGGAAATTCCCAAATATTTTGGTGGATTTTCAAAAGATTTTAATGGCATGGATTTTGCACATAATTTTGATGGTAAACAAATTCTGATTAACTAAATTTCACTTGAACTTTTGCAGGTACCAACAAAATTGGAAACAAAAGATATCCCAGCACATTCCACGTGTTGGAAAGAAACTAAATGACACAAAAGAGTGTCCCTTAAGGAGCAAGGCGTCTCCCTACCTAGATAGAGCAAGATGTCTCCGAAAAATTGAAAACAGAAAGGAGCAAGGTGCCTCCAAAATTAAATACTAAGAGGAGCAAGGCGACTCCAAAAGAGAGCAAGGCGTCTCTCAATATCAAAAGGGCAAGGCGTCCCTGGAGCAAGGCGACTCCGAAATTAAAAGGGCAAGGCGTCCCTGGAGCAAGGCAACTCCGAAATTAAAGGGCAAGGCGTCCCTGGAGCAAGGCGACTCCGAAATTAAAGGGCAAGGCGTCCCTGGAGCAAGGCGACTCCGAAATTAAAGGGCAAGGCGTCCCTGGAGCAAGGCGACTCCGAAATTAAAAGGGCAAGGCGTCCCTGGAGCAAGGCGACTTCGAAATTAAAAGGGCAAGGCGTCCCTGGAGCAAGGCGACTCCGAAATTAAAAGGGCAAGGCGTCCCTGGAGCAAGGCGACTCCGAAATTAAAAGGGCAAGGCGTCCCTGGAGCAAGGCGACTCTGAAACTAAAAGGGCAAGGTGTCCCTGGAGCAAGGCGACTCCGAAACCAAAAAGGGCAACCCCAAATTAATGGAGCCCAAATTAATGGAGCCAGTATATCCCAAAATTGAAGGCATAAAGAACAAGGCGCTTCCTAGCCACAAAAGACAAGGCGTGTCTCAAAAAGCAAGGCATCCCTGGAACCAGGCAACCCCAAATTAATGGACTCAGTAACTCCCAAATTTGAAACCCATAAGGAGCAAGGCGACTCCCACATTTGAAATCTCTAAGGAGCAAGGCGACTCCCAAATTTGAAACCCATAAGGAGCAAGGCGACTCCCACATTTGAAATCTCTAAGGAGCAAGGCGACTCCCACATTTGAAATCTCTAAGGAGCAAGGCGACTCCCACATTTGAAATCTCTAAGGAGCAAGGCGACTCCCACATTTGAAATCTCTAAGGAGCAAGGCGACTCCCACATTTAAAATCCATAAGGAGCAAGGCGACTCCCACATCTGAAATCCATGAGGAGCAAGGCGACTCCCACATGTGAAACCCATAAGAAGCAAGGCGACTCCCACATTTGAAATCTCTAAGGAGCAAGGCGACTCCCACATTTGAAATCTCTAAGGAGCAAGGCGACTCCCACATTTGAAATCTCTAAGGAGCAAGGCGACTCCCACATTTGAAATCTCTAAGGAGCAAGGCGACTCCCACATTTGAAATCTCTAAGGAGCAAGGCGACTCCCACATTTAAAATCCATAAGGAGCAAGGCGACTCCCACATCTGAAATCCATGAGGAGCAAGGCGACTCCCACATCTGAAATCCATGAGGAGCAAGGCGACTCCCACATCTGAAATCTATAAGGAGCAAGGTGACTCCCACATTTGAAATCTATAAGGAGCAAAGCGACCCCCACATCTAAGGAGCAAGGCGACTCCCACGTCTGAAATCCCTAAGGAGCAAGACATCTCCCACCATTTGAAGGAAAGCCGTCTCCTACTTCTGAATGACGCGGAAATATGTCCCTTAAGAAGCAGAGTGTCTCCCTAGATTGAAGAACAAGATTGAACAAAATAACAAAAGAATCGGTGGTGAAGGACAAAATGACAGAGAATCAAGACTGAAGGACAAGGTGTCCATAAGAAGCAAGGTGCCTCCACGGAGAAAGAACCTGGCAAGGAGAAGCGACAAGGAAGAGCAATAATGGGCCAATTCGCCCCTTCTTGTAAATTTTGATTCTCACTTTTGTAAATAGCATAGGCTAGAGTAGATGTGTGTGGTCTTCGAGATGATGGACAGCAGCGCGGAAGCTTCCTCCCGTCCTCCCACCTGCACTCCCAAACCCATACCCTGGCCTCCTAAAAAAAAAAAAAAAAAAAGAGAGAACTGAAGTCACTAAAAGCTTTAAAAGGAACAAACAAAAAGAAAAGAACATTATTAAGTGCCTTGCATCAACGCCGAAACAGGCTGATGAGCTCAAAATTTAATCCTATCTTTCTCAAAAGACTAAGGAACAACCCTATTCAAACCCGAAAGAGGGTATAGGGATTCCCCAAAATCAGGAAGTGATACCAGACATCTGACGCTTCCCTTTTAAACAATTCAGTGATTGAGCTCGTCGACCATGTCGACAGAAATGCAAGGTGCAAAAATAAGGTTCTTTTTCTTCTTTGCCGTTCATCCCCTAAGGTGACTCCAGCAAAGAGGGGCAGCTGTTAGCACCTGATTTTTGCACCCCCAAAATAAAGAAAAATAAAAAGTCAAACTAAAAGTCAAACCCTGAGGGGGTCAAAAATTGACTTTTTGATTCAAGTGAATTTGGCCATCAAACTTCATCTCATTGAAAAGAGCATTTCGACACGATTCTAACGCAACCGAATTTGCTGGAATCGGAGTCCAGATGGAAAAGATATGAGTTGGTCAAACTTTTGGGGAGCAAAAAGTTGACTTTTTGCTCGACCCCAATTCGACTGCCAAACTTGATCCCAATGGATAGATGGTTCCGAGCTGATTCCAATGACACTAAGTTTGCTGAAATCGGACACCAGACGAAGAAGTTATGAGCAGTTGAAATTTCAGAAAAACTGCTCATGTGGCAAAAAGGCAGCAAAAATGGACTAAACCAATAAAATAAATAAGATAATAGTGTTTAATAATATTTTAATAAAGGAATCTCGTTTATATAATAAAATAATCATAAAATCGAATGTAAATCTTGCAAAAAACCAAATTGAATAAAGATTTGAAATCCAAACATTTTTAAAACGTGCTGGACCGTATTTGTATTACGGGCAAGGCATGCCCGTATTTGAAGTACGGGCACGCTTCTAGAAGCAAACACGCGTCGCTGTACGGCGAGACACGCGTCCTGTACGGCCGAATCTGCGATAATTGCAAATATTCGTTTTTCGCCCGTATTTGAATTACGGGCAAGGCACGCCCGTACTTCAAATACGGGCACGGGATTTTTGCCTATAAATAGAGAGGCCACCCCCCTCATTTCAAGAAGCCTTCTCCATAGGCCCTTGCCCTCTCCCTCTTGTCCTAACCACGGCCAACCTTGCCCAAGCTCTGCCAAAATCCCACTAGCCCAAAAATATCCCCAAAATACCCCTAGATTACACCTTCCTACCTCACCTTCAATCCTTTTCAAACCAAAGAGAGAAGGACCTTTTCAAAACCATTTTGGGAAATCAAACGGGACGCGGAAGCGCTGCCGAAATCCTCAAAGACCTCATCACCTCAACCAAAAGAAGGTAATAGCAAAGCAAAGGTTCTGGTAATGTTTTCTTCAACATATATATTAAATGAGTTTCTTTCTAAAATCTTTATTATTTAATTTGTTGTTTACTTCATTATTTGTTTGCTCTCACCTCCTTTGCCTTGTTTATTTGTGGATTTGTTCTCCCCATAATATGGGAGAGAATTTACTTGAAGGGAAGAAAGAGCAATTCTAAATCAAGATGGACACTTGGACAAACTTTAAACCAATCTAATTAATTCGTTTTGTTTACCTAATATAGAAGGGTATGTCCTTCTTAAAACACTGTTGTACCCCATGTCCCCCTCTCCTTCCCTTCTTAACAACGGCCATAAATGATTAAAAGGAAGTCTTGTCCATTCAAATAATGCAAAAGGAAGAGAAAAGGGAGTAATGGAACCAAATGAAGCAAAATGGAGCAAAATGCATTATTTTGAAGAAGCTGGAATCTCTGCGGACGTAGCCGGAGCATCCAAGGAACACACCGGAGTGATCCTAACCAGGATCGGAACACAAAAGTGCAAAACAGGTTGCGCCCGTAAACTCAGGCCGGTCCGGGCGGGACCGTATTTTCTTCACGGGCGAGGAAGACCGTGATTCATCCACGGGCAAGGTGGACCGTATAGAAAATACGGTCCAATATGAATGTAACTTAAAAAATATAGTTTTCTGGCCCGGTTGGACTTAACCCAACCCAAAACGGCCTGAACCGGCCTTTTAGACAATTTGGGCTATTGTGAGCCCAATAAAAGACTGTGGGCCTAGATGGGCCCACCAAGATTACCATAGGCCCACTTGTGGGGCCCACTTTTGACTGGCCCATACCAGGCCTGTTTTCAATAAACAGGCCCAAGGCCACTTGACTCTTGGCTAAGGGGCCCGTTCCAAGCCCACTAAGCCCAAATAAGTTGTAAATAAATAAAATAACCAAATGGGTTACCCAATAACCCAACTGGGCCCAAGGCCCAACCATGGCAACCCACGGGTCTTCCAACGGGACCCGGGTCCAACCCACTTCATCTAGATAAATAAAAAAGATAAAATCAAATAAAAAGGGACCCACACCTTCAGAGGGCCCCGCCAGACCTAACAAGGTAACATGCTGGTCTAGGAAGGGTGAACTTGACTTAAAAACCAGGAAGACCCGAGGGACCCGTCAAACCGACGGGGCGGACCGGGGTGTCTTTAGGACTTCCCCGGATCGTAACCGAGGACTTAGCTAGAACTCTGAAAAGCCGCAGACCAGACTTAGACCCGATTAGGGCAAAACCGTGTCTGCCTGCACTCTCAGGCAGTGGCGACTCCGAATGTCCCGAGGCACGCGCCAAAGGCGCGCCCGGTGTGCGATCTAGGCCAGGTTTAGGTGCGCACACAATTTATTTTGCTTAACTAAGATAAATAAAATATTTGAGTGGGCCAAACCATTTGAGGCCCACCCAAACCCTAGTTGGGCCATGCATGCTTAAAGTAGGATGTGGTTTGGCCGAGACCACGGGCAGGGCCTATCGGGCCCACTAAGCCCATGAACCCAACCAACTTAGGGTTTCAAAACCCTAACTCAGGAAGTCTTGGGCTTTCAAGCCCAAGCCTAGGTAAAGGGCCCCAAGCCCAATACCTGGCCCATTTTGGTATAATTAATCAAGATAATCAAAATCACTTGGCAAACAACTGTGGGGCCCACTCAAGGGCCCACAAAGCAATCCCGGCCCACTTTTGGCATGAAATCCATTTAAATAATCCAACTTAAACCCTAAAGTAAAATCAATTCATTTGAACCAAAGCCCAAAGGGCCTCTTAGGCTAGACCGAGGCCTACAAGGGACACGTGGGCTCAACCAAGCCCACCAAGGAATCCGCGGGCCTTCCAACGGGGCTCGTCCAATCAGACCCTCATCACTTTAATTAAGAAGATAAAATCAAGTAAAGGGACCCACACCATTTTGGCGGTCCCACAAGACTTAATCAAATTACATGCCAGAATAGGAATCGGGTGAGTGAGAGACCAACTGAGTTGACTCAAAACTAGGGAAACCTATGGGACCCGTCACTTGACGGGGTGGACTGGGGTGTTTACGGACTTCCCCAGACCGCAACCGAGCCCCTACTTAGAATCTCAAAAGCCGCAGACCAAAATTCTTAGTAGAAGAACTTAGGCACCTAGGTGTCTGCTTGCACCCCATCAGGCAGTGGCGACTCCAAACAAATCCCGAGGCACGCATCGTTTTGCGTGCGCCTCGTCGTGCGACCGAAATCGGGTGCGCACAGACTCCATAAAACATATAACACGTTTTTTCCGCGCCCCCGAGGTGTGCACACTACCCTTAGAAGAAAAATATCTCTAAAAAGTGGTTAGGTATGTGTCCTTTTTGTTTGCTTTACATTTAAAACTTCCAAAGCATAAAATTGATATCCAAACCCTAATTTCTTTATTTTGAACAATTTGTCCTCATATAAAGGAGAGAAAATACCTACATGTGGAAGACAAGAAACTTTTATTAGTGGAATCTATTTTTTTTCTTTTATGAAAATGACTGATATAACCTCACATAAGTGAATCAAATTTTCAAATTCTTCAAGATATTTTTTGGCTAAACAAAAATTTATCAAATGCCATAAAAGTCTTATGATTCCTAAGAATTTTTTGGAAGATTGATTGAAGTCTTGGAAGAAGAGAATTCCATCAAAAGGGTTCATTACACTTATTAATCTTATCTCTCAATCACATCTTCCTTTTTTCATATGCTTTTAAACCTGTCATCCCTTCTCAACTTCCTTTTAACCCTTTATTTATTATTATTTTATTTTTTTGGTACATTGTTCTCAGGCATTGCTTGCCCTATTCATGGCTTGGATTTTAGGGTTAGTAGAGGAAGAGGTACACACACGCCCCACCACTTACCTCCAAAGAGAGCATGACATTCTTTGACTCTCATGAGCTATACTGTGCGGCAACTCAGACGACTGGTTGTCTAAGTTGAAGGTAGACTCTCAAGTATTCACCCTTTATTCTGCTGAAGGCGGGAGTGGATTCTTTTTAACCCTTCAATGTCATTCATTTGTATGTTATCTTATTTAGTATTCAGTTACTATACCCTCCAAGTAGTATTCACAAACTTTCTTCAAACATTGTTCAAAAGAGAACCATCCAAAAGGGATAGGGGATGACACCTTATACTCAAAACCACATTTTCTTCTTACATTGATTCATACTTTCAACTACATTTTTTTCCCAATATTAATATGGATAAAGGATGACACCAAAGCCATATATCTTCACTTAAAAGGGCTGTCATTGGCATTTAAAGATCATTTAAAAGATGAAAAAGTGGTTGCCTTGCTTTGTATGACATAAGTGCAACAAGTAGCAACAACAATCATAGACCTTTTATTTTTTAGTTAAAGTTATGTGATATTTTATTTTTTAATTAGTAAAAGTTATGTATTGAAGTTCATTTCATTCCATCTTGCCTTTAATTTTTGTCATAAAAGTTGAAAATCAATGAATTTAATATTATTGGATTTATTTACAGTATCCAAACATACCCTAATGTAGTTATAAGAATAGTCACATAAGTTGCCTTGAGAAGCCCCATAAACTTCATAAAAATGTTAACTTAATTTTAAAAAAAATGTCCATATATGGAAGATCAAATTTAACTTTAATAAAAAAATTCCTTACCATGGAAATGAGGTATGTGATAATATTTCAGGGTTTGTAAATCTGCCATTGAATCAACTTGCAGAATACATATGAAACCATAATTGAGATGATGGTTGTAGTTTTATTTGCAATAATAATAATAACAATAACAATGAAAGCTTTTTTCGCAAAAATAATAATAATGGTTAACTATAACAACAAAAATGATAATATATATCTATATTTATACTATATATAATGGGAATAGGCCCCTTGGGAAGTGTGCCAAACAAAATGCACAGCTTTCCAAAACAACCGCAATACACTATTGAGAAGATATATTAATAAAATAGTAAAGTTGATCAAACTGCTTTAATATTTTTTCAAAACTTACAATCAATTTTGTAACTGTTTCCTCCCACGTTCTTCCTCCTCCCTTCCCTTCTTACACACGTGCACCTTGATAGTAGTAGGTAATTAATACATGGAAGCTTCTTTAATGAGCTTGACACATACCACCTTCAAATTCAAATAAATTTTCTACCAAGTGCTAACCTAGCATTCTTGATATTAACATCTTTCATTATTTAAAATTTAAGAAATATTAAAAAATTAGACAATTATTAATGTACGCAACAAAATGTCATACAAATTAGTGAGAATTATTCAAATTAAATTAAGCATTATTCACCTAGCTAGTGCAATAGGTCCCTTGTCAAATTGGGCACTCTAAGTTACTCAAGTCATCCTTAATTTCAAATCGGATATCAGAAACCTTATGGTGTGCCTAGCATGGCCACAACGGCTCAATTAAGACTGATAAACCAAACCAAACCAAATCTATTGGGGTTGGTTTGGGTTGTTCGGTTTCAGTTTTATACTAATAAAACCAATTCGATTTTCGGTTCAATTTTGGTTTCAGTTTTAAGATCAAACATATCCGAGCCGAATCAATTACATATATGCACATGTTTAAGTCAGACCACCAATTAGGGATGGTTCGATTTATCGGTTAAATTGGATAAACCAAACCTATCAATGTCATTTTTGGGTTTGTATTAATCGGTTGGTTTTACTATACTAAGAGTTCGCTGGTTTGGTTTTGGTTTTGGTTTGTTACATATTAGTCGGTTTGGTTTCGGTTTTTCTGAAAACCGAACCGTTTGCCAGGAAAGGGGAGATGGGTAATTAAGTAATTAGTTAAATACGGTGTAAAGGGTATTATATTTTGACCTAAATACCCTCTTTTTTTGAGGCCACAGCCCTAGCTTTTTGGTTTCGAAGTCCGTCTTCTCCCCTTTGCCCCTGCAAATCTCTCAATCTTCCGATCTCTACCCTTCTCGCATTCTCGCCATCCTTGATTACCCGCCAAATTCAAATATCGGTTACTTCCCTCGAACTTCAACTTCTGTATCTGTTCTTTGAAATTTTCCTGTCTCGAAACCCTAGTCTTGGTTACGATGTTTCTTCTTTTTCTCCAGTAGATTTGCTTCTAATCGTTTCTGTTTCATCATTATCTTTGAGCTTCTGCGTTGGTTGTTCTGTAGAGGTGTTTGTAGGTTTCGAGGTTTTTTTTTTTTTTTTTGGCCTTGGAACGAGACTCCGTGTTTGAAGTTAGGGTTTCTTTGGAGGGGTTACGGATTGTTTGACGGTACAGGAGTTCCGATCAGGTATTGTTCCCGGACTGGCTTTGTTAATTTTGTTAAATTTAATTTGATTTTTGAATATGTTGATTTTTGGGTATGCTTGTGGGTTTTTGCGTTTCTAAAAGCTTCTAGTTTGTTTTCGGGTTTGATTTGTTCTTTTGTAATTTTGATGTTTCATTCTATTGTTCTGTTTAGCGGGGTTTGCAAAAATCCATGCTTCTCTTGGAAATTCGGAGGGGTTTCGGATTCATTGCTTCTGCAGATTCACGACTTCGAGAGGCCAAAGAAGAATAAAGACATCCAAAGTTGAATTATTTAGGTAACGATGTTATCAAACACGTATTTTGTTTTGCTGCACTCGTTATGTTGTGGTATTGGATTCAGAGAAGAAAAAAAAAAGGAAGTTTATTTTTTTAAAATTTTAAATTTTCCTTTTTAATTTACCGTTGCTGTTTTGCTAGGCAGGCTTGCTTTGATTCAATTCAGAAGGCTGGATTTTTGGCCCTCCGGGCATTGTACTCATTATTTTAATGGCTAACCACGAACTGATTCTTGGGCAAAACCACAGTTTAGTACTTGGGCAGAACCAGCAATCAGCACTGGGGCATAACCATAATATGGGAATGGGACAGAATCATGATTTGGAATTGGGACATGTTCATGACCATGATTTGGGTTTGGGAGAGACCCATGACGATGAACTGGGATTAGGACATGCCCATGACCATGAGTTAGCTCTGGGTCAGAATGAAGGCCATGAGTTGGCTCTACAGCAGACTCACGATCATAATCATGAAGACAAGAAAGTATTAGTCCTACGAGAAAGTCATGAACCCAACACTGGCCCTGAGCATACACATGTTAGTGAGAATGTTCATGAATTGGCACTTGTTGCTCATAACCATGATCTGAGCTTGTCAGAGAATCATGAAATGGATGTTGTTGACAACCATGAACTTCATCAGAACTTGGAACTAGCAGTGGACCAGAACCATGAGATGAGTGTTCAACATGCCCAGGATATTGATTTTCAGGATACCCAGATAGTGGTTTCAACTCCTATTGTTCAGACACGTACACTCGTTCCAACTCCTGACTACCAGTTGATGGTGGGCCAAGAGTTTGCAGATGTTAAGAGTTGTCGGAGGGCATTAAGAGATGCAGCCATTGCGCTTCACTTTGAAATACAGACAGTAAAGTCTGACAAGACTCGTTTCACTGCTAAATGTGCAAGTGAGGGATGCCCATGGCGTGTCCATGCTGCAAAGCTTCCAGGTGTTCCAACTTTCACAATCAGGACCATCCATGATCAGCACAATTGTGGAGGAATCACCCATCTTGGCCATCAGCAAGCCTCGGTCCAGTGGGTTGCAAACTCTGTGGAACATCGGCTGAGGGAAAACCCATTCTACAAGCCAAAAGAAATACTGGAGGAGATACACCGTGTTCATGGGATCACCTTGTCATACAAGCAAGCCTGGCGAGGAAAGGAACGAATCATGGCTGCAGTGCGTGGGTCATTTGAGGAAGGGTATCGCCTCCTTCCACAGTACTGTGAACAAGTTAAGCGTACGAACCCAGGAAGTATTGCATCTGTTTATGGAAATCCAATAGACAACTGCTTCCAGCGTCTCTTTATCTCATTTCAAGCTTCAATTTACGGGTTTGTGAATGCTTGCAGACCTCTTCTTGGTCTGGATAGAACTCTTCTGAAGAGCAAGTACCTTGGGACATTGCTTTTTGCCACTGGTTTTGATGGAGATGGTGCTCTGTTTCCCTTAGCCTTTGGTGTTGTTGATGAGGAAAATGATGATAATTGGATGTGGTTCCTGTCTGAGTTGCATAACCTGCTTGAGATTAATACAGAGAATATGCCAAGGCTTACGATCTTATCGGATAGGCAGAAAGGAATTGTAGATGGAGTGGAAGCAAACTTCCCAACTGCTTTCCATGGTTTCTGCATGCGTCACCTGAGTGACAGCTTTAGAAAGGAATTCAATAATACGATGCTTGTCAACCTTCTTTGGGAAGCTGCTCATGCTCTCACAGTTATTGAGTTTGAAGGGAAAGTACTTGAGATTGAAGAGATATCACTAGATGCTGCTTATTGGATTCGACGTATTCCACCTCGTTTATGGGCTACGGCTTACTTTGAGGGGACACGTTTTGGGCATCTTACAGCTAACATTGTTGAATCGTTAAATTCATGGATACTTGAAGCTTCTGGGCTTCCAATAATTCAAATGATGGAATGCATCCGTAGGCAGTTAATGACTTGGTTCAATGAACGACGTGAAACAAGTATGCAGTGGACAAGTATACTTGTGCCCTCTGCAGAGAGGCGTGTATCAGAGGCTCTTGACCGTGCACGCTCTTATCAGGTGCTTCGTGCAAATGAAGCTGAATTTGAAGTTATATCCCATGAAGGAACAAATATCGTGGATATCCGCAATCGTTGCTGTCTTTGTCGTGGCTGGCAGCTCTATGGGTTGCCTTGTGCTCATGCTGTGGCTGCACTTCTCTCTTGCAGACAGAATGTTCATCGATTTACAGAGAGCTGTTTCACTGTAGCAACTTATCGTAAGACATATTCTCAGACTATACACCCAGTTCCAGATAAAAGCCTATGGAAGGAGCTATCTGAAGGAGCTCAGAATGGAGGCAACGAAGCTGCTGAAATTGTCATAAACCCACCCAAGTCACTTCGCCCACCGGGACGGCCAAGAAAGAAAAGAGTACGTGCAGAAGATCATGGCCGTGCAAAGCGAGTTGTACACTGTAGTCGTTGCAAACAGACGGGGCACTTCAGAACAACATGTTCAGCACCTATATAAGCTATGCTGTTGAAAACCCTTCCACTGCAATCAAATTGGGTTATTTCTAGTGTCCTGTATAAAGAAAACTGGGGTTTGTTTATTTTAGATTAAGCAGCTATTAGTTTTTTTTCTGCAAACCAACACTATATTTCTTTTCTGACGTTTGTATGGTTCATGGTTCATCATCTGTCCTCCATGATGGGAGTTATCTTAATAATGCAATATTGTTGAGAATTTAGTTCACTTTTTCATCTTTCAGGAGGTGGTATAGAATCTGATAACTAAATGTTTTCTTTTTTTCTTGTTCTTAATTTGGCGCTATAAATCATGCAACTTGCTGCAGCTTACCACGACTTCTAGGTTTGCTCAACTAACTGTTCTGTGATTTTATATATTTTTCAGTCACAGGACATGAACTATTTCATTACTTCTGCACATATTTCAAAGCACTGGATGATTCAAATATTACCACATGATTGTGCAGAAAAAACTGTAATGTTAAATCAGTGTCATTGTATGCTCACATCAAGGGGACTATCATCTTATGCCATACCAAAGGACAGAATTCCCATCGCAGGCTTGCAACTTTAGATTACATTTAATGGTTTCATCATCAGTTCTCATGACCTTCTCATTTTTTTTTTGTCTTGTCTATGATCTTGATTGTATTATTCAAGAGCTAATATTTCTATAAACTGCATTCCTTTTTTAAAAATTCTTCCATGGTCTATGGATATGAATTATAGGATGAGTTATTTTTCGAGACTTCCAAAATTGCTTATAGCTCTGTTTTGGAAACAATTAGAACCTAGTTGTGGTGATAGACCTAAGCTTTTGGTATTTTTGTGCAAAGTGGCTGTGCTTATGTTGTCATTGTCGTAGTTTAAGGATCTTACCATCACATCAATTGATGGTACTTGTGGTGTTGAACCAAATACGATGAGTCAAAAATTGTATAATTAAAAAATTGAATCAAGGTATAGGCTTTTCTCAGTTTGAGGATCTTACTATGATTGAGAGGTCATGTATCTGTTATCTATCCTATTGCTGATAACAATCTAAAGGATACCTTCTGTTCTCTTCTTGTCGACTATACACTTGTCATTCTTTTCAAGCTTAAATCTGATTTCTAGGTGACCTGAGAAAATTTTAATTTGTTGTTTTAGAGTTCACTTTCTGGAAGTGTATATCTGGTGAAAATGTTTGGTTTATGTTTGATTTTGCTTTTTGCTTACTGCCTCTGATTTTTCTTTTCTGTTATATACTTAATTGCTTGAGTTGGGATTTCATGATTTCTACAGTTTGTCTGCATTATAGAATTTGTTTCAAGTTACTGAGTCTAACAGGTTGTATTTGTTGTGCTGACCTTTGTTTTGCTTCATACTTGCTATTTTAAGTTACATATCTGTTAATTTTCAATTGGACATGTACATGATTTCTTCCTTTTAATCCTCCTGGACATTGGTCAATTAGATCATTTGGAAACTTTTTTTAATGTATAATCAGTTTGAGTTGATATGGCAGCTTAACCCTTACAAGAAAAACTTGATTTTGATAAAGAATAATCTCATTGGTACCAGCAAACATTCCCCCACTATTCCTTATTTCCAAAGTACTACTATTCTATTACTAGTATTACAATCTTTCCATCTCAAGGAACTTGTACATGCAGTGTGACCTTTCAGGTGTCTCTGTTCTGTTTTGTTTCTAGCCCTATCTCCTATAGGAGTTGTGTGCACCTCATATTGCAGGTTTCTCTTTCTCATGCTGGGGTACTATTTTATCTTCTGTTAATCTTCCTGTGATTTTGTATTGACTTGCCTGCTAGGGGGTCAAAACAGCAGCAGTTATTAATTCTATTCGTGATCAGGTGGTCCTATGCAGATCTATTCATTATCAGGTGATAGGTAATTCTTTTCCCTATTTATTATTCTTCTGTCTTGATACTTATCTCCTTGTTCCATCTCCTTTTTTCATTAATCTATCTCGGCGGGATGATTACCCAATCTCATCAATTTAAACCACGGCATGGTTTAAAGGGTAGAACCATGCCGGAAACCATTTAGCCTGTTATTCTCATATGTTATTCACAGCAGTAACATGGTGTACAATTCACCTTTTACACTGACTGACCGCATATATGGGTACTCCAGTGTGGAATAACATAGTTTTGGCTGAAGTTTAACATCTTGAAACTGACCGAATCTATCACCAAAGACAATTAAAGTAACATGAAAGCGATTAGAAACGACAGATCAAGAGAAAATCTCTAAAAGGGAGCTATGTGGTACATGAAATAAGAGTAAATGAAATGAGAGGAACAGAAGGAATCCATCCCGTGGCTTAACAAACTTGCTGAAGAAATCTCTGACAGTGAACCCAACAACAAAAACACAACATTAGGCAACAATGCTACTGTCATCCCTAAAACTGTCTAGACTAAACTGGTACGGTCTTACCACAATTATGACCAATTAATTGGGGTTTTCCTTAATACCCATAACCCATCCCATAGTTACCCGACCCATAGTTACCCGTCCCATAGACTGAAGCATAACTCCCAGCAGGTTGGCCTGCATGACCAGCGTTGGATCCAGGAGATGCATACATGGAACCATGAGCTTGAAAGGGTTTATACCCCTGGTCTGTGGACCCAACCACCGGGTTCTGCATCGGGCGTGCTGCTTCAGCCATGAAATTCTGCAATGAGGAAAAAGGGAGCATCAGCTTTGCAAATTCAATGATATTTGAAGTAAGATGTGAAAACAGGATGTCAGCTAAGGGACAACAGCAATAATGGCAATAAGGCTTGTGATTTGAAAAATGCGTTTGATATCCAGAGACAACTTTTGGATTGAGGATAGAGTGAAAGCCTTACACCGGCAATACACAAAAGGGAGGTAGGAAGAAAAAAAACAAAACAAACAAACATGTCAAGGGAAATGAAAAGTGCCTCTATCAACTGCTGAGCTGTTTGAACTTGTGAAGCGGTTCCATTGATCTCAACAGTCATTTCGCCTGGTACACCCTTTGTCTCCTGTATCATGATTGTTGCCCCACTGGCCCGCCTGATATAGCTTATAGTCGCACCAGCAGTTCCAATAACAGCATCAGCAAAAGAAAGTGGAATTTGCATGTGCTGCGTGATCTGAAAATAATGAAATCCACCACACAATGTTATTATGCTCGTGTGAGTCCATGATAGAGGGAGAGTCTCAAAATATACAAGCTTATGAAGGTATTGATGAACTTATATTTAGCATGTTTTTATTCTATTACCACCTCTTACAATCAACTTGCTTGTGGGCAATTCAGGTTGGTTTATAAATTGATAAAACAGTTTTAAAACAAAAGGTCTGGTAGTGGAGACAAATTTTTTCCCCAAAAACTGGTTCAGAACTGCAGTTAATAAATGTCGACACAGAAATGCTGAGGAGCAAGTTTTATCAGCAGAATAACTAAGTATGTGCATCAGGGAATATACCTGTGTCACCATTGATTGTGGCAGCTGTGCATTTGTTGATGAAGGAGCTCCCATCTGTGAATCTCTTCCATAAACAGACACACCTTGGTGAGGCTGTCTGTCTAAGGGAGGTAGGTTAGCTGGTGGATAATAGTCATCATGTTGCCATGGAGGTGGCATGTACTGAGGATTAGGCCCAAAACCAGGACCACCACCAGCATTTCGTGGAAAAACATGAGCAGGGCCCCAGGATTGGTGAGGCGACATGTTTTGCTCCATTTGGAACTTCGGCATTTGCATCTGATAGGAAGATTTTGAAAATTCACCAACATATAAATCTTTCATCCTAATATGATTTTTGCATGAAACTTAGGGATCCGGAAAAAGTTAACAGTGCCATACTAAGTATGAATTGGAAAGTTTAGGCTTACATGCATTTCAAATACTCCTATGATACTGTGATCAACCAAGAACTTCCTGAGATGAGATGCAATAAGCTCAACTGCTTTGTGCACACCTGTTGGTATCCCTTGTATTTCAACAATTCTATCGTCTTGGAGGGCAAAAGCTGGTAGGTCTTCTGCAGCAAATATTTCAATGATGATGGTGAGTAAAGAAAATATGATGCCATCCATCAACAAAAACAATTATAACTGAACATAAATGGGTTGTATAGCTTTCTGCAACCAAATGAAAATCCTAGAACAAAATGCATAGGCAAAGATGGGCATAACGCCTATCTTGTCAAAACTCAAAAGTTCCTAATATGAAGCTATGACACTATATGGTCCATGATTGCAGCAGAGGAGTTAAAAAAACATATAGGAGTGTTTCCCGTTTTGCAGATAACAACTAAAATTTGGCTCCTGTTTCCAAGTTACATGACTGAAAATTAGATCATAGCTCAGAAAAATTAAAAAAATATATATTTATTTTAATTTTATAGATTCTGGAAGCACCATGACAAGTAATGGGGCGCCATCAATGACAGAGAAGACAAATTAAAACTAAGGAGGAAGAAGAAAAAAAAAAGAACCCTACATAGAAATGTTTTCTCCATACAACGGTGTATCTGAAAATATTGAATATAGTTTTAAGAAGATTAAGAGTACCCGATCCAAGAACTCGTACAACACAACTAGAAGCTTCTTGAATAGATTTTATAGTGGCTCCCTGCTTGCCAATCAAACTTCCACCTTGTGCCGCTGCCACTAGTAGTCGTGTTGAGACCACGCTGCCAGCACCTGGTGGAGCATGAGCAGAATCACCATCTAAACCATCAACAATGCGTTGATGAACTCTCAGTAGACCATCCACAGCAGGAGGAAGAGAGGCATCTGGTTCTTCCTTCGCTGAAACCATTACCTTTTAAAATAAAACAGGAAATAAAAAATTCAGCAGCAATACTCAGTACCTTTTCTAACAAAAAAGGTAATAATAACCAGACAACTACTTCCATTGTACATAAAGCAAACATATGTCGTTAATCATTTTTTCCCTCTTATATAAAGACTTAAACAGAGAATATAAATATAATTTTAGCTTATAGTGATAATATATAACTAAACAATGAACATGACAAAACTGTCTGATATATCATACCGACTTGCTGTACTCCATTCCTGGAATAAGATGCATGCAAGAAAAAAAAAGTGCTGATAAACAGCAAAATTATTAGAGCTACATATCATTAACTGTGTTTTAATATTTTTATCATTTATGCATCATTTGGTTTAACTATGGCCAAATGATTAGTTATCATACGCTTAAGCTAACTACTTTTCTAAAGGTAATTAGGAATATTAAATTAGGGAAATGAAAAATGGATCTCTACAAACACACTTTCAACAAAAGTTGGCTTGCTGACTGATACTAGAAAAAAAATGCTGCAAGAAGGCAATGATCCGAGCAATGGGAAAGCATGGCCTGTCTAACTTCCAAGCAATCCATGGCAACCCCCGCAAGAACAAACGCAGCTTTATGATTCTAAACTTCCTTTCTCTTTTTCTCTACACACCTCCTCCGAATTCACTAAATGATACTCGGGCCTCATCCCAACCTCTCCAAAGGAAATCTCTTTGAATCTGCCCCAAAACTTTAGCTACCAAAGCTGGAATAAGCAAGGTGGAGAGAAGATATGTGGGTAAATTAGACAAGGAAGTTTTAATCAAAGTCAGCTTACCACCTTTTCACAATAAATTACTTTTCCATGAGGCCAATTTGTTGTATATTCAAGTAATCACTGGCTCTCGAACTGCTTTTGACTTACCAGAGCTTCAATAAGAATGCCAAGGTATGTCGTTGGGAGAGATCCAAGGTAACACCACAACACATCACACAAATCTAACACTTTTGAGCAATCTCCCACATTGAAAATCTTGCTTTTTCGAAGATTTATTTTCAAGCTAGATACCGCCTCAAAACAAGTGGGAACTAATCTTTCCATGAGGATTTGGGCAAGCTGTGGCAGAGTTTTAAGTGTCGGTCGAAACCGAGAAGTATCGACTCAATATGTATGGTTTTAAACCTTCTGTGCTTTGCAAAAGAGCATAGAATAATCCACAAAGAGTAGGTGCAAGATTGACAGCCCTACGGTTCTTAAGTTTAATCCTTCTAATAGCCCTAGAGATGTTGCTCGTTCCACTAACATGCTGAAATCTTCTATCAAAATGACAATCAGGAGGGGAGAAAGGGGATCTCCCTGCCTCAATCCTCTAGATGATCCAAAGAAACCCACTGCAGTACTATTAACAAGGATTGAGAAAGAAAAGGGATATCCCTTTGCTCATTAGACAAAGTATTAAATTCCAGCCCATCTGACAGAGGATGAAGTACCTTTTTCTCAAAAAGGTCTGAGTAGAATCCACAGTGGCCTATTGATGTCCTCCTCCTCTAGACGTGGCTTACCATCTACCGCCCGCATGTCAATATGATTTCTTCTCCCTATAGCCGTAGCTTGTTTCTGGAATAAACTTGTGTTCTTATCCCCCAACTTGAGCCATCAAGCACGGGAGTTTTACCTGCAGCTAATCTCCAACATCAGCGCAGTCTTTTTATAGTACAACCTCAATCTCTCCCTCTCAAGCCATTCCTTGGTTTGCAGATTCCCATCTTCTTCCATCTGGTCCAACACTTTGATCTTAGATAATAATTCAACCAATTTCTCATCTACTCTTCCAAACACCTCTCTATTTCATTCCTCAATTTTCAATTTCAAAGCATGCGATTTTCTACAGCACACACACAAATGAGAACCTTGGAACTCCAGTTCCTTCCACCATTCCCCAACGAAGCTGACAAAAGAAGTATCCTCTGGCCACATATTCTTGAATCCAAAAGGTGAAGCTTTTCAAAATTCATTTTCACACGATAGTAGGATTGGCAAGTGATCAGATATGGATCTAGGCCATACCAAAGCACCAAATTTTGGGAATTTATCTTCCTACTTCATAGACACAAAAATCAATCTAGTTTAGAAAGAGCCAAAGACTACTGATTTTTTTACCATGTGTACTTAGCCCCTAACAACAGAAAATCCAGCAAAGCATACTGGTCTATGAATGTCGAGAACTCCTTCATAGCCAACGATGTATATTTGCATCCAATCTGAACAAAGGGAAATATAATAACATTGAAATCTCCTCCTATACATCTTCCACCACTCCCTCTTCATGTTTCCAATGCGTCACATATTTTCTAAGATTTGGAATTATCATTTGGACCATAAAACATGCTTTACAATACTGGAACCGGGGATTGGACCAATGGTGCCCACTCCCGATACAAACTGTACTGGACCGGTCAGGCCAGCGGCCCAGGGTGATCTAGGAACTTTAAAAAAAATTCCCACAATGTTTTGAGTTTTTCCCTTCAAGGCTAAGGAGAGGGATTGAAGGTGTCGCTTCACCGAATGCTGGCCACTGAAGAGATCAAAGAAGATGTTGCTTTGCCATGGTTTTGCAGAAGCCAAAAAAAGACTTGAACAAGAAAGACTTCAGGCCTATCCTGGCCTCTCTAATAGCTATTTCTGTCTTCGATACTAGGGCTTTTCGAAGATTTGAAATTGGTAGAGGGATGGCAAAAGAAGGGGTAGGAGGGAAGAAGAAAGGGGAAGGAATGGGTGAAAAGGGAGAGGGGACGGTACATATGAACCATCCGAGTCAACTCCATTTACTATGAATCATTGTAAATGTTTTTTTTTCTTTTGAATCGCTAATCAAGAGATACATATTATAGATCAACTGGAACAAAAAAAAGAACATGATTTGAAGTACACAAATTGTGTACCTAGGATAAAGAGGCTGAAGATCCATCCAAGAAAAGAGCATGATTTGAAGTACACAAATTGTGTACCTAGGATAAAGAGGCTGAAGATCCATCCCAAACCAAGAAAAAAGTTATAACCCTCTACCTACCCCCCTCCCAAGTCTTCTTTTTCCAGACATTCTCAATTCCTCTCTAAATTCTTGAAGGTTCTGCGGTTCATTTCTCCCCAAAACATTTACAATGATGATAGATATCCTAGAATCATTTTAAATGTTAAAATAGTGTTATAATGATACTTACAAACTCTATGACAATGTCAGCTTTATTAATATCATGAGGAAATTGTTCTTAAAATTTAATGTGATAATAAAATAAAAGATAATTTTTTGAATTAGTTGCACCTCAGAATGCAGCTGATATACAAGTTGATAAATCAAATTAATGAATACATCATAAAAATAAAGTTTCAATAAATATATATTATGAATGTTTTAAGCAACTAAAACTCTATTTTAGCCCATGAAAGAATACTTTGCCCCTATCAAAGTAGGATTATCCTTTCAAAATTCTATACAACCATAATTACCAGTACATTACAATGAAAGATCTTACAGATAAGAACAAACTTATACATATTGAATAAAATTTAATAATTGGCAATAATGTTTTTTTTCTTAGTTTAGTTCTAAATGTAGTATTGAAGTCATGTTAGTTCTATTTATTATAAGTTTTGTTAGAGGATTTAACCTTGTGTGGCAAGACATCAATCAACCAAGTTCTGAATTTACCAGATAGAATGCAGAGCTTCCTGGTACAGCTGATCATACAATGTCAGTGTTTAATCAGATCCAACTCTCAGCACATGCTGATCCCTGCAATCTGGATCTTTGCTCTTCTAATTTGGACTGACTTTGGTGATTGATTTGTTGCCTTAGGTTTGTGGATCAAACCTGCAAATATTCATTTTGGTCATTGTAATGAAAAAAATTATTCCTATTAATGTTTGGTTACATTTTTATTTCCATTCCTGTTCCTTACGTGCTTATACTTTTCAAAAACTAATGCATTTTAGTGCCAAATTACTTTTTATTAGAGCATAACGCTTGTATTTATATGAGTTGTGACCAACATTGTTTTGCCCGTTTATTGTTTATGTGCTACAACTAACACTATAAGTTTTTTTTTAATCTATAATTCACAATTAAGAAGATATGAATTGTAATCCCTCAGAAACAGATAATAGCTAGAAAATGGAACACAATGGACATGCACACCACAATTGGTGTTGCAAAAAAAGAGGCATCATGGTCCCTCCACTGGCAGATAAAGGGGTTTCGAACAACCAAATAGCTCCTACTAGAAAAAGATGGGGCAGAAAAAAGAATAAAAAAACAAAAGAAAAGATAAAGAAGAAGTTAATAAGAAATTGAAAATGATGAAGACATTGATTGCATGATCATATTGAAGGATGAAACATAATATTTTGGTACTCACTATGTTATCAGAACACGAAAATAATCCAAAATACAGTGAAGACCTGTAAATTAGAGATAGAAATGAAGGAAAATGTCAATTTCCGCCAGCCATCAAACATGATGTGCCAAAGGAAAAAGTAGATGAATAACACAAAATGCTCCTTACAGTGTCTTCCAAATAGCTATACTCAAAAGCAGTAACTTTGAATAAAAAAAATCAAAAAAAAATTTTTTTTTTTGTAAGATGTAACAGAACAGAAGTTAAATTCAAAAGTGGCAAAATTAAGTAAAAACACTCGAATAAATTTTCCCAGGTTAATATGTCTCAATTAAATGAGAGGCTCATAAAAGCAGTCACTGAATATCAATGAGACCTCAAGTAATAAATCGTTCATAAATTTCCCAAAATAAAGTTAGAAGTCTCAATTAAAATAGGGAGAAAACTTACAGCTCTTTCCGAGGTCCCAGGAGGACCATCAAGAATCTTTATGCGAGCCCTTGTTTCCTCACAAATTTTTTTGATGAATTCTCCTTTACGGCCAATAATACCACCAACTTTGTGTGCAGGAACCAGCATACGAAATACACTCTCTCCAGGCCACCCAGGCCACTTCTTTTCACCACCACCAAATCCTGAATCATCAACAATTCCTTGTGTTTGCTGAAGTGGAGCATTCTCAGGCACATCAGCAATGTCATGTTCACCTAAATTTCCCCCAAGCTCAGCCATAACGTGTAATGCTGAACAGCAAAAGCCATTAAACTAATCAATCATGCTTGAAAAACTAACTTATTATAATATATATATAGATATAACCCATGCTATTATCATGACCCGTTCCCATCTAAATTAGTCCTGTCTGATAACAACCAAAAAATTCTGTTCAGAAAATGAAGCAAGTTAAAGTACACCAAGCAGTAATCAAATCCATCACAGCCAATAAACATCATCATGAAGGAAAGAAGACAAAAAGCAAAAAGAGTGCAAATCCTTTGTTGGCTTGTTCAGAAAATGAAGCAAGTTAAAGGGCACCAAGCATTAATCAAATCCCTCATAGCCAATAAACATCATCATGAAGGAAAGAAGATAAACAGCAAAAAGAGTGCAAATCCTTTGTTGGCTTGTTGCTTAAAAAGAAGTTTAATTAACTGATTTCAGAAGGGCAACCTCAGCAGAGAGAGATAGAGAGAGGGGGGGGGGGGGGGGGGGGGGGGGGGGGGGGGGGAAGCTTTTGCTTTGCTTCTTAAAAGGAAGACCATTCCTTGCTTCTGTTACAGCAGCCCCATCTGTAAGAACCATCTCAAACAATATAACAGAATCCAAGACGCCAAATATTCCTATCTTCTGGATGATTTTTTCTCTAACTGATGTTGAGTCAATAGGACCACAGAGATGACAGAAATTTAAAGTTTGGTATTGATATAATCACAAGATGCTTTACCAAATCAGATCCACGTCCACTAAGCTTTAGGAGCAGGTATGGAACTAAAGAATCTAGCCCTACTAGGTTGTCAATTGTCATTGTTAAAGTATAAACACAACATCATTTGAAAACTAGAACAATATTGATAAGAAAAAAAAAACAGAATTATACAAAAAAATTACATGTCACAACTCAATCAGTGCAGTCAAAGCATCGAGGAAGCTAAGAAAGATCAATTCTGCTCTTACTAATATCTAAGAAGAACTCTTGCTCTCTCTTTTTTTTTTTAATGAAAGGTACTGTTATTATAAGAAATACAACAGAACAGGCACTACTGAAAACTCCAGCTAAAAACAAGACTCATCACAACCAATACTACCATAACTACAAAAAAACAAAGAAGCACCACAAAATGACAGCCTTGGAGGAGGTTGAAAGAGGTATTCAAACCATCGTCCAAGGACATGAACAGGCAAGAAAAAGTCTTGCTCTTACTAATGTCTAAGAAAACCACTTCTAACACATGGGTAATAACTCTAGTTGCCTTAGCAAACAAATACAAATCTCAGCCCAAAAAAATATAATAAATGGGACCATGCAAGATCAGATCTTGTAAATTTCAAAGACAGCCTAATATGATTTTGAAAACACTGCTATCTAGAAAGAGAAAAACAATTTAAAACAAAAGTACATATCTAAGGTACAAGATATCTTCTAGACCAGCTTTGGCCATGTGCAAAGTTATTTGAAGGATGGATGAGTCCCATTGTGAAGGATGACCAATCTCTTATCTTTTAATATATTATCAATCTCCTATTAAGTGATGATCCACTCAATGTGTTTAATCCTATTAACTGTTGTCTGATTGTCAAAACAAACCTTCTTAAAACATGTAATTTTCAAGATCATCACTTGAAGAAATCATATGACAAGCTGCATAGGCCACACCCCTATACTCTCCTTCCTGTACTGGATTTTCCCACCTTAATTTGCTGCTTACTCTACCAAGTAACCATATTTCCACCCACAAATTACATGAAATTATTCACAATACCCACCTGGAAAAAAAAACTCCAACTTGTAATGTCAAAAATCAATCATCCATACAATATATTTCACTCACATAGAGAACTATAAACTTGGCCTAGCCAACCTGAAGCCCGCCCAAACCAAACCTAATAAGAATCCAGTTGGGCTGAGTCCAATAGGGTTTTGATTCGTAGCTTTAGACCTGAGACAGAAATCAGGTAATGGTCAGGTGGATGTTGTCCATACCAAAATAGTCCATCCTGGAATGACTGAGTTAAAATATATCGCAAATGTATATAATAGAACATGTAGTTCTAATATCAGAGACATTAGATGGGTATTTCATCTTAAAGCTCATATCGCATTAACATTATGACAGTTTATACTTGAAAAAGTATTTGTGTTGGTTCAGTGATTTTGGATAGAGTTTGGGCCATATTATTTTAGATTGGGAAAAGCTCCAACTGATTAGAGCCTCACCCAACCTGCTCTATCTTAAGCATTTCCACATCATCTCACAAACTTTATGGGCCATGGACCATAAATCTCCCCCCTGCCCTGAATTTACCCAGCAAATGTTGCTTCTTACTCCTCTTTAGATACCATATTCTACACACAAGTGTACACATACTGGAACTTGATTTTCAGTGTGATCAATGAACATCACAATTGGCATCTGAGAAGTCACAGGGCCCACAGAGAAGTTGTTTTTTACCTACAAGTACACATCAAGTATCTTCAAATCATGAACACTGAGTAACAGAAGTCCAGAGCATTCTTGACAACAAGCTTTTTATCTGCTAGTCCCACACCCAAAACTATTGATATGTGAAAATGGTAAAATCAATAGAAAGAACAAGAAGTAACTGTACATAGATTTATGTGGTTCAGTGTTGTGCCTACATCCATAAGAGAAAGGAAAGTTTTACGCTATTATTAAAAGAAATTTGGGTTGCAACTTATATTTCCAATCCCCAATTACAACAATTGAATGGTATATTAAGAAAAATTCCCAAAATACCAACTAGCACAAACCCATGAGTCCTGTGATAAGTATATTTCAAAGAGAAAAAGGATTATAATTGTTTAATCATACATGACGAAATCAGTCCAAGGCATATGTTAGACTTTTATAATGTCACCATGTTTCTTTGATGAAAATTCAAGACAAGGCCATTCATCGGTTTACTCATGCTCCTCAATCATAAACTCAACATTGTATGAAACAGACATTGAAAATCAATAATTAAAAAACAAGAGAAAGATGACAAATAATAAATTTTAGACTTGGGCAGATCAACCCAATCAAACCAATAAGTTTGCAAATGCATCCCTGAGGGCCAATCTAGCTTCTTGTAGATCTAAAGACATATAAGTATGATTTAAGATTCTTTCTACAATTAGGATTAAGGAATTCAACCTTAATATTGTTTCCCGAAGGCTTTTGAGGCTACGCCTTTGTAAGGAGACTCCGCACAAAATTTTCATATGTGTTTAACACTAAAAACACTTTTTTTTTATATTTTCTCCCTCGTGCCCTTCTCCTTAGTCACGTACAAGTGTGCGTCTGTGTGCCAGTAGACACCGTCAAGTCTAGTGTTGCCTTGAGTTTGGTACATTAATTGGCATTATTCTAATAATGCTGTCCACCAGCTTGATCAAGACATTCAGAGCAAAAGTCCGTTATTACTGATCAATTTCACTGCATTTAATAGATGTATGTGGATGGAGCCTCTACGGAAGATTGGTGTTGCATGGGTACTCTCAAAGAATCTAATGGAAATTTCTTTTCCTTGGCAAGAAGGGAAAGAGGATGTATCAAACTGCCTTCCATTGGAATTTATGGCTTTTATGGAGAGCAAGAAATAGACACATATTTGAGGATGAACACAGTAGTGCCTTCACCGCCATTAAGGGCATTATAACAGAGTTTCTGATTGGGTAACATCCAAGACTAACTTTAAACTCATATGGAAGAGTGACGTAGTTAGGGCATGGGCAACAGTAGCTAAGGATGTGTAAAAGGGCAAGGGGTGGGGTGAAACTTCAGTCTTGCTGTTCTCACTCGTCACTTGTGGATGAATTATACATTATTTTCCTCTTCTTTTCAATAAATTTTCCTTTCATGAGTTTAAAAAAAAAAAAAAAGATTCCACAGCATTCACTGCAAAGAAAATTGGTTGGTACAAACCGATATGGTTAACAACATATAGTTGTATTGCATCATCCATTTTACATCATATAAACACAATCACAACAACATTAATGAACACGTAGACAACATGAATGAACAAACACAACATGTACCAGGCATTAGTTCAATAAACAAAGGAAAGAAGCATCATGAATATGTATCAAGCTCAGCTAATACATCCAGATCCCATTATTGAGTCACTAAAAGTTAACAAAAAACAAACTAAAAAAATCGAACCAAATATGATATGTTATCGGGAAAAAAAGGGAGAAGAACTTATCCAGCATTGAAAAATCAAAACGTACGAAGCTATTATTAGAATAAAATAACAATAATTCCAAGGTGAAAGAAAAATAATGACACATAATAAGCGAAATGGGAGAATCCAGTAAACAAGAGAAACATTAATTGCGGTGAATCAATTTAAAATCCAGATGCAAAAAACTCTAAATCCGAAATTCACTAATTTCAAACTTCTCCAAAGTTGCAAATATCACTCTTACCGTCTTTTTCCAGAGCGAGAAAACAAGAATAACCCTAATAAAAATTACACGTAATGTTGCCTGGGAAAGCCGGCAATTGAAGCAGTAGAGCGGCAGGGAAAACGAACATAAAGATAGAGAGAGAGAGACAGCGAGAGCCAGAAGGAGTAGAGAAAACGAGAAAGAGATAATAAAAACAAATAGCAAAAAAGAACAAGATCAAATAATGAACGAAGTGTATAACTGAAACCCTAGAAAGATAGACCAACAGGACCGTTTATACTTACAGAAACGATGAAGAACTCCTCGATAGAGCAACGATGGCGAACGCAGGCTTGTGTTTGTGTAGGGAATCTGATACCCGGAGAACATGATACCTACCAGAGCCCTTACATATAGATCTAAACAAGCCTTTCGAGGTCGCTTGATGTGTAACGTTAGGATTGGCTATAGTTGGGGCTCTGATCCAATCAAATGAAAACATGTCATAAGAGTACAAGATTATGGAAAATGGATATCCGGATAGTAATATCTCTTTTTGCTAACCAGTAACCAATTATCTAAAGGGCTCTATAGTACTCGGATCGGTAAATTTTTTTTTCTTCTGAAAATATCCTCATAATGTCATTTTATTTTATATATTTGTGTCGATAATGTCATAATGTAACACTCCGGACCCATACCTAACAAAATATTGTTTACTCTGGGGCCCTCACAGATTTGTTCTCAAGGTATAACACGAGAAAACTTCCTAGTGATCACCCATCCTAGTACTGCTCTCACCCGAACACGCTTAATTTCAAGGTTTCAAAGGGATTTAGTCTCGTGTTATACCTTAAAAGGCCTCTTGCTTACTAAAGGATCTTAAGATTACTTATAGCATCTTCAAGCGTTGTGAGATCCCAACCATATGCACATCCTTGCTTGGTAGCTCGTCAATAAGTCTACTCCTTCACCCTTCCACTCAAACAGTCAGGATGTCACACATAATGTCATTTTATTTTATTATAATGAGCTTAATTTACATGCCACCTTTCAAATTCAAATAATTTTTTTACCAAGTGCTAACCTAGCATTCTCAATATTAACATATTGCATAATTCCAAATTTAAGAAATACAAAAAAAAATTAGACAACTGTTAATGTATGCAACAAAACGTCATACATGTCATTGGGAATTATTCAAATTAAAGTATTATATATTCGATTGGCCTCAAATGGATAGTCTAAGTTATTCAAATTATCCTTCCCAATATGATATTATAAGACCTTATGGTATGGTATGCCTAGGGATGAAAACGGCTTAGTTAAGACTAATAAACCAAACCCATTACATGTATATAGATATTTAAGTTAGACCATCAACTAGCTAAGGATGGTTTGGTTTTGGTTTCCATTATGGCCGTCCTTGCGCCTAACTTATGATATGAAAAGCTTAAAAAAAAAAAAAAAGTAGAGGAGGAAGAGAGGACATGGGTAATTAAGGGTTTTTTATATTTATTTAGTTACATTATGATGTATTTGCAGCTATATCCTTTTGTTATTTGTATTTATATCCCTCTATTTAACATAATTATTGCAGATGTACCCTTAACATTAAATTCTATTAATTTTTATTTTTTTATTAAATGACTCAAATAACCTTCTAAAAGACAAGAAAAAAATTTAAATAGCCAAGTTACTCTATGGCTAGGCTGCATTTCAATGAATAATTATCAATTAAGCGACTTAACATCAATAAGTGAAAATATATATTCAATAATATAATAATACAAGGATATATTCATTAATATAATAATACAAGGATGTAAATGAAAATATAAGAAGATAAATGCAAAATATTTTTATCTTATTAGAAGGTTACTTTAGTCATTAAATAAAAATAAACAACAAAAGTTAATGGACTTTAACACTAAAGATGTGATTATAATATAAAATAGAGGGATATAAATATAAATATAAATATTAAAAGCAAGAGGATATAAATGCAGATATAATATAATATAAGGATATAGATGCAAAAAGCCCATTAAGTTAGGGAAAATTAAGTTTTAGTTGTACTTTATAAAATAATTAAAATTTAGTCAGAACTTTGGGTTACTTTTAGGGGTGCAACTCGGTCCGGTTAAAATCGAACCCGAACCGACCCAAACTGACTTCGGTTCGGTTTCCGTCCAAAAATCCCTAAACCGAACTAGGTCGGTTCGGTTTCGGGTTTCATGTTCGATAAACCGAACCGAACCGAATTTATATATATATTATAAGATTATATATATATTATAATATATAATCTATGTTTTATATATATATATAATATAATATATGTTAAACTTTTTAAAGTTTATATTTAAACTTAAATGATATTACAAAAAAAACCTTTATTTGAGATAAAAATATATTGGTCCAAACCGAACCGAACCGAACCGAACCGAACCGAATAGTTTTCATGTAGTTCGGTTCGGTTCGGTTTGGGTTTCGGTTTTTTCATATATTTTCGGTTCGGTTTTCGGTTTAGTTGGTTCGGTTTTCAATTCGGTTCGGTTCGGTTCGGTTCAAGTATACATATTTTCGGTTTGGTCTTTGGGTTGACATCAACCCGGACCGAACCGAAACGAGTTGCACCCCTACTTACTTTTGTTAAAGATTTCCTAAAAGCTGAAATGCATAACATTGATGACTTGATTTTAATTATTTTCAAAACATATCACTAGCAATTAATTTTTCCTTGATATTATATATTTTGACCTAAATGCCCTCCTTCTTCAACATTTCGACGTCTGTCTTCTCCCCTTTGCCCCTGCAAATCTCTCAGTCTTCCCCCTCTCCGATTCTTTCATTATCGCCTTCCTAGATTACCCGCCAGATTCAAAATTCGGTTGCTTCCCTCGAACTTCAACTCCTGCGTCTGATTGTTTGAATTTTTCCTGTCTCGAGACCCTAGTCAAGGTTACGAAATTTCTTCTTTTTCTCGAGAAGATTTGCTTCGGGTTTGGTTGCTTTCGAGGTTCTTTGTTTTTTCCTTTTTTTTCTCTTGGAAAGAGGGGTGAAGTTAGGTTTCTTGGTACAAGAGTCCCGTTCCTGACAGGTTGTATTGATCACTACCAAAAAAAAAGACAGGTTGTATTGACTTTATGGCGTCTGAATCTCCCATTGATAAGACATCAGCAGCCAGCTCCAAATCTGAGAAGCAACGTATTCACGTCGCTTTTACAAAAAAAAAAAACACGTATTCACGTCGCCAATAAGTCAAAACTTTATTATGTGTGCCTCGCAGACGTAATCTCTTAACATTGCACATTTTTTTTTTTACATTTTTATTTGTGAATTTCTTGCGCTTGTTCTTGATTTGAAAATTTTTGAATAACTTAGGCTGCGTTTGCCATTGTTTTTTGCTTTTTCCTTTTTGGTTTATTTAAGCAAAATCATGCTTCTCGAAACAATAAGCATGTTTAGTTATTACTTGTTTTTGTTTCTCATGATGAAGCAAAATTTTTGTACTTCTCATTTTTTATTTTTTGCTTCTTGTTACTAATCTAATACCAACAGCCTACTCTCACCACCATTGCCACTCACTACCATTACCAACCACCGCTATAAAATTACCCACCACCATCATTTACACTTCGGCTGCCACCACTTCCATCAACTACCATCCATCCTTACTTCCCAACATGGGCACCACTACTAACACCACAGATCCACCCATCATTACACCTCATCCACCATCACTAGTACCATTTATCATCCACTACCACTATCACCATAATCCACCACCACAACCCATCATCCCCATCATTACAATTACCAACAACATTTCCACCATCACCCACCACCATCTACCTGTAGCACCAACACCGGCCTACCACCTCTATAGCCCCACCACGACTATCACCACACCCATCACCCCCACTACAAGCCACCCTTACCATAATAGTATATTTTGTCATAATATTAGCCAAGATGCAATTTTATTCTTTTGATAATATCAAACATGCTTTTTTTGTGTTTTTCAGCAGAAGTAAATGTGAACCAAAAGGTTTTGCTTCATAAGAAGATCTTCATAGAAGCAAAAGCAATCTAATTGCTTTTCTTGTTTTTTGAAGCAATAAGCAAAAAGCAATGCCTAACGCATGCAACCTTAGGATGTATTTTTAAGGTGTTTGTTGTTTCTTTTGTAGAAATACCTCACAAAGTACGGTGAGGTCGAGCTCTTTGAGGTCGGAAATAGTAATTTTGTTTGTTTCTTGCTATGTTTATTATCTGTATAATTTTTCATCCATTCTTACAATGCATTTGATTGCAGACATAAGCAAAGCAGTGGCCCTAGCAGAAACACTAAAGAGAGGCGGACTATTTGTTCAAAAGAGTAAGTTCTCATCATCTAAATGCTATCAGATTATATATGGAGCTTCCTTCTAAATGTTTGTATTTTTTGGAAAATTGAACAGTGATTCGGACATCTACGGTAGATGTCACAGACGAGAGTAGACGCCCTTCCACAAGAGCTACGGTAAGTTTAGCTGTACATTCTTGTTTCCTGAGATTTTGATTTTTAAGCAGTTTGTTGCAACTTATTAAACAGTACAGGCTTCCCTTTTTATTATCAACACTCTGAAACTTTTCCCTTTTTATTAAAATACTCTAGCAAAGTGTGAGATGAACATGTTCCCGAATGATGACAATTAAACCATTCTAATTCCATTGATAAGGCAGGTGGAAGAAGAGTTCATAATAATTTTAACTGGGGCTGTTTTAGAAGCGCCCGAAGAAGGCCATCAGAGGATCATAGACTACTTGCTTAGCATTTACCAAACGGGTTTCTTGTCACATGTTTTCAAAATCTCAAAAAAAATTGATTGTTATCAAATGGGTTTCTTGTCACTTGTTTTCAAAAACCTAAAAACAGTTGTAACTGTTTTTAGTTTTCAAATTGTTTTAAAAAAAACGTTACCAAACGGCCTCTAAGATGTTCTTAGTTGCGGATGTTACATCGTCAACTTGGGACTCCATTGATTTATATATATATAATTAAATATTAATGGATTGGCTGGAGGTGAGGGACATGGAGTTCAAAAGGACTAGGACATCTAAAAACCCCCAATTAGACATGAAGAATTGATTAATTTCAGTTAAGTTTAATGTTGGATAACTGTAAATAATTATTTTTCATTTCTTTTGTGGTTAAGAACACACACTTCAACTTTGAATTTTGTTTTGGCATGAACACCTTTTCTCATTTGAATGCCTTATACTTGTCGTAGTGTGGCCGTGACCGTAAGACATAAGTTGTAAGTCACGATACCTAAATACTACGTACACATATATAAGCACCAGTGTTACGTTATTCGGAAGGAGAGTTTTTGTTTTTCAAAACAAAAGAAAAAACAAATCTACAGTATATAATATATAAAGGGAACTGAAAAGATTGGAACCTAACATTCTATGCCTAAAATGCCCCACAGTCTTCAAGGTTTAATGTACTGGGACCGGAGTAGACCGATCTGGGTACAAACCAGATCGGACTGGTCGTATTGGCCAATCTGAAAAAAAAAATGCAAAAAACACTCATTTTAGATGAACTTTTATTTTTTAAATTAAGACATTTTTTTTCTATATATTTTAATTGAAATTTATATTTTGTCACCTTTGAAATTTCTACTTTACCCCTCCTAACTCATTGAATTTTTATATTTCATGAGATGTGCTAATTGAAATTTCTATTTTGCCCCCAAAGATTTGGAGTCTTGGTTTCACCACTGGCACGGTATTCTACTAACCCCTTGTGTTTGCCCAACGCCCATTGCAGAACTCATCTGATCTGACCATTAAGGCATTAAGTTGATCATTCTCATTACTGCAATCGTCATTTGTCATAAGAAGTGAACTCAGATACCACATCTTCACTGTGAGTTTCCTCTCATCAACGTATTCTGGAGTCATTTAATAACTGATTAATCTCGTTGAGTGCTCTGTGGCTTGAAGAGGGCCTCCCTGAACCTTAGTCATCTACCCCGATTGATGAGTGAAACATATCGATGCTATCGACTAATTGTGCGGTGGGATCCGTCGAAGATATAGATCAAAAACTTAGTTCTCTCTCTCTCTTTCAGTTTCAAACTCTCTCTCCCTCTCTCTCTTTCTTTCCCTTTTTTTAATTGTGGCGACATGAGGAAGACGCAGACTTGTTTTGCTTATCCAACAACAGCCCTGCAAAATCGAGAATTTCTAGAGTTCGTGGGCAAGGATGTTACTAGCCTTCTGGAAACGGAACGGGTTTTGAAGATAAAGAAACAAAAAACTTACCCATTAATCTCCCACTTGGTGAGATGTTAGGCGGGCACCCCTTCAAGGTGCAACGGAGGCCGCCACTCTGGCCCATGGGCCTCATTTATCACCCATTGACCCGATCCAGATAATTATGTTGATTTACTGTTCCAGCTTTTTCTTATCACGACTCCCTCTTCCCTTTTCTTCTTATTTATCCGATGTGAGATTGTAACATTTCTCATGGGTCCTTGGAAGGGATGCTAACTGGGCCATGCCGGCCCGGGCACGACATGGCCCACTTTTTTGACACTTTTACCCCTAATAGCTATATAACAGCCATATTATGAGGTATTGTTGTAATTGACTTTAAATGATCTTTTCCACCCTTCCAACTGCCAAATAATAGTCATATTGGATGGTAGAGGTGGTAAAAAGCCACTTTTGGTTTTCTATAAATAGGCTTATTCCTTCCCACTCCAAACCACACATCTTCTACAATCTCTCTAGCCTATCAAGAAATAGTTACATTTGTCAAAATTGTTCAAGCATCAATAGTTACATTTGTGCAAGTGAATATGTATTATTTGCAAAGTTGTACTTGTACTTAAATAATTTATTTATTTATTTTTTTTAGAAAAATCTATTCCAATATATGTAAGACAATTTTGTGAATAATAAACAGATTTTTCAGAATTTTTTTGTGATTTTTTATTATTTTTTCTAATTTTCCTTGGTTTTTTTTTTCAAAAATGCAATTTTTATACCCAAGCCCAGCGGCGGCCCGCCGTGCCTGGGTATATTGAAAACGAGCCTGCGCATGCCGCGGCCCGCCAGGCATGTGGCACGCCCAACCCACGCTAAACAGCCTGGGCCGACCCGTTTAGCAACCCTAGTCCTCGGTATATATATATAGAAAGAAAGAAAGCACAACTCGACTCACAACCCTCTTCACGTGTTTACTCGCTTGGGATTCCAATTAAATCTATATCTATATAAACTATATATAATGCAAAGCGCCCCTTGCGAAGCGTGCCAAACTAATTTATCTTTTTTCGTAAAATAACCCACCAATGTCGTTTTGTCCTACTTAGTTACATAGGTGATTCTATCTTTTCCCTTTTTCACTTTCCAAAAGAGATCCTTTAATAATTCCCTATTCCTTATCTTTACTACTATAAAAAGTATATGAATCCCCTTAATTTAATATTCTTTTAGAATATTGATTAAAATATTTTTTTTTTTAAAATATTTTAATTTTATTCAATTAGAATTCTTTTAGACAAGTATAACTACTTTTGAATTAAATTTTCTAGAATAATGGCTATATACAAAATTATTGTTATTATCAATAATGTAGGTTCATACTATTTAATAAAAAATCTTTTAGATAAATATAATTAAGGTTTATTAGGATTTTATTTGACTCATGCAAATAACAAAAAAGTTAATTTTTAAATTAAATATAATATTTGAAATTCTTTTAGATAAAGTACACGTAGTTTTTGAATAAAATATTTTAGAATAATGAATAGATATACGAAATCATTGTTATTGATAATTTAGGTTTTATTATTTAATAAGTCTTTTAGATAAGTATAATTAAGGTTTATATAATTTAGTAGGATTTTATTAATTGTAATTTAATCCTAGAAATTTATATAATCAAGGTTTATCTAGAACTTTATTAGGTTCACATGGCAATAAAAAAAACGAAAATGTTACTTTTGAAATGAAATTAAATAAAGATTTTAGAAGAAAGTATTTTAGGTATGCGAAAATGAAACATTTTAGATAGTTCGTGCTTTTAATAGTAGTATAGATTTTTATGTCTAATATCTTTATTTTTATCTTTTATTTAATATCTTTATCAAACGATTATCCCTAACTAAACCTACATCAAAATAAAATTGCAATAAACAAAAACAAGATAAATGTAAAAAAAAATCTTAGTAAAAAGAAATATTGGTAAAAAAATGTTTGAAGTAAGATAAAACAAAAACAAGTAGACGTTATTTAAAAAAAATATCTTTCTAAGAAAATAGGAAAGGAATCCTGGAAATAAGGAAAAACGACGTGATAAAGATAAAGATATAGGAACAATATATATTGCATAAGAAAAAAAATATAGGAAAGAAAGATATAGGAAACATGGAAAAAGAAATATGAAAAAATAATAAAGAAAATATGATTTTTAACAATAAAGATATAAGAACAATATTGGGATAAGCCTTAAGTAGGTAATACTGCTATATTTATTTGATAATAAAAGCTATTACATAGTTTAGTAATATGTTATTTTAAAAAAAGCCGTACTTAGCATGGATCCTACATTTCTTGCAGAACCATATCGATTCAATCGGAAACCATTTAGCCTGTTATTTCTCATATGGTACTTACAGTAGTAACATATTTACAACATGAAGTTGGAGTAAATGAATGAGAGGAAGAAGTAACAAACTTAGAGAAGAATACCACAGTTGTGACTAATTAATTGGGTTTTTACCAATAGTTTGACCAGTGTTGGATGCGGGAGATGCAATAAGAAGAAGACCTAATGGCGAACGCAAATGGGTCATATTCAAACTTTCGAATACAATACAATACAACCGATGGGCGAAAGGGTTCACCATAGATCATAATACGCAAGCGTCTCTTTTTTATAAAACTGATGGGCTCAGAAGAAACTCTTCCCAGCCGACGTGGGACTATTGCAATTTGTAAAGTTGCCGTGAAACATCACCAATGCACTGCTTATGACAACGTTTTCTCAGCGAGCCCGTTTCTTCTTTCGGGTTCCTTGTGCAAATGCTTTTCCTCTGTCCAGAATTTAGTGGTACCTTGTTACGGAATCAATATCTATTGCAATGGAGACCGTTTCATTTGGAGTCGGTGGTTTTAGCGTGAAACGTGTGGATGGATGGCCCACACCCCAAAATGTATCCCAGCTGGTTGTTTCATTGAACCACCGGATTTTGGCTCTAGAAGAAATGCTCACATTGCGATGTTATGGTGCATTGGTTACGTTTCACTTTTTTCAAATGGGGCTCATGTGAAACATTTACCCAACGAAACATTTAGATACTGCACATGGCAACATCTAACTCCAATAGCAATGGTCAAAGCACAATAACATATACACAATGAAACATTTAGATGCTGCATATGGCAAAATCTGACTCCAATAACAAGGATCAAAGCACAATAAAATGTACATAATGAAACATTTAGATGCTGCACATGGCAACATCCGACTCCAATAGCAAGGATCAAGGCACAATAACATTGTAGCTAGTTACTAACCCAATAGGATGATTAGGAGCATAGAAATGTATTGCAGTAATGTGATTTTTAATGAAAAGTAAGATTGTAATCAACATAAGTGCCAATCTCTCTTTCTCTCTCTCTCTCTCTCTCTCTCTTCTCATACAAAGTAAAATCAACTTTGTTGCTTTGGAAGAATTTCAAACTTAAGGTGAGACTCTGTAAAACTGTTTCTCATTACCACTAAAAAATTTGGATTGTACCTTTATCATTTGTTACAGAATTATATCTTTAAAAATAAAAATATCGAAGATTACTTTACAATTAACTAATAAAGATATATCCTTTACTGGAATTTACTTTCTATATTTTTTTCCTTTTTGCAGGAGAAGTTTTTGCAAATCAAACCCTTCAAGTGTGACATGTTGCATTCAATTTTTGAATTTAAAGATAACAACTTAAATGTCATTAGTAAACTAATTGTACATAGTAAACTCCATTATCAACAGTGGCTTCATTTATTTTTTTCACTTTTCTTTTGTCCACTTCCTTTTCTTCTTTGTTTAGTATGTACTACACAAGCTTTAACAAGCCAAGCTGTTTTTCCTTGTCATTTAAGCTTGGCATCACATTATTGGCTACACTTTCACTATGAAAGTTCACCACCCCATCTCCTTTTCTTCAAGTGGGAAGCAAAAAGAGATGCCCTTTCCCTGAGACTAGACACAATGTCAATAACCATAATTAAGTCAGACATATAAAGATCAAGTATGATTCACCAATCAAGTTTTAACTTTAAACACCATTTACAAGTATCTATCCTTTGTCTTGTGTAAAACTACCCTTACTGCACTTTAATGGAAAAACGTGCATGGATTAGTAACAAAACATGGGGCAGTTAGCATATAGCTTTATTATGGGGCTGAAATTAAGCAATGACAAGGATCTCAACTTCTTCACCAAACTAGTTTTGTATTTCTCTGTTATGACCTAACTTTTACTAAGCTTGTACGTCTTAACAAACCTTCACCCATTTGTGTGAAAATCATGTTAGTGGGGTGCTGTAGAAAGTGGGACTCCATGTCTATCTCATGCTCAGGTATATATGTATCCATGAAACCAAATGCTCTCCCCAAATCTAACAACTCTTTCCCTCTCTTATCTCTCTCTCTCTCCCTCTCTATCTCTCTCCCTTTCTCTCTCTCTCTCACAGCCATAACAAAGAGTTGAGGGGAATGTTGTCTGGTTTGAGATCATTTATGTGGAACTTCAAACATCATCTAAATGATTTCGGACCAGGCTTCATTCCCCCCAACTTGGGATTTCATTGGTACAGACAACCATCCAATAGTCCTTCCAGTTTGATCACCTCAAAAAGTAAGTTGCAATCTTTTTGCATCAACTCATCAGGTAGTTCACTAGTTCTTTCTTCCACATGCAGAAGTAGACAAGGAAGAACACTGTAAAGATCAATGGTAAGGCAATCAAACACAATCTGATTGTTCTATTTCGTTCAAACTGCTAATTTGTTGACAGAAAAAAAGGGATTGGTTAGTGTGAATATATATGACTAAAACACAATTATCCTTTACTTTTTCTGTTCCATCTTATTGGGTTTTTCTTTGGAAATCAAGTTGATTTTTACTGTATGAGCTTTGCTTGCAGAGAGGTCCAAAGAATATAATTTTGGAAGCTTTTGCTTTATAGTTAAAACAAGAGAGGTAGAATTTCCTTAAAGTACCCATTAAAGGGGAGCTTTGAATTTACCTTTCTTTACCTAATACTTCCATGATCTCCATTTTCTACACCACACTTCAATACCATGTAAATCTCATCCACATTAGCAACTTGCAGCCTTTCAGATCTACCTGAGATTACATTGCATTGTACCATTCCTCCCATGTCACTTATAATATTATTAATTCCAAATGTATCAATACATTGCATAGGAACATGCACATACATGACTTGAATTTTGATACCCATGTTCATTACTGAATTTGTGATCATTGTGAAACTGATCCTGAAAGTTCGATTGGAAAATGCGGTTTAAGCTTGATGATTTACATATCATTGGAGGTGAGCTTATATTTAAGTTTGAAATAAATCATGTATAACAGTATAAGTCATAGCATCTAATTTTATAAAATCTGCATTGAAACTGATTTTGTGCTTTTTTGACTCTCCAACACAATGTGGCAGATTTTCAGCACCAAGAATCCCTTTGTATGTCTTCCTAATCCTTTACCTGTGTAAGAATTGCAGGAGGGATGCTTCTTCTCTGCCCCTTTTTAAGAAGAACCATAAGCTCAAAGTAAATCATAAAAACATTAAAGTTTTATAACATCTCTCTCCCCCTCAAAGTGATAACTTGATTTTTCTAAAAAATTTTATTGCTTTTTGACTTGAGTATTGAAGATTTACTAATAAGCATTCAACAACAGATACAAAAGTCTACTGAAAAGACATATTTTGGTGGGCATCACAATCACAAGAAGTTGTCCTTACCTAAAACATCCAAATCTTCTTTGATCAATTTGAAAATGTAAATCATAAAATAATGCAAATAATTGGTCACTCATCAAACATTGATATTCTCAAATGATTGAGCAAACAGCCCCTTGGCATACATGGGCTTAATGAAAACTTTTTCCTTAATTCATGGGTTTAATTAATAGACCTTCCTTATGTTGTGCCAAATGCGGATACTAGGTGGTTAGCTTTGTTTACTCTCATGAGGATCTCTTTGGCCCTCTCAACTTTTGACTAACACATATTCATGTAATCATTTTGTCAGTATTATCTAGACATTTTAGAATCCTTGATTGGAAGAAAAAAGTTATCACTATTCAAATCTAATTTTTATTGGGTAGCGAGAGAGAGAGAGAGAGAGTTCCTTTTTAGAAAAGTCTATCTCCAGCTTCTCATGTTTTCATTTCCCAACAAAAGTAGTCGTTGAAGTAGTGCTGCTGCTTTCCAAGTCTTCATATATATCTAAAAGGAGATGAGCAGTCTGTATATGTCTCCTTGGTTGGTAGGCTTTTCATTCACTGATGACAAAGAAATTCGTCATCAACATATTAGTCAGCATTAATCAAGATGTTATAAGCACACTTGAAAACTGGCCTGTGATCAAACAGGATTTAAAGATCAAGAGCAAAATCAGCAACAAACAATTACTATTTCTGATCACAGTGAAGAAACCTAAGTTGTAAAACTTCAGATTATCCAATGGAGTGTTGCAGCAATTTATATATGTTCTACATTGATGATTCAAAGTCCATCTAAATGCTCTTGGACCATTCATGGTTTTTTTTAGAGAAAATTAATTTTTAGTGGTACTTTATCAAACTATTTAAGATTTAGTCAGTAAAGTTTTGAGTTTTAACTTTTAGTACACCTTTATCAACATAATTAATTTTTAATGCCATTTCACTATTCGCCCTTACATCACTTATCCAAATGATTTGTACAAGTCACTCATTCATGGTACAAGTCATTTTATTAACTTGTACAAGCTAATTTATTGACTTGTACAAGTCTAAAATGGCTTGTACAAGTCAATTTATTGTTTGTACAAGTTTGGGAAATAAGTTGTATAAGGGTATTTTTGGAAAATTTTCTTTTGTAACATTTAAATGGCATTAAAATTTAATTATTTTGATAAAAGTGCATTAAAAGTTAAAACTTAAAACTTTGCCGACTAAATCTTAAATAGTTTGATAAAATACCACTAAAAATTAATTTTCCCTTTTTTTAACACATTATTGGGTGAAGAGATCCCTCCATCGGCCTCACACTAAAAACTCATGTATACCTGTGGCTGGATCTTTCTCACGTAGGGGATAACAATGGGATGGATTAATTGGGTGGCCCACCCAGCCCACCATAACTATATTAGGCTTGGTAATGTATTAAATAATCAGATTTGGGTTTAGCCCAACATTGACCCGGCCCATTAGGGTGGATCATGGGTTGGACTTAGACAGACTTGGGCAAGTTGAACACTGACTACTGCAGTCATAAACACAGTCCAACCACCCTTCTAGCCATAACAAAATCTTATAACACTAATATAATCCAATGGTCATGCGGGTTACTCTCATGTGGTTTGGAGGGCTGGAGGTCCTAGGATCAAATCCCCCTGCATGTAGGGGTTAGTCCCAAAGACTAGACCCCCAGCTTGTAAGATTTATTGCATTTTCGTGTGTTGTGGTGACGGTCCAATCTCCCTAACTAAGGCGGAGATGATTGGTAGCTATGCCTCAATCCGAACATTCGGAGAGGAAGCCACTATGGTCACGTAGGTCCAATCTCCCTAACTAAGGCGGGGATGATTGGTAGCTATGGCTCAATCCGAACATTTGGGGAGGAAGCCACTATGGTCACGTACAGGGGTGTCGGCCACGCTAGCCCCCTTCCTCCCTTTCCAACTACCCAAAAAAAAAAATTTGTGTAAAACAAAGAGAGAAAGTGGGTTAGAGATTAGATCAATGATTCTTGTTTATATATGGGTAATATAGGATAATAGTACGTAATAATATTTTAGACATTTGACGATATATAATATACTTAACCTTGGGCCAAGCTTCTATACTTGGGAAGTCTGGCCCTTCAAATCTCAGCTTGCCTGGCCGAAATTTAACCTATGACTAAGTCCATCCAATAATATCATTGGCATAGCTTCTTGGATTGGCCCACCCAAGTGCCCATGGACAATCCTAGATAAAATTGAGAAATAGAAGATTTCTCTATGCATTTTAATAATCTAGGATACTTAGAATTTCTCCATAGTAAAGTTCAGAGATTTCAGTATTCTCTTAATGATTACGTACTTGTGAATTATGTAACAGGTTTAGGTATGTAACATGCCACCCCTTTTTTTATATAAACAAAATTTCCTAAGCTTTTGGATTTTCTTATTAGTTTTCTTAAAATAAATGGATGGAGAAGTTGAATAAAGTTTTATGTGAAAGAAAATTTTATGCCTAAAATACATTTAACTCCCAACGTCAAGCTATCTATACTATATATAAAACGAATAGCCCTTGGTAAGCGTGCCAAAACTAATAAACTTTTCCCCCAAAACAAAGCTTCCTAGGGAGTTATTTGTTTTATATCTATATATATAGATATAGATTTCTATAAGGGTAAATTTTGTCTTTTTATTTATTTACTTTAAAAAAAGACCCTTTAACAAATTTCAAGCCTTAAATATCTTAAACTCTTCTTAATTACATACGTGCAATACTACACGTGCAACCGGCTACTATAAAGAAATGCTTGGAAACCATGTCATCGAAAAATATAATATCATACAAATCATTTTCTTGTATTCAAGTGCGGGCGAGAAAACTTAAAAAACCTAGAATGGTCCGTCTAATATTTACGAGTATACCCTTGAATTTGATCAACTTAGCTCTCTAGAAATCTTAAATCTAAGGGTAAATTTCACTTATGCCCTTCACATATTTGACATTTGCAGTTAAACCACTTGTATTTCTTGAATTCCTCTGCACCCCTTGTTAGCTACTTTAACCTTCCTTTCACACACTAAAGAAAATAGGATTTGTAAGATTACAAGCTTAGCTTCTATCATCTCTCACCTTTATCTTGAACTTCATTTGAGGATCAGAAATTCCTCTCAGATCTTCCATCAGTCTCTTGTATCATATGATGAAACAAAAAAACTAAGATGAGTTCTCATTTTCCAGCCATAACCACAAAATTACATAAAAAAACACAAAAAAAGGGAATGAAATTGTCTGTAACTTTTTCCTGCAACGTCCGTGAGATGTTGTCATGTGGAGCTTCTCATGATTTGTATTATTCATTGTTTTGTGTAGAGTCCACTTGAAAAAATACAAGCCGTAAGATGCTCCACATGGCTGTATCTCACGACCACTGCCGTGACTACTGCAATATAACAATGTAGCAGAAGTCAACGCAAAAAAAAAAAAAAAAAAAAGGAAAAAGCTGATGAAAAAGAATATATCCGGTCAAAAAATAAAAAACTTGACTCACGTCGTGAATTTTCACGGGGCATTGATGAAAGGGAGGTCTGTGCAAGATTATACAAAGCTTTAGGGGTGGGTGGAAATTTAGAAAAACTTGAGATCTGATTAAAATTATCAGATATGTGAGGGATGTAAATGAAATTTACCCTAAACATTAAACATAAACGGATAGATAAAAAGATAAGAAGACCCTAAAAATGCTGCGATTATCCAAACACGTCAACCGGACCTTCGTTCAACGGTTCGAACGGCTTCCACGTTACAACACTTCCCGGTTTAAACAAAAAGAAACAGCCGTGGTTCTCCCTCTCTTTCTACCTCTTCGGGGGTCTCCGATTGAAAGTCGAACCTCTTCGATTCGTCGTTTCTCTTCGAACTTCTCTCCTTCATCACAGATCTAGATTCCAAGATTTCTTCAGCTTCAATTGTTTAGGGTTTTTGCCGTTTCACTCACAGAGGACAAAATGGAGGAAATTTACGGCGATTTCATGGGCTTCATGAAGAAGCCGGCGATTATCGAAACATTAGTCGACATTTTGCTCTGTGCAGTTCCGATTTGGGTAGCGGTGATGATCGGATTGGTGATCGGATGGTCATGGAGGCCTCGTTGGACGGGGCTCCTCTATCTTGGCCTTCGTAGCAAGTTTCGGTTCCTTTGGACGGCGCCGCCGGGTTTTGGGGCTCGACGGCTTTGGTTGGCTTTCACGGCGCTTTCTGCTTTCTCGGTTGCTCGGAAGCTTTGGTCGAATTTCAAAGGGAAAGGGGCAGGATCGGTAGGTTCGGATCCTGCTGTTTCGGCGGAGTCGGCTCGGTCGGAAGAGCGGGACGGCGTTGTTGAGTGAGTTTTTGTGTTTCCTTGGTCCATTGATGAATTTATTGTTCCGAATTTTTGAATATATTATCTTTATCCAGGGTGATTTAGGGGTTGGCGTTAAAATTATTTGCTGACATTGCATAGAATATGGTTGTCATGATGTGAGGTTGAGGATGCCGAGGATGCCTTCAGTTTCTTTTGAATTTTTCTTACATGGATCTATAATTAACTGCAGTTTGAACCCTTTAGATACTATCTTTGAGACTTTTTGCTGAACTGGTTCTTGTAAACAATACTGCATTGGGGGTTCACAATGTCATTCTTGTGGACTATGGTGAAATTCTTGCATTGATTTTGCAATGACCACTTTGGTGTAAGATTTGTTACTCAAAATCTAAGATAAAATTGAGCACATAACGTGAACACAAGTAGTTAACTGCAATTTTTTTCCCATTAGATTTAATCAAGGAATGCTAGTCAACATGCTTCTTTATTTGGACACTACTTTAGGTTATAATGTCATCATGAACCCTTTTCATTGAAATTCATATCCTACAATTTAGGGGTCAAAAAGATCCGGCATCTAGACGTATACCGATATTTGAAACTTATACTCATGTTCATGTAACGTAGCTTGTCCATGTTGAATTCATTTATATGAGACAGTTTCCTGTCAGGTCTTTCCTTTAATCGTAGGTACTTGAAGGCTTGGGGCCAGATTGAATGACCATTAGCCGTGTTTGAGTTTCACTAATGTCATCATGGATGGGAGGAAATTATCTTTCAAACTCCTGAAAACATAACTACCTGTCCCAAGAGTTATGTCGCAAGAGTTCATGGTTTTGGGGATGGATAAATTTTTGTTTTTTTAATTTTGGATTTTGTCCCAAAAATCTATCATCTCCATCACTCCCATCTTTTCTGCAGCTTAATCAGTGGAGCTTCTGATAAAGATCAGGATATTGTAACAGAGAAGGATTTGGAACACCTATTGCAACTTCTAGAAGGGAAGGTTGGTGAAATGGCATGGCAAAGTTTGATGGAACGCTCCACACCGAGCATGGCATATCAAGCTTGGCGACATGATCCTGAGGTATGCTTCTGGACTTGTTTCTGCATCATCTTTATATGTCATCCTTCATGTCATGTGTGGTTTTTGCATTCTATTTTATGATGTACAAAACTTAGTTTTTGTTTCTTTTGGACCAACCATTTATTTTGCTACCTCAATTTATTTAAGTGAATATCACCAGTACATAAGATGGGATTCAGTTTGATTGTAAAAAAGGAAATTACACAAGCTTACACTTTCCAGTGTTACCCACCATTTTTTATATATAAAAAGTTGTCTGTTTGATGTACTTATTCATCAATAATCAATATAACTCAAAGAATGTGCAGGAATCAAGCAAGCATTAAATACTTTAATCTTCCTACTTTTCATATCATAATTTGTGGACAACCTGAGTTAGTATAATTCCGTACCTTGTCTCTCAGACAGGACCGACAATATATCGTAGTAGAACTGTTTTTGAGGATGCAACTCCAGATGTGGTTAGAGATTTCTTCTGGGACGATGAGTTTCGGCCTAAATGGGATCGAATGCTTACACATTTCAAGATATTGGAAGAATTCCCCCATACAGGGATGATGATTGTCCACTGGATAAAAAAGGTCTGTTGAACAGATACAATGCAAAATTTTCTTTCTTTCTTTTTGGTGTTTCTTAGTAGAAAACAAAATTCAGATATTCATCTATGATATCATTTGTTTGTCCTACGTTCTCGTTCTAACAATATTTTCATTGATTCTTGATTTGTTTCTGCAATTTTCAGTTTCCCTTTTTCTGTAGTGATCGAGAATACATTATTGGTCGGCGAATTTGGGAGTCTAAAAGGATATATTATTGTGTGACAAAGGTTGTTACTTTTACATTTTTTTTAAGATACTCTTATCTTATGTTTTGTTTCGGCATCTTGTCCCTTTTTTGTGTTTTAATTTGTGTATGCTGTTTTTTTTCTGTTGATGTTCTTTTCCCTTTCAACAACTTGTATTGCTTTTTTTTTCTTGGTCAGTATTTCTACTTTTCCACATGATCATGATGTATGGGATATCTATTTTGTTTCTCGGTAAATAATCTTCTTGAGTTGTGCATGTTTTATTTTATTTAAAACCAGCATATGCACAAACATATGTACATAGGATGCCCTCTGTATGTGCAGCTTTATTTTCTGGAGCTTGGCACTTTTGGGGCCACAAGGAGAACCATTTTTTATGGTGGGCCTTTTCAGAAGAAGTAGCTTAAGTGAATGCTTTTTCTGTGATGACAAGCCCAATAACGGTTGATAATACCAAGCACTAATGCAACAATAAATCACAATTTTTGGAATCGTTTAAGGTAAACTCTGATTATATTTGAAAACTTCACCTCAACTGGATTTTTAGATGCTGCAACATACTGGCAACATGTTGCTATGCAGTTTGGGACTTGAAACAATGGTGGATGTTACTCTAGTGACTTACTGCACCATATGAAATGGTTTATAAAACATTTCGTTATTTTGGAAACATTTAGGGAGCATCTCTCCCTACCATTTTTCTCCCAGAAACCACTCTTCTCCCACCATGTATCTTTCTCATGGGTTTGTTTCATCCCCATCTTCCATTCAAGTTCTAGAGGTTTATCAAGTTGTCGAAATTTTGTTTTAGAGATAAACACTTATTATTAATTTTTTGTTTTTTTTAATTTTGAAGAAATTAATACGAGGACACCCTGACCTATCGATGGGCTCATTCTTTTAATTTTTCTCGAAAATATTTAGTTATTTTAATTCAAATAACTAAATATTTTCGATTTTTATAAGAGCATTACTTCAATCATCTCTCAACTGTCTTGTGTTTTATATAAAACACATTGTCTTGTGTTTTATATTAATTAATTAGCCATAAATTATTATACAATTAAATTCTAATTTATTTTAAGAGAGGAATAGGAGAATTTTTTAACGATGCTTCTAGTCTTATAAGGGCATTACTTCAATCATCTCTCAACTGTCTTCTTTGTTGGGCTTCAAGTACAGATTCTTGTAGAGGTTTAGACAATCAGGAAGACAGTCAGGAGTTTCTGTCGTGTGAAAACTTCCTTCTTTTGTAGTTGCTGTTTCTGTTTCTGTTATTGTACACTTTTCGTGTAACTGTTTTCTGAAACCTTTTGATTTGATTTAATATATTTCCATTTTTATTGATAAAAAAATTAAATTTCTAATGATTAAGAAAATTAAGAAAGTACTAAAAGGTCAAAGAAATTTGAGTATATTTAATGTCCACTTACTCATCAATGTAAGTGGCCATTAACCAACTAGTAAGTTAAATTTTAGCTTATAAAATAATGAAAAATATTAAAAATAGAAAAATTGCAGAAAATCATATAAATATTATATTATGCTAGCAAAAAGATTACCTGCTCATCCATTAAGTGGGTACTAATTTAATATGTTACTAATTTTCGGGTTATTAAGTAATCAAAAAATTGAAATTGTTAAATATTATTGGGATTATGTTATTAACTTATGCATTTTGTTTTTGCAAATTTAAATTTAAATTTTTTGGGATACACAATTTCAGGAAAGAGAAAATACATTGGTTCTAATCATGGGTTCCTGGACTTTTCTTCTTCTTTTTTCCTTTTTTGGTCATTGTTGGGGTTCCTGTAACTGTTTTCTGAAACCTTTTGATTTGATTTAATATATTTCCATTTTTATTGATAAAAAAATTAAATTTCTAATGATTAAGAAAATTAAGAAAGTACTAAAAGGTCAAAGAAATTTGAGTATATTTAATGTCCACTTACTCATCAATGTAAGTGGCCATTAACCAACTAGTAAGTTAAATTTTAGCTTATAAAATAATGAAAAATATTAAAAATAGAAAAATTGCAGAAAATCATATAAATATTATATTATGCTAGCAAAAAGATTACCTGCTCATCCATTAAGTGGGTACTAATTTAATATGTTACTAATTTTCGGGTTATTAAGTAATCAAAAAATTGAAATTGTTAAATATTATTGGGATTATGTTATTAACTTATGCATTTTGTTTTTGCAAATTTAAATTTAAATTTTTTGGGATACACAATTTCAGGAAAGAGAAAATACATTGGTTCTAATCATGGGTTCCTGGACTTTTCTTCTTCTTTTTTCCTTTTTTGCTGTTCTATTTTTTTTTCTTTTCTTTCGTTATTTATGTTTTTTTGGTTCTCTTTGTCCTGTCTTGTTTCCACTTCTTGTGGTTCTTGTTCAATAATACATTCAATTAATCATTAAAAAAAAATAACTTTCTGATTTGGAGACCCATAATAGGACTGTATGATTTTTTACCGATCAAAAAGATAGGACTGTATTATTTTTGACAAATTGAGATGGTGGAAAAGGATTTATGATGTCAACCTCAATTCCTAGGGATGAGGCATTGTGTTCTGTTTGTTTCTTTAATATAGTTGTTTTATTATGTAATAATAGTCTTATTAGCAGTAATAGCTGTTACTTCGTCAATGAACAATGCTATTTCTAGGCTCTTTGCTGCTGGCTGGACCACTTTCCTTCTGTGCCAATTCAAGCCTATCAAAAGAAGCGTTAGGGATTCCATTTTATTGTGGTGTGCTATGTGGGTTATGACCCTTCCTGAATTTTCTGGGTGTCTCATTCCTCACATTTTGCTGCATTGGCCTATGGCTGAGGAGTCTTAATGGGTTATACATGGTCTGTCCGGAAGTCTACTGATTGTTGTTGTGTGATCTCCTTCAATTTGCATATGAGTAGAATACCTTTTCAGTTAGAGAGGGATGGGGAGATTAGTCAGGAAGTTGGTTTGTAGTCTAGTGGTTCTGTTTCATCAGTTTTTGGGCTTTGTTGTTGTCTGTGTTTTTGGTTCTCTTTTGTATGAGTCCTTGTGTTATCTTCTCTATATTAATATCAATCTAATCTATGTGATTTCCATAAAAATATAAATAAATAAGTGTCTTCGAAAAGCATTTTTTTTTTCAAAATTCAAAAATTTTGAATTACTTTCATGTCATATTCTAGATCTTCCCTTATTACTGAGTACCTTCCACTTGCATATATAAGCTCACACCTACATTGATGTTGTCACTTGTCTTGGGCATTCCATACCATCTCAGGCTACTATTTTTTTTTCGTGGTTATCTTCTACTAAGGCTACTTTTATACTCTCTAGGATCTATGCAATTCATACTGTGAGAACACGGCCCATGGGGGTCGGTTCGGATCAATAGAGTCGCTACCATCCATGGTTCAATTTCGGGTGTGGATGGGCACCAAGAAAAATTAATTAATCTCATGGGAGTTTCAAATTTGATTCAACCAGATTTCTGGGTTAGGGGGTTCAATTAAGTGGTTGGGAAGGTGTTAGGCACCCAACCACCCCTAGTTCAATGAACCAGTTACCTTATCTAGATTTCACCCTAAAAAGAAATTATTTATTTACAATTTTAAATATTTACAAATATTAACGAAAGTTCCTAAGTGTGTTAAATTTGATACAAGTGAAATATTTCTAAAAAAGATCTTTACAAATTTCTAAAAAAGGGTTCTAAAAGAGGAAGGTTTCTAAACTTCTAATGGTTTCTAAATTTATTAATATACAAATCCTAAAAAGGAAATATTTCTAAAGTTCTTAGATTTTATACAAAAAAATTATTTCTAAAATTTTACGAATTCTTAAATATTAACAAGGAAAGTTTTTAAATTTACTAAAAAGGAAAGTTTCTAATTTTCTAAATGAGGAAAGTTTCTAAATGTTTCTATGAATCTAAAAAAAAGAAATTTCTAATTTTGATAAGTTTCATACAAGGTAATTATTTCTAAATTTTTTAAAAGAAAAGTTTCTAATTTTCTAAAACAAGGGAATTTTCTAAATGTTTCTATAAACCTAAAAGGGAAATTTCTAATTTTGTTAAGTTTCATACAAGGTAAATATTTCTAAAATTCTAAAATTTATATATATGCAAAATTCCTAAATTTTAAATACCTAACAAAATATTAAACTTAAATTTCCTATAATACAAAATTCTGATTTTTCCTTTTACTCTTTTTTTCTTATTTGTTTTTTTTTTTTTTGTTTATTAAAGAACTAAACACTACTATAATTGTGACGATATCCCTGGAGTAAATAAACACGAATATTATAACTAAAGAACAACATAATCGATCACTTCCATTTTGTAGAAAAGATTAGAATTTATTCACCAATTTGAAGTATATTAAAAAAAATTTCAGAAAGTATTACAATTACAGCACACTGATGAACACACGGCTAACAGCACAAAAACTGAATAACTAGCTCTCTCCAACCCCAGAATCATTTCAGCCGAGGAATTTAGCAAACATGTTATAATTAACCAGAGGAATACCATAAGGGATTTACGGCACTTACCTATGAGCTTGTCTGGCTAGAATAATAGCAGAAGGAAGCTAAAACTGCGACAAGGTGGGCTGGGATAGAAGGATGCAACGACAAGATACTTACACAGTGCTGCAGATGTTTGCGGTTAGGGCCGCGACAGTGAGCGAGAGAGATTGAGAGCGAGAGAGCAGGCGAGAGAGGGGTTTCGTTGCTGAATCTCTCCCACAGATGAGAGTTTTCTTTTTCCTCTCGATAAAGAGTCTCCTCCTCAACAGAAGGTGATAGTAAGAGAGCTGGGTGAAAGGGGGTTGACGCGGGGGGGGAGTTGCGAGAGAGAGAAAGTGAGCGAGCGATCGAGAGAGAAAGCTGAGCCCTTTTCTTTTTTTTTTTCATCCTCTCGACAGGAGCTAATCGTCCCTTTTTAAAGGGACGAGTTGCCATATTTGATCAAGAGAGGAATGGGAACTTTCTATTCTTTCAGAAAGTCTTATTAAGAGAGGAAGAATTGAGAATCCCCTAGGAATTTTCTGGTTTGATTGACTGTCCAAACGGTTGATCGCGAGTTTCTAAATTGAAAAAATTTCCTTTCTGATTCGAAAACCCTTCTCTTTTTCTTCCAATCTTCTTTTCTAAAACGTGGGAATCATTTCTAGATGATTCCCACTGATTTTGGGTTGCAAAATGGCAACCCACGAATGAAAACAGCAAGTTTTCGTTCGTGGAATAATTGGGGCAGACTTTTGTAAATTTAAAGAATTTAAATCCTCTCTTGTTATTTTAAGAAGTTCAGAGTTAAAAATTAATTTTTAAATTTTCCCTCTTCCCCTGTTTTCCAGATTTTATCTCAACAAGTTCCTTTTTCTGTTTTGCAAATTAAACCCCCAAAATTGGGGTTCTGACACATACCTAATCTTGGATTCACGGGAAAATTCATGCTTTGACAGAGAGAGAGAGAGCATGGATTCTTCTTGATGAAGTCATGCTTTACTTAAAAAATTCTAATCACCAAAGCTACAAACATAAATGTCTCGAAAAGTGAAAAGCAACAAATGAAAAGTATAACATTACCATGATTATCATTTCCTTATACACACACACACACACATATATGTATTAAGTGTGTGTGTGTGTGGGTTTGTGTCTCTGTATGTATATATCTAAGCATTCATTAGATGCTGCGGATTCTAGGGAATTCTTGAAACTGATGCCACTCAAGGGAAGTTTTCTTGAATATGATGTCATGTTTATGTTCTATTAGGAATCAAAAATGTCATATGCCTTCTGCAACACTAGTATTTCATTAAATATTTTGATATCTATAATCATAGTATGGAAATTTGATGTTTGGTTTATTCTTTCCATTAAAATTTTTCTAAACTTCATGGAAGCTTTTCTATTCATATTTATCTATTTTACACATCCCAGTCATAAGATGTATGTCCTGGCAAGTTTGATGGGAAGTAAAACCTTCCTGGGAGGTTTACAGGGTTTGAAAGTTGTGCCGTATGGGAAACTAAGTTGTAAAAAGTGAAGCTGAAATTTTGGCTGCTTGGTATGGTAGCTCAGAGTTTTAACAAAAACTTGGGCAAGAGCTTGTAGGGACTGAAGGATCACACTTTTTACATGCATGTGCTTTGCACGTGGGAGGTTTCTAAATAAATGAATATAGGAGCAGGTTTCTAAATAAACGAATATAAGAGCAGGTTTCTAAATAAACGAATATAAGAGCAATGGTTATCTAAATAGACTTTAGTGAACAAGACATTCAAAACGTGTGATTATCCAACAAAGAAGCACGGTTAGCTTTGTTTGTCTTTATCAATAGAGGCTTTATTCATCTTATTAATAGATGTTAGGGAGTTCGAATATTACTGAAATATAAGTGTTTTGAATCAATAGATGTTATCGAAAATAACTTTGAATTATATCAGTAATTATTGCTTTAAAAAAATATTGTCTTTTGTCCTTTATATAGTTTTGTTGATATAAATAATTTATGTTATTTTTCTTCAATAAAATATCCTTTTGAGAATTTATATGTAGCATCACAGTTTCTTGTAATACTTTTAAAGGATATTAGTGAAATTTGGGGAATCATAAGCTTTATTCATCTTTATCAATACAGATGCAACAGTTGGTTTTATTCATCTTATTAATAGTTCTTAAGGAATTTGAGTCTTATATAAAAATATGTTTTTCGAATCAATAGACTTTATTGAAAATAACTTTAAATTATATTAGTGATTATTGCAATAAAAAATATTGTCTTTTGATCTTTTTATTTTGGTGGATAAAAGTAGTATCCTTTTGAGAATTTACATATCTCAGCATCACAAGGATTTTCTTGTAATACCTATAAAGAATATTATTGAAATTTTATTGTTTATAAACTTTGCATATCATATTTTACAAGATAAAATCTTCATCTTCTGTAAAATTCTGATGAATTTCATGAGAGTGTTAAATTAATAGAGAGATTAAGGTGAAGTTTTCAAATAATTCTATTGGAAATAATCAAACGATAAATTTATAATAACATTAAAATAATTAAAAATAAAGATATAAAAAAACGGAATAAAAAGAAGTGAAAGAATTTTAGCATAAAGAGAAAATGGTTGACAGATAACGTATAAAGATGCTATCTCATATTGAAAAAAAAAGTTAGAGAATTTTTTTTATAAGAAAAAAAAATTAGAGATTTAAGGGATTTGAATCTCTATTTTTTCTTTTTTCTTTTTTTCAATATGAGATGGCGTCTTTTTACTTTTAAAAACAAAGAAATCCAAACACAGGTAAAGTGTATACCAAATTACATGCACAATTAAAGTCTAGAGAAAGTCTATCAAGTTTCATGAAAATTTAATGACACAACAGATGACGTGGGAGTTAAAATGATTAATAAAGGACCTCTGGGGAACATAAAACGAATTAAAATTTCTTTAATGTTTTTTAATACATATTTTTTTGTATCACAAATCACAAAGTTTCATTTGAAGGGACATATTGTTTGGAATAAGGCGTCTCGTCAAAGAATAAGATAATGTATTTATCTAAAAATTTCTTATATATTAATGGATTACATGTCAATATTAGATATATATGAGAATTTTATTATTCCATTTTAATTTTCTATTATAAAATTCTATTATGGCTCCCATTTATATTATATTTTTAAATATAATTTAATGGCTTATATCAAATAGAATTCGTATATATTAGAATCATGTGAATAGATAATTATTATAAAGAGATCAACCATTGTAGAAAGAGATAATTATTGTTATTTTTTAATAAAGACATAATCACTTCTTTAAATAATATACAAATCGATAGTTATCCAAAATCAAATGACACTATTAAATATTAAGTTAAAAAATATGTTGCCATCCAATTTTGATTCTTATATTTAAGTATCCTAGTATGGTTGCTATTATATTCATTCCTTTTAAGTCTCCCATTGTATAGATTAGTTTCTTTTAAGTCTCCGATTATGGGTCCTATTCGGTCTCCTATTATGGCTCTTGATACTATAAGTAACTAAATTATTTTATTATATTATAAAAACGGGTGTTTATATTTGTTTGTTATGTTTACTTAGTTTCCTATTATATTATATTTCTATAATATAATTTAGTGGCTTATCTCAAATAAAATACGTATATATTGGAATTATAGGAATAGATTATAGATTATAATTATATAGAGATCATCCATCGTAGAAAGAGTTTTTTTTTTTTTGAATAATAATATTGTGTTTTTAGTGTTTAATATACTATTCCAAAATTGAAATATAGTTATCTATATTTTATTAATAAATTATAGATATCTATACTAACAAAAAATCAATTGACACTATTAAATATTAAGTTTATTTGTTTTTAAGACCTTTTCATTTGTGTTTTCTAAATATATTGGAATAATTATTTCCAGAATAGGGAATTCTGGAAATCCTTGAACCAAAAATAGTTAGTTAAGAGTAGTATCTAACATCTACATGATATCTTGCATAAGCAATATATTCTGTTTATCACAAATATGGAAAACAAACCAATCGCAAAAAACAATAAATACACTCATTTATGTCAAGCTAGGATAGGAAATTCTGCAAATCAATTGATAAATAATGGACGATAAAGAAACTATTCTGGAGTATCTTCTTTGATGTGTAAAACAAATAAATATGGAAAACACAAGATTCACAAACAAATATCTATTGTAATGCAATTGACGTATAACCAATAGCAATAAATAAATATATTATGGGTATCACAAATATGGAAAGCAAACAATTCGAAAAGAAATAAAAAACACACTTATTCATGCCACGTCAAGATACTTGTGAGTGAAATCGTTTAATGATGGAAAGTAGTGAAACTAAGCTAGATGATCTTCTACGCTCTATCAAATTTTAGACTGATTAGCCCTCTTTGTCTGATTCTAAGTGAGATTCTCATCCATGGATTCACTTTGTGATTTAAGTCATCAATGCAATGAATTTTGACGTTTAACAGAGAGTATGTATTCCGATAACAATCTGGAGTTGGAAAGGAGATAATGGTTGGAAGAAAAGGAGGGCGATGGTACAATGCTTGGAGTAGATGGTTGCGAAGGTGGTTTCAAAAGGGACGTCAGAGGAAATATGGATAAGGTGGGGGATATGTTGGGAAAAGCAAAAATGGACAAACAATAAGGAGCTTCGTGCTTTTTCTAGTAGTAAAGATAAAGATTGGCAAGAGTTTTGCATTTCAGTAAGGGGTAGATTTCAACGGCATGGATGGTGACTCTTTGGGGGGTCGTGGGCATAGTGATATCTCGTTTTAGATTTTGATTTTGAAATTTCATGTCTTTGAAATAGAAAATTTTCATAGGAAACTTCACTTTGCATTATTCCCCTTTCAGGTTATGTATAAATTTTGAAGGTAAAAGAAATATTGATGTGAGGAACACATTTCCTCTGGTGCCAGAATCCGGTGGTTCCATGATACCACCGGATGGGATTTGTGTTGGGGGTGTGGGGCCCCCTCCTGACACAGGCATCAATTCGTTCGTTTCATGCTGGCACCACTGAGTCTCACCAGATGAAACGGTCTCTGATGTGAGGGTCATTTTGGTGTTCGAGAAAGAAGGTTTTTGCGTAATTGAAAACATGGGAAGGATTTCGGAGGGGCACATGACTGACAAAGTAGATACACATAAACAGTTAAGTTTGATTGCTGCAACTTTCCAAGGCAGCTGTTTGTTCGTACTCACCTTCATTAGTAGTCTGGTCTCAGTCCATGATTGGCAAGTCTTTCTGGAAGGTGAATTATATAATTGAACATTTGTAATGAAGAGTAAGCACAGGGAATCTTCAGATGTCTGGCATTTAAGGAGATTCGAGGGAGATCCAAGATTTAACATGAGAAATGAATTTTTCAGTTAACGGAGTATGTTCCTGGAACCAGGGAGATGCCCCAGTATGGATAGACACTGGAGGTATATGATGGTGTTCATTGTGATGCTATGCTGGAATTGGTTTCTGATAGGGATGGAATGGAATTGATGAAGATCACATCAATTTATCAAATTTTCATTTTATTGCTGCATTTATACTTTTGCATGAGTGAATGTTATAGGTGGCAAAAGTTATCCCACTGCTTAACAGATATTCATCTTTATGGTGACTATTCTGCTATTTATCCTTTCTGCTCCATTTTTCAAAGTAGTGATAAAAATGTTAGCTTTAAGTTGTTACTCCTTACACATATTTGATGTGATCTTTCAGTCCTCGTGTATATTAATCTCATTTTTCGTAAGAAAATTCATGATTCGAAGATATGATTCCGTCCAATAGTTTGTTAAAGTATGCTTCACAATATATGAATATGGCCAAAGAATTCTAATTGTCAGACTATAATACATGCAGAGTGTACCATACCCAAGTTTACCCAAGCATGACAAGCCAAGGCGTGTAGAGCTTTATTTCTCAAGCTGGATGATCAAGGCTGGTGAGTTTTGTCTGGGTCAGTTGATACTTTCACCAATATCTACTTATTAATTAAAATCCATATATTGTGCATTTGATCAATGCAGTTGAATCCCAAAAGGGGGATGGACAGTTATCTGCATGTGAGGTGATCCTCTTACATTATGAAGACATGGGGATCCCTAAGGATGTAGCAAAGTTGGGCGTCCGACACGGGATGTGGGGAACTGTCAAGAAATTACAATCTGGATTGAGAGCATATCAGCTTGCAAGGAGGACAGAGGCAGAATTGTCTAGGAGCGCACTGATGGCAAGGAATGTCACAAGGACTCCTACCAATTGCCACAGAGATTCTTCAGGGCCAGTATCAAGTGAAGAAGAACAAAGCCAAGCTGTCGAGTTGCAAATACAGGCAGATAATGGAATTGACTGGAAATGGATAGTTTTAGGTGGAACTGTGGCTGTGGTATGTGGACTGCAAGTTGGTGCAGTTGGAAAGGCCTTATTATTTGGAGTTGGAGCTGCACGAAGGCTCGGGCGTAGGTGAGAGCTGTCGGGGAACTTGTGTAGAGGTGAGGTTACTTTGCCAGAGCTGCTCAGAGACTTGGGCGGGAGGTGAAGCTGCTTTTAACTTGATTCAAAGGTAATGGCTCTTAATACTTGTTATGAAAGGTGGACGATGCATCAGTTTTTATAGTTGCAAAAACCAACCTATAAAAGATTTGATTCTTTGGGTTCTCTCCCTCTCTTTCTTTCTGAGCTGCTAGAAGCCTAGAAGTAAGGAAAACAGAGGACATATTTGGAGAATCATTTTCCCACGTGTACTTGTTAATGGCCTTTTATATTATGTATTTAATATCATTTTTTTTCTTTTAAAAGGTGGGTACTTCCCCCCCTTATGTATTAAATTATTTTTTATTTTTATGTTCATCCCCTTTATATTTAATCCTCTTTTGGATAATTTATGTATAATAAAAAATTTCATGTTCTAACAAGAAGATCTTGAAATCAAACATTAGAATTTGAGTAAAAATGTAAATAACTATATTAATGAGATTCTGAACCGATATTTGGTTTTTTATTATACCCTTTTGAAAATTTAAAAGATTTTAATTTTCCCAAACTAGCTATTATGCTTAATTGAGTATGTTTATTTCTTTAAAACGACTTATAAAATTTAAAAGACTATTATATCCCTTGAATTATTACTAACAACGAATTTATATGCACATCCAGTATGCACATACATCCAATAGTGGATGGGGAAAGATATAGTAAAATAGTACATGGATTGCACTTTGAGCTTGAAAAAAATGTGTTGTAGAGCTATTTTCACTTAAAATGGTGGGCAAAAAAACCTGTCTTGTCAGACGATTTATGCTGAAAGCCAACTCCTTGCATTTATCTCCGACAATTCGAAGGCTGTGGTTGATGGGTTTGTCTCCATGGATATACACCTCGAAAGAGACATTCTTTCTTAGTTGGAAATGATAAGGAGATTAAAGGGGCTTGAGATGAGGGCCTCCGGATGATTCTACACCCAACAATGTAGATATTTTATCTATCAAAATCTCATTTATTAATTTGATTGAGTTAAATTGCCAAGTCTTGGGCACACCCTTCAAGTTCTTGAGTGTCGGTGGTATTAGATCGAGTGTTCAAGATTGGGCCAAAACATAAGCATTTATTTGAAAGAGATGTCAGATATGACACTATGAAATATAGATTGATCAAGATGCATTGAGATGCAAATTGAAGACTTTATGGTGGGGTTGAAATAGACCTTTGTTCCAAATTGGTTGTTAAAAAAGGAAGACTTTTTCTGTTGCCTTTTTTCATTTTTTGCTTGGCTTTATCCACTATGTGCCTTTTCATATGGTTAGGTTTTGGCATTAGGTGTTTTTAAATCATTTACACCAACTCCAAAGACTTTTTTCAACTTTATCTGATCCTTTGATTCTTGCTCTTCTTTGCTTTACGTCTTGTGCTATTGCTAACTTCTTTTGGCTTATGGTATTGGAACTTGGATTTAGGAAGAAACAAAAAATTGAATAATTATCAGTTGGGTAAATTTATAGTAGTAACTTGGGGTATATTTGCAACAAATATAATAGTACAAGGATAAAAGCATAAAGGTAATATAGGTGTTAAACGCAAATATTTTTTTGTTCATCAAAGATTACTTTAGACATTTAATAAAAATAAGCAATAAAAGTTAACAGGTTTAACATCAGGGATACGACTATAATGATTACGGTGAATAGAAGGACATAAATATAAATACCAAAAACAAAAAAATATAAATGCAGATATATTATAATGTAGAGGTACAGATGCAAAAAAGAAAAACCCTCCTCATACTCACAAAAAGAAATTATTAACCGTCAGTGCTCCACGTCCTAGCAACATCTATCGTGAGGTGTAAGGACAAATGGGAAAAGGATTTCAACATAAATATATGGAGAATTTTAGACATATAAAGCACATCCCCTTAAGGTTTAGACATTTCCTGTAGCATCTCTTCAAGTGTAAGGGCAAATCCACATCCAAGCAGCATCTCCTTGTGGTTTTACTTTTTAGACAAGCCCAATTTACTATTTGAAGATTTGTTATGTGCAACAGTCTTCCTATTTGATCAATAAAATTTTAAATATGTTGATGAGGCGGCAAGAGATAAAACATATTTAATAATGTTGCCCTCTTTATTTTAGTTATTATTTAAATTTAAATACCAAGATTACGCTTTAGCAGGTTCGTTCAATGTTTATAACATTTGTTAAAAAAAAAAAAATCCAATTCACATCTGACCAGAGGGTATTTTTGGTACTCAAGGTATAAATAAAACTCTAAACACTAAATAGGAGGCCATTGCTAAATATGAAAAAATCTCAAGATGATAAACTAGCGTTTTAGAAATCTAATCTTAGGGGAGAAACGAGGATTCTTGGAGACCTCAGCTGGGTGAACTATAAATATCCCCTAGAAAGATGACGTCATCACGTATCAAACCCTAGTGAATCTGCTTTACATGTTGGGGAGACATGAGCATGAGTGGGGGGGCCATGCGATCCCAAAATCAAATTTTTAGTGTTTCATAGTTAAACTTAAACTCCCCATGAAAACATTTAATAACGAGGCTTTACGCTGTTAAACATCATGTTAGAATCCTAAAAATATATTTTAAACCATAACTTCAGATAGAACTTTGGTGTTATTTTAATTCCTAAATCCTCAAAGTACAACTTTCCCATGCTGACATGAGTAATATTTTAATATGAAATGAAATCTGAATGTAGCTACTGGATGGAAAGCGCCCACGTGGCAGCTGCTTGACTTCCAACAGCGACCGCCATGGCTGCTATTATGGTTGCAAAGAATATGGCGTTCCCTTGTTGAACTGTCACTGTCACTCACTCTCTCTCTCTCTCTAGCGAACAGGGTATCTTTAATTTCGCGCTTTGCTTTGCAATTCTGCTTTAGTTCATTGAGGAACTATGTGGAAGAGAAGGAATTAATATCACAAGACCTGTGTAGAAGGAGAAAGAAAAGAGGCAAAAAGATGGAAACTCAATGGATTTGAGGAATTGGAGGTATTTAGGAATCCGAGGATCACGTTTTTGATTAATGGGTATATTTTTCTGTGATGGGTTTTGCTTTACCATTCGTTTGGTATTTGAATTTCCTGCCCTTGCTTTGTGTTTCAGTCTCTATCCAATTCTTAAAAGAACCGAGGAGGTAAATTTTGCGTTTGGGTGGATGTTGATAGTGCTGGCTCTGAATTTGTTGTCAAGAGCTCCCTCCCAGGTAGAAAATTCCCTCTCTTTTTTTGGCTCCAATTTATTCAACTTTTCATGGGAAAAGTGATTTTTATATCTTTGTTTTGCGGGTAAATGTCTGAAGGCATCCCAGGATTTAAAGGTTTATGTTCAGAACATATCTTGTCCCGACTATATTATTCTGAAATTCTCTACTTAATATCCATTTAATTATTGCATAATTGATTTTTGTATGTGTTTGTTTTTTTTTTCCTTCTTTTCAGAGGGAGCTTCAAAGATTTTCTAAAACTGATCTTCAAGCTTTTTCCAAATCAGTATTGCAAGTTGATAATCAATACCAGGCGACTCAATTTTTGTAAATTAACAAATATCTTTTGAATGGATAAAAGTTTGTGTGACAGTCAAATCAAACGAAAAGGCATAACATTATAAATTTTCATTGAATTCAGTATGAGTCTTGAATGGTTACTGAACTTTCTGGAGATTTTCCTTGATTGCTTTAAAATTTCATGATAGTGAGTGAGGATTAGGTATAATATTTACAGGTTTACTAAGCAACATGCAGGACTTCTGGTTCCTTTTGTCATTAATGGAATGTTCTGGGCAGATAGATATACCTATAGACTGGTATAATGAGTGATTGTTACTATGCACTGTCATTTTCTGTGACACCCAGATCTATCACCACACCATGTTGGAGGACTTAACCTATGTGTGGCTAAAAATATGGATCAGACACTTCATATCCATATCCATTTCTCCTCTTCTTTTCCTTCTTTTGTGGGATCCTTGTTAATTTGGACATGTCTCCAGATTGTGGAACATGAACTCAATGGTAAGGGAGTAATAGAAAATATTTTTTCCTTGTAGATTTTAGTAAGTTGCTACATGTGGACTTCCATATTTGCCAAGTTTCATTTTCCAATTGCTTCTTTAATGATTAATTATTAACTCATTGGATATTACAATGGAATGTACGTATAACTAGCTTTGTTTACTTGAACAGCGTAATTTTATTCTTTAATGGTTGATGTGTCCAGTGTATGTACTTGATTTAGAGAGTGTCTTAACCAAACCAGATATCCCAAGGATACGGGGATTGGATGGATTTAACACTTAAAATAGTGTCAAACTACAATTATTTAACATGCAGTTTGACAGATATGACCATCTTAGCTAATTTAGCATGTCACTCAATGTTTGTTATTTACATAGATTGTGTGCTGTAAATTATTGGCAGTTCTAGTTGTTAAAGAAATATCAAAACAGATATTATTGAATAGCAAATAGTTCTTCCATAAAGCAATCAAGAATAAAAAATAGAATCAGCTGATCACCAGTGCACTTATTCGCATGGGTGATCACATCACTAAAGATGACATAGATGAAGTTATGTTAATATGCAAATGTCCTTTGGTGGGATTTAAAATGAAGGATTGTGGAGAAGTTAAACAATTCCTTGATTTATCCAGCGAAAGATGTGGTTAGGTTGCTTTTTGTGCTTGAAAAGTACAGTACAAACTGATATAGCATGTCTGGGATCAATATCTGCAAGCTAATCCCAACTTCTATGGTAGCAGATAAAAAGTTATGTTTTGGTGAGCTATTGTAGGGTACAAACATGCAATAAAAAAAATTTATAGAAGATACACCATCTGGATCTTGTGTGGAGAACTATTCATTAGGCTATTAGAGTTATAAAATTTTCAAAGTTCAGGGTAGTCTTGTTTGAATGATTTGATGTATTTTGCAACACTTAAATAACACAGTCGATGTGGAGATTTTCTGTGGAAATGGGTTCATAAGTAGGTAGTTAGGTTTTATTAAAATGGATTATGCAGAACTATCAATTTATACTTCACCACTGCCTGTTCGTGTTAATTTTGTGATTTGAAGCAATTCCCTGTTTGCACGAGAGGCATAATGTGAGTGGCATAAATACAAAACAGCAAATATCAAGCGACTGTTTTCTTGAGTCAAATTGACACAATGACTCATGATTCAACCGATGGAGACTTACATGAGGGAAGGAATTTTCCTCATACCAGCCTACAAGAATGGTATCCCTACACTGCTTAACAAGAACCAATATGCCACATCCACACACAAGACAATCCTTGTATGAATCAGAAAATTCAGATAATACTAAGCACCAACTCAACAATTTTTTCCAATTCATGGCTTTACGAATAATTATACTGGTTTCTTTTTCTACTCTTAAAGACATCCTATTTCTCTCCTTTCACTGAGTTTCACAAGAGCTCTAACAAACAATTTGAATGGGATAACAGTCCATAAAGCATTTCATTTGGTGCTGCCAAGGTCTATATGGGTGAAGACAATCTACAAAGCGGGAAATGAACCAAAACAAAAAAACAAAAAAGACAAAAGGAAAAACACAAGAGAAAACAAAAAGCCTTACATAAGTTGGCCAAGGTCCAGAAGGTTTTCTATTACATTATTGAGAGAACTTTTGTGCCTTCAGAATAGAAAATTTTAATTTCCTCAAAATGTTTTCCATAAAAAAAACAGACAGAAAATTTCAACCTGAGGACAATTTGAATGCACTTCAATTTCATGGAAATTTCACTAGATCTTAGCATAAATTTAAACCTTGGGGACAAATACATAAATATCCACACCCCAACCCATACAACTCTTTAAGTCAAATTATGAGTTTAAATCATTTCTTATAGGCTCCATCTGTATCTGTTAGTCTTCATGTAGTCCCGTTAGATTCTTTAATTTGTTCATTCTTGAACCACTTTATGATGAACACCTCTCTAGATGTCCATTTTTTACCTACCCAAACCATCATACTGTACTTCCCTTTATCTTATATCCTGATAGGGCTACTACTAGACACTTCCAGTTAGGTTTGTTCTTCACCTTATCTTTCCTAGTTTTCCATTTATCCACTCTAACATCATTATTGGACTATTCCGATTAAACGAGCATGGTGTTTCTATGTTTCCTTATGCCTCTTCCATACATCATAGCAGGCCTAATATCTATTTAGCAAAGCACAGATTGTTGATAAGGGAGCATTTTATGTGCTATATTCAATTGATATTGTGGATTTCAATCAAAACATATTAGTTCCAACAAATTTCACTATAGTACTTTTTTCTTATTGTTTATAATCTAATTGGAGAACTTATGAAATGAGAATTATTCTTCACCACATGGTATTAGAGCCATATCAATGGCTTTTGAAAAGAACCACATGAGATACTACTTCAAAATAGGCTTCAGTTTTCCAGAAGGTGCTAGGATAGAATGTCGTCTCCCAGTTTTTCTAATTGATTGAAATTTGAATATTGTTGCTCTTGTTTTTTGCATGTTGCTATTGTAACTCAACTTATTTCTTAAGATAACTTTTAGGTGACCATAGAATCTGGTATTTATGTTGCCTGTAGGCGGAGCTTATGTGTTGAGACTTGAGAGTCATGGAAGGGACTGCCCCAGATTCTGTTGGAATTCCTGGATTTCCTACTGACAAAACTATCCATTCGAAGATAAACAGTGACAATAACAATGAGGAAGAATTGATGGGATTGGGATTTGCTTTGGGTTCTGATAGTCAATGCACTCAAAGAGGGTTGACTGATGATTCAGGTGCAGGTGCAAATGCAAGTTCAAGGGCCGACATGACATTTGTGGCTCTCAACCCATTATCCGAACTAGTGTGGTCTCCCCATAAAGGTCTGGGCCTTAAATGCACTGATTGCAGCTTAACTGAGAAAAAGCCTTTGCTTCTTTGGGGCACAGAATCAGAAAATATGGTTCTTTCACCACTACAGAGCATTAGAGACTGGGGGACTAACAATGAAAAAACCTTGGCTGAAGACAATTTCTCTTCTTCCCAGAAGGCATTTCATTTAGAGAGTGATGCTTCTGAGAGATTTACTTTGGCCAATGCTCCTAGAAGCACTACAGGCATCATGCCAGTCTGTGGTATAGATCATGAACAATATATAGGTAACTATGATTCTTTCAACAGATATCAAATTGCTTATATTGTGAAATTAGAATTATGAATAGAATAGAACTATCAGGTTCCCTTGTTTAGATTGATTAGAAGTTCCATTCCAGTGTTTTTCTTTACTTCTAGTATTTCTTGAAGCAATTTACCCAAGAGGTTATGGAATTCTAATTCTGACTTGTTTTGACAGGGACAAGTTACATGGCAGAGTTGAATACTGCAGCTGAGGCATCTGTACTTGATATTATTCAAAAGGAAGAGGATGATCTGGACAAGAAAGAAAAATATGATCAAGCTAATAATCAAATAATTGCTGTTTCTGAGACTAAAGACAATGCTAGTCCAATTCTGGACGAAGTTTTTAGACAAGGTATGTCAATAAATGCAGTCTTTATGTCTTCATAACAAATTATATCTCACTGAAGTGCTGGGTTCATGCAGATCCTAAAAAGGGGGGAGTAGATGATGCTTTATTATCTAAAATGGATGAACCTGGACCTTGTATTGGACAAATACCAGATTCTGTGAACGTCAACGGAGTAATAAGCTCCAATCCTTTTGGTAGACAGAGAGATGACAGAAGTGGTAATCAGACAGGAGTCTTGGAAATGACACTTTCCTCTGAAGTTTCTACATTTGAGCAATTTAAAGCTCACAATGCTCCTCTGCCAACTTTAGCATCCCCTGTCAACATAAATGAGGGATTAGTTTCAGTTCTGGAAAGAGACAGCACATGCAAAATAAATACAACTGTTTCTACCAGTGTTCTTCCTATGGTAAATCCCGCAGGGGTTGAAAATGATCTGCTAACTCTGAAGGCAGGAAGTTCATGTGCTGAGGTTTCAATTAATATAGCAACAATACCTGGTGATGAAATTGAACATACACACCAGCAGGATGAGAAGGAACTTCCAGATGACAAGCCTGCTCCAGTTGAAGCTTCTCCAAAGAACAGCAGAAGCTTTGAACATATACCTCAGCAGAATGAAAATGAACTTCCAAAAAATGATCCCGATCCACTTGAAGCTTCTCCAAATAACAGCATAAATCACCTGAATCAAGAAGAAGAAATAGAGAGGAGTTCGTCTGATGGAGAAATGGATGGGAAGATTTCAAAAGAGAAGGATGATAGCCATGAGAGTGTCGAAAGTTGCAACAGTACAGGGATGCTTTCAGGAGGAAAGAGACAGTGGGGCTTTGAAGAGCAACATATTATTGAGAATAGAAGGGTCAAGAAGAAAATCCAAGACAGTTCCTGCTCTGGTTCTTTGATTGGACAAGATAGCTCATTTCTCAATTGGATATCAAACATGTTGAAAGGATTACCTAAACCCAATCAAGATGCAAGACCTTGCACTGCTCTTGCTGTCACATATCATGGAAATGAAATTGATGCCCAGAAACTTATGATGTCAAGCAATAAAAACAAGGATTCTGGATGTGGAAACATGGGATTCAAAACTATGTTCAAGTCTTTATATTCCCCAAACATGACACAGCTGGAAATGAGAACTTGGGATGTTGACCATCAAATAGGAGAGGAAAAAAAGGAGCTAGTTCCCAAGATGCATGATATTAATAGTCCCCCAATAAGCTCCCAAGAAGATCATAAAACTCAACCAAACATCTCTTCTGCAAATTTTCTTCTTCATCAGGCACATCAAAAGATCCATGCCACTGAGAACAACATTTCATGCAAAATAGCATGCGGCACTGAGAAATGTAGAGTGAGCTCATCCAATTCATTCAGTCAATACAAGACCAACAATGTTGAGAAGACCAGTTCTGGCCCTCCATCAGAAAAACTAGATTGCAATGTTGGTGTTACTGATCTCAACACACGTTCAAGTTCTGCCATCAGCACAAAAGGTCCTCTAGGTAGCTTGTGGATAACACGGTTTTCTCCGAAAGTACCTAGATCTTTATCAAATGTACCTCAATGCAGCAAGGGTACAGATGCAGCTTCTAAGAATTCCCCTGATTGTGGGAGGTCTATTCCTCTTTCCCAGAACTGTTCAGATTTTTCACATGATCATAGATATGTCGAGGAGGTCAGGGACCCTACAAGAAAAGACCCTACGAATTCCGTGGGGAAGAAATTTCAGAGAAGTGAAGCTAGTAGTAAGGCTTATTTTGGTTTGAAATTAATTAAGGGACATTCTCATCAAAAGCACAAATGTAAAGTAAATCCCATCCTACCTTTCCAAAGGTTTAAAAGTTCGGAGGCAATGGCTTCTGTCTTGGCAAGGAGATTGGATGCTCTCAGACACATAGTAACGTCAACTGTGACAGATTCAACTCATGCAACCACAATTTGTTTCTTTTGCGGGATAAATGGTCACAATATACAAGAGTGCGCAGATATAACTGAAACTGAACTTGAAGATCTTCTGAGAAATATCACTTCATATTCTGGGGCAGAAGAATCACCCTGCATGTGCATTCGATGCTTTCAGCTTAATCATTGGGCTATTGCTTGCCCAAATGCAACCATGAGAAGATCAGAGAATGATAGTGTCTCATTAGTTAATCACACTGAGTTCAGAAAGATATGTGGCAAACGAGGAAATGATATTTCTACCAATAAGGAAGAAAGAAGATTTAAGCTATTAGAATATAAGGGTAAGCAATGCCAACTTTCATGTGCACATGCAGATTGTGATGGAAAAAACATGGGGTTGGATAACAAGCTCCTTTTTCATCAAAAAATGAAAGGAAAAGTGGCTGTTGATGGTAGGAAATCAAATTCCGAGCCACTAAAGAAATATGTTGCCTCAAGCTTTCTTGAAGTTAATTCTAGTCAGATAGCACCAATATGCAAGGTTGTCAATGGGAAGATTCCGGCTGTACCAAAAGGAATCTTTGAGGCTATAAGGAGACTGCGTCTGTCTCGCACAGATATCCTCAAGTAAGAAGAGAATCTTTTACTTGCATTAGGAATACTACATGTTAATCATTGTTTTCTAAATACTTCTCTTTGCATACATCTTATTTTGTTCAATAACACGACATGTGAATTTTGATAAAGTAGTTATGAACCATCCATATAGACAAGTAGTTTATTGGGTTATATTACATTTCATAGTATTTAGTTCCAGATCAAGGTAGTCAAACCATGAATCAAATAAAAAATTGTGAAGGGATGCTTAGAATTAAATCATAAATTTTCATAGCAATTTTAGTATAAAAGATGGATCTTGCAGTTTAGGTTTGGGAATTTCTTTTAAGGAAAGGGTTTTCTATTGTTAAAATAAGTAAGCTAAGTTTTTTTAATACATGCATAATCATTTTAGAGTACTAGATTCTGTTTAAATAAGGATTAAATGATAAGCAAGAATTTTTATTTTCAAGTAAAAAAGTTAAGTCAGCATTCTTTCTAGTGTCATACGAAGTCATATTTATTGAATCATCCGAACTGTATTATTGAACATTGAATTTGACACAGTCAAATCGTTTAAATCCTACGAGCCATATTATTAAATATTGAATATAAAGATGAAGCATATGATTGTACTATTCAAGCATGAATCAATTTTTTCATACAAGTTGAATTGACCTGGGTCAAATCATATTATCGAACCAACAAAGGAATTGTACAATTTTAATGGCAGAGTTTCAGATTATTATTAAGATTGTATCTTCCTCTTCATTAACTGTTTGTTCCTGGATCTGTCCAAAGACATTAAAAAAGTAAATGGAAACTAGGCAAACCCTTAATGAGGTATCTCTCAAGCCAGGAGATACTAAAATAGATGCATATTTTATCATCACTGTGCAAGAGTTCACATTTTAGGTACTTTCCATGACCGAATTTCCCTTAACTGGTAGCTTATAAATAGTTCATTCCCAACGCATAAAAATTTAAAAAGTCTGTATGCACTTCTATCATATTGTCAATTAATTCATTAGTTCCAATGTGTCAACACATTTCACTACCAGACAGTGGTTTCGTGAGAGAGGAATTATTATCCCATAATGTATTGTTTATGAGAGATATTTGAAATGTAAGGCACACAAGCCGTTTGAATGTATCCAGTTAGAGCACCAGCATCTTCAACTCATTCATATCTCTCTACCTTCCCCCAGACCTTCAGCCAGACAAGCTCACTCCTCACTGGCTGTGCAATTGATCTTCTTTGAAGTTGGGAAACTGTATTAATCAACTCTCTTTATTTTATCCCCTATTAGGGATACTTCCTTACTCTCTTGAAGAAACATATTCTAATCTTTTGTTGGATAAAACTCATGTCACATGTAGAATAAATTTAGATTTGGAAAAAGAAAGGAAGGAGCCCAAGAGCTATCGGGTAGAGACATGGAGCCCATGAGATATTTAGGTAGAGACATGACAGCAATGAAATCTTCTGGTGCTTAGTTTACAGTTAAAAGAATCAACCAAATTCAGCCCCATAAAACTGATGGAGGATTGATTGATGGAACACCTACGCAGCCAATGCCAACCTAAGTATTTTGTAGGCCAAAAATAAACTGAACTAAACCATCTTTTATTTTTCTCTGTTATAGAGTCAAAAGACTGATGAAGTGGCACTAGAAAGATAAGAATGCTAACCACAAAGCTCAAAAACTACATAAGTTACTTCTGGAGGAGAAAGTTTCATGCTTGAGTTTTGTTTCTACATGCACTCTCTAGCTCCTCTTTAGTATTTGGTGATATTTTTTTGTGTTTGCATGGGTAGTTTCCTCTTTTTCTAGGAAGAGTCTTCTTGGGGCTTTGGCTTTTTTCTTTTCTTGAGTTTGCTGTTTTTCTTTTTTCTCCTTGTATCTCTCATCCTTTTTCAATAAAATTTCATCACTTATCAAAAGAAAAAGAAAAAAATTCACTTTCTAAAATCAATTCTATTGGTGCAAGTTATTTGTGATTGATCAATTTTTATGTTATATGGCCTCAGATGGATGAAATCCCCTATTCCACTCATTTTTCTTGAGGGTTTTTTCCTACGGGTTCGGTTTGGAAAGTGGGAAGAAGGACTAGGAGGCACAGGCTATTATGTGGCTGTCATTGATGGTAATTTGACTTTATCATTTCTATCTCCGTAAGAAGATTGTTTGAACCAAGACAGTACTGTTGTGAATCATTTTGTTAGAAATTTATGGTGTACTTCTTAGTTACATATGGAGGGAATGCTCTCGATGTGCATCTATAGATCTACTGTTTTTATGGCTGACTTTTTAACCTTTTATTCCTCTTATATCTGTTCTGACTCTCTAGGGGCGCCAATGGAAAAAACAACTGAAAGCTCCAGAAATCCACTAAATGTGGATATAGGGGGTCTCAAATACTTGGTTGAAAATCAATACATTTCTAACCATGACTTTGATGAGGTATATCTGACAGAATGTTTACAACTTTTCTTTCCAGCTATTTGATTTCCAATTCCATATATATTTAGGCTTTTATTTTGTAGTTGTCGCATATTACATCATCTCTGTTGCATGTTCTGAGCAGCATAGACTAAATTATTTTTGAAAATAAGTGGAAAGTAAAAAATAAAAAATAAAATAAAATCACTTGATTTTGGGACAGTTTGATGACTATTAGAGTGTCATCTTTCTTATAGCTTTCTTCCACCATTAATGGACTTGTTTGATGCCCTTAACAAAGTGACTAAGAAATGCTTTTATGTCGCAACTCTATCTTGCAAAGCAACTTGTTTTACGATTTAGTAGAAATGACTTTGTTTTGTAGGTTTCAGGCTCTCAACAATTTTCAACCATCTTATATGCGTGTGAGCTCCCACTTGTTTAGAATTCTATTAAATAAAGTTCATTACTCTATCATGTTTCAGACTCAATGATGTAGAACTGACATGAAAAGATATCTGTAATTATCTTCATCTTTAATGGAATTCGGTATCTTATCCAGAGAAATAATGAGATAATTTGCTAGTGATGGGGATGACATTGATGGTGTTGGTTGTATCTTTAACACCATCAAAATAGGAGATGGTGTTGATATGAATGCTGATGATGGTGGTTAGTGGTGGCAACAATTGTGTTGGTGGCAATTGTGATATAGGTGTTGCTACCATCAAAGGTGCTGGTCATGTCTTAGGACCTGGGAATGCAGGTGCCAAACAGTGAATGTACCAGCAATGGTGGTTGTAATTCATTCTTTGGAGGTCAAAGGCCAAGCTAGTGGTTGTAGCTATGACAATATCATAATGGTATATCTATATCATTGTTATAAGTGAAAATAATATCATAGGCGGTAATAGGGGTGACGCCATCAATAAAAATATTATCGGTTATACAACAGGATTTGTGCTGGAAGTAATGGCCATGACATAAATTATCATATTGATGGTGTCACTGTAAGAGGAGATGCTGCTGCCATATATAGTGATTGTAATGGCAAATAGTGGTGATGACTTCAATATAATCAGAAGAAAATAAAATGATCATATAGAGTCAATTTAATCTTGAATTTCTGGAAAATGTGATACAAAGTATTGAATTGTGTAACTTTTCCAAAATATTACCTTCTATTCTGGAAAATGACCTTTATGTTAATTAAAAACAATTGAAGCTTACATTTTCCTCTTTCTCACCAACCCTTATGGTAACATACCACTTGCCATGTTGATTAGAACCAAAGTCAACCTTTGGATGCAGTGAGTGTCTGCCTTGCATAATGTTTTGTCTGGAGTCTAGACTGCTTATTTCCCTTTGTCCTGCCTTTTTTTCACAATCATTGCTATCCTTGTACCATGCAACAAGAAGCATTAGTTGATGGCATAGCTGTAATATACTCTGGATGTCAATTATTCATAAAGCAGTGCTATCAGAAACAGTTGTCCTTGAGGCCTTGTGCGTCCAACCTGTTTGGCAACCAATGGCTCTGCTCTTGATACCAATATACTGTTCTAAGGAGTTACTGTTGGTGTTTTACAGGATGAGCTTATGGCATGGTGGTTTTCAAGTGGTCGTGGCAAGCCACAATCCATGGAAGACCTGCAAATAAAACTTGAAGAGAGAAAAAGATTAGGCCTTTAGTACAAAAGGTTTATCTTAAAATGTCTTCTTGATTTTGATGATTACCAGTTTAGCCAATGTGGCTCAAGTAAAAGTAAACGTGGAAATGTTACCAAGAAAGAATTGCTAGAGTTTCTGTAAATAGAATTTTGGAGAATTCTGCCATGGGTAAACCATTTCTTTATGTTCGATAAAAAAATGACAAACAAACTCCCAACATTACTTCTATTGTTTTTCAAACACAGATAACCTTCCTTAAGCCAGTACTACTAACATTGAATGTTGCTATTAGTAAAATAGTAGTTATTAATGTAACATATTAGAAAAGTTATAGAACATTGTTCTTACATATAGGCCTAAATGGATTAGAGCCAAAAAGAAGGAAATAATAGTAAAATTTCAACAACTTTTACTTAAAAGCAGGTTTATCAATGTTTTACTGACCCAGCTTCAGCCATCATGGTTACAAATATTACCATGGGCAGTTTGCTCTCCTGGGAGACTATTTGTTGAGCAGATAATTGAGCATGGCAAGGAACATCCACTTCCAGTGCCATTGGTTCTGCAAAGCTGCAGAAGACAGGACCAATAACTGGAAAATACTGGGAACAGATTGAAGAACAGGAATACTAACATGGGCAGGATTCTAATGATCAGCAAGGAGTTTTTATTTATGTATTTGTTAACTTGTGTCTTATCCCTTTCAGACATTCATGATTCCTCTGTAAGCTGTAATGAAGAGGCATCAGGTCTGACAAAGGTTCTTATCTCTTAATTGATATAGAAAATAATTTTTTCTGTGAGATAAATGAGCCACTAGGGGTTTTATTGGTAAACCATAAAGATGCTACTGATAGGAAGATCTGTATGAATACAGTTGCAGTTCAAACCCCACAACAGACACTAATGCATGGCCAAGACACAGTCAACTAATTGGAAATGCTATGCTATGCTATGCCACATTACATCAATGCTTGAAGCCGCACCTAAACTATGCCAAATTTGTCTACTCATTGCTCTCCAATATTCTATCTCTTTTGCATGGGATGAACCCAATCCTAATTTTTAAACAAAATCAGAGGAGGAATCAAATCCTAATGTTTGTGAAGCTTTGTTGTTCTTCTTGTACAGGATGAATACAATGCTACTGGCAAGAGAAGTAAAAGTAGCAGCACCAGCAAACTAGTACATGTTCAAATTATGAGACAAATTATCAGGTTACATGAAGTAAGGAAGATGGAGAGATGGAGACAAAGAAGTGGTACATCCACAAGAAAATGGCTGCTTAAGACAAGCCATCAATCTTAAATGAGAATGCAGACTTCATGTACAAACTTTCCATGCACATCCTTAGCATGTTGAATGAACCTTACATGCTACTGAATACACTTCATATGCAAACTTTACACACACCTGAACCCAATTTTCAGGCCTGGATTGATTTGCAAAGGCATTCTTTAGATCACCTTAAAGGGTACTACATACTCCACCAACAAGAACCATAAGACTGCCATTCAGAAAGTAAAAACATCAAAAACCTCCAACAAAAGAAAAATGCAGTTACAAACTTATTATTCCCCACATATAAATTCACCAGATCTAGATATCTAATTTACCGAAGATCTTTTTTACCAAAAACTAGGTAATACGAGCTGCATTTAAACTTACAGAAATTAAACACGGAATCTGCAACCTCAGCAATACCACCATGTAGATCAGAATCAGTCAATAGAAAACTAAAAAACATTGTGTCAGTCATTTTCAGTCTGCAATGCTGAAGCTGCATTTGGATATAATGAGAATACGGGGGATCTGCATGCATTCGGATTCCTGGAGATGGAAAAAAAACATGGGACTCACCCCTTCTATGGGAAAAGATGAGAGCAAAACACCTCATTTTATTTCTTGCTGAGATGCGAAAGCATGTAGTGAAGAGCACAGGGCCCATTTCTTAGCTTCTAATCTTTTTTTTTTCAGTTTCCACATTTTCTCAACATCCAAATGCAACTTTAGTCATTATTTTCACTTAAAGCTCATAAGGGACTGTTGCAATAAGGCACTGACAGGCAACATTCATATCAACCGAGACCAAGGAATTTTGTACATGCACGGGTACCAAAGGATGAAAAAATAATTATATTGGAAGCAAAAAAAAAAAAAAAATTTTTTTTTTAAATGAGCCTTAAAATGTACCAAATCCTAGGTATCTATGACAGATCCACCAAGCACCAACTTTATTTGGCTCGCATAACGCACTGAATGAAGCATATGTTTTCTGGATATTTTTTGCTTCATTCATTCACAGGGAAACAAATGAAACCAGAGACGTATAGCATAAACATGAACAAAATAATCCCGGATCAAACGGAATGAGGTTAGAATCTTTAGATCCAATGCATGACATGGCCACATTTCTACTCTATAAACAAACTTTTATTTTATTATATTATATTCTCCTGCAGAATAGACCTATTTGACCCATATCGAATCCCTCCCAAAGAAAAAGGAAATAAATCCTTCTCCATAAGAAGGGGAAATATTGCCCCAATGATACATACTAGAAAGCACCACTAAATACATCAGAAAGGAAAATACAACCACCTATACATCAAAGCTTTCTTGGTATCATTAAAAATACTCAGGCAACACATTAAACCAACTGAACTGCTGAATTATGTCTTTGGAGCGCAAATACAGTCTCCTCAAACCCATAAAAAGTCTTTCTATTTCTTTATTTCCAAAATCTCCAACAAATCAACAAGGGATGAAGCTCCACAAATTAAGTAAATGTGCCTGCTGACTACCCACAGGAAGTGCAGTGAACAAGATATGTTGCACCAAAACACAATATAAAGATTTATCTAGAAAGTTCAGAACATCATCATAGAGGCCAGAGAAATCTAGCATAACTCTCTCTTTCTCTCTCAAGACCATGAGTCTTTCCCAAAGGGATAGACAAATGATGGTTAAAGTAGTATCCGGACAAGATTTTTAACGTCTCAATGTCTGCATATCAAGTAAGATTATAAGAAAACAAGAAATAAAGTTGTGAAAAAACAGATGGTTTCATTCAAAGAAAGAGCCCCAAATTAATGGGAATGGTAGTTCAATTATTCTTAGACAAGAATCATGTCATTATAAATGCCTTTGCATCCCAAATAGGATTATTAGAAAACATTATAATAATGTTGGGGAGATAGAGATGATTCAATTTGAGGAATTCTTAACGGGAGAGCATACTTATAGGTGGGAATCTTATTACCATGTTGGAGAAGAGAGTGAAGGGAATGATAAAAAATATGAAGGATGGGGCCTTAAACTGAGACATAAGCTATGAGAAGTAACCCTTGAATATGCAATGACTTACAATGTTATATTTCCAAATACTTATCTTCCAAAAGAGCCTCAAAATATAGTAAACTTCAAATGTAGAACAAACTTTGGATTTTTCCTTTTAAGACAAATTAATTCAGGAACCTGAAACGATTTCAAACACATTAAAAGATAATGTATGGCTCATAACAAAGTTTGATACCATAAATTCTTGAGCTAAGAATTCAATGAGCGTAAGACATATATATAGAGAGAGGATGAAATTACCAATTAAATGAGTAGGAAAAAACTTCTTAGGAGAATCTAGAGCCAAAATTCCCAAAAGTAAACTTGTTGGTGGACTGATAGTTTTCAAAAGATTTTCTTTTTGGGAAAAAATAAGTATATATATTAATAAAAAAGAAAAAGAGTATTTACAAAGAGATGCAGTCCCAAAGGACATCCTTGAAAAGTTAGTCAACATCCCCCACCATACTATAGCATGAGTATAGTATGAAGAAAAACCAAAATTTAATTTACAAAAGATATACATGCCAGTTATGAAAAATTTGTCCATTAAGCTTGGTGTCCTTAACTTTGCAATTACTGCCATGAAATTTTCCCATGAGCACAACCTGTATAATAGCAACAGTTTGCTCAGCTGATTTGTATCAATTGTAAACAACAACAGAAATTGCAATTTTACCCGTATTGCTGATCAAAACCTTTCCTTGAAATTTCTGAGTGATCCACTCTATTTCTTCACCCCAGTCCTTAATGACATTGTTAATGCAGAATTTCTTCAATACCTGACTCCAGACTGATGATCTGAATGTGCATTGAAAGAATAGATGGTCAATACTTTCATCATGGGTTCAACACAAGAGACACTTTGCGCTAGCAATGATATGGTGTTTGACTAACCAATCTTTTAATAATAGTTTTCAAAAGACTGATAAATAAAAAAGGCACTTTTTTTTTTGCAACTAGCAAAGAAATAAAGACCAACATGTAGAAAAATGTAAAATTGTTAAAAAAAATAGCAACAAAAAGATAACTAAGGCTAAAAAGAGTATGTAATAATAACTCATATTATAAGAAAAATATGAAAGAAGGGAAGAAATATATCTATAAACTTACAAAATTTGGAAATAATAAGACGAGATTTAAATCGAGTTAGATTCATTAGAAATGAAGATTTAAAATCTTTATAACTAGATTAAAGAAAGGCTAAGAAAACATCTCGAGTAATTTTTTTTATGGTTAATGAAAATTCATTAAGATCAAAATAGGAAAGCACAAGAACCCATGAGATATGGGCAAAACAAGCAGAAAACAGTAAACTAGGACCACTGTAATACACACAAAAAATCACAACAAGACTACGGCTGTGTTTGGCATTGCTTTTTGCTTTTGCTTTTTGAAGCAATAAACATGTTTGGACAGTAACTGCTTTTGCTTCTCTTGAGAAGTAAAATTTTATTGCTTCTCAATTTTTCCTAGTTGCTTAACAAAAATTGAGAAGCAATAAAATTTTGCTTCTCAAGAAAAGCAATTATATTGCTTTTTGCTTCACCATGAGAAGTAAAATCATTCACTATCCAAACATGCTTATTGCTTCACAAAGATAAAAAGCAAAAGCAAAAGGCAATACCAAATTGTCACGCCCCGAAATCTGTACACTGTGTATGACTATACACGCGTAGGACCGAAGGTGACCCTGCTCGTAAGCGAAACCCAAATACACACATTCCAACACAAGGGTTGTATATATAAAAAAAAAAAACACAAATCCAGAATATAGCGGAAATTAAAAACTTTTAGTCCTTACATAAACCAAATTCTAAAAGACGAAGTCACATACTCTAATACCGTTGTCACAGTTTACACAACCATATAAAAGCAACTAACATTAAATTATAAATAGTTCTCAAGTCTCATAAGACGCTCTCATGAATTCCTATATCTCACTTTCTTCCATTTCCTCGATTTTGGCTATATCCTGCAAAATGGAAATGGGTGAGTTTTCACAACCCAGTAAGTAGGGCTAATTTACCTTATATGATTAAATGCACTACGCTTCTTTATTTTAATATAATTACGCACAATACTAATATATATATTTATAAAGATAACCATGCTATGTTTTTCCTATGGTTTTGTTCATAAACGATAGCGTACTAACTTATTTATTTTTACTAATGTGTGAACATGTTTTTCTAATAGAAATAAAATTAACAGAATAATTTAAACAGAATACAATTTAACAATAACGTAGCCCGATACGAGAGATGTAATAATAAATTCTTAAACATTTAAGAAACATAATAATCAAGCAAGATGATGAACATGCAAGCAAGCAAATGCAGTAGCATGCAAGTACACTGGAATACAAAAGAGTTATGTAGTTTATTTCCACCACTCATCCCTTTTTAAATTAATAACAATTATAACCAATTATACACAATTAACATGACCTGGTTCCCCAATCAAATCTAGACGGTCTTACAGTCAAGCACGCCGCTAGAGCGATCCAACTTATGGCTAGGATCAAACGCCCTTGGATCCCACTTTAGCGATCAGCAGGGATCAGACTTTCCCGCATTCCCATGAGTACTCATATGGGGTTTAGGGTATTGCAACCCACGGGGTTCCTTAGTCCCCAACTATTTTAATTTAAGGGACTCAAACCCCAGGAATTCCAACCTTCGGAGCAGTTGTGAACACCATGTAGGGAACCAATCACATTAATTGTCTAGGGTAGAATACTCGGCTCACCCTTTTTCCAGAACACCATGGATTAGGTAAACTATTAACCACCTCCAATGGGTCTGTTAATCGTCCAGCGGATTAATATCACGCTAGGTATACCCATGCTAAAGCATGCCAGTCCATTTAATGTCAATTATTAATAGGACCATCTTTGTGGTTTAATCATTCACTATTATACCATAAAATGAACATCTCATTTACATTCTATGTATCACGTTTGTGTTTTAAGAAATAGTCCATTCTCTTTTAAATTGACATAAATATACCTTGATAAAACCAAGGCACCATTCTTTAACATGATAAACCCTTCTAAAGGTCATCTTTCAATGTCTAATGCATCAATAAGAACACATGGAGTTTCATTCAACATAACCCCATAAACAACATTTGTGTCTTACATAATCAGAATCCGAATTTGTAAACATAGACCTATACGTCACCTCCTATCAATGTCTTACTTAATCAATTAAACTCTTAAACAATGATTGACTTCATTCTTAGGAAAAATGTGGATAACGTCATGTGTTTATACATTATTTAATCCTCAAGACTTTCACCAACAGCAAAGTTCAATCCAAGAAAAATATGTAACTCTAGTCATGATGGTCTATTGTAAAAACAAAATATTTAATATAAACCCAAGAACAAGCATGAGTGTAAACATTACCTTATCACCCTTCAAGACAAATATATTACACAATACACACCACACATATTCAACCCAAGGTGATAGTATAAATAGTAAGCTCAAATCCAACGGAACAAAATCGCAAATGCACTTATTCTTATTATCAAAACAGTACCACATTTAATGCATGTACCACACATGACAATACATAGCATAAAGTTATCTATGCAAATTTACTGAGATATTTTACTTATTTTTAATTGTAATGGTACACTATACACACACAAAATTTCTATTATCATAATACCCGGTTTGTGCGTGTTTGTCCATCACAAATACCTAAATCACACTTCACCACATGCAGAATTTTTTTTTTATTATAAAAGAGTCAAAGTTATAAAAGAATCGTAATTAATTCAAATGTGCACAAGCATATCTTTACAACCACCACAATCACATAATCTCTACAGCATTAAAACTCTATTCACTATTACCTTTTTGCTTTTCACTGTTACAAATTTCACTCACTACAAAAGCAATGCTTTCACCCTATTAACTATTACCCTTTTTCTTTTCACTATTACAAGGTAAGACGTGTTCAAAAGCAACAATTGTGTGTGCAGATTTGTGCTGAATTTGTTTTTGTCATATAAGACATCAACAGTGTTAGGTAGCCGTCATCCCCATATCATATGATTGAGTAAACAGCCACGATTGCTTCATTCGATCATGGCCTTTAAAATTTAGATCAATAGAAATAAAAGAACCAATTGTTTAAGAAGACAAAAGAAACATGAACATTGATTCTCTCAAACAAGAAGGGTTTCGTGTACAACAAGAAGGTTCTCTCTCTACAACAAGAAGGGTTCGTGAACTTCAAATTAGAAGATTTAAGAATGAAAAAGTAGAAGAAGTCTAGAAGATTAAGTGCAAATAATCATAAAAAGTTGATTAACCTACTTACCTCAACACTAGTTGAATTTTTCCCACCTTCTTCTCCAAGACCCTAGCAATAGCCCAAAACTTCTTGCAGCCACAAACCATACGGTTTAGGGTTTCTTCTCCCTAAAAATCCTTCAACAATGAAGATTAAATCTCAGCCATCCATTCCTTTTTAATCTAAAGAGACATGAGGTGTGATATGGTGTGTGCTCATGCACACAAATCCCCATACCACCTCCACTAAAAATGAAATAAAACAAAGACTCTAAAGTCTTTGTCAAAGTTTCACAATAAGTTGACTAGGACCTTACACAAATGCAGCCTACAGCTGATCCATGGACACAATAGTCCGCAACTAACAAAGCAAATCAGTGACGGAAACAGATCTGAAGTCCTGTTGAAGGTGCACCTAGGACGAGGATGGAAGCAACATGTCCTCAAAAATTCTGTTGCTATTAAAAGTTGAGGCTTCAAAAATGCTTCAATTACAGGACAGACAAATTTCCCATGTGGTTGCAAGAAAAATGCTTGGAAGAACATCTTCCCTTTCCTAAGAAGAAAAAAGGTGAGCGAGATAAACTAGTTGTCCTTGGGAAAACCCAAAGAAGGAGCAGGAGGAAATGAACCAAACACGACAATCAGGCTCAAGAGTCACAGGACTAAGATACTGGAAGAGTGGAAGGTATCCCAATTCCTCTATTTCTGCTGGGCAAAGGTCACGATGAAACTTATGATTCCAAACAAGACTAGTAGGACTTTATGAAAGAATATCTGAGACCAAAGGATCCACAAGCATCAATGGGAAAGCAAGGAACAGTTCAGACCCAAAACAAAAGGTGAATCCAACATGAATTTTGAAGGTAATCAGCAGTTGGAAAACAGAATCAAGATCAATTATTGCTTTCCAAGGATTGGAACAATGTATTTTGATCTTGCAGTTAACATCTCGCCCATTTCTATGAGTTCAATATTTGCTCATAATAATCCTGTGCCACAAAGACCCATTTTCCTCCCCAAAAAGCCACAACCACTTTCCAAAGAGGGAAAAATTAAATTGTAAGTTTTCAAGCCCCAAACCCCCTAGGCACTCATGCAAATTCTACACCATCAAACTAAGTGTTCATTCTTCGCTTCTCCCCCTTACCAAACATTCCCAAACAAAGTATCTCTATTGCTTATCTAACACCCTTATGATCCTAATGTAATGTGGCCCTAAAAAGAGAATGGAAATATATTGAAATATTTGCTAACAAAGTCCTAATCAAGGTAATATGGCCATCAAGAGACAGATGGCTCCTTTTCCACCAAGCCAGTTTCTTGTATAGTTTGTCAATCACTGGATCCCAAAAACACCCCCAACCTCCAACAACACCCCCCCTTATTGGTAATAAAAATTATTCGTTAAAAACGAAATAACATTGTCAGAAGCAATACAGTAGTACATGAATACACGCCCAAGCTGAAACAAAAACCAACTCCTACTCATAAAACATGAAAGTTTCTCCACTTTAGAACTGAATCAAACTTCAATTCAACAGCATAACCATGGTTAGAAAACCATAGAACCAAAAGTTGCAAAACAAAACCAAGTAGAAACTGTCCTTTCTTTACATTTAAAAATCCTCTTATTCCTTTCTTTTCATATTGCCCATGCAAGCTCAATAGGTGTCAAATTACATAGAGACCCAACCTTTGATGTACTTCTCATAAGTCTCCATGCCAAAAACAGCCCTTATTTGGCCTTGCCCTGAGAGGGAGACCAGGGAAAGAAATGGGCCATTCTAGAGATTTACAACCCATCATCTCAATATACTCTTTTATGACATGTCTCGCCATATGAATCCCTAGCAAACTGCTCTTATCCATGTTTACTTTGAGACTTCCCAAAAATTCAAAACATCTGATCATGCATATACCCCAGAACAGTTACGCCTTAAATGCCTCCAGAAATAGGATTGTGTCATTGCAAATTGAAGATGCGAGACTGGGATCCTAGACCGCCCTACATAGAAGCCGCCAAATAAACCTTCACTTTCCACCCTGCTAAATACACAATTGAGAACGTCACTAACCACAGTAAAAAGGAGAGGGGACAAGGGATCCCTCTACCTCAAACCTCGGGAAGCTAGAAAGTAGCCCATCATACAACCATTTAAGATGAATGAGAATGATAAGTTGTTTAGACAGCCTTTAAATCCACTTTCACCACTTGTCCCCAAATTCTTTCTAAAGAAGTGCCGACTATGAAAAAAAAAACCTCAATCCATTCAGTCATAGGCTTCTTCAAGATCTAATTTAAGAACGAGGCCTGGCCTTCATGATCAAAAACAGTAATCCACACACTCATTAGACACTAGGACGCTATCAAGAATCTGCCTGTCCTTGATGAAAGCACTTTAGTTTTCTGAAATGACTAGTTCCAACACCTCTCATTTTCAATGAGAAGAGAATCATATATATAATCTTATACAGACTAGTAGTTAGGCTAATTGGGTGAAAGTCTTTCATCTCAACAGCACCTTGTCATTTAGGGATCAAGCTCAAGAAAGTGACATGGTGATTTTGTTAACAACCCCATGCATTTAGAACTCATTAAACACAGAAAACATGCCTTGAGTAATAACCTCCCAACAATCCTGAAGAAGGCCATGGTAAAACCATATGGGCCTAGGGCTTTGTATTTTCCCAACAACTAAATAGTTTTCCTAACTCCTCTAACTCAAAAGTCCCTCTCCAACCAATCCTTGTGGTTTTCCTCCAACTTTGGACCATCCAACCCATCAAGGCTAAACCTAGATACTTCCTTTGATTTATATAGACTTGAGCAAATGGAATTGAAAAAATTTACAATTGTCTACTCTTCCTCGATAGCCCTTCCATCTTAAACTATTCCATTAATCCCATTCTTCCTTCTCCTTCCATTGGCTATCCTATGAAATAATTTGGTATAACCATATCCCTCCTTAAGCCATAAACCCTGCAATTCTTGTCTCCAATTGATTCCCTCCAATCTGATTACCTTCCCCAACTCAGATTTTGAATTTCTCCTCTGACTGACTCAATTCATCATCATCTAGCCAACTGACCACCTCCATGTAATCCAACTTAACTGTGAGTTTTAACAGACCTTTTTTTCATCTCAATGACAATACCAAAACCCTCACAGTTCTACACTTGATTTGTTGTCTTTGACTCCTGAGGTGTCTCATCATTTGAATTTCTCATTAAGAGACTTAGACCACCACTCCCCAACCAAAGATTTGAAGGATTTCTCTTATAGCCACATATTTCCAAAGCAAAAAAGAGAAGAATCAGATCTAGACCGAATACCTGGGGATAATAGGATGGAAGAATGATTAGAAACATTATTAGATAAAATAAAGAGGGGCACAGTGGGGAAGGGTCCTCATAATAAGAGGACAGTAGTGCTCTATCCATCCGATAACAGATAGGCTCCATTGGCACATTAGACCATGTAAATGTAGTACCTGTGAGGGTAATGTCCACCAATTCAGTTCTGTTAATGAACTTTGAGAAAGGCCTTCATGCTTCTCGTCAACCTACTACCAACACTCTTCTCATGATCAAATTTTATGACATTAAAGTCACCAATAATACACCAAGAATAAGGCCATTTGCTCCGAATTGAAACCAACTCCTAAAACAGCCCTCTAATTTCAGGCCTTAAAGGGCCATACACATCGGATACCATCCATTCAACATTACATTCCTTAAACTGAAATATAATTGAAATCAAAAATTGATCTATTCTATTTCTCACAAAACCAAGGCTTTCCAAATCCCAAATTATCAGTAACCCCCCTAAATTTCAAAGAGAAGGCTTTAAGACCCAACTTCTATTATTACTCCCCATAGGTAATTGATCGAGCTTGCCGAAAAAAACTCCTTGGTTTCCTGTAAGACGATTAATGTAGGTTTTAAACCACTGCATAACTCCCTCACAGCTCTTTTCTTCTTAGGCCCCGAATGTTCTAGCTCAAGGTTCTCATACTTTTGGGTTTCCCACCCAACAACCAGCCCCGCGCCCATAAGTTGGGGAGAGCCTTTATGTTTTTTTAACCTAACCACCTCTACCTCTCTACTATTTTGAAGCCTTCTATCACTTCACTGATAGAAACCGTAGCACCAAATCTATCTCTAACCTCCACCTGAAGCAACTTCAAGATCTCCTCCATCCCTTTCCACTCAGACCACTCTCCTAGTCCCCTACCAAGACCACACTCTTCCTCACATGAGCCAGAAGACGTGGGGGTCAAAGTCTAGTTTCCTTATGTCTCTAGGAACTCAACTCCTAGCAGCAGGCAAAGGGTACGGGTGAGGGTGACTAGAACAGGAAGTAAGGTCATTGTGGCCTTATATATAAAAGCATCAGGAACACAAATATCAGGCAAGAAGACACCTTATGAAAATTAACATAGTACTTGCCTGGAGGCTTCAGGGGCTCAGGAGAATGAAGAATAGGATTCACAACAACATAGGACAGGGACTGCGAACTCCTGTATCTACCCTCTCCTCTCTAAAGCTGGCATCAGTAAATGTGGAAGAAATTTCTCCTCCTGGTGGGTTATTGCCAATCAAGAACTCCTGTATCTATCCTCTCCTCTGTAAAGCTGGCATCAGTAAATATGGAAGAAATTTCTCCTCCTGGTGGATTATTGCCAATCAAGACAAGGTCTGAGGCATCATGCAGCCCTTCTTATCGACCATTCTAGTGCAGGTCTTATCAAACCTTGGCAACAACATGTTCTAAGGCCATTGTTGGGCTTCTCCAACTTCATCATTCCTTTCTTGCAGTGCTACAAAAGGACCCAGGCAAATGAACTCATCATCATCTGGTTCATCGGCTATGCAAGAGCAAAATCTTCCAACTCCTCGTTTACTGAAGGTAGACGAAAAAGTAGATATTGGAGAGTCAATCAGTATAAAGTTGTGTTAGAGGTGAAAATGAAGATATTAGGAAATCAATCTTAACAGTTAATAATACTATCCATTATGGCTATGAAGTGGAGGTACTTTCAGCAAAAATGAAAATAGGAAAAGCTTTAGGATTAAATGGTATTTCAATTGAATATGGAGTTGCATGGGACAGATCAGTGTTTTGTGTCATCTAGAGTTGCCAGCTTTGATTGTTCTATTTTACGCAATACGTTGCTGTCATATATTCCAATATTTTAGGCAATAAGTTGCTGTCATATATTCCATTTAATAACATATTCTGTAATTAGCGCACGTACAGATAAGGTAATTACTGTCCTATATGTAACCTAGGGCAATCTCTTATTTAACAGAGGTATGGCCGCATAATGAAATATGCTTAAAATGCACAGATATCTAATATCTAACATACTGTGGTTGACTAAACAATTTCAAGGACTGAAAAAATTCCAAATACTTGAAGATTATCATGATAATTTTAAATTAAAAGAAATATCCAAATTTTATAAGTTATCTTGGAATTAAGCTTATGAGATACACTACACTATGAAATCATAGCAAAGAATGGTGGAACAAAGGCTGAGAAGAATAATCTAAGTGTCAGAAAATCAATTTGACTTTATACCAGAAAAGTTTACCATTAAAGTAATATGCTTACCTAAACAATTAACAGAAATGTTTAAAGATAAGGGAGAGAGCTTTTCATGGTTTTTATAGTTCTAAAGAAAGCAAATTACAGGGTACCTAGAGATTTAATCTTACGTAGAAGAAGAGTACTAATAAAGATAGTAAAGTCATTAAAGACATGTATAAGAAAGCACTAACTAGAGTGAGAGAGGCACAAAGTGAGTTCCTACTATAAATAGGCTTAAATCAAGGTCTCCTATGAGTACGTCTTTTTGCACTAATTATGGATGAACTAACTACTCATATTCAGGAGTAGGTATCTTGATGCATGGTATTTGCCGATGATGTGTGGTCAAGTTGGACCAAACTAAAAAAAAAATGTAAATGCAAAACTGAAGTTATAGAAAAATACAAAACCAAAAGGTTTTATTAAAAGTTCAGTTAGACCATATGGAGTGTATTTCAGCAGAAACTGTGACATATACTAGTTCAATTCAAACATCTTATGGTCTATACCACAAAATTACTAGAATTGGTATATCGGGCGACAAGTACATCCGGATCTTAATTAAAAATTAAGATAATAAGTTTGAATTCACTCATCAAAACACTACCAATTATCTAATATCAATAGACAATCCATGCTTATCAAGTATATCATAGTGCATCAGAATTAAATAATAAATGAGCGGAAGACTTAACAAATATCTAACTTAATTCGTAATCTCAAAATGTACGATCTATGAAGTGAAACACAAATAAATATAATGAAAATGACAACAGCAATACCCCTCTAAGTCTGGATCTACCTGACACAACTCCCGAGGCTCTGGAATCTACATAGTCTATATAATAAATAACTAAATGAGATCGGAGATCCCAATAAATCATCATATGATAAATTAAATACACATGCGGGTATATCTCAAATCATAATACATCACAAGTAATCAAGTGCAAGTGAAACAACCCCGTATCCCACTAAATAATATGAATTCACTGCAAGGTTCAAAAGAATTACAATAATCATCAACTAGAATATATAAACCAACTTATAACTTAGAACCAAACCAATTCGATTAATCCGATCAACCATTCATATTATATCACAAGGCTAATCAATGTAATGTCCAACTAGAACTAGAGACATTGCCCGGACTACAACTATAATATTCAAACTAAGATGCACAATCCTTGGATCACAAGATCACCACATACAACACATTTCGGATAAATCCCCTTCTACCGAGAAATACCAATCACATCGCTTACAATGCCAAGAGGAATCACACATATCAACTGGCTCTCATTACAAAACAAATGAAAACATGCCGAGAGGAATCCTCAACTCAACCAGCTTCTTTGCTACAATCAGTACGACTCCCTCTAACTCCCATATTGAAGAGCCCTCACACACTCAAGTTTTAATTATATTTTTAAGCATCCACACAAACTACTTGATATCCAAAACATAATAAGGATCTCTTCTGAGATCCAATAGTGAAATTCATTTTCCCCTTATTAACCAATAAATTGCTAACCCACTATTGATAAGTCAAACTTATCGCAGGGTAAAACCAATTTAATAAGGATGCAATATGCACAAATCAAAACTATAAATACTCAAGTGTGTGTTAACCTAATCAAATATGCATAATTTTACAACTCTATAAAGTATTATAATATATAGTGCGGTTTTAAACCCATGTTTGTGGAATTCATGTGAAATGTTAAATATCAAGGGTAACAATCATTGTTTGAAACATATTACTTTTATATAATCAATAAAACGCAATTTATGACAATCAGCTGCAATAAAGGAATCATGAAGTTATAAAACACATTCATGAATAAATTCCCTATTTTGGTCAAATTTCCCAAAATTCCATTCTATACAATAATTCAGGTAATATCATTGTCAAGCAATAAGTTTGGTACTAAAACTTTGATTAGGTTCTAATTGTTTTCTTAAACAAATTTCTAAGCCACTAAGTCAAGTCCTTAACCAAACCTTTTACTAAGCCAAACCCTAGTAAAACCATCTTAAACCATTCTAAGAAGTCATAAATCTAAGTTATAAATACAACCACTTAGCATACATAATAATTCCAATAGCACTTACATGTGTTATGTATATTGTTTTACATTAACACTTAACAACTTTGCACGCATGGGCTTTGCATGCATAATTATTAGATTTACACTCATTATAGCTCAATAACTTAAAACATTTGATTTCATTTTATTGCAACCATTGGTATCTATATATATTAAGCGAAGCGGGGGTGGCTGTTGACGTGTCCGCCTCGGAAGGTTCAGGGCTGACGTGGTTGCCTCGGCCAGGTTCGGGTTTAAAAATAATTCACATTCAGTGTTTAATTTTTCTGTAATTGCGAATCAGGCATGACTTCTTACAAAACGACAAAAATAATTCAGATGCAAATCAGGCATAAGTTCTTATAAAACGACAAGACTTGCCGCAATTTTTTACCCTTCTGTTTTTTAAAATAATTTAGATTTAGTCATTTAAGTTTTTATAATTCCAGATCAGGTATAAGTAATTCTTTACTCCTCTCTGTTTCTCTCTTTCTCTCGATCCTCTCTCTGTCTCCGTTTTCTTGCAACCTCCAGGCTCTTCTCGAGTGTTCCAGCCTCTTCATTTTCTTGCAGCCCAAGGCTCTTCTCGACTGTTCCAGAACCCCTCTTCTTTACTCCTCTCTGTTTCTCTCTCTCTCGATCCTCTCTCTCTGTCTCCGTTTTCTTGCAGCCTCCAGGCTCTTCTCAAGTGTTATAGCCTCTTTGTTTTCTTGCAGCCTAAGGCTCTTCTTGACTGTTCCAGAACCCCTCTTCATTCTCTTACATAAAAGAGATGGGTTGAGAGCAATGGTTGGACTGAATATAAGGATATCGGCTGCATCAGATCTGGCTCCCTACTTTCTTCAGGTGCAATTTTTATTCTTTTTTTTTTTTATTCAACGGCAATAGTTCCAGTTACTGTTCTAATGGTCGATCAAGTTTTTAGCTCTCAATTCAGTTTCAGAGCTTATTTTCCATCTGCGGTTCTTTATTTTTTCGTTTATTTTATTTTTTCTTCTCATTTTTTAATGTTTTTACATTGTTCTGTATTTGGATTTTACCTTCTATGCAAGTGGGGTTGATTGATAAAAAAAATTTCATCCTATTATCAGGTCTTTTAGAGAAATTGGTTCATTTGGTGTTAATAATGTATTTGCTGAATCTTCATTCCCTATATTTCATTATATATTAATGAGATTGACCCTCCTGATACTATGTGAAGTCGAAGGTTATCAGTCCTTCCTAGGAAGTTTGACCAAATTTTGATGCTTTTTGACAAAATGGGGCATGACCTACTTTTGTCTATCTTCCCTTCAACTAAAGATAATATAAATGTGGTGTCATGCATTCTCAGAGTAGTGTCTCTGACTCAAGCTTGAATTCCCAAATAATTCCTTCATTTTTGTTTCGTGCTAAATAGAGTCTTCTAATATTTTATCTAAATGTTATCCACCGTCAAATAATTAATTGTGGTCTGAGCATTGAATTCGCTCAAACAAATTCGGAATAGTTACCTACTTAAAGCTTAAACATAAAAATTTTCCATAATGTGATCAGTTACTTCTTTTTTTCCTTTTATAATGTGGAGAAGGATGGTGTGAGATCGCAACACATCCTGATGTTCCAGTGGCAAAAGGCAGCCATGAGCCTGAGAAGGTAGAAATTTTCTGTACTCCAATATTAATTTTTTACACCCATTTATCTGATTCATACGTTCTATTAACTGACAGCAGACATCTTTTTGATTCATACATTCTATTAACTGATAGCAGACATCCTTACATTCTGACTCCTACGATGGGTTTACCAAGACTATCATCATGCTCTCTACATCGTTGGAGTCGATTCAGTTCGAGTTGATCAAATATTTCCTTCTTCAACAACTATTCTTCTCAATCAGGTATGTGTTTTTGTATCCTATTTCTTTGCTTCAGCAACTGTTGTATCATATTTTTTCTCTCAATTGTGGCTGTTGAACTTTTTGTTGCTATTGGATGATGTTAAAGAAGTAAAATGCCAACATTTTTGTTCAATCGAAATTACTGAGATCAGAGATAGTAGTTTTTCTTTCTGCTATTGCAAGTTTTTCTCTATCTTATTTTTTCAAACAAATATAGTAAGTTATGTCAAGTTCTTTATTGGAGCTATTGCAAATTTTTCTCTATCTTATTTTGTGTAATTCATTTCTGTCATCTAATAATAAGTACGGCTTTTTGCATCCATGTCCTTATATTATATTATATTTGCATGTATGCCCTCTTGTTTTTAATATTTGTATTTATATCCCTCTACTTTATATAACCGTTTCAATCATACCCCTGACATTAAAGTTCGTTAACTTTTATTATTTATTTTTATTAAATGACCAAAGTAACCTTTGATAAAGTAAACATATCTTGTACTTATCCTCTTATATTCTTATAAATTCATTTATGTACTTACATTATTATATTTATTGCATATATACTTTAAATCATTGATATTAATTTGTTTAATTAACAATTTTTCATATGAATTCTACCTAGACCCATATTCATTTGCCTATGTAATACACTTTTCATCTCATAGAAGGTTAATTTAGTCATTTAATAAAAATAAACAACAAAAGTTAATGGAATTTGACATTAGGGGTACATCTACAACAATTATACTAAATAGAGGGGTATAAATATAAATACTTAAAAAAAGTGAATATAGATGCAAATATATCATAATGTAGGGGTATAGATGCAAAAAGCCCTAATAAGTAATAGCCCATCCTATATTAGTTGGAAACCAAAAATGTGTAAAACCAATCTAGACCGACAACCATCAAACACTAGATGTCAAATTATTATTTAATTTCTACCTTAAGCAATAAATTAGTTATATAACCTGCTAAGTGTTAACGGTTACATAGCCTTCTACACACGTATAAAGAAATGGCTTCAAACTTATTAATAGTTTCTTTTTCTAGAAAGATAAATACTTATTATGGGTGGGGAGATGATGGAGGATATCAATGCAGATAAGGAGGATAAAACAGGAAAAGGAAGCTCAGCATGTAGAGATGATGTGGCTTATGAGATAGGCAAAAAGCACCAACATAAGGGCAAGAGGCATTGGTTCCTTAAATCTAACTTCAGGTATGAAGGTTTTTCTTAAATCTGAAATCATCTCAACAGCAAAAACTAGGTCTGCGCTTTTAGAGTGCATACCGCTTGGTAGATTGCTGGATTTGCATGCCAATATGTGAGGATCCATTCTGATACAGAACTTTTTATACTTGCAATCTCTTGACATTCTATGATATGCAGTGGCGGAACCACCTTATAGTTGCAGGGGGCAACTGTGATCAATGGACAGAAAATTGTATCAGCAAAAATGGGAGACTACAGAGCAGTTGCATGTAGAGATGTTGTGGCGCATGAGATAGGCAAAAAGCACCAACATAAGGGCAAGAGGCATTGGTTCCTTAAATCTAACTTCAGGTATGAAGGTTTTTCTTAAATCTGAATGGGTGTGTCCTTGAGCAACCTATATGTATCCCATATGTTCTTTCCATGTGTGTGATTTGTGGTGTTGGATAGGTGGTTTCCAAATGCCTAGGATACGCATATTGGTGTCCGAATCCAGCAATTTACCAAGCAGTATGCACTCTAAAAGTTCAGACCCAGTTTTTGCTGTTGAGGGGATCCATTCTGATACAGAATTTTTTATACTTGCAATCACTGGCATATGGTATATGAGCAATAACTCTTCACATTCTATCATATGGGTTTTGTAATTCAATCAAATTTCTATCTATGTAATGATGGCTTCAAATAATTTCTTCTAAGATATAATTTGTTTCAGGTGTTCACAAATCAGGAGGCCATGCTTCTCATCAAGCACATAGACAACCCACAAGAAGCTGTTGAACTCCTAGCAAAAGAACCCATAATGAGAATTAGCAAAGGACACATTTCATGCATGGTTATTTGTTTCGACTGATATGGTATCAAGTGTGTCCTGTCTGCAAAATACTTCAGTCGTCGGAAGCCCAGTTGAATTCCTTCTAAATGGAACAGATAAGTCAACATTTTAGCATCATAACCACATACGATGATGCAATTGTGAAGCTGGTTGACATTTGGGTTCAAATTTTCCTTACAGAGGTGGAATCTGTGAAATTTTTCTTATCAAATTAGAGTTGTAAACCAACCAGATTGCTTGAAACCTATCCAACCCAGTCATAATGATTTTCCCCTTTCCTTTAAACAAGGATAAAGAAGAAAAATAATAGTTATTTCATAATTTTATCCAAAAAAAAATGTAAATTATTATATTTACTAAATCTATATGCCCGTGCGAAGCACGGGTCTCATTGCTAGTATTAATTATTAAAAACATGGATTCATCATAGCCACATAACATAGCATAGATTTTCCATGCATATAGAACTAGTGCTATTTCTAATTATTTAGTAGTTATATCATCTTCATGGTTTAAAAATAGCCAGCCCCAGGTCGATACCAATGGTTACTATAGTTGGGTGTCAATGAGTTCAATTAAACATACAAATCCATAAAATGTAAGAGTTTACAAACCCACAGATAATAGATATCTCAAGTATTTGCAGACAACAATAATAACTATCAACTACAAGTACTAAACTATTCAAGGGCACCCATAAAAACTATCAACCCCACATACTCAACTATTCAAGTGCAGTGTTTTAATGAATTGATTATAATGGCAATTAAACAATATTTCATACTATTCACAAGTGCACCAATAATAACCCTCACGAGCATTCAGGTCGTCAGACACAGTTCTAAAATGGAGTTTGCATAATATTTTAAACATCCTATTTAGAAAATCATAATGAGTTTAAATTACTGCAACTATTAAAACTCAACAACTAAATTACTAAGTTTTATCTAACACTTACAATAAATTAAAACCAGCAATTAAAATAATATGACAACTTACCTCTTCCATCAATGCAGACAAAGAACAATCAAGTAATCCTTCTCAGACCAACCCGTGATGAGATTTACAAAACCAAGGAACCAAACCCAACTGAAAAGAATGGAAGAACTACCCTTCTTCACAGCACCACCCAATCTAATTAATCATTAAAGACCCAACTCTAACACAAGCAATAGAAGAGGACGAAATTGGAAGAAGGGATAGGGAAGAACTGTGGATGGACTTGACTGTTCTAACATGCTCCAAGTCGTCTCCAAAAAGCCCCAAATAACTCATGAAAATTGATAACATGTGGTGCCATACCATCTAAACCATTCATACCTCAACCCACTGAGTTGAAATGACCGCCTCAAACCAAGTGTAGCTAGGGTCCAAAGCAAAACACTCTTAAAACTATCCTCCAAAGCCTTTACCCAATAAGAATAAACTAAACCCTTTAATGTTATTTTAATCCTTCTAAATATCAAACAAAATCCAATAAATACCAAAAATTTACCACAAGCAATAGAAATTTATTAAAACTGGATGATAAGTATTATTGCATCCAAAACACGCGCATAAAATAATTCACCAAAATTAAAAGAAAATTTCACACTTAATTCAAAGCACCAAATTTGAAGAATTTGGGATGTTACAAAAACAATAGCAGACATGAAGCAATGATATAAATTAAGAATCAAGAGATTCCCAAAAGCAATCAATTTTGCTGTTTTAGGTCCATTATCCATAAAAAGGAGATACTGGGTGAGGATTTCGCACATAGAATTAGAGTTAGATTGCTTAAGTGGAGAGGTGCTTCTAGAAAGTCATGTGATAAAATGTTCCATTCAAACTAAAAGGAAATTCTACAAAATAGCCATTAAGCTTGCTATGATATATGGATCAAATTTTTGGGCAAAATGCATGGAACATATGCACAGATTGAGAATCATTGAAATGATAAAATTGAGATGAATGTCTAGATCCTCTAGGAACAATAGAAAAGACTAAAAAAATTAGCATAACCGAAAGTGCCAACAAATTTCTTAAAATAAGAGATAAAATGAATGAAAGAAAGTTAAAATGGTCTGAATATGCATAATTAAGACCCAGGAAGCCACTTGTTAGTAAGAGGCTACTTATTTAAGGATCTAAAAGGGTGAGAAGAACAAAAAGAACCTAGATGGATATGCTTTTTGACATATTAATATTAAATGGGATTCATGATGCCAAATCCAACTAATAGGGATAAGACATTTTGGTGTTGTTGTTAATTGTTATATATTCTTAGTGTAGACCATCCTTCAAAGCCAAGGGTGGCCAAGGAAAACCAAAAAAAAAAAAAAATAGGCACAGCTCTTACTGATCTTTTTCTCAAAACCTACTCTTATCTCCTTTGCCAACCTTAAAACATGCCCCTCGAAACCCTCAAAAGCACCAATAAAGCCACTTTAGAGCACCACCACATCAACAATTTTGAGTAATAAAAATAAAGTATCATTGCATAAAACTATCCCATTTTAAAAAATATGAAGTGGCCTTTCAGTCTTTAATTTCTTCCATCTATAATTCCAAAAGCCATTATTATGTTGGAAAAATTAGCATTAGTCTGTTTGAGCTGATTTTGCAGATCCTTGCTCTCGGAAGAAGCACCCATTTCCTCTTACTATTAAAGTCCTCATTTCTTCTATTCTCTCTAAGCCTTTCTCATTTTTCCAAAAGGTAACTTGATACGCTTTCTTACTATGCCCTACCTTCTTCAATTCCTCACATTTTATAAAGCGGGAAAGATAGTTCTTCCTCTCCTTGGGCTCTCTCTCCTATAGCAAATCTTAGCTTGTAACGTCCTCAACCAAACGACTTCTTTATCCTCATTATTCTGCTTGCACCCATCACAAGGAGTGCCATCTCCTTCCATCTATGTTCACACATCAAACAGAACTGTCTCGTTTCAACAGATTTTCCTGTCAACACCGCCTGAAAATTCACAAGCCACCCTTCTCTAAATAGCTATCTATTACTTGCATATGAAATGAAAGGAAAACACATTAATATCTCAAGTCTTAATGACGTATTATTTTACTATTAGCTTAGATCTTTGAATTCTCTTCTTCAAGTACCTCTATGGTGCAATTATGGTAGAATCAGCAGTCTTAGTGCATCTTAATTATTATCCTTACTGTAATGATCCTCTTAGTAGAGAATATATATATATACTTATAGATATATTCCCTACTTACTTTTCCCTTTTCCATTAATGCAGAATCCTTACGGTAATGCTTTAATCATGTCAAAAAATTGGTGCTCCACCTTTTCTCTTCTTTTTACCTTCTTTCTGATCAAAATTACTTTCTATACGTACAACTAGTCCAAAAGCTCTGTATCTTGCTTTTTCCCAGTTAGTTTTAAAGTCTGAACCTTTACAACATGCTCTTCAGTATTTATATAACATATACAATCTGATCTTCCTACTCTTGTATTTGATTGTTTTCACGGTCCTATCAGCTTCAGCTCCTCTTTCATGGAACTTCCATTATCCTCCTCAAACAAGGGATGAGAAATAGTTGTTGCCTCCTCCACACAACTACAGTCCCTTGCTATCATTATGAAAATGGTGCATCCACACAATCAGAATGACTCACTAAGGTTATGGCAATCAGAGGCTGTTGCAAGCATAACAAATTGCATAGATTGCTAGATTTTCGTTTGTAATTACAGAAGGAACTTGTCACCATATTTTGACCCCTCAGTCATGATTTTTACATACAACACTAGTCTTTTACACCCATCAATTGGAATAATTTTTAAGTCATAAAAAGAGAGAGAGTTGTGTAGTTACAACGTACAAACTTGCTCTCATGACCCTTGATATAAAGAAACTGCAGGGAAACTATCGAAGAAGATATCTAAACCAAAGAGCATAATTTCAAATCCCCAAACCACACAACTTTGGACCCAAGCTGTTTAATTACAAAAGCAGTAAAGAAGTGAAGATCCAGGAGCACAGAGATGCCAAATCAAGGCATTTGATTAACCACAGAAAAGATCTGACTGTGAAAGCTCTTCAAATTGTTCCTAAAAATAGGATACGTGTTGTTTGGAAGGAGAAAACAGATCCTTGCACACAAGCCTCAATGAAAGTGGCATTGGAATGACTAAAATCCTCAATCTTCACATATAAAACCTTTCAATCTCTCAAATTGTAGATGAAGGGGAGTCTTTCTCAATCTTCACATATAAAACCTGTCAATCTCTCAAATTGTAGATGAAGAGGAGTCTTGCTCTCTCAGGAAAGCTAAATCCACCTTAATTCCGTTCTTTGTCATTGCAGATGTCACATTAAACATTTGAATTCTTTTCGAAAAGCCCTTTCACAAGAAACCATTGAAATTTCTGAAGCGTCCTAAAATATCTTAAATTCAATGATAAGAGCTACAAATAAAAGTAAATGATCAAAAACCTCTTTCTTATGACCTAGACAGAACCAAAGCAACATCCCAAAGACAAGATGATGAAACAGCCTTAACATAAGAAAGCTTCCCAAAATGACGTAAACCTATCTTAACACTTAGACATACGGAATGAGAAATAACTCAAGAAATTTGGACCACTAAAAACTCCAAAGAAAAATTATGCAATAGATTTCACATTATAAAACCTTCCAAAATCACCTAAATCTATCTTAACAACTCTGCCAACGGTTTTTTGTATTGCTAGATCTTTTGGCCTTCTGGACATTTCTGGTCCCAGGCCTGGATAAAGGAGCAGGATTATGTTAGGTTGTCAGCCGGTGTGAAACAGATCTACCATGACATGTATCCTTAACAAGTATCTCAATATTATGTTAGGGCATCCTACAGAAACAACGCACTGCAGCAGAGCCCGATTACAATGTCAGATGTGCAACAGTTAATTAAAGCATCCTCCACAAACAACGCACTTCAACAAAACCCGATGCAGTGGAAAGTAGGCAAGAGTTCTCACATCAAGTTGAACAAACTCAAGTAAAGATACTCCAAAAAGTAGAATTCATCTAGCTACATAAAATGTAGGAACTTTAACGAAGAAGAGGTTAGAGTGAGTAGATGTTATGAGGAGGAGAATTAATGTAATTTGCTTACGAGAGACTCAATGGAAAAGAGAAAAGGCTGAAGAGGTTGAAGAATAAAACTTATATTAAGAGAAGGAAACAAGGTATAGGAATCGTGGTAGATAAGTATATCAAGGATAATATTGCAGGTTTTAGAAGAATTAAAGGTAATTCAATGATAATTTAGTACTAGAACAAGAGATTCTTAACACCATTGGTGCCTATGAATCACAAAAAGGGTTAAAGAAAAACATCAGAAGAAAATTTGGAGAGAATTTGATGGTTTAACTCAAGGAATTCATAATATGAAGAAAATAATTATAGGTGGAGATTTAAATGGTCATGTTAATGAGGAAACTAAAAGATATGATAGAATACATGGCGTACGGGACTTTGGACCTAGGAATGGGATGGGAGAAGCAGTTATTGAGTTTGCAATAGCTTGTCATCTTGCTTAATCAAATTGTTTCAAAAGAGAGGAGCACACTTTAACCATTAATGTTGAAACAAATTGGAGTCCAATTGAATTTTTCCTTCCTAGAGAAAATGAGCAAGAAACTTCCAAAGACAAAAATACATTCCCAAGGAGTTTTGCAATGAAACATAGATTCTTAGTGATGGATGTCAATATAAAGAGCTGAAAGAGAAGAAAGCATACTTAAAATATTCCAAATATAAAGTGATGGAACTTAGAAAGAAAAAAACGAGTGATTTTTAAGATCAACAGATGAAAGAGGGAACACAAGATCTGTAAATAAAACCTACACAAAAGTGGGACGAGGTGAACAATTACATGGGAAAATAGATCCTCGAAGAATCCAGGGGTAAAGTTCAATTTTATAAAGGCACTTGCTGGTGGAGTGACATTGTTCAAAATACTTTGAGGAGAAAAGACTTTATTTTAAAACTTAGAAAATAAATAAGAAGTGAAAAGACTTAAAAAAATAAGTATTAAACAAGAAACTAAAAGGACAATAAGCAAGGCAAAAAAACAAGCACACAATAACTTGTACAGTAAGCAAGGCATAAAAGAGAGCGAAATTTAAATATAAGCTTTTAAAATAAGAGAAAGGAAGACGAGATTTAAATCGAGTTAAATGCATTAAAAGTAAGGATTTAAGAGTCTCGGCAAGGGATAAGGAGATTAAAGAAAGATCAAGAGCATATTTTTTAAAAGTCATTAGATGATGAAGTTCTGGAGAACCCCATTAAGGTAAATGTGGCTATAAGATTGTTATATTTTCAGGATTGAATCTCCTAAAGTGAAAGACCGTTTAGCTAAAATGAAAGTAAGAAAAGCCTTAGGACCAAATAGTTTTCCAATTGAAGTGTGGAAGTGCATAGGAGAGACCAACATAATGTAATTGACCAAATTATTTGAAGAAATTTTGAGGACTAGAAGAATGCCAAATGTTTAGAGGAAGAGGATGGTAGTAACTATAAATAAGAATAAATGATAAATCCAAAATAGCATGACTTATCATGGAATCAAGCTTACCAGCCATAATATGAAATTATGCAAAAGAATGATAGAACAAAGGCAAAAAAATAAAAAATAACTGTAAGTGTCAAAAAAATGGGCTTTACATCAAGGAGGTCTAACAAAAAGGCATTCTTATTTTATAGACTCCATCCATGTCTTTTTAGATCTCCTCTTGTTCGCTTAAACCCTTCAATATGTAAACTTCACCCCTTCTTACAGGTGTATCTCTAGGTCTCGGCTTTACATGACCAAATCACCTTAACATACTCTCCTCTATTTTATCCCTAACGCATGTTATGCCTGACCACTTTCGAGTGTCTGGTCCTTATCTTCTCGCTTTAATTATGGATAAATTAACTAGCCATATCCAAGAAGAGGTACCTTGGTTTTTGTTACTTGCAATGATGTCATGTTGGTGGATCAAACTAAATTAAAGAGTAATTACAAGTTGTCATCATTGAGGTACACTTTAGAATTAAGAATCTATAGATTTCTAGAAGTAATCCATTTTGTTATCTTGGATCAAATATTGTTCACAAGGAAGAGATAGGTATCGATGACAATGTTGAACATAAAATTAGGACATGATGGCTTAAGTGGAGAGGGGTTTTAAGTGACTTATGTGTCCTATGTAAACTAAAAGGAATTTTATAAGACAAATCATGTTTTGATGTAGATATTAAAACTAGCATGCTACATGTGCAGTACTCCACGTATGTAAAAAAAGAAAGGTACGAAGAGCGACGATGTAAGAGGAAACAATTGCAAAACTGATTGTTAAGTTTTGGAAAAATTGAGACAGTTTTGACCATTATACCCTTTTATTAATGAATCTTCTCAATAATGTGTATGGGCCAAAGGCTGTTTAGGGAAGTCTCACATTTTGCTTGGCGGAATCACAAGGGGGCACCCCGTGTTAGATATAGTATAGATGTTACACATAGGACAAATGTTGCTAAGATGTGGATGTTAAGATACATATATAAAAAGACTAGGAAAAATAAGATAAAGAATAAACATATCCAAGAGTGGTAAGATATATCCCAAATAAAGGACAAAATAAAGGAAACAAGGTTAAGATAATTTGTGCATGTAAAATGGATATGCAGAGAGGCGGTTATCAAAAGATGTGAGGGGATATTTATAGGAAGATTTAAAAGAGCAAGACCGATAAGAACATGAATGAAGTTTGTTAGAGTTAATATATGTACCCATGGGTTAAATGATATGGCATTTAATAGATTGGGATGAAGGAACAAAATTCATGTTGCCAATCCTAACTCCCTAACTAGTTAGGATAAGGCATTTGCGTTTGATTGATCGACCTAAACAATTCTGAACATGAGGACCTGCCAACAAAGAAATAGTTAAGAAAATTGAACCACCCAAAGACCCTTTAGGAGAGGATGGCGGAATTTTTTATGATTCCAACATATCAATCCATCTTATTAATGTTCAATAGGTTGCTTTATAATACTATGGTCTTCTATATCAAAGGATTACTACGTTAATCCACAAGCTTTTTCTATAATTGGAAGGAAATCATTAGGGACCCTATACTGCCTGTAGAATAAGAATTTGTTACCGATTATGTTAATTTTCCACAATTGGACTTCATTCATTGCTATAATAATTAGGTTGCATACCATAATTTTCCTTCGCTAATGTTAGGATAGATAAAAACCTTAGTTGGAAATATCTCATTTCAAACAATGCAACAATACAAAATACAAATCAATGAATGCAGTCAATGACCTGAAGAACTGATTATAATTAAAAATCTAAAAGTAAAAGGAATCCATATCTCTAGTTTGACAACTAAAATATCATACCAACCATTCCAGCTAGCAGCTTTCTTCACATAATAAAATATCTGCAATAGAATTCACGCATGTTCCAAACCAATTGGATAAGTAAATTCCACACATGGATTCTTTTTCATTGATGGCTAGCTTGAGGAAGGCGAAGGCTAGGGATTCCTTATCAATTGTTATGACTCCACAACTACAATTTATTGTGTGGGCTTCACATTGATATGGCCATGGAGGTTTGTACATGCACCTAGATCAGTCAGTTTGGAAACCGATTTTGACCAGAGATGGGGTGGTTAAGAATGTTCCTTTCCTTGGGATCTCTACGACATTCATGCCTGATGATTTAGGTTGAGTAAATGCTTGTTTGACAGAGCTGATGTTCCTATGTAACTTTTAAGTCCTTCATTTTATATCACCTTCATTTTGCTGTTGCTTCATCAAGTCTTTCCATTTGTGTTTCATTTCTTAGGCATCTCCCTTTCGCTGGTTTTGCTGTATTAGATGTATATCTTATAATTACTTTGACTCATTTTCTCAATACATATATACATCTTGGATGTTATTCACAAAAAAAAATAGTCTAGCAATTATAATTGCATTCTACAATTTCCTTGTCCAAAAAGTTAAAAACATAAAACAACAGACACAAACTACTGGATCACTCATGTCCCTCACGCAACGTTCTATTCAGTTTTCAAGAAACAAAAAGGAAAGAAATATTTACTGTCATGCAAATGTATTACAAGAGAGTTAATTATGATAAATATTACCTATCCACATGCAATAATGCCTAGCACTAAGACATCTATGGAAGCTCCATATTATTGCCTCAAGACATAATTGTAACAAATTCTTAAAAGGCAAAGAAAAATTAATTTGCAGTACCATTTAAAGAAATCAAATAAACATGATCAAAGCAAAAGGAAGCACTCATCTCAAATGAGTTTTAATGCCAATCTTGGTCTCTAGCATATATTAATTTAAGTAGAAAAAAGCGGCCTAGTAATGAGAAGTCATTCGATTATCCAAAAAGACAAAGGAAAAACAGTAAGTATTAAATAGAAAAACGAACTAGTGAAGCAATTTAGGAAACAAGTGATGAAAACAAATCCTTGTTTGAAAATTCAAGTGAACCAATATCACATCTTCACCACAGTATCCTTGGTAGCAATTTACACTAGATATAAAATGCTAATATTGATGTAACTGACTGAAACAACAGTAACCATACCAGAACAATATCAATGCCAGAGAACTTTATTGAAGAACTCCATTGTTTTTCATCCCACAGTGCCCGCTTTATGGTGTACTGAGAAAGGGAATCAATCAGCACCAGTGCAATATGAATTCTGGAAAAATAATTAACAAAATGAAATATATAAAAACAAATTGGATAAGCAGCACGCAAAAAGAAAACAAATTGGATAAAACTACAAAGATCGATATAAAACTATAAAGAAAAATAATGAAAACAAATTGGATAAGTATAACGCAGAAAGAAAGAAAATTGAATATATGAAAACAAAATCGCGATATAAAACTACAAAGAACAAAAAACAAAACGCAGAAAGAAAAAAAATTGGATAAGTAGAGAAAGATTACTTCGAGTCTCTTGATTTTTCTTTCGTTTGTCTACCACCCTGCAAGTCAAATCAAAAACAATTAGCGTCAAAGGAAGAATTAAGTCAATTGACCTTCGTAAAATCATGATTCCGGGCTTAAAACGTAATATATCTGCACTTGAACGAGATTTTGACACGTGGGTGGACCACACAGCAGATCCACTTCTGCAAGGGTACACTTGTCTTTTCCCAAAAAGACGTGCACGCATCCGATCCTCTTCATGCCTACGTTCAAAATTCAAATACCATCACAGATGGGGAAGAGTCGTCAGTTTCATAACGTACGCTGGTGGCTTTGATAACCGAACACTAAAATCCGATTCCCACGTCATATCTTCCATGGCGTTTCATAACATGAGATCTTCGCTTAACCAAGCATCTTCATCCAACAAGAAGCGCAAATTAGCAAGTTCTGGTTCGGAAGATAATATCATGCACCAGATAGAGCATAATACAATGTAGAGAAAGACTAATTTACACAATGCCAATAAAAGGAGAAGAAATTAATTCTAATTCATGTCTCTGCATCTACAAATACAGTAAATGGATATAAAATATCCATCTCTTCAACTGAAATTCCCCAAAAAAAAAAAGAGAAAAAGGCTTTAGAATACCTAACTTCAAAGGAAAAAAAAACAAATAAACACAGCAAAGAAATATGAAGGAGTAGATAGAACGTCCTCCATTGTTGTACAAATTCTCCATTTTTTTTATCTTTCTCCTGAACCCTAATTAGGAGTATGTTAACCCTAACATATCCACCACGATCATGAAATTTACATAACTACCACCCTCAAGACACCTCTGATGCTCATTTCTTAGCCTTTCTAGCTGGAGTCTTCTTCGCCGACGCTGGTTTCACACTCTTGGGCTTCTTCGAAGTCTTTGCAGGAGCCTTCTTAGGTTTAGCTGCCGGTGCCGCCTTCGCAGGAGCTGCTTTCTTTCCCGGAGATGTTCTCGTCGAAGTCCTAGCAACTTTGGCCGGTTTGGCCTTCGGCTTTGGCTTCGGTGCTACAGCTTTCGTCTTAGCAGCAACTTTAGGCTTGGAAGCGGCCTTAGTTTTAGCAGGAGTAGCTTTTGGCTTTGCTGCTGGTTTTGGTTTTGCAACTGATTTTGGCTTTGGAGCAGCAGCTTTGGGCTTTGCAGCAGCCTTGGGTTTAGCCGCTGGCTTAGGCTTGGCCGCTGCCTTGGGAGCGGCCTTCGACGCTTTTGCTGCTTTCGGTGCTTTTGTCGCCTTCGGCTTTGAAACTGATTGCTTCTTGGCCGGGGCGGCTGCTGCCTTGGGCGTCACAGGTCGAATAGGAGGAAGCTTAAAAGAGTTCTTCACTTTCACAAGCTTACCAGCAGTGGCAAGCTTCTTCAAGTGATAGAGCAAAAGCTTCTTGAAATTAGGAGGAAGGTGTGATTTGTGCTTCTCTTCGATGAATTTCGTAATCGCATACTGGCTTGAACCAGTTCTCTCCTTCAGTGAAACGATAGCCTCCGTGATCATCTGTGGTTTTCCGGGACCGAAGAAGAATTAGATCAGATCCACATACAAAAAAAACAATAGTAATAACCACACAATTACGCAACATTTCATGCGAGCGATATAGACTAAACCCACTACCTCAATGTAAGGAGGATGAGCTGACGGAGATCGAGGCTTCTTCGGAGCCGCAGGCTTCTTAGTCTTTGGCTCCTTCGCGGCTTTGGCTTTTGTCGCCGGTTTTTCGTCGGCAGGTTCAGCGTCGGCCTGATCGGCCACTGGCTCGACGGCTACAGTTGGCTCTTCGCCTGAAGCCATGATCGAAATGAGAATTGCAGTGTCGAAGATGGAAAGCTAGGGTTAGGGCTTCGAAGGAGGTACAGAAGAGAGAGAAGGAAGAGAGATCTGGAGCGGAAGAAGTTTTGCTGATATGCAGCGGAAGAAATGAGGTCATTTAAATACTCACTGGGCGTGAGAGGAGGCTTGAAAAGGCGAACGCTGATTGGTCCGATGCCATACCACGCGGATCTCTCTTCTGGAAATTTTAAATGTGAGCCTTTGGATTAACTGTCATCGACGGTTGAGAATGCCTGTTTGGATAGGATTTGGATGGGAGAGGATTGGAAATGGGGTTTTGGGTGGGTTTGGGTGTGCTTCTCACTTCACTTTCTCTTGGCATATCTTTTGATCTACTAAGTGGATTTTAGTGAAATTTGGATGGTATTGTAGGTAAGGAACTAAGCTTTCTTATGAGTATTTGCTTGCTTGGAGAAGTGTTGTAATTTGAGAGAATTTCATTTTCAAAGTTGAATTGGTCTATACCTGTCTTTTTTATGAGTTTATTTAGGTTTTGGGTGAATTAGCGAAAATGCTTGGAACATAATTTTGATTTTGTGATTATATGTTATTGTAGATTAGTAAACGAGACTAACGATTCAAGAATCGCGAAAATCCGATAAGATTTGGATGTGAAACTCTTGAGCTAAAGGACACAGAAGTTGAACATGTTGTGTATAGTGTGATAATATGTGACATCAAACATGTGATTAGTGTCTAGATCCTCCTAGCTTATATTGATATACCATTCCAAATTTAAAATCAGGCATGTTAACCAACATTTGAGTTCAAAAATATTCAAATTCATGCAAAGGAATTATCATATTACAAATTACAAATTATGTATTTCAATTAGACAAAATTGGTCAATTTACATGAACATTTGAAAACAAGGTATTCACAAATGCAAACACTTTTTTATTATTGTATACAGCTCTAACATGGTGAACTTGAGCTTATGTTTTGCCTTCTTAACTCTTGTGGTCATTTGTATTTTTATTCATATATCCATCAATAGAGATCAAAGAAAAATATATTAGAGGAAAGTCACAAACAAATTAATTGATGCAACTTAAACATGCTACTTGTATGGTTGATACTATATAGAAATAACAAGAAAAAAATTGAAAGGGCTTAGGCGAATCAATGCCTAATTTTTCTTCTCCAACTTTGTGATGATCCTTTCTAATAGAGTTTTATCTTCTATTTTATTGATTAAAGACATTAAGTCACCCAAAAGTGTTAACATTATATTATCATCTCATTAAAGATTGTTGCCACATCAAGATAGTAGGATCCATCAAAGCAACCTCCTAAGTGGGTGAAGGAGAATACCATGAACTCTTATCGGAAAGAACCCTAACATTGCTAGTTCCACTTAGCCTACTTTGGGGATTCAACAACCACATGAGGTCCCATTTTTATGTTTTTCATAATGGGTTTCACTCCTTCAAAGGGACTATGGGATATGTGACCATGTTGTTAGCCATTTTTAGATATTAAGCTTATGCCTTCACCGGTTCAAATAGATTATAGTCTTGTTTCAAGGTTTTAAGGCTTATTCTTAGCCCTAATTTAAGCTTAATCAAGACTTTGATATGATTCCTTTGTTAGTCTTCCTTGTAAATTCCAACTCAATTAAGAATGAAAACAACTAACTCAAACAATTATATTCTCCCCTTGAAATTCATTAAGAGAGCAATTCTCTTTGAGAAGGTTGTCTTAGTGTGACAGAAGACACTTACCTTGCTAAATGGGAACAAAGGCAAATGCATAGAAAAAATAGGTGTAGAGAGCAACATGAAAGACAAAGTAGCATCCTTTAAGCCTTTTAGTACCAGACAATGGAATCAATGATCATGTGATCAACATCACATAAGTAATATGAATTCTGATAAATGTGTTGGCATGGATGTAGTGTGCATGACATATAGTATATCGTTGCTCGCATATCACAAATATTATCATAGCTAGTAGACCAAGGTTCAAATGCAATTACAATGGAGATTGACTTTTGATTTTAAGGGTATTGCAAGCAATACGCGCGTAGGAGTGTATTTAGGATGCTTTTTGAATTTGAATTTAAAGATAAATCTCATCTTAAGTAACTAATTTTAGATAAGGAATGAAACTTGGTAGTTGAGGACACATCAAAATCAGAAATAGTGCGTAAATAGGAAGGTAAGTAGGGTGTATTTCAGACATAGATTATCAGGCTAGAATTTAAGTAGTTCTCTTTATATATTAGTATAGATTAAACTTAAGATTTGTTTTTTGTTTTTCTCTTCCTTATTTTATGGCTTTCTACCTAAATCCTAACAAGGCCTCTCTTCAAAAACTAAGAATTATCAAATTCATATCATATTAGAGCAAGTCATCTATTAACTTGGTCAGTGGATTGCCTTTAGTCATCATTAATTAACTTCTATCAGATTTTACTAGTAGGGTGCACATGTAGTACTGCATGCAAAGAGAAGAAACAGTTTTGTAACTATCCAGATTTTAAATGAATAGGCAGAGTTTTGACTAGTTTAATCCTATATTAATGATGCCTTTACTATAAACAGTAAGGGTGATAAGAGCTTTTTGGGGAAGTCATGCATAGTGTTGGCATGCTTCCCAAGGGGGCTATTCTTGTTATATATGGTATAGATATAGATATAGATTTAGTTGGTAAGTAGCAAGTGTTCATACTCACAACTTAACCTCCTCCAACTCTTACATCTCTCTTTGAACCTCATCCAACTGTTACATTCTCTCCTTGTTCCAAGTATTTTATTCTATAACCAATCTACATTTCTTCTATCACCATGACTTTTACAATCATTTTCTTTTTCATTTTCAAGTGCTCTTTCATCCAAGAGTACTTCGAAAATTCAAGTCATAGTGGCCTCTATATACAAATGAGAGAATCTTATATAAATTATGTATTGTGGTAGCAATTATATAACTTATAAATGAATTTCCAAGGCATTTTCTATGATGACCTAAGTTTGCTATGGACCTTTGACTTGGGTCAGTATCTTTCCTCAACCAAAATGTAGTATCATTGTGAGTTTTTATTCGTGTTGGTCTACGGATTTTTGCACCTACACAAACATATAATTAGTTTCTAACTTTAAATCAAATAAAACCCTATCCAATTCAATCCAACTATATACACACCACATTCTCTTGATCTTTCACTATATCTTTCTTTTTCATCACCTTCACTCCAGTTCGTTATCTATCCCTCCTCTCTATCTCTCATGTTCTCCTTTTTCTCTCTGACACATCTCTCTCTTTCCCTCATCTCTCTCATTCATCTCTCCCTCTTAGGTCTTTTTCTTTTTCCATTCCATTTCCTCACTCTTCATTGATTTCAACTACGGAAGAGAAAAAGTAAAAAAAAAAAAGAAAGATAAAAGAAAGAAGAAGATGAAGAAACCCAAGAAAATTTGGATCTGTCATCGATAAGGGAGATAATTATCTTCTTTACGATTTTGATCCGATGCATGCCATAAATCACATATAATGTAGCGCCCCGAAACCGGGTCTACCCATACGGGGCACCAACCCGAGCCCTACTTATGTGCCCAAAAAAACCTAATTAACACAATCAAGGGCAATTACATGGTAATCATCACAGTGCAAATAAGCATAAGAAGCATGGAATAAAATTTCCATCTAACAAAAGTCACCTATATAATAATCTCAAAGATGTGATATCTGTGCATAACAAAAAGGGATAACTAATTACTCACAACATCTCTATAATATGAACAATCACATACTAAAGTCATAATCCAAAAGAGGGTTATTACATTCTCATCTACAATTCCCAAAAAAAAAAAAAACCAGCAACACATGGAGAACCCTACTATGAGCGGTAGTAGTCCTCAGGCCTATACTTAGGCTCTCCCCCTGGCTCTGCCCCAGTATCGTGCTCACGCAAAGGATCTAAAAACAAATCAGGTAAAACAAAACACGCGTGAAACTTAAAGTCCCAGTAAGCAGCGAACATGTATGAATAGAAGCAGTTTATACAATTCTTATAACATCATGATAGCATTCACTAATATAAAATATAGAACTCATAAATAGAAGTTGTTTATGCAGTTTTATGACATCATGATAACCTTCTCAGACATAAAATATAAAATTCAGGAATAGGAACAGTTTATGCAATTCTATGACATCATGATACTATTCTCGGATATAAGGTATAATCTCAAGTCAAAGCATCTCAATCAGATAACACATAGAATTAGTTCGATATACCCAATCATTTACTACAAGCATATCTTGGTAGGACTCATAATTCAAAACAAACCATTCGTATCATTTACTAGAACCAATGCCTCAATGCACAAACCAAGTGAGGTTACACATTCACTGCCAAGTGGGACTATTCATCCACTACCAAGTGAGATTACTCATTCATTGTCAATCAAACCCTAGGCCAAGTGTCTGGTTAAATCACATAAGAGAGCTCACCATACCTTTACCACATCAAAATCAATAATCACAAGTGTAAGAGTAATCAATAATCACTTCACATCCCAAGCCAAATCAAAATAAAACACTTACACCATGAAGTGCACAAAACACAAACCAAGGCCGAGTGGAATTCCCCATCCATTGCCATTCAGCCAAGGCTACTACCCATTCACTTCCAATCAAACCAAGGCTAAGCGCCTCATCAAATCACATAAGAGATCTCAACCTCACTATCATAGATCCAAATCAATCAAAACAAATAGTATAAAATCCACAAAATACACATTTGATGAGTGGGATAGTCTTAGGATTCCCAATAAAATCACCATACCAAAAATCAATGGATTCTGAGACAAAAAGTTTTCGACCTTGAGAAATATTCTAAGTCTAGTTAAAAAACGTTGACTTTTTAGGTATATGATTTTTGTGAACAAATCTACTAGGAGTTTCAGACTCAAATTTTGATCGTAGTCTAGTGGAGGGTTGACAAATTTTCTGTAATTTATGGGCTTCTGAATCCTTCACTTGGGTATCAAACTAAAAAAGTGGTTTTTGATGAAAATCGGACAAAACTAAAATTTTAGGCATGAAACTGGAAAGTTGACTATTTATTGGTAAAGAATTAGTTCTTGGGAGTATTTTTAGTGGTTCCAAATGGGGGGTAAACCTTATTTATATGTAAAGACTTAATTAAATGGAAACATAAAATACACATGACATTTACTTATGTCTTTCATGTAATAAGGTTGCTGTGTAAATGGAAACATAAAATATACATGACAGGATTAGCTTTCACGATTAATCGTCCAAGGGCTCACGATTAATAGCAGACCTAATCCTAATTCGCTATTAGTCGCCAAGACTAATCCTGTTTGGTGATTAGCCTTTACAGTGACTGTTTTTGGGTGTTCTGGCTTAGGATTAATTGCCAAATTCCAAGATTAATCACCAGCTCGGGTTCTAGAATTTTTTTGGCTATTTTCCAACACTAACTCCATACAAACCATTTTTAACATTTCCAACACCAAATGAGGTGATCACAAAACATCCCACATGCTCAAAAACACCTTATAAAACAGAAATTCATCCCAAAACACACATAAACATGAATATAACACATGACACCTCATTCAATACACAACTCAAACCCAAAATCTGAATTATGATCAATGTAGGCTGGAAATCCATAGCAAATCAATAGAAAATCAAATGGACGTGTTATACAACCAAAACCTATGAATTTTAGAAGCAAAAACCAACATGCAAATCATTTCCTCAAATAAATCAAACCCTAGAGAGAGAATACTAATTTTTGCAATACATTTTGGTTTGAAGGGTTTGTTACTTGTTTAATGAAGAAGCACAACTTCTCTTCAATCTTTCTTCTTCTTCTTCTTCTTCAAGCTTTCAAGAATCCTCAACCCATTCTCACATTTGCTCTATACGTAGAACACAAGAAGGGGTTCTAAAAAACCCAGAACATTAAGCTAGCGCATCCTTTTATATGCCTTTCTTTTGTTTATCAAAGTTGCCCCTCAACAAGTCTTTTATTCCACTAAACCCTTGGGGTACGTAAGGGTTATCAAGGGGGTAACTTAGTGTTATTTGAGAGAATACCTTGGTGTTTCAAGAGGGTTTACTTTAGTTATTCAAGGAGTATACTTTAGGTATGTTTGGGGGTATACCTTAATTATACAAGAGGGGTACATTAGTTATAAGAGGGGTGTACCTTTAGGTAATACAAGGGGGTGTACCTTAGGTATATTAGGGGGGGTACCTTAGTTATATGAGAGGTGTGCCTTTAGATAATTCAAAGGGGTGTACCTTAGGTAATACAAGGGGTGTATCTTAGGTATATTAGGGAGGGTACCTTAGGTATAATTGTGGATGTATCTCAGTTATATTGGAGGTGTACCTTAGGTATAATTGGGGGTGTACCTTAGGTATATTAAGGGGATATCTTAAGTATAATTGTGGATATACCTTAGTTATATTGGAGGTGTATCTTAGGTATATTAGGGGTACCTTAGGCATAATTGTGGGGTACCTTAGTTATACTTGAAGGTGTACCTTAGGTATATTAGGGGGGTACCTTAGGCATAATTAGGGGATACTTTAGATAATACATAGGGGTACTTTAGGTAATATATGTGTATTCGTTAGGTATACTTGAGTGGTACATTGGGTAATACATGGGCGTACTTTAGGTAATAAATGGGTGTACCTTAAGTATACTTGGGGGTACCTTGGGTAATACATGGGTATAATTTAGGTAAAAAATGGGTGTACCTTATGTATAATTGGGGATACCTTGGGTAATACATGGGTGTACTTTAGATTTACTTGGGGGTGTGCCCTAGGTATTCTTTCTCCAAATTGGTGTTAATGAAGATTTAATAAAAGCCTAGAAGTGTTGTAATTCGAATCTGGGCACAAAACAATAAATTTAAAAATTCTGTACTGGACGCGCGAACATTAAGGTTGGACATTTGGGCGTTAAACCTTTATCAAATGGTTTTTGCAGAATTTAGCTCAACATGCGATTCAAGGTCCGCATGTTAAGGCTAATTTTCACATTTAACTTCAATTTTTCAGAATTTGATTTCCAATTCACTAGAACTAATTGGAAAATACCTTAGCCAATTGAAATTTAAACATAACCTCAATCTAGAACTAATTGGAAAATACCTTAGCCAATTGAAATTTAAACATAACCTTAATTAAGCTTACTTTAATAGAACCTTCAACATACTTCAATTTGTTTTCCCCATTTCTTAGGCATAATCCACATCCACCTCATATTCACATCCTAAGTGCTTAATTAGTCTAATAATCTCACTTTAAATAAATAAACTGAATAATTAATATATAATTAGGGTCAGGGTTTTACATATAAGGTCAAGTGTTCTGATTATTTAATCAGGAAAAATGATTGTATTTAAATTTTAGAAATTTAATTTTATAATATGATCATGCAATGGGGTTCATTTTCTTGCTTTGTATAAGTATGAAATAATTGTCATGAATTTGATTGCATTATGAAGTTTTGACGACAATGGAGTGAATGTGGTACTCTATAGAACTATTATGGTTCTTATTTACTTGGATTTGGGCATTGTATTGAGGCCAAACATGTTTCTGAAAATAGAAGCACAAGAGGACCCTTAAGGTTGAAAGATCCCTAAACCAGAAAATGGAAGGCATGAGGACCCTTGAGGTTGAAAGACCCATAAGCAAAAAATAGTGGGGTAACTAAACCCTCGAGTTCATTACAAAAAAAAAAAAAAACTAAACCCTCGAGTTGAAAGACCCCTAAACCCTTTGAATGTTGATGAGTGTTCTAGACATATAATAATGAGAATTACAATGGAAGAATTCATATTTGTCGTATGCTTAAGTGCCACAAATGATGAATAGCTTATATGAGCATCTATATGATCTTATTGGATATTTTATATATGTTTTAATGATTATTATGATGATATTAGGGTCCTAGGTTAATGGAAATTATATATATCAGCAAGTAATTAAAGGAGAAAATTAAAAAAGTTGTAAGAAGTCTTTGTAGGAATTTTGTTCTAAGTTGTTGATTCATTGTTGATTGTTGGTTAATTAGTCAACATTATGTTTGCCTTCTTTTTTGGCCTCAACATGTGGTCCATTGTAGCGCGGGCGTGCCAACACCTATACAAGTGCAATGAGTCAGAAAATTTCGACCCTGAGTGCCAAATCAGGTAGAAAAACCGAATGTATCAGAATTTCGGTCATACGATCAGGCACCTATGGATGAAAGACTTCGATCAAGCGATTAATGAGAAGATTGGGGTTAGTCTTCCAATGCTCTTTGTACAACAAAATGGCACAATTAATATCAAATAACGAGCCATCGGCCGTTGACAAAATAAATGCATAAATAAAATCTCTATGGACCGTTACAAAGGGAAGATCAAATTGTGAATATAGCCGTTGTCAGCCATTACAAAAGTAAAGATGTCGAATTGTGAATCTGGCCATTAGAAAAAGATAAAACGAAAATCAAACAATATACTATGGTATCGATTCTCAGCACCATTTCTGGTTAGAACCAAAATGCGGCCAAGAGGGATGACCGTCTCTCGAGACCAAGTCTAGAGAAGGAAATCTGATACAGAGATGGAGGGAAGCCAAGATGATTGGTTTACACAAGGTATCTCTCTGGCCAATTCTCTCAAGTCCTTGGTGGCAGATTTGTATTGGTCAGGAGCAGGAGACATGCTTTTGTATCATTGTGACAGGATACAATGAAAAGAGATGATAAATTACTTCATGCTATGTGGATAACATGAGAAGAATAAGGTATAAGAAGACCGAATTGATATGAGAAGATCGAGTTTTGTTGTGTTGTCTGTTTTCTTCCTTGCCTCAAGTTCCTTTCATAATCTTTTTCGAATAGTTGTGCCATTTTTTGGTGCAAATTGTAAATTGTATTCTAGGTTGTTTAAGATTTCTTAATATTGGGATTTACGATAAATCACCTGATTAATTGAAAAAGAAAAAAATCAATAGAAGCATATTCTTGGGATTTATAATTGATAGCATATCAATTAATCGCTAGAGTTAATCAACAAGGCTTGTTTAATTAGCGTAGTATGGTTGACTAATTGAGACGGGTAGATTTTCTAGAACTTAGTTTCAGCATAACAATTCACTATGTACTACAATATACACATAATCTCACCTAGTATTTACATGATAAATATTTAAGTAAGCCTAAGATTTCATTTATTTAACTTTGTATATGTAAGTAAGGTTTATCTCTATTTGAAAACAATGGAAGTACTTTAAAAACCAAATTCCTTGTAAATAAGAAGTCAAACTTTATGTTTATGCTGAAGAAGCCCGTTTTAAATAAATTTCACGAAATTTGATATTTGAATTATTAAAAGGAGTACTTTTGAAGTGTTTTTGTTTCTATTAAATGGCCAACTGCCTAAAAAAAATTTAGAATCTGAAGTTAATGCTTCAAACCAACAAAATTTGGTGTAGAACTTATTTTCTCATAAGTCAATATTTTGACTCTTAGTCAATTTTTAGGCCTAAATGAGATAAATTTTCACAACATTGTTTTTGAAACTTATTTATTTCTTTTGTTTTCTTTTACATGATAGAAGAACATTAGAATTTGTTAAGATATTGTAAATGTATTCATTCAATTAAATGTAGACAAATGAATGTCTTAAGATTTGATGGAATTATATTATTTTCAATTTTTCCAGGTAAGAATGAGCGTCCTCCGATTATTTGAGATGGCTGCATGTGATAAAATCTTATACCAAATATATCTGATTTTTAACGAATTGAAGATTGTACTTGATGGATTTTTACCATATCATGACTGTGGCACTTTAACGAAGGTTTTATTTGGCATTGCTTTTTAATTTTGCTTTTTTTTTTTTTACTTATTTAAGCAAAATCAAGCTTTTTGTAGCAATAAGCATGTTTTTTTAGCGCTTGATTTTGCGTCTTATGATGAAGTAAAAGCAATCTAATTACTTTTCTTGACAAGCAAATTTTTTTTGCTTCTTTTGCTTTATTGTTTCTAATTTTACACCAACAACCAACCCACACCACCACTGCCACTCATTATCATTACCCACCACCACCACCTACACCATTGTCACCGCCACCTTCAACCCCTGCCACCATCCACCATCCACCATCCCTTCCCACCATGGGCACTAATACTAACCCCACCCATATTCCCCATCCACCATCACTGGTATAGGTTATCACCCACCACCACCACCCACAACCACCAACAACCCCACCCACCACCACCACCATCCACCTATACCACCACTACCTACCACCCAATGATTCCACCACAATTATCACCACACCAACCACCCCTACCACCATCATCACTGCCACCAACCACAACACCCCCACCACCACCATCATTATTATTAACCCACCATCACCAACAATCCCACTGACTACTGCCCACCCTACCATGATAGTGCATTTTATCCTAATATTAGCCAATAAGCAAATTTTATGCTTTTGATATTACCAAACATGCTTTTTTTGCTTTTTTTCAACAAAAGCAAATGTGAACCAAACAACTTTGCTTCACGAAAGCAAAGGTAATCTAATTGCTTTTCTTGCTTTTTGAAGCAATAAGCAAAAAGCAATGCCAAACATAGCCTAATTTAGTTGCTAATTATTCTCGGATCACTGATCATTACTTTAATCTAGTCATGTACTTTGAGTTATTAAGTGGTACCCTAGATTTGAATGCATTACCTTTTGTTGCTATTATTATACGTGTGACCAAATACTTTGCTTATGCACAACGTATACAATTTAGGATGATGGTTCTTAGAGGTGTAAGTAGGGCGGGTTGGGTTGGGTTATAAGAGTTCAGGCTCAACCCAATTTAGGATTTACGAGCCCAAACTCGTTGTTGACCCGCCCTAACCCAAACTCACTAAACCCAAACCCAACCCAAACATTATTGTTTGAGTTCGGGTTGGTCCAAACAAAATGTAAGATTTTGATTTTTTTTTTCAATTTTTGTTATAATTACAAAATGTTGGAATATCATTCATTAAATTGTCTATCAACATGCTTTTATGTTTGTTTGTTATAAATGCAAATGTCACAAATTCCTCTTGATTTGTCTCTTGAATTTTGGAAAAAAAACACTTAATTAATTAATTTCTTTAAAAATTTTAAAATATAATACTAGCTCACTATATTTGTGATTTTGCGCAATTTTTCTTGTAGAGTATGTGCTCCCAAATATCACATTCATTGTAACATATATATATGAGTATAAAATTATTTATTTGACAAAAATTCATAAACTTATTATCACATGTTAATAAATTTATGTTTAATAGTTGATTGCATAAATACGATGGCAATATAAAAGGAAAAAAAAACAATGATACATATACATACAAATAAATATTCACTTATATATATATATAGTGGAGTTTTATACATATATCTATATGAGAGTGTGTACATAAAGTCAACATTAACTTCGGGTTTTTCGGGCTTTTGGGTTGTATAGCTTGAACCCAAGCCCAACCCAAACTCAAATTCAGGCTAGAAATGAACCCAAACCCAAACTCAATGTTCACTTCGGGCTGGGCTGGGCAGGCTAGACTTATAGCTCTAATGGTTCTTGCTACATTTCGGGGGGGGGGGGGGGGGGGGGGGGGGCGCCCACTTGAGAAAACATTGATTGTGAGATGCTCCACATGGCGGCATCTCACACCCATAGCAGTTTGCAATGCAATAAAGCATTGTAGACTAGTTCATTTCCTAATTTTGTGGGATTGTGGTGTATTGGATTCTAGTAAGAATCCAAATCAATAATCCAATCAAGGGAGTTTGTTTCAGACTGTAAGAATGATTAAAAAAATCCAACCAGATAGTTTGGGAAGGGTTCTCAAAGAACCAAGCTATCACTCAGTTCATCTCTCCCTCTCTATCTCTCTCTCCCTCTCAATCTTTTATATTTTGTTTAGATACTTCTGCAATCCTTTCACTGTCTTCTTCAACCTCATAAAATGCATCAGGTATGTAACAATATCTCTCTTTTTTATCTCTTTATAAAGAAGACTAGCTGGGTGTATGTACTATTTGCACGTATGTAGAAAGGAAACGAATGTAGATGGATGGTAAGGAAATAGGTGGGAGGGAACAGTTTTGCAACTGCTTAAGTTTTATAATGGATTGCGATTGACATGACTATTATACCCTTTTACTGATGAAGCTTAACAATGAAGTGTAAGGATATTTTGGGAAAGTCAAATATAATTAGTTGGCACGCTTTCAAAGGGTTATTTGTTCTCAGGCATTGCTTGCCCTGCGCATAATCGAGATTTAGGGATATTTGGAAAAGGGGAACACACACACTCGACCACTTATCTCCAAAAGGAGCATGATGTTTGTTGACCCACGTGAGCCACATAGTAAACAACTCAGATGACTGGCTGTCTGAGCTAGAAGTAGACTCTTGAAAAAACTCCCTTTGTTATTTTGAAGGCAGTAGTGGATCCCTAGTCTAGGCTAAGATGAGTCAAGACCTTACCACTCCAGTATGCGACACCTTTTCTCTCCCTTGCTGTCTCAAAATGTTTTTTGTTTTTTAATGTTTTTCACAAAATCCAGTTTCTTTGGTATCATTCAATCTAAAATTTCAGAAAATTTTTGCTTTAGATTTTACAAAGATCTAGCTAAATCATCAAATGTTTGATAATACTACTGTAGACACCCCAAATTGCACTAAAAATGAGAAAATAATTGAAAATATTAATTAGGATTTGAAACAGGTCAAAAAAGTGTAAAATCTGGCCAAACTGGTCATGACCGTATTTTGTTTACGGACTGGTCATACCTGCAGTTGATATACGGTCACGGCGTGCCCGTATTAATAATACGGGCAGGGCGCGACCGTAATATATATACGAGCACGGGGGTCTTTGTGAGAATTTTACCTTTTTGATTTTTGAGCCTTATCTGCACCCAAATATCTCTCTTGGATAAGCGAATTCTCTTATTTATCTATTCGAATTATCTCATTTATCCTTGTGGATAAAGGATTGGCATGATCTTGTGTTTAACTCAAACTGAAACTCTATCTTGCCAAACCTTAGACCAACCATACCCCTAGCTCTGCTTATAAATAGAGGCTCTCTCCTCTAGCTAAGGGCCACGAAAATTTGAAGAATCAAAAGCTCCAAGAGAAGGAAAGGAATCCCTGCTGCTCTGCCTGCTCAATCCAGGTAAGTCCCCTATCCCTTTTTATTTTCTGTCTTCAATTCTAGATGTAATAGGATCATCTCTATTGCTGTAGAATAAGGCCATATCTGTTTTTGTATTCCTAAACTTGTCTCTAAGTACCTCAAGGGTCTCTCTAGCCGTAAAACGTGAAGAGAGAACTAGGGGAAAGGGGAACAGGTGGATCCCTAGAATAGAACCCCATATCTGTTTTTTTTTTTCTTTTTCTTTTAGAATAAAGCCTTTGATTGTGTTTGTGTAACCAAACCTATCTCCAAGTACCTCAAGAGTCTCTCTAGCTGTAAAACGTGAAGAGAGAATTAGGGGAAAAGAGAACAGGTGGATCCGTAGGGTAGACCCCCATGTGCTCTAATTTGTGAGATGTGGCTGTTTTAAATATCCTGATCATGTTTTAATGCTTTTTATGATGAATCTGAATGAATACATGAATCCATGATGTTTATAGCATGAGATCCCCACTTTTTTCCAAAATTTGGATTTTTGCCACTTTTGCACCTACAACACTATTTTCGTGATTTTTGTGATTTTAGGCTAGGATCTTGGATTTATCATGATCAATATGGTAGATCTGGATCCAAAAGCCTAAAAGTAAATTCTAGGGTTTCATGATGTGGTTTTTAAATTGTTTTTCATTATTGAGACAAGACCCTACAGTCTCAGTTCTCCCCTTTTGATGTTTTTCCCATGTCTCACAACTGGCGACTCTGCTGGGGACCTGTGGATTTGAGCCTTTTGGTGTTTGTTCATATTTTTGGACTTTTTGATTTGCTTGCTATTTTGTGTTTTTAGCATGTCTTGGTTTTGCTTGCTGTTTGGTGTTCTTAAGCATGTGGGATAGGTTGTAAATCTGATTTATTGCTTAAGAATTCATGGGGGTAGAAACATGCTTAATTCTGATGTATAGGATTGTTTCTAGAAACATGCGTAGGGGAGGTTTATTTTGATAAACCGTGATTATTCCTTGCTGTATTTTAATATGCATGTTCTAATTTTCAGCATGCTTTTTATGGTGTATTTTGGATATATAACATGATCATATGTTTGCATGATAGATAATTTTTTTTTATGAGCATGTTTTGGGTGCTATAGGATTGCTTTATTTACTTGTTTATTTTAAATATGCTTTCCTATTATGCCTTGGTTTGTTTATGCATGGCTGCGAAAAGAGTGGCAAGGGTTTGGGACGTTGTGAATGTGACCTACTTTTACAATGCACTGTGCACATTTATTTTTTTTACACAGCCTACCCTTAACCTATAGGAAGTTGAACAAGAATGTGTGTAGCTTGGCGCACCGAGGTCGATACTTCGGAAAGCGAAAGTGAAAACATTCACCTTAGAACTTTGAGCTAATGATGTGATGATAATGTGGATCTGGGATTCTGGTCATCACTAGGCTTGAGTGCTAAGTTGCCATTAAGCCAAAACCCAAAACCCCTACGCTTGAAGGTGGAGTTACACGTTTTTGGCTAAATTACACAATTACGTGGGAATATGGGGTTTGTATGATTGTGGGAAGGCCGTATGCATGGCTTACAAACCAGGGCATAATGCGGATGCTATATTCAAGGTAAACAAGGTAACAAGGTAATCCTATTGTTTTGCATTATTTTCATGTCATAGGGGTGTCATGGTACCCATGGGTTTGGGATAAAATTGGTCCCAAAATATGCATATTTGTTAAAAAGTGGTGCAGCCCATAGGAAGAGTTTCTAACTCTGTTTAAAATCAATCCTACCCTATGTACACACAAGAGGCAACAAAAGGATATCAAATTCTTGAGTATGATGTCAATTTGGAGGGTACATGTGCCCTCCCTAGCATGTGTTTTACAAATAGGCCAAAGTCCACTTTGGGACAGTTTAGAAGCTCTGTACTGGGTGAACCGTACGTTTGGATGAACAATGAAAGTGATCAAACCATATAAAAACTGGAAAAATATAACAGGGTTCCGTAAAACCGCATTTAATACACGGGCTGGGCTTGCCCGTATTGGTTATACGGGCTAGGCTCGCCCGTGGATTGCATACGGTCACGGCAGGCTCGTAATTTGAATACGGGCAGGGCTGGACCGTACTGTGTATACGGTTTTCTCGGAATATTCAACTTTAATCAGTTTTTCCCACTAAAATATTCTTTTAACCTTTAAATAGTGATAAAGGGAAACAAGTTTGAATAAAATGCTTCAAAAAAAAAAAAAAACAAACAAAATAATTAAAAGAAAAAATGTGAGAGAAAGGTTCCTTGGGCTTCTGAAAGCCTTTTAATTTCAGACTTTTTCAAAGCTCTTGGGCCTCTGAAAGCCTTTGAATTTCAGATTTTTCAAAAAAAATCCTGGGCCTCTGAAAGCCTTTGAATTTCAGATTTTTCAAAAATCCTGGGCCTCTGAAAGCCTTTGAATTTCAGACCTTTTTCTTTTGGGCTTCTGAAAGCCTTTGAATTTCAGATCTTTTGGGCCGTCTATAAGCCTCTGAATTATAGACACATATCCTTTGGGCCGTCTAAAAGCCTCTGAATTTTAGACAAATCATTTCTTTGGGCCGTCTAAAAGCCTCTGAATTTTAGACAATCATTCCTTTGGGCCGTCTAAAAGCCTCTGAATTTTAGACAATCATATCCTTTGGGCCGTCTAAAAGCCTCTGAATTTTAGACAATCATTTCTTTGGGCCGTCTAAAAGCCTCTGAATTTTAGACAATCATTTCTTTGGGCCGTCTAAAAGCCTCTGAATTTTAGACTAATCATTTCTTTGGGCCGTCTAAAAGCCTCTGAATTTTAGACAATCATTTCTTTTGGGCCGTCTATAAGCCTCTGAATTATAGACACATATCCTTTGGACTTCTGAAAGCCTTTGAATTTCAGATCTTTTTCCTCGGGCCTCTGAAAGCCTTTGAATTTCAGACTTTTTCTCAAAAAACTCTGGGCCTCTGAAAGCCTTTGAATTTCAGATCTTTTGGGCCTCTGAAAGCCTTTGAATTTCATACCTTTTTCTTTTGGGCCTCTGAAAGCCTTTGAATTTCAGAACCTTTGGGCCGTCTAAAAGCCTCTGAATTTTAGACAAATCATATCCTTTGGGCCGTCTATAAGCCTCTGAATTATAGACACGTATCCTTTTTGGGCCGTCTAAAAGCCTCTGAATTTTAGACAAATCATCTCTTGGGCCGTCTATAAGCCTCTGAATTATAGACATATATCCTTTGGGCCATCTAAAAGCCTCTGAATTTTAGACACAACCTTTTTGGGCCATTTGAAAGCCTTTGAATTTCAAACATCAACCTTTTTGGGCCGTCTAAAAGCCTCTGAATTTTAGACAAATCATTCCTTTGGGCCGTCTAAAAGCCTCTGAATTTTAGACAAATCATTTCTTTGGGCCGTCTATAAGCCTCTGAATTATAGACACATATCCTTTGGGCCTCTGAAAGCCTTTGAATTTCAGACTTTTTTCAAAAATATCCTTGGGCCTCTGAAAGCCTTTGAATTTCAGACTTTTCCCAAAAATTTCTTTGGGCCTCCGAAAGCCTTTGAATTTCAGATCTTTTTCTCTTTTTGTGGGACCTGTTGGAAGCCCTAGAATATTCCAACAATTCAAAAAAAAAAAAAAGGAAAAGAAGCAAATAAAGAAAGAAACAAATCCAAACTCATGTTCACCCAGCTTGCACATAGGCATACATAGGCATGTGAATGAGATTAAATGGACACTGATATTTTTCCTTTATCTTTTTGCCAGGTACCAATACACTTGCAATCATAGCTCCTGTAACCAGATCAAGAGCTCACACCATGAATCCCATTGAAGACGAAGCTGATGCTCCTCATCCAGATGTTGTCCTACTCCAAGAACAAGTGGCAGGACTAGCCCGAATGCTAGAGAACATACTATCGGTGCAGGCCCAACAAGTTCAAGCCCAGAACCAAGCATCCACTTCCAACCAAGCACCTCCACCTCCAATCAATATCCCACCTCCGGTTCAACCTATTCCTGAACCCATTTCTGAACCTACCCCTGAACCTATACTGATCAGGGAGGAGATGGTTGAGTCTGAGAAAGAGAATGAAAAAGAAAAGATGAGGGATGAAATAGAAAGAAAATTCATGCACAGGCTGGAGATGATCCAGGATGAAATGAGGGAGGTGAAAGGGATACGTAACTTTGGGGGCACCAATTTTGAAGATCTGTGCCTATACCCCGATGTATGTCTACCGGCCAAGTTTAAATGCCCAGATTTTGATAAATATGATGGCACTGGCTGCCCAATGAGCCATTTGAAGTTATACTGCGGGGCTTTATGCCAGTTTGGCCGGGATGACGGCATACTAATTCAACTCTTCCAGAGGAGTTTAACTGGAGCTGCTTTGAGGTGGTTCACCACTTTGGATCATGGGAAAATAAGAAGGTGGAAGGATTTAGCAGATTCCTTTTTGGCACAATACAGATTCAACTCTGAGATTATACCAGATAGGTATGACATGATGAGGATGACAAAGAGAAATGATGAGACCATAAGGCAATATGCTAAAAGGTGGAGGGAGTTGGCTGCACAAGTCAAGCCACCCGTGGGAGAACCAGAAATGATTTCAACTTTCATCATGACATTGGGGCAACCATTTTACAGTCACTTGGTAGGTCAAACTACCACCAACTTTGCTGCCCTAGTGCAAGTGGCAGACAGAATTGAAGATGGGATCAAGTCTGGGAAAATAGCTGATTACTCTGCAGTGTTGAACCAAGAAGCTTCCACCACTTTCTCTACACAGAAAAAGGAGAATGGTAATGGAAGAAGAAAGAATGAAGAAAGGATAGAAGCAGAAGTGAACATGGTGCAACTTCCCAGGGAACCCTTTCAAATCAATGTCCATCCACCTCCTATCAAGCCAACCCATCAAGTTCCTTTGCTGCCTATCCAAATTAATGTCCCTTCTGCACAGCCTGTGAAGGAGGAAACAGAAGTAAGGAAGAGAAGGGAATTTTCTAAACTGCCTATGAGACCATCTGAACTTTTGCCTACCTTACTTCAAAAGGGTTATGTGACTTTGAGGTTGCCAAATCCTCATGCAAGCAAAGGGAAGAATTATGATTCATCTGCAATCTGTGATTATCATATGAGCACTCCAGGGCATACCACAGATCGTTGCTTGGCCCTAAAGCATGCAATCCAGGATTTGCTGGATAATAACTCTTTATCATTCAATTCAGTCACCCCCATCCCACCTACCGATAACAATGGGGCAGGCAGCTCAAATGCAATAGGGGCAATTTTCTCTGGAGAAAGAAGATCTGATCCTTCTCAGCTTATCGCTCCTATTGGTCCAACAGTCAGGGTTTATCTTGAAAGAAATGCTCCTGGTTATGAGCAGGAAGGCTTGCCTTACTCAGCAAGGGAAAGAATTTATCTAAAAAAGGGAGAAAAGTCAACTTTTGCCTTTGAGAACAGGGGCAGTTTTCGAACTCCCATATTCTTTGAAAAGAAACTCGCATAAGAAGAATGCACATTTCCTGAGGATCCTAAAGAGCCTTGTTCTCAGGAAGTGATTTTAATAAAGGCTCTTCAAAAAAAAAAAAAAAAGAGATTTTTCCCTTTAACATTTTTCTAGAAAAGAAAAAAAAAAGTTTTTTCAGCAAGGTCCTTTTACTTATGAATCATATCTCTTATTGAATTTTATTGAGTTGAATATGACTTTGACATTGGGCTCAATTTTGAGACCAAAATCGAAGAAAAAGACATTTTATATGAAAATTCAAATCTTTTTAAGTGTCATGAGAAGAATATTCTGCAAAATTATGAAGTGACAAATTTTATGGCCTTTGGAACCAAAGATGACCCACAGTCTTCAACAGAAAAGATAGAAGAAGATTTGAAGTTTCTTCATTAGAATACAGAAAGGATCGCACCACTTGCTGATGCGTTCAAAGGGAAGTTGATAATATTGGGGCTTTGCACTTGAAAATATGGGAGAAGATCTGACCTTTGCGTTGGAAATAGAATTGTGCATCATTTGATGGAAAGAATCAAAATTCATAAGATTGATCAAAAGGTGAAGAACTTGTTCATAACAGAAGTTCTATTTAAAGAGGCTTTCATGTTGATAGAAGGTGATTAAAAAAAAAAAGAGAAGAAAAAAATCCTGAGCTAGTCATGTAGTGCAACTCTACCAAGTCTGAAAATTCAAACTTTTCTTAAAATGATAAGAGGCCTTTCTTTCTTATATCCCCAAAATTTTTGAAATCCCTAGTTAAACCCTTTGAGCTTGATAAAATTTTCCAAATAACCTAAACTGAGAATTGTAACCCCACACTGGGGCAAATTTATTGAGGCATAAAAAAAAGGAATGAAGGGACCATTATTGAAGTTCAAAAGGGATTTTGAATATGTTTTCAGAAAATGGGGCAAAGAAAAAAAAAAGAAATGAAGAAAAAGAAAAAAAAAAAAGAGGAAGAAAAAAAAGATAATCAAATGCTACTTGGAGAATGTCTTCAAAATTGTGAAAAAAAGAATGGAAAAAAGAAGTTCAATACTGGAAAATAAGTTTCAAATGAAGAAATGAAAGAGAGGGAAGAACTTCATTACTGGGGGCAATTTTGTATTCATTCCAAGGGAAGAAATGCCTTAAAAATTACAATTTCAGTTAACCCATTTAATCATATGGTATTTGAGCCTTTTATTCCTTTTCTTTCTAAACAAACACCAAGCCTTCATTTCGTCCCATTCATAAGTCCTCTTTGATTAAGAAATTTTGAATTAAGGTAGCTTTGACTACATAGTTGCTGATGATGAAGGATAAAAAATAAAAAAAATAAAAAAAAAGAGAAGAAAAAAAAAGAAAAAAGAAAAAAAATGGAGAAAATGTAGTGAAAACCCGGAAGGGCGCTACATGGCAAATAATCAACTATCTACAAGAAAGAAATCGTCAGAGAGGAAAGTCCAGAATTGGCATAGATCCAGGTGAAGTCCTCATGTTGGTGGTTATTTTGAGATACAGTCACTCTTCAAGTGATTGAGGAAAATTCTCTTTTCAAGACTGAAGCAACATAATCAGAACTATGATATGAATCATCTATGAACAAGTTGATGGCCATCAAAATTGCCATTAGAAAATTATTGCTGAAGTTGAAGTCATAAATTCTCATATCATGGATACAATGGAGAAACAATTGTTCTTCAATTGGATGAAGGAAAATGTCTTTCTAGACTGGAGCAAAATAGTCAGATTGAAAGAGTCGTCATATCTGGAGCATCAATTGACAAGCCGATGGTCATGGGAATGATTCTAAAGGTTCCAAAGGTTGATTTTGGTCTTTCTACATTTTCGGAAATAATCTTCTCATTATTCAACTTGATTTTAATTCTTTTGGACTATATGGTAATAAGTAATTGGATCATTTTTTCAAAAAAAAAATATAAAAGCACAAAAAGCAAAAAAATATATTTTTGGCCTATGATGAGCATCTATATCTTTTCATAAAACATTGGTTTTGCAAGCATCAGAGGATTCTGAGGCCGCTAGTCTAAAACATATTTTCTTATATTTGCATTTGAATTTGCATTCTTCTATTAGGGTTTCTTTTTGGCAAAGGTTAAAGAAAAAAAAAAGAAAAAAAAAAGAAAAAGGAAAAAAGAAGATCATCTCTACTGAGGGGCAAATACTTCTTCAAACAATCAAAACTGGGGCATGCTCAGTGTCTTTCCTTCTGGGTTTTCATTGGAATGAATTCCAACATCTGGAAGAAGTAATCAAGCTTTAGTCTTCGAATTTGAAAGAAAAAAAAAAGGGGGGGCTTCGAAGCAATGGCATGTTTTCTTCATTAAACAAAGGTTCCCAATTCTTCAATCATGAAGAAGGATTTTACTGGGGTAGCAAGAAGGCATGAAAGACAGATCATGGGTTGTAAAGGCCAAAGGTTAGATCAACAGATCATGATCCATCAATCAAGATGAGGGCAGTCACTTGGGCAATTAAAAAGCATGAAGACAGGTTATGGGCAATAAGGGCACATACATCGTTATTGAGAGAGCAAGAAGATAAAGAAGCAGAAGCAAAAGCAAGTTCCAAAATATTCAAGCACAGGTTTGGGCATCACATGGCACCCAGGTATATCAAATAAGAAAATCAATCAGGAAAATTCAAAAAGTGAAAAACATCAAAATCAATTGAGTTTGCAGTGGTCAATTTTAAATCCACATTCTTTTCAAAAATTGCTTGTCTCAGATTTCTTTTCATAGCCACGAGAGCTCCAAGAAATCTGAGATAAGGAAGAGACGCCACCCCACTTCAAGCAGGGGTTTCATTGACTATCTTCGAATCCATGTTTTTATCATTTCTTTGTTGGACCAAAGCAAGTTCAATTAATGAGATGTTTTTCAAATGTGTAATTTTGAGTTGTGTCTGTTCTTTGATGTTTATTGTGCTACAACTGCAGGCCACCCAGAAAAATTGTATTTTTTATTATTTTCTCCACTTTTTTCAGGAGATTAATGTCCATATTAGTTGTAAGTTGCAAGGATTGCCACCTTACCCACTTTTGTTTAAAAATTTTGTCTCAAATCTCACTTCATAGCCCACAAGTGCTCAGTGAGAGGAGAGAGGAGGATTTGGCCCTTAAGCTGAGGGACTTCTTAGCAAATCTTCCACAATCAATTCTTTTTTCCAAAAATCATCCATTTAATCCTTGCAAAGTGCAATTGATTAGACAAAGATCTCAAAAAGTGCAATTGGTGGGTCTTTTTTTCTCTCTGCTGGTAATTGGTTCCAATCACCAGCAAAGAGGGGGGCAGCTGTAGACACCCCAAATTGCACTAAAAATGAGAAAATAATTGAAAATATTAATTGGGATTTGAAACAGGTCAAAAAAGTGTAAAATCTGGCCAAACTGGTCATGACCGTATTTTGTTTACGGTCTGGTCATACCTGCAGTTGATATACGGTCACGGCGTGCCCGTATTAATAATACGGGCAGGGCGCGACCGTAATATATATACGGGCACGGGGGTCTTTGTGCGAATTTTACCTTTTTTATTTTTGAGCCTTATCTGCACCCAAATATCTCTCTTGGATAAGCGAATTATCTTATTTATCTGTTCGAATTATCTCATTTATCCTTGTGGATAAAGGATTGGCATTATCTTGTGTTTAACTCAAACTGAAACTCTATCTTGCCAAACCTTGGACCAACCATACCCCTGGGTTTGCCTATAAATAGAGGGTCTCTCCTCTAGCAAAAGGCCACGAAATTTTGAAGAATCAAAAGCTCCAAGAGAAGGAAAGGAATCCCTGCTGCCTGCCTGCTCAATCCAGGTAAGTCCCCTATCCTTTTTATTTTTCTGTCTTCAATTCTAGAAGTAATAGGATCATCTCTATTGCTGTAGAATAAGGCCATATCTGTTTTTGTATTCCTAAACTTGTCTCTAAGTACCTCAAGGGTCTCTCTAGCCGTAAAACGTGAAGAGAGAACTAGGGGAAAGGGGAACAAGTGGATCCCTAGAATAGAACCCCATATCTGTTTTCTTCTTTTTCTTTTAGAATAAAGCCTCTGATTGTGTTTGTGTAACCAAACCTATCTCCAAGTACCTCAAGAGTCTCTCTAGCCGTAAAACGTGAAGAGAGAACTAGGGGAAAGGAGAACAGGTGGATCCGTAGGGTAGACCCCCATGTGCTCTAATTTGTGAGATGTGGCTATTTTGAATATCCTGATCATGTTTTAATGCTTGTTATGATATATCTGAATGAATAACATGAATCTATGATGTCTATAGCATGAGATCCCCACTTTTTGCTAAAATTTGGATTTTCCACACTTTTGCACCTACAGCACTGTTTTCGTGAATTTTGTGAGTTTAGGCTAGGATCTTGGATTTATCATGATCAATATGATAGATCTGAATCCAAAAGCCTGAAAGTAAATTCTAGGGTTTCATGATGTGGTTTTTAAATCGTTTTTCATTATTGAGAGAAGACCCTACGGTCTAAATTCTCCCCTTTTGGTGTTTTTCATAAACCTGGGTATTTTTGGTTTTTATTTTCTGATTTAATATGAAATTTGAGCTTTATCTATGTCTTGGATTATTCAAGTTCAATTTTGAAATATTTTATAAAAATCATATTTTTCTAGATTTCTAGAATTTGACTTGAAGCCAGATTTTTGGATTTTTCACTTTAAATTGATTTTATTTGATTTTATCTCAATTTTATTTTGATCATGGAACCCTAGGAATGGTATGATCATATTTGAAAGTTCTGGATCAATCAGACTATTCATATGAAAAAAACCATATATTTTTATCTTCTTTTTGTGATTTTGTGTGATTTTTATAGCAAGCTTTTCTTTATTTTAACATGAACAAATACCTGGCAACCACCTTGTGTGGATGAATAGGGGTGCCTAACACCTTCCCCTATTCATAACCTAATCCCCTTACCCATCTCTGGTTGTTTTTTTTAGGAGGGATATTTTGCCCTAAAATTGCCTTTTGTGCTTATTTGATATTTTGGTGTCCATTCACACCTAGATTGAATGGTGGCGACTCTTTGTTTTATATAATCCCGTGTGATGATTGAGGAAATCATTAGATTTGATTTTTTTTCCCATGTCTCACAACTACATGATAGAATTTTTTTCATTTATCCTTATTTGTTGTTCATAAAATATATATATTTATTGAATGAATTATGCTAGACAAGACATGATAGGTTACAAGCATGCATTCTGGGACCACAAAGTCTAAGAATGCATGCATTCTGGTGAAGCTGACTAAGAGAATCTCTTCAAAAGTTCCCATGGCCTTTTTTATCTATATCATGCAATTAAGAACAACCACGGGGCGAGTTTTGGCAAACTCGAACCCACTTTGTCAAGGGTTTAGATAATACCAAATCCTACTCCACCAATATCGATCAGTAATAGGGCAGGTTGGGATTGCCCTGATTACTTATAAAACTCATTAAAAACTTTTTTTTAGATATAATATATAAAGTAATAATATAAGTATTAATAAAATATGTAATTTTTATATATAATATATATAAAAACACAAATTTTAATATTAAAAATAAATTAAGACAGAGATGGGACCTGTTGGGCCAAACCCTAACTCGAGTTTGGCTATACCAAACCTGTATCATTAGGGGCGGGCAGGTTACATGTTTAACCCACTCCCATTGCCATCCCTACATGCAATGATCATTGAACCCATGTAATCTCTGTGATTATGCTACATACTTGTAACCATTAGAACCCTTCTTCTTTCATGTCATCTACCAAAAAACCATAGATTGAATTGGATTGGTTGCCTAAATGTGGTAGTATATAATTATTATCTATGTTATGGAGTAGGGTGCTCTCACATGGATTCATCTATACTATTTTATAAAGGGAACCCGGAAAATTTCGACTAACATTTGTTGCCCAAAGAGCCCTTACCTTTTGTTCATATTGATTTTTTATCTTCCAATCGTTTCATTATCAAAAGAAAAAATAGGACTATTATAAAAGGAACCAGGTAGATTTTCGATTGGGATTGCTACCCAAAAAGCACCTCCCTTTTTTCATATTGACTTTTACATCCCAATTAATAATAACACAACGTCCTAAAATTTGCTTCCCAATGAAACCTCCCTTTTTTTTATATTGGCATCCATATCCCAATAGTGACCTATACCGACGTGTAGTATGCATGTGCCACTAACTAGTTGTTATGATAAATCTATGTGCATGTGGAATTTAAATTTAGATCCCTAAGCAAATCCTATCTATCTATACTATATTTAACACGAGAAGGCCCCTTGGGAAGCGTGCCAAGCCCTATACACGAATTCTCCAAAAAGCCCACACTATGCGTTGTTAAGATTTCATTAACATAGGGTTTCAATATTCATAACTTTGTCTCTTCTTTCAACACATAGGTAGTTACAAAACTGTTCCCTCTCTTTACATGTAGCACTGCACGTGCACCCCTGCTAGTATGAATTAATGATCAAACTTGTGATGCATGAACTTTGTAAAAATATTAATAAAAGCCTTTATGCATGGCAAAGCTTGAGTCGTCCTAGACCTAGGCATCACAATCAAATCCAAGCCTGATAAGATAAAATTTACAAGCTTGAGTCTGGCACGGTTAGGCCATCAAATTTTTTTTTTTATTTTGTTTGGGAAAATACTTGAAATATTTTTACTTATATATATGTAAATATTATCTATACTTATTTTTCAATATCGTAAGCAAAGAAGTACAACCAAAAGTTTCAAAATGAATTATTAATATGAATTTTTTTTAAGATAAGCATAAAACATTAAATAATTTGATGCATGCATTGAGATTCTATACTGGGTTGGGCCGTGCCTAAGCCTGGTCGTTTTTGTTTTGGGCTTAAAAAAAATCTGGCCTAATAAGCCTGTCAACCTCAAAATTCAAGCTCAAGCCTAGTTTAAATAGGTGCAGGTCCATTGGGTCTGACGGGCCAAGCCTTCCTAATGGTACATTGTGAAGATATATAAGTTCACTTCTTATATATATATAACTAACGAATGTACCAGTTTGTCTTAATATGAAGAAGGGTAAATTTCACTTACCTCCCTTGAGGTATGCTATAATTACACTTACCTCCCTTGAGGTTTCTAAAATAACACTTTCCCTCCTTGAGATTTGTGTATGGGTCAAAATAACACTCTTTCATTGAAGTTTCCATCAAAACAGTAGTGATAGTTAGTAAAATAATTTAAATTGGACAAGATTACCCCCATTTAAGTTAAATGATAGTTATGCCTTAGGCCATTAAAATTTTTGTTCTCATCTTTATGAAGGGTAATCTTGTCCAGTTTAAATTATTTTATTAACTATCACTACTGTTTTGACGGAAACTTCAATGAAAGAGTATTATTTTGACTCATACACAAATCTCAAGGAAGGAAAGTGTTATTTTAGAAACCTCAAGGGAGATAAGTGTAATTTACCCTATAAAGAAATAACGCATTATAAATTTGTATTAGGAAAAAAATTATGTTTTTTTGACATGTTGCTTTCCACTTTATGCAGTATAGATATATATTTAGACGAAGATAAAACAATTTGAGCAAATCTATATATTATTAGTAAAACCAATTCTTGGAAATTCCATCTCTTTTTCTTCCCAGAAATGCCCTCTTCAAATCAAGAAGTGTTTATCCTTAAAAAACTATAGCTCAAAGAGACCCACATTAAACATCTATATGATTATATTAAGGGCTTTTTGCACCCATACCCCTACATTATAATAAATTTGCATCTATATCCTCTTGTTTTTAATATTTATATTTATGTCCCTCTATTTAACATAATTATTGCAATTATGCCCCTAAAGTTAAAGTCCGTTAACTTTTGTTGTTTGTTTTTACCAAATTACTAAAATAACCTTTTATAAAATAAAAATATTTTGTGTTTACCCTGCTATATTATCTTATATTTTATTTATGTTATTGTACTATTCTATTTATTCCAATATTTATAACTTAAAACACTCATATTAATTTGTTTAAGTGATAACTATTTATTTAAATTCAGCCAAACATATAATCATTTGGCTATCTGATATATAATTTTATCTTATATAAGGTTATATTAGTCATTTCATAAAAATAAATGACAAAAGTTAATGGAATTTGACGTTAAGGGTATAATTGCAATGATTATGCTAAATTGATAGATATAGATACAATTATTAAAAACAAGAGGATATAAATACAAATTTGTTATAATGTATGGGCATGGATGCAAAAAACCCTTCTATTAACATGTAGTAGTGCACGTGCCCGTTTAATTGTTCAACTGAAACGTTAGTCATTCCTTGATTTGGGCCGGTAAACGTTATAATCAAATAATCTAGAGGAAAGTGTTATTTTGAAAATGCAAAGGGGGAAGGTGTAATTTTTTCAAACATGGTTTCACGTGCAACGCACTTGCCAGTCGCTGGTACCTATAAATAAACGATTAGGGCTTCTACAGCCTTTCAAACTCTAGCGGCGTGACTGACGAATTTCACAGATTAGGGTTTTCTTCGTGTTCGTGTTCGTGTTCGTGTTCAGCAATGGTGAGTTAGGAAACCCTGATTCGATTATGTGATCAAGTTTGGGAGCTTCTCATGTTTACTATCTTAGATGAACAATTAAACTTTTCTAAAATCGTTAATTGCAGGCGGATCCCGAGACTGATGTCGCTACCGGCCAGCCCAAGAGGAGAACCTTTAAGAAATTTAGTTTCAGGGGCGTTGATTTGGATGCCTTGTTGGACATGTCTACCGATGAGCTTGTCAAGCTCTTTACTGCGCGGGCTCGCAGAAGGTAAAGATCAAGAAAATCTTCCTTATCCGTTCTACGTACCCATAAGTATATAGGAAGCTTGTTTTTGTTAGTAGATATTTAGTTTACAAAAAATTTTGCCAGGGTTGCGTCAGGCTAGCTGCCGGTGTAAAAATCTTGCTAAATCTAAACATTAACATGAATCTTGAATTAGATTACCAGACATTAGTCATGTATCCACCTTCGTTTCAACGGTGGCTACAGTTACGAGTCCGGAAAATTGATGGTGTTCATCGTTGAAGATGTGTTAGGATGCCTTCCACGCTCACATCTGTTCGATTCGAGCCTTACATCGTAGATGGAGTGTCATGGAGAGACCAGATTCCTGTCGTTGACCCCACTTTGGTGGGAACTGGTTTATGATGATGATTTAGTTTACTAAACTAATATGGTTAATTTATATAATTACAGGTTTCAGCGTGGTCTGAAGCGAAAGCCCATGGCTTTGATCAAGAAGCTGCGCAAAGCGGTAATGGATCTTTTTATCCGTTTTTCCCCTCAAAGGCCATCCATTATAACTCATTTTTTTTCAAAGGCTTTCCGTTCTAAATATCAGTTTGTTCTTTGTAATAGCTTTTGTCTCTATCATCATTGCTATTTATCATTATTATGTTTATGTTCAGCCTTTAGTATTTGATTTCCAATTTCAGTTATAGCAATGGGTAAAAAGGATATTCTTATTCTTCCATTTTAAAACTGATATTTGGTGTTTTAAACTTCTGATTTTTAACAAGCAAGCGGCAGCTTTGAGGTCGGGTAATTGGAAAACGAATGTTGATACTGGTGGTTAAGGCTGTGATTGCAAGTTAGTTTATGATATTTGTCGATTTTTTGGAGGGCTCTGAACTTGGTTTGGATTGTCATCAGGAGGAAATTGACACATTTGGAAAAAAATGATTATAGGAATATGATTTTTCTGTAAATTGTTTTGCTTCTATTGTGTGATGCATTGCAGAATTGAAATTCCAAATTGTAAAATATTACAGGATATTTCGAGGGTATTTAAAGAGTAATACATGTTACAATTTATTCTCTTATTATTTCGTCTTGAAGAGTTATATTATATGAGGATTATGATGCGTTATTTGTTTATTTACAAGATGTAGTTTTCCCCTGATACAGCCAGTATTGATTTATGAATGCTGCTACTGTTTATTTATTTTTTTCCTTTCATAAATGACTTTGGGTTAGTTGTTTTAAGGTTGGGCATGGTGGTAGGATAAATTTCCGAAAGACATGGTGATGGCGCTCATAGTTTGCTCTTTATTGGAAAAAGGCTTGTTAGATACCTTTGTATAATTTCTGTGGTTGATGTTAATTCAATTGCCAGTTGTTAGTTACTGGCTCTTCCCAATCTTTCAGTTAGTCAAGTGAAGCTTCTACTGGAATATGTTATTAATTCTCTCTGTCTGTTTGACTTTTTACTGGCTGCTGCCTCTGTTCTAAATAATGTTATAGGGTAAATGCTTTTGAATTAAGTGCAACTAATTCTGCATGATTAGTTGGTGATTTTATTTTGTGTTGCCAGCCAATAGTTCTTAGTTGAGTGGTAATTCCTTCCGTGGTTGGGAGCATTGCTTTTGGTTGGTTACAACGAAACTGTTTCGCCATAGCAATCAGTTGCGAGTGCTAAATTTATCCTTTCCTTTCAAAAACATGTTTATAGTATTCTATCTGTTACCTTTTTTTTTTTACCTCTGGGAAGTTTCATATGCAGAAATTCTCCTTTTTCTTTTGAAAATGAAGAAGTTGTAGGCTTATCTATTTTTTTCATCATGGCTTCTTTTTTTATTTTTATTTTTAATGCTTATATTTGCACTTGTTGTTCATATATATGTTTTTCAGCTCAATTTATTTTGTTCAATTTAAGTTTATTTTTATTTTGACAGTGGATTACCTGATTTCTTTTTTATTTTTATTTTTTGGAATTTGGTTGGTCATTTGATTTTTAGCTATATTTTTCTTTGTAATTTGGTTTAAAATTTTTTTGAGCTTTTATTATCCAATTTAGATTTTAATATTCAGGGTAATAAACTTTTTAGTCATTAATATTCTGTGATGTTTTGTTTCTTTTTATTTTTTATTTTTTTTGGGCTTTGTTTTATTTGGATAGGTGGTTCTAGTTCTTTTGATACCTTTGAGGTTTTTTGAACTTTTTTTATTATTATTTTTTGCTTTGGGCTACCTTTAAATTTTTTGTTTTTATTATTGGTAGAACGATTTTTTTTCCAGTTTTTGAAATAAATATTTCTACTTATATTTTGTTTTAATATATAATTTTAATACAGTTTTATAGTTTTATTTATTTAATTTTTTCTTGTGTTTTTTGTTCATTTATCTATATTTATTTCTTTTCTTGTTTTAACTAATTTTTAAGCGCACACTTGAGCAATTGATAATGTACATTTTCAAATACCCATTGTAGAGGAAGTATTGTGATTAATTCTTATATTTTAGATTAAAATTTATTCTCTATCCTTGTATACTCTCATCTCTTCTCATAAAAAATCTGCTTGGCACAATCTCTCTCTTTCTTTGATTTACATAATCATTCTTTGAATCATTTGCAATCCAACAAAAAGGATAATTAACTCTCCATTAGCTTATATTGACCCCATAACGTCTCTTAGGCATATGCTTTGGTTGTTGATAAAATATCCTATTTGCTCAATATTTGAGGGATGAAAGTGAAATTTTTTGAACTATATGGAGTTAAAAGCATTTAGTATGGGAATTAATAGGAAATGAAATTACTTTTTAGCTATTAGGGTATTTAGTTGATTCTTTTATTTTTGGAATTGTGAAGCTATGGTCTGTGGAATAATTTTAAATTTTGCTTCCTATTTCTAACTTCTAAAGGAATGTTGAAAATTTTTATTTCTGGGCTTATAGATCTGTATGGTTTTAATCATCTTGCATTGTGGAAGTTATTTATGGGAGATTTATTTTTTGAAGATTGGTGGCATTGGTAATTTGGTGGCCTTTAATGGTATTCGCTCTTTTAGTGAAAATAACTTGTGGATCAAACATTATTAGGGGTACAATTGGGTTAATTTATATGTGGATGTGTAAGATCTTTTTTGGCCTCCCTCTTTCGAAGCAAATAAATGGTCTGTTTTTAAACTTATGTGATTCTCTTTGGATGGAATTTTCATCTCTTGTTTATATCTGGCGAGGAGTACAAGTGGGTTGTTGGATATGTGGATGTGTATGAATTTTTTTGACCTCCCTCTTTCCAAATTAAATGTTCAATTTTTCAATAAGAATTGAAAATTAGGATATTGCTTAAAAATATCCTAATTTTTTTCATCTTCCTCTTTTCAAAATAAGCATTCAATCTTTTTTACCTCCCTCTTTCCAAATTCAGATATCTTGGATGATTAGTAAAAAAAATGAGAAATTAATGAAGATGTAGAAAATATGTGAGGAGGACTTGCCAACAATTATTTAAAGTGTTATGAGGTAGAATAGAGAAAAAATATCTAATGAATTATCAGTTCAATAATTCTTCTTAAGCAAAAGATTGATTTTTATTGTTTATTATTACACCAAAATCTTGTCTACGGCTCGATTGATTTATTATTTACTCAAATGGTTTGTTGAAACATTAGAAGTATATAAAGTACCGTGTACTTCGTTTCTTTCAAGAAATGTTTGTGTAATGTGGTTCACCAAATTATTTCATAGAATTTTACGGAGTAAGAAAATACAATGTGTTTGGAGGAATAGCATGCTAGTAATATCTTCAAAACTGTATGCTTATTGTGGATTAAGCTCTCAAGCTGTGGTATGTAATTATGGGAAAGATTGATTGAGGAAAAGCAAAGAGAAGTAACTCATTAAGTTTCAGAAAATTAGAGTGGCTTTATATTAGGAAAATCTACCATTGAAGTGATTCGTTTGCTCAAAATAATTGGTGGAGATGTTTGGAGAAAATAAGAGAGACCTTCATGTGGTTCATGTGGTCTTCATTGACATAGAAAAGTATAAAAAAGAGATTAAATTAGATGGGTTTTTTTAAAGACTGCCAATGAGATACAGTGATTATTATAGGCATCTATGAGGGAGTTCTAGTTTGGGTGAGGTTAGTTGGTAATGAGACAAATGAATTCCTTGTAATGATAGGTTTACACTGGTTAGGTTTCAATATCTATCTTTTCCTTGAACTATGGTTGCATTAACTACTCATATCTAAGAGTAGGTGCCTTGGTGTATGCTATTTGCGGTGTAGCCTTTGTATACCAAAGTAAAGGGGAAGTATGGTATGGGGGGATTCTTTGGAATCAAAAGGTTTTAAAATAATTGAACTAATGAACTAAGATGAAGTATATGGAGTCTTAACTTTCAAACAAATAGTAGTAGAGGAGAGGCAATGATATGGAATTGAGAACCATGAGATCCTTCAAGTAATAATTTTTGCTATCTTTGACCAGTTATTCATGAGGGGGATATTGATGAGGATATTTTACATAGGATTAGAAGTCTATGGCTTGATTAGAGAGTTGATTTTGGAGTTCTATGTGATTGACATGTCTCAAAAACTAGAAGGATACTTTTTGCAGGATGGTCAGTAGGCTAGTGTTGATTTATTGATTGGAATGTTGGGCAACAAAGAACCAACATATGCATAGGATGGAATTTTTTGATATTTATTCGTTGGAATAGGTGTATGGAAAGACTAGAAAAGATAAGTAAGGAATGATCTTATGTGATTGTGATTGGTGGCCAAATAGGTGGAAAGATAAGGAATACAGGTTAAGATTGTTTTGCCTTGTAAAGTCAAGACTCAAGATCTAGCAAGCTAGTTTTGAGGAAGTCAGGGAGTGCTTGTAAGATCTTAGAAGATGAAGACGGAAAAGGGAACATGGATAATGAGTTGGGATATCCACAGTTTGATTGAAGGTATGGTCTTTGATGGAATACGGATGACGACGGAGGCACAAGATTTATGTCCCCAGTTAATTCAGATACATGTTTGTTTATTGACTGTTTGATTAAGGCTGTATTAAGTATAATGATACAAATAGCAAGTATTATATTTGTAAATAACAAAAAAAAAATCAGAAAATCTCGTGAAAATGGTTGATTGGATGGGTATGCATTCCATGAAAGTTGGTTTTTATACCCTCATCCCCACCATTATTCTTATTTTCTTATAGTTGAGAAGAAGTTTTTAATTTTGTTGACTAGTTGCTGATTGGACTATGAACCAATGATGTTAAAAAAAAAAAAGAGGAGAGAAAGGACTAATGATGTGCATTATTGTATTGTGTCCAAAGTTTATTGGATTGGAGATGCTTCTGTTATCAATGGTTTATGTGTGAGCTGCAACGCCCCCTATTTGGTAATATTGTTATAGATTTTTGTGCTATTAGAAGTGTTTGACGAGCTTTTTCATCTTTTTTGTGCATCCCATGTATTATCTGGATTTTCATATTGTTTTTAAGCTTATAGGAGCTATATTAGTAGGATGCATCTGACAATGTTGGAGAAAGCTACAAAATTTGTTCCATAAAATTTTCCCCCTCGTTGACAAGTGCATGATAACCTGGTTAAAATTTAATTATTGAAGCATATTCATATATTTCCTGAATTATTGTATTTTATATTGCATGTTTATTGATGGAAAACAGAAGCGGGAGGCTCCACCTGGTGAGAAGCCGGAACCGGTTAGAACGCATCTTCGCAACATGATAATTGTTCCTGAAATGATTGGAAGCATCATCGGGGTTTACAATGGGAAGACCTTTAATCAGGTTGAAATCAAGCCTGAGATGATTGGTCACTATCTTGCGGAGTTCTCGATCTCATACAAACCCGTCAAGCATGGAAGACCTGGTATTGGTGCTACCCACTCATCTAGGTTCATTCCTCTGAAGTAAAGTTTTTCTGTTCCAGAGTTGGAACTTTGGACTTTGATAGAGATATTTGCAGCCATTTTGTTTGTGTTTAAGTGAGGTACACTCCTTGAGGTCTCTTTTTTTACTCATCCTTTTCCCCTTCTGTCTCCCTTTTGAGATGGATCTTTCGGAGAATTGTTCGGTTTTTTTTTCCCCTTTGATGCCAAAGATTAGCGTTATCTGATTATTAGCTGGCAGTGCTGTATGACATTTTATCCCGAAATTTTAGCCATTTAATTAGATAATATGCATGCGCACGGGCTGCAATAAATTGAGAGTGCTTGATGTGAGACAATAGTTTTGGCACGACCTTGCCTCTGAACGTAGGCTACAGTTGGCTCCAAATGCATACTGTTTTGAGTTTGGGATTAATTTCGAGTAAAACTTAGGTGGCGTTTGGGATTGCTCATCCTTATGGTTAAGTACTTAATAGTTAAGTTATCTTATTTAAGAACTTATCCACGGTCATAAACAGTTGCTAATTTGAAAATTTTAATCTTTGGTAAATGCTTGTATTACGCATTTATAGAGAGAGATGAATCAAACACAGAAGGAACAAAAAAATTGCGCACGGGTGCCTTGAAGCCAGATTCCAATACCGCTGCCCAATTTATCTCTCTCTCTCTCTTCAGGCAACTCTTTGCATTGCGGGCAACGATATCTCTCTATTTTACAATTTCTTCTCTCTTTTTAGGGTTCTTTCACTTTCTCTTAGCTTATCACTGAAATCAAACTCACACCCAATTGCCCTCATGAAATCAATGTTTCCATCAGACAACAACAGCACCTCATCCCCAATCTTCAGATCCTCCCTCCATGCAAGCGACCGTATCTGACGCCCTCGGCCTTCAATTATCCGGGTTTCTCGATGAATCCTAGGAGGTGCTTTTGTGAACAAGTAGGAGTGATAGTGCCGGGGATGGCAAAGAGCACCACTTTCTTGGACTTTGTGAGGTCAGAGACGGTTATAGTTTGGACCTCGCCGGCTGAATCTAGGTAAGAGAAGGTGGATTCCAGGGGCTTGTTGCCGACTGAAATGGTGGTGGAGATGTGTTTAGTGGCGGTGGCAAGTTTGAGGGTTTTAGGCGAAATTTGAGGGGAAGAAAGGGGGAGTAAGAGAGGGTCGAAAAGAGGGTGGTGGGTGAGATGCGATTGGTGGATGACCGAGAGATGGATGTTGGAGCTGATACCAGCCTCGCCATGTTTAGAGAAGCTGCAAATGCCTCCATTGCTATGTATGTGGATGCAAATCAGCGTCTGAGAGTGTGGCGATGGAGGGTAGACGAGAGAAGAGATTAGTAACAAGATCAGTGCAACTTCTGCTCCATCGAGTTTGGAAGATTATTTGATATTGATAGTCTCTCGTATGGAAGAATGAGTACAAGACAAATCAGGTGCTTAAGGAGAAGCGGTAATGAGAAGTTGCTCTCTATAGCTTCTCCTTACGGGTAATCTTCCCCTACTCATTATGGATAAGAGCTCACCCATTTAGTGTTAGCAACTTAAAAAGTGCTTTATTAAGCTATTAAGTTGATATAAACATTTAATTAAGCAATCCCAAACACAGCCTTAAAATTTAGAGTATTTAACTGGAACTTATTATAGGTGACGATCATCACTTGTTGCTATGATTAAAATTAAAAAAAAAAAATCCAGTGGCCTTAAAATCGTATTTATATAGTATAAAACTAATACTGGATCGACGAGTGTTCTTAGTACAAAACCCAAACTAAAACGATGGTTAGTTTTTGATGAATTGAACCAAGAAATAGTTTCAGTTAACTGTTAACTAGAAAACTTGTTTAATGGGTAAATAACTCCCATTAAAAGAGTTTTTTGAAGAATTTGGCCAAGTTGCACTTGCACCCCTAATTTCTAATTTCTAACATACATGATTACCAAAGATGACTTGAGGGTAGTTTGGGAAACTAATGAAACGAAAATGCGAAAATATAAAAAACCATTTTGAGTGCTCAATTCCTCTGTTCTCTCCCCTCCTTTCCGATCTTCCTCCCGCTGTTCCTCTTCTTTCTCATTCTCTTCTCTCTTCGATTTTTTTTTCTTGCAGAATTTCTATGATCTTAAATACCCAGATCAAAATCCTCAATTTTTAATGAGTTTTGATTGTTGCTTTTAAGATTTTCATCAAATACGATGAGGATTCAAGCTTCTTCAATCAGTTCTTCTTATTCAGCATCTTTTTCATCAATGTCTACTTATCCTCTCGCTTCATCTGCTAATTGTATCTCCACATCCACGTTAAATTCTCCTCCGTCATCTTCTTCAATCGATTGCGGAACCCGCTGCGAAGGTCTTGATCTCTTGGTGAAGGCAGTGCTCTATGTGGCAGGATCCATGTTGGTTGTTCCATTTACTCAGAGAAGGGTTATCAGACGAAGAAAGAGAGCTCTGAGCTTCAGCAAAATCTTTCTTAGCGAAATTGCGAAGGAAGACGAAGAAGAAGTACAAGAAGAAGACAAGAAGACAAAGAAACAGAGAGGCACTGGGGCGAGTTCAATGCCAAAGAAACGAAATCGAGTCATGGCCTTGCCTTCGAAGTACCATGATTCGGTTCTTCAGCCATGGAAGCGACGCACCCGTCGAAGGAAATCAATTGAGGTCGATGATGGATCGCGTTAGGTTTGTTCTTCTGATGTGGGTTGTGTTGCAATGCTTTCACCGTGATCTTTATTTCCTCAGATGATAGTTCAAAGATGGAATTCGGAATGTTTTCTACTTTTCTTTGATTTTGCGGAAAAAATTCAGAAGAAATGGAAAATAATTGGAACTGGGTTTTCCGGATTCAGATCCTTACAATCTCATAAGAATCTGAAAGAGAAGATCTTGAATTCCTGAAGATCTTTGATTCTTTAAATTCTTCTTAATGGGGTCTTTCAGTTTCCAGTATAATTCCAGAATAGTCAATCTTGCGGCAAACACAGAGAGAGAGAGGTCTACTTCTCAGAAAAATGCAATCTTCATTTGTGTTTGAAAAGTATACATTTGGTCCTGCCACTTGTATCAGTAAGTTTACAGTCTCAATAATGATTTTGGAAGAAGGTTAAATCTTAGAGTCTTGTTTTTAGGCAACTTCTGGTAGAACATTAGTTACTGGTTTTTGTATTTTTTATGGGAATGCAAAACACATTTTGGTTTTTTTTTTTTTTTGGAAGCTGAATTACTGTAATTTCGATCCAGTGAATCTGTTTCTCAGCAGGAATGATTCCTATCACTTGCTGAATTTGTTCTGAGCTCAATACATGGAGTGGATTTTACTTTCAGTGAGCTTTTATGATGTTATTAGTTCAGCATTGTCCTGGGATCGTTTAACCTGTAATTTTCAGCACAAAATTCATTCTTTGAGTTCAATGAAACAATAATGTGCTGAATCAAAGTGCAGTTGAAGCTCATTGTGACAGCGATGTGCTAAATCAAAGTGCAGTTTTAATGGACTTTTTTGACATTTTTATGCCATTGTTATGTTCTTGAGCCTCCAGATTGCAGTTTGCAGTTTGCTCTCTATGTTGATTCATGCAGGAAGTGGAAGGAAAGGGTAAAAATAGCAGAAACATCTCCATTTACTTCACTGCACAAGAAGCAGTGATTTGGTGCTATAAGCCTATAACATATGAAGGTTGCAACTTTTTTTTGATGAATTTTCTGCTTCAATTTTTTTGTGTACTGTGCAAGATGGGCTAGGCCTTGGAATTTTGCAGGCCAGACATACCTCTGATTGGCCATTCTGATTTTGGATTGTTAAGATTATTGGGCTGTGAAATGGGCCGGATTTACACGGTCTTAGGCCTCGGTCAACTGGACACAGCAAAGACCAGTTGGGCTGTACTGGGCCTTGTGTCAATGCTTGGCATCAGTGCAGAACAGGTTGATTAGGGGTGTAACTTGGAAACCTAACATCCCGTTGACCCAAATAGACCTTGGTGGGTTTGGGTTGGGTTTCAACAAATTTGATTGGGTTTTGGCTCTAGAATCTCTAACCAAACAAAATCCGATCCTAAATCACGGATGAAGACCCGGTAAGATATAAGAGTTCACCAAGTTAGGAAGAAAACTTGATTTAGTGAGACGGCTTTTAGGTATAAAACCATGCAGGCTTAGGCCAAAGCAGATAATACCTAGGTATAAAACCATGCAGGCTTAGGCCAAAGCAGATAATACCTTGCTGAGTTAGTGAGACGGCTTTTGGATACAAACTCAGTTTAATGTGTTAAATTGGCCTAAATTGATTCAAACTAATTGAATTTGTAATTTGAGTTGGGCTAGTTTGGTTTTAGAGTTTCAAATTTAATTTCCATTCAGTTTCAGATTGACGGTTAAAATCGGAACTGAGTGTTGGGCTTGGATTGAGAGTCTTTGGGTTGTTGTTGTTCTACTACCAGCTCAAGTTGAAGTTAATTTGGACTGGGTTGGGCCGTATCCTGAGCATGTAATCATGGACTTAGAACTTGTGTTTGCCTTAACCCCAGCCCAACCTGTACCCTCATATAGGGAAGGCAAGAGGGTGGGTAAATAAATAACTCGCCCTACCCAACCCCTAAAGGTTAGGGTTTGGTATGGTATAAATCGAGTTAAGAGAAGGTTAGGGTTTAGCTCAACTTACCTTGAATCTGACTAAGACCATTAAATAGTATATTATATTATTTTTTATATATATCATAAAAAAAAATATTTTAATGAATATATTTATTATTAATCATATATATTTCATTTAAAATTCAAAATTTTGTACTTTATAATACAACCAGGTCAACTCCAACTCTCCATGTATTCAATCGAATACGATTAGGTTTAGCTCAATGCTGCGGTCCACACCTGCTGATCATCGGTTGGTTCATGCACATGAGAATAGTTAAAGGAGGCGTTTGAGATTGCCGGTGATTATATATGAAGTATTTTTCCATAAAATAACCTCATCGTCATCATAAGCCAGTTCCCATCAGAGTGGGGTCAGCGACATGAATCTTGTCTCCCCATCTTCTAATGTCATTTTGTCTTATATACTCACATAGGTAAATTTGTCTTTTTCCTTTTTCACTTTAATAATTCCTTATCCCTTTACATGTCCTAAAATTTTAATATTCATACATGCAGTCTTATTTAAATATTTATCCATAATTGTAAAATGTTGCTTATCTGAATAAATTATTGTTTGACAGAATTACAAAAACCCACTAACTTCCCCAAGCATTAAGGAGATTCTCCCAGTAGCTTCTCCTTCTGGGTTCTCCTTCTCTACTGCTTGCCGTTCATTTATATTAACAAATACCATTTTAACTTGCTTTAATAAGCTATATACATAAGTATTTAATTATCCCAAATGCAGCTTAAAAGGAACAAGAGAGCCTGAAAAGAAATTCTTGGGGTATTCTTTTGGAGGCACCGGGAACCCGAATTAAAGCATATTCTGAACAACGATTGAGGGAATAATTTTGTCAAGCCTTCCCGTATAATTTTGGTCCCTTTTGACTCATATGCTTGTTTCTCAAGAACCCCCCAAAGCTGAATGTCTTGATGCTCTCTCTTGAATAATTCCTGCTCACAAAAGGATAAAAGAAGAAAACTTTTTGTGTGTGTTTTATTTGTTTGTTTTTTCCTTTGCAGGTCTCAACTTGGAAAGGCTTCTTCAACACATTTCTTAAAAGTCAGCACTTGAACTTTAGTGTAAGAGGTAACAGGGGAAGATTCTCATAATGTTCTTCTAGAGAAGAATACACAAGGCTATGTGGAAAAGGAACACTCAAAAACATCAAAATCTTACCCAAGAATCATATATAAGCTAGTTAGAAAAATTGTATACCTAAATAAGAGTGCAAATATATTGTAAAGGCTAACCAGCACCAAATTCCACCACACCATCCTACAACAGCATCTGCACCTTCAACATAAATGCGCCGAAAAGGGCATAATTTTTTGGGTCATTGTTTGAATTGCACACCAAATGAGCAGCACATTTGTAATATAGAAGCGAAAACATAAAAGCTTGCTTAAAAGATGCTAAAAAGGTTAGGCAAAAGATATTCAATTCATTCTCAAAAAACTGATTTGGAAAACATAATTTGTAATGGAAGAAAGAGCAAGTTCTTACAATCCCAATCCTCTTTTCTTTGTGATTTGAGGGATCCAAAAAGGCCAAAAGACCTGAAAAGTCATACTTTGCATGCCAGAAAATGTTGCTCCATCATCTTAGCCTAGAGCCCAAACCATATAGATTATATACAGCAGCATTTCAGAACCAATCATACACAGGGTGTTGAAGTATATGCACAGTTGAGGCACCTGAAGTGATCTTGACGAAGTAGTTATTTTGAAGTCTATGTCTGGGCAGACTGTAACATTAACCTGGAATGGCTATGCTCGCCCTCATAAGTTACAATAAGCATCGCAGGGTCGTCCAAGCACCTCTCGACATGCTTCCTTGCCGGGCAACCTCTCATGCTACTACATTTATAGTATCCCCTGCATCAGTTCAGGAAGACCATCTCAGTATGAAATACCCCCAGAAAAGTTGAATATAACTGAATTTTAAAGTTCGTCTACAGGCATCATGGTTCCATAAAAATGTAAATTTTGTTTTTTGATAAGTTCACAAAAAATGTAGTTTCAAACTTGAACATCCAAAGACATCCTTCCAAGATAATAAGCAAGGGTAATTTTCAGACACTTCTATCAAACTATACCATAATAGATCAATGAAATTTCCACCAGGATGGACAGAAATTTCTCCAAGAATGGTAAGGAAAAACCATACGCATCCACAAACAGAACAGTGCAACGTTCTTTTAGATGGAGGCCAAAAGTACCAAACAAATCATACCCTATTGTGCAAACTGCACCCCAAAGTTGTGAACAGAGAATTAAATTAAAAAAAAAGGGATGCTATGTCAAAATTATCCACCAAAACCAAATCATGTACAAAAAATGAGTGAAGATGAACAAGTACCTAGGGTGCGGAGAACCCTTGATTGGCTTCTGCCCATACTTCCTCCATGAAAACTCATCAGGAGGTATATCTGCAAGCTTGCTACTGATTGCAGGCACCCTGATTGATCTTTTAATCCTCAATTTCCTGAAAAAAGAAAGAAATAGCTATCAAAACAAATCAAGCATAACCCCAACCAAGAATAAAGCGAAGGAACAAAACTGACCTTCTCTTTGAACAATGACATCTACCACCACTGCTTCCACATTTCACACTCCCTTCTTCTCCTCTTCCAGAACACCTCTTCCTGGCATTCTGATTGGAGCCTCGATCAGACGATTGTGGTGCACCAATCAAATGGAAGGCCTTTCCATCCAAGTTAGCTACACTGCCCTCCATGCTCAGAGAGGAGATGAAAGACCTGGTGGAGGACATTGTGGGTGTACAAGTGGAGCTATCAAACTTGAGGTTTATGCCACTATTGCTTCTATGGTACATCATATCAGGTTGGAATTTCAGCAGCTGTTGCTGCTGCTGCTGCTGTTGGAGGAACTGATAGTTTGTTGACGATGTTTGTTGGGCGAGTTGGGGTGGAATCTTGGAAGCTGAACCCATTTCTAATGCCTGATTCTCTAAAAACAACTTCTGGGTAAGTTGTAATTGCAAAGTACTTTTTGCTCTTGGATCTTTCTCCATAGCTGGGTTTTCAAGCCAATTAGTTTCAAGAAGTTGGAGAGGCTTGGTTGAAGAACCGGTCTTTGTTCTGGGGTAATCTAAGGTAATGTTCTGAGGAACAGGGGATTGAAATTTCTTCAGTTTTCTCACTCTTCCATGACCTAAACCGGTACTAAGAAGAGACACGACTCTCTTAAACTTGAACTCAGCATCCCTCGTTTCCACCATTAGATTCCTGTACTGAACTTGATCTTGAGGGTGAGATAAGATACTAAGAACTCTATGACAGCTCTCCACGGCTGCTCTGTTAGCTTCTTCAACCTCCTCCATGATCCCCCAACCCAAAAGCACCCTTCTCGTCAGAATCCCACAAGCCCCAGATCACCAAACCAACACAACAACTACAAAACTACATCACACGAGACGGATCTCCAGACACCCATTTCCTCAAATCAAAAACCCAGATGGGCCTTGACTGAAATTTCACCACTTCCCAATCACACACAAATCTTTCTCGCAGATAGCTCAGCCACAGAAGAAGAAGTATCAAACTGGGTCAATAAGCAAAACCCCAAATGCGGATTAAACCCACCCGAAGACTAGCATTCAAAGAGAAATCAAAGAGAAACAAGACCAAGACCAGACCTGGTGTGAAACCCTAGATTATCCATCCGTAGCTGTGCGATTGAAATGTGTGAAAGAGAAGACTTTCTCGCTTAAGGTTTTACACGAAGAAGAAAAATAAATAAATAAATAAACAAATCACCATTTTTCATATTTTATTATTAATAAAAAGCGAACTGCCGTTTCTGTCAGAAATCCTCATCTGGGCCCCACCAAAGACCTCGTTATTCCCTGCTCTCTAGTTTTATTTTTATTTTTTTTCTCTTCTTTTAAAAAAAAAACATTTTTGCTCTTTTGCCTTTCATTCCCTGCCACAACTCCATAGGATACGGCCACGTGGAAAATTCCATTTCCGTTGACACGTGTCTAAACATTTGGAGGTATCACTATCAGATGTTTCGTAGAATTCGATTGTACCGTTGATGATGAGGTGGCGCCTACTGGTTGGTTTTTTAAATCGATTTTACTGTAGACGTGGTGACACCAGGTGGGTCAGAGTTGTCAGAAATCCAATTGACTTGAGAGAGAGACTCTCTCTCTCTCTATTTTCATGAGATTGAAATCAAATAAGACGGAGCCATCAATTAAATTTATGACCAAAATGACATCCATAAATGGACATTTGAAGAATTCTGTCTGGTAGCCAGCCCTGTTAGGATGGTCCCTAGCCTCATGTTCTCCCTTTCCACTATTGCCTCTTCATGCTTTGTAGCCTGTTCCAAGAGATTATTACGCCCATGTGTTGTATATGGTTATGGAAACTCATTTTCCAAAGAGCCCTTACGAAATCAAAGAGAGAATGCTTTATAGCTTTTACCTAGCTGAGAAATTTCAAGTTGTTCGTGTTGTTGCTATATGTAAATCCTTAATACATCGTTTATGGTCGATGTACATCAAGATATATGATGTGGGACCCACCAAATTGAATCAGCTGCAGCCGATGGGCGTTGCAGAAGATGTGAACTCATCTACTATGAAGCCGCGCTCTCACTAAAGTGTAATGATGTGCACATGCATGTATATGGATTGAGATCATTTACAGTTGAACCCGCTCACGGGTTCAATTGTAGCAGCTTGATAAAAAAAGTGAAAAGAAATATTTCACTTTTCAAAGTAGAAGAGAGAAAAGTGAAATATTTTTTTCACTTTTTTTATTGAAGTTACTTGCCATATAACTATTGGCTATAGTTGAACCCTCTTACAAGTTCAACTGTAGATGATCTGAATCTGCGTGTATATTGGCTATATATTGAGTAGGTAGTAGTGCAGTACCCATAACAAACATACAAAAAAGAAAAACAAAAAAAAAAGGAAAAACAAAGCCAATTTTGGAAGATATTTGTTATAGGCTTACACAAGTTAAATTTTTTGTATTTATGGTGAGAGGAATTAGTTGGTGGATTGGTTTGGCTAATATGGGACATAGGTTGAGGGTTGTTTGTCTAGGAACAATGTCCCAAACTCAATGCAATGGCTTGTGCCTTCTGTTGAAGATAATATAAGAGCTTTCAATTATTAAATATATATAAAACAAATAAATGAAACTTAGCTTCTTGGTACTCGCATAAGGGATCGTATTAAAATATGAGTCAACCAAATGGTTAGTGGAGAACCATTTGCCTCACAAGATTTCAAAATTACAAATCATACTCAATTAGAACTGACCTAATCCATTTAACAAAAATTATGTTTTAATAACAAAATAATGATCATTATAATGAAATATTATGCTAATTGAAGCTGAATTGTTCCAATAAGGTACCTAAAAAGGTTGTATATAAAGTCCAATCTTGGACATTTGGAACTCAAGTTTTTAGGATTCCTTTGATAATGTAAACTGTCTTTTATCCATTTGTCCTGAACTTTGAAGAAGGCATGTGAGAGGATCTATATGGCCAAAATATTCTCATTGGATATTATTACATTGTTAGCATTGCTTGGGTATAACCCATAGTAGCAAGACCAAGCTGATAAGTTTGATGCTAAATTCAAAGTTATGATGCATAAACTAATTCCATCAACTAGTATATATTATATTTTATATTTATATTGATAGAACGGGATGGAGAAACAAGATTTGTGTCGTCGATTCCACTTTGGTGGGAACTGGCTTTTGAAGATGATGATAAATAATGATAATTTAATAGTTATATCTAATTATATCTTTCTCTCCTCTGATATAACTATGAGAAAACAAGCAAACAAACACACGTGCTCGCACGCACACACATATATATCATATAATTAAGTCATGTCAATGACACATTTTAGCCCCAAAATGGGATTAGAAAGTTGTGGTTTTGGTGTATGACATCATCCAATATGCTTCTTGTCTAATGCATAGAAAAAGACAATTAGTATAGCATTATTGATAAGGTGAATAGTAACCATTAATATAAAATAGGGTACTATTTAATTCTCATTTGCTCATAGTTGATTCATTCTAGAAAGTTAATGACAATTCCTTGCATACATAAACACGCAATTAGAAGTGATTTGATTGGTTTTGTGGTCGAAGGCACAGATTAGACGGTCTCCCTTTCATGGGATATTTTATTTTATTTTTTTTGTTTTATTTGGATTTGCTTAATCACAAGATCAAAAAATGGAATCAAATATCAATTAGGATTGATATATAAGCTCTAAAGTGATTGAGTTAATTTTGGGGAAGGAAGATCAAAAGTAGTGTATTAAATTAGCATAGTATGATAAATTAATTAAAATCTTCATGTAAGAGATAAGTAATATGTGCACTAGGTTAATGTAATTGAGATGAAAATGTTTATATTGAAGTATGTGAAAATTAATTAGGAAAGGCACTAAATATCAAGGATAAGGAGACTAAAAGTAAATTGAATAAAATGGATTAGAAGAGATTTAGATTTTAGATACTTATTAAGCATTTGTTGTTGTCAATATCTTTTGTATGTGTGTTCGTGTAAGCTAAACTAGGGGAATGCACGCGCTATGTGTATAGCAAATTTGAAAGAGAATTGAAGGCATTTTAGGTATTAAGATGTTAGGTAGTTAGTTAGTGATACACTTGGCATTGACAAATGAATGTAGGGGTTAATTTGATAAAAATTAGATGGTGTTTTAGGCAACCCCAAATCGCATACAATTTCATCTGTTATGATAGTAATGTTGAGTGTAAAATAATAATAAAAAAGACATGGGGTAAAAAAATTGTAAAATGAGATTATTTGGAGGATATTTTCGGTACAAAATGTCAGCTAAAAAACCCCTCTTCTATAGTGTAATAGATGATATATATATATATGTAACCCCTCTTCTGTAGGGTTTTCTTGCTTCGTCAAAGAGAAGGGAGATAGAGAGGGTTTCAGGAGCCTTCTCGATCCTTCTTGATGAAAAAGAAAAAAAACATAGAACGATATTTTAATAATAAAAAAACAAATAATAATAACTCCCGTTAGAGGCTTGGACGCTCGAGGCTGGCCGAGGCGGCCACGTTAATCCGAGGCAATCAACCTTAATATAATAGATATATATATATATATATATATGAGTGAGAATTTGTGAAAATGAGCATTTTATATTGAATATAGTGTAACCTTTTGTGTAAAATCATTTGGGGCTGTTGTATTGATTTTGCATTATTTTTAAATATATTTACATAGGATGCCTCTGTCTGAACAAGCAATTGACGTTTGGGACTTAAAAAAAAGGAGGAGCCAATGTTTCAAACGTAAAACGGCAAACGGCGTAAAGGGAAGAGAGTGAGCGTATTTTGTCTTTTCCTCTCTCTCTCTTTCATACCTTCAGCTACAAGCCGTTGGACTCCGAGACTAAAGCAACGACGTGGTGCACATCAACATGCACTGAGTCAAGACCAAAGCCACAAATCACAATTATGTATGGGGAAGAAAGAGGGGCTGATCATGAAAGGAACGAAATTCATGCATGCGGGTCCCACAGAGCAATCCTTATTTGACTTTAAGCTATGTATCATTCAACTTAGAATTCAATTATTCGCCTAACCGTGTCTAATCTCATCAATTTTGTATTGAAACCCTTGACTTGACCTAAAGAATGTCTTGCATCATAACACTTGTCTCATTAGGACCTAACTTTTTGAACATGTTCAAAGTTGGAACCAAATTTCAAAAGAATTAGGAAGAATTTGTTTTTAGTGATGTTTTTTCGAATAAATTCAGATTCAATCGCCTAATTCTTGTTAATTGAGAATTAATGATATGTTTTAAAATAATTGAGAATCATAGTCATTTTATTGTTCATGAAGTATTTCTTCCAAAAATACTCTCAAAAGACTTTGAAAACCTTTTTATTCATTTTGTTACAAATGAAGTTTGCAAGTCTTTTGAGGGCATTTTCGGAAGAAATATTTCATGAATAGTAAAATAACACTGTTTTCAAATTAATTTAAAAAAAGTATCACTAATTCTCAATTAACAAGAATTTATCGACTGAATTTTAATTATGTAGAAAAAGTATCACTAAAAATCAATTTTCCCCGAATATGCCTTGTTTGTCGTTTATTTTGGTATTTTGGAACTTATTCGATGGCTTGGAATGAATTCAAAGTTAGAAACAAACTCCAAAAGAACGAGTTTTATAATAAAATTATGGTTTGATTGCAATTTGGGAATGAGTTTTTAAAAATCTATCTATACTAATATAAAACGAATAGGGGAGATTCGGGCCTCACAATCTATGCCACGAATAGAGGAGATTCGGGCCTCACAATCTATGCCCAAATCACCCTTCATCTTTTTTCCATTTTATAGATTTGTTATGTCACGTTAGTATAACTAACTAAATGAAACAGCATACAATCTATTTTAATGTTGGTTGTTTTTTTCTAAGTGGGCCTACAAAAACATTTACAAATTAGGAGTTTTGTAATATGCTACACACGCAGCGCGTGCAGTCCTCTAGTATATTGAAAAGATAAATAAACTCTAAACACGTTTTTTGATTTTGAAAACTCATTTTTTGATAATAAACTTGTTATATTTAAAAATCCGGAAAGATATTCTTGAAGCTTGTTATAAAGACCTCTTTATATGATAAGGATAACATTTATATTCATAAATATTTTAAGTTAAAAGAGAGCAACAATCTTGAAATATTTTTAACCTAAAAGTGGGTTACCAAATATCCAAACCCAGCTTCTCTTAACTCACAAAGTTGAGGGCAGATATACATGGATAACTATGACAAATGATTTCTCTCAACTATTTGATAATAGCATGAATCTTGTTGCCCATTAAAGGGAGATAAAAGGTTGAAATTTTTGTTCCCATAATTATGACTTCCAACATATGGGCCATGCCATAATAACATTTTACTGGTGGGTTTCTTTTATGGCCCTACATAGACAAACATCCTCAAAAAGGATGATCAAGACTCAGGGTGCAACTAGGGTTGACGTTAACCCAAGACCAAACTGAGGTTTATGACTGTTAATCCAAATCGAATTCAGGGAGATCTGGGATAGGGTTTGGGGTGGCAAGGAACTGCCATTCCATCACATTAAGAAAAATGAACAATCAACAAGGAATTGTTGACTCCTACAATTGTCTTGATTTGCTGAATTCAGAAAGATTTGCTGAATTCGAAAAACACCTCCCTTTGCTTTGGTTATTTCTGTGAAAAGCCTCTGCCCAAAGATGATCTAAGGAGCATCTTCTCTAATTGATAGAAGAAATTAAGAGATTAAAAAAAGGGCTAAGTTTGTTGCAGTGTATGTAGTCCTTTGTAATTTGACCATCTTGTATTTATTTTCCTTTATTCCAGTTTTTTTTTTTTCTTTTTTGGGTTTTGCAAAGTTCCAACTTTTAGTAACTCAAAATATAGGTAAGTAGCATAATTTGTAACGATAGTATCTAAGAAGCAAATTTATGATTTTGATGCTATCATGTGAATCAAATGGTTTTGCTTCATGAAAAGATCTTCACGAAAACAATCTAATTGCTTCTTTTTTTCTTTTGCTTTTTGTAGTAATTTTTTAGAAGCAATGCCAAATGCAGTCATACTCTTTGAATTAATAAGGGGGTAAGGAAAATGTTACAAAACTATAAAGTTTGAGATTGTGGTAACTTACTCGATCTTAATCTTATTGATCAGTTTGGTAACGGGACGGATCATGGTTGAACCAAACCCTAACCCTCCCATAACCCAATTTGCGCCATGGATTTTGACATGAAAAACTGCAATAAAAATTAGGGTTCCAGCAGCAAGAGGGCGTTTCGATATTGAGAAAGGAAAGAATTGCACCGAGCCTTTTTGAAAATGCCGACTGAAAAAATAAGCCCAAGATTTTGTTGGGTTCGGGAGGTCTGACGCTGGAAGAAACTGCCATTGTTTGTCGTTATCTAAAAGCAGTCTTCAGCTTGCAAACGACATCAGCCTAATCCAACCAGTTTTACGGCTACCAACCCTCGAATGGTCACTTCAATTGACTTTTTTATTCTTGTATGTGTACTGCTTTCAAACTTTTGTCTCTTTTGAAATCTGAAATTTGAATTTTATACAACAAGAGTCAAACAAAAGAGAAGAATCCAAAATCCATTAATGGCCTTCTCTCGGAAAATCTCATCATTATCGGAAACAGTAACGGAAACAGTAACGGCACCACGAATTGCAGAACTGAAATGGGATCTCACAGTTCTTCTGAAACAACACCATCAGAAGAGAAATCTAGATTTAACAACGAAGGAGAAAGTGGAGGAGGAGACCCTGTTGTTCACGAAGGGAGAGGAACATGGAAGCACGCGGCTTTCCACGTCGCTACAACTATTGCAACGCCAGCTGCCTACGCGCCATTGCCTTTTGCTCTCTCTTCACTCGGTTGGCCTTTTGGTAAACATTTCACAACCTGATCTTAAAAGTCACAATTTTCGAAGTACCAAGAAAAGAACAAGATCATAATTTTTTTTTCTCTTTTTATACTTGATTTGAAAATTTGCCTGAAATTAAATTATAATAATCCTACCATTTCAACCCCTTTTGCCTGCAAGGATCTGGGGTTTTATGTTCTACCACTGTGGAGTTACTGTTGTTTGGAAGACAAATCTTGAAACCACCATGAACATGACCATGAGTAGAAATTTTATTGTATTGTATTTATCTCAATTGGAATACTTATCTGAAAAATGAATGGAAGCGCTTGAACAAAATCATGGCGATCTGGTTGTTTCGATTTGGGGTTTTGTGTTCCACCACTTACCATCTGGATGTCCCCTCCAATATCAGAATAATTTTACTGAGAATTTGGAGTTATAATTTGTTTATTTGTGCCCCTTCATGGCCCTTGCTTCCAAAAATTTAAACTCTGTGGTTTCTTATGTGTTTTTCTCAGTTTTATCTTTGGATGCCTAAAGTTTTCTTGTTCTGATTCCAAAAGAAAAAAAAGATACGTATATTTCAAGCTTTTGGATAAATCTGATATGGGTACTTCAAGTTCAGGTGTAATCAGTCTAGTTGGTGGAACATTAGCAACATGGTACTCTAGTCTTCTGATAGCATCTCTATGGAAGTGGAATGGAGAGAAGCACATTACATACCGGCATCTTGCAAAGAGCATTTTTGGTTGGTATTATGGCCTCTGCAAAAACTTCAGATTTGGTTCCTTCTTGTTTGTATTAATTACATATTCATGTGGTATTTTGAACTGTTCTTGTCTTGAAGAAAATTTCAACTATAACATTTGCATCTTGAAAGCATCGAAATATCATGCATTTCATTGGATGGTCTGGTCCAGGAATCTATTTCAGACTAGTTAACCAAATTAATATCAGTATCTTTGATAACAATGATGATAGTAACAATGGTCAATTTGTCTCTACTCTCTAGTAGGAATTGGTATAGGAATCTTGTTGTTCTGTTTCAACTTGTTAGAAACAACTTCTTACAATTGGATTATGAGCATTTATTGTCTCCGTCAAGCTTATTTTCAGTCTTATTCTAGCTCTTTAGATTACTTCAACCCAGAGATTCTCATATCACGACCTTAGGTTTTTATTTAATATGTTTGAATCGTCTCACCGAATTTCCTAGTCTATTAGATATGTTTATCTTTTTCCATTATTCCTCTTATCTATCTCAAATCTACATCTCAGTCATGCTCATCATATGAATGTGTTGCTACCTAATTACCTAACATACTAATCAATGTATCATAGCTAGTCATATTGAGGTCTCATAGAATTTACCTTTCAAGTTGAGTAGAATGCATTGTTCACATAGTGTTTTAGAAGCACTTCCATGCAAAAACCATCCAACACTAATTTCATATGCAACATCCCAATTGATATCTCCCTCCTTGTGAATTGTTCTTCAAACATGTTAAAAAAGTCATCATCCTGGGGCATTTCTTAACTGCTAATTTTCACTAGTATTTTGATGCCTATTTCTCGATTGAAAAAAATTTCATGATATATTTTTGGACCAATATAGCCTGCAAAATTCTAGTATTGCATCATTCTGACTCTAGCTCGGCTCACGAACACCTAATCTTCTCAAATAACATATACCAAGGAACCTTCTCTTATCTTTGAGTTGCCAATTTGTTGATGTTAGTTGCTTTTGTTGCTCAATGGAATGTATAGAGTTACTACAGGCATCAGTCTCTCTGTGTCATTACCTGATGTGCAAATCCTATGCATCTTGACAGGGTTAAATTAATCTACTTGTATTTTTGCATCTTAAATTCAATTTGTTTTGTGCTTTTGTTACATCAGACCCTCCCCAGAACCCGTGCAGTGGCAGGAGCCTCGTGCACTGGGCTAGCCCTTTTTCTGTTTTCTTAGGAGAAAACTACTCACATTCAGATAAGCCATCTAGAATTTGACTTTCAAAATGCTTACATTGCCTATGTTCTATCTTCTTCTTGAGTATTATCATCTTTCTTTATTTCCCTTTTCCTTTTCTAAATTTTTGAAGGGTCCTGGGGTTACTGGTCTATTACGTTTTTTCAGCAGGTGGCATCTTTGGGCAATAACATTGCCATTGCTATTGCCGCTGGAAACAGCCTAAAGGTTGGTTAAGCTGGAAATCTACTTGCCCAGCTATTTAAACCAATAAATTGACCGTTATTTTTCTAATCTGTTGCAGGCAGTTTACAAGTACTACCACAAGGATGGTTCCTTGACATTGCAGTATTTATAATTTTCTTTGGGGCCTTTGAATTGTTTCTCTCACAGCTCCCAGATATCCACTCATTGCGATGGGTAAATGCATTGTGCACGTTCAGCACAATTGGCTTTGCGGGTACAACCATAGGTGTAACCATATATAATGGTAAGCTTAGAAGATACTTATTATGTCTGATTTCTTCTTTGCTGTGTGGATCAGCAATTGCATTAGTTTCTGCAATGCATAATACAAGTAATTTTCGCATTTGAAACTTCATTATTCTTGTAGGGACAAACATCAATAGAAACTCAGTTAGCTATAAACTGCAAGGAAGCTCCTCTGCTAAGGCATTTAAAGCTTTCAGTGCATTAGGTGCAATTGCCTTTTCATTCGGAGATGCGATGCTTCCAGAAATACAGGTAAAGCACTCATCTCAAATTAGATGTTCATTTTCTGAGACTCATCTTTGGATATTTGGCTGGTTATGAAGGAAAACAGGGAGAACACGTCCATTGAGTGACTAATGCATGTACCTATCCTTATCAGAATACTGTGAAGGAGCCCACAAGGAAGAACATGTATAAAGGTGTATCAGGAGCATATGGCATAATTGTTTTGACCTACTGGCAGCTGGCTTTTACTGGTTACTGGGCATTTGGATCAGATGTCCAGCCCTATATTCTGGCATCTCTCAGAAATCCTGAATGGACAATTGTTATGGCAAATATATTTGCAGTGATCCAAATATCAGGATGCTTTCAGGTATCTATCAGATGCATCTAATCGAGTGTTAAAATGTTTCAATAACACACTCCCTTTTTTCCAATTGGAGTAATAATGTTAAAAGATCTGAATAACATAATGCCCTTTTGTTTTTCTTAAGATCAAATGAGGAACATCTGGATCTGTAAATCTTTTTATGATGAAGTACCTAAAGAGATCCTGTTAAGGATCTGCAGACAACAGATTTAGTATTCATAAACCGAAACTACACTTTTTAGTTTAGTTTAGAATTGTAAAAATGAAAATATGAAAACCAAATTGCTTTTTATTTTATAATTTTTGTCTTCTAATCTCTGAACATCATGTTATGCATGTAACATGAATTAAAAATATGAATCTGTGAACTTGTCTTTCCTTGTCTGATTCAATTCTATTTGTTTAGATATATTGCAGGCCAACTTATGCCTATATTGAGGAAAGAATAATTCCTAATAATACTAACAGTGCCAATGCTGTTCGAAGTTATCTGCTGCGCATTGCTCTCACTTCAGTGTACATGGTTATTATTACAATGGTTGCTGCAGCCATGCCTTTCTTTGGGGATTTTGTCTCCATCTGTGGAGCCGTTGGATTCACTCCTCTGGACTTTGTTTTCCCTTCTTTAGCATTTCTAAAAGCTGGAAAGATGCCCAAGAACTCAAGATTTCGCTTTTCAGTGCAGGTCCTCAACTTCACTATTGCTACTTGTTTTTCTGTTGTAGGAGTGCTGGGTTGCATTGGTTCAGTCAAGCTTATTATAGAAGATATAAAGACTTACAGGTTCTTTCATGATATGTGATTGCAATCATTTTGGAAGATGAGCTATTTGAATATGAGTTGATCACAGCATGTGGATCACCATTAGATTGCTGGACACAGTTTAGCTATTCCATAATGATTGGTCTGAGAAGGTTGCAATTAGAGCGCCATGGTCGCTTTTGCATGAAATGTAATATTTTCAGAAAAATTTGATAGCACGAAGATACTTACAAAGATTGCAGAGATTGCGACGTCGTGATCAAAGATGAAATTATGTGTACTGTATATAATAGTAAAAAGTACTTTCAGTGACATGGTTGATGGAGACAACCACATTTAATTTGTCTGTGGCTTATTTTTCAATATTTATAATCAACATTTATTGGATTACTGATAAAGTGGTCAACCCTTTGGCCCTGAGTTTTATTATGAACGTTGCAATAAGATGAGTTTCTAGAATGTGATTTTTCTATTCATGTGAAGAAATCACCTTTTCCCCAGAAGTGCTTTCATGATCATCTAGTTCATTGTTGTCTGGTGTGTAAACAAACCAATCCCCCCCTGGGGAGTGTTCCAATTCAGCAGACAAGACTTATTATTAATTGCAAACAATAACTTTAAAATGTCAACAATATTGGAAGTAATAATAATCTTAATTGTTAATTGATAGACAAATAAAATAAATAAATCCCTTCTAAGGACAAGTTGAATGTCAGAAATAAGCAACAACCTTAACAAGCTAAAATACCATGAAATTCTCCAATCTAGTGACTTGATGATCATGTTCAGCTTGCACAATGTCAAAATGCAATTTATATGGCTACAAAGGCAAGCATTACCATGTACAAGAATTGATTCACAAGCATTCTTTGACAGCTAAATCAGCTTTGAGCTTAAAGAATTGAGGTGGCTTCTGTAATGCATACATCAGTGTGCTTATAATGTTATCCCTGACAATATATACATGGTCTCTCCAAGCTTTAGACAGAGGGTGGTCAGTTTAGGCCTTGGTTGGTCTCTGATCTTCCATTCAGTAGTTATGGTACATGATGCGATAGACATTCCTCTCTTATCTATCATAAGCTTATGCAATTCTGGTACATGATGCATTTGGCTCAAAAATGGCATGTTCTTTAGACATATCAGCGCCTGTTTGTGATATTTCATGCTGATTGTCATTGGAGAAATTTATTTCTGATTGTCCATCCCCATCACCTTCATTGTCGTTGTCACTGCCATAGGTCTCAAGATATGCCTCAACACCTTCATCCTATAAGAAGGCAAAGAGAAAATGAAAGTACGGTTATTGTAATTAACTTTCTGTTTATACAAAGTCAATATATAATTATATGACTTGAAAGGCCAGATAGAATACAACCTCCATATCCTCATCTTCAGAAGAATATGCAGAATCCAACTTGGCATACAACTGTTCATCTCCCCTGTCCTTTATTATTTCCATTTTACTCTGCACATGGAAAATGGCAGGAATCAGTTGCTAAGAGATTAAAACTTTTAATGAAAACATATCTAACACCACAATTTTATACTAAAGCATATTCGGTAGTGAACGGTCAGACAAGGAAAGTTAAAGATGCGAAAGCTCATACAATTTCAGATCTTAGGGTCCCAATTCTTCTCTGCAGAGCCGAAATATGATTATAAAATGCCTGTTTGTCAAGATCAAGAGGAATCAGTTAGAAATCAAATGATCATGTAGTAAAACCAAATGGTAAAACTCAAATGGTAGTAATAGTAACAGTAGTGATAACAACAACAACAACAATACAACAATGCTGGAAAAATCCAACATGGTGAATAAAATGTAGAAACAACTATTCCTCTTTCTCTCTATTTTATGGCGAAAGAATATATGACGGCGTTGGTGTATATAATGTACTCAACCAATCTTACTCCTCATGTTGTCCATGTGACACCTCAAGACGGAGTAACTTGATTACACGTATTCTCTGTATGGGTGGAATTTTGAGTGGAGCATTGACTAATTCTTTTCTTTTAATTTTTTTAATTTTCCCTTTTTTAAATAATTTCTGGAAGGTGCAATCAATGAGAAACCTCATGCTTTTTGAAAATACCTCACGTCTTTGAAGCTCAATTGAGCGTGCCAAAGCCTTCCTCTTTGTCAAAAGATTCTTGGGCCTTAGTGTGGGAGGTCGGTGATAGTCCTTCCCCCTGAAGACAATTATGGCAAACCCTTTGGAGACTTTATCAACAGAAACTAAAATACCGCCGCTCTCAGCCTCCAGCGATAACGCGATGCTCCTGACCTGGTCAAAAGTTTTAGCCTTCACAATGACCTTAACCAATTCTCGGTACTTCCAATGCAAGTGCATATTCTCCACTGTACCATCAAATACTCCACGTCTCCCTGCAGCAAGAAATCAGTGCATATAATGATCCCTACAGTCTCAAAAAGAGCAGGAGAAAAAGATTCAACAGTTGTCCATTTTTTATAGTATATTGATGGGTTATTACCAAGAAGTAGAAAAGCTTTCATTCGCAGTCCAAGTTTGCGGAACATAAACCTTTCCTCATCAGTAATGCTTTGTGGATCTGCTGATTGTTCCAGTGGTTTTAAAAATGCCTCCACCTTAGCTAAAGCTTGTTCTGCTTTCATCATCTTGCGTTCTGCCTATTATCACCATGACATTAAAAAAAAAAAAAAAGTAACATCAAATAAAAATCAGATGAGGGGCTCATATAAAATACATACACCTGGGAGATTGTGCTTTTCAATGCTAATTCTAGAAGTATAACTTCTTTTTTTATGTCTGCTTTCCATCCATAGGAAAGGAGCTCTTGGTCTAATCAAATCCACATTAGGTCTCCTTCATTGACATTTACCAAAAAGCCATTGCACTCATACAGAGTCTTTTTCACTTTCTGATTGAATCCACCGAGTGAATTCCATTGAGAAACCTGGTGCACCAACAAAAGGGTAGCAACAGCCATCCATCAAATACGAATCTTTATTGGATCTTTGGATCTATAACTACTCCCAGATCAGCAACAATGCATCATATCTGATTCTAACACAGATCCAGACCCAACCTTTTAATAGCCCTGACTAGAAGAACTCTAGTGGGTCGGTCCAATCAAGTAATGGACCAGCTCTTTCTACATGTTTAAAATATGCACCAAACTGTTTCCACATGGAACTGTAGCTTTCGAACTTGCATCACCAAGAAAGTTGGAAGAATCATTGTGAGTGAATCATAGAAGAAATGTATTAAATACATGACAAACACATGGAGGAGGGAAAAAAAAACATTCCATCCTTTCAGATAATAGGAGCATGTTGAACGTTTCCACTTTTCAGGAACATTAGCAGAAGGAAAACATAGTTTAACTCATACATTCCAAGTGTTGAGGAACTTACAAGAGTAAGCTTCCATTCAAGCTTTCTCACAAGGTTTGCATGCCTAGCTACTTCTGCAGCTCTCATCACCTTCTCTTTGTCACTCTCGTCAAGCCTCTTCCCCCAGCGGGCATCCGCTTCTAGGGTTTCACCAAGTGTGCCAGTAGTAGCATATTGCTCAGTTGTTTCAACACTTGGTATAACCAAGGCTGAGGCTCTTAATCGTGCTTTTTCTTCTTCGTCTTGCAGGGCCTTTGCTAGACTTTCCTTCTCTAGCAATGCTTCAGTCACATCCGGAGACAAAAAATTCTTTCCCCGATAGAATACCAAGTATTCTTTGTTTCTGGAAAGAAGTGTACCACCTGTCAATTTCTGCATCCAACAACCACGAAGATCTAATCAGTTGTCCCATGTAGTTCTACTCATAATACTAAATACATTCACATACTATTAATGTGAGACTTACAGGTTTCGAAGGGGAAAAAACAAAGCTTTCACATGAAAATAAAAAATCATGAGATCCAGTCATTAATGCATAACTAGCAGTTTTAGGTCAAACAATTTAATAGAAGTTTCAATCGGCTAGGTTTCAAACTGATCAAATTATTAGCTTAGATTTTTTAAGAAAATTGACTTATAGGATCAGAGGCCATCCTTTCTAATGATTTTTTGGTTTTAAAGATTTCATTTTAATTTATTGAAAAATGAAAACTGAAATCTGACATACTGCATGATATATGACATACTGCACGAGGACAATGATCTCATAGTTTTTTATTTTGTTGTAATTTTTAGATAAATTATAACAATAGTTTCAAAAAGCATAACATAACTATATTATAAGTAGATTAAAACACAGAATATTTTCTGCATGGTTGCATAAGCAGATAGCTGATCAAGTGCCTGATCTTTAAAACTTTTAAGCAGCGGAAGAACAAAACAGAGTTAAAAAAAGGCTGCAATAGCTTGTGGTAACTATTCAAATTAAGCATCTATTTTGTACATCATGGTTAATGCCCAACAGGTGGTAGGTGGAACTCAATTTTTTTCCCAGTGAATAAGTCAATGGCTGAGTTTATATTGTTAATTTTCTGCTTTTTTTCTTTATCTTTAATAAGAAAATCATTGACTGAGTTCAATCCAATGTTAAGGATTGGTTGCAGCTCAGTAAAATAAAAAAAAATCCAGACAGGATACAAAGGTGAGTGATGTGGCCTAGAATCACAAAAACAAGACTTTGTCAAATGAACTGCCATGAATAAAGAAGAACAAACAACAATGAAAGATTATACAACAGAACAATAGATTTTTCAAACTCATGAAAAAAAATGGTTGTGTGGATTTTACAAAAAAGAGGCAAAATACCTTTCGTTTTTCTTAATAGATCTCTAAAATCCCATGCAACTTCCATCTTAATTAGAATTCTAAAGCAAAACCAAAAAAGTATTGAAAGATCAAAAAGAAAAAAAAATCATGACTAAAAGGGAAAATGAAAATTTGTTAAGCTATCAATAGTTATCGAGTGCATTCCTTAGCGTCAAGAATGTTCCTTTTCATTTCTATACTCATGAACGATCAAGTTCGCCTTTCTCCCCTACTCTAGTCAGTCTGTAAAAGGAAAATATTAAGACCAACGAAGCTATAGTCCATACTCTGTTTCAGTGTGTATACAGTAAAGTAGGAGTCACAAAAAATATATCAAGAATCACAATATGAAACCAGAAAACTGAAACCATAGTTGTTAGTTGTTACACAGAAAATTCTAGCTTTCTCAAGATAGAAAACAAAAATATACAAGCAGATCCCTGCAAACAAAAAACTAGGGAATCTCAAAAAAGACTCCAAAACATGGCCCCTAGCAAGCAAATGTTTCCTATGATTAGTTTACATATCATGAGTTCTTCAAATGGTTTATTTTCTAAGTTTGCTGCCTATTTACAAATAAGTGACTATGGAATATGAGAAAGCCTAAAGATGGAGACACAATGATTATCTGGAAGGCAACTAGGCAAGTCAATAATGAAGACTAACGTCTTCATCCTACACATAGGATACAGAGAATGTGCAGAAATGCGTATATTAACCATATATTTCGTATAATAAAATGTGTATATTGACCACATTTTGTACTAACATTATCACGAAAATAAAGTATGTCATTACCTTGATATCTTCAGCCATTCTTTCACTAGTAGTTAGTTGCACACCACGCTTCAGTGCAATTTTTGCTATTGAACTTTTTTCCCATAACTTAACCATAGCCATGGCCAACCCTTCATGCTGCCGGCTTCTACCTGTAGATTAAAAACCTTAATTCACAGCCTAAACGTAAAATGGGAACCAAAAGATAGTTGACGAGAACAGGGATACCTAGGGCAAAATGTGGAGGTATGACTCTGGCAAGTCTTCTCAGAGCTGTTGCTTCCTTTATTCCAAGTGTAGCTCTCACTCCATATGGAAGTATTCTGAAGGGGGTTTTGTAACCAGGAACAACACCTGGCAGCAAATCAGCATCTACAGGTAATGGATCGCCTCCAGGCCAATCCGTATACCTTGGGCCAAGATCATCCAATAGCTTGTCCACTTCATGTTCGTACTTCACTTCTGGCAGTGGTTTGTCATCATTTTTATCCTTAACGGTATTACTTAAGCTTGGCTGAGGAACCTTAACAATGCCATAAGGACCATGTTCTATAAGATCCTTTCTCACTTCCTCTTTATTTGTTAGAGAGGAGTTATGGGAAAACTCATTGGTGTTCTGAACCTCTTTCTTTTGCTGTTGCATTGAAGGAAGCTCATAGCTCACTCCTCTATATAAGAATACTGAAGTTCCAGACCTCCAAATCACCAGACCACCTGTTTTCCTCTGACAATATATACAAAGATAAATTTCAGACATATATTTGAAACCAAACGCAAAGAAGACTCTTTGTATAATCTGGAAAGAAGAAGCTAGTGGAACTCCCAGATATCTCCATTTGGTATGTTTATTAAGTCATGAATTCAGCACTTCCATACATAAGCAGCATGAACCATGTAGAAGAATGAAACGGGACTTGGAATCTCAAAATTTTATCAGAAACGGTTGGATCAATAGAAATAAAATTTAAGGAGAATAGAAAAATAAAAATAAAAAATAAGAAAAAGATCACAAATACAAGGACACAGAAGGATGGATTGTACTTTGATTGAGAATGAAAGTGGCCCACATTCTACCATCTCTTTGGGGAAAAGAAAATAAGGAATTCCAAATGGAACAAAAAAGTGATTGTTAATTTCATAAGGAAATTTACCTCCAATATCTCATGCATCCTCTTCATATTAAGCGCGGGAGGACCCTCGCATTTGAGTCTTACTACCTCTGATGTCTTCCACTTTTCATGAATCACATCTACCATGGCCTGAGTAACTCCAGCACCTCCGATTTTCGTCTTATTCTTTGTCCTAAAAGCCAAATTTCTCAGCCTTCGCAGCTCAGACTCGGGCAATGTCAATTCAGCCAAGGAAGTCCTACTCCTTCGCCTTACCGAATTCCTTTCCTCTTCTTTCACCAATGGCTTCTCCCATGGAAACCTAACATCCCCATTGCTTCCCAAACCATCTTGAACTCCCAATGGAGAATCTACCGAAAACCCACCTTGTGCATTCGGCAACATCCCCTCCTCAACATAGAATATATCTTCCACGGATCCTTTCTCGGGTACTCTATCCTTCTTCTCATTAACATCATCAACATATCCAAATCTCTTCAGTTTCTCCACAATCTTATCCATTGTACTACTACTTGTACTTGTACTAGTACTAGTACCCTCGTCATCTTCACTCGAAATGCCTCCACCCCTCCGATAGTCCACAACAGCTTGTGGCCGTTTTTGAAGAGTTTGGACATGGGATTCACTCCAATTATCAATCCAACTACGACTCGATAAACTGCTACTCTGAACAGATTGAGAAACGTGCGTTTCTTTAAAAAGGGGTCCTCTATCCTTATCGTTTTTCAACAGAAACCTAGATTTCTTTTGTGGGGTTTTTTCTGTGTTTGAATCTGGACTCACACTGCCCTGGGTTGGAAAAAAATTTTGTTTTCTGGATGGAATTGACGACCCGTACCTGAAAATGTGCAGGCGAGAGCCATTAAGCTTTGAGAAGGAGCTCTGAAATGAGTCTAAGAAGTTTGGTGGACAGATTTGACAACTGGGTACGAGAGCCATCGCATAACCAAATGAAATACCTCGATCACTTACAGAAACGGATTCATATTTTCGTAGTAGAAACAACTGTTGAGTGATCAGGACAAGTTAAGGGCTCTCAGGAATTGCAGGTTTTGGGTTTTTGTGTGGCACCAGGATTTAACAACTGTTACGCCGGGAAAACATCTTCATATCTACCCAAGAACGAAGGGGCAGCAGGGGGAAATTAATTTTTAGTCACATCTTTTAAATATAATTAGTATTAAGTTAGCAATATTCTGAGTGTAAAATGTTACTGAGGGTTTAATTATTTTGTTAAAATTTTCTCAAAAGTTAAAAAATAGAAAAGTACTGACTGAATGTTAATTATGTTTTAAAGGTATCACTAAAAGTTAATTCCCCTGCATTTAAAAGGCTTTTATTTAGGCCTCAGAATGCAAAAAAACAAAAAACAAAAACAAACCAAAAAAAAAAAACACCAATGGAATTGAAAAACGAAATACTCTCAGGAATATGTGGAAAATTATTGGAATGAAATCGTCTATCATGTTTCCTTTAAGTGCTCTCTGATGTGGTCGTGAGATGCTGCCATGTGGAGCATCTCGCGGTCACTATTTTTTCATGTGTTATAAATTTATCAAGTGAGCTCTGCATGAAAAAAAACAGTGGCTATGAGATGCTCCACTTGGCAGCATCTCACTACCACATCATAGAGCAAATCAAGGAAGCATGACAGACGATTTTCAACTCATTGGAAGGGGTTGCTTTTTTAACACATTTACAAAAAAAGAATACTTGGAAAAGTCAATGGCCACAAAACATCCTACTTTCCCAAAGTTAATGCCACTAAAGTCTAAAAACATTTTGCTTAATGTTTTTATTCCATAAATGTCCCTACGAAGAACGTACTAGTATCCTGTTATGATTGGACTGATATCCTTGTCTTATATCCAATGATGATAACAATATTATTCTACAAAAAGGGTGCTAGTATCCCTCGATGATTAGGATAATATCCTTACCTTGCATCTAACAATGATAATAATAGTGTCCCATGAAGAACATGCTAGCATCCTACAAGGTATCGGTTAATTATTTTCTTGTTGAATTAAATATCGACTATTTTTTACAATTATTAGTATATGTTTTCTTTTATCGTAGATGTATTCCATTAATCAACATCCTATTTTGTCCATTAATCGTAGATGTATTTGACTAATAAAGGGTTAATTGGAATTTTTTGTAGGATATTGTTTAAATAATCATGGGATACTAGTGTTATCATCGTAAGCTACAAGCCAAATCTTCCTAGGACATTTATTCAATTATAGTAGGATACTAGTACATTCTTCATAGGATACAATTTGATATTCATCTAATCATCATAGGATACTAAAACGTATTTCATGGTATATAACTATTTTCTTAGTAGGATACTAGTTGATTCAATGGTGAGATATATATAAATGTTCTTTGTGAATACTATTATCATCATCATTGGATACAAATAAAGATATCAATCCAATCATCTTAGAATGGTAACACGTTCTTTTTAGGGCATTTAGGCAATACAACATTAAGTTACAGTGCTTTTGGATTTATTAACACTTACTTTTGAAAAGTAAGATGTGTTTGGGACAATTGATTTTTTTAAATATGCTTTTGTAAATAGATTGGAAAAGTAGCCATTTTCCATAATGTTCCCTTTTTTTTAATTTCAATCCATATTGTAAATATTGAACCACCAATAAAGGATAATCTTGGTATTTAATTTTAAATAATTAGAATAATAAAGGAAAAGGTGTTAATGTATGTTTTATGTTTTGTTACATCATCATCAACATTGTTGAAATTTCAACGATCAAATCTGTAGAAGAGGGAGACTGTTACGACTCACAAGTAGCAAACCCCAGTTTCGTAAACTGGTATTTCAAAAAACCGAGGGGAAAAGTAGAGTTTTCTAAAACCTCGAGGGGTAAACTTTTAAATATCTTTTTTTTTTATTTCTCTCTTTCTTTCTTTTGTCCCTTTTTTTGTATAAACTTCGCTTAACATCGTATGGTCCGGACTCCAGAGTCCAGGCGCTTCTACTCGGAGAACCAACGGAGTAGAAGTTTTTAAACTGAAAGCCGAAAACGACCAAACCAAAAGGATTTCCAGGGGTTTGGAAGTTCTCTCTCGTAACCTAACAATGGCGCCCGATGCGTCCGAGGCTCTTGCAGGTGCAATTGTTCAGTTCACTTTTTCAGATTCTAGTTGCACTTAATTTGTATCTGTTCCGAGTTTTTGAACTGGTTTGATCGTTATTTTTCTTCTAATTTTTCCGGATCCAGTAAGAGAGAAAGTTCAGCAGTTCTTGAATGCCGCTCGTACTGGAAATCTTGATCTTTTCAAGAGTAAGTTGGAATGTTACCGATTTCTCTATTTGATTCTTTTCTCGATGTTTGTGAATTTTTTTCTCTATCCATCTTCGGGTACTTCAAGTTGCGATTTTTGTGGAACTTTGTTTCCAAAGAACTTTCGTCGCAGCTTGACGAGGGAAAAGGGTTGGCAAAAACTGTAGCAGATGTTAAGGACGCGAATAAACGAGGAGCTCTTCACTTCGCTGCTAGAGAAGGGAAGACTGAGGTCTGCAGATATTTGCTGGAGGAATTGAAGCTTGATGTGGATGCAAAAGATGAAGATGGTATGTTTGTATTTTGTTTTATAAGTAATAAGAAGAATGATATTAATGTATGATAAAGATGATTTGGAGGTACACGGATCGTGTACCTAAATGACAATGCTAAAAGCAAACCCCCCCTTGCAACACATATGGATATCCATCCCACTCCCTTCCCTAATCTGAAAAGGAAGACCCCTCCACGAATTCTTGGAAAGGGATGCTATCCATTTTATTTTATTGAGATTATTGTTCTTTACGATTCCTTTGCCCGTGAGATGTTTTACTTGGAATTATTGGTAATGAAGAATTTGTAAAAGGTTGGGGAATTATCTTTGGAATAAGAAGCTTTAATGTCAAATCTACACCTCAAGTTGGATTCTTACGAGACATATCCTGGTGTTATTTCACTTCATTCACCGTGAATGTGGTATTCACGGAGGCTCACTAGCATGGTTCGTATGATTGATGTGATGGGATTTGTTTATTGTGCATACTGTGTTTTTGATCAGGAAAAGTATGAAATTGATAGTGTGCTTATTTAATAGTTTAAACTATGATGGGGATATGTTGTTGCTTGTGGTTCATCTAACAAATATTTGTCGGGGTTGATTAAAACTGTTGATCCCAAATGCAGATGATGGAGTACCGTGTCAGGGTAATGTCCAGCATAACCATTTGCTAAATTCTTTCATCTTTATATTTAAACAGGCTGAGGATGTTGCTGGGATATTATTTTTCCTGCCAACTCCACCTAGTCAGGAAAAGGCATTCTTGACTGATTTTATCCCGTGTCCATAGAAACGATTATTGATTCACATGAATTTTTGGAAAAAAATTACTATTAGGAAATATAGAATAATTTACTTGTATGTTGATGTTTTCACTCATCTTGTGTAACTCATTCTCTACTTCACAGGTGAGACTCCTCTTCTTCATGCTGCTCGGCAAGGTCATGTGGACACTGTCAAATATCTTGTTGAGTGTGGCTCAGATCCTACTGCTTCTAGTGACTTGGGAGTGAGTGCCTTGCACCATGCTGCTGGAATAGGTATGCTGCCATTTTTTCATTGTAATAAGTGGCTTCTTGTGGCTGGTCCAATCTTTGTTATTAAATAATTTTACAAGATCTTGAAGCAATTTGTTATTGCTTTGATTATCTTACTTTTGATATTTATGAATATGTGAAATGCTTATTGATTTAAGTTGCATACATGGATTTATATAAGAACTTTTGTACGAAACATGAATGAATATATACATTCATCTTCATTATTCATCAAAAAAAAAAACATGAATGAAAATGGTGAGCATACTAATTGCATTTAAATGAGAATTTTAGGATTTATGAATAAGAAAACTGGTGCATATGAAATTGCATTAAATGGAACAATGCGTGATTTGCATATATAGTGAGAGAGTGAGGTGTGCAGATCTGAGATCCAACAATCATCAACAACTCTATATATCTGGTGCTGTTTGAGGGCGGAGTCCAACAGTCACTAACAACCTGATATTATTGATTATTCCTATATCTCCTGGCGAAGATATCTGCGGTGTCTAAGATTGAGCTTATAGGATGTCGTATATGATGAAAGCTTGGGCTTAAGATTTAGTTAGACACTGCTATGGATGTGACTATATTGTGTTTTAGAATTGGGCTATCATAGAGATAGTGGCTCAACATTGTGATCCAATTGGTTGAAAGCCTGTAGAACTCCAATATACGTGTGTGTGTGTATATCGATTGGGGGGGTAGTTCTTACAGTCAATACTTGTATTTGTTTTGAGTTGCATGTCAGTTTTAGAAGGTATTATTTAAGACATACATGCATCTTAGCGTTGCACTATTGCATGAAAACACTTTGAATATTTTAAATTATGTTTTGCATGAGTATGAATTTTTTTGGGTATATTTTACAAGTCTAAAGTTTTTAATGCATTCTAAATATATTGAATACTATCTTGCTTTCTTTTTTTTTTTAATGAGTAATGAAAGCTTGTATTACAATCAACGAGAAGGTAAACGGTACACAGGTATCGTATACTGTCTACTAACAATAGGTCACTCTATTTATGTGAACTCTATTTTTATCACATACATGTATTATTCAGGAAGATTCGGATTGGATACAGTAGATCATAATGGGATCTGTTTATTGAGATGTCGAGATAAGTTTACACAGAATGGATAGGGTTTTTCTTTGATCATTAACAGTTATGAGTTGGGCTTTTCATTTTATTGGAATTGTGCTTATTATTTTTTGGTGAAAATTTATTGTTTATGGGTTGAAATAATTGTTTAATTAACATCTTACTTTGATAGAATTTTAATTGTGTCTAATTTTAGTTTATTTTAATTTAAATTAGTTCTCTATAATAATTTAAATTGGTTACGATGGTATAGGATCACATATTTGATTAATTCTCACATGAGGAGGGAGTTACAGCCACATCTTTGAATCTGAGGTTTATTATATTTATTACACCGGATCTGGGGCATAACCTTTTTTTTATTTTAAGGAGGGGGCGCGGGGGGGCGGAATGGGTTTGTGGGTGGGTGCGAGTATAATGTGTGTGGTCATGCAAATAATTTCTTATAAATTCTTGAAAGATGAATGACTTAGTAATGAGTATTCATTTAATGGCTTTCTAGACAAGGCTCATATGCCTTGAGCAGTCATCATGTATAATTACAAGCAACTGTTCTTGCACGCATGTTATGCTAAGTGTTTGTTTAAAATTCTTCAATTTGATGGGTCTTTATGAAACACTGATGGAAGCTATTGTCTTACAAACATAGCTTTAAATGTCAATAACAAAATTTTTCCTCAAAAATTTCAGGGAAATTTTACTATTTTGTGATATTTTATGTAGAAAATTATATTGAAATTTTAAGAGAATGGGGAATATCAATGGAAGGAAAAGTTTTGTTACCCTTCACAAATTGAAAATTTGGGGGAAATTTTGATATGTTTTTGGAAATGTGAAACCATGCTTTGATATGCAATAAGCTGATGCATTTCATTTTCCCCACTGACTTAAGGAACGATTATAATGGCGGTAAGTGATATTTTGTTCTAAATCTATTCATACTTGGTTTGTGATTGCAATCGTAGGAACATATTTTTTTGACCTTAGGATATTTGTTTGATATTTACATGAGATCCTGCTGTTTCACACCTTTAATCTGTGGTAACCATTTATTTTTAATCAAATTCTTCCAGGACATGCTGAAATGATGCAGTTTTTACTTTCAAAAGGAGTTGATGTAGATTCACAAAGTGATGCTGGTACACCTCTGATTTGGGCTGCTGGTCATGGTCAACCAGATGCTGTAATGGTTTTGCTAGAGCATCATGCCGATGTAAGCTCACATATTGCCATTCAACACTCATCATTTTTTCTCCTTAATTCTTTGGTATTGCTATGGTTTTTATATATTTTGAGGGTAATTCCAGCAGCATAATATGTCAGGGTAAGGAGAAAAAGTAGATTATTTGGAGATTTCTTTTTGTTATTGTAGGAAGCTTGGCATTCTCTTTGAACATTTCATTTTTTGGATCAGCTAAATGATTTGTTGAATTGTTGTGAAAAGATTTTTGAACTTAGGCTTTAGTTTTACCGCAAATTGTTAAACATATTAAAGTGATATTGGGTCCTTATTCACAATGACTACAGCTCAGACCTTGTATGGTCCTTATATATATTTGGAATTGCTCATCCCTTATTTGTATATTTCTGTGCTCAAGCCAATACCATTGTTCTCTTAATTTATAGTGTGAAACATGTTTAAGTTATTTCTTAATTTTTATTGGGTTTGCCCCTTTATAATTGAAGTAAAGAGCAAAAAAAAAAAAAAAAAAACAATCGCTTCTTCTGTTTTTAAAATTTGTGGTCTATTTCTGGTTTCATTTAAAATTTTTTTTTATTTGTTGATTGTTTCGCAGCCAAATTCTGAAACCGATGATAATATCACTCCATTATTGTCATCTGTAGCGGCTGGTTCACTGCCATGTTTGGAGCTTTTAATTCAGGTGAAGTACTTTCTTTCTATCTTCTGACAATAATAGTTTAATAATACACGGCACAACTTAAGTTCTCTGTTTCTTATATGTGGGTGCTATCCATCTCCTTTCAAAGGATAGAATTCTCTCTCATGTACTTGCATATTTTCTATTTAACTTTGCCTAAACTTTTTGAATTTTATCCCTTGCACCCAATATGTAGTATCTAATCATATGAATGGAATCTCTCCTTTTACTCCAATTTCATTCTATATATCTTGTTGAGTTTCATTTGTAGATTGCTCATTCGTCTTCTTGAAGTGCTCCCACATTTTAACAGATGCAATGCAATGCCTTTCTGTACCACTTGGAAGTTGGAATCACCATGCAATTGTATTAATCAAATGGATAAGGCTTTTTTGATCTCTTAAGTTTGTGGTTCTCTTCTATCTAGAATGGTTAGTGTCTAACCTCTATAATTAATATCCTTCCTTTGATAGGGCAATCCCATCATCTTTCTTTTCCTGTCTAAATAATCTTTTCAAGCAGTATCTTGTACAATCTGTAGAACTCACCAATGATGGAAGACTGCTGAAAATGGGTGTAGAAAATATCTAGAGTTTTCAAAAGCAAGGGCAGTTTAGAGGGCTGAGTTTATTATAACTTCTAGGGATAGTTGTTTTTTTAAGGATTTATCTCATTTACCATTAAAGCGAGGTTTTAAATATCAATATTGTTCAGTGGAATTGCCTACAACCGTTGTATGTACAATGGCCTTCTAATTGGTCAATTGCATTTGAAAAGAAAAAAAAATATGGTCGCAGTGGGAATTTTTCTTGTAGCTCAGCTTCTTCCTCTTTTCACAGTCATACCTTACATAATGAATCTAATTACTTTGGTAGGTATAAAAAAAATGATTTTGAAATTTGAATGTGTCTCGTTGTATGTGTGGTTGCACTGTGGGAGTATAATGGGTATGGTCATGCAAATAATTTCTTTCCACTTGAAAATAATTTCTTACAAATTCTTGAAAGATGAATGACTTAGCAATGAGTATTCATTTAATGACTTGCACCGTCCTTGTTGTAGAGGATGTGTGCTCGTATTGTTAGATATATTGCCACCTAGGGACAGGAAGTATCTCTTGAAACACAAGTTTACACTAATGGATTTATATTACCTCCCGGGGATATATCAATATTTAAAACCATGCATAAATATAAGTCATGTGAATGAAATTGGTGGTGGTGTCAAATATCATGGCTATGAAGGGATGTAAGAGTGAAAGACAGTTTCAGTTTAATAAGAGAATTGATGAGGATTTCAGTACTGGATGAAATTCAATCTACAGAGGTTTCCACTGTTTTTGAATTTGAAATATTTTCCTATACATATAGTTGATTGACAAAATGATGTGCTTAAGCTCGATAGTTGTTCATTGGTTCTATTAGGTTTGATGCGATGCTGTGAAAAATATTTTTGGCTTTACATGTGGGCCAAGCTGTGGCAAACAATTGAACCTGATGTCCTATTATGTAACTTAGAAATAGACAAGTTCGTCTATAACTAGGTGCCTGTCATGGGAAAGTCTTTTCAACATGCCCGTGAGGCACTTGCACACCCACGAGTCAGACTGTTAGATTAGAATTAAATCCAAGCAAACACAAAGACAAGAACACTGGAAAGAAAAAGGAAAGCTTTGTTGATGCAATGAAAGCAATTACAGTGTCCATGTAAAACAACAAGAATGCTAATCTAGGCATGCTATAGAGGCAGGTTGGATAACAATTTGACCCTCTCTCTCTCTCGTATATTTTGCTTTGGTGCGTATTAGTTCATTATTAGTACAGTATTACTTTTTTCCTTTGCCTTTTGTGTTCCCTTTTTCTTTTTTCCTTTTGCTTTTTTGGAACCAGTCATATTATACGCTCTGACACTAACTTTTGGATTCTTTTATATAGGCAGGGGCTAATCCAAATGTTAGTGCAGGTGGAGCAACTCCTTTGCATGTTGCTGCTGATAATGGGAGTGTGGATATTATTAATTGCTTATTGAAAGCTGGAGCTGATCCCAACCGTGTGGATGAGGTGAGTCTACTGACGAATCTGAGATATTGTCAGGAGTGATGATTTTTGTCTTAGCAAATGAATTCTGTTGATGTATGTAGTCAAAGTGTCGTTTTTTCTGCAGTTAACTTGGTTATCTCAGCTAATGATCCTATTCTGTTATTCTTGGTTTAATCAAATTCTGCCAAGGATGGTGTGGCTGTTGTCATTTTGTTTGTTGATTTTTGCTATATTAAGAGGTCAGTGTAGTCATTTATCTGGTATGTGTAGATTCATCAGAGGCAACTACATCAAGATTGTAAACAAGGCTTTACAATTATATATATATTTTTACTCTCACCATATATGAAATTGATTATCAAACCCCATTAATGAAGTATGCCCCCTTATTGGAATAAATCATCTCATTTTATGCGTGTAAACTTGTGAAGAATGCAAGATCAATTTATCAGGTGATTCCCTGTAAAGCTGCTGATAGTGGGTCTCATTTGATGTCATTGATGCTGTTTCCCTCTTCAATTCAACACACTGACAAAAGAAGGAATACTCCAAATGGTTATACCACTCAAACCAAACAACCCAGTTTCCCAAGAGGTAAACAACTCATCAGTTGAGATGGGGGATGTCCATGAAATGCTGGAGAGGAGGAGGCGGACCTCTCTGAGTTACTTGTTCCACATTTAGGAGTTTGTCCTGTGTCAGTGAAATGGGCTTCCTGATGTGAAGAAGATGAACAGGAAACCCCTTCTTTCATTTCATGTGGGCCTGGCATCAATGGAATTAGTTATATGGTGTACACTCTACAGGTGTGCAGTGTTATTTGAGGCTGACCACAAGTAAACAAACTAAAATCAAATTAAACAACCAAATCCTGAAAAGCATGGTTTCTTGTTTAAACCAAAACAAAGATATTATGATTACTATTTTGTAAGTTATTATTACTGTTTTATGCATTTATGATTACTTTGCTGTTCATTTTCATGCTTTGGCCTATTCGTTTCTGTTTTTGTAGATACCACTCTCAATCCAAAACCAAAAAATTTATAATGTCACTAATACTTCGTTAGTTCACTCCGATTTTTCATTGTCTTGGCTGATAGGTATCAGTTTTGGTAGGATTTGGAACCAGATGTGAAATCAAGATGTAAAACAATGCTTGTGAGTTGAACTTTATTTTTTAGGTCTTTAAAAATTTTACACTGGTTCTACTGGAGATTTTGTTGAATTGCGTATTGACTGCCAAAAGGGAATGTGAATTATCTTTGTACTTGAGCTATACGGAGCACTTCATGTCCTAGGAGATGAACTAATCCAGTCATGATCATGCTGTTAATGTGATATCTATATGTATCTAATGCAATACTACAATGAATTTATTCATATTATTCGGCCCAATCAACAGATTGTTGTCCCTTTTTTTTCTGTCTGCTATTGTTCATCTAGAAGCAATTAAATTTTTTTTTTGTACCACAGGATGGTCTGAAGCCGATACAAGTTGCAGCAGCAAGAGGAAATCATGGAGCTGTTGAGGTTCTTTTTCCCTTGACACCTCCAGTTCAAACAATTCCAGACTGGACTGTTGATGGAATCATTGAACATATGCAATCTGAACTAAACAAAGAACAGGTATCTGGTTCATGTTTTCAGTGTTAGGGTAAAGAATAAATTCAGTACGTCTCTCAATGATCCTGAAGACAAGCATGTGGTGCAAGTTTACCTTTTCCTTTCTTGGGGTGGTATACGCCCATGAAAGCAAATATCATTCTGCATTAGAAATTCTTTTGTATTGGTACTTATTTGAAGAAGTGATCATAGTGACTATATGACTCAGGCATGTAATTCAGTTGATAAACTATGCTAAATTATTGCAACTCAAGAGCTGTTCCTGGTTACAGTTCCACTTTGTAATGTCTTACTTGCCAAGATTTGTTTCCAAATTACTTTATTAATTTTGAGGTGCAAACATTGCAGGAACAAATGCGACATTCAAAGGAAGTTAATGTGCCAAAGCCTGAGAACTTACAGAAACAGGAAATATCTGAGGTGCTACCTGTATCCAATCATTTTGTTCCATTTTTAGAATCTTTATTCAGCCTCTGTTGCGTAATATTGAGTCTTGAATTGTGATTCATAATGCTTCCCTTGCTTTTTCCGCTGTCCTCGTTAGTAATTTCCTTCTGTTATAGCGTACGTCATAGCTGAGCACCATCCTGTTAACTTGCAAGTCAGATGCAAAATATCTTGCAGTTTCCATGGAAACTTTTTCCCCCTTCTAATTAATGTAGATGTATCAAAGTACGCACTATAGCAACCATGCAATACCAATATGACCACAAATCAATTGTGCATTTTCTTGACTAGTTGGTCTGTAGCACAAATCCTTTTCTTCTTTTCCCATTCCAACTTGTGAGGAGGAGGGGCACAAATCAATAAATGGTCTGTAGCACAAATCCTTCTCTTCTTTTCTCAATCCAACCTACTAAGTGGGTTGGTGTAAGTTGGCGGCTGATATAAACTTTGATTGAATCTCTTATTAAATGTATCTTAACCCATTATTGCTGACCCCTACTAGATGGGATAAACAATGATGTTGTTGTTTTTGTAAACCTACTTGGAGTGTCCTTTTTCACCAATTTCATCATTATCTTCTATAATGCTAACCTTTCCATCTTTGGCCTTCAATTCAAGCCAGTCCACCCTTTCTCAGTGGTGTCATTGAAGGTTGTTTAACATTTGCAAATATCGTCATCGCCTCCATTATGACTTTTGCCGAGATACTAAAAATTATTGCTTCAATTGTAACTCCTAGCTCCAATCCTCACTATCTGCTTATCTGTTCTTACTAAATTTGCATTCAATATATTTCATGTCAGGCATATTGGACATCATGAGTGTTGTTTCTTTTTAATGAGCATTTATTTTTGTGTTATATAATTTCTCTTTTCATTTGAACAGCGTATAAATCTCTTAATTTTTTGATACAGGTTAATTGTGTAACCTTAGATATACTTTATATATATTTATTGCTCTATTCCTTGTTATCTTAGATATAAAACTCCATCCTGTTTGTAATTTGAAGAATCTTTTTACATTTAAACAACTATATTTGATTGTAACCGGTGCTTCAAAATTTTTAATAACTCTCAGGTCACACCTGAAGCTAAAGCTAATGCTCTGGAGGCGAAATCGAGAGGAGAAGATGCTTTCAAGAGGAAGGACTATCTTATGGCTGTCAATGCATATACACAGGTAATTTATCTACCTCATGATGATAATCATCGCTCTATCCATAGACATTTTTATTAAGAAAACTTGTTGGAATAGTTTTACTTTTTTGAATTTCCAATGTATCCTGAAGCAAACATGAAATGATGCATCTTGAACAAAATAATTCTATGACGCAGAGTTGCATTTCCATGATGTATGAATACCAAGGAGATTACGACAAAACTCGACAGAAAAATAGGTTATGGAAGTATACTAAACAGCCAGTTACTGGATGTTGCATATTGAGACAATCTTTGTTTAATTATAAAATCTGCAACAAATAGGTGCCCAGTTCTATGAACATATTAAAATCTAGATTGCAATCTTACTTTTATTATCTTAAAATAATCAGTTCAATTGAGAATGAAAAAGTTTCTGGAGTGTGTTCTGCAGTATTATGATTGAATGCTTGTAGTGAAGAACAGTTTCGAATATATCAGCCAATGATGTGCTAAGAAAGTCACTCAAGAGCAATCATTCATGATAGAATTTAGAGAAGATATGCTATTAATGTCAGAAACTTCTATAGCCATGATATGAATCAGAGAATGGCAAGTATATAAAGAATCAGATAGAGCGATAATAGCACGGATAAATTACTAGGCCCAATGTTTATAAAATTTTAAAAGAGATTTGAAGATGAAAAATTAACTGATGATATATTCCATAGAAGATATGAGGGGGAAATGGGGAGAAAAAGGGAAAAAAGTTGCAATGATGTTTGAGCTGGTGAAGGACGACAGATTATTTATTATGTAATATATCAAAGGAACCACTGAAACTCTAAAGCAAAGAACATTTTCAAGCTATTGGCTGACTATGAGGAAGCTAACCTTTTAGCAAAGCAATTGCCTTTTTTCTTTGAATTGTCTGTTTTGTTGGACATTATGGTTCACTATTATGTTAGTCTAGATTGAGAAAGAGAAACCTTTAAAATTTAAAAGGCCAATACAGTTTCTGGGAAATTAAAAATAAAAAAGGGAAGAAAGACTTGATGAAATGCCAGTATTGTGTTGATAGATTTAAAGTGCAACAGTAGTCACTTGAAAATCAATTAAAGTACTAACAGAAGATAATCCATGAAACTATAGATTTTAAATGAAATCTAAAAATTATGAAAAAGGACATTTACAATATTATCACTAATCAGTGATTAATTTTTGCAGAAAATCCAGAATTTGATTAATTAGAATAAATCAATATAAACTCAGATAAGTGAAAATAGGATTTTTCTACATGCTTACAAGCTGCAACTATGACAAGGTTCCTATAACACAGACTTCAAAGAGAACAATTATGTTTAGATATATATCTTATGCTTTCTTGACTGAACTCTGTAAGTCAGAAAGCAACCTGATAACGAAGATTGCTAAGCAATTCAATATCTGTAACAAGAGAATTATAATGCAAATAAAAGCATAATTGAACTTTAAAATAAAGAGAGACTTTGGAACTCCCAGGACCTGTGATTGGTTGAATTTGGTGCATTATGAAGGTATGTGTGATTTGTAGAGAATTTTGGAAGTATGTGGTAAAGACACAAATAATCAAGGGTTATTGCCACCCACGCAAGATGTGGGTTTGTAGAAGAAAATGGAATGCTGAAAATTTTATGTTGCTTAAAAATTTTTTCATGTGCTCAGAATTTTTTGTCTTACAAAGAAGGTCTGAGGTTTATATAGAGAGGAAAAGGTGTGTAAATTAGCAAAGAATCTTACCTTGAGCTTGATTGAGGAGGGATGCTTTGCATGCTGTTGATGCTGAAATTTCTTTAGAAAAGTGCCTTATTTGCTCAAAATCAGACTTGTTGAGGATGTCGAGATAGATTGTTGAGGATCTTGGTAGACGTGTGTGTGTGTGTAGACAGATACTGCATAATGAAGGTCCAAATGGGAACTCTTCAATCATGCCAGCCTCCCTCATTGCACGACTTTGTTACATGAGAAAGGGAAGGAAGGTGGGTCATTCCCCCTCCCCCTCGTTGCACGAATCTGTCTCCTTCCCCCGGAGAGTCTCCCTGCATTGAACACATCTTCCCACATTTATTTTCTGAATGGAACACACCAAGTTTTCCAGGAATTCCTCAGATGTGGTTGCCAAAATAGAAGTGTTTTCTTTTTCGTTATTGAATTATCCTGTGGTTATTGAATTACAGGCTATTGATCTGAACCCTGCCGATGCTACCTTACTCTCCAATAGAAGCTTATGTTGGATCCGACTTGGACAAGCTGATCATGCCTTAACTGATGCAAAGGCCTGCAGATCACTGAGGCCGGATTGGCCAAAAGCCTGCTACAGGGAAGGTGCAGCATTACGTTTACTACAAGTATGGATCTGGATCTTCTCATTAACTTTTAGCCTCAATTTGAAATATGATTTCTCTCATCGGAGATTGTGCATTTTGCTTGCCCCTTCCATTGCAGAGGTTTGATGAAGCAGCCAATGCTTTTTATGAGGGTGTAAAGCTTGACCCTGAAAATAAGGAGCTTGTAAATGCCTTCAGGTTATAATCTAATGCGCTTCCTTTTTTGGCTGTTCTTTTTCAGATTTGTACAGTTTCAGGATAAGTGAACCAGTTGCCATTCTGTTTAAACCTACAAATGGTTTTCAAATTCGATATGGGCATATGTTACCCCAGAGAATACAAGGGATTACCTATTATATCTCTTTATGGTTTCACAGTGCCCTACATGTATTCTCATGTATAAATCCGGGACGCATACTTCTCATACCAAGGCCTACTCTCCACACACGAGATACATGACGCATTATGCTAAAATGCATGCACAAAGAGACCGATTTCCTCATATGTTGTCCGTATGATTAATTATTCATATCGGTGCATGAAATGTGCCTGCATGTTATTGATAAAATCTCATATTATTTTTTAAAGTCACCTTTTCTCAATGAAAACGAGTGCCTAGACTTGATGGGTATAACCTGGAAGTCAACCGAGAATGCTGTGGGGCTCGGATCATTTAATCCGAGCCAACTGAGTGATTTGCTCAGAAATGAAAGAACTTTACCCTTTGAAACAAATCTAAACTTACTAGTAGAAAAAGTTCAACATCTCAAAATCTCTGTTGCTTGCCTTCTAAAACCTGTTTCATCATTCTTACAGGGAAGCAGTTGAAGCGGGGAGAAAATTTCATGGCTCAGAACAGCAGAAGTAAAGGGATTAGCAAGCTTCAGGGAGCAGACCGATTTTGGTACGGATTGAGGGCTCGGCATTTTTGGTCCCATGTGAAATATCGTATCATTGAATTAATCATCTTGTTTCATGTATTTAAAGTATAATTAATACCACTTCAAAGTCTTTAGAGGCGTGTACAGATATATCAAGTGGCTTTGTTTTACTTCGTTACACTAATAATTAGAATCTATATTTTTTTTCCCTTCATTTGTTGATTTTTAAGTTTAGGAGATAGAAGCACGTTCTTCTTTCGGGAAAGGAGGATTAGGGAAATCCTATTGATTGAAGCTTTCTCCAAACCTCTGGGAAAAGCATGAAAAAAAAAAAGGCTCGAATGGTACGATCCATCTGTCGCCCTAGAATGAAAGGAGTGATCTTGTAGTTCTTAGTCTATGAAGATGCGTTGTTAGGTGTTCCATTTGATTTTCCCATTAAGACCGAATCTAGCCGAGTTTACTAAGTAGTGGCAAGAACAGTGCTGCGGCTTAAGGATAATGAAATGTCATGTCAAAGAGAAAAACCGAAAGAAAAAGATAATAAAAGAAATAGGTTTTCAAACCACAAGTCTCGTTTAATAACAAAATCTCTGAAAAGCTGGATTTAAGATTAGTTTTTAGGGTTTTTGCCATCCTAATTCCTAATCGTAGAAAACGATCCTCAAGATTTACGCTAAGTGATGTTCGTGATGCGGATCATGTTTTTTTTTTTTTTTTGAAACTCAGGGTTTCAGGTCCGCTTACGCTCAATCTACTAATCCCTAAGGTCCATGCAAAACTCTGCAATCCACATGGTCCGGTTAAGTCCAAGGCCCATACACTTTATGCAAGTCTTTCTTTACTTCTACCATGATGAACTTCTAGTGTTGTGTTTGAGTCTTCTGATCATTTCATGGTCTAACCCCATATATTAATAAACAACAAGTATATGGTTTAATGAAATAAAGAAAACCTTGGATAGAGTGAAGAAAGGAGGGACTCCGGAAACATTCAAATAGGAGCACTTCTGAGATGGAAAACCGGAATTACACAATCCCATAGAACCATCCAAATTGTCGTCGCACTCACTGCAACAGAATGAGTGTCCAAGGCCATTGATGAGAAAATAAAAAGATTTCATACCCACATGACAGAAAATTATGCTCTCATTGTAAAACAGTCATTCCTCTTCCAAATTGATGGAGTCATTGAATTTCATATACAAAATCTTCTTTAACTCGGCCATCTGTGCAATAATGGAATCCTTCTCCTCTTCTAGTTTCTCCAAGTTTTTACTAGTTACTTCTTTCATCTGCTCTATCCTGCTCTCAACTTCTTCCTTGGGCATTTGAGCAAAAACCTCACCTATCTGAAAGCGCAACACTTCCTCATCTGTCAGAATCAACTCATTGCTTGCATCCTCCAGGTTATCATTTGTTTCCTGAAAAACATAGAACATTTAATTGAAAAAAAGAAAAAAAAAGGGCAAAAGAATGCATCTGGAGAACATGAAAGGACCTTGGTTAGATAAACACAATCAGGCAACATCAAACGACACAAGTAGTGCCGTATATTCTCATATTCTCAAAGCAAAACAAATTTGATACTTTCATGACAATAAGTAAATAACAACAAAGACCTAAAGCAATGAAAGAGCATTGAAAAGCAAACAAAGAGAGAGAGACCAAAAAATAATGGTTGTGACTCGTATAATCCAGAACTCCAGTGTAGATTAAAAAGCAGCTATGAATAAGATAACAATAATATGTTGCAAGCAACATATCTCAGGTAACTAAAAATCAACCACTTCATACGAACAGATATACACCCACAGCCATTGTTTTTTCCCAAGTGATACAGTTAAAAATTAATTGGCATATAAAAGATAACCACAGGATCACTAGATAACGTGAATATTTGCTTTCCATAAAGCCCTTTTCCTTTTTCCCCAATTGATCCTTTAATGGTAGTGATCGTAGCACAGAAAAATGTAATGTAGTTTATTGAAGGTAGTATTTGCAGTTTATTGAACTGACTTCGGTTATCTTTACTTTTGAATTCATCTCCCCATACTCTTCTCCTATACTGCTGATCCAGGTATTTATACATTCAAATACTTATGTCAATGAATATCGCTGAAAAAGCTTTCTACTTTTCAAAAGCTTCTTTTAAAGTTCATTTAATCACAGAGAATATTTTTAATGTCTACTTGTTCTATTACATATCATTGTTTGCTATTTACCTAACCTTTTCAGCATTAAAACTCAGAGCATAACAGATGGATCTATTGAGCCATTGACATCAAATCAAGGTAATGGGAACCTATATGAAAAAAAAAAACATACCTTCATCTAGTGTAAAACACGAGAACATAAAAAATAATATATACACGATAAGCCATTTGCTTTACATACTTCAACAATCCTTTAAAAAACCAAAAAAACAAATTCCAAGTGCTGGATATCTAATAAACTGCAATAATTGAACCTGAAAAGCAAGAAATGGAGAACAATTGGCATTGATCCTTTTGTTGTATGATCACATACACAGAAATATTTCTCCAAAACAATACCTATTTTCATTGTCCATGGTAAATAAGAAATAACACAAGAAAAATACTTTAATTTATTTAATATAGAAAAGGTGAACTTGGCATTACTCTCGTAAACCAACAAACAAAAGCCTCATTCCTTATTTCCCCTGCAGAAACATAATATGAAGCAATTTCTCTTAAGGTAGAAATGTTCCCCAAGGAGGATCTGGAAGAAAATATTTGCTTCAGAAAAAAAGTATGCCAAAAAGTCATTCAGATAACCCTTGAAGCTGAATCCCAACAAGAGGATGAAGGTATCCATAACTGACTTGAGCATTGTTAAATAGTTCATGTCCAGTTCTTGGCTAAACTAGGGTAGATGTTGTCAGAAGACCAATAAAAAGGTGGGAAGGATTAGAATTTCCTTAAGTAACCAAAGAACAATTACAGACGAATGAAAAATGGAATTTGTGCATAATATGCGAAAGTTTCTTGCAGAACAGTAAAGATCTACTGTAACTTATTTAACAAACAGCCAGAAGCAAGTACGCAAAACAACCGCTAATCAGATGGACAACTTGCGGATTAAGGAAGCAACACAAAATCATCAAGGATTGCTCAGCTTGACTACTTTTCATATATTGGACAAACTGCACTTACCAGGGGTGAGCGCAAGTTTTGTTTAATGAAAAACCATTGAGTTCAACGATTCATAAGATCAACTAATTCATCCTTTGGGACACATCCCACTACTATTTCCATCAATCCGTCCACAGATCCAAAATCAGAAGTTGATAAGTGCAATAGTCCTTGCACACCCCATTCACCCATTCATTGAATTATACCTAAGTGTATTAAAATCCAGTAAAATGAACTTAAAAAAGACAGGAATACAACGTGTGCCTCCACACTGTGGTAACCCAAACATGGAACTCTCACTATCGAAATCAAATCAAAATCGAGCATCAAAAGCTGAATTCCTAATCATATTTCATCAGCACAAAATATCCTAATCTGCAACTTCTATTGCTTAATCTGAATTCTCAAACCACAAGCATCTAAAGTGTGTTACGCTAGAAATTTCATCAATATTTATTCAGATAAATCCATACTAGTAAAGAATGCACCCATCAGATTTCGAGAAAATAAGGAGGGTTCAAATCATCAAACATAACCACCTATCCCGAAAAGATTTTAGAAACAAAGTTTCACCAAAGACCAAAACAAGAGAGCTGATGGTTAACTACCTTAGCGATCCTGATCTCGTCTTCGAGCTCATGAAACCTGTTGTTTAATCTTCCAAATTTGTTGATATTCTGCTGATCCTCCCATGTCACCTCCGTCTCCGATCCTCCGCCCTTAAAATCGATTCAAGACATTTCATTTTCCCATAAATGAGTAAAATTAAAAAGATTTCTTACGTAATGAGATGAAGAGAACTAGGGTTTTAAGTTTCTACCTGTTGCATTCTTATTTTTCCTTTTTTGTCTCGAAGAGGTCGAGAGAAGCTACCGCAGTTTCTAAGGTTCTCTTTAGTTTTCTCAACGAGGCCTCTTGACCGTTCCTACTTCCGATGCAACTATAAGAACCCTCGAGGTGCAGTGTGACATCGCAGAGCCATATTTTGTTTGTTTTTTCATCGATATTCTTATGTTATTTTATATTTGTATTTATATCATCTTGTTTTTATATTTATATTTATATCTTTTATTTTATATAATTGTTGCAATTATCATGTTAAATAGACCATTATTGTGTTAAACGGGTCATTATCAGGTTGAACGGATAATTATCGGATTAAACAGATCATTATTGAGTTTAATGGATCATTATTGGGTTAGATTCGAGTTGACTCGAATACAAATGGGTTCTTAAATCCCCAACTTGAAACCGACCCAAATATTACACAAGTCAACCTGAACCCATTTACTCGGTTGGATTGTACATGATGGATCAATTTTTTCCCGATCTAGTTTTGTGCCGAGAGTTTTAGAAGCAAGAAAGCAAATTTATGATTAAAGTGAGAAGCAACATTTCTATGCTTCTTTTGAAAAGCAATGAAATTGCTTTTTTACTTACTAGTTAGCCCCCCACGTGCTACGCACGTGGAGGGCCTTTGAATAAAACAAAAAAAGAAAAAAAAACTTTTTAAAGATTTATAGAAAAGAGTCAAAATTGGTTAAATTAACTTTCTAATGGTTTCTTTAGGTATGAAACTTAATAAATCTACTTTTAAAATAAAGTGCATGCTCAAACAATAAGAAACAATTATGAAAAATTAATATGTGAAATACTAATGAAACAAAATATATGGGAATTGGGATATTTAAATATAAGGCATTTAAAAGTAAAAATCCATTGTAATAGGATCATAATATGCAAGAGCTCTGATCAAAACTTTTCCTTAGGCATCAACTTCATGTAGGTGCATCTTGTAGATATTTCCTTACAATTCGGCCCATACATATCCATGCAAATATCCAATAAAGGCCCAACAAATAGCCTATAGGTCTAAACTATTTTTCTTGAATATGGATATTGTATACCCATCATGCTACCATCACGAACAAGAATGTAAACTCATCATAAGCTTCACTAAGAGGACCTAGTCGAGACCAACTTTTCTTTGAACAGATATTTTAATTTATCTTGACAATTTGTTGATAGTAATATTTGTGGCTTCAAATATATTAATCACCAGCCAAGTTAACCAAACACCTAACCCCCTTAGCTCAAATATATTAATCAAAATTTAAGTTATTCAGATATATCTATGCCATGGGATAACGTTAGTTTGTATATGCATAGGATCTCATATAAAGGTTTCACCTATTCAATGGCATAGACGAAATTTGGTCAATACATGCTGTTAACATCGCAAAATAGAGAGTATAAGTTATTTGGATATATCTATCCCAATGGATTTTATTACTTTTCATATACACAGGATCTCACATAAAGGCATGATTTTTATAATGGCATAGGCAAAATTTAATGATCAACCCATCACACTAGCATCACAAAATGGATTTCATCATCATCATGGTCAACCACACAAACACATTTTCAAGATCCCGGCCAAAGAACTACTATAACAGTCATGAAAATTGGTTTATTTATTTTATTTATTATTTAAGTCCACAAAACTAATTAGAAAAAGAATGAGGTTACCAAAAGTATGGTTGTTCATTGGATAGTCTCCAACCAGTCTGCAAGAGCTGCTAAGGAAGGTTGTGCTTGTTGAAAAATGACCAAAGTTGTTGATTAAGAACCTTGAGTGGACCCAACCTACCTATTTAAATATAACTCATGATTTTTTCAGAGCTAATAATGAAATAAATTGTATAATACAAAGTTATGTTGCATGATTTTGAAATGAATCACCATTCACCAGTACTCACAAGGAATCTGCTAGCTCCCATACAGAAAAGGGAAGATGAAATGAGCACATAACCTAAATATATATACAGAGAGAGAGAGAGAGAGAGAGAGAGAGAGAGAGAGAGAGAGAGAGAGAGAGAGGAATACAAAATCCTGACAATAGGAGGCCATCATGATGCAAATAAAATAGGTTGCATAAGGAAATAGCCAATGTAGTAGTGCTTCTTGTGGCTTTGTTTAACCGCCTGCAACACCATTACATATAAGAATCCACCAAATAGCCAATTTGGATTACTCATAGCCAAATATCATCAGGCCAACAATAACATGTTTACAATAGTAAATCTATTTCAATAATAAATTTTGATTTCCAATAAACTTTACTTTCAAATACTCTTGTATTCCCGGGTAGATCTCTCGTAAGCAAATGTAAATATTATGTGCCATGTAACAGAATCATGGTAAAGAAGATGAGATGTAGCAGTTTGTACAACTAAAAGTAAAGTTTTTTTTTTTTTTCGGTAATGAAAGTAAAATTTATTACTAACAATAGTTGAAACATCTTCAATAAATTCGTTTCTAGCTAGCTACGGAAAAGACAATAAAAGAAATAGATCTATTTAAAAATAAAAGAGGAAAACAGAACATATAAAAAAAAAGAAAAAGAAAGAAAAGAAACAGTGAACTTTTTTTGGCTTTCTTCCTTGCTTCTTTCTTCATTGAAACTTACAGGGAGAAACCGTGAAACTTCAGAATCTCTATATATAAAGAACAACAGGAACAAGAACTATAACGAGCGACAAGAACAAGTCGGGTCTTCTCCTCATCAATTTTTTTAAAACCCATGCAATGTTTGCCTTGACGCACAGCCGAAGAAAAACCGCTTTATGGCAAGCAACACATTCCCAAGCAATACATTCCCAACACCAAGAACCGCTTGCGGACTTGGGGCAATCAAATCGCCGAGATGTACCGCATGAACCTCCTCGATGATTCAGAAAGTTAGCTAGTTGCCCAACGAGAAATCGCAGTGATATTCTTGTCTGTTACCAGGGCCAAAGTTTTAGGAGTTTTTACCCTGCTCGACAAAGAACTTGGGATAAAAAACCTTACCTTGCGCAAGGTACAAGCCTTATAAAGGATCCAAACAAGAGAAAAGCACAGATAGAGGCGAGTCCCATGACTTTTCAGTAGGGACCAAGCAATCCGTCCATTACTTCGAACCAATGCTGGCCAAAAGGAAGTTTTTCTTTCGTTCATTAGTGGAATTGAAAATAGAAGAGTTAGAACCAGAACCAGAAGTATCTGTCAAGTTGATCTAGGTAGGTGTGAGCAGCTAACCTGTATGACATGGTCCTTGAAGCTAACATTCACTTTATATCTTTCCGGCTTCGGTAGTCGACATACAAAACCCTGATGACGTATGCTGTCCAGCTACCAACAAGACCGTAGAACAGCTAAAGTAAGATGCCGGAAAGCACACCCATTCAAGAGAAGAATATAGTAGCGTTAACAGTACCTGGGCGACTTGTAAATGAATTGAAGAGAAATTAGAATTCGTTAAATGATTTGAAAGGAAGCAAAGGGGATTTTCGTTTTCTACATTTTTTTCGATCTGGGATTTCGCAAAGTTACTCGATTCAAAGCGCAGTTAACACAAAGCCGCCATGTGAGAGAAAGCTCTTGAAGCTCAAGTTAGATTGATCCCCCATTTCTTCCTTTTTCTCTTCATGCTACGTCTCGTTAATGCTTGAGCCGTTCGATTCTACGGCCTGCTTCTGAGTTAACATCGTTTTCGCTATCTTTAACGGAGATGCATAAATGGTCCAGGGTAGATCTGAAACATAAAAGGGACCTCAAAGTAAGACAATAAAAATCGAAAAAGAAACGAAGAAATCAAATGAACCCCAGAATACGAAAGATAACAGAGGCCTCGATCCAAGGAAATAAGTGTGTCCCTCTACTCTAAGGCAAATATGACCATAGCGCAGCATAATACAAGGGAAAGATCTTTTCGAACCGAAGAAAGATAGAGAACAGGAATAAAGAGGAGGAATCGGATCTCACTCTTACCTTGTTCGAGATGTGTATTTCGTGTACATATTGAAGAAGGAAGTGTGAATCAATCCGACTCACCCAGGAAGTCTTGAACGAAGGTCGGTCTTGGGAAGGAGAGCAGAAGAGAAAGTCCGTAGAACAAATAGAAACACACAGATCTTATCTTGGGGATGAAGTTACTGGGAATGCATTACGCAATCTTGGAGAAGAAGATAATCAATCTTGGAGAAGACGTTAAGCAAATTTGGGGAGTAAGTGGACCTTTTATCTTCATGCCAAACTCACTGAAGGACTTCCTGACAGTATTAGAAATGAAGCCCACCAATGGTGGAGGAAGGACGCTGACATGGTAAATATTGAGAAACTTTGCAGCCCCGCCCAATGGGCGAAGGCGGTCTTGGCTGACCAGGCATGTGAATGAACATGGTTACTTGGGGAAGAAGGCAAATTATAACGGATGGCAAGCTGATCACTTGAAGAGTTGGGTAAATAGTTGGGATGATGGAGGGCAATTTGGTCCGTTCGAAAAATGGAACGAAGAAAAAGAGGTCTATGCTAATTCCGTGAATATGTGGGGGAGGAAGGACAATTTGGTCGGTTCGAAGAGTCGGACCAAAACCAGAAAACCTTCCTTTTAAGTATAGGTTTGTAGAAGAGTTTGGGGAAGAAATAAGCAAATAGTGGAGGGTACTTTTGGAATGTAAAAGTGCCCAAACACTTATCGAACAGGAGATACTTGGGGAACAAGTATCGAAAAGGAGGAAAGGATTTACTGAGCCAATAAAAATAATGGTTACTGACAACATAAAAAGTGGCTTAGGGAACAAGTACGGAAGTACCTCAAAAAGAGGAAGGGATTCACAAAAACAATATGCAAAATGGTGGAGGGCACTTTGGGAATGCAAATGTGCCCAAACACTTAAGCCCCTTCGTGCTTTTTAAGTAGTAGAGATAAATTGTTTCATTTGTGTATAACCAAACAACACTTTTGCTTTTGAAAGCAAAATATCGAAAACAATTTTTTGCTTTCAAAAGCAAAACAACACTTCTAAGAAGCATTACCAAACAGTACCTACATCTACCCCGAAATATAAGAATTGTGTGTGATTTCCTGTCCAAAAACAAAAAAAAAACAGAAGTACTAATGAAATAAAGAAAACCTTGGAAAGAGAGAGAAAGGAGGGACTCCAAAACATTAAAAAAGGAGCACTTCTGAGATGGAAAACCAGAATTACACAATCCCATAGAACCATCCAAATTGTCGTCGCACTCACTGCAACAGAATGAGTGTCCAAGTAAGGCCATTGATGACAAAATAAAAACATTTCATACCCACATGACAGAAAATTATGCTCTCATCGTAAAACAGTCATTCCTCTTCCAAATTGATGGAGTCATTGAATTTCGCATACAAACTTTTCTTTAACTCGGCCATCTGTGCAGTAATGGAATCCTTCTCCTCTTCTAGTTTCTCCAAGTTTTTACTAGTTACCTCTTTCATCTGCTCTATCCTGCTCTCAACTTCTTCTCTGGGCATTTGAGCAAAAACCTCACCTATCTGAAAGCGCAAAACTTCCTCATCTGTCAGAATCAACTCATTGCTTGCATCCTCCAGGTTATCATTTGTTTCCTGAAAAACATAGAACATTTAATTGAAAAAAAGAAAAAAAAAAGGGCAAAAGAATGCATCTGAAGAACATGAAAGTACCTTGGTCAGATAAACACAATTAGGCAACATCAAACGACACAAGTAGTGCCGTATATTCTCATATTCTCAAAGAAAAACAAATTTGATACTTTCATGACAATAAGTAAATAACAACAAAGACCTAAAGCAATGAAAGAGCATTGAAAAGCAAACAAAAGGAAGCGAGACCAAAAAATCTCGGCAAAAATGGTTGTGACTTGTATCATCCAGAACTCCAGTGTAGATTAAAAAGCAGCTATGGATAAGATAACAATAATACGTTGCAAGCAACATATCTCAGGTAACTAAAAATCAACCACTTCATACGAACAGAAATACACCCACAGCCATTGTTTTTTCCCAAGTGATAACAGTTAAAAATTAATTGGCATATAAAAGATAACCACAGGATCACCAGATAATGTGAATATTTGCTTTCCATAAAGCCCTTTTCCTTTTTCCCCAATTGATCCTTTAGGTTGTGTTTGGAGCCTTGGATTTGTGGAGAAAAGAAAAGAAAGCTAAAAAGGAAAAGAAAATATGAGAAAAGAAAAGAAAAATACTGATTTTCTTTTCTTTTCCGATGTTTGGATGAGATGAGAAATGAGAAGAAAAGAAAAATATATTTTAGTAAGATGACGGGTTAGGGTGGTGGGCAAGTGAGAGTGGGCGGGTGCTGATAGGGTTAGTGGGGTAACAGTGACGACAGCGGTGATGATGGCAGTGGCGGGTGGCGGTGGGTGTTGGTGGGCGGTGGTGGCAGTTAGTGTGGGTGGTGGTGATTGGCGGTGGTGGTGGTGGGCAGTGGTGGCAAATGATGGTGGTGGTGGTGATGGGTGGTGGTGGTCAGCGGTGGTGGCGGGCGATGGTGGGTGGTGGGTTGTGGTGGTGGTGGTGGATGGTGTTAGTGGTGGGCTGGGTGGGTGGTGTGAATAGTGACAAGTGATGGTGTATTTTCTTTTCTTCCAAAATTCCTACCTTTTAGGAGAGAATTTTTTACATTGGAAAGAAAGGAGAGAAAATCTCATTTTCCTTCATTTAAATCAAACAAGAGAAAAGAAAATTTTCACATTTTCTTTTCTTTTCTCCCCAAATCCAGGGTTCCAAACACAGCCTTAATGGTAGTGATCGTAGTACAGAAAAATGAAATGTAGTTTATTGAAGGTAGTATTTGCAGTTAATTGAATTGACTTCAGTCATCTTTACTTTTGAATTCATCTCCCCATACTGCTGATCCAGGTATTTATACATTCAAATACTTGTGTCAATGAATATCGCTGAAAAAGCTTTCTACTTTTCCTAAGCTTCTTGTAAAGTTCATTTAATCACAGAGAATATTTTTAATGTCTACTTGTTCTATTACATGTCATTGTTTGCTATTTACCTAACCTTTTCAGCATTAAAACTCAGAACATAACAGATGGATCTATTGAGCCATTGACATCAAATCAAGGTAATGGGAACCCATATGAAAAAAAAAAAAAAAACCATACCTTCATCTAGTGTAAAACATGAGAACATCACAAATAATATATACATGATAAGCCATTTGCCTTTCATGCTTCAACAATCCTTATTAAAAAAAATATATAATAAGTGCTGGATATCTAAATAAAATGCAATAATTGAACCTGGAAAGCAAGAAATGGAGAACAATTGGCATTGATCCTTTTGTTGTATGATCACATACACACAGAAATATTTCTCCAAAATGACACCTATTTTCATTGTCCATGGTAAATAAGAAACAACACAAGAAAAATACTTTAATTTACTTAATATAGATAAGGTGAACTTGGCATTACTCTTGTAAACCAACAAACAAAAGCCTCATTCCTTATTTCCCCTGCAGAAACATAATATGAAGCAATTTCTCTTAGGCTGTGTTTGTTTCACCGGAAAATTGAGGGAAAAAAAATATTTTTCAGAATTTAAGGTTTTCCATTTGTTTGTTTTAGTGGAAAATAAAATATGAAGAAAAATATTTTCCAACACTACTAAAAATCGGAGGAAAATAACTTCCGCCATTTTTTTGTGGAAGTTATTTTCCGGATTTCTGGAAAAAACAAAAGCGGGCTTCGCACGATCGAGCTAGGTTTGCAGCTCCATTTCCAACTGATATAGAGACATTCAATGGCTCAAAGAAGGGCGGCAATTGCTTCGGAGGAGCAACTCTGCACAATGAGTATTGATTTCTGACACCATCACTCCTAAAAATCTTACTGGTTTCCTGATTAATTTTACCGGAGAAGAATTGTATTCTGAAAAAATATATTCGGTCTGCCTTGTTGTTGGAATCAGAGAAATCAATTAGGTAGGTAGAGCTGATGATCCGAGTATCTGAATTTGGATGATTTGAGTATCTAGATCTAGATTGGAAGTGATAGTTTGACGTATGATGAGCTGATGATCTTGTGTTGTATCGTGGTTCTTAATGTGGTTGGAAAATGCTACTGCAGCTTGTGTTGTATCCTGGTTCAAGATGAACTTTACAGAATTGTGGTGTTCTATTTAACTATACTTATCAGTGGATGATTATCATTCTCACCTTCTATATCGCATGACTGAAATTGCAAGAATCATTTTGGTAATTTGCACTGTATAAGATAGAATTAATTTAGACATCTAAGTATTCATTTAAAACTGAAAGCTGGATTAGCCACAAATTTCAGAAATTTTTTCCGGCTCAATCCGATTACCATTCGAACAGAGCTTGGGCCGATTTTTTGTAAATTTGATAAAGTTTGACACCATCTTTGATATATTTAAAAGTTAGGATTAAAAACTAAATACTAAAATTTCACCTTTTCCCTCACATTTCAAACTTTATTTTCAATCCTCACTTTTCTCTTTTTTACTTTCATGTTACTTCCAAACACCTGAAAAAGGAAAGAAGGAAAATCTTTTCTCGGAAAATTTTCATCCGGAAATTATTTTCTGATAAAAAATATTTTCCGTTGAAACAAACACACCCTTAAGGTAGAAATGTTCCCCAAGTAGCATCTGGAAGAAAATATTTTGCTTCAGAAAAAAGGTATGCCAAAAAGTCATTCAGATAACCCTCAAAGCTGAATCCCAACAAGAGGATGAAGGTATCCATAACTGACTTAAGCATGTTAGTTCATGTCCAGTTCTTGGCTAACCTAGAGTAGATGTTGTCAGAACTCAGAAGACCAATAAAAAAGTGGAAAGGATTAGAACATCCTTAAGTAACCAAAGAACAATTACAGACGAATGAAAAATGGAATTTATGCATAATAGGCGAGAGTTTCTTGCAGAACAGTGAAGATATACTGTAATTGATTTAACAAACAGCCAGAAGCAAGTACACAAAACAACCACTAATCAGATAGACAACTTGCTGATTAAGGAAGCAACTCAAAATCATCAAGGATTACTCAGCTTGACTACTTTTCATATATTGGACAAACTGCACTTACCAGGGGTGAGCGCAAGTTTTGTTTAATGAAAAACCATTGAGTTCAACGATTCATAAGATCGACTAATTCACCCTTTAGGACACATCCCACTACTATTTCCATCAATCGTCCATAGATCCAAAATCAGAAGTTGACAAGTGCAATAGTCCTTGCACACCCCATTCACCCATTCATTGAATTATACCTAAGTGTATTAAAATCCAGTAAAATGGACTTAAAACAGACAGGAATACAACGTGTGCCTCCACACCGTGGTAACCCAAACATGGAACTCTCACCATCGAAATCAAATCAAAATCGAGCATCAAAAGCTGAATTCCTAATCATATTTCATTAGCACAAAATATCCTAATCTGCAACTTCTATTGATTAATCTGAAGTCTCAAACCACAAGCATCTAAAGTGTGTTACGCTAGAAATTTCATCAGTATTTATTCAGATAAATCCATAATAGTAAAGAATGCACCCATCAGATTTCGAGAAAATAAGGAGGGTTCAAATCATCAAACATAACCACCTATCCCGAAAAGATTTTAGAAACAAAATTTCACCAAATAGCAAAACAAGAGAGCTGATGGTTAACTACCTTAGCGATCCTGATCTCGTCTTCGAGCTCATGAAACCTGTTGTTTAATCTTTCAAATTTGTTGATATTCTGCTGATCCTCCCATGTCACCTCCGTCTCCGATCCTCCGCCCTTAAAATCGATTCAAGACACTTCATCTTCCCATAAATGAGTAAAATTAAAAAGATTTCTTACGTAATGAGATCAAGAGAACTAGCTTTTTAATGTTACTACCTGTTGCATTCTTATTTTTCCTTTTTGTCCGTAGATGTCGAGAGAAGCTGCCGCAGTTTCTAAGGTTCTCTCTAGTTTTCTCAACGAGGGCTCTTGACCGTTCCGACGCAATTAAAGGAACCCTCGAGGTGCAAAGTGACATCGCAGAGTCATATTTCGTTGGTTTTTTGCATCCATGTTCTTATGTTATTTCATATCTAGTTATCTACTATACTATACAGAAGGCGCCTCCTTGGGAATCGTGCCAAGCATCATATGCAACTTTTCACATTTACCCTTATACAATACTACCAAGTTTCATTAATAAAACGATAGAATTGTCAAAATTGTCACAGAACTTTTGAAACCGAACAATCGATTAAACAACTATTCCCTCCCACGACGTGCAATACTGCACGTGTACCTGCTAGTTTGCATCTATATCCTCTTATTTTTATATTTATATTTATATCTTTATTTTATATAATTATTGCAGTTGTACTTGACGCTACCCTCATTTTATTAAATTATTATTTATATATGTTAAAAATTTTATTTTTATGAATATCATGTACAAAAAATATATATTTTATTTTTTATTTTTTAAAGAAAACCTTTTATATGAATTTTTCATTGTAACTGGATCAATCCCGACCTGCCTTGTTATCAACAAATTAAGGACGCGTTAGGGTTAGGGTTTAGTATTGGCAAAACCCTTGACGGGGCAGGTTGCCATTCTTAATTGGAGATATTTTCTTGTTTCTTCTCATGGTCTAATCCCAAAGAATATCAGCCTGGCTAAAACAGGCCCCTTTAAGTTAAACCATTCAATGAGCTGTCATTAACAAAGGAACATTCAATCAACTTCCGTGTATTGAGATTATGTTGAATTTTTTTCATTTCACATTTGAATGATTTTTAAGTATCATCTACAAAATTTTTCTAACAAGAATTTCATTGAAAAAGAAAACATACTTTTTAGTACAAAAATGATCAGTTAGAGGACTTAGACGTTCCCTCCAGTTACAAGACTTGCGTTTGGTCCTTATTCATTGGTGTGATCTTTTTTATTAAAAGCTACAGATGAGTCTATTATCATTTTTGTGGGACATTCGCTTTCATTACATCGATGTAGATTACCTCGTGAAATACAATAGAGCTTTTCTAGACATTTGTAATTCGTGGTAACCCAGCGGACTCGCAGTCCTATCTGTCGCTGATCGGGATCTTCAGACCCCCCAATTCAAACACTCATATGACCATATCCATGAAGTCGATTGGGACAAAAAGGAAGAAGGAAAAAAGCTTGTGATTGAGTCAGAAAAGAGAAGATATAGCTTACTAGCCATCCTGCATAATGAAATGCATAAAAGCATGTAATAAATTACTCATTCCAGTAACAATGGTCCAGTCTAAAACAAAAGCAAGCAAATTGAAGGAGAGAACCGAAAAGGGGGAGGCTCCGAGATAATGTAGACATACAGTAAAGCTCCCCACATGGTATGTTAATGGGATGTAGAACATGTGGGTACACATAAATCATAAAAATAAACTGAAAAGGTTTACCTCAGAAATCTTAGGCCAGTAGCAAGTTTTATCTTGGAACAGCTGACCCGGATTGAGATTGCCATTCAGATCCAAAGAGAAGGAGAGAGGTTACAGGAGACGAGGAAGAGTAAGAGATGTTTTCTAAGGGGCCTGCACCTTTCGAGCGTAGGCCAGAACCATGACAAAGTCCTTTGCTGAGGTGCTCACAGTTGCTGCTACCCTTTGAGAGGTTGATGCCGTCCGTAACCACAAGTCTATTAAGTTATGTAGTTGTAATGTGGGGACTACCGGCTGACCGTGACACAAAATTTCCACCTGTGAGAAAATCAAATGAAAACTTTTAGAAACAGTACTTGGCAACTGCAGAGACATCACAAAGCAAATCCAATTTTATACAAGCGTGAAAAACTGGCCTGCAGCATACAACTAAATAAGATCAAGGATTTGAATGTGTAGTTTCCAGAGAGATCCTTTTGGGAAGTCCGATAACAAATTTACTTGATCCACGACATATTTATTTATAATGCTTCATCTGAAATTTAACCTGAGAAGTGGTATCATCAGTGTCATCCACATGCAAATTCAGAGATGATCACAAATTAGAATTCAAAAAGTTAAGGCTATCTCACAAAGGCAATGGACGGCGTCATTATAGGGTAACCCCTCCCTATTATATCAATTTTGGTTCCAGGTCAGGTTATGTGCCAAACCTTGCTCCACCCTGTCACTGTTCAATTATGTGTTTGTCTTATATACTTTATATATATATATATATATATATATATATATATATATATATATATATATATATATATATATATATTTATTTATTTATTTATAAAGAAATATGTTAAAAATTTATTAAATTTAGTAGAGAAAATATGCCAAAGTCGGATCTCCTTTTGTACTATAGGTATAGAGTTTGCCAAATCTTGCTCCCTTGCCATTCCTAAGCCTATACAAATATAATTCACCAAAGGCTCATTATGCTACGATTTCTTCTTGAACTTCAACAAGGCTAGCCACATGAAGGTACACTTATCTTTTCCAACAACAACAAAAATGACTCAATCCCAACCAGTTGGGTAGGCAATACTACAGCTCCTGCTCCCACACCCCAATATGTCAAAATCATATCTTCCTTCAGTTAGATCATGAGTATCTGCATCATTTCTAACTCTATCCAAAATCAGCTCTTCTTTTCCACTAGCTCAAAACTTGGATTCACAATTTTGACCCTACTTGTCAACCGCATTTTTTATTGACCCACCATTTTCATGAATAATTATTGAACTTGTGGGGTTTTTCACCAATTGGATGTGGTTGTCCCATGTCCCAACCAATTTATCATGACGTAGTTTAATTAGTGGAAGTATTTTAGAATCAGCAATATATTCTTGTTGGTCTTACATTGCATATATTATTTTGTTATATCTCATACATATGGCAGATGGTTTTCATGTATAGGCACACACACGAATAGGTGAATAAGGCTCATGTGACAACCTCAGCTTTTTGGGATAAGGCAGTTGTTTAGTTATTCACTGTTAATAGTTTTAATTATGACTCTAGGCAAGGTTGAATTTTGGAGTAGGATTCGAATAAATGGAACCAAATACTCGGGATAAGACTGACAATGATGAATTTTTTTTTCCTTTTCACTTATTTTTATTCTTTTGGTAGTTTCTGTTAAAAAAACTAAAGGCAGCCAAAGAATTTTACAAACACTTTGACAATCTAACAGAATCCTCAATACTGAAAAACCATAGCCACATCTCAATTTTTAAAAGAAGGTTTCCAGTACCAAGCAGAAGATGCAAAAGGATAAAGTAGACATAGGTGTGTAAAATGCCTGAGAAATTCAGCAAAGGGCCACTAACATACTATGATAACACCTTATTTGTTTCTCAAGCAGTCTCAGCTATATCCATCCTTGCTATTGAAGGGATTTAAATAAGGAAACCGCCTTTGATCTTAGATGGTTGTACAAATGGCTTGCAGCTAAAGGCTTTCCTTGAGAGTAAGAAAGCTTCCCTGGTTGCTCAAGGCTATGAACAAGAGCATGGTCTTTAAATAAGATGTCTTATTCATTCCAGCTGCCCAAAATGGTTAATATCCACACCCACTTGCATTCATCACTGACCCAACTCTCATCCCAGTTAGACATCCAGGAGTTTTTCCTTCTCAGGTATCTCAAAGATGAGGTCAAAGCCAATCTCCCAGTTATGAAGACTATTCATCTTGTGTATGCTTTTGAAGGCTCTACATAGGCAACTCAATATATTATCATCCATGAAGGCAGCACAGCGCTTCAATGCTGGTGAAGATCAGGTGTTTCATGAATTTGGAAACCAGTTTCATTTGTTCAGAGCCTTTGAAACTTCTATGAAGATAGTCATGAGGATCAGAAGCTTCTCTAGCTACACTTATATGGAAGCAAGGAGATTTTCAGTGGTATCTTGACAAGCCAATGACCATATTAGTATTAGTGTAAGACAGGGAGAGTTCCTACCATTTGGAAAATAGTTCCTCCTTCAATCTACTGGCTTATGGAAGGTGTGCAATAGATGATCTTTGATGATCAGGAATCCTTGGGCAGGAGCTGTGCAGTTCTATTGATTATGTTTTGGCTTGAGTTTCATTCTTTTCCATCTTGGGATGATTCTTTCTATAGAGAAGGTGTCTAGTTGTCTGTGGAGCCCTCATTAATCTTTAGTATGAAGTGAGAGTTTTTTTTTTCTCATGTCCAGTCATATGTGAATCCTTATAATAAAAATAAAATTTCTAAAAAGGATAATTAAAAATATGACAGTCAAATAACCAAACATGAAGAGGCAAACACAAAGTCACTCACCTCAGCTTCGCTCATAAGATTAAGTTTCTTCACTAGGTACTTCTGGATAAGTGAAACAGGAACATTACCATCCCTAAGGCAACAAATGAACTAAAGTAAGTATAAGAAATCAGAGAGAGAGAGATTTTCTGACAGGACAACATTGATAGCCATAAAAAGAATATCCATTGTACACATGAATTTGTGATTAGTTCAAAATACATTCACAATACACAAGCTCAAAAAAATACCTTGCACAAAAACATTGATTTATACCAGGAAAAATATTGTCCATATCCCAAAGAAGTACAAGATACTGAATGAAAAGTTAAAGATCAAATTAAGTATGGAAAACCTAGCCACCAACGGGTTGCAAGAAAAACACTCTTAAGACAAAAGATGCATAGATCTTAGTGAATATATAGCAATTAATTTCCAATCACTCCTGCTTCTTGGCATGTATTTGTCTGTATTTTCCTCTTCCACTTTTTGACTTTTCTTTTTGGTATATATTGGTAGTATTGCTGAACATATGTTAATTTCATATGTGTTGTTCAGACTTACAACCATCAAAACAAAGGAAAAAAAACACTAAATAAATTGAGGTTAAGACAGGTGGGGTAAGGTCACCGATATGGGGAAAATTTTCCTTCAAAGTTGCCCTTGGAAGGGAAAATTTTCAAGGTAATCTTGCATGTGTTTAAAGACATGTATGAAATTCCACCATGCCCCATGAAATTTCAACTAAATGAGCAAAAATTTTTGACATGCCACTGAAGACAATGTGACAGAAAGTGGGGAATATGAGTACAGGACCGTTTCCTGTGCTACCAAAAGGGCAAATGACAAAATTTCAACAGAATGCAGCTGAAATGTAAACTGCTGGTATCAATCACTTAATATGAGAGAACATCCAACGTATATATATCTTACTCCTATTCTTTTCTTCACTTCTCTTCTTTCTTGTCCTCATTTTCTCAACCAATTTCTTATAAATTCTGTTTTTCATGCAATAACTTGGTATGAAACCCATACTATTCATGCTGCATTCTTAAGGTGTATTATTCACCAAGGAAATCAATTGTTCAATTACGCACTGGTTATTTTGATCTCACGCTCTGGTTTGACTTAAATAACCAAGAATAAGTGGTTGGTTCCTAAAATACATACAATGTCATGATACATCACATTGGTGATGACTAGGGTTTAGGTAAGGATTGGAAATTTGGAATTGATTTTTTGAGAGGAAGTTTTCTTGACTATCTGAAAGAAGAGTTGAACAGGTTGTTCCTTGAATATTTACAGTAGAGTTTACTGTATTTTTTTTTTATCACAAGTTATAGTATCTGTAGTCACAGATACTGCAAATATTGAGAAGTAATCAATCACACTTTACAAAGTAGACAAAGATCTAAGTGAAGGACCTACAAATTCCCTATATAAACTTCGCCATCTGATCATGTTTCTGAATTTTTGGTAAGAACCATTACTTCATCATGTGCTCAACTTGTTGTAGTCAAATTGATAGCAATTCTTAACTTTCTTCTAACATGAGCGATCTGAGTAATGCTCAAGCAAATGGGAGTTGTTGACAATCCAATCTTCTGAACAATTCAGTCAGATTGGATTAGGCTAATTTCCTAGAGAGGTCCCACTTGGCTAAATTGCAAATTGGTGGATGTGAGAAGTTAGGGTACCTAACAGAAAGCAAAGTGGCTCCAATGACTAATCCTCAGTATAAGAAGTATAAGCTAGACAACCAGATTATTTTGTATTGGATTCTTAACTCAACGAAAAAAACCAGTTCAAAAGGGTAATATTTCTTGCTTTCACAGAAAGAATTTGGAACAAGGCCAGTGCTATTTATCATAAATAAAATTTTAGGAGTATACTAACTTCATGAAAAAATACCTAGTCTACATCAGGGGGAGCGCAATCTTGCATCTTATTCCTCAGCTCTACAAGCCAGATGGAAGTAACTGAAAATGATCCCTCGGAAGTGTTCAGCTGATGCAGAGGAATATATGGAACTCTTAGTACAGAATCGAGTGTCTGAATATTATTGCTGGATTAAATCAAGAATCTAAAGGTATGATGGTCAAAAAAGTGTTGGCTGAGTTCCATCTTTGGATGAGGTGTAATCACTAGTTCAGAGTGATGAAAACAAAAGGTGAAATTTCATCAGCCACAAGCTGAGGAAGACTTCTAGCACTCATACCCAATCCTAAGAACTTCACCCTGATCCTCTCCTAATAAACTAAATTTCACACTTTTGACTCTATCCTTAAAAACCCCCATTCCATATACCATTTGGAAATAGTTTGTTGATACCCAACCTGAGAACTTTTGGAAACAAGGCAGCATGAATGAGTTGACTTATAGATAATATTAAAATATTGGTGGGCCAATAGAAGTTGAAGCATTCCCAATGGGCTTATGATGAAGGCTTGGAGAGAAATATCATTTCCTATCTCACCTCACTCCACCTTCCAGGTGCCTAGGTTGCTCTCTCTCCAACCATAGCTCCATTAAACCGAAATTTGATGGGATTTCTTTCGATATTCTAGGCTAACTTGGAGTTGGCAATGACTTTAAATATCATAGAAATAATATCTTACATGTTTTCAGGTCCAAAGAAAGAAGGTTTTCCTATTAGAGCTAGAGTGGAGAAATTTCACTCTCTAATTTGTCCCCAAATAAGGCTGGGAAATTTCACTTTCTAATTTGATTGTGGAGGGAGATTCAGTTCCCATAATAGAATGGCTGAAAAGTTGAGATATTAGATCTTGGAGACTGGAAGAAAATACTAGATTGGCTAGAGCCTCAGCTTCTTCTATCACATGGTGTTTAGATTAAAAGTAACGGCATATTGACTTGGGTTTGGAAGATGCTTGGTGTCCTTTTAGGTCATTAATCAGTGTAGTGTTCATTTTAGCCATCTTTTAAGGCTCTAAGGCTCCAAATTTTGTACCAACTTGGTGCTATAGTTTGAGGGCATACTTTGTGCCCCTAGCTAGTACATAATTTCTTTTATTGTCAATGATTAAAAAAAAGAAAAAAATTTCTTTTACTGTCAATAAAGGTTACTGTTACCAATCAAGAAAAAATTAGGCAGACATTGAAACCCTTTTTCTCCACAGATTGTTATGGTTAATATGAAAAGTCATTTGATCATATCTAACCAGGACAAGCACCAATAATCAATACTAATATTACATAAAATGATATATTTATGAATAAATATACACCTTCAAGTGCGCACACTCCATACAAGCCCGAGAAGTTACCAAAATTTTACTAACAACATATCAAAACAAAACATAGAATAATTTCTTCTTTTTTTTTTTTTTGGCAACAAAATATGGATAAAAATGAAAAATCATGGTTCATTGCTCTTCTAATACATCTACTACGGATCAGATGCTCACACAGACAAGAACATTCTGACCAAGTTGAACAAACATAGAAAACAGTAAGCCATTCATCTCCCAACAAGCAGGGCAAAAATGTACTAGTTCAACCAAAGGAATCATCCAAGTTGGCAAGTTATATAAGACATTGATGCAAACCTCAATAAGCATAAAACACTATCCAATTTGTACAGTATAAACATTAAGGAGAAAATTATTTCTAAAATAAAAAATAAAGAAAAAAGAAAAATTTTTGCTGTATCTTTAGAATATACTATGACATAAAAGCCATGCAGACATAAACAACACAACATAATAAACACAGAGCAGATGGACTCACTTTATCCTCAAGTAACATGAAGATATCTGTGGCAATGCTGCATCTCCTTCTCTGAAAATATTTTCATGAAATCAGGAAACAAAAATAAAAGTAGAAGTAATAAGACTAAAAAATAATTAAATCTTCCAAAGAGAGATAAATTCCTTTATATTTTTAGAGATGAGATAGTTGCTCACTGGTCTTCAGAAGCGACTAACGAGAACCAAATTGGACTAATTCTGCCAACACTTCTTGCAACTGCAGCATCAAGCACAGCTTGAGCTGAGATAGCTTGCTCCCTGGAAGCGGATGCCCTTTTTCTGCGCATCCCATGCAATTTTCTAGGCTTTGCTGATCCTGTAGGGGAAGAATTAGAACCATTCCTGTCCTCCTGACCTTTCAATTTGTGTCCATGCTCCTTCATTTTACTTTTGGGAGCATGTTCTTCACTGCTAGAACCATTGATTGGTTCTGATTTGACAATAGCCCCATGCGAACCAGACTTAAAAGACTTCGTTCTATTTGCTGCTTCAACCAGAGTATTTAAGGGTTTCCAGAGATCGACTTTTCCTGCCCATGACTCTGCACCATTATCTCTATCTTTAATAGGCATGTGGTGGTTAGGCAACTTTGTGGTGGAAGAATTCTGCACCGGAACGGCAATTTGAGGAAGAACGGTATGAGTAAGTTAGGCAAAGTAGCAAACATGTGCAATGGTTATTAGCACAAGAACCATATTTGCAGCTTAGATAAGCTGAGGTACAATAAAAAAACAAATTTTCATTTACCAGCCTCCTATTTTGAGCAAATTTGTTTAGAGTCTCAGGTGAACTTGAACTCTCAGGACAATCATCCATAAGATCTTCCTCTTTCTTAACATGTTCCTCAATGGTAAAATTGGATCGTAGAGCAGCAGCCTTTCTTGCAACAGCTTTCGTTCTTCTTCCTGTCAAGCCAGTCTGTGTTGATACTCTGGGAGTGTTGACCCCCAATGATGAGAGTGATCTCTCCTTTATTCTAACTGGCAATGGAACTGAGAGAACAGCTTCAGGTGCATTAACCTTCCTTCTTTTGAAAGGAAAGATTTTGGCCCTTACATCTTGCAAATTGTGGTCTGGCCTGCAGATTATCAAATTGAAAGCGCATCCTTTAACAACCACATGTGTATGCGGTAAAAATTCCTCATATTCATATGCCTGATTTTTTTTTTTTTTTTGAAACGTAACTCAAATACAGATCTCATAATTGTAGTTTTATATGTTAACCAGTGACAGCAGGCCAAAGCCCAATCTTCATTCATTCATGGCTTAAATAATTCAGTTACAATTATGTAGATCCTAGAAGCCCATCTGAATTAAGTTGAAACGAAAAATATGGCCAGGATAAGGGGAAATTTACAAGGACTCAGAGCTGTTGTCAATGAATAATGTCTTAAGGCTCATACCGCACGAAAAACCATGCAAGCTCAGCTACAGACCGCCATGGATGCCATAAATTATAACAGTAACAGCAACAAGCTACTAGCAAGATCAATCATATCAGTTGGACACGTTACGTAAGTATAGTTTCAAAGATTTTAATATGCCAAAAATAGGAAGTGCATATTCAAGAAATAAAAAATTCTGTTTCTAACATTGTACATCCAAGAAACAAATTTATGTTCCCAAGCAAGCACTTGATCATCTCAAATATAAGGAATCAACTTAAAAAAATTCCAGCGTAACAACCATCATGCATCATGAAACTTAGTGAAAAAAGCTTAGGCCAACATATGCTGTTTAACTTGAAATGCTCACTCCATAAGTATTGACAAAGACTAGTAAGCATACGTTGTTGTGTTTTTTCTTCTTTCCTGAGGAAGGACATACTTTGGCAGCTTCGTCCTGATACAAAGCATTCAAACAAAAAATTTAAGGAAAATCTTTGTCTCTAGCTCTCTATTAGAAACTCCTGCCGTGGACTCTGATCAGAACTAGTCAAAATTCAACTTAGTTATAAATACACCAGAACTAAATATCTGAGACCAGATTCAAATTTTATCTAGATCCATCTGGAACGAAAATCTAGGATCTGTCTGATGTAGGAGTGGACCCAGACTTGAATCACAGTTTAATAAAAAAAAAAATAGCCTTGTGAGACTCAAACTAACAATCTTGAGGGTATTAGCTTAATTTCTGTAGAAGAAATAACACAAACATGGCATATAATAATAAAAACGCCTAGCCTAATGCATGAGGCTCCCGCTGCTGTGCAGGGTCTGGGGAGGGTCTGATGTATACAGCCTTACCCCCACAAGCGAAGAGGCTGTTTCCTACGACTTGAACCCGCGACCTTTAGGCTGCAACGTTGCGCCAAGGCTATGTCATATAATAATAAATAAATACACTTAACAGTAATCTAATAGGTATGAATGTGCATGCATAATAACTATTAATACGTATAGGACTTGGTTCATACTGAATCTTCAAATCTAAAGTCAAAAACACATCTATATCCATTATAAGAAGCAGATTTGGGTCATGATCCAATCAACTGACAAGGTTAATCCTGTTAGATCACTTTTACTCCATCCTACTGAAATTACTTCAAGTTCTGGCATATAATTTTCTTCATCTAGCATTTTTATTATTCAAGGAAGCATCATGGAATAATACCACCGATGCAAAGGGCAATTAAGCTGTTTCCAAGTGCTTGTTTTAGCCCTTTCCATGATGGTTGCTACAAAGCAAGAAAATTCCAGACATGCCCAATGACAAACTAGTTCACATATTGAACCAAGCGGGCATATCTCAGAAGCTTGAATGCAGAACACCGACCATAAGTAGGCACTTGCAAGATTTGTGAGGTTCACACTACATTTAAATGTCATGGAGGATGAAGAAAGTCAACATTACAGGTAAAAAGAATTTTATGAAAACTTTTGTGTTTGAGAGTCTGATTACCACACATTTTGGTGAGAAAATCCATCAATATGCATTTAATAGGTCTTTTAGCTGTACTACTCTTCGGCTATGCTTGTTAGTGCTTATGTAAGTGCTGTTTGCTGTTTTTTCAATTGACGAATGCCAATAAATCAATTGCAAAAAGAAGAAAAGGCACTTTTAAGAAATGAAAATGTAACCCTGAATTATAATTCATATCTTAAAATACTTCTAGGTCTTATATCTATAAACTCATTAAATCACGTTTCCATTGTGTTAGGTTTCCAAGGGTTAGAATCTGGTCACCATCTTTTCCATGTACAAGCATTGATATTGAATTTACCACATCATTTCAATGAGAGCTCTGAGATAGAAAAGGAGGAAAAAACGGCTTCTCTGTGCACATGAGTAGGAGAAAAATAGGAAATAAAGTCAAGTTTGTGATTGGACTTGATCCAAGACTTTCTTTCTTGCAAAGTACCAGCCTTGGATGTGCATGAAGCTCATGGAGTAAGCATCTCTGTATTAAAACAGATTATCTGATATTGTGATAAATCAGAAAAGTCACATTTATCAATACAGCTATAATTAGGGAAAGAAGAGGCCTGAATACTAGAAAAGAACTCAAAGAATATGGTTCCTCACCTTACTATTCTTATTACACAATGAACATGGTCTATCTCCCCAAATAGCGCAACAAATAACACATGTACACAACCTACATGATAATGGGAATTTCTTCTCTATTATGCAACTTGTTTCAGAGAGAAAGAGAGAGAACGACTTTTACCCTCATAAGTTCCATTCAACATATATCATTTACAATAGAAGTAGATCCCCTAGAAATCTATTGATAAATAATATATTGAGTTACTAAAAGATTTCAAAATATTATAATAATCCAAACTTAATATAAAGAATCCCAATATTTCCTTACGAGCTTAAATTTATATGACAAATAAAAGTTACTAGTATACAAAAGTTACATGTCAATTCTCCATTATATTCTCAAAATCCAACAACATGACCGTCGATTATCTTTTGTCAGATATGGGTGTGGGCCACCACCAACATCCAATGAGTACCACAGTATCTCTTGTATTATAAACCGACCTATTTATGCAGACTGCCACACATTCTGATGAGTCCCACAGTATATCTATTGCTGCAGACCAACATAATTAATTTTCAAGCTACATTATATCTATTGCTGCAGACCAACATAATTAATTTTCAAGCTACATTATTTATAAGATAAGGTTATAGCAAAAGAAGAATGTGTAAACTACAAAGTTTGTATTCTCATTTCATCAAACAAAACCGACTGTTCTTTTCCCTTTTACAGGACCTCTCAAATGATAGATTCAGCAGCAAGTACCATAACAAATGCAAAACTAAGATTGCTCAGGCATCTATAAGCACTGCTATTCCATTAATTCCTTACATTATGCCTGTACTTTGCAACGCTGTTGTTCATGTTACATGCATAATACATCTCCACTAGCAGAATATAAAACTTTCAACTATCTAAGAATATCAACTTTAAGCAATGATAAACATTCAATTAGACTCATGATCTACAAAAAGCAAGTGATATAATTCCATCATATAATAATGTAGAATGAAAGAGTATATATGGTAGCAGAATAATCAGAAACAAGGGGCTGACCTTAGCTTCTCCACTGGAGTACAACCCAGATCAATATTGCACATTGGACAACAATATTCCTCCTCATCTGTAAGCTTGTCATATATGCACTTCCTGCAAACTGGTTTGTAGTTGCAAAAGCATCAGACATTGCTTTTTAGATCAAGAATATTTTCAAAAAAAAAAAAATGGATGCTGAATGTTACATTCTATTCTATTTGCATTGTTTACCAAAAAAATGCAGACAGAGAATAATTTGCCTCAGATTATTCGGTCAAAAAAATTGAACAGGAAATGGTACGAGGATAACAAAAATTAGCAGGAAAGCAACCAATGACAATCTTCTTGGGCCATCAAAGCACATATAAATGACTTCGAACAGAATATTCCCCAAGATATAAGCATATGAGATCTATAAAGTAGAGAAATAGTCTCTATTTGAATCCAAAAATTAAAGTACAAAATAAACGTAAAAGAAAAAATCCCACAAAAAAATAAAAAAAGAAGAAAACTACATCTCTTGAAAAGTTGGAATTCAAAAACAGTCATCATCATCAAATGTAGTGCTTAAAACAAAATGAAAATTGGCCAATACCCTAAAGAAGTCTCACTATGAGATTGCTAAACCTGAATCCATGCAGAAGCATCCAAGAAAACCCAACAGGTATTCACCAAAATCACAACATTGAGAAACTCCTCATCGTCAAGAAAAATAAATGAACTGTGACCATCTCAATACTTCTCAAGGAACCAATAAATAACAAAACCACGAAGAGATAGACATATGCACACAAGATATTTCACGTTCTAGCTTTAGAACTGAAAGAAATCCCTCTTGGAAAATATCTCATCATGAGAAGTGCATCTATATCAGTATAGACGTTCAATTTGTACAAATATATGTAGTTTGCACAATTATAATGGAATCATAATGAAACAGGGTTTTTTTCATTTCAGCAAAATAGAGACACAAATAATGAATAGTACATTCATAACCCGAGATTATTCGCCACCATACCTTTAACAATTGATTTTCAATACATCCTGAACCAAATTACTAAAAATAATTCCTATGTTCATGATAACCAAGTTTACCATAACCACTAATTTTCCATTAGCCGGACTACAAATTCAGAAAGCTAAACAAGTATACCACACTATGGTTTTAACGCATTATATCACACAGATGGCCGAACCTAACAACGAAAAAAGCATAACAAACACAAAGATCGCCTAACCCCCATAGTTTTATTTCTTTAGATAGCTAGAGATCTATAGAGTAAGAAAGGCCCAGATCATTCCTAAACTGAAATTTCCGAAAATCCAAATCATGGGAACGTAAATTACAAAATACCCAGATCATTAAACGCCGAATACGAAGAATTAAGATAATAAGAACGAACCCATATCACAAAATACCAATATCAAAGACCTGAGAGCTTTGACAATATAAGGAAACAGAGGTAAGAGACTGACACGTATGAAGGCATTCTGATATCGTCGTAGCGTCTCTCAATAGCTTATTGCAAAGAGGGCATGTCATGCATGCTGTGAGCGTCTCTCTTCGAACTCTCACAACCTGGCTCGTCATCTCTTAAACCTCGCAGCCCCTCGCCGCAGCTTTCAGGACGTATCTATTTGGTGCATGTTAGCAATACACACGAAGGCATGGGATTGGCGTTCATTCCCCTCTCTCCAACTGCATTCAGCATGAAAAACCATAAGAATCACGAAGAAAATAGGGACCAAGGGGTGGAACTAAGCCAAACGAAACTGATATTCCGGCCTCATGCGAAGTATTGAGTTTGATACCTCTCGATCTGTGGACGCCGTGAACAAAAAAAACTGATTTTGAGCTGTGATTCTGATATGGGTTTGGATTATTTGCGAAGAACCGACGTGGGTTTCGTTGGATTTGGAAAGAAGGGTCGTGGATGATCTGTTCGAGGCTTGAAATCGAGAGATTCGTCGCAATACCATGAAAGAGAGGTTTTTTTTTTTATGAAAGAACGACGAGTTCGGCTACCATGTAAGAAAGGCGTGGAGATAAAGTGCGCCAATGGTAAATCCGAAACAACCGGTACACCTCCATTTTACGAAGGAGTAAAAATAAACTTTCACTGATTCCGGCGCACAGGATACAGTAACCGACCATTAATACGCCCGCAGGCGCACATTAGTGACACCCAACGGTGCCCAAAAACCAACGTAGTTACGCTCCCTTCACATGAAAGTTGTGTATGAAATTGGGAAAGTCAAGACCTATCAAATAATGACAAGTGGCGTATGTACAAAGATCTGAATTTTGATCAAGTAATTTTGCCATCTGTGGGTCCCACTGAGCTAAAATGTGATCCCAAGAAACTATTTCATTCAACTCCTCATGATCCATTGGATACACTTGATCAAGGATTGAGATGGGTCATACAAGGGAAATATCTTTGTACAGGCAAAGAGTTACATGATTATTGCTGGTTTGAAAGTAATTGCAGCCCCACCAACTTCCTCGTTCTACCAACAAACCCCACCAAATAATCATTTGGATCAAGATGATGTCAAGTTTCAAAGTTTGGTGAGGAGATTTTCAAAGGCTCATGCTTTGAGCAATTATTCAAGTATTGCATCCATGGGGTTGAGAGGCTTGGATTCTTTTCTTCTGTCTCACTACAAAGATATGGCTTTAAGGGATATAGAAGATTGCAAAAGGCATTTCAAGGGACATGTTAATCTTGGGAGGAGAACAATTTCCAAGAATGCTTTATTTTTATCTCTTTATGGAAGGGGTGGGAGTATGAAGCCACCCCTGATTTGGAACAGTCAACGGTACTTTTGTGATGGACCATTGGATGACTCCCCCATCCCCCATTGTGTATTCTTGGTAAAATTAAATCATATGCTAATTTTTTTTTGGTACATTTGATATGATAAATTACCCTCCTTACACATAATCAATGTACACGCACTGACACACACAATAGCAAGTCGAATAACTCTAAATATTTCGATTAGAAGCAAGCTATCAAGCACTCTCTTTTGATTTGATGAGAACAGGTTTCAATCGCAAGCCATGCGGGTTTTGCTTCTATCCCAAATGGCACCCCCATCATATGCTAAGTTCCATACCAAAATAAATTGTCCACAAAAAAAAAAAAGGCTCATCTAAAACCAGTGGTAGAACCACGTTATAGCCACCCCCTGAACTTTTATTTTTTAATTAAAAATATATTTTTTCTTATATGTTTTAATTGAAATTTATGTTTTGCCCCTCTTAACTCATTGAAATTTCTATATTTTATGAGCAGTGTTAATTGAAAATTTTTTTTGCCCCCTTAGATTTGAAGTTTCGGTTCTGCCACTGTCTAAAACGAATGTCCTTTTTGTCCAAAATAAATAAAAAACATTCAAAAATCATCAACTGTCCCAAATGGTGAATACAAATATATGTCGACTTCATACCCGGCCGTGTACATAAATTTCATCGTTCCGAACAAGCAATAAGAAGAAGGATTATAAAAGGATATTTTTTACATTGCTAATGTAGCAGAGTCCTTATCAAATGAACAGATTAGATTGGTCAAATTATTCTTGAACACAAAAGAAAACCATAAACAAGGTAAAGTGATGGTGGGGTTGAAAACAGGTAGACGATTCTTCAACTAATTTAAGGATGGTAATAATTAGATCCAGGTTGAGAACTCCACATCAAAGTTGGTTAGAAACTTAGAACAGCCTTATTAGTTATTATTAGAAGGAATTCTATTAGTTATTATTAGAAGGAATTCAGGTTGTTATTGATTTATGTTGCAAATTCGTCAAATTCTAGAAGTCAATCTGTTGACGTTAATTGAAGCCAATTTTCCTCGAAAAAACCAGGTGACGAAAGCATTTCTTCTGGAACCAAAATCTAGTGGTTTCGTGAAAACCACCGGCTGGGATAGGGGTTGGATGTGTGGGGCCCACTCCTGGCATGGGCATCCATCCGTGCATTTTACGATGGCACCACTGAATGGTACCAAGTGAAACGCTCTCCTAAGTGACCCACCCTGAACATCAATTAAGAAGGCAAAATTAGACAACAAGGTTACTTTATTACATTATTTAGAGCAGAGTGAAGCTTTAAAATACTTTTATACAGATGCTTAGACGATAAAAGTACCGTAGCATGCACCCACCCGGCTGTACCGCTCTCAGCTCCATTGATGATAAGGACGTTGCCGGTTGGAAGAAGCAACATGTCACCCATTACACGAGGCCATATCAGCTGGTCCCTTATGCTGGAAGATCTGCTGGTCCAACGGTGGAAGGTGTGTACACATAAGCTTCATGCACTTATGTGGACACATACATCACCGTTGGACCAGCAGATCTTCCAGCAGATTTGAAGTCCCATTACACGGGCCGTCAGCATATACTCGATGACCTATTGAGGATTCTTGGTTACCTTCATTGTATCAATTACCTTCCTACTCGCTGTGTTTGTGAGCTCGTAGAGTTTTGCTCATGGAAGAGGAGGGCATTTGAGTCCAAAAACTTTAGTGAACAGTAAATTACCACTCAAATGAAAAAAGTTTTAGAAACTTCGACCTCAGTCTAAACTGTTTTAACTTTTAAAACCATCTCTGTCCTCTCAATAAAATCATAAAGCGTTCCTTATATCTAATTTTGCCAATTAAGAATATGTTGGACCGGTATCCAAAGCTTGATATTTCTTGGAAATTATGCTTCACAAGTCGTACAGGCCAGTACAAATCAGTACCAGCAGCCTGTAGCGGCACCATCAATGGCAACTGCTCACTGAATTTTCTTTTTTAAAAATGTAGTACTTTTTATCTTTTATTTTTATGATTTTTTTTTAAATAATACTTACTTGTCTCCATTCTTTCTTCCCCTTGTTTGGTCACAGAATGCCATTGATAATATGAAAATCATACACGGGTTATGAGAACTTATAAATAAAAAAAATTGATTTGTCCACTTTTATAGTTTGCTTTTCTTGAACTAATTTTTGGTTCAGCCCAAGAATTAAATAATAAATATTTTATATTTTTATAACAAATACGGTTGGTATGATGCAAATATCAGACATTAACAGACCTTCTATCACTTCACAACTAGCAGTCCACATCAGTTTGTTGTCTTCAATTTAGTGGAATGCGCCGTGACCTACGGAGAAAAAAATACTTTTGCAATTACACGGCACCAATTGACTAAAACTTGTTGGATGAATAGAGAATACTGTGATGAGCTACACCTGCGCTTGCTCAAGTGCCAACCCAACAGAATCATGCAAGGTATAAAAGCTTCCCCCATCTGGCTTGTGTTTGAATTGCCACAAGGTAAATTTGGGATGGAGTGGTTAGGATTTTGAATTTTGCCAACTGTACCCCTGCCAACCCCAACCTTAATTAATATTAAAGGAAGCACGTGCACAACTGCATGTTGATATAGATGATTAGTTTGAGACCCTTTGAGCAATGGTTTTTAAATGATAGACACATGTCGTTACTAGATGAGTTAAGAATGTTTGAGTGCAACATGAGGATGTTTGGGGATGAATAATAATTGATTTATTGATTTAAGGAAAGTATTTAAAGGATGGAAAAGGGTGGGCTACAATCCTGGGGAATATTCCCCAGGGTTGGCTTTCTAATAATACAGATATAAATAGATAGATATATATATTAGAATATATATATTTCTTCACATATCTATACTATTAGTAAAGTCAACTCTTGGGGAATATTCCCCAAGATTCTGGCCTCTCCTTTTCGCTCCAGAAATTCTCTCTTTAAATCAATCAATATTTATCCTCAATTAAAACCGCCCAAACTTGCTAAGTAACCACTTCTCTCAAAAAAAATATCACCCAAAAGAAGCTTTTGTTAAACACTTATATCAATGTACAATAATCCACATGCCTCCCCTAATGTCCTATAAATAATACATATTTATAAATAAATATATTATTTAAAAACATTAGTATTTAACATTTTAGATTACAAGTGGGTCAAAACGGCCTGCCCTTTTAGCAACCCAACAGGGTTTACAATAAGGACGGCAACGGTTTCTCAGCATACAAAAGCAGCCTCAAGGGCAAGGAATCCATAACGGCCTCCAATTATTAATCTGTGACCTCACGAAGAATGGAAGCTTCAATTTTGTCTTTTCTTTTTTTTTGCCCGTTCCCCTTTTTCTTTCCTGGTTTTGCATCCCATCGTACCCTTTTTAACAGACCATAAAACAAATGAGATCATACAAAAGAATCTCCCATGCGGCGTCCAGAACACACTTGACAAGCTTACCAATAAATGCTCACGTATAGGGATGGCAACGGATTGGGTTTTGGTGAACCCAAACCCGCCCCTACAGGAGTTTAGGTAATACTAAAATCTAACCCACTGTATCGGGTTGGTAACGGGGCAAGTTTGACCCAATTAGAGTATAAGATGTAAACAAAAAGTATTTTTTGAGTAGAATATGTATATTAGTAATATATTTATTAATAAAATATAAATTTTTGTATGTATATGTAATATATATTAAAATAAATTTTAAACATTATAAAAAAGAAAATTTAATATAGAGAGGTTGGGTTCAGGACGGATTGGGCTAAACCCGAATATGCCCCTAACCCGAATTTAGCCATACCAAACCATAACCATTAGGGTGGGGCGGTTTAAACGGTTAACCCACCCCACTGCCATCTCTACTCACGTAACTAACACCTGCCTTGCTACCATTTTTACAATCAATATATGTAGTGAATTAGGTACATTTAACACGCTTTTAAATATTAAGACTGTTTAATAACTATTTTTAGAAATTACAGTCTCTTATTCATATATTGCTGTAGCTCGTCTAGTTTAAAATATTGTCCATAAAGCCATTACAGTCTCTTATTCATATATTGCTATAGCTCGTCTATTTTTACAAGGGTCCATTATCAGATGAACACTGCAGATTAGCAGAATTCTCATGTCTCAACAGGTTTTGAAACATGCCTTGCAGAAAATTTATGGTTAATGGAGATGTTATTAAAGATAACACAGTTGAAAAACAGTGCATTCCCACAAGGGGAAGACATCACTCCTACTCATGCTCGGTCACGTAAGTGACTTGTGTACAAGCCTTGGCAGCCCTATTACACTTCCTGTTTCTTCTAATGAAATAACCTGTGCAATTCAAAGTCAAAGACAGTGTTCTAATGGGCTGCCAAGGCTTGCATTGTATTTAAACTTGCGTCTTTAGATTAATCCTTACCTTCTTTTCTCAAGCGTCCACAAACCTGCAACATCCAAGCTCCTACATGAAAAGTTACCGCAAAAGGTTCCAGCTAACTTTTCATGAGCAAAGAAAGAGGTTCCACTGCATGTTTTCTCCCAATCTGTCAAATCAAGGACCAAGGGTAAGTGCCTTTTCCATCATTACTAGACCATGTCAAAGAAGGTAAGCATGAGGCAACAGCTCTATTTGATTGCTAGTTCTTACATGTATGTGATACAGATAAATTTGCACCATTCACGTTCTCAGGATTTCTTCCTTTGCGAGGCCCTAATTGTAACCAAAAAGTTCATTTTGTTTGCTCATATCAGTTTAATTCTTAATTTTTCAACTCAAAAATACAAGGATCATTTCCATGATGCATGTGAGGCTTCTAAGATGCAATAAATTCCAATATTTAAGAGATAAAAGAGTAAAATGAGGCAAGATTTTCCATGCACTGAGACAGAATCTTTACCTCACATTTTACAGATTGCTTCCATATATCATAGCCTCACTGAGACAGAAACTTTACCTCACATTTTACAGATTGCTTCCATGTATCATAGCCTCACTGAGACAGAATCTTTACCTCACGTTTTACAGATTGCAACTGAGACAGAATCTGTGCAACATATTCAAAATGCAAGTCCTACGACTTCCAACATAGATTTATTGGACATGGAAATTTTGACAAAAATATTGATCGAAGACAAAATATGTGCAACATGTTCAAAATGCAAGTCCAACGACTTTCAACATAGATTCATTGAACAGGGAAATTGTATACTAAGTGATACCATGTTAACCGAGACAGAAGTTACATTAATAAAACTTAAAGTATTAAAATTTCCATGAAAGGGAAATAATATGATTCATAGAATATCCAATACAGAGAACTACTGAAAACAGTTGTGCAAGGAATGACAAAATGCAAAAATGCCTTGTACCATATAGCACAAATCGACAATACAAATCTTGACTCACCAATCCAATATGTTAAAATCCATATCATCTATCAGTTCCATGTCTTCAAATTACTTCTGATAGCTTGTTATCCAGGTCCTTTTTAATCTTCCTTCAAATTTTAACATACTTATATCTTATTTCCTATTGCGGTTATCTGTTTTCACTCTTGTATACATTCCTTGGCTTTTCACAGCTTTCAGCATTTTCATTTAGATATGAGCCTATAATATGAACGCGTGGCATCTTACGGGATGTACAGCACTCTCAATCTCAAGTGCTCACACTCAAGCAATCAAGAGCTGGTTTTGTGCTCCACCTCAATATGTGCAGCTGTGTAACTTACTGTTTGGCAATCCTAAAGCCAACCAGCTCGGCCAGCTGCCACATGAATAAAATGTTCCAAATAAAGACCTAAGGCATAAACAGATGAAAAAAGCTAAATCAAAATAAAAAAATGTAAAATAAATATCAAGCAATAAAGAAAATGACATTAGTGAAAAACTAAATGATGTGAAGGTCAAGAATTACTAAATAAAAAAAGTGAACAATGAAAAAGTAACTGACAAAAAACAAAACAGGTTTTAAAAGAGAGAGGTTTGGTAAAAACTACTTAAAACAGAATGGTAAATAGTATAAAAAACATAAATAATAAAAATATTTTCAAGCCTCCAGTCATACATTAAAGAAAGAAAAATCAAATAAAAATGGTAAATACACTTATTTGTATTTTTATGTTCTAATTTGTTTTTGAATTTTCTTATCTCGATTTAACCTTTGTTACATTTTAATGCTTTCACTTTTGATTTTCTATTTGGGTTTTTCTTTTTTAATTAATTTTAATGAATGTTTATATTTCTTTCTTATTAAGCATTCCACTCATTCATCCTTCTAATTTTAGTGATTTTGTTTTTCAATTTAGATTTCTTATAAGTTCATTTTAGTACACTTCTACATTTATTTTTTTTACCAAGGCCGTTTTTAATTATACCAAGACTTAATCTTAATTATATTTGAATTTATTTACCATTGTTTTTTGATTTTTTTTCTTTAAAATATGACAGGAAGCTTAAAACCGAGTAATAAACGATATCAATGAATATAAAAGAATAAAAATACTTATTATTCTTCCCATCAAAATTTAAATAAAGAAAAACAAATAGAATGTAAGAAATATGAGTCAAATAAAATTAAAAATTTCAAAAAAAAATCAAGGACAAGTAAGTGTAAATCTCCATAACAAAAGAAATATAAACAAACTAAAAGAAACAAAAAAAATAAAAAGAAATAAAAGTAAATGTTAGTAAAGGTAAGAATGATATAAAAAAAGGCACAAGGTTAGTGTACCTGTACCCTCCCCACACAAGGATTAATGTTTGAAGTAAGGATAGTTTTGGCTCGATTTTGAAAAAAACCTAAACCCACCGGTATGTGTATACTACAAACATCAACCGAACCAGTTTTTCATACAGCTATTAATGCAAACCCAAAACTAACCATAAGAGGATTGGTTCAGTCGGTTCATCAGTTCTAATCAGAAAAAAAACCATCCTTAGTTGGTGGTATGACTTAAACTTGTGTATGTATGTAAACGGTTCAATTTGAACTTTATAAAGAAATTGAATCAGTTTTATATTGTACAAAAACGAAACCGACTCGGTTTTATATAGGTAAAAGCCAAAACCGACCCTAATGACCTCTAGCATTTTTTGTTGGTATTATTTGCCTCATTTGCCGATCAACGAGAAGCTAACATGCCATCTGTATAACCTTTGAAACCACTAGATCGAGAATCCCTAAAAGCAGGAGTTTGCAAATGCAATGTTTTTCTTCTTTTTTTCTGCTGCAAATGCAATGTTTTTGCAAAGAATCCCAACCAGTTTAGAAAAACATTGGCACATTATTGATTTCTTTATTATAATGCAGTGTCATAAACTAATCAACAATATACCAATGTCTTTCTAAACTAGTTGGAATGCTTTGCAAATCATCAAAAAATGAGATTTTTTTTAATCATTTTGTCACTTGACGTTCTAGGATTCATGTCACGAGAGATTTGGCATAAGTTTTAGACAACTACCAACCTGATGCAACTCACTCCCTTTACCTGAGCTCGGGACAGACAATACCCACAAACAATAATGCTTCCACTCCTTGAATCCAGTAGCCTGCAAGTACCAGAACCTAATTCGACTGCAATCCAAGATGATGACACAGTGGCACCATTTGCCGGCATTTTGACAGACCAACTTGAGCATATTACAGAGAAACAGCAAGAACAAAAAGTAGAATAATGATGGAATCTAAATCAACTGAAAAATTTAGGCTTACGCTTGGAAGCATATTACCTTCAACTTATGTGATCGCTAAAGGAATTGCTCATGAAGAAACCATAAGGCATGGCATCGAAGAAGTTTTTCTATATCAAGAAATGAAGCAAAGAAATGATGCAGAACCAACCTGCATAGTTCACATAAATACTAAAACCCATCTGGCTGGTCAAACAAGGTAAATTTGGGATGGAATGGTTAGGGTTTTGTATTTTATTAATCCGGTTAAGGTTTAGCCAACTGTACCCCTGGCAACCCCAACCTTAATTAATATTAAAGGAAGCACGTGCACAACTGCATGTTGATATAGATGATTAGTGTGAGACCCTTTGGGCAATAGTTTTTAAATTTGGATAATAGTTTTAAAAAGGATAGACACATGTTGTTACTTGAAATGTTTGAGTGCATCGTGAGGATGTTTGGGAATGAATAATAATTGATTTATTGATTTAAGGAAAGTATTTAAGGGATGGAAAAGGGTGGGCCAGAATCCTGGGGAATATTTCCCAGGGTTGGCTTTCTAATAGTACAAATATAAATAGTTAGATATATATATTAGAATATATATTTCTTCACATATCTATACTATTAGTAAAGCCAACTCTTGGGGAATATTCCCCAAGATTCTGGCCTCCCTTTTTCGCTCCAGAAATTCTCTCTTTAAATCAATCAATATTCATCCCCAATTAAAACCGCCCAAACTTGCCAAGTAACCACTTATTTCTCCTTAAAAAAACTATCACCCAAAGGAGGCCTATGTTAACCACTTATATCAGCGTGCAATAGTTCACATGCCTCCCCTAATGTCCTATAAAAAATACATATTTATAAATAAATATATTATTTAAAAACATTAGTATTTTAACATTTTAGATTTCAAATGGGTCAAAACAACCTGCCCTTTTAGCAACCCAACAGGGTTTACAATAAGGACGGCAACGGTTTCTCAGCATACAAAAGCAGCCTTAAGGGCAAGGAATCTATAACGGACACCAATTAAACGGTGACCTCACGAAGAATGGAAGCTTCAATTTTGTCCCTTCCTTTTTTTTTTTTTTTGCCCTTTCCCCTTTTTCTTCCCTGGTTTTGCATCCCAGCATACCCTTCTTAACGGACCATAAAACAAATGAGATCATACAAAAGAATCTCCCATGTGGCGTCCAGAACACACTTGACAAGCTTACCAACAAAAGCTCACGTATCGGGTTGGGTTTTGGTGAACCGAAACCCGTCCCTACAATGAAAGCACAATTCAATTTGCTTTAATAACTAATGCTAATGCAGCATAAAACGTTTGTGCATCTGCGTACATATACATGTGTATGCTTCCTTAGGAATCAAGAAATTGCACATCTAGATCATAAGCTAGAGAGTGGGGCTTATAAAGATAATCATATTAAAAAGATTTGCTTGGGGGAATAGTAGTTGCAGTTTCAAAGGCAAAAGAGACTTGAAGAGAGAAACAAGAATATTCTGCAGAGATAATTCCTCAATAGAACTCTTTAACATAGCATCTAAATTCACATTTGAAAAATAAAAATAAAATAAGCTTTTCAATGGGAATTACCAGCAAAAATAACAAGGCCCCACATCAGATGGTTAAGACCACGAAAGTAATGCACATTTTACTCTCAAATCAATAAAATAAATGCTGAAGAAAAACTAAAACAGAGCACACCAATTCAGAGCATCTGTAGAAAATTAGAAATCAGTCAGTTTTCTGTTGGACTTCACCATGCAAATCAAGTAGCAGATTATTTAGCTAGACTAGGTTATGGAAATCATAATGTTGTATTTTGAAATGATGAATGGCCTAAAAACATGTTGATCTTAATCCAGGAAGAATGTAATAGAGAAACTGTAATTACTTAATATACAACATTTGCATACCAAAAAAAAAATAAAAAGGGTCATCGTTCAAGCTGTATTTAAGCTCGATATGGATTAACTACAAACAAACTATGTAAAGTTTCTTTTTGTCATCTTTTCTTAGAGGAGGATGCATGGTTAAGGTAAAAACTAAAATCATGAAGAATCTAGCATTAAGGTAAAAACTATTCACATTAAAAGTGCCAATTCGGTATGCATTGAGACTATATAAATCTGAAAATCAAGATACGGAAATATATTGCAACCCTAATAACTTGACATCGATAGCTTAAACAATACTCTTACGGTGTGCTACCATATAAGTATGCAGTAGTACCTGGTTGGGGAGGATTACAGACTGGTGCAGAACGAGGAGGTGCACAAGGGGCTGATCTTCCTGCAAAATGAAGCCAAGAATGCCACTAACATTGACGCAATAACCACAAACTATGTAGAAAAAAATGACTGATGACATTTGTATCATCAAAACTCGAGCAAAGAAGGAGAGAGAAGAAGGAAAAAGGGGAAAAAAGGTTTGAATTGAAACATAAACTGGCAAAAATAGATCAGGCAGCCACGAACTACACATGAGAAGGTGAAAACGTCAAAACCATAAGATTGCCATCCAAGAACGTGGTCAATGCCGGAAAAACATTTTATTGCATAAAGGCAACATGAAGATGTAAAAGATAGAAAAAAATTAGGTCGAAAAGGATAACATAAGAAAGAAATCAGGTCAAGCAAATCACGTTCATCCTCAGCCCTACACAAGTCACCCAAGAATCCAGGAAGAGGTAAAATCTATGCGTGAAAAAGTAATCCGAACAAATGCGAGTTTTCCGCCCCACATTGCACTCGGATTCAGAACAGAAATCGCATTACGAATGTTAGAAGTAGATGTTAAGACTTCAAGGGAAAAGAATAAGACTTGCGAGGCTTCTGAGTTCTGGCTACCAGTCGAAGTTGTGCACTCAAACTTCGACGAGCAGCAAAGATGTGCTCTCTAACGCAACGACCGGCGGCGGAGAGAAGGGAGGCAAACGTTGAGGTCGGGTTTAGGGTTTGGGAGAGGATTTGTAATATTTTTAAATGTTAAGGGTAAAGTTTTATATATATACATATATATTAAAATATACAAACAACAATGGTAGAAAGAAGGACCCAAACCCACGAGAAGTAGGATGGTCCTAGAAAAACATAGCCCCACCATACAATGGTTCAAACAAAATCTGGAGAACAACTGAAAAACCAGAAAAAACCTGAGAAAGCTTTAATGTAACATCTGTTCCCAATTTCTTACTATATCCCCGACCTCAAGAGTGCCGAATTCTGGGGTAATCGAAACCCAAAAAGCAGCCAAGCCCATCACTGAGTCCAAAAGAGCATCTGGACTCTTGAGAATATCATCAAAAATGCCTTTGTTACGGTTCAGCCACATGGTCCATAAAGAGGCAAAAAACACTCCGTCATACAGCCTTCTTCCTCTTAGAGACATACCCGGGAACGTCCACTGTGCTGCCAACTCACCCACTGTTTTTGGTAATACCCACATAACTCCTAAAAAATGTAATAACCTTTTCCAGATAAAATTAGCAACCTCACAATGCAAAAGAACATGGTCTACAGATTCAGCATTCTTCTTACAAAGAATGCAAGCATTTGGTGACAAAGCCCAAGTTTTCCTCCTTTTTTGAAGATTGTCGAGGGTGTTAATCCTATTAAGCATTGCCGTCCAAGCAAAGATTTTCACCTTTAGGGGAACTTTAGCTTTCCAAAGGAATGAGGAAGGGAATCTAGGACTATGAGAGACTCCTGGCTTTCTAAAATGAGACACCCAAGATTTACAAGAAAACTAACTGTTGGACCAAGAGACCAAAATCTATCATCCACCACGTTATCAAGAATGACCACCCCCTTAAGACCTTCGACCAATGACCCCAAGTCATCAATCTCAGAGTCTCTAAGATCCCTTCTAAACTGTAAGTTCCACTCTAGACCTTTATCAGACCAAGAAAGAATGTTGCACACCATTGGGTCCTTTAGGACCCGAATCCGGAAGAGACGCGGAAAGAGTGATGCGACAGATGAATCCCCCCACCACACGTCAGACCAGAATTTGAAAGTATCACCCATGCAAAGCTTGTAAGACACCAAAGGAAAGAAATTGTGGGATAACTGAAAAATAGATTTCCATGCAAAATATGTATTTTCGGTTCGGTTTAACCGATCATACAACCCAAAACCGAACCGATCTAATTCGATTTAGAGATTTTGAAACCAAACCGAACCGAAATCGGTTTGGGTTCGGTTTTAACCGGACCGAGTTGCAGCCCTAATATCAAACCATAACCATTAGGGGTGGGGCAGGTTAAACGGGTAACCCACCCGACTGCCATCCCTACTCACGTAACTAACACCTGCCTTGCTACCATTTTTACAATCAATCTAAAAACATATCTATGTAGTGAATTAGGTACATTTAACACGCTTTTAAATATTAAGACTATTTAATAACAATTTCTTTACATATTACAGTCTCTTATTCATATATTGCTATAGCTCGTCTAGTTTAAAATATTGTCCATAAAGCCATTACAGTCTCTTATTCATATATTGCTATAGCTTGTCTATTTTTCCAAGGGTCGATCATCAGATGAACACTGCAGATTAACAGAATTCCCATGTCTCAACAGGTTTTGAAACATGCCTTGCAGAAATTTTATGGTTAATGGAGATGTTATTACAGATAACACAGTTGAAAAACAGTGCATTCCCACAAGGGGAAGACATCACTCCTACTCATGCTCGGTCACTTAAAGTGACTTGTGTACAAGCCTTGGCAGCCCTATTACACTTACTGTTTCGTATTATGAAATAACCTGTGCAATTCAAAGTCAAAGACAGTGTTCTAAAAGGGCTGCCAAGGCTTGCATTGTATTTAAACTTGCGTCTTTACATTAATCCTTACCTTCTTTCTCTAGTGTCCACAAACCTGCAACATCAAAGCTCCTAAATGAAAGTTACCGCAAAAGGCTCCAGCTAACTTTTCATGAGCAAAGAAAGAGGTTCCACTGCATGTTTTCTCCCAATCTGTCAAATCAAGGACCAAGGGTAAGTGCCTTTTCCATCATTACTAGACCATATCAAAGAAGGTAAGCATGAGGCAACAGCTCCATTTGATTGCTAGTTCTTACATATATGTGATATAGATAAATTTGCACCATTCACGTTTTCAGGATTTCTTCCTTTGCGAGGCCCTAATTGTAACCAAAAAGTTTATTTTGTTTGCTCATATCAGTTTAATTCTTAATTTTTCCACTCAAAAATACAACGATCATTTCCATGATGCATGCAAAGCTTTTAAGACGCAATATATTCCAATATTTAAGAGATAAAAACAGTAGAATGAGGCAAGATTTTCCATGCACTGAGATAGAATCTTTACCTCACGTTTTACAGATTGCTTCCATGTATCATAGCCTCAGTGAGAAAGAATATTTACCTCACATTTTACAGATTGCAGCTGAGACAGAATCTGTGCAACATATTCAAAATGCAAGTCCTACGACTTCCAACATAGATTTATTGAAAACGGAAATTTGACAAAAATATTGATCGAAGACAAAATCTGTGCAACATATTAAAAATGCAAGTCCAACGACTTTCAACATAGATTCATTGAACAGGGAAATTGTATCCTAAGTGATACAATGTTAACCGAGACAGAAGTTACATTAATAAAACTTAAAGTATTAAAATTTCCATGAAAGGGAAATAATCTGATTCATAGAATATCCAATACAGAGAACTACTGAAAACAGTTGTGCAAGGAATGACAAAATGCCAAAATGCCTTGTACCATATAGCACAAATCGACAATACAAATCTTGACTCACCAATCCAATTTGTTAAAATCCATATCATCTATCAGTTCCATGTCTTCAAATTACTTCTGATAGCTTGTTATCCAGGTCCTTTTTAATCTTCCTTCAAATTTTAACATACTTATATCTTATATCCTATTGCGGTTATCTGTTTTCACTCTTGTATACATTCCTTGGCTTTTCACAGCTTTCAGCATTTTCATTTAGATATGAGCCTATAATATGAACGCGTGGCATCTTACGGGATGTACAGCACTCTCAATCTCAAGTGCTCACACTCAAGCAATCAAGAGCTGGTTTTGTGCTCCACCTCAATATGTGCAGCTGTGTAACTTACTGTTTGGCAATCCTAAAGCCAACCAGCTCGGCCAGCTGCCACATGAATATAATGTTCGAAATAAAGACCTAAGGCATAAACAGATGAAAAAAGTTAAATCAAAATAAAAACATGTAAAATAAATATCAAGCAATAAAGAAAATGACATTAGTGAAAAGATAAATGATGTGAAGGTCAAAAATTACTAAATAAAAAAAGTGAACAATGAAAAAATAACTGACAAAAAACAAAACAGATTTTAAAAGAGAAAGGTTTGATAAAAACTAATTAAAACAGAATGGTAAATAGTATAAAAAACATAAATAATAAAAATATTTTCAAGCCTCCAATCATAGATTAAAGAAAGAAAAATCAAATAAAAATGGTAAATACACTTATTTGTATTTTTATGTTCTAATTTGTTTTTTGAATTTTCTTATCTCGATTTAACCTTTTCTCCAATTTTGTTACATTTTAATGTTTTCACTTTTGATTTTCATTTTGGGTTTTTCTTTTTTAATTAATTTTAATGAATGTTTATATTTCTTTCATATTAAGCATTCCACTCGTTCATCCTTCAATTTAGTGATTTTGTTTTTCAATTTAGATTCCTTATAAGTTCATTTTAGTACACTTCTACATTTATTTTTTTTACCAAGGCCATTTTTAATTATACCAAGACTTAATCTTAATTATATTTGAATTTATTTACCATTGTTTTTTTATTTTTTTTTTCTTTAAAATATGACAGGAAGCTTAAAACCGAGTAATAAACGATATCAATGAATATAAAAGAATAAAAATACTTATTATTCTTCCCATCAAAATTTAAATAAAGAAAAACAAATAGAATGTAAGAAATATGAATCAAATAAAATTAAAAATGTCAAAAAAATCAAGGACAAGTAAGTGTAAATCTCCATAAAAAAAGAAATATAAACAAACTAAAAGAAACAAAAAAAAATAAAAAGAAAGAAAAGTAAATATTAGTAAAGGTAAAAATGATATAAGAAAAGGCACAACGTTAGTGTACCTGTACCCTCCCCACACAAGGATTAATGTCTGAAGTAAGGATAGTTTTGGCTTGATTTTGAAAAAAACCTAAACCCAACCGGTATGTGTATACTACAAACATCAACCGAACCAGTTTTTCATACACCTATTAATGCAAACCCAAAACTAACCATAAGAGGATTGGTTTGGTCGGTTCATCAGTTCTAACCGGAAAAAAAAACCATCCTTAGTTGGTGGTATGACTTAAACTTGTGTATGTATGTAAACGGTTCAATTTGAACTTGATAAAGAAATTGAATCAGTTTTATATTGTACAAAAACAAAACCGACTCGGTTTTATATAGGTAAAAACCAAAACCGACCCTAATGACCTCTAGCATTTTTTGTTGGTATTACTTGCTTCATTTGCTGATCTACAAGAACCTAACATGCCATCTGTATAACCTTTGAAAACACTAGATTGAGAATCCCTAAAAGCAGGAGTTTGCAAATGCAATGTTTTTCTTCTTTTTTTTCTGCTACAATTTCAATGTCATTGGCACATTATTGATTACTTTATTATAATGCAGTGTTATAAACTAATCAACAATATGCCAATGTCTTTCTAAACTAGTTGGGATTCTTTGCAAATCATCAAAAATGAGATTTTTTTTAATCATTTTGTTGCTTTACGTTCTAGGATTCATGTCATGAAAGATTTGGCATAAGTTTTAGACAATTACCAACCTAATGCAACTCACTCCCTTTACCTGAGCTCGAGACTGACAATACCCACAAGCAATAATGCTTCCACTCCTTGAATCCAGCAGCTTGCAAGTACCAAAACCTAATTCGACTGCAATCCAAGATGATGACATAGTGGCACCATCTGCCGACATTTTGACAGACCAACTTGAGCATATTACAAAGAAACGGTACGAACAAAAACTAGAATAATTATGGAATCTAAATCAACTGAAAAATTTAGGCTTACGCTTGGAAGCATATTACCTTCAAGGCTTCAACTTATGTGATCACTAAAGGAATTGCTCATGAAGCAACCATAAGGCATGGCATCAAAGAAGTTTTTCTATATCAAGAAATGAAGCAAAGAAATGATACAGAACCAACCTACATAGTTCACATAAATACCACAACAACATGAAATCAAAGTAAAGCTATCATTTGTCTCCATCTAGCAAAGAAATAACACACAAAACAATGACTTAAGTTAACCTAACCGTAATAGGCACGGCGAGCTCTTCAGTAGATCCAATCAACAACACAAAAGCAGCAGAGCTAAATGTTTGTGAGCCGTTAAGCACAAATTTGGGATGACCAATGGATGTATTGACCCCAAAAAGCCGGTACATGGAATCAATAAAATAGACAAAAGGCATTGAGAAAGTATCTAAATCGCAAAATTGAAAAATGAATAAATCATTGAAGAAACAAAACTATAAAGGAAAAGGTATGAAAAGAACAAGAATATAAATATTTACTATAAATTTCATCAAAACGTAAAGGAAGAAAAATCAAAAGAAAAAAAATAAATTAAAGTCAAATAAAACAAATATTAGATAAATGAAAAAGAAATAAAAATTGAAAAGATTAATAAAAAAATGAGATACAAATATTCGATAAAATGAATTTCAAAAAGTAACATAAATAGAAAAACTGAAAAAAGGACTATAAGGCCCCAAAAAAAAAAAAGTGAAAAAAACAGTTAAATCAAAATAACAACTAATTATAAATAAATTCAACAAAAATAGTAAAAAAGTTTAAATATAGTTATATAGAGTATTACTAAATAAAAAAAATTCAAAATTGAATAAATAACAGAAGTAAAATAATTTAAAACGGAAAGGTACGGTACTAAAAGGTTAAAACATATTTCATAAATACATCAAAGAACATAAAAGAAAAAAATAAAACATACTAACCTTCTTGACACACTTTAAAGAAAAATAAATTCAAATGAAAATGGAAAAATATTATGAAAAAAATCATGAAAATGAAACATAAATATAATGTCTGAAATAAAGACCTAAGGCATAAACAGATGAAAACAATTAAACCAAAATAAAAACATGTAACAAAAAAAAAATAAAAATTAAACAATACAGAAAATAAAATTAGTGAAAAAAATAAATGATGTGAAGGTCAAAAACTACAAAATCACAAAAGTGAACACTGAAAAAATCATTAACGAAAAAAAATGAAATAAAAGGAAAGTTGTGGGAAAAGCTGTTTAAAAAATAATGGTAAATGGTATAAAAATAAAATAAAAATACTTTTCGAGCCTTCTGACATACGTTAAAGAAAGAAAAATCAAATGAAAATGGTAAATATACTTATTTGTATTTTTATGTTTCAATTTGTTTTCCAATTTTCTTATTGTGATTTAACCTTTTCTCCAATTTTGTTATGTTTTAATGTTTTCACTTCTGAGTTTCTATTTACGTTTCTCTTTTTTAATTAATTTTATTGAATTTTTTTTTCTTTTTAAGCTTTACACTCATTAATCTTTCAAATTTAAGTGATTTTGATTTTCTATTTAAATTTCTTATAAGAGCATTTTAGTATACTTCTAAATTATTTTTTTTTACGAAGGTCATTTTTTAGTTTTACAAAGTACTAGTCTTAATTATATTTGAATTTATTTAACACTGTTTTTTTTTTTTTAAATAAGATAGGAAGCTTAAAACCAAGTAATAAATGATATCGATGAATATAAAAGAAGAAAAATACTAATTATTCTTCTCATCAAAATTCAAATAAAGAAAACAATTAGAAACTAAGAAATAGAGTCAAATCAAATTAAAAATAAGTTAAAGCAATTAAGGATAAATAAATATAAATCTCCAGAAAAAAAGAAATATAAACAAACTTGGAGAAACAAAAAAAAACAAAGAAAGAAAGGTAAATGTTAAAAAAGGTAAAAATGATATAAAAGAAGGCACAAAGTAAATGTACTTGTGCCCTCCCCACACAAGGATTACTGTACAAGTAGAGTTAGTTTTGACTCGATTTTGAGAAAAACTAAAACCGAAACCGTATGTATATACTACAAACCAAAACCGAATCAGTTTTTTAGTATAAAATTGCTTAATGCAAACCCAAAACTGACCCTAATAGGATTGGTTCGGTCTATTCATCAGTTTTAACAGATAAACCAAACCTTCCATGCTTGGTAGTATGACTTAAACTTGTGTATGTATGTAATACATACATAGGTAAAAACCGAATTCGTCTTTTGTTGGTATTACTTGCCTCATTTGCCGATCTACAAAAAGAGGAAAGCCCAATAGCATTTCTTGAAATTGAAATCACATCTTTGTCAAAAATATAGAAACTTGACATGCCATCTATGTATAACCTCTAAAAACACTAGATTGAAATTACCGGTTCCTGCAAGAAAAGTCTAAATCAGCTACCATTTGAGATTGAGAATTTCTAAAAGTAGTAGTCTGCAAATGCAATGTTATAATAAACTAAATCAACAAATTGTCAATGTCTTACTAAAATAGTTGTGATTCTTTGCATATCATCAAAACGAGATTTTATTTTCATTTTTATTACTAGTGGGATGCCTGTGCTATACAAGGGGCACAAGCCTTAAATCTTAATAACTCAAAGAAACAACTATTTCTCACAGCTTGAGCTGATAGCAACACTAAAACACAAGTAAAAGTTTTTATTTCTCTACGTCTAACAAAGCAACAAAACATAAAACAAGACTTAAGTTAACCTGGATGAACCGTAATACGCCAAGCTCTTCACTAGATCCAATCAACAGACATAAGCAGCCGAGGCTAAATTTTTGTGAGGCATTATGCACGAATTTGGGATAACCAATGTATGTATTGACTCCAGAAAGTTGGTACATGAAATCAATGAAATAGACAAAAGTCATTGAGAAAGTATATAAATCGCAAAAGTAAAAAATGAATAAATCATTGAAGAAACAAAATTATAAAGGACAAGGTATGATTAGAACAAGAAAATACAAATCTCATAAAAAGGTAACGAAAGAAAAATCAAAAGAAAAACAATAAATTAAATTCAAATGACACCAATACTAGATAACTGAAAAGAAAAATAAAAAGTGAAAAGCTTGATAAAAAAAAGAGATACAAATATTCAATAAATGAATTTTAAGAAGAAACCCAAATAGAAAACTCAAAACAAGGATTTAAAAAAAAAGTTGAAAAAACGTTAAATCAAAAAAGCATGAAACAATAAATCAAAACGTTAAAATACAACTAATTATCAAGAAATTCAACAAAAACAAGTTAAAAATATAAATAAAGTTAACATAGAATATTAACAAATAAAAAATTTCAAAGAATAAATAATTGAAGTCAAGTAATTTAAAACAGAAAGTATAAATTAAAATGTTAAAACAAATTTCAAAAGGACATCAAAGAATATAAAATAAAATAAAAAATGAAACGTATTAACCATCTTGACGCACCTTAAAGAAATAAAAATTCAAAAGAATATGACAAGATTTTACGAAACAAACTTGAAAATGAAACATAAATATAAATTCCGAAAAAAGGATCTAAGGCATAAACAGATGAAAACAGTTAAATCAAAATAAAAAAAATGTAAAATAGATAAATAAATATCAAGCAATAAATAAATTGACATTATTGAAAAAATAAATGATGTGAAGGTCAAAAATTACAAAATCAAAAATGTGAATGATGAAAAAATCATTGACGAAAAACAACAAACATTAAGAAGGGAAAGCTGTGGGAAACACTTGTTAAAATAAAATGGTATAAAAATATAAAATAATAAAAATATTTTTCAAGCCTCTTGTTATAAATTAAAGAAGGAAAAATAAAATGAAAATGGTAAATATACTTATTTGTGTATTCACGTTTCAAACTTTCAATTAGTTCTCGAATTTTCTTTTCATCATTTAACCTTTTCTCCAATGTTGTTACGTTTTAAAATTTCACTTTTGATTTTCTATTTGGGTTTTTCTTTTATTGAATTAATTTTTGGCCATTTTTAATTTTATTGAGTTAAAGTCTTAATTATATTTGAATTTATTTACCACTGTTTTATTTTTTTTCTTTAAAATATAACAGGAAGCTTAAAACCGAGTAATAAACAATATCAATAAATACAAAAGAAGTAAAACACTAATTATTATTCTCATCAAAATTTTAAAAAAGAAAAACAATTAGAAATTAAGAGATATGAGTCAAATCAAATTAAAAATAAGCCAAAACAATTAAGGACAAATAAGTATAAATATCCAATAAAAAAAGGAAATATAAACCAACTAAAAGAAAGAAAAATAAATAAATAAAGACAAGTAAGTGTTGATAAAGGTCAAAACAATATGAAAAAATGAACAAAGTAAATGTACTTGTGCCATCCCCAAACAAGGATTAATGTACAAGTAGGAATAGTTTTGACTTGATTTTAGAAAAACAAAAACCAAACCAGTACATCCTTACTACAAACTGAAACCAAATCTGTTTTTCTGGCACAAAACCGATTAATGCAAACCAAAAACTAACCCTGATAAGGACTGGCTCGGTCGGTCCATCAGTTTTAAAAGATAAACCAAACCTTCCTTAGTTGGTGGTATGACTAAAACTTGTGTATGTATGCAATCGGTTCAATTTGACCTTGACAAAGAAAACAAATAAGTTTCATATGGTACAAAACAAAAATTGAACGATTATATATAGGTAAAAACCAAAACGATTAATTACAAACCAAAACCAACCTAATGACCTCTAGCGTTTTTTGTTGGTATTACTTGCCTCATTTGTCGATCTATAAAAAGAGGAAAGCCCAATAGCATTTCTTGAAATTGAAATCATATCTTCGCCAAAAATACAGAAACCTGACACACCATCATATAACCTCTGAAAACACTAGAAGGAAATGGCCAGTTCCTGCAAGAAAAGTCTATTAAATCAGCAACCATTTGAGATTGAGAATTTCTAAAAGCAAGAGTCTGGAAATGCAATGTTATAATAAACCAATCAAAAATGTGTCAATGCATTTTTAAACTAGTTGGGATTCTTTGTATATCATCAAAATGATACTGTTATTAATCATTTTGTCGCTTTACTGCTCTAGGATTCATGTCATGAGAAACTTGGCAAAAGTTTTAGACAACTACCTACGTGATACAACTCCCTTCCTTTACCCGAGCTCAGCACCAACAATACCAAAAAGCAATAATGCTTCCTCTCCTCGAATCCAACAGCCTGCAATTACAATAGCCTAATCCAACTGCAACCCAAGATGATGACACAACACTCCATCTGCCGGCATTTTGTCAGACCCACTTGAGCATATTTTAGAGAAACAGTACGAACAAAAAGTGAAACAATGATGGAATCTAGATCAGCTGAAAAACTAAGACTTATGCCTGCAAGCACATTACCTTCCACTTACGTGATCGCTACAGGAATTGCTCATGAAGCAACCATAAGGCATGGCATTGACAAATTTTTTCTATTCCAAGAAGTGAAGCAAAGGAAGGATACAGAACCAACCTGCATACGTGAACATAAATACCACAACAAAACGAAAATCAAAGTAAAGCTATCATTTGTCTCCATTAATCAAAACAACAACACATAAAATAATGACTTAAGTTAACCTAGATGAACCGTAATAGGCACGCCAAGCTCTTCACTAGATCCAATCAACAGACATAAGCAACTGAGGCTAAATTTTTGTGAGGCATTACGAACAAATTTGGGATGACCAATTTATGTATTGACTCCAGAAAGTCGGTACATGAAATCAATGAAATAGACAAAAAGTCATTGAGAAAGTATATAAATCGCAAAAGTGAAAACTGAATAAATCACTGAAGAAACAAAATTATAAAGGAAAAGGCATGACTAGAACAAGAACATGAATATTTATTACAAATCTCATCAAAACATACCAAAAGAAAAACAATAAATTAAATTCAAAGGACACCAGTACTAGATAAATGAAAAGAAAAATAAAAATTGAAAAGCTTAATAAAAATAAAGAGATACAAGTATTCAATAAAATGAATTTTAAAAAGAAACCAAAATAGAAACTAAAAACAAGGATTGTAAAAAAATAGTTAAAAAAACAGTTAAATCAAAATAGCATGAAACAATAAATTAAAATTTTAAAATACATCTAATTATCAAGAAATTCAACAAAGCCAGTTAAAAAATATAAATAAAGTTAACATAGAATATTAACAAATAAAAATTTCAATGAAAAAATAATTGAAGTCAAGTAATTTAAAACAAAAAGGTATAAAATTAACATGTTAAAACATATTTTCCAAAAGACATCAAAGAATGTAAAAGTAAAAAATGAAACATATTACCCTTCTTGACACACTTTAAAGAAATAAAAATTCACAAGAATATAACAAAATTTTACGAAAACAAACTTGACAATGAAACAAAAATATAAATTCTGAAAAAAGGACATAAACCGATGAAAACAGTTAAATCAAAATAAAAAATGAAAAATAGATAAATAAATATCAAGCAATACAAAAAATGACATTACTGAAAAAATAAATGATGTGAAGGTCAAAAATTACAAAATAAAAAAAGTGAACGATGAAAAAATCATTGACGAAAAACAACAAATGTTAAGAAGGGAAAGCTATGGGAAACACTTGTTAAAATAAAATGGTAAATGGTATAAAAATATAAAATAATAAACATATATTTTTCAAGCCTCCTATTATACATTAAAGAAAGAAAAATAAAATGAAAATGGTAAATATACTTATTTGTGTTTTCACGTTTCAAACCTTCAATTATTTCTCGAATTTTCTTTTCGTCATTTAACCTTTTCTCCAATATTGTTACGTTTTAACATTTCACTTTTGAATTTCTATTTGGGTTTCTCTTTTTTTTAATTAATTTTTGGCCATTTTTAATTTTACCGATTTAAAGTCTTAATTATATTTGAATTTATTTACCACTGTTTTTTATTTTTTCTTTAAAATAGAACAGGAAGCTTGACACAGAGTAATAAATGATATCAATAAATATAAAAGAATAAAAATACTAATTATTCTTGTCATCAAAATTTAAATAAAGAAAAACAATTAGAAATTAAGAGATATGGATCAAATCAAATTAAACATAAGTCAAAACAATTAAGTACAAATAAGTATAAATATCCAATAAAAAAAAGAAATATAAACAATAAACAAACTAAAAGAAAAAAAAAAGAAAGAGAAGTCAATGTTAATAAAGGTAAAAACAATGTAAAAAAGGCACAAAGTAAATTTACATGTGCCATCCCCAGACAAGGATTAATGTAAAAGTAGGGATAGTTTTGACTTGATTTTAGAAAAACCGAAACCGAATCAGTTTTTTGGTACAAGACTGATTAGTGCAAACCCAAAACCCACCTAATGACCTCAAGAGTTTTTTGTTGGTAATACTTGCCTCATTTGCCAATCTACAAAAAGAGGAAAGCCCAATAGCATTTCTTGAAATTGAAATCACATCTTCGCCCAAAATACAGAAACCTGACACGCCATCAGTATAACCTCTGAAAGCACTAGATTGAAATGGCCAGTTCCTGCAAGAAAAGTCTATTAAATCAGCAACCATTTGAGACTGAGAATTTCTAAAAGCAGGAGTTTGCAAATGCAATGTTATAATAAAGCAATCAACAATGTGTCAATGCCTTTCTAAACTAGTTGGGATTCTTTGTATATCATCAAAATGACATTTTTGTTTTTAATTACTAGCGGGATGCCCCGTGATATGCACGGGCACAAGCCTTAAAAACTCAAAGAAACAACTATTTCTCACAGCTTGAGCTGATATTTAGACTTTTTATGAAATACAATGCATCATATAGTGCCATTGTAACGAAATTCCCACTAGGATAATTGGACAATGAGAGGTGTTGGATTCAATAATGTCGACATCTAATCATAAGACAACAAGAATTTTAATGATACTAATAAAATTTGATCATGAGTTTCAAAATCGTTCTTGAATGAAACATGGTTTCTAATTCTTTTGCAGAGTGTATTGAAATTTTTTTTATGCCTATTGTTAAGTTTCACTGAAGACCAAATGATCAAATCCATGGCAATGGTGTAGGTCGTCATTTCACATTCAGTGGCTCATCCTTCACCGTTTTGGAATCCTAAGAGAGTAATAAATTCGAATTCAAATTTGGAAATTTTCACCACGCTTTGAGTGGTGAAAAAAAAAAATCAATTGAATCACAAAACTCAACCCTTCATATTCCACTATCCTCACTCCAACAGTCCAACCTGCATTTCAATAGCATTGTTTGGTCTTAGCATATAAATATCTTGTGGGATCATCTTCCTTTGAGTGGAACTGCTAGGAATGGAGCCTACTCCATTAGGTTCTCCCAGTTGGTAATTCGTTCTTTAACAAACTATGCTATAGTGGCATTGCCCTTGATTACAATCCTGTGGTGCTGAATTTTGGGACCTCAAGAATTTGCAGTACATACCTGTTTGTTGTGGTACTAGGATCGACAAGGGGACTTTAGGGGCAGACCCAGTGATTCAACACAGTATTTGCAACCTATCACAGGGACTCTACCATCAGCATCACCATTGTTACATGTCCAGCACCCAAAAGAAATGAAGACATTTGGATTAGGAAGGTAAGGAAAAAAAGGCAGCATATAGTAAGAAAGACATGTTGAATGTATAATTGTTCTATTGAAGTGACATATCATATAATTCATATTAATCAGTGCCATATTTTGTCAAAGCAATACCAGTGGAACTTATCATATTTTTTTTCACTTTTTGGTGAACAATGGCAAATTATATTAAAAAAACAAAAGTTTAAGAAGTACAAAAGTAAAGACCTATGAGGAATGGGTGACAGACAAAAACCTGAACCAAATAAATGCAGAACAGAGTAAGACAAAAAACAGCAGTAATAGGGAAAGAACAGCCTATTCCAAAACCTGGAACTTATCATTTTGGAGTGCAATCATATTAGACCAAGTAAAATTAAAAATAAAAATAAAAATAACTGGGAGAGCCGGGGAATCCATGATCCTTAAGCCGTAAAATATGACAAATAACAAATGAATAGAAATATAAAGATCCATCTCATTAAATCTTTATACAAAAACAAGAGAAATTGTACAAAGAAACATTTAATTTGCAAATCTGATTTTTAAAACATTAAATACTTCTCTACCATCCAGTAGAATATAGTGAAATCAAATGGCTAATCATTACATTAAGCTGAAAAAAAGCACCCAGATATCCTCAATGGGATCTATGAAGAATGAATTGATGATTCTCAAAACAAGTTGCATACCATTGTCACTATCAAAGACCCTCATAGCCTCCTAAAGCCCAGGTTCCAACCCTGCTCCCCCTACCCACCAATAATTACAACAACAAAAAAGGGAAAGGAAAAGATAAATATATATACATATTTCTTGGTTTCGTTGTTTCATAAGAACTTGGAACCTTGTCAATTTCTCTTTGGATTGCAATCATCTTTGTAAAATGACCATCCTAAAACATGATGCACAGCCTCTTAATTTCCAACAGGAACTGTCGTGATTGATCAGGAAACCACTCTGCTGTTCATAATGATTTAATTGTTCTTTATTTTGGAATTGATAAGTGAAGGATAAAAAGTGAATTATGTAATGAGTCTTCATGTGTTATATATATTCCAGATCATCAATATTTTTGTTTAAGTGATATTTATGACCATAAAAATGGAATGGGAAAAAAATTAAAAAAATGACCGCGGACAAAAAATATCTCTACACCCATATCTTGAGACCAACCTTTGATGAGTTTGGTGTAGATAGTCTGAATAGAAAATTCAGTGAAATTTAATGTATTTAGTATGGAATCACTGCAACGATGAGGATGAGGTAAATGAACCCAACATATGCAAATTATTACTAATCATCAAAATAGAATCCATAGACCTACATGCAAAAACTTTCAACCAATTGACCAAGAAAATGTATGTATCCTCAGCTATGTGCATCATTTACAGCGAGGAAATGAGAACTCCAATTTCTGGAAAGTCTACGTTATTTGGTGAGTTCAGACTGCTAATTGTTCATTGCCCACAAATCCATCATCCAATTTGGAGAAATCAGAGGATGAGTTGTTGTCAAAGAACCCAACTCCAATTGAAGATTCCAATGGCACAACAAAACCAGCTTTAATCAATGAAGGAAATTGCCAGTCAATAATAAGCAAGACGTTGCTCGCCAACAATCATATTATATCCCTTATGCAAATAATAAAATATTAATAACATCTAATAAAATCCAATAAGAAACAAATAGTGAAAACCAAAATGAAAATGAGAAGAAAAAAGATTATCATAAAACTTGATTTCAACATAATAGAAAAAAATTAGGAAGTTGAAGTTAAAACCATAGCAACATACCTTTAGAATGACAAAGACATAAAGAAAGCCTAAACCTCGATACCAGAGAATAGATGGTGCACCAACTGAAGCCTGGGCCTTAGATAATTTGATTGTTTAGGAACTACTAAAACCCTAATCAAAATAAGAAGGAAGATAATAGTAGACTTCATCTGAAAATAATATAAACATTTGAAGAAACTGGGGCTTAAACATTGGCAACATACCTGTAAAGGAACAGATTCTATGCCAAGTACAAGAGATAGTTGGATTGAGAAACTGCACAAGAATCCTCTAGGTATAGATTTTAGCTACTCTGGATCAACCGCCAAACTCCTTTTTTCCTGACCCCCAATAAAAAAAAATTCAGAAGGAAGAAGAAATTAGGGTTTTCACTAATAGTACAAACAAATTATCTCTAAACAAGTCGATTAATGCATGAAACATTGCAGCCAGATGAAGACAGCGATGAAGAGAAGAAACCCTGAAACTTACAGCAAAAGAAAACAAAGTACGATGAAGACCTCCACATGGGCATGAAGGCAACGGCGTGGAGTCTCGCATGAATCCAACTCCTTTTGGAAACACGTATGAGACACTTCGGTAGAAGGAAGCAGCTGTGGGCAAGGAAGCGAGCAGCTCGATCGAAGAATGCAGCTGCAAGCAAGTCGATAGAAGATATAAGCAAGCAACTGAAGTAGGTCGATAGAATAGCCGCTTAGCTATCAATATTTCTTTTTATATAGGTAATAGATTTTTTTGCTTTACTAGTCTATGATTCATGTCTTGAGAGATTTTGCAAAAGTTTTAGCTAACTACCTACCTGATGCAACTCCTTTCCTTTACCCGAGCTTGATATCAACAATATCCAAAAGCAATAATGCTTCCACTCCTCAAATCCAACCACCTGAAATTACTAGAACCTAATCCGACTGCAATCCAAGAGGATGACAAATCGGCTCCATCTCCCGACATTTTAGACCCACCTAAGCATATTGCAGAGAAACAACAAGAACAAAAAGATAATGATTGAATCTAGATCAACTGAAAAAATTTAGACTTATGCTTGGAAGCATACTACTTTCAACTTATGTGATCGCTGAAGGAATTATTCATGAAGCAATCATAAGGCACGACATTGACGACATTTTTCTATCCCAAGAAGTCAAGCAAAGGAAGGATATAGAAGTAACCTGCATGCGTGCGTATAAATACCATAACAATACGAAAATCAAAGTAAAGCTATCATTTGTCTCCATCTAGCAAAGCAACAATACATAAAATAATGACTTAAGTTAACCTGGATGAGCCGTTATAGGCACGCCAAGCTCTTCAGTAGATCCAATCAACAACACAAAAGTAGCAAAGGCTAAATTTTTGGGAGGCGTTACGCACAAATTTGAGATGACCAATGGATGTATTGCTCCAGAAAGTCGGTACATGAAACCAATGAAATAGACAAAAGGCATGAGAAAAATATAAATCGCAAACGTGAAAAATGAATAAATTATTGAAGAAACAAAATTGTAAAGGAAAAGGTTTGATTAGAACAACAATATGAATATTTATTAAAAATATCATCAAAACTTAAGAAAGAAAATAATAAATTAAAGCCAAACGAAACCAATACTGGATAATTGAAAGAGAAATAAAATTGAAAAGCTTAATAAAAAAAGAGATATAAATATTCAATAAAATGAATTTTAAAAAGAAACCTCTAAATAGAAAACCTGAAATAAGAACTGCCAAGCAAAAATAAAAGAGAGAAAAAACATTTAAATCAAAATGACATCAACAAATAGTTAAATTATTAAAATACAACTAAATATCAAGAAATTCGACAAATGAAACCGGTAAAAAATATAAACAAAGAGTTAACATAGAAGATTAATACATAAAATATTTCAAAATTGAATAAATAATTGAAGTAAATAAAATATAAACAAAGAGTTAACATAGAAGATTAATACTAAAATATTTCAAAATTGAATAAATAATCGAAGTAAAATAATTTAAAACAGAAAGGTATGGAACTAACAAGTTAAAACATATTTCGAAAAGACATCAAAGAACATAAAATGAAAAAAATAAAACGCATTAACCTTCTTGACAAGCTTTAAAGAAATCAAATTCAAAAGAAAATGGCAAAATTTTACGAAAACAAACTTGAAAATGAAACATAAATATAAAGTCCAAAATAAAGACCTTAAGGCATAAACATATGAAAACAGTTACTTCAAAATAAAAACATCTAAAATAGATAAATAAATATCAAGAAATACAGAAATGACATTACTGAAAAAAGAAATGATGTGAAGGTCAAAAATTACTAAATCACAAAAGTGAACAATGAAAAAAGATTAATACATAAAAAATTTCAAAATTGAATAACTAATCAAAGTAAAATAATTTAAAACGGAAAGGTATGGAACTAACAAGTTAAAACATATTTCGAAAAGACATCAAAGAACATAAAATGAAAAAATAAAACGCATTAACCTTCTGGAAAAGCTTTAAAGAAATCAAATTCAAAATAAAATGGCAAATTTTTACAAAAACAAACTTGAAAATGAAACATAAATATAAAGTCCAAAATAAAGACCTTAAGCATAAACAGATGAAAATAGTTAAATCAAAATAAAAACATCTAAAATAGATAAATAGATATCAAGAAATACAGAAAATGACATTAGTGAAAAAAAAATGATATGAAGGTCAAAAATTACTAAATCACAAAAGTGAACAATGAAAAAGGAGTAATCTATTACCCTTATAAAAGTACGAATTGCACCAAACATTTTGTTTGGTTTTTGTCTTTTAGTACATTATATAATAGATAAATATAGATTATAAAATTCAGTCTGATTCAAACTTTTAAAAGCCCGAAATTGAAAAGCCCGAAAAGAGAAAGGCATGGGTTTGGTTTTTGTCTTTTAGTACATTATACAACAGATAAATATAGATTATAAAATTCGGTCTGATTCAAACTTTTAAAGGCTCAAAATTGAAAAGCCCGTAAAGAGAAACGCATTTATAATATAAAATTCAGTCTGATTCAAACTTTTAAAGGCCCGAGAAAAGAGAAACGCATTTGTTTGGTTTTTGTTGTGCATACAAGTGAAGTTAATTTGCAAGTCTTTTTGAGGATTTTTTTTTTAAGAAATTATTTTATAAACAATAAAATGATATTAATTCTTAATTATTTTAAAAAGGTATTATTATTTCGCAATTACCAAGAATCTGAAATATATTAAAAAAAAGTATTACGAAACCGAGGTTGGTCAAACAAAGCGGCGCATCTTCATTCAATCCTTGTAATCAAGAAATAGTGATAGATTTTTAAAATAATTACAAATGAGTTTTACTTTGATGTGCATAAAAATTTCTTCCAAAAATATCCTTAAAAACTTTTAAACCTTCTGTTTCTCGTTCATTAAAAAAATGATTGCAAGGTTGTTACGACCATTTATGGAATAAACACTCGTTCTGAATTATTTCTTTAAATTATCATTATTTTAAAAATATATTATAATATTTGGTCTGATTCAAACTTTTCATGCCTTATTATTTCTTCTTCACATGCAAGGCCACCTTTCCCGGTTACCAAGAGAAAAAAAAGCCCGCCTTTCCCATTCCAACAAAAAGCACCGAATTATTTAAAATATAAAAATCTTACTGTGCAAAGAGCACCGTAAAGCATTTAATGTTTTGGCTGTAAAAACCATATAAAGCATTTAATGTTTTGGCAAAAAAATATATAAAGCATTTAATGAACCCATGGTTCTCTAGAGGTCCACCTTTCAACAAAGGCTCTGTCCTGCAGTTCTGCAATTCTCTGCTATTCCCATTTAATGCACCCATCGTGTTGTCTCTTCTCTGTCAAATTAAAAAAGACAAATCTTTTCTTCCTGTGTTTCGTCTTCCTCTTCGGCTTGAACAATGGTAGCCTGTGCAGAGGTGGAAACCGGAGCAGAAGCAAGCAAGCAAGCAGTCGATAAGAACGAAAGTACTAAAAGCAAAGCCAGAGAGAGACGATGAGAGGGAAAGACAAGGAATCTGCGTAGAACCGACTGAGACGTTATTTATGAGGTGACTGGACTAAGCAGTCGACACGCAGCTCATTTACGATGACGATCATTCTTCAAGCGATGTAGCGTTTGTGCCAATGGATCCACATAGGAGACGATAAGAAGATATTTGTGGAAGGTTTGATGAGGCAACACGTAGTCCAGAAGACGTTGATAGGATAATCTTTCCTTCGAATGATCAGCTCAGCTTTGGTTAGATGAGCAGGTTTTCCTCTGGTTTCTTCCATACTTTTTCTTGTTTTTTTATGAAATTATGAGATTTTTTTATTACAAAAAAAATACAGAAATGATGATGTTTTCCTCTGCGTTTTCCCATCGTTTTCCTGTCTTTCTTGGGTTTTAATTTAATGTTTTATCAGATTATTGGATTAATTTAAATTTTTAATCAGCTTATCTTATCTATGTTTACAGCTGTCGTGTTTGGCCTACAGACGTATATGTCATATGCGCACAACTGTCAATAACTCTTCTATCTGTTCATATTGTCTTCTATTACGTGTCATATTGCATGCAGGGGTTTACATGTTTTACATTATATATTGTTTCATCAGTTATTTAAAATTACCTTTTGTTCAATTGCACTTCTAAAATGGTTTTTAGTGGTTTTAAGACAGCACACAGTTGACGCCTGTGGAGTACAACGTTTCACTTTCCACAGTAAGCAAACTTATTGGTTTTACTGCTGTAAGATTAATCTACTTTATTATAGTTTAACGCTGCATCCAATTATATGTTGCTTTATGTCAGTAGCGATTATAGATAGGCATTGCAACACAATTGCCATTACAATTGGTGTGGAATTGTTAGGTTTGATCCATCCATTATTGTTCAAACACTTTTATTTTATCATGAAGTGCTCAAGCCTTCTCCTTTTACTTTGATTGTATCCACTATTTTCTGTTCCCCTACTTTAGGCTTAGTAAAATGAACTCATGTGTTGATCATCTCTATCATAACTCGAGTGCCGCTATAAATGTCGGCTTCACAATGTTCTGACAAACTGCATTTATGCTCTGGCCATTACTCCACCCTAACATTAATTTGTGTTCTTGCAAATAACATTAATTTGTGTCCCTACTTTGCAATAATACCTAATACCCATGAACTACTGTCGTTTCTTAACACTGCCAATGGAATTTACCTAAGAAGCACTCATCCATTGTCAATTTAAGCCATTGGAGAGGAGGCAAGTCTATTAAATCCTCCTTTGGTTGAGAATACAATTTTAGTCATGTAATAGTGTTTCAATTAGTAATATTAAGGTTATTGGTTATTAAATTATAGTATAAATTGTTTAGTTTCTTACTTCTTGACATAAATTACATATCTAAAAACTTTTATTGAACAAAAAAAATATTAGAGCAAACCTTATCCTATTACAATCATGGAATTTATGTTGCTGATGTCTCATGAGGCTTATAATTTTTCAATGTTGTTAATCCCTATTTTGTCTTTATTTACTAATTGATTCATCACTTATTTATTGGTACTTAAAAAATAGAATAATTGATTTATTTTCTTACTTGTTTAGCTAAAACGCATATATCTAACATTTTATGCAAGACACAAAAATGTTAGTACATAGCATCATCCATGAAGTTCTTCCCTTTGCTACTGCATAGCTTTTATTATTAGATTACAGAATAGCTTGGAAACATCTAAAACTCCACAAATTTTGAGGTCAGTTACTCTCTCTTCTTAATGTTTTGTTATATGGATATAAGAAATACTTACTTTTTCATATTATTTATTTGTTATTACATTATAGTGTAATCGTTTAGTTTCTTACTTCCTTAGGTAAATTACATATCTGAAATATTTTATTGCAGAAACTAAAATGTAAGTCCATAGTACTGTATATATAATTTTTAGTTATTGTCTTCTTTTGCATACATTTTGTTATTAAATAATGGAATAGCTTCTTTTATTTTCCGTATTTACTATAAATCATTTATTTTCTTATTTCCTTAATTAAGATGTGTATCTGAAAGCCTTTATTCAATAACTAAAAATGTTCTTTTTATTGTTCTTTCTTCTTTTTCTTTTTCGGGATGATCTGTAGTTAGATTTCCTGAGGTTCACTAACGATTTAATATATGTCATGTGCAGATTACATTTCTAAAACTCCGCAAAATTTAGGTGAGTACTTCTTTGATTTCATTTATTTGGTTTATTATATAATTAGAGCAAACCTTATCCTATTGTAATCATGGAATTGATGTCGTGCATTTCTCATGAGGCTTATATAATTTTGCAATGTTGTTAATCCATATTTTGTCTTTATTTACTAATTTACTGATTGATTCATCCCTTATTTATTGGTACTTACAAAATAGTATAATTGATTCAACCATGCAGTTTTTTTCCTTTCCTGTTGTATATATTTTATTATTAGATTAAAATATATTTTTCCTTTCCTGTTGTATATATTTTATTATTTGAAAACATCTAAAACTCCACAAAATTTGAGGTCAGTTACTCTCTCATCTTAATTTATTCTTTTATTGTTATATAAGAAATGCTTACTTTTGCGTATTATTTATTGGTGTTTACATGAATAGTATAAATCATTTATAATTTTACTTCTGTAAATAAAATGCATATTACTACCATTTTATTGAAGAAACAAAACATTTCAGGTCAGTTACTCTCTCATCTCAGTAGATTAGAGACTAAAAAACCTATCAAACCCCACAAATTTTGAGATCAGTTACTCACTCATCTTAATCTTTTGTTCTGTTGTTATAGCAAATGTTACTTTTTCATATTATTTATTGGTATTAACAGAATAGTATAAATCATTTATTGTTTTACTGTTTATGCAGTTATTATTTTGTAGTTTTCTTTTGCATACATTCCATGATTATAGATTATACAATAGCTTCCAAATTTAGTAAATGTCACAGATTTTGAGGTTAGTTTCTCTTTGATCTTAAATTTTTTTTCTGTATTATTAGAGCAAATCTTTACAATATTTGGATTGTGAAAATTGCGCTGTTTAGTTTCTTATGAGCTTATATAATCTTGAAATCTTATGAATCTATGTCTATCTTTATAAGATGTTGTTCATTGACTTATTTGATGCTTGTTCATTGGTATTTATCAAACAATAAATATATATCATTTAATTTGTTACTTCTTTAACTAAATACATTTCTGCTGTTTGGTCTATGTTACATAGATTTTCTTATTAGATAACAAAACAACTTATGCATAATAATATCTTATACATTAGTAAATTATGAAATGTCTTTGTTGTCTTCTCTTACTTTCCTTTTTCATTTTTTTCATATTCTTTTCTAACTAAAACAGAAAATATGATATGAACATTGAAAAGAAGTCAGAAAATCATAAAAGAGCACATAAAGACGAAGGTCGGTTATCAAAACAATTACCTTATGATTTGCTGTAATAAGTTTTTTGATGTTTTTTTGTTATAAAACAAATTCTTAACTAACTCCATATACTTTTTTCAGATAAGGAAGCATTAACACCACCTCGAAAAAAATATAATTGGTATGCAGCATTTTCTCCGGAACAAAAACAAGAACTTTTATTGAAAAAGAGAGAACAATATGCGAAAAAGAAAATGGCTTTGAACTCAGTAAATGCTCAAAGTAATAAAGAAGTGTGTTTATTAAATAATATGGATTCAAGAACTTACCATTCATATGAGATCGGTAAGACTTACATAGAAAAATATTCTTAATTTTTATTTTATATATATTATGTTCCTGTTCTGAAAGTAGTTTTTGCATACAGGTTCAACATCAGAAAATGTAAATCATACCTGTTTAGAGACAAATATCATTAACAAAAAAACTGATTTCAGTTCATCTGCTGAAAAAAAAAATTGGTATACAAAGTTATCACAAAATAAAAAACAAGATCTATTATTAAAAAAAAAACAGTTATACAAAGAACACAGAGTTCGAAAAGAAAGAATATCTATAAAGAAAAACTTAATTGTGAACGAGGAAGAAGTAAAGAATCTCAGCAAACAAATACAGGTTAGTATATTGGAAGCTTATTACTATCCCACATCCCATCCCCCCACCCCACCCCCATCATTAATGAACTTCTTTCTTATTATGCAGGAAACTCTAACGTGAACAAAGGAACATGCATTACTTTTAATACAAACAAAAACACTACTGGGACTGAATATTATACAAACACAAATACTCAAACTTTGCCTTTAACTACACACAAAACCACAACTAAACAAAACAAACAAACATTAATCCAAAATTCAAAAAAAAGGTTTAACATTTTCTGTGCTTATTTTGGTCGAACAGATTATGTTGTAACTATTTATACATCATGTAACTCACCAAAATTGTTCAAATGCTTATTTTGGTCGAACAGATTATGTCAGTATCGATTATAGTTTAAAACTTTACCCAACTTAATTGTTTTTATTAAAACATTTTCTGTGCTTCTATAATTGCTTTCTGCTTCCAGTGTTTTTCCTCTCTTCTTCAAAAAACTTCATGACATCTAGACTTATACGTGTAACTCAATATGGACTGGCAACGGAGTTATAGACTCAACGTGCACAGATTGCCTTGGGTTCTTGGGTCCAAGAGTAATTCATGCATTCTGTGAAGAGCGCTTTTTATGTATGGCTCCACTAACTCTTCTCTGTTTATTAGTGCTATTGCTATTTTTATTTGTTTTGTGCTGTAAACCTATTCTCTCTTTTTGGAAGCTCACATGAGAATCTTTATTATGCCTTTGGCTTCCTTCTTAAGGTTTTTCTTTTTCTAAGAATCAACAAGGAATATTTGAAACTTCTCACCGTTGCTTTTGTACAAGTTTGTGTTAATTCATATAAGTGACTAGTGAGTTCTCCTTTTTTTTTTCTGTGGTTTAATTAGACGTCCAAGTCATTTATCTTTTCATTTTCTGTATGGTTTGTCCAAAATTTTCTCTGTTCCATTCTAAGGATCAAATTTTTTTTTAGTATAAACGCAAAGTTTCAACAACCGATTTACGACGTGCACGTGCGTCGTAAACTTTTTCTCTAATTTTGTTACATTTTTAACTTTTTCACTTTTGATTTTCTATTTAGGTTTCTCTTTTTTAATAAATTTTACTGAATGTCTATGTTTCTTTCTTATTAACCTTTACACTCATTCATCCATTTAATTTTAGTTATTTTTTATTTTTTATTTTTTATTTTTAGATTTATTATACTACTTCTACATTTATTTTTTTTTACCAAGGCCATTTTTAAGTTTACCAGGTTTCAGTCTTAATTAGATTTGAGCCATTTCTTTTGGTTTTTATTTTCTTTAAAATATGACAGGAAGCTTAAAACCTAATAAACAATATAAATAAATCTAAGAGAAGAAAAATACTAATTAAGCCTCTCAACAAAATTTAAATAAATAAAAACAATTGGAAAATAATAAATATCAGCCAAAAAAATTAAAGACAGATCTCCCTACGAAAAGAAATATGAACACACTAAAAGAAACTTAAAAAATAAAAATAAATATTAATAAAGGTAAAAATGAAATAGCAAGCACAAGCACGAAAAGGAATTAAAGCAAGGATTATATGCTCTCCATTGTAAGTTGTAACAACTTTTTAGTTGGAACCAAAAGAAAGAAGAAAACGAAAATATTCCTTTGGATCCTATTTTGGTCTTCACCAAGTCAGCAATGGCCATTGCACCAACAAAAGATGCCTAAAACCAAAAAAGAAGAAAAAAACCAAACAAACAAAAAATAGTATTCAATAGGTAGAAAATTAAAAATCCAACATTGAAAATAAAAATGACAGGTGGTGATTAAAAGATTAAATAAAAGAGAGGAAAATGTAAATCTGACATTGAAATCATTAACGAAATCTGTTATTATACATGTATGTGCATCCTAGTGCTGCATATATGCCCACAAAATTAATACACATGAACAGGTATTTCCACTATAACTAAACTTCAACATTGTAATGGAAATATAACACTTACAAATTGGGTAAATTCTTCTTTTTGCTTGGTAGCTTCATCCTTCAACAGCTCCTCAATCTATAATGGTAATCAAAGTAAGTGGAACACAAGAACCATATGACAAATGTATAAACCCAATAGATAAAAGTAATACCAAAAGAAAACATGCACCATGAGAAAGAACAAATACAAAGGCAGCCAGAATCTGGAAGCTCAAAATAACTCGAACCAAAATATCTTTTATCGAACAATCTGAAGCTGAATACAACTAGAAATCAGAAGTCAATAATACATGCACGCACTGTTGGGTCAGTGAGGTATGGCCCTCATTGACTATTTGCCTCAATGGAAGATTTTTTGGCTCAACAGGTATGGCCTCTATTGATTGATGGTTTCGATGGGAGACTTGGTCTCCCCTGCTCCTCCTTGTTTTGGGTTTTTTCCCTTCTGTTTGAAACAGTGTGTGTGTGGAAGAACACAGTAGAGAGAGAGAGCTCTTAGAGAGGAATCCCTCCTCCCTCTGGTTGTAATGGTCTGAATTTTTCTTCAATATAATGGAATCTCAAATCCCGTGGACGTAGACATTGCCGAACCACATAAATATCTGTCTCAAGTGTGTGTGAGTGTGCTAATTCCATTTATGGGCACAACAAACTGGTATCAGAGCTAGACGGAGCATTTTTTCCGAGCTCCGTGATTGATCAGCCCAGAAATCAAGTTGATAGAAATCAACTTTTGAGCTCACCAGAACCATCAAATCTCATCCAAACTTCTTCGGACTCCAAATTGGTCATTATATATCCGATTTTGACGATCCAAGAGTCGATTTTATCTGTTTGGATCATTTCAGAGACATCTGTTGCCTCAGATTGTGCATATCAGACCTGCAGTTCGGCAAGAAACCTATTTGAACATAGTAGCCCTTGTTCCGCCAAACTTCAGACGTCGTTTCTTATCCGTGGTGACATTTGAAATGTTCATATGGCTGAAGTCACTGCAACAGAGGAACTCGAGACCTCAACCAGCTCTACCTCAAGTAGCTCTATTAGGAAGACAGCGTTGTCCAATGCAAAGTTCGAGATGAAGAAATTCGACGGCACCAATAACTTCAGCATGTGGCAATGCGAAGTTTTGGATTTGTTGTTCCGCGAGGGGTCACATATTGCCTTGGATACCAAGCCCAAGGACTTTTCCGATGAAGATTGGGAATGGGTAAACCGTCAAGCCTGTGGCACCATCAGATTATGTCTTGCCAAAGACCAGAAGTATTTCATCATAAAGGAAACTGTGGCAAAGAGTCTTTGGAAGAAGCTGGAGGACAAGTACATGACGAAAAGTATAGAGAATCGGCTCTACCTGAAGAAGAAGCTTTTCCGCTTCCAATACAAGAAAAGTACTTCTATGATTGAGCATTTAGATAGTTTCAACAAAATTCTTGCCGATTTACAAAATCTAGACGTTGAAATTATTGATGAAGATAAAGCACTATTGCTATTAAGTTCCCTACCTGATGCTTATGATCATTTAACCACTACTCTGTTATATGGAAAGGATGAGGTTAAATTCATAGATGTTTCTAATGCTTTGGTGAATAATGAGTGTGGGAAGAAGGATCAGCACAACCACCGGGATTCAACATCAGAAGCATTGACAGTAACCAGAGACAGGACGAACAACAGAAAATCCGGAGGGCGGGGCAAATCTCGCTCGAAAACTAGAGGAGAATCATCAGATAGAAGACGTCTTGCAAAAGACGAGTGTGCCTATTGTCACCAGAAAGGGCACTGAAAAAAAGATTGCCCGAACAAGGGCAAGTCAAATGTGAACGTTGCACAAAAATCAGAAGATGAAGGGGACTCAGCTTTGTCAATTTCATCATCAAAGAGCCATTCTGATAGATGGATCTTGAATTCCGGGTGTTCATACCATATGTGTCCAAATAGGCAGTGGTTCTCGAGTTTCCAGGAACTCGATGGAGGAGTCGTTCTAATGGGCAACAACAATGCCTACCAGACAAAGGGGATAGGGACAATTCGTTTGAAGATGCACAATGGTACAATCAGACAACTTACAGATGTCCGATATGTCCCAGACTTAAAGAAGAACCCCATTTCACTGGGGGTCTTAGACTCCTGTGGTTACAAGGTGACCATGGAAGGTGGAGTCCTGAAGGTTGTACGTGGTGAATTTGTAGCAATGAAGTGTACTCGAAAGGGAAATCTGTACTTCCTTGATGGGTCTACTGTCACAGGAAGAGCAGCTATCTGCCTATCTCTAGCAGTTCCGAAAGAGAAACATCTGACACTTCCCGACTCTGGCACATGCGCTTAGGGCATGCCGGGGAGAAAGCTTTACAAGGTTTAGTAAATCAAGGTCTATTGAAGGGTGCCAAGACTGGAAAACTCTATTTTTGCGAGTATTGTGCTTTGGGAAAGCAGACAAGAGTGAAGTTCGGCACTACAATCCATCGCACCAAGGCAACACTGGATTATGTTCACAAGGACGTTTGGGGACCTACCAAAAATGCTTCTTTGGGAGGTAAACACTGGTTTGTCACTTTTATTGATGATTTCTCACGACATGTCTAGGTTTACACTATGAAGCACAAGGATGAAGTTCTGAATATCTTCCTTAAATGGAAGACGATGATTGAGACCCAGACCGGAAGGAAGATCAAGAGGCTCAGATCAGACAATGGCGGCGAGTATAGGTCAGATCCCTTCTTAGAAGTCTGCCAAAAAGAAGGGATAGTCAAGCACTTTATAGTTCGTAACACGCCGCAACAAAATGGAGCAGCTGAACGAATGAACCACAACTTGGTTGATAAGGTTCGTTGTATGCTTTCTCATGCTGGATTAGGCAAGGCATTTTGGGCAGAAGCTTTGTGTTATGCCTGTCACCTCACCAACAGACTACCTGCTGCTGCACTTGATGGGAAAACTCCCAAGGAGGTATGGTCAAGGCAACCCGCTTCAGATTATGATTGGCTGCATGTATTTGGTTGTCCTGCTTACTCCCATGTTACAAGATCTAAACTGGATCCTAGAGCCAAGAAAGCTGTTTTCATGGGCTTTAGTGAAGGAGTTAAAGCATTCAAACTTTGGTGCCCTGAAGATAAGAAAGTTATTCTTAGCAGGGATGTTACTTTTGATGAGTCTGGGATGCTACAACAGAAGAGCCAGCCGAGTATTCTACAGCAAGTGAAGACTTCACAACAAGTGGAGACTTCACAACAGGTGGAGTTTGAGGCTCCAGTGGTTCCAGCAAAGACTGTTGAGACAATCAACAATTCTGAAGAAAGTTCAGATGAAAATGATTCATCAGTTCCGCCAGTTACTGAGCAGCCAGAATCAATTGCAACCAGAAGATCGAAAAGGAATGTTCAGAAACCTGCTCGATACTACAACATGGTGGCCTATGCACTTCCAATAATTGATGACGGTGTCCCGTGCACTTTCAATAAAGGCTATTCAAAGTTCAAAAAGTGCAAAATGGAAGGAAGCAATGGGTGAAGAAATGGGATCACTTCACAAGAATCGGACTTGGGAGTTGGTACAACTTCCAAAGGGAAAGAAAGCAATTGGTTGCAAGTGGATCTACGCCAAGAAGGAAGGCACTCCGGGGAAAGACAGTATCCATTACAAAGCTAGACTGGTAATCAAGGGCTACACTCAAAAGGAAGGGATTGACTACAATGAGGTATTCTCTCATGTTGTAAAGTATTCGTCTATTCGAATATTACTAGCTTTGGTTGCACAATTTGATCTCGAGTTAACCCAACTCGATGTCAAAACCGCTTTCCTACATGGAAATCTGGAAGAAGAGATCTACATGTCCCAGCCAAATGGTTAAAAAGTTGTTGGGAAAGAAAATTGGGCCTGCAAGCTGAAGAAGTCATTGTACAGGTTGAAGCAGTCTCCGCGCCAGTGGTACAAGCAATTTGATCGGTTCATGTCAGAACAAAGGTACACAAAAAGTCATTTTGATCACTGTGTCTATTTCCGCAAGCTTCCAGATGATTCCTTCATCTATTTGCTCTTATATGTCGATGATATGCTGATTGCATCTAAGAGCAAGGTGGAGATTGACAAGTTGAAGACTCAGTTGTCTAGGGATTTTGAAATGAAGGATCTCGAGGAAGCAAAGAAGATTCTTGGAATGGAGATCACCAGGGATCGAAAGAAGGGCATTATTCGGTTGACACAAACACAATATCTGAAAAAGGTACTCAAACGGTTTGAAATGGATGGAAAGACCAAGCCTGTAAATACTCCTCTGGCCTCGCATTTTAAGCTTAGTGCTTCAGAGTCTCCGCACACCGATGAAGAAAGCAAACATATGGTTAAGATCCCGTATGCTAATGCAGTTGGTGCCCTGATGTATGCTATGGTTTGTACGCGACCTAATATTTCACATGTTGTTAGTATGGTTAGCAGGTATATGCATAATCCCGGAAAAGTTCATTGGAAAGCAGTGAAATGGATCCTGAGGTACATTCATGGCACTGTAGATGTTGGGTTGAAGTTCAAGAGAAATGAAAGACTCGGACAACATTTGGTTGGCTATGTGGATTCTGATTACACTGGTGATCTGGATAAGCGCCGATCAACTACTGGTTATTTGTTCACCATGGTTGGAGGACCAGTAAGTTGGCGCTCGACATTACAATCAACAGTTGCTTTGTCTACTACAGAGGCAGAGTACATAGCAGTTACTGAGGCCTTTAAGGAGGCTATTTGGTTACACGGTTTGATTGAGAATCTTAGGATTGCTCAGAAGCAAGTTGAGGTCTACTGCGACAGTCAAAGTGCAATTTATTTGACAAAGAACCAGGTTCATCATCCCGCACCAAGCATATTGATGTCCGTTTTCACTTTATTCTGGAAATCGTAGATGAATGGGATATTTTGCTTTAGAAGATCGGTACTGCAGATAATCCAGCTGATATGCTCACTAAGGTGGTATCTGGGATCAAGTTCAAGCATTGTTTGGACTTGGTCAATATTTCTCAAATCTGAGCACCTTCGGGTGCCTAGCGCCTAAGGGCGCATCGGGGGCTTCCATGTTCACCAAGGTGGAGAATTGTTGGGTCAGTGAGGTATAGCCCTCATTGACTATTTGCCTCAATGGAAGATTTTTTGGCTCAACAAGTATGGCCTCTGTTGATTGATGGTTTCGATGGGAGACTTGGTCTCCCCTGCTCCTCCTTGTTTTGGGTTTTTTCCCTTTTGTTTGAAACAGTGTGTATGTGGAAGAACACAGTAGAGAGAGAAAGCTCTTAGAGAGGAATCCCTCCTCCCTCTGGTTGTAATGGTCTGAATTTTTCTTCAATATAATGGAATCTCAGATCCCATGGACGTAGGCATTGCCGAACCACGTAAATATCTGTCTCAAGTGTGTGTGAGTGTGCTAATTCCATTTCTGGGCACAACACACACATGAACCTATAGAAATTATGATTCATTTACGCATTTGTGAGTCTTGTTACATGCCTAAACGTTGTTCCAAAAACTCCAGAACTTGTGGAAACTCATTTGCTACTGGGGGTCGCGAGAACTGGCCTTGATTATGAAGCTACCAATGCAAACGCAGATCTCTCCAGACTCATTTAAGTTACGACAGATGAGTATGCAACAAATGCACATTATAAAAATAAATGCCAAAAGGTAAAGTGCGACTTGAGTAGCAGAAGAAATCGAAAAACCAATATAAAACCCTATCTGCAGAAATCCTAAAGTCTAAAAGAAACGAAAGGATCGATAGATATAGACATAAGGGGGATGGGAAAGAAGCTCTAGAGACGAAATCGAAGAGGAGAGTGGTGCGGAGCCGCCTTTATAATAGAACATTTACAATTAGCTCGTGATCTTATAAAGGAACGACTCGATGAACAGAGAGAGGGACATAGCGAGAGCGAGAGAAAGAATGGGAAAAGAAACCGTACCTGATTCCGGAGAGAAGCCGATAGAACGAACGGATTTCCTCTGAGGGTTTGAAATCGAAATCGAAGTCGATAAGGTGCCGCTGTTGCAGGAGAGGACATTCTTAGGGTTCGATAATCGAATTATTTTCTCAAGTGAGCTTCCGCCGAGGGCGGCTTCGTGTTGGAATTGATATTACCACTCCCTGCATTAGTTGTTAGAAATTTTTTTTTTTTTTTTTTAGCACAATTTGAAATTTGCCCAACGGATAGAATGTGTCACCACTGTCACGGAAGATATGAAATTTGAAAATAGTTCCGTCTTTTCCCTTTCTTTTTCTTTTTTTTCCTTTTTTTTCAACTTTAACAATCTCTTTTTCTGTTTTTTCCTTTTTTTTTCAACTTTAACAATCTCTACCAGGGGTTCCATTTTAATTTCAAATATTCTAGGGTTATTTTGAAAACCTCATAGAATTTCCTTTTCCTATGGTTATAGAGAAATGTACGCACGTGTAGCAAAAAAATTAAATACGTGAGTAAAATTAATTGGAAAAATAATTAGAATAATGTCTTAGGAAATATAAGTAATTATATGTGTAAGGATATAAAAGTAAGTGGTATTAAAAGTAAATGGTATTTTAGATAATATGAAGTAATTATGTAAGCGTAATTTAATTGAGGGGAGATAAATGCGAATATAATAAAATGTATAGGGCAATTTAGGTATCATATGTCAGCTAGAAAAATGACTATTGGCTTTATAATGTATAGATTTGTTATTTTAAATCAAAACTTTCTTTTACTACGACTCTTTTTAAACGAGTTGAAATCATTTGCGGCAGCTTAAATGCAGTAAACCCTGCAGCAGCCATTGGATACTGTTGCATGCATGATCTCACAACTTTGGCATAACAAGACTATCAAAATGCATCTCTACAAATGAAGCCAAGTAAATTCATTTCGAAGCAACATAGCCGTGTGGGCGTTTAGTCAAATAGGAAATTTTCTTTCATTCCAATGACATTGGTCAAGATATTCCATTTCAAAGAAATTTCTTTTATTTTGACGGATTTCGAAATGGAAAAAATAGGATTATGCATGGCATAAGATGAATCAAAATCGAGATAAAAGAGAAAAAAAAATGGAAAAGAAAAAAATTAAACTACAAATTATAATTTAAGCTTATACCTTCAATGTTATCCAAATACTTTCTACATTCCTATCCACCTATCTAGTAATGAGTTGTGAGTAGGGGTGCAAGTCGGTTCGGTTTGGTCCGGGTTGAAGTCAACCCAAGACCAAACCGAAGTTACATACACTCAACCCAAAACCAAACCGAACATAATTCTATGGGTCAATTCAGTTCGGTTTGGTTCGGGTTAGACCCACATTCTCTCTACAACTAATAACTCCATTAAGCTATTCTCTCTTTCAATTCTAAAAACACTCACATACCCTGCAAAAACTCACTTTGAATGTAAAAACCTCCAGCTTCTATGCACATCTAGATCCATAAAAATCCATACAATTTACCAAAATGCCTGATCAATTTCGTCACTTAAATTCATGAGATTCCAAGGAAAAAAACTAATTCCCAAAAACCAAAATCAAGGAAAATAAGAAACAAAAAGGCTGATTGACGAACCAGGTTCTAATAGGATACAACTGAAATTGGAACAAAAGCCATGGGATTCCCACAAAATACTTCTTGACTTTGACACACACCAACGACATCGAAACAAGGGGATTCCGCTCATGCACAAAGAGAGAGAGAGAGAGAGAGAGAGCCGATCTGCAACAATGACGAGGAAGCAAGGTGGGGCGACAGCAACTGTAATGGCGAGACTAGATTTTGAGGAAAGAGCACCCTAAATTTAATGTGAAAGATAAAATGCGAAAATGGGAGTAAAGGTAGACAATGGAATGCCAGAGGAGAAGAAACGCGAGAAAGAAGCTTACTTGGAGAATGGAAGCGACGGCCATCTTTGCTTGGAGAATGGAAGCAATGGCCATGTTTGCTTGGAGAATGAGGTGTATTCTGCAGGAAGGAAATGATCTTGGAGAATGAGGTGTTGGAAGGACGGCCATCTTTGCTTGGAGAATGGAAGCAACGGCCATTGCTTGGAGAACGAGGTGTATTCTGCAGGAAGGAAATGATCAATGGGTCTCTCTTTTAAAAAAAGAAAAGAAAAGAGTGATGAATGAGTCTCACTAAAGGAGGATCACCACGAGCCACCCGATCAATGAGCCTTTCGTTTTTTGTGGAAACTGATCGACGATTCTTTCTTTTTTTGATGGGATTGATCAATGAGTCTCTCTTTTCAAAAAATAAAACAAAAGTGATCAATGAGTCTCACTAAATGAGGATCATCATCACCTCGAGCCAACCACCTGTAGACACCCCAAATTGCACAGTCAAAATGATCAATAATCATAAAAAATCATTATCTCCTTGAAAGCCAACACAGAATTTTAGAAAATGGGTTTTTTCCTTGTATTTGACAACTCAGGTCGGATACAAATTCCTTTCTTCGTATCCGATGGAACATGCCGGATACAAGCAATCTTTAGTGTATCCGGTATCATATGTCGGATACATTAAGGCACTTGTGTATCCGGCCTGATATGCCGGATACACTAGTTTTGCTCAAAATTAGGGTTTTCCGAGAGCTTTCACCTTTTACCATCATGTCCCTCATTAAATGAGTGGAAATCTCGGAAATAGCCTTAGGGTTAAGGTTGGTGGGCTATAGACCTTATGCTGTGTCTACCATCTCACCAACCCTAACCCTAGCCTTTGCCTATAAATAGGAGGCTCCTCCTTAAGCAAATGTCCATTAACTCTCTTGCTAACAATTCTTGCCAATAACTTTTGCCAAGAAGAGCTCCGAGAGAAGAGGGAAACCGCTGCGGAAGTGCTTCCAGAACCCAGGTAAGCCTCAAACCTCTTTTTAAATTTCTGTTTTTACATTCCTAGATCTAGATCTCTTCTTCTACCTTTCTGTAGAATAAGGCCTTGATGTGTGTATGAAAACCCTTCCCCGGCTCAAAGTATCTCAAGACTCCCCCTAGCCGTAAAACGTGAAGGCGGATCTAGGAGAAACGAGACTGGGGATTGATCCTAGTGCTAGAACCTCTTTTGAATAAGCTTTTTGAATCTTTGAAGACCGTTCCATATTCAAAGTACCCCAAGATTATCTTGAAGAACCGTGTTTAACGGGGAGAGAGAACTAAGGGAAACGATAATGGAACGAAACCCTAGGTTGTTCTAAAACCATTTTTTATTGATCTAAATGCATGCTATAAGCCTTGTGAATCTATGTAAACCATTCCATATTCAAAGTACCCCAAGATTATCTTGAAGAACCGTGTTTAACGGGGAGAGAGAACTAAGGGAAACGATAATGGAACGGAACCCTAGGTTGTTTTAGAACCATATTTTGATTGATATGAATGCATGCTATCTTTGCTATGTTGTTGGAATGATTTTTACACCTACACATACATGGCACATGATTTTGGCGAGATAGGCTCATATTTCAGATTTATTGCATTTATTGTGATAAATTTGAAATAAATAGCCCCAAGCAATTCTGGAATATTTTTAAATGATTTTCAAAGGATTTTGATTAATCTTGCACGGATCACACACACTTTATCACTATTTGGAGTTGGTTTTCTTCAAAAATGGTTTAACTTGACAGCAACTGTACCCCGACTTCGGACACTCATAACTTCATCGTCCGGATGAATTTTGGAGTGATTCCAGAACCATGGGAAAGGTGAGGCTGTCTAGTTATGCCTACAAAATTTCATAAATTTCTATCAAGCAGAGTTTTGACACCTTTCTGTCGAAGTTGATAGGTCATTTCAGATCTGAATACGGAACCTGTCACTTCGACTAAGCGCCATGTGTTCGTTTTAAGTCCGATTCGAGTGATTCTTGTTTCTGAGTTTTCCTATGGAAGTCTAGTTTTAAATCCAATTGGTTTCATAATTTTTTGACTCCATTTGTGTCATGAGCAACAGATTTACTCAGAGCTGTTCAACAGCACTTTTCTGGGTAAATCTGTGATCTTCGCGGCCTGTTCGGGAGACCACCCAAAGCACATCCGAACGAATCTCTGTATGAGGCTAGTTTCATTCGAAATATGGTCATACAGACTTCACTCACACCAAATTTCATGGATTTATATGGAGCCGATTTTTCTAAATGATTTTCCAAAGTTGCCCACTTATCACTTTTAATCATCTCCAGCAGCAGATTTTAAAGGAGTATAACTCCTAGGATTTCAACCGGATTTAGTTGAAATTTTGCATGAGCCTCTTATTTACCATAATATTTCAAATGGATTTGGTTTGAGTCAATTTAAATTGGATTTGAATGATTTCAAGACAAATGGTTCTTGCTTTTACCGAATTCTCCGGATTTAACTCAACTTGGTTTTGTGCAACTTTTGCTTTGATTTCCATCCTTTGGTGATATCCTAGAAATGATATTGACATAAAAGAGGATCTGGAATCCATTTGGATCTTCATGTGAAGATATCATACATTTGTCCTTTTTCAAGGTTTTTAATGATTTTTATCAAGCTTTCTTACTTTTTTTGCATGAACAAACACTTGGCAACCACCTTGTGTGGGTGAATGGGGGTGCCTAACACCTTCCCCCGTTCATAATCTAATCCCCTTACCCATCTCTGGATTTGATTTTCAAGTAGAGTTATTTTTACTCTAGAATTTGCATTTTAACCATTTTTGCTTACTTTTGAATCTTTTGGTGTCCATTCACACCCCAAAAATCTGAATGGTGGCGACTCTCCCATTTTTACGTTGAGCCCATGTGTTGACAGAGGGGAATCATCCCGGTGATTTTCCCATGTCTCACACCACCACTCGCCAGAAGTCTTCAACCACCTACCACTTCTTATACGATTTAGTTCGGGTTGCAGGCTCGTACCTTAATTTGGTTCGGTTCGGTTTAACCGAACACCAAACCCAAAACCGAACCGATTTAATTCGGGTTAGATTTTTTTGGACAAAAACCGAACCGAAATGTTAAAAAACTGAACCGAAGTCGGTTTGTTTCGGGTTGGTTTCGGGTTTACCCTGTCCGAGTTGCAGCCCTAGTTGCGAGTAACAATAAAGTAATTAATTAGATGTAGTAATTTAGCCAAAACTGCGATAATGAAATAAGTTTTTGCTTGGGGTTCTCAACAAGTGGGTTTTGTGTAATCCATCATATCTTAATTAAATGCTAATGTTTTATGTGTGTTTGCGTGCGTGGGTATGTGTAGTTGCATGTGTGTTTATGCATGCACATGGACATGTGCATATCCATGATTATTTATTATAATATTTAAAAAGTTAAATATGAATATGGAATTAAATTAGTTCGATGTGTAAAAAGAGCTCTGGAGCACCTCGCATTATATATAGTATCGATATAGATAGAGTGGATTTAAACAAATTTTGATGTCCCAAAATCTCCTTTCACTGTTTTTAAAAATCATCCATACACATCATTCCCCTTTCTACTTCTTCATTTGAGCCATCCAATCCTAATAAATTTCCCATTTGGAGTAGCGAATTCACTTAAAATTCATATCTTACCTTACTAAGAAAGTGAGAAACATTAATAAATTGGACAACCATTGAAGAATTTCAAACGTATTTAGTAATGAGACTTAAGATGTTGTCAAGGAGTTCTTGTCAAACAAACGATATAAAATCTCTATATTATTTTTCATATAGCAACAAAGTACATTTCACCTAAGTAAAAATAAATCAAGTCATAAATTATTTTTGGATAAATAATTATGTAGGTAATATAATAAAATCTTTTAACATTTTTAAATCAACTCATTATAAATAAATAAAAAATGCCTTTAAAGTCTACTAGTCGGTACAAAAGTATATTTCACTTGCATCTAAATAGAAATTCAACTTGGATAATTAATTAGGAGATATAATAGTTTTTTTAAAAAACATCTATCTATACTATTAATAAAGAGAAGAGGGGAATATTCCCTCCAGATTCTGGCGCCCCCTTTTCTTTTTCCAAACATTGTCTTTCCCAAACAAAACAATCCCCCAATATTTTAAACATGTTGTAACTATCTCCGGTTATTTATCTAAGTGGGCCCACGTTTTCTATCCGCGCTACGCGCAACCCCCTCGTTTGAAATAACCATAAGCATTTTGAGAGATATTCAAACCATTGCAGTTTTCTGAGGGGCATGGAAGGAAGAGAAAAAGGAAGGGTACTTTCGTGAATGTAGCAATGTGGGATATTTTTTATTTTTTTGGTGAGAAAGTCAGAACAGTAAATTAATTTCAAACAGTAATACATCCCCTAGCATCATCATGAAGGGGTATTGAGATACAAGGCGGAGAACGATGAATCCATGTGCATGAAAAACGGTCAAGCGCAAAGTTCGCCAAAGAATCAGCGACCCTATTGCCTTCACGAGGGGTATGAGAAAACAAAATAACAGAGAATTTAGAAGCTAAATCTTGGAGGGCGTTTGGTAACATGTTTGAATACTGTTTTTCGGTTTTTAAAAACAAAAAATCGAAAAGTTGTTTGGTAACAAAAGTTTTCAAATCGTTTTTTAGAAAAACGGTTGAAAAACAACCCGGTTTTTAAAAACCGAAATTTTTGGTTTTCAAAAACGACGAACCGTGTTTCAAATCGATGGCATTTTTGTAATATATCGAATTCTCTTCGACTCGTATTGTCTTCCTTAGTTTCAATTTCAGTTTTCAGTTTCAGTCTTCAGCTTCTTCCTCGAATCGAGTTTTGAAGACTAGCGATTTTGTTTGCTCTCTGCGTCCTCCCGGCGCTCGTTTCCGCGGCCTGCCCCACCCGAAATGCATTAATCGTCGAAGGCCGTGTATACTGCGACACCTGCTGTGCTGGCTTCGAGACTTCCGCCAGCACTTACATTCCCGGTACATTCACTTGCTCGGTTTGATTTTTGAACCATTCCTATTTCAATTTCTAAGATAAAATCTGTAGATCTTGAAGAGATCAACGATTCAGTTAAATTAATTTTTGCTTTCTAGAGAAGAATACCATTATGCGTCCTTGGGTAATATGACGGCTTTGGGAGGTTTCCTCCTCTAGATCTAAAGCATCTGCCACCACTTCTGATGCTCTCGATGTCATGAAGAGGAAAGGAAAAATGATTTTGGAAATATTATTTTCTTCATAAAGGTGGGTGTCTCTTAGATTCAGAACCCTTCTATCGATTTTCTGAAATCTTCTTGTAATTTCGAGAGTATTACTCGATCGTTCGTGGGTAAGTGCGAATTTTCCCTTTCTTGAATAATTCTTTGTTAATTCTTCATCTGTGTGCTTGGCTTAGCTGGTCTGAAGTCGTTTATGGCTCAAGGTTGATTGTCTCGCTGCCTCCAACCCCCACTGGACGGCTTATTTTCTGAGTTGCAGTTGAATTGGATGCTATTGAACTTGGTTCTCCGGTTATTGATTTTTTCTGTATGTCGTTAGATTGAATCAACGAGATTTAGAAGAGCCGCATCAGATGCTCTTTATATTGGGTTTTATTGGAAAATCAGGGATTTTGTTTATTGGGGGACATGCTCTTTATATTGGGTTTTATTGGAAAATCAGGGATTTTGTTTACTGGGGGACTATGAGTTCTGTCTTGGAACTCAAGAGAGCTATGGTTCCTGGAGAAATGGTTATAGGGCTTTGAAACAGACTCATAGAGCTTATTGCAAGTATTATATAAGCTGTGGTCTTGGTCAATAATAGATTGAAGGCCCAAAATTTTTCTGTAAGATATATAGGCTATTTATCCTATATTTTATTGAGCATATATTTCTGGGATAATTCACCATTCTTGAAAATTTGCTTAGCTATTTGGTTAGAATCCTTTGGTGTTGAATGGGCTTCCTTTGTGTTCAATAACAAAGAGTAATCTATTTTCTTTATTTCCCCTCTCAGATAAATATTTTCAAGTTTTATTACTCAGCCATTTTCATGTTGTTGATTTGAAACCATGGCAATGAAAAAGCCTAAAGCCAAGATTTACTTACAGTGGAAAGCTTTTTATTTTTTGTTGATTGCTTTTTATTTTGGTCTTTATATTAAAATGGCTTGTAAATAATCATGTAGATCATGATTTAAGAAATGGATGGAGAGCTAGATCATGAGTCTTAGAGTCTGGTGTTTTAGATTTGGATGGTTCTTCAACATCTATTGCTATTTGGTTTTGCAATGACCATGTTATATGATTGGTGTTGTGCTTGTGCACTGAAAAAGGTTCACTGTTAGACCAAAAAAAAATTTCCCTTTTTCTGAGAGTTCTTATAGATTTGGGTTGCTCAATAACCTTCACTAAATTGTCTTCCCATATTTCATACGGTGGTAAGACATCCCTTCTAAGGGATTGTGTGGTAAGGCTGGGCTTCAATTTCTCACTTTCTATAGGGGATGGGTTTTTTCTATATGGAATGGATGTTATATCAGTTTGCACAGGCTGGGGTTTTTTCTATAGGGGATGGGTTTTTTCTACTACATAAGAATTAAAGTTCATCTTCTTTAAAACTTTATAGGGATCCAATTTTCCTTGTTTCTTGCTTATAATTATAGCTGTAAATGTGCCATGTTTTTGCCAGCTCCTCTTGATGCAAACCTTGAGCAAGGATTTGCTTATTTCAGGCTTATTAAAAACTTTCTAGATTAAACTTGATTTCTGCGAATAACTTCTCTGGTTGGTTTGACAATGTTGAAATTAGGCCAGGATTGAATTGGGTTTGAGTTATTTGATGCTTTCAGTTCTTATTGATTAATGCCATGTGCTTATGAAACATCCATGAACATCAGGACACCATCTGTAACTGTTACAATGATTAGATCCCTGATAAAGTTGACCAGCCAGACAACTTTCAAATTATATCTTTGATAATTTTCATTCAGATGGCAGCAGCCCCGTCTATAGATATTGATCGTGACGAGATTGAGGCAGCTACTTGGACCCAAACAAATGAACAAATATTCATTGATATCATGGTAGAACATGTTAAAAAGGGAAATAGACCAACTTCAACATTTACAAGAACTGCATGGAAAGAGATTCGAGAGGAGTTCTTTCAGCGAAGTAAAAAGCGGTACACAAGTGAGCAATTCAAGAATAAGTATAATGGCTTAAGAAAAAAATACAGAGAGTTCAAGAAGTTGATTGAAAAGGAAAGTGGATTTGGTTGGAATCCAATTACCAAGAATGTGACTGCGGAAGATGATACATGGGACAACTATATAAAGGTAAATACAAATCAATCCTATTCAAATATGCATAGAGTTATTATTATTATATTTTAATAACTGATATTTAGACTAACACGTGAATATTTATATTTTAGGCGAATCCAAATGCAAGAAAATTACGCAAGTCAGGATGTCCAATGTATGAGGAGTTACGTATCATATACGATGATACAAGTGTAGAGGGAAAATTGGCATTTTCAAACACAATGGATCCTCCACCTAGTGATGATGAGGTCCATCTTGAAGATACCAATACGGTGGAAGGTTCAACTTCAAATGATGTAGAGAGAGATGATACATTTGATGATGCCTCACAACTTGATCGACGTCGTCATTATAAGGATGCACTTAGTAGTGGCAAAAGGAGAAAGGAGTCAAGAACCACAGAATTATCTGATTCCCTTCGTATATTAGCTGAGGCATCTATGGTTAGGGCTAATGCATTGAATCGATCGGCGCCTAAGTATACAATTGCTGAATGTATCAAATGCCTTGAAAAGATGGAGGGGTGGACACCAGAAGCCTACATTAAGGCAATTGAGAAATTTCAATCTAAAGGTTGGAGGGAGGCTTTTATGGAGATGTCTGTAGAAGGGAAGGCCATTTGGTTGGCTTCCCTACATTGACCTTTTTTCTTAGAGATTATAGGTTCTTAGGCTATACCAATGCCTTTCTATACTACTGATGCTTTATTTTGAAGAATTATGTTTTTGAGAATATTGTTGTTAGCTTTTTAGATTTTGCTAATTACTACTTTACTATGCAATTGTTATTGTTGCTTAGAATGTAATTAGGGAAGAAGTTGATGGGATTTATCTTTTACAATTTAAAGAATGGAATTTTAATTTCCTTTTTTTTTTCATATCAAATTTGTTTTAGTTCAATGGGCTTGTAGGTTGTATAGTAATTCATATTTGTTGATTTTGAAAACTTGAATCGTTTTTTTTTATCAATTGTTACCAAACGGGTTTCTTGTCACCTGTTTTCAAAAACCCAAAAACAGTTGAAACTGTTTTTAGTTTTCAAACTGTTTTTAAAAAAAACATTAACAAACGGCCTCTTGAATTTGAGAGAGAACACCTAGTAGTCTCCATGGAATAGCCTTCTGTGGATGTGAGAGTAGGTGAATGATGCTGCGCGAATCCCCTTCTAAAATGATAAATGAGTGCCGTCATGCCGAAGCCAATTTCAGACTTTCAAGAGCTGTATATGCTTCTACTAATAGGGCATTTTGAGCTATGCATTCAAGTGCAAATCCGGCAAGAAATCGACCCTCATGGTCCCTGATCACCCCTCTAGTAGCTGCCCTAGCCAGAGATGATCTGAAAGCACTGTCAAAATTTACTTTAATAAATGGTTGTGCTGGACTTTTCCACATAATCTCCACTCGGCTTCTGGTAGTGCTCTAATTAGAGTCTTGGGAGAGATCCTTTAGCATTGTAGATTCATTGTTGAGTTGTTGGAGATGCATGCAGGTCTCTTGAATTGAAGGCTTTGGATCCATGAAATAGAATCTGGTTTCGGTTTCTCCAAAGCACCCATCCAAAGTTGGCTACCTCTGTGAAAAAATCCATTATGTTAATAGAAGTATGCGGTAAATGTAGGGAAGACAGAAATGTAAACCAATCAAAAAAGAAGTTCTAAGGTCTCGATATCTGCATAGTTCCTCCCATGGTTTGAACTCGAGAAAGGGTAGTGCATCCAAATGTGCTCAAGGGTTTCCTGGTGACTGTTACAGAAGACACACATGTTATCAATATTATGGATTCTAGAAGATAAGAGTTGACCCGTTGGAAGTAAACTAACAAGGCACTTCCAAAGAAAAAATCGTATCCGAGTTGGACACTTTAGATGCCAACACTTCAGCAAGTCCCATTCCTAAATTTGATTTTGTTCACCAAGAAAGAACCTATATGCCGATGCTACTGAAAACCTACCAAATGAAGTAAGTGCCCAGTGTCTTCTATCATGTCCAATAGTACCAGAAATGGGAGTAGCTCCAATTTTTTTTCTGCATTGGTGCTTCCCAGAATCTAGCTATGATTTGTGCATCCCATTGTCCTACGAGAGGGTTGATCAAGTGACTAAATTTGCTCAAATCAAAGTCAGACTGATTTTTTTGGACTGCAAGTGGAGCCTCATCGCCTGCAATCCAGTTTTCAGCACATATATCTATACTTCTTCCATCAGCCACTGTCCATGCACTGCCTTTGTTTACCCAATTCTTCAGCTTTTGCATTTGCTTCCAATTATAGGAATGACGTTGCCTACAATCTGCTTCAAGGAAAGTTTTGTTTGGGAAATAGGCATCTTTCATGATATTGCACCATAAGGATCCTTCTTCCTTCGTGAGCTGCCAAGCAGCCTTTAGGACAAGGGCTTTATTCATGAATTCTGCTCTCTTCAAGTTCAATCCACCACATCTTCTTTGCTTCTCCCAACAGATCGTGTGGATACTTTGACTCTCCTTCTTCTAAAAAAATTTTATTGACAACTTATCCATTTGGAGGAGAGTTTGTTGAGGCAACATAAAACAGTTCATAAGGTGTGTAAGCACCTCATTTTTGCACCTCCCAAAATGCAGAAAATGAAATTTTAATTGAAAAGTCAAACCTGAGAAAGTCAAAATTTTGACTTTTTTATCTGGTGCAAATCAGTCACCATATTTCTCACCATTGGAAAGAGGATTCCGATACGATTCTAATGAAACTGAGTTTGCTCAAATCGGAGTTCAAATAAAGAAGTTATGGACTTATCAAATCTGAGAAAAGCAGAAATTGACTTTCTGCTAAACCCCATATCAGCTACCCCATTTGATACCAGCAGAAAGAGCATCTCGACACGATTCCAACGCAACTGAGTTTGCTGGAATCGGAGTCCCGGATAAGGAAATATGAGCAAAATTGGTTCCGGGACGCGACTCGGCACTTATGCTAAAAAACTCGAATTTGCTACTAAACTCTAGTTCAATGGATAGAGGATGTCGACCCGGTTCCAACACAACTGAGTTTGCCAGAATCAGAGCTTAAATGAGAGAGTTATGAGCAATCCTTGGTCAAAAATAAACTGTCCACGTGGCAAACTGCGCCACGTGGACGTCCCCCTTTCTTAATCCTTAAGTAAACAAAAATATTAACAAAAAGCGTCTTTCTTACCCTAAGTAAAAAATATTAACAAAAGAGTCTTTCTTAACCATTAAGTAAAAAGTAATAAGTCACAAGTAAGAAATAACAATAAAAAGTCACTTTTGATAAAAATATTTAAAAATTGGTCTTTCTTAACCCTTAAGCAACTTCTCCTATAAAGGGGGAGGGGGTGGGATGCGCCAGGGGTGGAGCTCATTTTCTGTCTCCCCATTCTTCTTCTCTCCCATCTCTCCCAAGCTCTCCCATTGCTTCCTAAACCTAAAAGCCTTTCTTCCTTAGCCATTTTTGCCCTCCCCTTTTCTTCTTTTCTTCATTCCCATCTCTTGAGACCTTGAAAAAAAGAAGAAGTTTTGCTGTTGGTGGGGGAGAGGTGCTGCTCGTGCATCTCAAGGAGTTCCACACACTCAAAAGTGGGTCTAAACTCCCAAGGTGAGCTCTTTGTTTATCTTGTTTCACATATGTAAAGATGACATGATTTGAAGCATGTTGGATTTTGTGCATGTCATGTACTTGCTGCTATGATAGATTCATGCTTGTTCCTTTGTTTTTACCATTTTGTATTGATATATACCATCACAAGAATGTTGCTTTCATGAGGTAAGATGGGTATTTTAGGAGAAGGAGAGTTCCTTAAGCATGGTTTTAAGTGGCATAGGGTTGCTGTTCCGTAGGGATAATATTGCTATCATTTTATTTTTAATGGAAGAGCATTTTCCTTCCATCTATTCCAATGTATCCCTTCATGTAACCCCCCTCCTTTTCCTTTCTTTAAATGTTCTTTTCCTAAGTTAACTAAGTAGATTGGATGGGTAAGGTCATGATAAAGATCATGTGTAATGCATGCCCATGTCCTTATTTGTTAGAAGCATGTTTAGGTGTATATATATGTCACTATTTAGGGTAGGATTGCATGCATGTAAAAATCTGTTTTCTAGATTTCCAGCATAGTAATCCCATACCCACACTTGGTGATGTGATAGGCACCTAATAAAGCATGTTCTAGTGGCTTGTTTTGCATATTGTGGTTGTTGTTTTTGATCATAGGAGACCAAAATAGGGATGTTTAAATCCTTGTTTCTGTGCTAGAATCCTTCCAAAAAAGAAGGGAAAGGGGAAGCCCCTTTGATCCCCCTTGTGTTCGATCTTGAAAACCCCAAGGAAAGTAGGCCAAATGGCCTCATCTGAACCCACTGTGGGCCCACACAGGGGTCCATACAACCCCAGGAACATCTCAAGAAGTCCAGAAACCCAAACCCATTGCCGAAACCCAAAAAATGGCATTTTCTAACTGATCCGACAACTCAGGTCGGATCAGCAGGTTTTGTTTTGTGACCGACAAACCGGATATGATACAGGTGTCCCTGTGTGTATCCGATGCTTAAGGTCAGATACAGGCTTCTCTGTGTGTAGCCAACAACTCAGGTCGGCTACATTACAGAGGCTCCATTTTGTTGATTTTCAGCTTCTTAACTCATTTTTGCAATCCTTTTTAGCTAAACCAAGCAAACCAGAAGGGTTTCTGGGTCAACCGGAGACCCAAGATGGGCCATGGACCAACCCGGCTCAATTTGATTTCCAGTGGGCCTTCCAACGGGGCCAACAAAGCCCAACAAACTTATTTTGTTAAATCAAGATAATCAAATTGATTGAGTGGGCCAACCCCATTGAGGCCCACCAAAGCCCATTTGGGAAGCATGCTAGCTTAGACTTAGGCATGGTGTAGCGGAGACCACGGGTAGGGTCTGTCGGGCCCACTAAGCCCATTGAACCCAACAAAGATTAGGGCACCCGGGCCCTAACTCAGGAAGTCTTGGGCTTTCAAGCCCAAGCCTAGTTAAAAGGCCCCAAGCCCAAGGCCTGGCCCGTTTTGGCACAAATTAAGCAAGATAAACTTAAATCATTTGGCAACCAACTGTGTGGCCCACTCAAGGGCCCACAAAGTAGTCCCGGCCCACTTGTGCATGGAAATCACTTAAACCTTTTAATTTGAACCGTTAAATAAAATCAATTCATTTGAACCAAGCCCAAAGGGCCTCTTAGGCTAGACCAAGGCCCACCAGGGGACACGTGGGCTCAACCAAGCCCACCAAGGAATCCGCGGGCCTTCCAACGGGGCCCGCCCAATCAGACTCATCCCATCTTTAACTAAAAAGATAAAATCAAGTAAAGGGACCCACACCACTTTGGTGGTCTCGCTAGACTTAACCAAATGTTCATGCTGGAATAGGAATCGGGTGAGTGAGAGATCAAAGTTGACTCAAACCAGGGAAACCTATGGGACCCGTCACTCGACGTGGCGGACCGGGGTGTCTACGGACTTCCTCGGACCGTAACCGAGAACTTGCTTAGAATCTCAAGCCACAGACCAAGCCTTAATAGAAGAACTTAGGCACCCAGGTGCCTGCCTGTACCATATCAGGCAATGGCGACTCCAAACGAATCCTGAGGCACGTATCATTTTACATGCGCCTCGTCGTGCGACCGAAATCAGTTGCGCACAAGGTGGAGGGGTTGAGATGTCAACACAGATTGAATTAGGGTCGTCCTACCCATTTGGGACAGCACATCGCCTTCCACTCTGCTAGCCGAGTAGCTATTCTCTCTAAGACATCATCACAATCTTTAACACTTGGCTTGCTTTGCATTTGAGGTATACAAGGTAGGTCTTCGAGATCTGATTACCTACCACATTGAACAACCTCCGAGTGCTAACATTCTTCCTTCCATCTGTGTTACGATTGAATATGAGAGATGATTTTTGACCATTTATCATCTACCCCGATTCACTGCAATATCTCTGAATTATTCTCATCATACAACAGGCCTCCTAATCATTTGTGTACTCATATATGGTGACGTCGTCCGCATACGCATACATTAGGTGAGATAATCTTATTCCCCATGTCGAAATGGCAACTTCTTGGAATCTGTCTTCATTCTCTGTTCTGATAATTACCAGTGATAGAACCTGTTTACACAAAATGAACAAATATTGGGAAAAGGGATCCCCAGCCAAAGCCCCCTTAGCAGATGTAAGACAACTCATAATCAATCATCAAAAAAAAAAAAATGACAACTCATAATCAATTTAAAACTTTTTTCTTTGAAACGAAAAGCCAAAAGAACTTTGTCCGATGCGTAAAGATATATAGCAACGCGTACACCTCCTAATAGGCCGTTAAAGATCATACGAGGTTTCGCCGTAAGATGCAAAAAACGAATCCCGCTGTCTCCTGGTTGGCTATGTGATGATGTAAGGTCATATGCATCATTACATCGTTTATCTCATCATGCACGCATGCGATGGCAAATAACCACTGCATCAAGTAGCTGATTTACTCTGTCTAATCACAAGTTCACAACAAAAATTTTTAATCTAAATGTGGGTCCTACATCAACAAAAAGAGATATTCGCCTCACTTTGTCGTCCATGTGTCAGAATTGTGTTAGTCGTACGGTTAGAATAGATAAGGTTCTGATTTTGGATAGCTTTCAGTGATAGAGTTAGGAATATCTTAACATATTTTCTTGAGTTTTCTATGAAGTCAGTGCACCATCAAATGACATGATTTTACATGAAATTAAGTGTCCGGGATCCCTTTTGGCTTGCTGTTACCATTTCCAACCACCCCACTACCACTTTTTTTTTTATGTGCTCACGCTATGTGCATGTGGTGGGCCCCTCTTTTGAGATACTATTAGGTGTCCTCAAATTCATGAACTGAAAGTGAAAGGCCTCCACTTAATCAGTTTTGTAATGAGATCCGTTGTGATTTTTATGGATGGTAATTATCATAAAGAGGAATGCTAAAAACAATGTCTTTTCTTTCATTTTAAGGCAGCAAGTCAGCTACATTAGTTGTGTCTATCAACAACTGATAAACATAATGAAACCCAAAAGTATATGATAGTGAAAAATTAGATGTTGACATATTATAACTACACCATTGGAGTGGTGGTTCACTAGTCTTATGAGTTACTCCCAAGTGGTTTGGATGTTAGAGGTCTAGGATCAAATCCCCTGTATGCAAGGTTAGTCCAAGGACTGAAGCAATTATCTCCACCTATAGGATCAGTACACTTTTGTGGTATTGTGGTGACGGTCCACTTCCCCCGACTATGTCGGGGTCGATTTGGTAGCTACTAGCAGGGGTTCGTATTGCACGCAGAAAGAGGGAATAAGGAGAGGAGGAGTAGGAGAACAATTACAGACTGACTAGGTTTTGAACGAAAATGCTGAGTTTAGAGAGGTATAGCCCTGTATTATTAAAATCGAAAAAACCACAAGGAATAGGCATTTTGGGGAAGTTGTGAATTGTTTTGGGCACGTTTCCCAATGGACCTTCTCACGTTAAATATAGTATAGATAGATATAGATTGGGATTCAGGAAAAAGGAAAATGTAAGATAGTTGTAGTCGTTTATGGGAACTCAAAAAATTATAATCTAACATTTGATTTCTTATTATATCCTTATGAAAAATTAAAAGACTAATATCTTCTAACTACCGTCTAATTATTTAAAACACCCAAAAGATTTAAAGACTGCGATATCCCTTTAAAAATATGCTATTTTTAAGAGATTATGATATCCTTTAAAAAAGTATCCATAGCATATTTTTAACAGGCATCCAGATCTCAATTAATAATAAAATCTAACAAAAAATTTTCGCAACTAACGTTATACCAATTAGTATTGGTTAGTATGTGCAACCAAAAAGCTAGCAGTTTGCACAACACTTTTCGCAATTTGATTGGTGCATTAAACTAAAAAAAATCATTTTGTGAAAGACAAATGATGTTGATGTTGAAACCATAAAATCAAGAGGAGTAGGTGGCTAGTGATGTGGGTGGATACATTTTCTTCCTTTTGGTAAACCATGTGTACTGATGGCAATAAGGTAGGTTTGAGGTAGGTTTTGTTAAAACTGAATCCCTCCTTACAAGGGTTTAGTCAATACTAATCCTTAACCGACCCTTGTAGGTTTGGTAATAAGATAGGTTATAGGATGGAATGCAAGAAAAAAAGAGTTTTTGAATAGAATAAATAAACTAATAATATATTTATTAATAAAATATATATTTTATATAACATATTAAAAGAATATTTTTAATATATAAAAAAAGTTTTTAAATTGAATTGCCTCTGACCCCATTTTGGTAATACCAAACCCTAAACATTACGGGCAAGCGCCTCCCATTACCGTCCCTAATCAATATAAGTGGATACTTCAAAGTGATGTCTGTTTATTATTGTTTCTCATCGCCTACAATTTCTATTCCTTATGATATCCCCATTCCCCAAGGACCCCAAGTAGGGCCCAAAGAGGAGTCTTCTTTGAGGACACCCTAAATTACTATGTTTGGTGAACACTTTGAATGTCACGTGACCGTTTAAGCTTCTAAGCTCTGAATATTCTCTGGCATGTTGTGCAGCAGTTGCTTCAATTGTTTCTCATTGTTGTCTCTTCTCGAAGTAGGTGGCTAGTGATGTGGTTGGATACATTTTCTTCCTTTCGGTAAACCATGTGTACCGATGGCAATAAGGTAGGTTTTGTTAAAACCAAATCCCTCCTTACAAGGGTTTAGCCAATACTAATCCTTAACCGGCACTTGTAGGTTTGGTGATAGGGCAGGTTATAAGATGGAATGCAAGAAAAAAAAGTTTTTAAATAAACTAATAGTATATTTATTAATAAAATATATATTTTATATAATATATTAAAATAATATTTTTAATATATAAAAAAAGTTTTTAAATTGAATTGCCTCTGCCCCCATTTTAAACCTTGTCTAATCATATATATATATATATATATTTTTTTTTTTTTCCCTGCCTAATCATATAAGTGGATGCTTCGGGGTGATGTCTGTTTATTATGACGTCCCCATTCCCCAAGGACCCCAAGTAGGGTCCAAAGAGGAGTACTCTCCGAGGACAACCTAAATTACAGTGTTTGGTCAACAGTTTGAATGTCACGTGACGGTTAAAATCTAGAAATTTGGAGGCTTTCACATTACTGTATTGACTATGGTCACACTATCCGAGTAAAGGGTCAACGTCACCATCGCCCGATCAAAAGGTCATATCATCAGCATCATCATGTGCCCTACCACCGCCATCCTCGTCATTCCATCGGCGTCTGCGCGTTTCAAATCTCGCCGCGGACCCCCAAGTATATATAACCAAAAGATAGAAAAAGGGTAAATTAACGTCGTGACAGTTACAGAAATCGGATAGCCATCTCGGCTTCTATCTCTCTCTTTAGAAAGTAGATGCGAGGATTGTTTTGATGTTCGAGATTACTAGAAACCCTAGTTTCTGGATCTCTTCCATTTTATGGAGGACAGAATCCAAGCTTGATTCTGCAAATGCGTTTTTATGTTATTAATGAGAGGAAGAGACAACCCTAAGGAAATCAGAAGTTTCATTTATAGCTCCTGTTTCTTGATGAAGCTGGCACTCAGATGCCAGAGGATTCTGATCCTCTCTTTGCTCTCTGTCTCTATGTTGGTTCCTATTTTCATAGTATCCAAAAGATTAAAAACTATCACGTCTTCTTCCGGTATGTTCTTTTCATATTTATTATTTGTTTTTATTTTTGATGATTACTTATGCCTTGTTTTTCTTAATTTAGATTGTTTTTAATCTGTCTTGTGTGTATTTTGATCTTTGGTGAATCTGTTATAGCTGCACAGAAGGAATTCATCGAGGATTTATCCGGAATTGTATGAATCTGTCTCATCTGCTCGTATTTTATTTTCCCTTAATTTAAGTTTTCTTAATCGCTCTCTCGTTTCTGGAGTAACTGAATATGGGTGGGCTTTGTCTATTGTCCCAGAGATACAAGGCTGATAGTTTAAAGCTTAACGTGATCCGGCAGGTATATTTGTTTCTTTGAATTTATTGTTTTTTTCTTTTTTTAAAATTTCTCAGGGTGTGGAATTGGGTATGTTTCTTAACTCAGGAAACGGAGGAAGACCTAAAAGAACCCGCGCTTCTTGTATACAGGGATGGGGATTTAAATTCTGTAGATAGAGAAAATTCATCTGACGATAATCTTAACTACAAGGAAACCAGAAGTACGGGAGGCAGTGCCAGTTCGCTGACAAGAAATGGTTTGTGTTCTTTATTTATTTTATATTTTGGCTGACTCTTATTTGTGGGTGGATTGATTCTAATGCTTTTATAGTATTGCTATATGTTTCAGGAAATGATCGTGGAGGAAGGATTGAAAATCAGAAAACTCAACCGAAAAATGTTTCTTACTCTTTTGAAGGAAAGGTATGATCTTGATAATCCTATTATGCAATCATTAAATGTAAAATTGTCAATTTGACTCATTTGGAGGATGATATTTTGATTTCCATCACAGTGCATATTAGATTCACTACTATATTATTTCCAATCAAATCAGAGCTATTATCTTGAATTTGGCTTTGTATTTGTGGTCTCATTAGGATAGTTTTGAGTATTTGATGAATTTAGATTTAAAAGTATGAATGCACCTTTTGCACTTGGTTGAGGAGATACGGTCCTCTCTGTTGATTTTTTTTTTGTGCATACTTATGTTAGTTATGTTTGGGTTATTTAAATAAGGACCATAACCTGTTCAAGATCTTGTTGAAGCAGGATCATAGTAAGGATGGATTGGTGATAGATCCAACCTCTGACATTTTTGTGCACAGGTACTGTGTTTTGACATGAAACTGAATTCTCACTTTGGCTCACCCAAGGCTTTTATCATCATAGAAAGTGATGATCCATGTGTGGGTTACTAAAATGATTAAAAAGTTTCCTTTTGTGGAGGTAATAAAATGCTAGCATTTAATTTTGGGGAACATTTGCTCCACATCATACTTATAAAATTTATTGGATGCTTGTGGTTGTTGGGGTCTTTTGCTGGGTTTATGTTTAACGAGTAGTTTGTAACAGGGTGTTATGGCGTTTTGTGCCTGACTATATTACTCATCTCTCATGGGTTTTCTAGTTAGGTTATGTTGTTTTTCTGCATCTTTTTCATCATCCATAAAAAATAAAAATAAAAACATGTGAAATTGACTCAACATGCTTGATATGTAATTTGTCGGGGATTAGAGCTAAGGCCTTTGTTTATAAGCATGGTGAGTGGGTTAGTAAAGGGTTTTTCATATGCATTTATCAAGACTAATCTCTAATAAGATGATTACTGTTGGTTAATATATTGATTAAAGAATTCGAGAAGGTTATAATGGAGTGTTTTTGTGATTGACTTTGCAAAAGAGTTCGATATTTGTGTTGGAGTATCCTTGATTACCCAATAGTGGAGAGGTTTGAGACGGAGGAGGAGGTTTGAGACTGAGGAGTCAAAGCTGACTTCCATTCTCATATGTTTTTATTTTCTTTTAAATATTATAGCTTTAAAGGTCATTAATATGGTGACTTCTAATCCCTACATATAAAAAACGTTGGCACCTTTACCTTTTTTGTCCTATGAAATAAAGTACCACTCCACCAAAGGCCCCTTTTTTCCATGCCAGTATTCCCAAGATTGTTTAAATTGTGCTTATGATTCAGAATTTTCTAAGATATTTACTTGTGTTCATGTATCCTAGCTTGTGGCTCAAAAAGTTCCCTTCCTCATTTTTCAAAGTACAATGACTGTTTAACCATGTCTACACTTCAAGATTATTGCAAGTATTTCCATATGCTCAAAAACTTTCTAATCCAAAAACAAGTTTGGGTGGTCTGTATAGAAGTAGAATAGTTTAGGGTTCAGTGTTTGATATCAGATAAGTTTAGGGTATATTAAGTATTAACAAATATTGTTTATTTGGATGATGGATAAAGAAACTATATATATATACACACACACACTGAAGAAGCAGCCTCAGGTTGAGCAGGAATAACTATGATTTAGCTGCCAATAAAGCAAAACTTGAATATTGTCACTCAAGGCTTTAATGTTGATTTTATTGGAAATATAATTTTTAAGGCCTTTTTATGAATGTTATACAATGGGCTAAAGGTCGAATCCAAAAAGAATTCCAAGTATGAGGCCTCTAAGATACCCCGATGATCTTAAATTGTTGGAACCATAAAAAGCACACATAAATTTTGAGTAAAAAGAAAGCCAAGCGCAATTCCCCACTTTCCCACAATTGTTAGAAGTATATCATCGTTATGTGGGGGAATTTGAGTTATATTTTCAGAAGAAATTTGCATCTTTAGAATGCTTATTAGGAAACAAAAATATTGGGGAAACTTTCATAAAAATGAAAAGATCCATGTGTGACATTTGGTGCTCCTGTAATAGGATCTCCTGTGGCACATGTTGCAAAAGTTTTGGAAATCTAAAAAAATTGTGTCAACCAATAGAAGAAAGAAAATCTATCATCTGATGCGATCTTGACTTAGATTCAAGGAGTTTTATAATGAAAGAAGAAAGTTCTAATACTAAGACTCCATGTATTTTTGTCTTAAAGCACCAAAATTTTGAAATGAAGTTTGATATGCTTAGTCCTTTGGTTTGCTTGAACCTTGGATTGTTGTAAACATGCATCGGTTTTTTGGGTCCTCATTTAATCTTTATATGAATAAGAAACTTTTTTTGGATAAGGCACTTTGCTATTGATTGATTGATCGATATTTCAGTATTGAATTATGGAATTACTACCAATTATTTATTCTTAACATGTTGGGTGCATGAAAATAGTATCGTATTTTAAATTATTATTTTTAGCTAAAAAGCATCATATTTTAAATAATTTTTTTAGCTAAAATAACTTTTATTAGGATAGTGTAAAAATGATTTAAGGATTGAGAGATAACAAAAATGTATCAAGAAAATTATTGATATGATTATGCACAAGTACGTGGGAGCACTAACTAATGCGGGATAGTTTATTATAATTTTGTTGTGTTTCTATCAGTAGTCACCTATTAGCCTATTTCTTTCCTTTCTTGTTTTTTGGTGCTGTGGTTATGGATGAGAAGGTTTCCTTGTATGTTATATTTGCAGATGAATTTTTGTTGGGCCAAATTAGTGAGAGTTTGAACTATGGAGGGAAAACTAAGGTTTCAATATTGAAGTGAATGTTGCATCTAGCATTACATTTAGATTGAGAGATAGATTGCTTAATTTCAGAGGCAATTCTACGATATTATATGTTCCTCATATTTCAGTCAAGCTAAAATGAAAATTCTATATAACAGCTACTAGACCTGCGGAACCAAGGGTTAGACATCAAAGAAGTGACATGTTCATAATATGATTTTAGCTAAGATTAGGATGTTGAGATGGATGAGTGAAAATGCTAGGAAAGCTGAGGATAAATATAACAAATAGATTCTAAAGTAGCCCCTGTGTGAAATAAGAAAGGTTATTTGAGATGGATTGGGCATGCCAAATGGATATTTAGGGAGGCACTTGTGAAATGTGCAGCAAAGCATACATAGGATAAGGGCTTGAGGGAGAAGAAGAAGACCTGGTGGTTTCTGGTCAAAGATTATTTGAATGCATGTATTCTAACTACAAATAGTTTCTGATCTATTGGATTTCAGAAGAAGATATTGTTGAAGGCACGAACTATTTGTGATGAGGCACTTTGTTGAGGTTGATGGTGTTGTACAAGATTGGCATTTAACAGTGAATTTTTTCATGATGATTAAGAAAGTATTCTTGCTGAATAAATACTAATATACGTCAATTAAATTCTCATCACCTTATGACCTCTTCTTGTGTCCTTTTTAATAGTATAGCATCCATATGCACGCCTTCAAAGAAGATAAGAGGTTGGAAAATTTTTGAGAGAAATGCAGATATAAATACATGAGAATATAGTAGAACAATTTGCATCTGTGCTCATTGTAATGAACTCTTTCAGATTCTCATTGGAATTTTGTTTATTTTGAATTATCCCTGTGCCAATGGTTTCCACTAGGCAGAGGAAACTGGGGAAGAGGAAAAGTTTGAGTGGATTGGAAGGGTTCTGTGGTATAGATGGTTATGTGATAAACCTCCGATGAAATTCACCTACGGCAGGCGAAAGAGAAACAAGAATGCTGAAGTGGACAGAGGAATAAGTGAAGGCCTAGGTGGCCCTGGGGTTAATTAGTTTAACATGGGGGGGGAAATACATTGTAAAAGGCCATTGGATGGGGGTTAGCTATAGGAGGAGCTGCCCATTTAAATAAGGCGGGAGGAAAAGAAGGAAAGACAGCAAGTAAGAAATAGTCACAAGTGGAGAGGGGTGATCTCTCGAAAATCACCAACATTCTGTATTTTTTGTTCCTTATCTCCAAGAGTCCTTGGAGATTTCTTCCTTATTCGAATACTTGTAAAACCTTTCAAATATATCAATACAACTTCCATTCTTCTCTCTGAGTTCATTTTAATTAAGATTCATACAATCGATCAGGTTGAAATCAGTCTATTACAAAAGAATCTTAACAAATTGGTATCAAAGCATTTCGATTCTACCTGTGGAATGCCTGTTACACGAATGGAATCGCGCATGGATCAGATCGAGATGGATCTACAGCGGATGCCTGAGATGGAAGAGAAGATTGCCGATCTACAGAGCTCGCTCACTATCATCGCACAAAAAATGGAGGAGGGATTTCGATCGTTGATGAAGGCTAAAGCAATCGAAGGATGCAACTTAGGAGAAACCAGCCCAACTCGAGCGACGGAGGTAGCTGGATCTTCCGGCGAGTCACTGATGCCAAATCAAGGCGTCAATGGAGATCGAGTCGTCACGGCTGTGGGAGAATTCAGGCCACGCAAACTGGAACTTCCGATCTTCAATGGAGATGATCCAGATGCTTGGTTATTTAGGGCTGAGAGGTATTTCGTGATGAATGGCTTAACGGAGGCAGAGAAGATTTCGGCTGCCGGCATTTGCTTCGAAGGTGTGGCACTGTCGTGGTTTCAGTGGGAAGAAGCGCGACGACCGTTGCTAACCTGGGAGGAACTCAGACATCAGATGATCCGGAGGTTTCGTGATGCTCAGATCGGAACCCTACATCAACGTTTCTTCTCCATTAAACAAACGAGCACAGTTGCAGAGTACCGAGAGAGGTACGAGATCCTGTCGATAGGGTTGAAACATTTGGATGAGGACATGTTAGCCGCCGTCTTCACCAACGGATTGACAGAAGAGATTCAGGCAGAGCTATTGGTGTTGAATCCTTCTGGTCTTCAGGCGAGAATGGAAACCGCAAGGAGGATTGAAGAGCGCGACCTGCTTCTTCGTCGGGTGAAGGGGGAAGGTCGAGAGACCCGACCCTATCGTGGACCCATGGGTCCACAATTTAAAAGTGAACAGAGAATGATCGGTTTGGTTGGTTCAAAACAGTCGACCGGGGTGGTTAAACCATTGCCAACTCCTTATTCCACCTCTTCTTCGTCCTCTTCTTCCAACAGCAACACGGTCAAGAGGCTAACAGCAGCAGAAATTCAGTCGAAGAGAGAAAGAGGTCTCTGCTTCCGATGTGATGAAAAATTTCACATTGGTCACCGTTGCAAACAGCGTGAGTTACAGGTGATGGTTGTTGATGATGGACCAGAAACAGAAGAATATAGTGATGAAGAAGAAGATAGCTCACCTACACAGGGGAGTACCATGATTGAGAGAGCAGAACTGTCTCTGAATTCGGTGGTAGGATTATCCGATCCACGAACAATGAAAATGAAAGGTGCAGTGAATGGGGCAGAAGTGGTGGTGTTGATCGATAGTGGGGCCTCCCATAATTTCATTTCGAAAGGAGTGGTGGAACAGTTGGGAATTCCAGTGACGGAGACAATGGGTTATGGGGTGATAATGGGAAATGGAGAACCAGTTCGAGGTCAAGGAATGTGCAAGGGAGTGCTATTATCGCTGCAAGGATTAACAGTGGTGGAAGATTATATACCACTCGACTTGGGCGGTTCAGACATCATACTGGGTGTCAAGTGGTTAGCTACTTTGGGCACAATTCAAGTAAATTGGCAGAGGATGCAAATGAAGATCAAGATGGGGAACTCAATGGTGTCACTTCAGGGAGACCCAAGCCTTTCTAAATCCTCCATATCCCTGAAATCCATGATGAAAATCATGTGGAATGAGGGTCATGGGTTGTTGCTAGAGCTCAATAGGTTACAACCTACCGAAGTAGAATCTCAATCTTCCTTTTCTCCAGAAATTTCAGAGACACTAACAGAGTTTGCTGATGTATTTGAGTGTCCAGCCACATTGCCACCCCAACGTTCCCAAGATCATTCAATTCCCTTGAAAGGGGGAACTGAGCCCATTTCAGTGAGACCATACCGATATCCTCATATACAGAAGAACGAAATAGAAAGATTGGTATCTGAAATGTTGAGTGCCGGCATCATTCAACCCAGTGGAAGTCCCTTCTCTAGCCCGGTGTTGTTGGTGAAGAAGAAAGATGGGAGTTGGCGCTTTTGTGTTGATTATCGTGCCCTTAACAAAGCAACGGTTCCCGATCGGTTTCCCATTCCGAACATTGATGAATTGCTTGATGAATTACAAGGAGCTAAGTTCTTTTCTAAGCTGGACCTCAAATCCGGATATCACCAGATCAGAATGTGTCCTTCAGATGTGTACAAGACGGCGTTCCGAACACATGAGGGCCACTACGAATTCTTGGTTATGCCCTTTGGGCTTACCAATGCACCAGCCACCTTTCAAGCTCTAATGAATACAATATTCAAATGTCTACTCCGGAAATCTGTTTTGGTATTTTTCGATGACATATTGATATATAGTTCATCTCTGGCAGAGCATCTGAACCATCTACAGGAAGTGTTGTCCATTCTAAGGAGCAATCAGCTCTATGCTAATGCTAAGAAGTGCTGTTTTGGCCAAACCCAACTTGAATATTTGGGTCACATCATCTCAGCGGAAGGAGTAGCAGCAGATCCGGGAAAGATAAGAGCCATGGAACAGTGGCCAATGCCGAAGAATATTAAGGAGCTTCGGGGATTTCTGGGTCTCACAGGTTACTACCGGCGATTCGTTAGAGATTATGGGAAGATAGTAGCACCCCTAACTCAGTTGTTGCGTAAGGATGCATTTGTATGGACAGAAACAACTACTAGCGCCATGAACCAACTCAAGCAAGCCATGCTACAACTACCGGTATTAGCTCTTCCGGATTTCAATGAAACATTTATAGTAGAAACAGATGCATCAGGTGTGGGATTAGGAGCTGTTTTGTCCCAGCAAGGCCGGCCTATTGCCTTCTACAGCCACTCGTTGATGAATAGAGCCCGTCTTAAGTCAGTTTACGAACGAGAGTTGATGGCTATTGTGTTTGCAGTTCAAAAATGGCGTCACTATCTACTAGGGAGACATTTTGTGGTAAGAACGGACCAGAGTAGTCTCAAATACCTGCTGGAACAGAGGTTGGTCGCCGTGGAGCATCAGAAGTGGTTGGTTAAACTATTGGGTTATGATCTGGAAATTCAGTATAGACCGGGCAGAAGTAATAAAGTCGCGGATGCTCTATCCCGGGTACAATGGAATGCGGAAATGCAATCAATAACTCTTCCTACTCTCGTGGATTTTCAGTTGCTTACTCAACAGGTCAGAAAAGACGAGAAGTTACAAGCTATCATTTCAGAAATTACACGAGATCCTTCATCAAAGAAACAGTGGACGCTGGTTCAGGGTCAGTTGCGTTTCAAAAACCGTATCGTGTTACCCCGGAATTCCTCATTCATTCCCTCATTGTTGCAAGAGTTTCATAACAGCCCTGTTGGGGGACATTCCGGCTTCCTAAAAACCTACAAAAGGTTGGCTTCTGAAATTTTCTGGGAAGGAATGAAAAACGACATCAAAGCATTTGTAGAAGCTTGCTCTATTTGTCAACAAAATAAACATGAGGCTCTCTCCCCAGCTGGTCTTCTCCAACCACTACCGATTCCTCAAGCTATTTGGGAGGACATATCCATGGACTTCATTGAAGGGCTACCGAAATCTCAAGGGGTTGATTCTATTTTGGTTGTGGTGGACCGCCTCAGTAAATATAGCCATTTCATGGCACTCAAGCACCCATTTTCGGCAATTAAGGTAGCGGCTCTCTTTGTGCAACAGGTGGTGAGGCTCCATGGTTTTCCCCGTTCGATTGTTTCTGATAGGGACAGAATTTTTATGAGCCATTTCTGGTCGGAGCTATTTCGTTTACAGCAAACTTCACTTCGCAGGAGTACATCTTACCATCCTCAAACCGACGGACAGAGTGAGGTGGTTAATAGATGTTTGGAGACTTACCTTCGCTGTTTTGCAAGCTCACAACCAAGGACGTGGGCAGATTGGTTAGCTTGGGCTGAATATTGGTACAACACATCCTTCCATACCTCCACCAAATTTACCCCCTTCCGTATTGTGTATGGACGTGATCCGCCACCACTTGTGAGGTATGGACACTCTCGTGCTACAAACTATTCGGTGGAAGAACAACTTCAGCAGCGTGATCACATGTTAGATGAATTAAAAGCTCATCTAGTGGCTGCCCAAGTTCGTATGAAGCAGGGTACCGATTTACACCGCAGAGATGTGACATTTCAGGTAGGAGACATGGTCTACCTTAAACTACGACCGTATAGACAGCGCTCACTGGCAAGGCGCAGTAATGAGAAGCTTTCTCCACGCTTCTTTGGACCATTTATGGTCATCCAACGCATTGGTCGAGTGGCTTACAAGCTGCAACTGCCGGTTTCAGCTTCCATTCATTCGGTGTTCCACGTATCACAGCTACGTAAGGCGATAGGAGCAACTACACCTTGTCAACAGTTACCCAAAGGGTTACAAGATGACATGGAATGGAGAGTAGAACCGGAAAAACTGCTGGACATTCGTCCAGCAACAGGTAGGAAGCCTCCAAATTATGAAGTTTTAATACAGTGGAGAAATCTACCAGAGTTTGAGGCCTCGTGGGAGTTGTTTGACACTATGGTTCACATGTTTCCCGACTTTCACCTTGAGGACAAGGTGCTTTCTTTGGCGGGAAGTATTGATAAACCTCCGATGAAATTCACCTACGGCAGGCGAAAGAGAAACAAGAATGCTGAAGTGGACAGAGGAATAAGTGAAGGCCTAGGTGGCCCTGGGGTTAATTAGTTTAACATGGGGGGGGAAATACATTGTAAAAGGCCATTGGATGGGGGTTAGCTATAGGAGGAGCTGCCCATTTAAATAAGGCGGGAGGAAAAGAAGGAAAGACAGCAAGTAAGAAATAGTCACAAGTGGAGAGGGGTGATCTCTCGAAAATCACCAACATTCTGTATTTTTTGTTCCTTATCTCCAAGAGTCCTTGGAGATTTCTTCCTTATTCGAATACTTGTAAAACCTTTCAAATATATCAATACAACTTCCATTCTTCTCTCTGAGTTCATTTTAATTAAGATTCATACAATCGATCAGGTTGAAATCAGTCTATTACAAAAGAATCTTAACATTATGACAAAGGTGTAATGGCACCTTATGCAGAAAATGTTGACTTGGTGTAGCAATATGTACCATTATGAGTAGTAGTGAAAAATAGTTATGATTTTGTCACTGACAGGGTTGCTGTGATACTTTTTGACCTCTGTGGTATGTTGGGAATTTGGACAGATTGTTGCAACTGAAAGATCAACTCTATGAAAGTCAAAACGCCTGTTCCTTTTTGTAGGTAAGAAAGCAATGTCACTACTGTTACAATTTACTACTTACTGGAAAGGAGATGAAGCTGACTTCCTTTGTGAGTGGAAAGAGAAATTGTCTGCAAGCCATCATAAACACCACAAAGTCATGAATATCTTGATTGAATGGGGCATTTGAGATCAATTGGATAAGATAAATTTGAACTTGCTGAGATATAACAAGAGGCAGTTAATAGATGTTACAACATCCATACTGATATTTGAAAGCTCTGGAGTCAGGGTGCGTCGACAAAGTCAAAAGTTCTTGTCAAATGGAAGGATAAAACTGTGGCTTCCAGTCCCGATGTCGTTACCAAGGTCTTGTAACAATTGTGGATGCCTATTTTCCAGTTGCTGAAGAGTATCCACCATCTAGCCAACCAAAGTGGTTGAAGTTACTCTTAACTGTAATATTAGTCATATTTTTTGTTTTGTGATTGTTGGTGAGAAGTTGACAGGTTGATTTTGTCCTACTTTTTCATTTGCCCATGCATGAACTTTCCTAGATGGAAGTTAAGCTTGGTCTTTGGCCCAAACTGTAAACTGGCCCAAAAAATGAGCTCAACATGGTTGCGGGATTCCAACTTGTGGCTAGAGCATCCAAATTTAAGTTAACTCTGGTGTGTGTATTCATTTGAAGAAGACTCCTTGGATGAGGATTTCAGTGGTGAAATCTTCTTGTCATAAATCAGAAGTGTAATATATAATAATATGTGTGCGTGTGTGTGTATTGGCTGGATAGAGAAAATGACCATCCATTTGGTTGTTTCTGTGTTTATATACCATGAATTGATAAATAATAATTTAAAAACTGAATTATCATGTAGAAATTTTAAAGGCTTTGCTAGAATGTGCCAGTAGCTTTTGTAGCGAGTCTTTGAAAATGAAAATGTCATTTTTTTTGGTCAAGAAGGTGTGAAGTTCTTGTAATGCTTGCTGTCTTTATGATATTCTTTTATTTGGTTTTGGAAACAGGGTCAATCCAATCGAAAAGTGGTCAGACATGAGTCGAATTTGCGGTCCCAGTCTCACAGTGTAACAGATGAGAAGATAAGAGAAATGAAAGATCAAGTGATCCGAGCCAAGGCATACTTAAATCATGCGCCACCAGGCAGCAATTCACACTTGGTAAAAGAGCTGAGACTGCGGATAAAAGAAGTTGAGCGGGCATTGGGTGAAGCTACGAGGGATTTGGAATTACCAAGGAGGTAAAAAAATTCACTAGGTTTTTAGTTCTTTAATAGCTTGCAGTATGAAAATAATAGGGAAATCAACGTTGAGTGGAAAGAAGCCATGTATGAATGATTGGTAACATGTCAAATAATGATCTTTTGGAACAAAAAATTTAGCAAGAAGCAGAACAACTTATTAGCCAATAAGAATTAAATACAGCTATTTATGATCTAATGACAAGTAATAAAAAATGCAGTGCTTCCCAGAGAATGCGATCCATGGAGGCTTCCTTGTCCAAAGCTGGTCGTACATATACTGACTGCTCTGCCACGGCTACAAAGCTTCGTGCTATGACATACAATGCTGAAGAACAAGTTCAGACACAGAAGAATCAAGCAGCATATCTTGTTCAGCTTGCTGCACGGACTACTCCAAAAGGACTTCATTGTCTGTCCATGCAGCTTACTTCTGACTATTTTGCCCTGCAGCCTGAGGAACGGTTGTTCCCTAACCAACACAAGTTGCAGGATCCGAATCTCCATCACTATGCTATTTTCTCTGATAATGTCCTTGCATGTGCAGTGGTCGTTAAATCTACCATCTCAATATCTATGGTAAGAGTGCCTGAGCTTCATTTGGTTTCTGTTCTTGGTTTTTGCTATAAGTTGTATGTGTTTTTATCTGTTTATCTGGTCTCTATTTCAACTTCCACCAAAAGAATTTAATTTTTAAGAGACAAAGGATACAGGTGGAAATGTATTAGTATTTAATACTACGTGCTGCCATGTGTTAGATCAAATTATCTGCTTGCGATCAGCTCTGTTATGATGTATGATGTGACTAAAAATAATTATGGTGAAGGTTGCCAATGTTTTAATTTTATTTTTTATTATTATTTTTTTACTAAGTTTAATATACACTGCTTGAATTATTGGCAGGAGCCAGAAAAAATTGTCTTCCATGTGGTGACCGATGATCTCAATCTTCCAGCATTTACAATGTGGTTCTTGTTGAACCCGGGGCAAGCCACAGTCCATGTCCAGAGCATAGATGGTTTTGAATGGCTCTCCTCCAAGTATGGTTCAACTTTGAAGAGTTTTAATGCCAGGGACCCGAGATTCGCTTCATCACTGAACCACCTACGTTTTTATCTGCCAGATGTCTTCCCTTCATTGGAAAAGATTGTGCTTCTTGACCATGACGTGGTGGTTCAGAGGGATCTGAGGGGATTGTGGAAAGTTGATATGAAGGGTAAAGTAAATGGAGCAGTGGAAACTTGTCGTGAAAGTGAGCCATCATTTCGTCGGATGGATGCATTTATTAACTTTTCAGATCCAATTGTGTCAAAGAGGTTTAATGTCAAGGCATGCACATGGGCTTTTGGGATGAACTTGTTTGACCTTAAAGAGTGGAGGAGGTTGAATTTGACGGCTGTCTATCATAGATACTTGCAATTGGTAAGGGACCTCTTGCCCCTTTTGTTTGTCTGTAGCATTGTCATCTAAATGAAATGCAATTTATATGGTGTTGGGTTTCCCTGAAAGGCTGGTTCTGCAGCTAATTTAAGGGTTTTTGGTTCACTGGTTTACAAAATATTTTTTTATTAGCTTTTATTTTTACTGGGTTCAGAAAGTAATGCCGTGAAACATTTATCTACAACTCATTGAGTTTCATATTTCTGTCTTATTAGACTACTTTTGCATTTTTCTTGAAAAAGAAAGATTGTTTTCCTTGATGAGCCTGAGCCGAGCTATGGTTAGGCTTGTCTCGGTTAAACAACACATACTTGCTTCATCACAAAACAGTTATTGTAATTTTTATTTTCCAATATTAATAAAAACTAATAGATGTATGAAATGCAAACTGTTCCTGTCGTAAGTGGTGTTTCAGGAAAAATTAAAATACGCCAAGAATACATGCATTTAGGATATTTCTTTTCATTCTTTGCAAGTTCATTTTGACTAGACTAACCTGTGCTTTTGATATTCTTTACCTGTTATATTCACCCTTTTTGTTCTTTCTGCGCATTAGCGTCGGCATGAATGCTTGCACACATGGCATGATGCATGCTTGAAACATTTATAATTTTGTTAAACCTCCATCTGTAGTTATACTTGCTATTTATGGTTACAAGTTCAAATCATTTCTCTAGAAGTGCATGCAACTGAAAAATCTCACGTATTGCTCTGCAACTTTGATGATGGTGCAGGGAAATAGAAGGCAGTTGTGGAAAGCTGGGACCTTACCCTTAGGTCTGGTCACCTTTTATAATCACACATTTGCTCTTGAGCATAGATGGCATGTCTTAGGGCTGGGCTACAACTCAGGCGTGCGGCGGGGTGACATCGAACGGGCTGCCGTTATTCATTATGATGGGAGTATGAAGCCATGGTTAGAAATCGGGATTAACAAGTACAAGGGTTATTGGAGCAAACATGTCAACTACGACCACCCGTATTTGCAACAATGCAATATCCATGATTAGTTACACAGTATGGTGGAGAAGGATGATCCAAGTTCAATTCTTCTTGCACAGCTGTTGCTTCATGTTCCATGGCTACAGACGTCACCCAATTCTTTCTGGATAAAATGCCCTCATGTAAATTGATTTAATTTTTCCTCTCTTATATTTTCTTTCTTCTCCGACGATAATATTTTAGATCCGAGCCAGTTTACAAGTAGGCAGAAATAAATGTCTTTTATTTTCACATTTTGTTGAGTTGGAAGGGGAAGGGAAAGGGGAGTTTTAATGGTGTACAGAAATTTGTTTCAAATCCTGTTGCCTCACACTGTATCTTTTTGTTTTGGAATAGGCAATGACCATGAATCTCACTATCAGATATATAGCTTTGATGCTTTGATGACTCACTAAGCAACTGAATATATTTTTTTTAACACTATTTCAAAGCTCTTTTCAGATATATAGCTTTGATGCTTCGATGACTAGCTAAGCAACTGAAAACGAGAATTAAGGTCGAAAAAGAGAAGGGAATGCTATTTCCATTGAATGTTGACATAATTGGATGATCCTGACCCCTTCTGATCATGCGGAGAATTATGCTGCATTTGGCATTGTTGTTTGCTTTTTCTTTATTTTTTGAAGTAATAAGCATATTTGGATAATGAATGCTTTTACTTTTAATAATGGAATAAAAAACAATATAATTGCTTTTTTTGCATTTGGCATTGTTTTTTGTTTTTTATTTATTTTTTGAAGTAATAAGCATATTTGGATAATGAATGCTTTTACTTTTCATAATAAAAGAAAAAACAATATAATTGCTTTTTTTGCATTTGGCATTGTTTTTTTCTTTTTCTTTATTTTTTGAAGTAATAAGCATATTTGGATAATGAATGCTTTTACTTTTCATAATGAAATAAAAAACAATATAATTGCTTTTTTTGAGAAGTGAAATTTTATTGATTCTCACTTTTGTTAAGCAACTAGGAAAAATTGAGAAGCAATAAAATATTGCTTTTCAAGAGAAGCAAAAGGCAAAAAGTGGTGGCGCTGTCCAAACATGCTTATTGCTTCAAAAGGCAAAAAGTAAAAAACAAAAACAAAAAACATTGCCAAACGCACTTGTGTGGTGGCACTGGTTCATTACTGTTGATGCACCTCTTTAGGCAACGGATGACACAACATGTGGATGTCATTGATTGGGTGTATGCGGATAGAGGATCTTAAGTGGCTAAAATCTGTATATCTATCTATCTATCCATGTCGTGTGGTGTTCTTTCACGGACTGTTCTAGCAATATTAATCTGTTAATTCCTCCCAAAGGATACCTGGGCTTCAAATTGGGCACTATTTTTCTTCTTCCTGAACCGGTTTCTTCTTTGCTGAAGAAGTATGGCTACTATCACTGCAACTACCCCTGCTTCATCATTTGCACTTGTTACTCCCGTGCAAGGAGGATCTGTGAGGGTCTCCTCCTCTGTTCTTGGTAAGATTCCATATCACTTCTCGCTGCAGATCGTTTGATGTGTGGTTAAGAGGTGAAAACTGTTTGATTTAAGTTTTTCATTTTGTTTCTAACATGGGTTCCAGGGTTGCCGGCGAGGGCGAAGAAGGGACGAGTGAGGTGTTGCGTGGAGGAGAAGCAGGTGGCAAACGACATGGGATCAAACATGGTTATGGGTGCATCATTGTTGACGGCCGCTTATGCGGCGACTATGTCAAGCCCTGCATTGGCTTTGGTTGATGAGAGATTGAGCACAGAGGGAACAGGTCTTCCCTTTGGTTTGAGCAACAACCTTCTTGTGTGGATACTTGTGGGTGTGTTTGCTCTGATTTGGGCTCTGTATGTTGTTTACACTTCCACCCTTGAAGAAGATGAGGAGTCAGGATTGTCCCTATAAAGCCTTTCATTGTAATCTATAACTATTAGTACAAATAATGTATGAAAAGTTCACATCTTGTATGGTTTGGATTGGAACAGAATCCTAATTTACTTTCAGAATTCATGTGTTTGTTTCTACTCTCTGTGAGATGAGTTATTTTTGTTATTCTTGCTTGATTGCTTTCTGGGTGCATCTCTTTTCTCAACAGAGAGAAGAAAAACCAAAATGGAGGTAGATGTGGTTCACATGGACTGGTCTTGTGCTGGCCCCACAACTTCAATCAATAATGGAGCAAAGCTGCCTGCAAGCCCATATCAAATTTTTCTATGAGCCCAAGCCTGACCTAAAACTGGCCCATTGAACCATCAAATCTCATTTAAACTTTCACCACAAGAGAGGCCATCTAGTATTGTAAAAATTTGAGCAAATTTTATGAACTACATCTATGATAATATCAAGCCAATCCAAAAGATTATACTTTCATCACTCCTAAATAAATACTCAACCCACAACTTTAGCAAGCATTGAGGGACAAAGAAATCACAGAACTTCAAGGAACCAAGACTAATTTAATGTTAGATGTAGGAAGGCTATTAAAGCAGAGTAATCAGATTACTTCTTCACTGTTTCTGCCTTCCTTTTGTGTAATGGAACAATAAATGGGTCAGATCTTTCATTCACATCATGCCTAAGGATCACAACACAGTATTGGCCCCTCCCCGCAGAACCAGGGTCCCATGTTTACCTGTACATGGATCCATTATATTATTTTAAGCTTTGAAAAGAATAATTATTTCCATTAAGGGAAATGCATGAAGCTCCAACTCTGTCAGATCCAAGAGAACTTAATTTGTCTCTGATCTTGCAATCAAGACTGCAGTAAACCTGATGAATTCCTGAATGGGAAAGCTCATATGCTACAGACATCTAGTTTTATATATGTTTGAGGATACATGCAACCCAATTTCTTTAGGCCCATGTAAATAAACAAAGAGCATCACAGCATGAAGCTTAAAGTGCAACTAACCACCATGTTTATTATAGAATTCCAACCCCATTTAAGGCCCCATCAATTCATATGGAGACCATAGTCACTAGTCAAATGGGCAATTGATTATTCATTAAAAATAACTGAAAACAATAAACAAATAACATAAACTAATGGAGCTGAATAAATGCCCCTTCAATATGCACATGGGCTTGTTCCCTCCTTCATTTGGATCATGGATGATGGATCATATTAAATGGCTCCTCACCCTTACAATAAATTGAATAATAATAAATAAAATCAAGAGTTGCATGATACAAAGAATCTCATGAGCTAAAAAAATCCCATTAAAACTAGAGGAGTATAATGCACAGTAGCAGCAAGAACAAACAATAAAACAAGCATAATTAAGTAAATCATTACTTGTAAATAACCTAAACATAGCCAAATCTTGGGGACAAGTATTATTGCTTCTTGTCCATAACAAATCTCCATTTTGTTTTCATAATTATACATCAAAACACAATACATAAAAACCCAAACAACTTGCTCTCTATCCATCTCACAAACATTTGTTCTGATGTTTACTACTTCAGCTTCTGTTCTTGCATTTCTCTAGGGCTCTTGGTGCTGAAATTCAAGTAAGAAACATATTAGCAATAAAAGTAAACAACATGAAAGTCACTGTAATCAACTCATTAGGCCAATGTTAGCTTTTAAGCTTGGCTTGATCTGAGATTATGAGATTTCAGCTATGCCCTTGAAAGTCCAGACAGCTGGGTTTAAATTAAATTATCTGTAAAAAGTTACCAATAAAATACATCTAATAATTTTGAGCAATTACCACCCAAGCCTCCAAACAAAAAATCAGTTAAGGTACTAACCAAGTCCAATCGCCTCCGATCCTTTCATTATACGCAAGCGCTTGCATGAATCAACAAACATCCTGGAGAAATCAAAGAAGGTTTCATAATTCAGTTTATTTCTATCAAATTTATTAAGAGATTAATTGGTAAAACCCAAACTGATCACCGTTTCATCTTCATGCATAAGCTAAAATAAGCTAACAAGATTACATTTGCTTGCAAGATAACTGCTGAAAGGATAAAACATTCATGCTTTAAGGTTTGTCAAGATGGGTTTATACTAAATTACATAATCCTTTGAGGTTAATCTTGTTATAGGATGAAGAACTTACTCCCATGGGACATCGCCAACCAGCATCCAGTCGCCGTCCTTGTCCTCGTATGTGGGCACAAATTCTGAACTGTTCAAAAGATCTATTAACTTGCTCTCATTCATGAAATCCTTCATTCCTTGAGACCCGCAGTGACCTTCAATGTATAATCCCATTATAAACAAAATATATTTCTGACTAAGATCAAAATTATAGTGAAATGAAACAAGAACATAGAAAAGGGCTGTTTATTCGGCCCATAACACAATAATGAGGTTAATGTAAAAGTTGTTCTCTACTTACCAATGGTGAAAGAACTGAACATCTTGCCTAAGGCATCAGACAGCTCTTGGTAGCTCTTGTACATCTTTAGGTCTACCTTACGAAGGTAAGGTGCGCCATCCATGCTAACCTTCACAAACATAGCGCTGCCGTTCACCTTCTCGCTCTCATCAGTATTGCTCTTCTGGACAGCCAGAATGTTCTTTCGGAATGATCGGACGGGTGGCCAACCCACAACCTGTGCCCTGAAATCCCAGGAGCATGAAATTATTCAACTTCAGTTACGACTTCATGCACTAAATTGGACCTATTTGGACAACAACTCCAGAGGAATAAAACAAAAACAAAAAATCGATACAAGAAAGAACAAAATGAAATATAGTGATAAGAAAGTTTATGAGTTGTAACTTGTAAAGTTACATATTAGAAAAACAGAAAATGGAAAAGGAAAAAAAATAAAGGGAAGAGAACCGAATAGGGATCTTTTTTTTTTTTCTTTTTTCCTCCTCTTCCTTTATGCATTCTGAGAAGAACACTATGCATTTTAATATCTTCACGTTGGTAGATAGGAAAGGAGAAGATTCAGAGGAGAACATATCTTGCATGCAATTCCCATGGGAAATCTAAGAAATCAATTATTCTCAATTGTAATATTTTTCAGATCATCATCAACATAAGCAGTTCAAGTGGGGGTTGGCAATGCAATTCTTGTCACAACATAGAATACTAGGAAAAACAGACAATTTGAAGAAATACTATCACATATATCTGTAAGATAATCTTTGTTAAGGTCTTTAATTATCCTCATGAATTCTGGATCTTTTCTTTCCCTACTATTGGCAAGTGTTATAATTCCATCAGGAACACTGATATTTCAATTACAACAGTAAGATCAGAGAGCTCCCCATGTCTCCAAACCTAGTTTTAAAAATAGAAAAAGGTTAAACTACAGTTTCCTCCTCTCCTTTCTTTCTTTTGATTTCTACTCAAGAAACATGTAAATTAAAGGATCATTAATTAGTTCAACACCCATCATCAGGGAAAGAATCACTAATTAATATAGACCAAAATTAAGGAAAATAAAAACCAAATGAACTCAAAAAATAGTATCAATTCACACCCATCCGGCATCACCACGAAAACAACCACCAATATAAGAAGAGAGAGAAAAAAAATCCAAGCAAACTAAATATGATTTCATGAACTTACTTAGACGGCGGCTTAGCAAGATCATTAGTGCAAGGAAAAAGGTTCTTCTTATCAGATGAATTCTGAGTCTTCTCAGTCTGATCCAGACTTGTCTCCTTGGACTGAAGGTTAAGCTCTAAATCAACAGTCTGAGAGAAGACCCTCTTACCGGTGTTCTTCCCCATCTCAACTTCGCTTCCGCTTGCGCCTGGCAACCCGAGACGCAGCTCTGTTTCTTCAAAATTCAAACTATACTCGTTGTTCCCTGTGCCGACCATGTTCGCCATTTTCCGGCAAACTTCCAGTGGAAGTCCGGCAAGGAATTGACCAAGTATTGTATAGTCTTATCTCTTTACCTTCCCTGAGTCCCCTCTCTCTATATGTTTCTTTGCCTTTTGTTTTGTTTGTTCTTTGCTGCTTGTTTTGGTTGAGGAAGGAGCAAATGTAGCAAAGGAAGAGATGGCTAAAGAATAGATGGATGTGGGTGGGAACTGGGAAGAAGGGTCTGTAAATGCGGAGCATGCATCCTCTACAGCGGGGGCTGTAAACAGCCCCTCACATTCCATGTGGGCCCTACCATTCATTTGGAGGGCCCCACACCATTCATGTGAGGGGCTGTTTACAGCGGGGGCTGTAGACGATGCCCACTCGTAAATGCGGTTCGCGTGTCATGGGGTTGGACAAATGATATCTTGACACATGGAGTTTATAGGGTGCATCATCCTCGGGCTTGTCGGGTTACGTCACGACAGCGTGATGCCACTCAACTGAAGTGTACAGCGCGTGGGCCTCGCCCGGCCCGTTTGATATAGCACGGCAACGGTCCCCTTAAAACCAATAAACCGAATTAAACCAAACTTATTAGGGTTCGTTTTGCTTGTATACTAACCAGGGGAAATGCATTAATGAAGGAACATTTTATAATTGGTAGAAGAAACACACAGACCGGAAATAACTAAACTCTCTTGCATGGCCTCATCAAATAATTGGCAAGAGAGAAAAGCAGGACAGGAGGGATATATTTTGGGATATATTTTTGGAAGAAATATTTTGTATATATACTAAAGTTTGCATGGTTCATCTTGTTGGGAGAGATGAAGAGAGAGGAAAGGTGATGATGGGACCCAGGTGTAGAAGGGTGTTTGGGAAGTCAACCCATGTGAAGAGATTGATTGGAAGGGAAGTGAAGGGTCCCACCAAGTCATGTGACCTTGTTGGCATGTCTCTTTGTCTCAAACCCTCTCCCATGTGCGTCCCTTCAGGGAGGACATTCCCAACACCCACAACCCCTTTCTTGGTCTTAACCATCCCCAACTTTTATAAAATTGGGAATTTTTTTTTTCCATTTTAATAAAGTAAAATAAAAATCCCTTTTAATAAGCACTAATGACCTACCCTAAGGCTTAAATTACAGATGATTCTTAATCCCCATATTTTAAATATGTAATTTATGGCCTTCTGGATGAGGACTTTTTTGGTCAAGATGGAATTTGGCATGGAGGGTCATCCAAGTATATAGTTTGAGGTTCATTGGGCTAAATTCGGTTTGGGCTGGCTATATTTTAAATCGGGTTGAGTCAGAACTCATCAAACCTAACCCACGTTAGTCCGACTTGAAATCCTTAGAAACCCTTTGCTGGAAGAATTGTTGGTCCAACGGTGAAATATTTATCCACACAAGTATATGAAGTCTATATGTACATACTCTCCACCGTTGGACCAACAGATCTTCCAACGCAAGGGACCTTTCCTTGCATTTATAAGATCCCCATAAACAACAACAAAAGACGAGAAAAGGGAAAAAAAAGAAAAAAAACAAGAAATGCTACTCAATTTATTCAAGAAAAAGATGCTTTTGTTTGAAACCCAAATGAACCGACCTGGGTGGTTCTCTGGTTTAACCGAGTCAAGTTGCACCCCTAACGGATTGGCCAGGTCATTCTTTCTCGTGATACAAACGGGTTTCAATTATAACATCCAAACGAAAGCTAAGTGTGGACGCGAATAAGTCCGATTCAATTATGAGGAGACTGGCATAAACGGTCTTGAATCATAAATTAATAAATTAATCTTACCAAAAAAAAAATTTTTTTGAATCATAAATTAATTCTTTAAAAGGTATTGTAAATGGATCTCGTCTTCCACCTGTTTACAATTAATGGGGTCGGTGGGGGGCATAAGCCCTAAAGTTATGGCAAAGCTAACTGCTTATTAGGTTAATTAATTACCGAAATGTCGTGTGATTGAAGCCTTGGCCCATAGGGCATTTAAAAAAAAAACATACAAAGAGCCTCGCAATCTAATAATGTGTATTGTAGAAACTTTTTTTTTTTTTTTTTGCATGAAAAGCTTCAAAATTACATGGCATGGAAATAATAACTCACTAACCAAAGAATGGGTAGAAAATACCCTTAGCCTTAAGGGGTGGATTTTGGCTAGGGGTATAAAACAGGGTTGTGCCATGCCGCCTGCGTGCCAACTGTGTTAGTGTTCTGTGTCATGCCACCCTGTTTGCTCATGCATGTCGGCCTTCTTAGAGGCTAGCCCAACACAACTCATGGCCCAAGTATAAATCATGTTACGTTATATCTTATTTGAACTGTGCTAGTGTCATGCCGGCTCAATTAATATTTATTTGTTAAGTATATAGTATAAATATAAAAAGCAGTATCATTTTGTATTAAGATAATAAAATAGTTTAATTATTTATAGCCTATTATTGTATGATAATAGTCCTATTTTCTTAATGTAAAATAATAATAATAATAATACTAGTAATTTATTAAATCAAAAATCTCAAAGATGACACAATGCATACAAACCAGCAAAAGAATCCACATTCTTAGAGTAGTTGGTTTCTTTAGATGACTTCATTCCATATAAAGTTTTTTTTTTTTTGATATTTCCATATAAAGTTACTAATGAAATCAAGATGGGGGTGATGAAGTAATTGGGTGGCACAACTAAGTGCTAGTTCATTTGTGCATATAAGCCCACACATCCCAAGGGGCTTATCTAGCTCCACATTGTCTTTACAAATTTGATGAGGATTCATTCAATGAAAAGTTCAGGGAAGCACAAAAGTCTATGCATTTGAAAAGGTCAATCAATTTATAACAACTGTTTTACAACAGCTATCAAAGACTCCAGCAGTCATAATTTTAGGCCAGACATAACATGCAGTCTAGCTTATTTGGAAGAGCAAGCAATCCATAAAGCATTCTTCCATCTTTCTGAGAATAGGCTGCTTGGGAAAAGCACTAATAACTATGCATGACTTCCCTAAAAAACTCTTACGATCGTTGTTAAGGCATAATTAATACTAGTAAAGTACACGTGCAATACTGCACGTTGTGGGAGGGAACATTTACAAAATTGTTTGTTAGGTTTTAGAAGATTTGAATGATTCTTGACCATTCTATCTTTTTATTAACGGATCTTGACGTTGATGTGTAAGGGCTCTTGTGGAAAGCTGCAAATTTTTGTTGGCGCGATTCCCAAGGGGGTGCCTCACGTTATATATAGTATAAATAGGATTATAATAGTCAAAGCTCTGTCTATTGTTTAAAATCTGAACAATTGTAAAACTGTTCCCTCCCTCTATGTGCAGTACTACACGTGTACTACACGATAATGTCGATGTGGCGCTTTTACGGCCATTCTATTTATATTGAATAGTAACTAGATATGAGTGAACTCAGAACTGCATTATTGATTCTTGATGTTGATGGTCCCAATACCCCCAAGTTGATCATTTCATTTGGTTTAAATTTTAAGATGAAGTGGTATAAATTTTTGAACAATATAATGCAGCAAACTTACCTGTCAAACATAACCTTTCTACCAAACACTGAACACTAAAGCCCATACCAGAAATCAATCCGTGTGCTTTGAGAGAGAAAGATCAAAGGAGGGGATACTTTCAAGGATAATCAGCCACTAGACTCTTATCTAAAAGGTGTGGAATTAGGGGCAGGTCACATCCCAAGGAGAAGGAAACATACCGAACCCTAGCTGTGCCTTTGCCTTGTCAACATCCCCTTTTATGAACTTGTTGGCTTTTCACCTAAACATACTTTATGACCATTTGGAAATGAACCACACCTATGCGTTATGCTGTGTCTCTATCTTTGCTTTGTGAAACCAAACAAAACCCATATGGAAACCAAAGTGTTTTGTACAACTTCTTGATAAAACCCAAAAGCAAAAAAGTTCAATTTGCATGGCATCTAATTTGTATTGAACTTAGTTGGAGGATTCCTTTTGGTCATTTTTAACCTGATAATCTTAAGCATTTAGAATATATAGAATCACTATCAACATGAATTCTAATTTTTAAATATATTTTAGGTTCTGAAATTCAACCTTAAAGTTTAGAGAAAATTATGAAAAAGGGACATTTTTTTTGCTTGTATCTAGAAAATCAGTCCATAAGGATCTCATTTTACAAAAAAGGTCACTTTTCAAAAATAATTGGCCAGAACGGTCACTTTTCAAAAAAAAAAAAAAAGTGTCATTTTATTGTAGCTAAAATAGGCTTGTGTCCACGTATGATGCACTTGTATCCCATGTAAACGTGGAATGCGCTTTTATCCACATATGATGCACTTGTATCCTATGTAGAATGTGCCTGTGTCCCATGTAAGAAGCATTCATATCCCATGTAAAGAAGCTTGCATCCCACGTGTAATGCTTGTGTTCCAAGTAAATTGATCCTCAAATTTAATTATTTTTGAGAAGTAATCCTATAATTTAATTATGATGCACTGTCCTTCTTTGTAATTCCCAATTATGATGGACTGTTTTTATAATTATCAAGGAAAAGTGACCCTTTTTCATAATTTTCCCTAAAATTTATTCCAAAACACTATTATAAGATTCAAGAATTAGATCCTATCAAGATTTAGATTCTTGAATGCATACAAATGCCTACCAAGATTTGATTTTACGGCCGTAAATAACGCTATCTAGGGAAGGTTTTAAACTTTTAATTAGTGCGTGCTCAGCCCAATCCAAAGTTAGTTTGGTCCGAATCAAACCCAATCATTAGCTTTTAAATTTGGTTCGGATTATGATTTTGGGTTGAATCAATATCAGTCCCATGGGCCAGAGCAGGTCTTACGGCTAAACTTTTCAGAACCCTTCAACGGGCCAATGCACATGCTAGTTGGGCTTTCACAGACCAATGTAGTGGGTCGGGTCTACTAATATTTATGGATCGGCCTTCCATTGGTTCGGTTCTTTTGTAGAGAAGACATGTTACATTAATTGTCATAATCTTGCTTTATTATTTGCTAACATGAAGGCAGTTGGATGGGCACCACAGGATGCCCTAAATTTGAGAATTTTTAATCTCACAAGGATCGATCCGCATTCTCTACAACATAAGCTGTATATACTCCTTCACGTTCAGTGGGGGATCCCACCATTCACTTGGGGTCCCCACCATTCAATGTGAGGGGCTGTCTACAACACGCCATTCCCATCCCACAAGGACGGGATAATATTCGAAATGCTGGTTAAACACATGACAATGGATCCCCATAGTGGGGGTTCTAGAGCTGACAGTGGCAACTGGCAAGTACAAGCTTGGAATTTTTAATAAGAAAAATATGGGCCCACCAATACTAAGTTAACATGCACATGTATATATATTTCCTTTCTTTTAATTTAACATATTAGAAAAATTCAGTGCACAAATGTTGGTTAAATTTTTTTAAATTTAAATGGATCAATTAGCCCTTAAGCTCAACTTGTAAGCCAAATTAATTATTAAGCTCAAGCTTAACTATAATAATATTAAATGATTTCTCAAGGTGGAGTAGAACTTTTATTATTATTATTTTTTAAAGAAAAACAGAAAAGCAAAAGACATCTAGGGTTTTTCTTTTATGAAAAAAATTATTAATATCATGGCTAGAGGTATGTAGATTGTTTTAGGATCAATATTGTTGATATTAATGCTTACATTACTTGCAAAGTACCAGTGGAAGGCTCTCGTGATCCTAAACCCAACCCAAACTCAATTTCGAGTCACAAATGAAATCCTGCCCCAACACAGACTCAAACTCAAACCCAAACTCAATGCTCAATTTGAACACTAATTCGAGTTAGATTGGACATGCTTTGAGCGGTTTGGATTAAATTTACAGCTCTATTCCTAGTCCAATGGACAAATATTAACCAAAATTTTGATTAAGATATTGGGTTCTAAGATAAGCCCAATCCAAATTGCACCATTGGGAGCAAGATAAAAAGGTTTAGATGAGGGAAGGTCAGTCATTCATGATGTGAAGGTGCATGGTGATGCTGATGCAATACGATGATATGATAAATGACAGGTGACGAGGAAAACTAAACGGGGACGTCACGTCTACGATAAGAGAAGGTGGGACCCAGGTGTACCAATTACCATCCGTGTGGGATGGGCCCCATGACAGCACATCAACATCATCCCACCCGTGTCCATTAATGCGATGTCATGTCATGCTCCCTATCCCCGTAGACACGGTGAAGCTAGCCCATCGACATCCCTTGTGTGTTTGGTACGAAATGATCCCTGCACCGTACACAACCATAAGGACCCACTTAAGCAGGGCCATACTATTGGCTGCCTCCAAAGTTAATAAACTTAACCAATTATGATGGAAGTGGTTGGTTGAGCAAGGAGTGCCCAAATTGATTGCAGTGAAAGTCCATGATATGGTCTATAATACTTAAGAGAGATCATTTGCTTACAAGGTTTCTTTGTGTTGGACCTCAAATCAAGAAATCTACCTTCTATTGGTCTAGGTACAAAGTCACCAATTAATATATACAAGCTGCCCATTTTGTAGTCATAGTATATCAAATTCTAGAATGAGGCTAATGCTAAGTTATCATCCTATCATGCTCCTTAAAATGTTGAAAGAATTTAAAATTTTGCACTATTGAATTTTTTGTTAATTCTACTACTATATTTTACTTTTATAAGATAGTTTTAATTTCTTTGAATATAGCAATCCTTTCAATATTATGATTTTGTATTATAGTTCCTTATCTTATATTTGATTTTTTTTAGCAAAAAATATATTAAAAAAATCTTGATTTTTTATATAATATTTCTTTGACAAAAAATCTCCTTACTATTTCCATAATTAATATAAAAAGTACACTAAACTCCTTTTCTTTTTTTTAAGAGAAAAAAAGAAAGTTTTTTTTAGGTACTTAATTTCCTATGTCTAATAATGTGGTTAAATTGTAGCGCCCCAGATCCGGGTCTGCCCTATCACAGCACCAACCCGTACCCGAGACCTACCTATGGGCCCAATAGAACCTGATAAACACAATTTCCTGGGCAATTACAATGTAATTATCAGAGTGCATGACTAAAGAAGCATGGAATAAAAATTTCCATCTAATCGAAATGTCATATGTACTATAATCTCTAAAACATGATATATATGTGAATAAAATACAACTAAGGCAACTAACCATTTACAATGATCTCTCCAAAATATATAGACATGTACAAAAGATGTCTCCCAAGAGTATAAGTCCAAAAATAATAATTACATCTCATTTGCAACTCCCTAACAAAATACAACATCATAAAAAGAGAGTCCTACTGTGGGTAATCGTAGTAGTCCTCGGGTCTATAGTTTGGGTCTTCCTCAAACTCACCCCTAATACGTGGCTCACCAGGAGGATCTGAAAACAAATCCGGTAAAACAAAGCACGCGTGAGACTTAAAGTCCCAGTAAGCAGCAAACATGCATGCATAGAAACAGTTTATGCAATTTTATAACCTTATGACAATATTCACAATAGAAAGTACTGAATGTAAATAAAGCAATTCCATCGGATATAAAGTGTAGTTCAGAGTCGAATATCTCAATCAAATCACACATGAAATCAGTTCCATAAAACAATCAAATATTGCAGACATGACTTAGCAGGACTCGTGGATTAGCGTGTCTGTAAATCGGGTTAACACCCTTAGCCGGTTTGCCACCTCACTACCCGTTGTCGAAGCCGCGCATGGTCATCATACGAGTGGAGCACCCACGCATGGGCTGGCACGCTGCAGCTCATCGGTCCCACACGAAGGCCTCACCGATCCCACACGGTGGTACGCATATGTGGCTCGGGGTGTTAACTTGACAAGCCATCGCTAATACACTAACTAGATTGACCATGGATCCATAACCGTCTCTATGCCCACTGGACTTAATACAAACTCACGATAAACCAGTAAAACAGTTTATGTAAAACCAAACTCATAAAAGCACCATTTGTCTGAAGTACAAAACCATGTCAAGTGAACCTCATGTTCACATTCCTTTAAATCTCTAGGCCTCACTGCCTTTCAGGTTACCATGGGCTCTCGGCCCCTTTTTCAAGTCCACAAGAAGCCTCAGCTTCATCATTCAAATCACAAAAGAGTTCTCAACCTTGTTTCCATAAACCCAAATAAATCAAAAAGAATATCGTAAAACCTTCAAAACACATTTTGGGCTGGGTGGAGTAGTCTTAGGATCCCTACATAAGTCACCATACCAATATTCAATGGATTCCGAGACAAAAAGTTTTGGAGCTCAGAAATATTCTAAGTCTGGTTAAAAACGTTGACTTTTTAATGGGGAATTTTTCTAGACAAATCTACAAGGAGTTTGGGGTTCAAATTCTGGTTGTAGTCTATTGGAGGGTATACAAATCATCTAGAATTTTCTGGGCTTCTGAATCACTCGTTTGGATATCAAACTCAAAAAGTAGCCATTTTTGAAAATCGGGGAAACTGGAAATTTAGGCACAAACTGAAAAGTTGACTTTTTATTGGTTGGGAATTGGGCCTTGAGAGTATTTTTATTGGTTCCAAATGGGGGGTAAAACCTTATTTACATGTAAAGACTTAAGTAAATGGAGCAATAAATACACAGGACATTTACTTAAATGTCTTTCATGGAAATAAGGGTGCTCTGCCGAAGGCTTGGGTTGTTTGGAAGAGGGTTGAGGAGAAAAAGGATGAACAAATCTAGAAACAGGGTCCACGATTAGCCCCTGGATTGATCGCCCAGGGGCGATTAGTTCAATGTTCGGGCGTTCAGGTTAAAGGTTCGCGCGCCCAGGTTTAAAACAGGTTCAGCGCGCGCGCGGTAAGGTTTAACGTTCGCGCGCTAAGGTCGCGATTAGCCTTGGGCGATTAATCCTGTTTTGCGATTTATTCTAACAGAATCTGATTTTTGGGGGTCTTGGCTCAGGATTAATCGCCAATCTACAGGATTAATCGCCGGCTCGGGTTATTACAAAATTTTGGCTATTTTCAACACGCAACTCATTGAAATCGTTTCCAACCTTTCCAATATCAAAGTGGGTGATCACAAAACATCCCAACACACTTAAAAACATCTTCTGAAACAAAGATTCGTCTCAAATCTACATGAACATAAATCAAACACATGAAACCTCATTCAAAACACAAATCTCAAACCCTAATATAAAATAGGATCAATAGAGTTGGAAGAACATGGCAAATCAATAGAAAAATAACCAAGATCATCATACAATTAAAAACCTACGAATTTTAGAAGTGAATAGCAACATGCAAGATCATTCCTTCAAATAAATCAAACCCTAGAGAGAGAATACGAATTTTGTAATTCATTTTTGTTTTGAAAGGGTTTGCTACTTACTTGTTAATGGAGAAGCAACCTCCTCTCCTAGCTCTCCTCTTCTTCTCCTTCTTCTTGAGGCTTTGAAGCAAGCTCCCACAACTCTCTCTCTTGTTCTATACGTCCAAGACAAGAGAAATGGGTTTTCCAACCCTTAATTAGAAATTAGGGCATCCTTTTATATGCCCAAGTTTTGGGTCTTTCAAATCTGCCCCTAAACAAGGCTTTTGTTCAACTAAAACCCTAGGGTGTACCTAAGGCATACCAGGGGTACCTTAGTGTTATTCGAGTGGGGTACCTTGGTATTAAGTGGGGTACCTTAGTGTTAAATGGGGTGTTTGCCTTAGCCACTTCAAAAGGCATGCTTTAGGGATGCTTGGGAGGTGTACCTCAGTTAACACAGAAGGGTACCTCAGTTATATGAGGGGTACTTTAGTTATTTGAGGAGGTACCTTGATGTTTCAAGGGATTTACCTTAGTCATTCTAAGGGGTAAACTTTGAATAAGCTTAGGAGGGTGTACCTCAGTTATATTGAGGAGGGGTACCTTGATTATTGAGGGGTGTACTTTAGTTATACAGGGGGTACCTTTAGGAAATACAAGGAGGTGTACCCTTGGTAACATGAGGGGTGTACCTTAATAATATAAGAGGGTTACCTAAGTTATAGAATGGGTGTACCTTAGCTACAAGAGGGGGTACCTTAGCTATATAAGGGGCTATACCTTAGGGAAAATAGTGGGGTTTACCTTACTTATGTGAGTGGAGTAACTCTAGGAAATTCAAGGGGTGTACCCTAGGTAATATAGGGGATGTACCTTAGGTATGTTGGAGGTACTTTAATTATATAAAGGGGGTACCTCTAGCTGTATAAGGGAATGTACCTTAGCTAAACAAGGGGTACTTCAAGTAAGATAGTAGGGTACCTTAGTTAAAATAAAGAGATACCTTAGACAATACAAATGAGGTACCTTAGGTATAATTAGGAGGTACTTTAGGTATTCGAATGGGGTACCTTAGGCAAAACAGTGGGGTACCTTAGCCAATATGAATGAGGTTCCTTAGGAAATATAAGGGGGTACTTTAGGTATACATGTGAGGTACCTTGGGCAATGCAAGGGGATACCTTAGGTAAACACAGGGGTACCTATAGGCAAACACAAGGGGATACCTTAGATGAACACAAGGGTACCTTAGGCAATTAAGGTAGGGTACCTTAGGGATATAAGCGGGGTACCTTAGGTATAACTGGGGGGTACTTTAAGTAACACTTGGGTGGTACCTTGGGTAATACTTGGGTGTACCTTGGGTATAAAAGTGGGGTACCTGGGGTATACTTAAGAGGTTATTTGGGCATTCTTGGGAGATACTTAAGGTACACTTGAGAAGTACCTTGGGCAATATAAGAGGGTACCTTAGGGATATAAATGGGATACTTTAGGTATACTTGAGTGGTACCTTGGGTAACACTTGATTATACTTTGAGTAATACATTCGGGTACTTTGGGTAATACATGGGTGTACCCTAGGCATATTTGAGTGGTACTTTGGGAAATACTTTGGTGTACTCTAGGTATACTTAGATGGTACCTTGAGTAGTACATGGATGTACTTTGGGTATACAATGGGAGTACCTTGGGTAATACAAGAGGTACTTTAGTGGTATTTGGAAGGGTACCTCGGGTATATTTTGGGGTACCATGGGTATACTTGGGAATTATTCTAGGTACACATAAGTCCAACTTTTCAGAATTTGATTTCCAATTCATTAAAGCTAATTGGAGAGTATCTTAACCAATTTGGAATTGAGAACTAACATTGATTAAATTTTCCTTAGTAACCTTCATACAGTTCAATTTGATTTCTCTTAATCCTCAAGAATAATCCACATTTACCTCATCTTCATAACACAATTACTTAATTAATCTAATAATCACACTTTAGATAATTAATCTTAATAATTAAGATATAATCCGGGTCGGGGTTTTACATAAATGGTGAATGGTGATTAGGTTAGGACCATAATTTCAATAGCTTTGTTAATGGACGTAATGCATAGTGGAGTTGCAGAATATATATCATTACAACATAAAATAATGAAATAAATTTTATAATTCGCTTTTTTAAAATTAAACTATTGGAATGCACGTGCTATGCTCGTAGCAAATTTTGAAAAAGAATTAAGGGCATTTTGAGTATTAAAATGTTAGGCAACTAGTTATATATGCACCTGAAATTAACAAATGGATGTATGAGTTAATTTGATCAAACGTATTAGACATTTTGGGCAGCCTCCAAATCGCATATGATTTCAGTGGTTAGATGGTAACGTCAGGTGTTAAATAAATAAAAAAAGACACAGAGAAACAAAACTATAAAATGGGGATTACTCAGAGGGCATTTTCGGTACAAAATGTCAGCTAGAAAGCCCCTTTTTGCTTTATAAGAGTAATAGCTTTATGAAAAGATAAGGCCTACATTTTTCTCTTTTTGCTTACAATACTTTGGCATCCTAAGTTAGATTAATGACCTTCCTTTGCCTATGTAAAGTAGGTGTCTTGTATCTCACCTTGACTTAGTATCTATACGACAGTCTCGTAAGTGTTTTTTTCCTCTTGAGAGAGATTTTTGAGGTTTTCTAACTTTTAAATTAGGGTATTCATTGCGTGACAGAAAAGCCTTTGCAAGCTCTCTTACTCATCAGTGTATCATCTCACAATCTCCATCCATGGAAGGCCGTTAGGCCAAATAACATAAATCTTATCGATAGCTTCTAATATAAAATCCTAGACTTGTCATCATAGTTCATAATTTCGCCATGGCAATCAATTCCTCAATGTAATGACCTCAAGGTCACGAACGGATTGTCTCCCCTCTTACCCACCTAACAATCAAGATGATCGAAATATTGACATTGACATCGAGTAGATCCTCCAATAGGGATCACCCCTTACATTGAATCTACACCAGGAAGAAATTATGAAATACAACAACAATGGTGGCCCTTAGAGGCCTTTTTTTTTTCACTCTTCATAGCATCTATTCAATTAATGATGCCCTTCCTCCAACCAAGATCACCCCTCATATTGAATCCTCGACATACAACCATTGAAACTAAAAGCTTAAGTTGATAAGTGAAGGTTTAGCTATGTATATCAAAGGGCCGAAATACAATATCTTTACGATATCTCAACACTGATCAGCTCATACTATTATGGAGTAGGGTCCCAAAGGCTGGTCCAGGGTGCGGAAGCCTTAGCCACAAACTATTTTGCTTCAAAGTCATACATAATGCTGGACCCTCCTGTCTGCAAAGGTTCTAACATGATGAGTTGGTTTTAACAGTCTAATGCCCACAAATTTAATACAAGAAAGGCATATCAGCTGTACCACCTAATTCCTCCAAAATATCTCTTACTTTTCTTTATTTTCATGAGTCGTTGGTATTGGTTTGGAGACCAACAGAACCTAATTTAAATAGCTTCTAGGAAACAAAGGCACCGCCAAACCAAGCTGCATGTTTAAGCTTCCATCCACCACCAACACCATGCTGTTCTACAGCTAACCCTAACCCTCCAAGTTTCAACCTTAAACCCAGTCCATCAAATTAATGGAAACCCTAATTCAAGGTCCCAATTCACCACACTATATGTCAAGCTAGCTATTCTCATGCTTCATGTGTGTAGTGAAACTGCATGAAAATCAATCACAACTTTAATCTAACCCCAGAAAATTGTCTCATCTTGTCAACTTCTGCATCAGTGCCTGTACAGAAATAATTTGCTGTAGAGTGTCTATATTCTTCGTTATTATCACAGTCCTAACAGCAAAGCCAAGTCACAATCTATCTGCTTCATCACAGCTATCGAGTAGTGGTCCTGCCACGCAATTCAGCAGCTCCAATTCCATTGATCCGTTACGTAGAAAATTCACAGATGTGGCCATAATAATATTGTGCTGTTTTCTTCTCATCTGTCGTTGTTGTTGAAATCAGTTCACACCTTGCATTGTCAATTAACAAACTTCATGGCTATGGCTGTCATTAATTGTTGTACCATGGCTTTCAACTACTCTGCAGGTTTCAAATGCCCTACTCTTGATGGCTTGATTCCATATGATTATCAGCTTGTATTGTTTAGAAATTAATCTAAAACATTATACAGTTTAGAATCATAAATAACTAAAGCGGCGCCATAGAAGGAACTACAAGAAAACCATTTGAAATGTCAAAGCATCATTATCTGCTGATTTCTGTTGTTAGTTTACAATAAATCACTAAATCTAAGGAAACACTGAAGATTCCCCATTTCTTTTGTCAGCCCATTTGGGTCTAGTTTATATTCTACTGGAAAAAGAAGTTGGGTTGAAATTTAAAACTCTTAAAAGTTTCTCCTTTCAAGAGGCAATTTCTTTTTTTATCAACCTAATCATTTTATTACTGTATAAAGAAGAAATATAGATTAAATATGCAAAGCACTAAGGAGAGTAGGAGCTCTCTCCCCATAATTTTTCCTTTTTCTTTTTCTTTTTTTATGTTTTTCATAAATGAGAGATAAAAAATGATGTTGGATTAATTGGGAGGGAAAAGAAGAGAGTATTCAATAGAGTTGGTAGAGGCCTAGAGGGAGTAGTTGTTTTAAATATTAGAGAATAATAATGGAGGGTTGTGATGGTTTTTTGCTCAGATATACATTAAAGAAAATAAAGATATAAAATTCTTTAATTTGGATTATTAAGAATTGCATTTCAACATCCTAAATTCACACAACCTAATTAAGGAGTTTACATCCTCTACAATCAAAAAAAAAAACTGAAATAAAAAAATCAATATATAGCTGTTAATTGATTTTTAAAATTTAAATGGGCCAATGACAACCTAGCAGCAAAATTTGGTTTCAACAACCATAGGTGCATGAAACAAATTAACGTATATAATGATATGTCGTCCAGAACTAGTTCGGTCGCTATCACACGTTAGATAATTGAAATCTTGATAAGACCCGGTTGAAATCTCTTGACATTTAAAAGCTTTTGGATGAAAATTAAGGGCCACAAGCAACTAAGCAAGCACTCACCATTCAAAAATTATCCTTCCTTTTTGCCAAGTGGCAATATACGTGTCCCCCAGTCAACTCAAACCTGACTTTGAGGACAAGTGATTTTAACTGAACCATTTATGGATACTCAATTGTCATCCATAAGTAGTAGATCTTTCCTCCAAGATTTTGTCGCCGGAGTAGATCTCCGACAAAGTATGACACACACCCAATACGAGACGAAGAAACAGCATCTTTCTTTCACTCGTTTCCGAGGTATCCACGGTTGACGATAATGCCCTTAGTCTAAAAAAAAATAGATGTACTCAAACATTAGTCGAGACATTGCTGATTTTTGAACCTATACCTTGGTTAGGAATTTCAAAGACTTTACCACAGTCACGAGAGGCTCCGTTAGGTGAATTCAATCACAAACAAAATCTATCCTCCCTCTCCGTATATGTTATCAATACTCGCAAGTAGTAAGGCCTAGTTCACTATTCGTTTTGGATTAAGAATGAGTTCCCATCTCCAAATGAGTTTGCAAAAGTTGAAGAAATGTTGGGTTTGATATTTGGTGAAGGGCAATTGATCCTTGTAGAGCTTATACATATTACAAGTTTGTCATTGTTTTAATCGAAAAGAATATTTCATAAATGAAAACTCTGGCTTTGTCATGTAAAATAATCTTTAAAACAACTTTTAAGTATATCCTTTATAATTTATAAATATTATAAGTATGCCATCGCACTTTTGCTAAACTCATTCTGAAAAGCCAGAAATGGGTCTTAGGATGATTTTAGTTTGTTATATATTGTTTGAAACTTATTCATTAATTCCTCAAATGAAACCAAACACCCATAAAACCCCTCAAATTCATTCTAACGAATGCCAAATGACACCTAAACGTCATTAGAAAATTGGTTTTACCAATTATCTACATGTCCATCTTATAGAATGTGAACTCCATAATATGAGCTCTTTAGGCAAAATGATATCTTTTGCACTTTTTCCTACATTCTTCCTTGTACTTTAAAAGAGATACTACCACATGGAGTATGGGATGGTTTTAGTTTTTCCAACAAGAAAAAACCTCTTTACACATTTAAACACTTTTAGGGTCAAGGATTACAGTTTCGATGTCGACAAGCGTGCCGCCCATTGAAAAAAATGGCACGCTGGCGACATGCCGGCGAAAAATCGCCGAAACGACGGAAAAACGGCATGTTTGAAATTTGCCCGAAATTTCGCAAGCATGCCAAAAATTTAGGGAAAACTCAGTTTTTGAATACCATTTGGCTAAAAAATGGATTTTTTTCTCAGTTTCGACGAAATTTTGCCGGCGTGCCGAAAATTTCAAGAAAACTCAGTTTTTGAATGTCGTTTGACCAAAAAATGAATTTTTTTTTTCAGTTTTGACGAAATTTTGCCAGTGTGCCAAAAATTTCCGCAAAAATCAAAATTTTTTTTACTAAAAATCAACATTATTCATAAAAATCAAAATTTTTTTTGTGCTAAAAATCAAACATTAGCATATGAGGATTTCCAACTAGAAACCACCAGAGTTACTCCTTAAAAAAGGAGGGTATTTTATTGTTACGAAACCCTTATCAATTAATTAAATTTTTGTTAAATATAGGTATTTTACTGTTAGGAAACCTTTATCAATTAATTAAATTTTAGTGATATTTAACTTTTAAATTCGTATACTTTCAAGAATACCATTATATCATTTAACCAAATGATTTGTACACGTCAGTAAAATAATTTATACAAATTAGTATAGAAGGAACAAGTCATTGTAAGGGTATTCTTGGGAGAATAGGTTTTGAAATCCACTTTGACTAACTGAATTTTAATTATGTTCAAAAAATATCACTAAATATAAATTTCCCCAAACTTGGCGCTAAAGATTTGGTTTTATAATTCATAATTTGTTATAATTATTACAAATCCATATGTTTTCCAATAAATAATTTATTTTATTCCTAAAATTATTTGACACCTAAAATATATTTTATCTTTTTTTATTATTTATTAATTTATCTCTCCTAAATAAGATAAACAATTTATTTTGTTAATATGTATTTGTAATCCATATGCACAAACCAATTTCCTAATTTCATTATAATAATCGATATGATCATAGTCATAAAGTGAATAATAAAACATAATATATTACACACGAAGAGGTAATGCACACTTTTAAATATTTCATTCCAAACCCAAATGTTCTAAAGTACAAAGAAGTGATAATAGGGGTGGAAATGTAATTTTCAAAACTCTTTTAACTTTTAACTTCTTATAATTTCAAACAAGACTAAAGTTATTCAAATTTACAAACACGAACCCAAAAAAACTCTCTCTTCCGTGCTCCTCAGGGCTGCCGTCGAAACACTACGGCTTTTCGCCCGCGCGTGCCTATAGACAACCCAAATTGCACTACAAAATGAAAAAATAATTGACAATATGTAATTGGGATTTGAAATAGGTAAAAAAAAGTGTAAAATTTGGTCAAACAAACAATAACCGCATTTTATCTATGATTTGGTCATGCCCGCAGTTGATATACGGTCAAGGTATGACCGCATTAACAATGCGATCAAGGTATGACCACATTAACAATGCGGTCAAGGTATGACCGCATTATATATGCGGTCGCGGGTTTTTTTTGAGCGAATTCGTCATTTTTCGATTTCTGAGCCTTATCTACACTCAAATCTCTCTTTTGGAGATTCAAATCCTCTTTTTTATCCTCTGTGGTTTAATGGATTTACATTAACTTCTTTTTTGAAACTCAATTGGAACATTCTGGAACCCTATTTTGGCAAACCCTGGGACCAACCATGCCCCTGGGTTTGCCTATAAATAGAGGGCCTCTCCTCAAGCAAAGGGCCAAGAATCTGAAGCTTGAAGAGCTCCAAGTGAAGAAGGGAACCCCTGCTTCTCTGTTTTCTCAATCCAGGTAAGTCCCTTTTCTCTTTTATTTTTTGTTTTTAATTCTAAAAATAGTCTAATCTTCTCCATTTCTGTAGAATAAGGCCTATTTCTTGTTTGTATTCCCAAACCTATCTCCAAATACCTCAAGACTCCTCTCTAGCCGTACAACGTGAAGAGAGAGCTAGGGAAAAGGCCTATTTCTCTTTTATTCTCTGTTCTTTTCCTTTTTTTTATTTTTTTGTAGAATAAGGCCATTGATTGTGTTTGTATCCCTAAACCTATCTCCAAGTACCTCAAGACTCCTCTCTAGCCGTAAAACGTAAAGAAAGAGTTAGGGGAAAAGAGAACAGGTGAATCCGTAGGATAGGCCCCTATGTGCTGTAATTTGTGATATGTGGTTGATTTTACTATTCTGTCAATGTTTTAATGGTTTTATTCTAAATCTGGAAGAATCCTATGGATCCATGTTGTTTATAGCATGAGATCCTCTTTTCCTCCTACAGTTGGGATTTTTCACACCATTGCACCTACATCACTGTTTTCTTGATTTTAGTGATATTAGGCTAAGATTCTGGATCTATCATGATCTATATGGTAGATCTGAAATCAGAAGCCTTAAAGTAGCCTCTGGGGTTTCATGAGATGATTTTGAAGTTGTTTTAATCTTTGAGAGAGGATCCTGTGGTCTAAACTCTCCCCTTTTGATGTTTTTTCATTAATATGGGTGAATCTGGCTCAGATTCTCTTAATTAATGAGAAACCTGGACGAAATCTGTACCCTAGATGGTTTTGATTCATTCTTTTATTTCCCAAAGTGATTTTTGGTTTATTTTCAATTTTGAGAGAGGATCCTAATGGTCTAAACTCTCCCTTTTGACATTTTTTCATCAACATGGGTTGACTGGAGTTCTATCTCTTAATTAATGAGAAATCTGAATCAGATCTGTACCCTAAAGAACTTTACTCTTCAATGTTTTAATCAAGAGATTTCAATCTGGTTTTTCAACTTTTTAATGGTTTAGCCTAAAGCTAGTTTTTCAGGTTTCACTTTAGGATGGTTTTCTTTGATTTTATCTCAAATTTATGTCAATCATGAAACCCTTAGAATGGTGTGATCATATTGAAGGTTCTGATTAATCGGGCTATTCATATGAAAAACCATACACTTTTGTCACTTTTATGATTTTTTCTTTATTAAGCAAGCTTTCTTTATTTTTAACATGAACAATACCTGGTAACCACCTTGTATGGATGAATAGGGGTGCCTAACACATTCCCCTGTTCATAACCTAATCCCCTTACCCATCTCTGGTTTATTTTTTATTAAAGTTATTTTTATTCTAATTTTGTTTTTTTATTATTTATTTTATTTGATTATTTTGGTGTCCATTCACACCCTAAAAAAGAATGGTGGCGACTCCTTGTTTTAAAGAATCCCCTGTGATGATTAGGAAGTCATTAAATTGATTTTCCATGTCTCACAGTGCCATTCACATGCGCGCGCGAACAAAAATTTAAAAAAAAAAAAGTTGATTTTTTCGGGCCGATTCCAACTGGGTGGCACCTGGTTAGCGAAACGTGCCGCTAGCCAAGCACGCAGTGATTTTTCGGTGGCACGCCCTGAAAACCATGTATAGGGCATGGTTAGGGATGGCAACAAGGCGGGTTCAGGGTGGGTTTTGGTAAACCCGAGCCTACCCTGTCAACGGTTTAGTCAATAGCAACACCTAAATCACCCCTGTCAAGGTTAGTAATGGGGATTGGGGTTTACCCAATTATATGATAGAGCTAACAAAAAAAAGGTTCTTTAAATAGAATATATAAATAATAATATTTATCATTAAGATATGTATTTTTTAATATATCATCTGTGTGAAAATTATCTTTTTAACATATTAAAATAATAATCTAATAATTTAAGGGGAGGTTATGGGTGATTTGGGTTAAACCCTAACCCACCCCTAACTCGAGTTTGGCAATACCAAATCCTATAACTAGGGGTGGCTTATCCATTTAACCCGATACATTGCCATCCCTAACCATGGTTGGTAGAAGAGGAGCATGACACCTTCACAGGAACGTAGTCACACTGTATCCAACCCCATTTTAATGGTCTGAGAGTAGCCACATGACATGTGCCATCCTCCGCCCACTCACAACTAAAAACCCACATGCCATGCCATGCCCATCATACACAAGGCGGGTCCCACTCACATGGTCTGCCTCCCCACTCCTCTCTTCTCCCTGATCCGACGCCACTGCTTTAACTCCTACGCCCTCCCAAAACGCATCGGGGCCGTTCGTTTTCGGGTCCCAAGTCGTCGTTATGGGCGGCTGTGCTTGTCCCACACTTGTCCCCCAAAAGAGGGGACAACCACCTCAAAGGTGCCGCTCATGTGACCGACAGCTTTAGCTGTCTATGTCCCAAATTCATGTATTGGATTTGGAGCAAAGCAAAAGCCTAGATATTGTCTCTCCCTTATCGCTTTCTCTATAAAAATTCCCTCACATTCGCCACCCTCCAACCAATCTCTCTTGCTTAACCTCACCGGAAAACGCAAGAACTCGCCGGAATTTTAGGAGCTTTTGGGTTGTTATTGGGACTGTGAGAATGGAAAGTGCGGTGACTTATGAGAGCGATCTCAACTTCAAGGCGACTGAACTGAGATTAGGATTGCCAGGAAGTGATGAATCTGATCAGGATCAGATACAGACACAGACACAGGTTAGTCTTAGGAGCAACAAACGATCCTTGCCCGAGAGGACTGAGGAGTCGAGATCTAAGAGTAGTTCGAGCGTGTCTGATGCCGGAAATGGTGACCGGGAAACTGCTCCGGTGGCCAAGTAAGTGGTTAATTAATATATAGCTGTTGAAGAATTGAGAAATATATATGTGGGGGTGGTTTTATTTTATTTTATTTTTTTGCCCTTCTTGAGGCTAATTCAATTGTTTAATGGGTTCGTGAATTTACAGGGCACAAGTAGTGGGGTGGCCGCCGATCAGATCATACCGGAAAAATAGTTTTCAACCAAAGAAGTCGTCCGAGGCTGAGGCTGCCGGGATTTATGTGAAAGTAAGCATGGATGGAGCTCCTTATCTGAGAAAGATTGATCTGAAGATATATAAAGGATACCCGGAGCTTCTCAAGGCCTTGGAAAACATGTTCAAATTCACCATCGGTAAGAATAATTTCTTGATACTTGATTTTAAATAATATTACTTGCTCTGATAATCATATATGGTCATGGTGTGATCGATGGTGTTGAAATGTTTCTTGTTTTTTCCTTTCTCGATCAGGTGAGTACTCAGAAAGGGAGGGATACAATGGGTCTGACTATGCCCCTACTTATGAAGATAAGGATGGTGATTGGATGTTGGTTGGAGATGTTCCATGGGAGTAAGCTTTCTCTCTCTCTCTCTCTCTCTCTTTCTCTAGTGTATTTAATTCTTTTATCTCTCCAAAGGCTTCAAATTTACGAAGGTTGCATATTCCCTTTTGCAGCATGTTCATTTCCTCCTGCAAAAAGTTGAGAATCATGAGAGGATCAGATGCTAAAGGCTTGGGTTGTGGTGTCTAAAACCTATAAAACACAACCCTGAAGGAAAAAAAGAAAAAGGTTCTTACATGAGGAGTCATCTATAAGCTTGGGTGTGCTACGAGAAGATGATATGTGGATCTAGATCTCCCTTTATCTCTCAGTGTTTTTTCTGCGGATGTATTGAGAGGTTGCAAGATGGAAACAAGTTTTTCTTTTTCTCCCTTTTCTTCTTAATCGATCCTTACAGTTGTGAATGAAAGATCCATGGCTGGTGTTGAGCCTTTTGTGATGTTATTGTCTTTTGTAATAATCCCATGAAACCAAAACTGCACATAGAGATAGAGATATATTCCTTACAAGCTAGAAATTTGTACAGAGGCAAAATAGCATGTGTTTCTTACTGGTTTTGGTTGTGAATCATTATTAAGGAAATTTAGATTATTGATTTAAAGTATGGTGTGCAGAACATCGTGTGTTGTGTTGTTGTGATCGATTTCCAAAAGTGAAAATAAAGTCCAAGTGGGTTATGTTTCTTGATTTCTGGCACATTAGGTTAATTGAGATAATAATAATAATTCTAAAAGGGTAAACGCGTTTCCGCAACCTCTGTTCATTCAGTTGAAAACATTAAAAATTTTTGGGAAGAGATCTAATTCCTTATTCCTTTTATTTAGCGGTTCGGCTGTACGATCAATTAAAATTTTTTGGATTTTTTTCCTCAATCTAGAAGGAATGTCTATGATAGAAACAATTTTTTTGGTTTTCTACCTTTGTTTAATCTCCACAACTAGGAATTAGTGGTGCTGATGGTAGTGGTTATGTAGTGGTGATGGTGGTGGAAATGGTGGTAGTGGTGAGGAGGAGGTTGTATAGTGATAGTGGAGGTGGCGGCGGTAACATAGGCCTTCATGGCAACGTGGAGGCTCTAGTGGCGGTGGTGGTGGTGGCAACGGCAACTGTGGTGGTGGTGGTGAGGTGGTGGTAGTGAGGCAATGACAATGGTTGAGATGGTTGTGGAGATGATGGTGGTATTAATGGTGTGGTAGGTTGAAATCTTTCGCGATGTTTACCTAAATTGGTCGCTGCTATATGGCTATGAGATGTTGCCATGTGGAGCATCTCATGGTTTGTGTTTTTCATGTGGGCCACCTTTAAAGTAATGGAAAAATGCTAAAATGCTCCACTTTACAATATCTCACGACTACAAGAATGACCAATTCAGGTAAACATAGCAAAACATAGAGTTAGAGGTGGCAGTGGTGAGTTGGTTTTGGTGGTAGCGGTAGCAGTAGTAGTGGTGCGATGTTTCCATAAAAAAAGAGCGGAAGTTACATCTTCAATAACAATATTTTCGAGAATTTTTCTCATGTTTTTCTAACAGGAAATTTAAAGTGGAAAAATTTTCAATTCAGGATCCAACCCATTGACAGCCCTAATTGTACCTAAAAGCTTAAGCAGAAAAGTGAAGATGTAACTATGTATACATCCGACTCGTCCATAAAGGATTTGATTCCCTCGTAACCAGCCACAAAGCCAAAGTAGGTTCCATGAACTGGTTTGGGGCCTTACAGGTTCTAATTGCATTCCAAAAGCAAATATACATGAATGTATCTAAACTTAGATAAAGTAACTATACCCAATATGTATTACACATAACCCATGACATATATAAATGAATTTGTTATAGAAATTGGAGTAAAAATAAATAAAAATAAAAGTAGCAAATAAAATATCTTGATTATATAAACTAAAAAATTATTCATTGATAAAAATTCAAAGAATCACCAAGTAACTTATTAAATGCCTTACTAATTATTATCAATGAAGGCAAAATTAAAAAGTAACTAATAAAGCACTTAAAACCCTTCAAAGAGCCAATACCTAGCTATTGGCTCAACCCATTTCTTGACGGGACCAATTTTTTTATCTATAACACTCAGAAGCAAACCTAAAAGATTCTAGTAATTAAAACATTTTTGTTTGGCAAAATATATATATATATATATATAATATATCCTTTTGAAAATTTTAAAAACCATATTTTTTTTTTTTTTTTAAAAACCCCACACACTGGCTTCTAAAATTATTTTCAAAGCTCTCATATTCCTTAAATAACATCTCACCCACGACTTAATATAACAATTCATGTAAGACATTTAAATGTGTATGTGCACTATTGTACATATTAGCCCCGTGTAAAACCTAAACCTAACCGAAATGAACAAACCGTTGACAGGTCGCCCTTTGGTCCAACCCGCCCCAACCATGTTAGGATCATCTGGGTTTGGTATAGGATGGGACTTGTGTCTCTTTGATGGAGCCATGGCAGCTTTCTTCTTTTTAAGTTTTAAAGGAAAGAAAGATCTGAAGCATCACTTTCAGCTTCAGCCATCTTTTTCAGCGTTCTTGGAAAGAAGAAAGTCTTGGGGAGACAGCTCCTTTGATGAGTAGCTAAACGGACAAGACAAGCACACGTGATGCATGTGGGAGGAGATGGGAAGGCTACCATCACATTCAAGTTATTATGGCGGGATTGCACGGGTGGATGCAGACGCTTGAACTTATCTGGTTCGATTCTAGAAGAGCTATCTCTATACAATTATGGAACATGATCAATATTATGTGGCTTCAAAAAATTGAAGAAAACCGTCTTTCTCTCACATGATTAACTCAAATCCAAGTAGGGGTGTCAATTGGTTTGGTGTAAACTGAAATCCCATTGAACCAAATCGATTTTTAACAGTTTGGTTTGCTTTTATTCTTAGTTTGGTTCGGTTTCGGTTTAAAAAAGTATAAACCGAACTAGTTTGGTTTGGTTTACAGTTTAGGTGGTGGAGAAACCGAACTGAACCGAACCGAAAACTGAACTATATTAATATATATGTAAAATTTTAATTACATATAATATATATACAAAAATTTCGAAACCTCTTACCACACTTTGTTATTAAAACCTACTATTTTTCTCTGTTAATGTAAGATTATAAAAATACCATTTCTATTTTCTAGTAAATAATATTGTTTACATTTGTATTTTAGTAAACAATATAGTTTAAATTTCAAGGATATCATAATTTCGGTTTTTTGGTTCAGTTTACGGTTTAATCATTTAATTTCAGTTCGGTTTTCGGTTTATGATTTGTAATTGAAATTCGATTTGGTTTTCGGTTTTGATCAACATAATTTGGTTTGGTTTAGGTTTGGTATAAAGACCAAACCAAACCAACCGAATTACACGCCTAAGTCCAAGCCCTAGGCTCAAAATAAAGTTAGAAGTCCAAGCCTAACCCAATTAGGCCTATTTTTTTTTTGTAATTTTCTTAATTTCTGTAATTTTATTAGAAAACTATTCGAAATATATATCTACTTTTAAAGATTTTCGTTACCTAATTTTTCAATAAATTAAGCAAAAACACGCTATTAAATTTTACAGAAGAAATTAATAGTATGACAAATGATTTTGAGATATGTATAAAATTAGTCACCTTAGGTTTATGCATAAAATTGAAGTTCAAAATCAAGCCCGGCAACATAGTAGGTCCAATGGGTCAAGCCTCAAATTGCCATTAAAGGGAGTAAGCTACTGAAAAAAGCTTGAGGCCTAATGATGGAGGCTTGGAACAGCACAATTATGTAATAAACAGAGGTGTGCCACCAGAACTGGATCCGATACCTGCCCGTACTAATTGTTAACTTCTTTAGTAAATTGGTTTTCAGTGATGCTTTTTAAAACTTATTGAGATTCAGTTATCCAATTCTTGTTCTCAATTACTTTAAAAAAGTATCATTATTTTATAATTAGTGAGAATTTGGTAACTGAATCTGAATTCTTTCTAATAAATATCGCTTAAACCCAATTTTCCCTTACTTTTTTTCCTTCTTCTTTTGATTTTTCTGAAGACTGAAACCAGTTTGCTGGTTTTTTTCTGGGTGACCGGGCGGTGCTGCATTATCCACCTGTTATTGAAAGATCTGTATCCTGCACTAGATGAGGAAACTGCATGGCTGGAGACAGATCATGAGTCTATTTGCTGAAAATGAGAGGAATAAAGACATTTTAATAACCATAATAAATGGAATATAACTTAAAACGTCTTTGTTTTGCAGAACCTGATTATTTAATTTACTAAAAAAAAATTGAACTGTTCATCCAATGTTTACTAGATCTGAATGCTGTTTTTTGACTTCTAAATGGTTATTTTTCCTTCGAAGCCAACCCAATCACTAACGAAGATTTACATGGAAGCCAGTTAATTTACAGGTTCCAATATAACTAAACTAAGTTCATTTCTTCAGTCTTTGGAGCTGTGAGTACAACAAAGTAACCAGAAGACCTGCCTGCTTTTCCTTGTGTGCCCATTTATTTGCTGCTCCTAAATGTTCTGTGCCGATGTTGAATTGCTTGAACCTGTAACCGAAAATTCATCACCTGTTGTCAAAAAGACCAAAATTGAGGAGGAAGTGCTTTGGGACTTAGGCTAGAAGGCTAGAAGCCTGAAACTGCCTTGGACCATTTCTTGCAATCAGCATCAGCAGTCACAGTTGGCGTTCAGTCTTCCAGCTGTAAAAGGATGTCTGCAGACCAGGCACTGATGCTGCATTCCAAATGTTTATCCTCTTCCAAATTTTCATCATCAACGCTCTAGGTATCATGTCTGCGGTGGGTCACTCTGATCCTGTGGACCTGGTTCATGAGAATTGCCTTCATCTTTCTCACCATTTGATGTTGAATGTCTAATATTTTGGTTAGAAAAAAGGATCATTGAATGGCTTTGAACCGAAGAAGTCTCTTGCTGCTCTGTAGAATCCCCATCTTGGGTTGTATCTGTTGCAGCCAGATATGATAAGCCATACTTTTGTTCATGAGTAAGTCCTGGGCATAATCCCTGTCCAACACAAAATAAAATCATCAATAGTCATGAAAATTAGCAATTCAGTTTCTCCACAAGATACCAGAAGCACCATACGTGGACCTTAATCAACCCTGAAGATAGGCGGTCTGATGGAAACGTAGTCGAACACGAGTCTCCACGGAACCTGGTACCATTAGTTTCTAGGGTATCAACTGAGACACCTGAAACATGAAATTCCTGTCTCACGTCATTGCTTTTGCAGAATGATCCAAAATAAGAGCAACGTTCACGCACTAGAGATATTTCTGGTGTTGCAGGCAGTAAGTGGCCTTCAGTGCTAAAGATGTACCTGCATGTGGAGATTTGCAGTTAACAGTTGCACTATCTCTGTATTTGGTAGAAAATATGAAATCAAAATCACAGTGACAGTTAATAGTTGGTTGGATGCAACTTACTTGTATGGCCCATTTTCAACAAGGTTATCTGGACCAGCTGCCAAATCGAAAAGCAGCCATAAATATTTAACCTGAAATGTGCTGTCCAGTTATTAACAATAAGTCCAGAGAAGGTACATGTAAAGGCATGCACAATTCTTTCACAGCTTCATGTGCGCGAGGCACAAATGCAAAGAGATTACAAACCACCATTCAATGTCTAAATCAAGAAGATATTCAGTTCAATTTGAAGGACGGTGCCGTCTGTTCTAGCAGTTTAAGTCTGGTCTCAGGGTGTCATCCCTGAGACCTGGGTTCAAGCTGTCCTTCACTATAATTTAGACTCCCCTAAGGTAGGGCGTCTTCCTAGGTAGGTCGATGCGCTCAGCCCACCAGAAAAAAAAAAGGTTTGAAGTTGAAGAATACAATATATTGTATAATGTTTTCTTCTCGTTTTCCTTTTTGACATTATGCTTTAATTATTGTGACCATCCACAAGAATGAAATAATGAGATTCCTTGAAACATCTGAGCTGGTTGACATTTAGCATGAAGAAATCAATTGCGAAAACCCAGTTGCATGATTGGTTAGTGTGTTACAAACATGGCATATGGACAAGACGTGGAATACATTTAGAGAAGTTGTGGCTCGACCATTTGAAGGGCTCCACCAAAATATCTCTATTGTCAAATATAATCTTGATTGGATTAACAAAACCATCTCATCTATGAAATTCTCATCCAGGACATGGTTACCATTCAGCACCGACCATAAGGAAGAATGAAATTACTGGACTTATTAGAATCATATTTCAAAGGAATTATAATCTAGAAGATCTCCTAACTGGTACATTTTGGAAGGTTTTCAAAGAACCTGCAGATTTCATCAAGCATGCAACAAAACAAAATCTTCATTTACTCTATGCTCTATCCTGAAGTAAGTAGCCTTCTAAATGCAACAAAAAGATGACTTGCAAATAATAAGACCACATATTTGATTTGACATATACCACACTGGTTCCTTACTGTTTCAGCTAGGAAAAAGCTCTCCATATGATCTTCTTGTTTGTGAAACTCTACATCTGATATATGGCAATACCCACAAGGGCATCGAGCCCCATATTGTAAGCTGGCAACCATATCACGTCCAGCATCAAGATATCTGCATAGACAACTTTGAACATGACATCAGGTTGCAAAATAGACAGTATTTATTCTTATACAAATTTGAGAGACATGTTTGGAATGTGCAGTCTTGACACATATGTATCCACATCAGATTGTAGCATCGAGTCAAAGGAAACAAGCAAGCATCTCAGCAAAGATCAGTTTCACAAATACATAACAAAAAAGGTAACAATTTTAGCTGATCATTTCTGCCACAGCTATTATCAATGCACCAAAAGATAAACATCCAAAATGCCTATGCAGCAATGGCGAGGTTTTTACAAAGTAAATTTCCAACAGCTAGGATTTATTCAAATATACTGTCCACATACGAAACGGAGGAAAAAAAAAACAGTTCCCTGCAATGAGGCAAGAGATGCCCTAATCAATTTCACCGAACAGAATCCAGCACAAATAAAAGCCAAAAAAGAGAGGAAGTACAATTCGACCAAGAATGTCCCTTGTATCATGCATAACGATTTCCTAAAATTTGGGCTATTACAAACACAGTTATCATCTACAACTTCTCCCTTTCCTTTTCAAAACCACAGCCAGCTCCCCATTAACAGTTTGTTAAGAATAGTTAGTTCCTCAGCCCAAGTCCCTCTTGCCTTCTAGTGCTTGCACATATTAGACTAATTTGGTATATAACTTTTCAAAAATAACTTTTCATAAGCCAAAAAGTAGGTTTTAAAAGGTAACTTTTGAAAATAATTTTTCTACTTACATAAGTAAAAAAGGTTTTTGGTAGTAACAAGTCGGAATCAACTTAAAAGTTAAAAAGTTGATATTAATGATAGAGACGGTGGTGATGTCGATGGTAGGTGTGGTGGTGGAGGTGGAGGTGGAGGTGGAGGTGGAGGTGGAGGTGGAGGTGGTGGAGGTGGAGGTGGAGGTGGAGGTGGTGGCGGTGGTGGTTGTGGAGGTGGAGGTGATGGTGGTGGTTGTGGTGGTGGTGGTGGTGGAGGTGATAGTGGAGGAGGAGGAGGTGGTGTTCAGGGAGAGAAATAAGAACGATAAGTTGCTTTTTAACTTTTGAAAAGTTATTTTTTTTAACTTTTCAAAAATTTTGAAAAATAACTTTAGTTTTTAAATGAGGTTACCAAACTGACTTTTGAGAGTTTTTTAACTTTTCTTCTTTGAAAAGTTAAAAAGTAGTTTTGAAAAGTTGTAACAAGCAGCCTTAACTACATGATGCTAAATTAAACTCACTCATGCCAGATCAAAATAAAACCATTTGGTGTTTCTCTATTATATCGGCCACAGATGCCATAATCTTCAAAAAGACATAACTTCATGGGAAGGTAAAAATGACCCTTCAAGAAGAACTTTCGATAGGAAGACTTCAAAGTATTCAACTTCTTCTCAGATCATTTCACAAATTTGCCCCACAAACAGGATGCTTTGCATTGATGCCCTAATTACATCCCTAAGTAGAAAATCTGAAAAGCTCCTACTTTACATCCCAAATTCACATATTATCTTGTTAATATACACAGCATAATCAACCACAAACACTGAACTCTTTGACACATTAATCTTCAATCTTGAGACCGCCTCAAAACACAAGAAGATACACTTTAGTGCTTCCACGTGAAAATGTGATGTGATGCTCAACAAATGATCAAAATATTGTCAGCAAACTAAAGGTGAGAGACTAGTAGCTTCACCACCCACTAGAAGTCCTTCTAGAAGGTCACTATTCACCACCTTTTGGACAATCTCCCTCTATGATAATCAGGCATAAGGTAAGAAATCACCATGCCTAATGCCCATCAAAGAATAGAAGCAAACCAAAAGGGACCAGTGACCAGCACAGATAAATGGTAGAGAAGGTTTTGATCTAACTTCACCATCCCATGTCAAACCCCGTATCCTAAGCAAGTAAACATGAAGTCCCAACAAATATTATAAGCCTTCAAGTCCGGCATATAAAGCAGCCTAATCTCCAAATTTCTAATTAGATAGTCACTACACTCATTCACCATAAGGGAACCATCAAGGATTTGCCTCCCATTCCAAGACTAGATATGATGATAAGAGATTTGATTTTTATGCTATTAGCCAAAATCTTTATAGAAAGCTTTCCAGCAAGTTAACATGGTTAAAATTATTGATATTTACCACTCTTCCCTCTTCAGAAAGAGAGAAATGAGAGTGGCAGTAGAAAACTTCTCAAAATGTTGGCAAAGAAAAATTAACGTATTACATGGAATGAATGTTGCTATTTCCAGGATGTTAACAAGGATATGCAGGAAGACTAGGACAGGTAAGTAACAAACGTATCCGGGAGAGTTTAGGTAACAACCTGAATAAGATATAATATCAAGGAAGAAAGTAGGTTAACATGGTCAAGTGAGGACCCATGGAAGCAGCTGTAAAAAAGTGTAAGGGAATACTCATAGACGGATCAAAGAGGACAAGAAAAAGACAAAAAATCTTTTATGGAATTAGTCCAAAAATATTACTCATAATCAGATTAAGGTATGGTCTTTGACAGATTAGGATGGAGTAACAGGATTTATGCTGCCAACAATAGCCATTTTTAAGTAATAAACATATCCAAGAGAGTCTAGATATTTCCTGAATAAGAGATATAATAAAGCAAAGTAAGAAAACATGATTTCAGCATACAAAGCCAGGACCTAAGGAAGCAGCTGTGGGATTACTCAAAATCTTATCAAGGATATGGTCTTTGATAAATTAGGGTAGAATAAAAGCATCTGTGTGTTCACACAACCAGTTGGGATGCGGCATTGATTTATTTTTTCATTTTATTGTTGTCTTCTTCCCCAGAAATTCAATACCCTAACCCAATTTCTTTCAAGAAATGAATACCACGGCACCCCACTTTCAACAACATTGTTCAAGGTATAAATTTGAATGGCCATACTTCCGACTCCCATGATTAACAACACAGCTTTCCAATTTCTCTACAGTGAATCAAAATAATAATCTATTGTCTTACATATTACTCACTCCAGAGTCCAAACTAAAGAAAATAGCAAGCATTCTTCATCTGCAGAAGTATATCCGATGCTTTATGGGGTTACTCTAATGCATTAATGTCCTGGAATTAGAGACTGTATCAAGCATGGCCATTACGAAATCATACTAACAGCACCAGCTGGGCCAGATCTAGTCCAATAAAATTGGACCAGAATAGTACAGCTTGATTTTTCATAAACAGGTTGGTGAAAAATAAAAGAAAAAAAAAGGGAAAAATTAAAAGAAGAGAGAGGAAGAGAGGAGAAAATAAAGATTAGAAGAAAAAAAAGAGGAGGAGGCAGGGAAGGGGAAAAAATAAGAGGAAAAGAAGATCTAAAGGAGGAGAGGAAAATGATATTGTTGCTCTGCCTCTCTGTATCACTCTGTATTTGTCCTCCCTCTCCCCAAACAAGTTCAACTACATTCTGAGCCTACTAAAAATTTAGAGAACAATTTGAAAAGTAAAAAAGAACTAGAAGCTGTGAAAAATATGACCTTTATGATCATTTTCAGCTTTTATGAATTGGATATGGATTTAAATCATTCCAAGTAGGTGGAGTGTCGTACAATGCCCTGTTTGCCTCATCTTCTTTGTTGATCAGAACCTGTCACCATATTTTCCATCATGCAAATCACAGTGTTTTTCCATATGGAAAAATATGAAAAACAAGGCAAATGTAGCTCTATAAGCAAACATTGGTTCCAAATGGATTTATAAGCAGAACCAGTTGTTCAAACTCTAATTAGAAATAGCAATATAAGCATAAAAGCGATTGGCAAAAAATAATCCTAACTGGTTCAATCAGACAATCACAACCTGCTGACGTAAACTGATGTCTCATTGGATTGTTTCAGACATTATAAGGATTGAGAACTATCAATGGACATTGTATATACAGATCTCACGAGTGCGAATGCTGCTTTGTCTCAGAAGCTAATCAAGAAGTGGGTCATTGATACCCAAATCTGCAGATAATATTGACTTCCATACAGCGGAATCAAGAAGTTTTTTCACTAAATTCCTTATAGTGTATTGGATTTTCCTAACATATGGTTCTTTTATAAACATTATAAGAGCATTATGGTCAAAAGGCATACATAACAATTCAAAAAAATAATAATAAAAAGTTAAAAAATAAACATAAGAAAAGGACATAAAGTGCTTCCAAGTACAATCATGCTAATTGGTAATATTCACTGTTGGACAAGAAAATGTTTAGATAGGATAAATTTCTTTATTAAAAAAAGAAAGAAAGAAAATTCTTGGGGACTGACCTGGGGTCTCTAGTAGCTTTATAGAGCCAATATGTGCTTTCCATTAACTCTGGACGCAGAGGATAACTTTTCTGACCGTGCTGAAAAGCAAACTCAATTATAGGAAGTATTGCTGAAATAATGACCTCATACGAGAGAGAGAGAGAGAGAGAGAGAGAGAGAGAGATCTATGGACAAGTAGTAAAGGCAAACAGGTATTATCCTCCAAGAAAAATCAGAAACGAAAAGAAGAAATAGACAAAAGGTATATACAGATGCCAACCAAAAGACCTTGGGACTGTTGGGGTCGATTCTGCATACCATGTGCAATTTTTCAACTTGAGCCAACTGATTTCCCTTTGTCTTAGGTTCCAATTTCTTACAGTAAACTCTGTGACTTGTCATTCATAACATGCATAAAGTTGGGGCCACAACAGCATTGGTGCCAGCTTGGGAAAAAGGCAAAATCTTTTCTTTTCGATTTCATGTAACCTATTTCTTTGTGTGCAATCAACGCTATCCTATTCATACCCCATTGGCTATTTAGATATTCAATTCAGATTTATTACATTTCAGCAACAGTTGTCACTATAAAGTCTTTATCAATGACAATAAAATGTTAAGCAAAGTTACTCTAATAGGGTCTTATCAGAAATTTCTAGCTTCACTAATATATATATATATTTTATATATTAGATATCCAAGGAATTGTAAAAAATGAGGGGAAAAAGATGGGAAAAAAAAGGCCTAGAATCATATATAATTTAGAAATTATTATGCTGAAATAGACAAATAATCCAATACTTGAAATTACTGTTAAAGCCATCCACATGAAAGAAAATAACAGATCACAGCATGATGATGTGAACGAGTGGTTATATGTAATGACGTGTCAATTGCACAATTCTAAAGAATCATAAGTGTAATTTGCTATAGAACTTATTGAAGCCACTTTTTTTAACTTATGAGAAAAAATGGAATATATTTTTACACCAACTTTCTTACTTCTAAACAAGTAACTGAATCTTATCAACATTATCCCTAGACTAATCAAACATGGTACACTGAAAGTAAGATTGGACATAAATCCATCAATTTTAATTTACAATTCCAAATTTCTTTGTGCATTGTCAGTCCCAATCATAGGGCAACAGACAAAATATTTGTCAGGTTACCTGATGGTCTAAAAATTTGCAATTCCACATTACTTTGTGCATTGCCCGACCTGTTATTCTCATTTTAGTAAATTCTCATGAACTTGTTTCCTCAAACCACAGCTTGCATTATCCTTGTCCTTTGCTCTTTATATTATCATTTTTGGCTTTCTTTTTCTTTTTTACTTCAGTTTTTTTTCTTTTCTTTTTTCTTTTTTTTTGGGAGTTGGGGGGAATGTGGGTGTTTGGATAGTCAGAATGGTTGGTTTTACTGTATCCTTTTCACTCTGCTCAAAATATATAAAGTTGACATTAATCTTATCTGTATTAATGGCAAAATTACTGAATCAATGGAAAATTCATATGTATAAGCAATTGGATTGAAAAAAGAGGTTGCCAAAATTTTTCCTTCTTGTTTTTTTTCTTTCTTTCTTTTTTTTTTGGTAGAAAATTCTGTGATCCAGATTCAAGGACTGCTAATGTATCAATTCAATTTTCACACCCCTATAATTTGTTTTGCTCATAAATAAGGGGCCTTAGAGTAGTGAGTGCCAACAGGGGACGTGAGCAGCTTGAAGTCAAAAGAATAATATAAAAATCTCAATTTCAAGTTGGACTGATGTTGATTGTAAGGTTCCCATAACAGCATAACATATCTATGCACATTGGTAACAGCAGAAATGATACCGTGACAATGTTACAGTAACAAAGGAACCGCTAAATTATGTTGCCTGTTTGTGGGTCTGGGACTTGGTCATTAAAGGTGATTCTGCTACTGTGATGAGATGGATGCATCGAGATATTTGCAGTTCTTGGAGGTGTTCACCTATCATTAGAAGAGCCAGAGCATTGGCAGATGAGTTGAATGTTTCATTCAGCCATAAACCTAGAGAGGCTAATGAAATTGCAAATAGACTTGCAAAGCATGGAGCATTGAGAGTAGACATACATACAGGATCACTTTCCAAGGAGTTTGTGGAGATATGTTCAGTTTGAGTTAGACCATGAGGAGGTCTTAGGGTTTTTGTATATGATTGTATTTTGCTATACTGTAATAGATTGTTTTGAACTTTTGAGTAGCCTTCCAAGTGAGGGGCTTTTTTGGTGCCTTGGGAGAAGAAAATAGGGATGGTTGATCATACTTGTAATTACTATGTTTTTTATACTTTCTCTTAATATATACCATTATTCATCAAAAAAAAATAATAATAATTTATGTTTCCTGTTTCCATTAGGAAAAGGGGAAACACATTGTAGAATATCGATGGATGCAGAGGAAATAAACCATGGTAAGACTTTATATGGCAATCTGATGTCTCTGATTCTGGGTAAACCAAAAAATAATAATAATTTCAACAGTTTAATTCAGAAAAACAATATTTGGGCATAATTTGAAGTAGATATCCACAGTGCTTAAACAACATCAAAAAAAGGTTCAAGTAAAAAATAGTAGATCCATCATTTCAAAAGAAAAACTCAAAAAAGGAATAAACCAGAAGCAAAGGTAGTGACAGTTATGTCAGATACCTGCACACTGAGTGTAGCAAGATTAAAACCCTCTGGAGTAAAACCATATCTTTTCCAGACACTGAAGAAGGCAGTATGTGTTCGAATAGCCGGATCAATGTCCCCAGCTAAAACCTTTCAACACGAATACAATTAATTTTTCTCCCAGTCTGAAACATCCCATGAATCACCGCATACTTTACAATCATTAAATAAAATAGAGAAGATATACCTGAAGACCCGGCCAGAATGCCTGCAGGCTGTTAAATAGAGGCCAGACAATAGCAGCAGAATTCATGTTTACCTCCACATACCTATGATAATGTTTAGAGAGCACAATGCCAAATTGGAGAGGGAGTACAGAAAAAAAAAAGGGGGGTGTGGAGAGAGAGAGTGATGAAAATATATAATGTACAGGGACAGAGAGAGACAGTTATGATATGTATAATGGTAAAAAGAGAGCCATAAACTTGTTACCATGGATCATTGTAAAGGTAGTGCATTGCAGCCCTATAAGCTTCTTGAAATATAAAAAGATACTCCTCATCTCCAAATAATAAGTATGCCTGGAGTAATAGAATAACTTAAATGAGGATGAAAATAAAATCCAAATTCAGAGCTTTGTCTATAAAAAAATTTATTGTGGATGTAGAAGCATCTTAATTCGTATATACTTTCAGCTCTTCCTAGAGTGACAATAAACAAATAAGCTCTAAAATTAACCAAGTGCCGGGTTATATGTTGGAATTGGGTGGGGTTGCATGACAATAACCAAGTATAAATTTCCCGAATCCTTGGTTAATGATCTTCTAGGATGCAACATCTAATAGCTTGATATTTTCAATTCTAAGTGACTCGAAGAAGCTGAAATACCCTTGTTGTGTGCTTTCATTCTTAAAGGTGACTACTTTATAAATATATGAGAAAGGACTTCTTAAAAAAGTCCTATCTCTTTGTCCCATATTCCACTTCAATCTTGCTGCATAACGTACTTCTAAATTATTTTGGCTCCTCTATTTGAGATTCTCCCTCCTGAAGCACTTTCAAAAATGATTTTAATGTTAAAACCTTAAGCTAGATTATTTGATGCAGAGGAAAATGTTCCAAATTCCTAAAATGGTAGTTTCCATGTGGAGCTGAACAGATATATCTATCCAGATCATCTTTCCTTTGAAGTAATGGATAACTGTTAACTGAAACATGAATCGAAAAGTAGAGATGCACTGCAACAACCATACTTTTTAATAAGAATATATTTATGTGCATCATTTCAAGCAAGCAACGATTTAGCATCTACTCCCCACTCTTTGATGTAGCAAGTTTTTTCCCGATAAGATGGAGGTATTAGAGGCTAGAGCTCGTCTACAAGAGATCTTTTCTAATTTATTCAGACAGTATAATCCACTTTTTATATGAAAACAATATTTTGGTCCTTCAATGCAATAATAATTTGACATTAGAAATATATTGGTATTTTTGATGCAATCAGAATTTGATGTCGGACATTCAAGACTACAAAGTGGATTCCTTTTAGATGGCAGCTCTGTGGGCAACCCGAGGGCATTGGGCATTGGATGGATCCTTAGGGAACATTCGGGGCAGACATTTTCCTTATTAGTGGCCCAACAGGAGAGGGAGATGCTCTCAAGGCAGAGATTCAGGCTGTTATTACGGGTCTGTGCCAGGCAAGGAGACTAGGGTTTCATCATTTTGTACTCGAAGGGGACTCTGCCACGGTTGTTCAATGGATGATTCAGGAGATTCAAAGTCCTTGGCGACTTCATTACTTGATCCGGCCACGATCTCTAGCTACTATGTTGAACATCTCGTTCAAGCATATGCTAAAATAAGGTAATGAGGCTGTTGATTCCTTCGCCAAGGCTGGAACTCAACAATCTGAACTCTTTGTCAGTACACATGTTGATGATGTTGTGAGTGTTGGGTAGTTCTTGCCATTTGTGGGTACTAAGGTGTTTTTCGGGTTGTTATGGATGAGGGGAAGGATGAGATGCTGTCGGATCACTGTGGTTTGTGCTGTTACAGTCGTTTCGCTTTTTTTTTTCTCTATTTTAGGTGCTACTCTATCGACTTGACCTTGTACATTCTTCACTAGTCTTCCAAGAAAAAAAAAAAAAAAAAAGAGGTACTTCCAAAGTGGGCCCTGGATTTGAACTCATAGGATACTTAACTTTGAAATTTTCAATGATTATAAGACATTGGTTTAAACTTTGATAGTTTTCTTTAGTCTGTAATATTAACCTGGATTAAAGGCATATATATAGGGACTGTCAGTGTTCACTCAGGTTCCATCTCTAGCTCCTTTGAAATCAAAATCTCCATTAAAGAGTATCCCTTGTGAATTTGGAAGGCATGGAAAAATATTCCCTCTTCATTTCTCATTTTTGGAGATATTGTGAGAAGAAATTTGCTCAACTTGTTATTTTGACCCAAAGCAAGAGTGAGGCATCAAACATGGGTGTTTAATTATGTGTTTAATTATATTTGATCATCATCATAAACACTTAAGTTATAACACCTGTCTGGTCCTACTTCAATCATCATCATCATCAAAAGCCAGTTCCCACCAAAGTGGGTTCGGCGATACGAATCTTGTCTCTCCATCCCGCTCTATCAAAAATTATATATTCAGTTACATTACGTTTTTGTAAATCTTGTTTTATAAACTCCATCTATATCTTTTTAGGTCTCCCTCTTACTCGCTTAAGCCCTTCAATATGCATACTCTCACACCTTCTAAGTTCTAACAGCTGCATCTCTAGGTCTCCGCTTTACACGACCAAACCAACTTAACCTATTTTCCTCTATTTTATCCCTAATATATGTTGTACATAACCACTTTCAAATGTCTTTATTTCTTATTTTATCTTTCTTAGTTTTGCCACAAGTCCATCTTAGCATCCTCATCCGGTAACACTCATCTACTGAACATGTTAATTCTTTGCCACCCAACATTCGGTACCATACAACGTAGCTGATCTAATTGTTCTCTAATAAAATTTACCCTTTAGCTTAAGTGGAATAAGCTTATCACACAATACCCAAGAAGCACCCCTCCCCTTAAGCCAACCAACTCTAATCCTATGTGCAACATCTTCATCAATTTCTCCATCTTTTTGTATCATTAATCCAAGATATTTGAACTTATTATTTAAAAGAATATCCTGATTGTCAATTCTAATAGTTTCATTAGTTATATTGCTATTTGTATTAGAAGGGCATTTCATATATTCCGTCTTCACATGGCTTATTTTAAAACCCTCTGATTCCAAGGTTCTAGTTTCGTATTTACTTCTTCTCTAGTATGAGACATCAATACTACATCATCTGCAATTAACATACACCAAAGCACCTCATCTTGAATATGACTCATCAACTTGTCCATAACTAAAGCGAAAAGATAAGGGCTAATAGCTAACCCTTGATGCAAATCTATCTTAATCAAAAAATTCAGTTGCTTCAACGCCAATCGTTTTAACTTTAGTTAAGGCTGCCTCATATATATCCATTACATCAATATATTTTATTGGTACACCTTTTTCATACAAAATCCACCAAATTAGTTCTCTTGAAACCCTATCGTATGCTTTTTCTAAACCATATGCAAATCTTTTTTCTTTTCTCTAGATTTTTTTATTAATTGTCTAAGTAAAAATATAGCTTCGGTAGTGGATCTACCAGGCATAAATTCAAATTGGCTTTGTCACTCTAGTTATTAGCCTTAATCTATGCTCAATCACTCTTTTCCAACAATTTCATAGTGTGACTCATAAACGATTGATCATTGTTGTGAAATCTACCTCCTTAAATGGCATCCAATTTTCGGTTACATCAATATGTGCCTTACCTTGAGATTTCATGATTTTTAAGGAGCAAAATTTTATCCAAAATTAAAAAATCAATGTATTAACCAAGGTTTACAATTTCATTGCGAAATTTCGCCAAAATGAGGGAAAATCACTAGAATTGAAAAAAAAAGCTAAAAAAAAATGTAAATTCCTATCATTTCGCTAAATGTCGCTGAAATTTTGCTGACATCAGAGAAAATCTGAAAAAAATTTCCCCGATGTCCTAGAAATTTCGATTACATTTCGTTATATATTTCACGAAATGTTGTCGAAATTTCACTGACATCAAGGAATCTTCGAAATTTTGTTTTTCAAGCTAGTTTCGTGTCGCCACCTTGAATAATAGCGAAATTGAAAACATTGCTAGCAACTACATATGCCCAGATAGGTTTGGTTTTGCCCCTCCTTTATCCTTGACAGCCAGCTTGTCTTCTATTCCGATTCCCTCATGTTATAAATAGGCAATGGAGTATGAGTATTGACAGAAAGCTATTGAAAGAGGACTCCTTGCACTAGAAGAAAAACAAACATGGGAGGTTGTTCCATGTCCTCCATCCGTGAAACTCATTGGGAGTGAGTGTTTTCTATCAAGCTTTGTTCAAATGGTTCCTTAGACCGTTACAAGGCTCATTTGGTGGGTCTTGGCAACAAGCAAGAATATGGTCTAGACTACGATGAGACATTCACACCAGTAGCTAAGATGACCACTGTGTGGACCATCCTAGCCCTTGCCGACTCTTAGTCCTAGCCTTTACATCAAATGGATGTTAAGAATGCATTCCTACATGGTGATCTCAAAGAGGAAGTTTACATGAAACTTACCTCTAGTATGACTACTTCCTCACCCCCTGATGTTTGCAAACTAAAATGTTCTCTGTATGGTTTGAAGCAAGCACCAAGGGCATGGTTTGAAAAATTTCGGACCACTCTTCTTGGCTTTTCATTCACTCAAAGTCAGTCTAACTCCTCTCTTGTCCTACAAAGAACACCTAATGGCATAGTTGTCCTTGTCTATGTGGATGACATGATTGTCACTGGTTCAGATCAAGGTTTACGATTTCGTTTCAAACAACATTCTAAAATTTCGCCGAAATGAGGGAAGAATCGCTAGAATAAAAAAAAACAGCTAGAAGAATGTAAATTCCTGTCATTTCACGATATTTCGCAAAATGTCACCGAAATTTTGTCGACATCAAGGAATCTTAGAAATTTCGTGTTGCCAACTTGGAATATCAATTGTAAACATTGATATTAACACACTTTGTAAGATGGTTTGTGTACAAAATGCCAATAAATCCAATTTTCGAATCTCTTGTAAGCATGTACATACATACATACATACAAATAAGCAAATAAATAAATATAACATATATAGAATGTATCAATAATAACTTACTAAGGCAACACAAATACTGATAAAGCAGATACCAGACCAGATAAATGCATAAATAATATACATATACACACACACCATGTATGTATATAAACCTAAATCTCTAATTTATAGCTTGGAAGTGATTAGTTGTTGCTTTTTAAGGCTTCACTTTCATATTTTCAGCTGCATAAGCTACTGTTTTGTACTGGTATATTGTAGGAGAATAAATATCCAATAAATAGTGTTAGCAGCAATGATAAATGTTGCACATTCTAGCAGAACTCACTGTAAACATGGAATGAAGAAAAATTAGCATTCTTATGACTTGCAAAGATCTTCATCTTGCTGCCTACAAACAACCCGAGCCTACATGAGATCAATTTTTTATTTTTTTTTTAATCATTAATAATAGGTCCCTTTATATAAATAACCATAGCATACAAGCAGAGTACAAAAGTTGTGTACTGCTAGAAAAAGATGAAAAAGCGTTGGCAAGATAACCAAAAAACACCAAGGAACTAAAGCTCCACAATGTCTAGGAAAGAAATGTTAGACAAGGTTTGATAAAAATTCTGGCAGTATAAGGTTTTTTCTCTGTAAGAGAGAAGTTCTTCCTCATCAGTAACACATTATCTGATCATCCTATTTTTTGTCTAGAGCAGTGATCCACAGCAAAGATCCAATTTTTAAAAGTATACTAGGTAGCCATTGGAAGGTCTTCTCAAAATTGCTAAACATATGGAAGGAAAGGAGAGAACAGATTTCCACAAGCAAAGTGGAATTGAATACCTAAACTTTGTAGAAGCATATACTGGATCATATTGTGGTCGAACTTCCCAATGATTTCCAGGTATTCAGTTCTCAAACGTTAAGCACTGGTGCACACAATTCTTGAGTGTGGAGCTAAGAGAAAGGAATCAATAAAACTTGGAAAGAATTGAAATTTATTTGATGTCTCAAATCCCAGATTTATAAGAGGCAACTTTATGGATGATAAAGGAATTAAATCAATTAATTATTGTTCTCTCTATCTTGTTTCTTTACTTTTCTGATGAATAAATAAGATATAAATGAAAAGGAGGTGCAATATACAAGTCCCGAATCCTCTAAAAGACTCAAGGAAACAGATGGTTTGGGTCTACAGTGGCCACTTGATGGACTGATCCCTGCCATAGCTTTCTATTTAACTAAGGGGATAATCTTTCACCATGCATCAAATAAGAAAGGTACGAGCCCAAAAAGATTATATTGTCAGCTAAGAAACAATGAATAACTTTGCAAATTATGGAGTATAGAGTACTATATTTATCATGCAACCATATTGAAGTTCAACCAATGATGGAAAGATCTGACTTACCTTCAGAAGATACTCGTAGAAGGAGTCGATACTTGTCCCTATTCCAGCATCCTATAAAGCAAAAAATCACATAGAAGATAGAACTGAATGTCTTATGGAACACAGAGTTCATTCTAGTGCAAATTCATAGAAAAGAATGATAGCATCAATTCAGAAGTCCAACAAATTATTAATTATGTAAAATAGTATTCTACCAACAAATAAAAAATCTTCAGGATGACATCAGAAAGAATAAAGATTCTGCAAATGACTCTTTGGTTTTATTACTGCGTATGCACACTTGATGGGAAAAGAAGCATGAAAGTTCTATGACTGTGGTTAGCAGCACACTAACTGCAAATACAATTTTTTTTTTATTAGTAAATAATATGATATATATATATAGAGGAACCAAAAAAGAAGTGTCTTGGTACACAGATAGTGTACCAAAGACTACAAGAAAGAAAGAGATTGAATAGTTAGATATATCCCAGTACATCCTATGCATCCCCTAATCCGGGGGAGCATCCCCAAATAATAACTCTTGAATCTGTACATTGTCCGACAGATTCTTAATAGAAGCCCATGCATACATCATGTGCAGAAATTTTTTCTGTAGATCTCCAAAACTTATTTCTTGATCTTTGAAAATCCTCCGGTTTCTTTCGGCCCAAATTCCCCATGCTATAGCTGCTGGAGCTATATTCCACAATAAAGCTCTCGTGGTTTTTTCTGATCTATGCCCCCACGATTGTAATACCATGGCAAAATTCTCAGGCTGGACCCACACTAATCCAAAGATAGCTAAAAATCTGTTCCAAATAGCCCTTGCCTCCCTACAATGAACCAGAAGGTGCTGAACTGTTTCTTCCTCTTCCTTGCACATTATATACCTATTAGGCATCTGCCACCCTCTGCTTTTTAGGTGATCAGTTGTTAGAATCTTATCCAATGCAGCTGCCCACAGGTAGAAGGTTACTTTGCTCGGTATAGACTTTACCCATATGAGTTTATTCTCCTGGAATCTGATTCCAGCATGAGCTAGGCTTTCATATGCTTCTTTAACCGTAAACAATCCAGATCTGCTGATCCTCCACTTCCTCGAATCCTCCCTTTCCAATTGGATACTGTAGAGCTCCTGTAACATTTCTTCAAAGCAGTTAATCTCCCAATCTAGCAAGTTTCTTCTTAGAGTTATATCCCACACAATTCCAGCACCAGAAGACGCCATGTAGTCACAAACCATTGCATCCTTATCTCTACAAACATTATATAAATTAGGGTATTTGTCCTTTAACCTCCCATTTCCATACCAAATGTCTTCCCAAAACCAGATTCTAGTACCATCCCCAACCAAGAATCTGCAATTTTTTGCAACTGATTCCATCAGCTTAGATATTGGTTTCCACAGACTCATTCCAAGGGTTTCTTTTGTTTGACATGGAAACCTGATGCAGGGGGATCCGATACAGAGGATGCTGAGCTATCAGATTGCACATTGATGGCGCTGGAATACCATGAGTTGGCAGATTATCGCAAAGGCAGGAGGTGATCATGGTATCTTTCTAATTGGGACAGTTTTGAGTGCGTTTTAGTATTTTGGCCATAACTTTGGCTACGGTTATCAGAATCGCACATATGACCCCAATTCGGAAAGATATCTCCGGCGCGCATGCCATGCTACATTGACTGAAGTCGATGTGCACCTTTCTCGACCTCAAATTCCGCTGTTTTCCCCTCCGAATCGCTATTCTTAGTTATTTGTTGCTATTTTTGGTAATACTTCGTTTGTCAATTAGGAAGTGATTTTAAACCCGATTTGGGCTAGATTTTTCATAGGTTGCTTATTTTATTCTATATTTTATTTAGGCATGCCTTAAGGGATTTTGCTGTTTTTAGTAACTTTCCAGTATAGACGATTTTTGGCTATAAAGTCCGGCTTGTGGACTGATTTGAGGGGACTTGATTAATTGATATTGAATTGAACCTCAGAAACGTTTTTCTCTGTGTTTTGGGCAAGCTGCTTGTGTTCTTCCCTGTTTATCATCTGTTCGAACTAGCAGTTTGGCGTCAAAACCACTCCCCATAGGCTTTACCATATTTTATTTGGATCACCTTCCCCCATAAGTTATCCCTTTCAATACCGTACCTCCACACCCATTTTTGAAGCAATGCCTTATTAAAGACCTTGAGAGGCCTAATCCCTAGACCCCCTCAGCAATCCCCACATACAATTATACAACTGAAACCAGCAATCCCCACATACAATGCAAGAGATACAAAAAATGACTTCACTTGAACAATTAAATTATTCTGACATAAATGCTAATCACCTCAGCAGCCAAGTAGGAGCAAGGAAGCTTTGTAGATGCAACTGCGGTTTACACAATAATGTTAATGACATTAACTATACCACTGTAAATATGTACAGAACAATGCTCTAATGTTTGCCAACAAATATGTCACTGTTATTAACTTATAAAAGGGAATGGATTCAACATAGGCTGCCATCCTCCATTATATAATCCACACCATCAGCTACTATAGTCCCAAGCCAAAATCGTGTCCTATTTTCTGGGAAAATGGAAGCTCAGTGAAATTTTTAAGTTTAAGCTGAAATTTGATGTAATCATGTTGTGGACTGGTTTAATAATTACTAAATGCAACAGAATACAAGAGGAAGCAAAGTTCCAAACAAAGGTAAAATCTGCATACATATTTCCTGAAATTAAATGTAAAATCTAGAAGATTTTAGAATTATTTTACAGAGAAAATACAGAAACAAAATAAGACAATATCATACGACCAATAGAAGCCACACCATTATGGTTAAATTTGTTGCAATAAATAATTTGTTTTCCGCTATGAAAAGGAACGATTCCATTAAACAATCTATACAAGAAAAAATAAGTTTGTTAACACAATGTCACGAAAAGTTGACAACCAACTCAACTAACTATCATATAACTTGGAGACACATTCAATGTCTGACTTCAATTTGACATAAGCACGATATAATTTCCATACATGAATCATAGACATGAATAATTAGACTGTGCATCAGAAGATCAAAAGGAAGTAATGATACCTTTTGTGTCCATTCTCCAGTGAAAACATTAATATGGGCACCAACAAGGTTGAGTTTTGAACGACGGGCCCATAATCCATGTACTGCATTCTTGGTGACTTGTTCAAAAACTGCATAAGATGAAAATGGGTGTATATAACTTTAAAATGACTGAACACCCTATGGCGATCTATAGGGCACATCTTTGGTCATGTAGCTCATCCAATAGAAAAAAAGACAATAAATTCCCACAATTTCTACAGCTTATGTGACTAATTTAGATGTTACAAGAAAGTCATCTCAGCATAGAACAAACGTGAACTATCAGAATGCATTACACAGAACTCCATTCATACCCAAGCACACAAAATACACAGAGTGCATATCTATTCGAAAAGGAAATGGAATGAATAACAACTGGATCATGGACAAAAATTACTCATTGACAGTAGCTTCTATTAGATAACATGGAAGGTATAAAGCTCCCCAAAGTCCAAAATTAGAAAGGATGGGAACAAAAAGCTCCACGAAGCCCAAGACTGGGAAGGGCACTAATAAATAAGGGAAGGACCTACTGGATTACAACAGTAAACTTACCACACAGCACCATCTCTTCATTGCCTTAGCAAATAATCAGCTTCATTGTTTGATAATCTTACCACTGTAAGGGTGAAATGCACACTGGAAGAAACAATGATGTATTATCTCCCTTAATCATGGTATATGGATGAGAATATCATTTTCCTTAGATGCTTCTGACAAGAGGCTCCACCTAAGCTTTTCCTTGACATTTGAACCCAGGAAAAAGAAAAGTTGTATTCTTTCTTTCTCTCTTTCTTTTTGTGAATAACCTTGTGAAAAGAAAATGTCATGGAACTCTTTATATACACCTCTTCAGATAAATGACCTGACACTTGCATCTCCTGACCACATGAAAAAATTAGAATCAAGACCAACTATTTCTTACTGTCAATCAGAATAGCTAGTGTCAAAGGGATATCATTGGAATGGTTAATCCATATATTGCAACTTAAGAAATTATTCCATGGCCTCTCAAAGTAGTGCTTGAAACTTTTTGAAGACTATGAAAGAGGGCTATAGCTGAGGTTCATTTCAGCCTGCCACTCACAGACCCAACAATGCATCAAGAATTTCCTCTTTACAACTTATTTAGAATCCATTGCTACAATAAGAGAACCCAAAACACTTCACATCAATTCACTGCTCACTCATTCCAAGAGGACTCGTCTTATAAGTTTTAACAACCATTTCTTTACTACAAAATCTAAACTGAAATGTGATCAAGACATCGTTTGGCGTTCATTCTAAATTGGAAAATGGAACTCATTCTCCAAGTGATTATCACCTCCTCATACTGTAACTTTATTTCATAAAATATCATAACATCCTCAATTAAACACATCAATTGGAACAAGCACAATAAAGCCAGACGCAGTGCTTTCAATAGGAAAAACCACCACCACATCTCAGGGTAGACCTTGGAGCCTTTGACCCAAGGCTGTAACCTCTACATAAAAGCTTGAAAATATAGCTTTCACCCATACTCGTCCTTGTAAAATTCTAAAAGCAAAATTAATTAGAAGTAAGGCCAAACAGAAAGTCCAAAATACTTGAACAACAATCCCATTCTGCGGGTCATTGAGTTGCTTAGGAGCCAGCTGATTGAAGGCCCAGCCAGAGATCACCGGACCAAGCTCACCCACAGATATCCCTTTCATTCTTAAAACTTACAAATTATCCTACTAGTGCTTCACGCAGGTGGAATGAAAAAAAAAACAAAAAATTAAGCTAATGAATTCGATAACAGCAAATCATGTGCAAACCACACAATCATCACAGATTGTGGATCTCACACAGACAAGATTCCATTGAGAAGATGGACAACAAGAAAATATATATTTTTCTGATCGGTAAAAGATAAATTGTACTCAAAAGTTAAAAAGGAGAAGACATAAGGGTTAAGAATACTTACCAGGATCATTGGTTAATCGACTAAGCACCCCGAATTCTAAAGTCAAAGTCCCACCACCTGCTGTCGATGTGACCTACACATCCAGATATAATAACTTCATGGTTCAGGTTACATCAAATCATTGGCAATAAAGTAACTCATAGAAAGGAATCTGATGATGAGAACAGTAAAAATGTAACAGAAGATGTAATCTATCCATGAGCCCACTTCCCACAAAGTAATATAAGTAGAAAATTGTGCTAATTACAGTTATGTAACTTCATTTCATGGTTGTGCTACTAAATCTCTGATTGCAAAATTCTAGCAAACTAAATATATATGGCAGCAGGTAGCTACAATAGTCTTAAGTGAAAAACAGGGTTTTGACTCTAAAAACACCTAGAGGGGGGTGAATAGGTGTAGCACAGCGGAATAAAATTTTTCTATCAATTAAAGACAAGTCCTTAATTAATAGGCATGAACAAATCCTCAAGGTAATTCCAGAAAATCAAATAACTAATCAAAAGCAATTAACAAGCCACCCAAATTGCAAGCAAATAATTAAAGCATGTAAAGTAAGACAAAACAAGCAATTTGGTGACGAAGGGAAAACTCTATGAGAACTCTCACTAGAGAAAAACCCTCCGGGCTATGCAGGAGCCACCTAAAAGATCCAATATGAAAAGAAGACTTACAACCTGTAGTTCAGACGACTCAACATCCCTATGCTAGACTCTGCAACTCACAGACTTGAAAGTATCTGAGGAACTCCTCAGATTTGCTCCACAGCAACACTTCAGAACTCTGAAGATCTTCTCACACGATCACCCAAACGAACTCGCCTGGTATCCGTAGGAACTCCCACGATCAATCTCCCCAACCCGGAACTCCAAGGTAGAGGAAGGAAGAAGAAAAGAAAGGTTTTATGGCTCAAAAGATGAAAACCTAGAAGAAGGGTTTTCAGAAGAGAAAAGGATATTTAGGGCTTCTAAAACGTGGCTCTCTTAGGTTTAGAAGGTCCCTAATCCTATTTAAAGGTTCCCCAAAAAGTTTGAAGTCAATCCGAATTGAAACGAGTAAGTTATGTAATTTTTCGTAACTTTTCGGAAATTTTGCTGTTTGAACGTTCGAACGCTCAGCAAACGCCACCCTTTAAAAATCGAACGTTCGAACAACTAGAGAACGTTGATCTCACGCTAGTTTCGGGTTTGTCTGCAGAATATGAACGTTCGAACGGTCAGAGAACGTTGGTCAAATGTTGCTCTCCAGAAATTGAACGTTCGAACGGCCAGAGAACGTTGATCAAACGTTGGGCATAACTTCTTCAATTTGACTCCGATTTTGACGCCGTTTGAACCATGTCTTCTTGGACTCAAACTAAACATTCTAAACACACTTAAACATTTTCTTTTTGACACTGAATTAAGCCAAACTAAAATATTAAACCTTACATTAAGGAATTGAGAGCAATCGCAGTGCAAAAGATAAAACCATAGAAATGTAACATATTGTATTTTTTTTCCAATATGGAAGCATGTAAGCCGTTCCTACAGACAATCAGTACTACTGGGAAACAAGCATCCATAAAATTAATCCAGTGACAACTCACATAATCATGCTGCACTTGAGAAAATTATGACAGATGCAAGCTAAAAAGGAGCAATAGAAGAAGTTTTGACTTGTATACTGGAGTCATTAGTAATGATTTTAGGAGGGTATAAAGAGACCTTGCCTTGCTCTCATTTTCATCAACTCCATATAGCAGATTGACAGATCCAAATGGAATTCCTGCAATATATTATAGATTCTTTTTTTAAAAAGGAAAGTTGAAACAAGAACAGAAAAGGATTTATTCAAAGGAATTTAAAGTCCAGGATTGCAGCAATAAATGTGTAGTCTCTGAGGAGTAAGAACAATGAGTTTGCTATCCAAGAACGATAACCACAAAGATAGAACAAGGACACATAGATTTCAGCATACTGTAAAAATATAATACTCACCATTTAACATTCTTCAGCTAGTAAGAAAATCTTATACGGAACCACTCACCAATAAAGAAAATTACATACATACATGCACACATATAAACAAAAACATATACACATATAAAGAACCAGCTATCAGCAACTCATGTCTTTGCAAATTCTCACAAATGAACATGCTACCATGTGATAGCAAACATCCACACCCTGCAACCTTAAAGGACTTTCTAGCATACAGGCACACACATATACAAAAAGTTAAAGGGAAAAAAGAAGGATTTAGCAATAATTTTGATTAATCAGAATCATCCATATCAATTCAAGGGATATTCTGATGTTCTATAGATATATATATAATAATCATTATATTCTCAGTGACAAGTTACTAATAGCATATCATGATGCCGAAGCTAGATAAATATTTGCCAAAACTGATTATTATTATGCAGCAAAATTCATCCACAATAAAATGAAATCAAATTTTACTATTTGTCTGCGGTTAAGAAAATTTCCGACAATGCAACCTGTAGGAGTGTCAAACGCAGGTAACAATCTGCGGGCAAGATCCTCAGATAAGTGAAGTAACTCATCATCATATGATGGAATTCTCATACCCTGAAATCAAAAGATAAAAAAGAGAAACACATGAAAACATTAACAGCATGGTCATCAATTGTTACAGATAGACATATATATATCTCAAAGTGTCAGCTCTTACAACTTCAGGAAAAAAAAAAGGTTTTCTTGTCATTGATTAAAAATAACATCCTTTTTCAGAAACAAAGCTACATAAGATCTCAAAATGAATCAGCATTCCTCTTGTTAGCAGCAGACAGCATTTTTATTTGGCCTCTATTAACCATGAAAAAATATTTAAAAAAATAAAAAAAAGAAAGAATTTTCATTTGACAGTTTAATGGTATATTGGAAACAACATGTAACAATGAATTGTTCATATATTTGTTTGATATTAGTTCTATGATTCTATCTGGATGACAAGTTGAATCACACTCATGACCTTATGCTACAAGTGCAGTACACAAACCACAAAGTACCAATAAAATACACAAGAAACACGCAAAATTCAACAGGTAAAGGACGTAAAGAATTGAGGAATGCATAACCTCACGTGTCAAAATAATTTACTGCATACTGCAGCCATGGTTAATATCACTATGTACCATTTGAAGTCACAAGATAAACTTCGGCAATATTTCTGTAAATAGTATTGAAAGATCTGAGAAGGTGAGGGGAAGACCAAAAAGAACATGGATGGAATCTGTTAGAATGGATATTAATAATCATAGGTGTTGGTCTTCCATAGCTTGGATGGAGGACAGGACTCATGTTGACAATCCCAATTAATTGGCACAAGGCATTTGTCTTTGATTAATTAATTTCAGTAAATAGCATCGGTATCATAAATAGTAAAATAAATAGCAATCTTTAATTAACATGACTATCTATTGCTTTTCAATGTTGCTGACATCCGAACTATGTCATACTTTTAGCAGAAAAAAGCAACACAATACTGTAAGATACATATTTTTACATAAATTTCCTTCCTAGCTCTAATTCCTATTTATAAAACAAAATGGCCCTAGAAAATGAACATGGATTTGAACTTCAAAATAAAAGCAAAAAGAGAGAAAGGAAGAAATGAAAATGGAAGAAGAGAAAGAAACAAAGACGGTAATCATCCAATCAAGATCAAAACACTAATTAAATGTGCTGGAATAAAGGTTTTGTGTTATCAGTTGTCAAAATTATATTTGCCAATTCCATGGACCATCCAACTTCCTCAAGCCCACATGATAATACCCGTACCTTATTCGTTCTGGAAACACGTCTTCCTATTCCATCTTTTCCCGAATCTCCTTTAACGGAAGAAATAGAAGCTCGAGAAGGAATACCAAAACCTAGTTCACTCGCTGAGATTGACGATTTTCTTTGCAAATATGGCTGAATGGTTAAAGCGCCCAACTCATAATTGGCAAATTCGTAGGTTCAATTCCACTGGATGCACGCCAATGGGAACGTTCAATAAGTCTATTGGAATTGGCTCTGTATCAATGGAATCTCATCATCCATAAGCCATTTCTAGTCATCCTTGAAAACTGAAACAAGATAAAAAGACTTTGTCATTCTACAAGAGCACGGGCTTCAGGACTCGAATCATATTTTTGCTTACTTTATCAAAATGTTATGGTTATTTCAGTCACTTACCCATCAAACCTAACCATCTAGAAAGAGCAAAGAAAGGGATTCAAAGGAAGGAATCACCAGTTTTCTTCCGAGTCCGACATCCATGCTATCATTATTTTCCCAGGAATTATATGTAGCACTTTCAAACTGATGAAAAAACGGACGTTTGGAGAAGAGTTCATACAATACCAATAACAAATAGCCAATAACCAATTAACTTACAACAACAAGGATTGACAACATGAATCTTATTCCTTTGTCAAAAGCTATATCTTCACTCAAATTATGAGTAATCAAATAATTTTCTGATTGACTTATCCAGGTTCTTTTGGGTCTTCACCTCAACCTCTTAGGCTATGTCCTTCTTGAAGTAACCCTGAACACCTTCCCACAAATGCCCCCAGGTCTTCACTTCACATGCCAACCCATTTTAACCTACTTTCATTTATTTTATCGCCTATTCAGCCAGCACCCAGCAAGTCTTAGAAATATTTACTCCTTACCTAATCTGTCTTAGTTGTCCAATTTCTGATCACATAAGACCATCTGTTTTTTCATAAATCACTCTCTTCTTCTTCTGGGTGAGGCTGCCATAGGAAACTGTCCTAATACCGAAACAAGAAACTGTCAATATAGGAAATTACAGTAACCTTCCTAATGCTAAAACAGGAAATATAAAAACTTTCCTAATAACGAAGTAGGAAAATTTTGGAATAGGAAACTACTGAAATAGTAAACTATTTAAAAACAAAATTTCAATTATCAACACAGCTTGTAACTTTATTTGGTAGCTTCTAAAATTTCCTGCATCAGTTCTCCTTGGCTGCACCATAGGAAACTATGCTTAATTTACATTAAGAACGACTTCTAAATTAGAAAACCCAAAATTTCAGGGTTCAGGTGGTAAAGCTATGAAAAGACGTGGGTTCTTCATTCATACTTTTTCCCTTAAATTTCCAAGTAAAGCTGAACTTCAACATCAAAGCTTTCTGTTATAAGGGTACTTATTGAACTTCTATCCATACAAAACAGATCTTTTAAGCCAATCCTAAAAGAAATTCATCATCATACATCCATTCTCTAACTAAACAAGTACCTGGTTGTGCAGCCTACAAGACAGATGGGATGGAGAAGGCTGGGGTAATAATGAAAGGAGAAAGAACACTAAAATACCCATTAGAAAGTGGTTCTTTGGTAAAAAGGTAGTCTTCTTTGTCCATTAGAAAGTGGTTCTTTGGAAAGTGCTCATCCCCTCCTTGTGGCATGGAGGATAAATTTTCCAAGGATATATATGAAATAAATACGTGAAACAAATCCTTTTTAGAAATTCAAATTGCAACAAATTTGCTGAAACAAATTCAGGATCATCACATAATGGCACACACACTGCAAATTTCCTTTTCATCCATTCTATGAAACCTGATTTGTTATATTTTCAAGTTAAAAAAGTAAAAATTAATAAATAAAAAATGTTATTGCTTGCACAAAAAGGAAGATAAAATATTTCTGTTTGAACTCAGAAGAAGATAATTCCACTACATTATCAAGATATGAGAAATGCAATTCAAAAAGTTCAGCAGTTAAATACAAAATTATGGCTGAAATTTACCGTTGCATAATCACTTGCGATGAGATGAGCAGAAAGTAAACCTCCTAGGACTCGGATTGTGGTCTCGAACACAGATACTGTTTTGTTCTGCATGTAATTCAAATTTCAAAAGACTCCAAAGTTAGAGTTGCAAATCATACTTGTGCCAAAAAGAAAATGGTTCCAAAGTAGAAATATTATCCTGAAATTACAACACAAAAAGGACTGCAGAATAAATTCCAAAAAAGGAAAAAAGTTAAACTAATAATGGAATCCTTTTCCGAAAATCTAGACTACTCTTCTTGAAATATAAATTTTTGAAAGATAGGTATAACAAAAAACGTTTCATAAGAACATTTATCGCTTTTCTTACGAGAACCAGTAGAATTATTTGCCACATATCCACATTTATGCCGTGCATCTATTGTTGTTTATGTTTAATGATTAAAGGCAACATATATCAAAGATAAAATTAACATGAAACTTAAAGGGAATTTCAACCCAGTACCAAAAACAACATAAAATACAAGCAGTAAACCCTTGGATGAGCATGATGGATCCCATGAATGATTCTCTTCAGGAGACTAGGCCAATGGTATGATCCAAGTATATAATAATTAACCATAACCAACTGATTGAACATATTTTTCAGGTGCCTAACAAAAATAAGTTGATTGATCAGAAAAGAAATCCCTACCTAGGTGGTAAAATCTACTAAACTGGGTCGACTTCAGGGTTTTTGAGAACAATGGACAAGCCCCTGTGAAGATCATATTTGTAGTCATGTGCCACATTTGCCCTACATAAAATGGGGATTCATTGGTCAGTATTTGTAGGCTTCTGAAACTTGGACATGCATGTAACTGTATTTGCAGCTACAGCAATAATAACTGTATAAGATAGCTGTTGGATTATCTCCATAATGCAGTTATTACTATCCGGAAGTGTATGGTGTCTGCACCAATCAAACATCTTCCTGGAAAAGGTAGGCATACAAAAGGAGAAAGAAAAGAAAATCTTCAAGGAGTTTTGTAGATATGCATGGGTTTTTTTGCATGTTATTGGTTAGAATATAATTTTGTTTTATTCATGTTAAAGATAACAGAATTTTCTTTACCTTTTAGGGTGTGTTTAACGGAAGGAATTGCGCAAGGGATTGGAATTGGGCTGAAGGATTATTAATTGTTTGGAGGAAGATAAGGTATTAGAATTTAGAATCTCTTTGCAATTTTTAAGAATTGGATTTTAAGCTTACCTTAAGCAATCACAATTTTTTTACATCTTCTGTTTTTATAGTTCCAACAAGTTTAAGAATTAGGGAAAGTCCATAATAGCTTCTAATGATATTGAGTAACCCATCATCGACCACCACACCACCACCCACAACATCTAGTAACGGCATCAAGCAACCCATCACTACCACTACCACCAAAACTATGATTACCACCGCTATCATTAAGACCACCACCACTACAACCACAACCGTAGCTAGCCCCACTTCTATGATGACAAAGTGTTTTTAAATCATGGTCGTTATACTTACCAAACATATTTTTACTAATTTTTAAAATCATAATTGATTTTAACTAAATGTTACCAAACGGGTTCTGTCTTCACTTGTTTCTAAAATCACAACCAAAAAAAAATGAAAAGTTTCTGGTTTTCTAACTTTTTTCTTTTTTATTTTTGGAAAAATGTTACCAAACAGCCTCTTAACTTGTTCTGCATTAGTCTTATACAAATTTCTTTGTGTCAATCAAAGTTTCAGAATATTAGTTATCTATTACAACCAAACAAAGGAATTAAAATTCAAAGAATTGGAATTAGAGAATTGCAAATTATTAGAATTGTAATTCTACTGTCTAATCATATATTCTTTGTGCCAAGCACACCCTTTATTATTTTAATAGTTTCTTTATAGGAAGTCATGTTTTACAAATTTATATATGGAGTAAGTGGTTCTGGTTATCAAATTAAGATGGTTTTATAGAAAGTCTACATTGGGCTGCAAAGTAGGGAAGTTTCCGACTTCATATCTTGGGATTCCATTGGGAGTTAATTATAGAAAGTCTACTATTTGGAATCTGGTGGTCAAAGAATGGAAAGAAAACTTGCAACATGGAAGAGCCGTAGCTTATCGAAAGGAGGAAAGTTGGTATTGATTAAGAGTGTGCTAGCAAGCCTCCCGGCCTTCTACATGTCCATTTTAAAGATTCTCAAATCTATGGCAAAGAATTTGGAACAAATTCAAAGGAACTTCTTGTGGGAGGGCAAGGATGGAGAAACCAAATACCAATTAGTGGCTTGGAACCAGATTTGTAAGCCAAAGAAAGAAGGGGGTCTTGGGCTTAGGCCTATGTCGATATTTAATAAAGCTCTCCTCCAAAAGTGGATATAGAGGTTTGGAAGTGAGAGTGAGAACGTGTGGAGAGAGATACTATTTGAGAAATATGGCTCCTCGACCAATGATTGGTTTCCCAAACCTTCCAATCAACCAGGTGGGATGAGCCATTGGAGACCCATTGCTAATTTTACAAGATCAGTGGAGAAGGAGTGAAGGACTGCAAATTTATGGTGGGAAACGGCTTGAGAATCAGATTCTAGGAAGATATTTGGTGTGGAGAGTCTAAACTGAAGGAGATTTACCCCTTGATTTATAGTTTGAGCACTAATAAACAAGCAGTGGTAAGTGATTATATGTCTAATTCGGAAGCCGGCATCGTGTGGAGCATTGAACTAAGGCGAAACTTACTGGATTGGGAAATTGATAGTTATGAAGCACTATTAAATGTACTGTATAGCAAGGTAGTAGGGCAAGAAGAAGACACTAGAAGTTGGGTACATAGCAGGTCTGGTTCTTTCTCAGTAAAGGAGGCTTTTGATCATCTCCATAGTTCAGGTTTGGAGCAAAAGTGTTTAAGCATATCTGGTTAAACATGATCCCAAGTAAAGTGACTTTCTTTATGTGGACAACAACTCTAGATAAGATATTGACGGTAGACCATTTGAAGAGTAGGGGGTGGCAATTTCCCAATAGGGGTGCAGGATATGTAAAGAAGAGGAAGAAAATGTAGCCCACTTGTTACTGCATTGCAGAGGCACTACAAGGCTATGGGGGACTATTCTCCAAAGGCTAAAAGTATCATGGGTTCATCCTAAGGAGTTTAGACTAGCTTTAGAAGCATGGGAGTGGAAAAAAGGAAAATCATGTGGAGACATCAGCTGGAACTTGGCCCCTACAGCAATAGCTTGGGTGGTATGGGGCGAAAGGAACAGGAGGATATTTAAGAATTCGGAAAGTAACGAGCCATCGCTGGAGCGGGCTGTCCTGAGGTTGATGCATAGTTGTCTGCTTGGCCAACCAGCAGAAGCTAATATCCCCATTGAGGAGTTCTTGTTATGAAATAATGTTATGATCTGGGTGGGGGATGTAACGGTTGATGAATGAGTCTATTCGTGCCCTAGACACTACTTCTATATTTAGGCAGCAGTTGTCTCTATGTTCTGATACACAGTTTGTGTACCTGTGTAATTTATTTCTATCATATATAATATATCCAACATTTACCGATCAAAAAAAAATTTAAGATGGTTTTATAAACATTGTTCTATTTTGAAGGAGAATCTACTCCTAAGTCCACTAAATATTTTTGTAAATAGCTTCCATTTATTTTTTGACTAATAGAACAAATCTTAGTCAGTTCTTCTTCTTTTCTCTCTCTCTCTCTCTCTCTCTCTCTCTCTCTCTCTCTCTCTTATAGATTAAAAACATTTTTGCTCCAATCAAAAAATTGATGAATCAAAACTATTTTTTCATGGCAATTTGCAAAATTCAATAACCCAAATAGAAAATTTTTTGGTTAGCTATCAAACTAAACTTAAATGGAAAATACAGTGATATAACAATGTGAAAGACACAACTCTGAAAATAAAATCTTAAAGACACCTTCAACACCACAAAAACATTGGTCACAATCAACAAGGATGCTCAAACTTTTGTAAACTTGAACAATGTGAAGATCCATAGAAGAAGAGCACTATCTCCCAAAGTTAAATATCGTTGTAAAATCAATTTACTTAATAATTTTAATAGTTATATACGGTAAAGACCTCTAATCAATTTTTATTTTCTGAAATGCTCCTTTTCTGACATTAGGCTTTAAAAGTGTCAGTATCAGTATCCATATTGATCAGAGCCGATGCTAATCTGGATAAGCTGACCTACATCAGTTTCACAGTGGATCAATCCGAGATAATAGATGAAATCAAAGGCTCTTTCACGTATTGGCCAAACAGATACCATTTTATGTTTCAAATTTGTTCTGTCTGATACTGATATCAATAGATACCTTAAACCATGCTGACATTGAGATTATGAATGAATATTGCATCAATTACAATAATATTGTTTTTCTTGACAATGTAGTGATTTTTTCTTTTGCTCTCAGCAATTTCCTATTTGCTTTTTGACTATTGGACTCAAATTAACCAATAGGAAAATCATGCTTAATCCTTAAAATATTGAGAACATCCTCTTTCCTCTGTCTTTAGGCATTCCCAGCATTCATAATATCCAGTGCAACACTTGTATCAAATAATATGCCTTGTAAACAGTACAGAGCTTTATAGCGCTTTAGGCATCCACTTAATATTAGTAAGAAAATCAGAATCTTAAGCAAGTTGAAACAAATACATGCTCCAAATTTCCCTCCATCAAACGAATATTTTGAATTTTGTGTTAGCAACAGTGATCCGTCATATTTACCTAATCCCCATGAACAGCCAAATAGGGATGTTTGATGCGGAAACCCCTCAAAGTAGCTGAGATGGATAATTAATGGATGTCCAGATAGCTAGATTTGTCAAGTCAAATTGCATATGATAAATTTATAACAAGGACATACAACGAAAAACTTTGCCCAAAAAAATATACTATGATTTTGGAAACTGCTGCATTTTACAGAATAAAAATGCTGATTTTTGAAAGACTGGCACCTTCAAAGTATTACATGAAACAGATCAATAAAGCATCCTACTCTTCAGGCTCAAAAAGCAATATGGAAAATGCAGAACTTACAATATCAAACCGTAAGTTTTTACCAATCCATTCGACAGAGGCAGCAAATCGTTCTCGGTCACCAAATAAGGCCAACATGTCCAAGGAATCAATCTGTTCCAGGAGCAGAAAAGAAACAACATTACAAAAATATGTTACTTAAAGAGTCTAATAAAAGAAAAAAGGCTTTTCTTACAAGAGTTAAGGCATAACCACCAAGACTGTCCTCTCCTGCACATGTTAGAGGTCTTAATTCGTCAAGCGGGAAAGCATGCTCCATATATCCATCAAATGCATGATAGAACATACCACGCACCTAAAATTAGAGCAAACGTATCATGGAACAGAAAGACGAACGATATACGCATCAAACTATTTTACAAACAAAAAATTAAAGCTCAATCCCTGTTTCACGCTTCACTCAAATCACTTTTTAACTCATTTTCTACCTCTCTACAAGGACTTCCATGCAAACAACGCAATGCATTTTTTCCACCACCTATATTGAAACATGGACATAATTCAACAAAAAATTACGAATCTAACAACAAAGAGTCTTGGCTCAACCAACTCAACAACTTCATCTCTGACATCACCAAAAACAAAATTTACTAACGGTTGATATGTCACAACAATGTTTCTCACGTTTTGCACTGGCAGAACATGGAATTGGATGAAAACCCCATCAATCTTGAACCACGTAAAATTTCAATTCATTCACTTGCACATATCAACATCAACAAACTGGCTTAAGCCAACTAGTTAGGGCTGCAGTGCAAACCGCATTCAGCAATTCCATTCTACCAAAAACCCTAATCTTCAGTCAGTTATTTGCATATACACAAAGATACACGCGTATTTACGTGCTATATGGTTCACCCATCATGTGATCCAAATGAAGCACGGCTGCAGGAAAACTGTGCCTCCAAGCAGGACCAGACGCAATATCTATCGCCTGCATGCCGTAGCAAGTGCCCAGCAACATAGATCCATGAAATTTTCCCACCGACGGAGTACATTAGCGGAAGAAGAGGAAAAATATATATTTCTTCTGAATGTTTTAGATCCATTACAAAATCCTACAGTACCTTGTGTGAATTTCGACTGGATCGTTACAAAATTATATTCAAATGGATCAATCACGGATATGTAACCCGGTAATCACTCCCGAATCCACTTTTCAAAAGGTTTCAAGGACGGCCACAAATCTCTGAAACTCGATTTAAATAACGTTACCTCGTCTCTAAGCTGCTTTGCTTCATCACGGGTAACGCCTTCTGCGGTAGCTTTGTTAATGCAGATCGCGATAAGTAAAACGAAGAAGAATTTGACTAAGGTCGACGCCTTCCGCCTTCTCGTTGTTTTCTCCATTTGGTAAATTCGTCTAACAGTATCGTCCGTACATGGATCATATATATCTGGTGATTTGGTATTTTAGCGCTGACCAGGCCGAATTCCTTGAAGATGTCTTGGGAAATTCGTCCGTGGTTATCGCGGAATGAAAATCGTCTTTCAATGTTTTCCCATTTTGCTCGTGAGATGCTGTTACCCGGAACATTTCAAGTCCCACTTGTTTAAATATTATAAATGTTTTAGGCAGGCTTCACATAAAATAAAAAAAAACATTGACCATAACATATTTCACGTGGCAACACCTCATGAACACATTAGTGAGCAAATCATGGAAAATATCTTATTCCTTTTTCCTTATTTTTTTTTTCTTCTTTTTTCCCTCCTGGGCACAACAGTCACATGACGCGCTTCCCTGTTACATAGCCTCGATTTGCACGGACACGTGCCGACATGCGCAGGGAACGCGACCTCAACAACTCTCGCGAGCCGCAATGCTGCACACAACTGCAACTCAAGCCTTCTCTTAGTCAGAGGTGTGCATTCGAGTATATTTATCTTTACTAATGGCAAGGAAGCAAGTTAAAATTGCGATGCAGAACGTTCGATGGGTTAATGCTAATTTCTTTATTATAAATAGTTTTATTTATATGAAGCAGCTTGAGAAAATGTTAATGATCAAATTCCACGCGGTAACATTTTATGTCAATATAGCAAAAAAATAAAAATGTGTGCAACAAATTTTTGACTAAGTACTCTGAAGTGTTCAGAGAAGCCAATTCCGTAGCGGATGGATTGGCTAATTTTGCTTTAAACCATTACTCATGTTATTGGTTGAAACAGTTCCCAGGGAAATTGATACTCTGGTCTCGTATGACAGTATTGGTAGGGCCTTACCCTGCCTCATTCCTGACTAATATATCATATTGGAATGTTCGTATTAAAAAAAAAGGGGGCAATTTTAAGGAAACCAAATTTCTTTTGAAATGAAAAATATATGAATAATTGAAAGTAGAAAAAAAAAAAAAAAAGGATCGATTGCTAGACAAGGAGATGAGAAGCGAATATAATGAGATTGCCCGAGAAATTGCTATAAATTTGTACTTGAAACTGAAAACTCACTACCCTTAAATATAACTAGTCATAAAACAATTTATAAAAAAAGAATACCATGTACTCCTTCTGTTATTAGAGTTTACTAAAAACATGAATAATTGCATGCAGACATAGGCACATATAGTTAGCGTATGGGCATAAGAGTCATAAAAATTGATAGTTTCTTGATAACATTGGAGTTCAATAAATATAAGAATCATGCACATGTACTAGTTGATAACTTAAGAGCATTTGGTGGGTAGTTTCTTACAGGATACGAGTTGTTTAAGAATATATTACTAGAAATTGCTTATATAGGTCTTTTTGTTTTAATAAGTAACGAAAATATTCCTATTTTATAAAGCTTATATAATTTTATTTAATCACTCGCGTGCTCCATATGGTTCGCAATCACTTCGCATAACGGCATACAAGCGTCGCTGGGCCGCTGACGGTGCGTACTGCCAATTCGACACGTGCGCCGAGGTTCCAACCCGGTAGCTGCGGGTGGAAGCGCGACATCCCCTGTTGCCTGGAATCGTCGTTTTAGGAGTTGCAGACCAAGGGACCCTAATTCTTCAATCCCTCTTAATTGCACAAAAAATCCGCTGAAACCCTAGAAGCAACCAGCAGGTTACGGTTCGAGACTCTGATTCCGTGAAAAATGGCGCATGGTGGATATACTAAGCGTAGGGTTGCCGAGCGGAGACCAGTTAATCGTCGTTTGAAGGGATTGGGAGTTGAAAAGAAGCCCAAATCAGTCTCTCTCAAGAACCAGATTCGATCGACGGAACGGATGCTTCGAAAGGTAGTCAGAACTTCCATCTTCCCCGCACATGGTAAAAATTGGTTTTGTTGTCTTTGACGGCTGGAATTAGTTTTGTCGGACCAAGATTGTCTGTTGAATGCTATACGTATTTCTGAACTCTCAAAAAAAAATTTTTTTCCTTCAAGCTGTGTTCGAATAACTGTCTCGAAGCTAGAAGAGGTTGAATTTGTAGATTTTTAGGGTGAAGATTTGTTTTTCCATTTTGCAGTTATGCTTTAACAATTTATGATAATCTATGCTGGAATGGGTAATTTTCAAAAAATATGGTTGGAATACACGTTGAGTCACATCTTTGTGCATGTTAAGTCCTGGAATTTCATGTACCATCCCTTCACGGGAATACACGGCTGTGGAATGCGTTTCTTTGGTGGCTGATATAATTAATACAGATCCTAAAAGATTGCAATTTGTCTAGGATCTTCCACCTGAGGTCAGAGAAGCTCAGGAAAAGAAGTTGGAAGGGCTCAAGAAGCAGCAGGAAACTCACACTCGTTTGGCTGTCGAGCGTAAAATATTTCTGCGGAACAGAAAGATAAAGTTTTTTGGTTATTTTTTTCTCCCTTGCTTTTAGTTTAATGGATTCAATGCAGATATGCAAATCTTAAAAGAACACAATGTTTTATTGCATTCACATCGGACCTTTGCTCATTGAAGCTTCTGAATAATGCACTGTTTTATTAATTGTTAGTGACTATTGATTGTAATGTTTGTCTAATCAGAGAGAAGAAAAATAGAGAGGAGAATAAGGCGTTTGGAGAAACTGCAACGTACATCATCTGATCACTCCCAGGAGACGGAGATTCCTAATCAACTTTTAAAATTAAAAGAGGATCTTGAATATGTTAGGGTAAGCTATGTGTTGGACACTTTGTGCCATCCTTTGTTGTTGGTTTATTTCCCAAAAATGATTCTAAAATGGTCATGCTGGATTTGATATTTGCTGTCAGAGTAGGACGTTTCACCAAACTGATTGTAACTTCGTAAGAAATCGTTACCTTTTTTTCAATATTGAAAATAGATAAAATGATCTAATAATTGAACAATTTATTTATTTTCCTTCTCTCCATCCCCCCTACACATCTTCAATTATCAATGAGCACTTAGCAGTGCTTCCATTTCACATTGTAGCTTATAAGCAGAGCCTTATACCACTCAAAAAAAGTTATCACATTATAATTTTTACCAATTGTTTTTGAGTTATTTCTTAAGTAAATAAGAGGAGCTGTTTAGAGGTTAGACCTACATGCAGTCAATTTCTGAATTTTGTTATAGATATTGTACCAAAAATATAACATGATATTATATTATTTATACGAGAGAGAATTTTTTTTGGGGCTCTCACTTCATTTATGGTAAAGTCTCACCTGCTAGCATGAGAACACGTTTTTGAGTTGTACTGCAACCAATTTTGCATAATGATGTCAAAGCTTATGTTTCTTGCTAGTTTGGCCCTTTTGGAACTGTGCTTCGGGAGGACCTATACAGGATTATGGTCTTTATCTTTATTTAGATCTATAACATACTTACATGTGTGTCCGTGTTCATGTGTCCATGCATGTGAATCCGTGCGTGTGTGCATGTACATATACATATATACAAATACATACATATGTATATATATGTATGTGTGTGTATCTATCTATGTATACACACGCGCGCGCGCACACACACACACACACATATATATCATGCCTGTATAATGATTTTTTGTATTTTCATGTTTGTGTTATGTATATGATCAGAGGTTTGCAATTGTCAAGTTGATGATTGATCTTTATAAACTGCAGTTCTTTCCGAAGACCGAGAAATATGTATCTTTGTTCATTGGGGGCGATGATACAGAAATAGTTGATAGGAGGAACCGGCTCCGCGAGCAAATTAAAGCCAATATTATGGCTGCGGCAGCTAGCGGAAAGGATCTAGAAGGTAATTTTTCTTTTTGCTCTTCTTGTGGAACCTTTCTTATGATAAGTAAAAGTCATGCTAAATTTGCTTCCATCTAGTAAAGGAGACTTTTGTTTTGTCTTTTGTATGAGATGTTATATGGTATTTTCTTCAAGCCATTGGACCGTGGAAACCAGTTGCACTTATCTAGTTTGACAGAAATGTCTGACTATACAATGTACAGAATTTGGACGTGTATGGTGGTTGGGAGGTTAAACCATCTGATTTGATGGGTCTAGAGGCTGCAGTAAAACAGTCTTCAATTCATTAAAATTATTGTATTTTCTTGAATATAGGCACATCCAACGTTACATCTAGAGCAGGCAGTTTTGTCCTGTTGGAGCCATTATTGTCAGAAGACTCAGAACTCATGTGAATTAGCATTTTTGCGTAAGCAAGAAAAGACACGTTATGTGCTTTGCTTTGCTTCACCATTTCTTTCCTATGAATGGACCTGTCCATTCATACCACTTGGAGAAAGGATATAGTTGCTAAAAACTGTCCGCTTGGTAGATAGGAACTAGATTGGGGATCCATGCAGTTTCATTTTGCTTTGCAACCCCAACATCCATTTGGTATAGGACCACTATTGTTATGAGTAAGATCCATTAAATATTCAATTGTTTGAAGAGTAAATTCATTTCCTCCAATGACCTATAATTTGGAATTAATTATATGGCATTATTTTAATCAGCCATTGGATCGTGGAAACCGGTCGCACTTATCTAATTCGATAGAACTGTCTGGCTATACAATGTCAGGATTTGGACCTTTATGGTGGTTGGGTGGTCAGATCATCCAGTTTGGTGGGTCTTGAGGCTGCAGTTAAAAGTGTCCTCAATTCAGGAAAAAAATTTTTTATTTTAGTTTTTTATTTTTTTGCATATATGCATGTCCAACATTACATCTGAAGCAAGTAGTTTTGTCCTGTTGGAACCATGATTCTCAGAATTTAAGAGGACTAGCCTTTTGGCTTAAGCAAGAAAAATTTCAGAAAAATATTTTTTACTTTTCTTGTCCCTTTCTCCCCTATGGATGGGCCGGTCGATTCATGCCACTTGGAGAAAGGATATCAGTGATACAAATGGTCCGTTAGGTGATACAAACGGTCCATTTGGTAGATAGCGACTAGATTGGGGATCTATGCAGTTTCATTTTGCTATGCAATCCCAAAATCCATTTTGTATTGGACCATTATTGTTATGAGTAAGTCCAATCAAATATTCAATTGTTTAAAGGGAAACTTCATTTCCATCACTGACCTATAATTATGAAATTCCCCTTATTGTTAAAGTCTCCCTTCTCTAGTATTCATAATCTTTTAGTGAAACATAGCCTATTAAACAAATTGAGGAACTTTTAAATATTGTTTGTTTTCAAAATTTGCTTTACCCATTTCTTTAGTGTAACAATAATAAATGCTAACTAAAAGAAAAGGAAAACTGACTAGCCCTTATATGAAATTTTTAATGGTCGAACAATAAAAAATAGAAAAATGAAATATTACCTGCTTGTTGATATGATAAATCGATTCTTTCACTGATAACTTTGAGTATAGCCCTTGATAGTTGGTTCCTGCCACTGTTTTAGGTATGTAAAATATAAGAAGTTTAAAATCAACTATTAGATGTTTTTGAACCATATCAATCTGTCCTGAATTTGGTGTTTGAAGCCTACCATGGTTATGATACCATGGGGGAGGTCTTTAGGAAAAATGGTTTAATTCCAAGTATGAAGGTGTAGTTTCCATCAAATGATGAAGATTAATCTTAGGGGAGGCCTTGAGGAAAAATGGCTGACGTCAGGTATTAAGATGTAGTTGTCTTTAAATGATTTAGATCAATCTTAATGAAAGACTTTGAACCATGGCTTTAATATGTTGGGAATTGATGTAAATATATGTAGTAAAGTAGAGCTTTTGTAATAGAGTGCATTCTAGGTAAAAAAAAAAAAAGAAAAAAATGAAATTCTTTTCACCAAAAGAAAAAAAAAGGGAAAAAGAAGGGGTTTTTAATACTTGCATTGTCTTGCTTGTATGAAAGCTATATCTTGAGGAGGAGATGTAGTTTGCAGACACTTGGTTGTTTTTGAGCTACCATCTCAGCTGTTATCAAGGTTTTGAGTTTCGGTGCCAATGAGTGTTTCGCCCAACACATGAAACTGATTCAAGGGGGAAAGCAAGAACCATTCGAATTGAGCGGAATTTTGTTACCGCCATTTTTTTTTTCCCTTTGAAAAAGCTATAATATTTGGAAAAAAGACATAAATAATTGGACTCCAAATTCATTTATATAGATAAAATGTATAATAATATTTGTAAAACATAATTGATAATTTGTTAGAACTCATAAGTAGGAATATGAAAAATGCTAATCAAATAACTTACAAGTGTCTATGCATATGAAATAGCAAATTGCAAACAATAATAATTGAATAACAAGTTAAAAAAAAAAACATATAATGGTGGTCTATGGTTCCGTCAAAACTTTTTGGAGTGTCTAGGCGGCTCAAACCTTACTCTCCCTGTATAAGTAGCGCTTCCAACCCATGCTAATATGCTATATCAATGCTCATTCTTGTATAAGCGAACATGGGCATCATAATCCTCGTGACCTATATGTGCCATGATTCAAACTGGAGGATACTAGGGATTGTAAGTATTAACTATTAAAATATCAGGTTTCAGCTGAGGTAGTGGTGGTGGATGATAACCATTAAAGCCATATGCAGAGGGTTTGGGTGCACTCAATACATCATTCAAACTAGACAGATAAGGGTTAATGGGGAAGAATCCATGATATCCGTGTAAACCATAACTAGAATTTTCTGGGCTAGACTGGGGATAGTATTATGAACTGTAATAACTATCACGAAATGAGCTCTTGCAGAACTATTTATTGGATGTTATGGAAGGCAGATTTGTCCTCTATTTGTTTTGTCTTGATTATAGATGCTAATGATAATATTAAGGCTGATTTCTCTTTTGTATGACTTTTATTTAACAGAGACAGGAAGTGAGGATGATGGTCTTTTGGATTTGAGTGACGATGATTTCTTCTTGACTGGAACCTCAAGTGATGAAGCAGATGCTGATGATGAATGGACAGATAAAAACACAAGGTACATACTCTTACATACGAGGGAAGATGCTTTATGCCCTACAAAAGTTCATATTTGTGGAAGGAAATTTAAATCGCTTTCCATTCCTTGACCTGGTTTTCATGTTTGAAATTAGATTGCATTACTTGATGGAAGAACAAAGCGGGAAATTTATGGGGTACAATTCAGGACAAGATAAAAATTGAGCCATAGATCTTATATATTAATAATAACAATCTTAATGAAACCCTGGTAGTGATGTCTCCATGCGGCTACTTAATATGGTTTTTTACTTTAGATTTGGGTGCGGATTTCTTTGATTCTTTCTACTATGAGATTTTCTCTCATTTCATCTAAAGATGCAATGGAACTTTTTCCATCTTTTTGTAGAGAACCTGCTTTAAGTGCTTCTGGAAAGGCAACATCGAGTATGTCCAGTGATGAAAAGACACAGGTATAATTACAAAAAGATACATCTTAAACTGTTTACAGTACCAATTTATATGTTTTCATGAGGAGATTTCCTAGTTCACTTAATTATGCAGAGGCAGATGTCTGCACGCGCACTGATGCCTCCTCCTCGGCCATCAACCAATATGTTCAGAGGTGCAAGCCGTGGTCAAACACGGGGTGGGTCCTCATCAAGCAAGAAACAGTTTGCACATAGGACTGAATTGTCTACATCCAGCAACACATCACATAGCAGAAGTGGTTCTTCCTACAAAAATTGGGATTCGAAAAATGGACGAATTAGTCAAAGTAGTAATATAAGTTCTAACTCTGATGCTCATAAACCACGAAGAAAGAGGAGACCAAAGAAGAAAAAACAGAAGGTTTGATACTTGGCACTGTAATCTTGTAGAAAGCTGTTTGTTTTAGTAATGATGCTATTGTTGCTGATGTTGTTGATTATTATTAGCCGTCCATTATACTTTGCTGCCATATCTTAGAGTGGGAGGAAAAACCAAAAAATTCAATAGGGATAGAGTGGTCATGTTAATGACCTTGTAAGTACTTAATGGTAATCTTAGAGTCAAAATTGTCCCCGTAAAAGTCAGGACCATCAGTCCACCGTAGGGCTTTCAATGATCAAGATCTGTTTTCAACCATTGTTCAATTTGCGAACATTGAATAGATCATGGATGACATTATGCATCTGACAAATTGAATACAGATTTTGAGTATTGAGTCCATAATAGACACCTGTGGGTGTAAATGTTGGCTTTATCAAATGATTCAATATTTTCTTGAAGACATTTGGTATAAAGGTTGACTAGGCTGATAAATCTTGTCCATTACTTTTGTTTGATTTATCCAAGCTGAAATCACCCCATCTCTGAGCATGCCCTATCAATTAATGGATTTTCCCAGATATTTTTTTTATTGTACTGATTGTTAAGTTGCTTTCTAATAGAACTTGCTGCATGGGTGTTTTTTTTTAAAATTTTGAACCAAAGAGGTGATACTTTCTGCTGCTGGATTCCAAAGTTTGCTTAAGTGGGGCAGATTTGGGCGACTTAAGACATTACTGTTTTATGCATACCACATAACCAATCAATCATATACATATTTGATGATTTCTGGGTTAAGATATTGAATCTATTTATGTCAACAGTGATGCAAGGAAGCAAGGATCAACAATTTTCAACACACGTTAGCGATTTCTTTTACTGAATAAATTTTTATATTTAAATTAAAAAAATGCCCATTAAAATTGTGTTAGTATTTTCCTCAGTTGAGGGTGGTGAACTACATTAGTAAACCTTGAACTTTGTTGATTGGACAGTATGTGCGTATGCGACTCAATGTAAACATGTGATGGATACGTGTATTCTTATATTCTATTTACTCATATTTTTACTTTCATCTGCAGGCATGAATTGAAGGGGGTGCTGTGTCAGGACTTTGCTACTGATGTAACCTCTCCTTTAACCAAGGGAAGCAGTTCTTTGAAAGTGATTGTAATGAAAGATGCATACAATTCCATCTTAACCAAAAAATTATAATTATTCTCGTGAGCACTGTTACTGGTTGATTGGATTCCATGCACCCATTTTACTGTGATTATGAAGCTGTAATCAGGTGTTAAGCCAGAATGGTGGGCATTTCTATTTACTCTTAGACCTTTGGAGGCTTTGATAGATAAACTGTCCGTGACCAATGTTTTTAGTTTCACCGCGTACTAAATGAAAAGGGGTTGGGGCGTAGTTGAACAGATCGAAGTCTACTGCTCAGGTTCTAGTTAAAGCAATATGGTTGAATTGACATGATTCAGGCGCAAAACGAGAGTTGCAGCTTCAATGACAATGCTTTATTTAGTTGTAAGAGAATGCACGCGATTCTGGAAATTGTTCAGCCTGATTCGTTTACTTATAATCTTTCATGGTTCACTGTGGAACAAATGAGGTTGTGAAAAATACACAAACCCCTACTTACACATTTGGTTTGCTTACAAACAAATAAGGTAGTGAAATCTGTAATCGAGTAGAGAAAGTGAAGGTCTATATATGTTAGTTTGTGATTCTTTGAAGCAAATAGACTTTTTGGAATAAACCCAAAAGCAAGTTTATATATATTAGCTTGTGATTCTTTGAAGCAAATAGACCTTCTGGAATAAAACCCAAAAGCAAAACCGTAAAGCCAATTGATAAAGCAAAAAATTATCATCATTCGTGGGATTAGGATATTACAAATCTCTATCTCTACTATATATAAAGCGAGGTGCCTTTTTTGGGAATCGTGCCAAACAACAAGTTACAACTTTCACAAAATGCCCATCTCCTGTATAGTTTAGTTTCAATAATACATGGCTATACCTGTCTCAACTCAATATTTTCGTTCAAAAACAATTAGTTTGTAACTACCCCACTTCTCCTCTCTCCCCACTTATTCTCTCTCCACGTGCAGTTTTAAAACCACTCCTTCCCTTTTTTACGTGCGTGCAGTACTACACGTGAGCCTTGCTAGTTGGTATTATAGCAAGACCCCAATTGGAATTTGTGGGAACATAACGTTGCATATGGGCTATTGGATGTGGACTTGCAGTTGAGGGTGGATTATAAAGATTCTAGAGTTCCATGTTATTCGGGGAAGTGAAAATGAAAGTCCATATAAGTAGGGTGTGACTCTCTCTCAAGCAAAGAGTTCTTTTAGATAAAATCTAGGAACAAAATTTTGAAACACCGAGCAAAATCGGATAATATTGTTGCCGCCCATGTATCCGATTCGCAGGCATTCTTTGAATGCTGTACTGTTGATCTAACTCATCTAAGTACGCGATGCACTCACAACCGTCCCTTCACACAATATGGGCGCAATAGAGAAACTCCGACAGCCCAGCACCGTGTACATCACACGCACCACTTCTCCTACATCGATTTTTATTTTAATAACCTTTTTTGTTAGTTCCATTTCCGCCCTCTTTCACCTTCCGACCCATCGTCTCTGGGCATCATCGACACAATCATCAGAAAATGTTCGCGCCAGCCGTTCGTCTTGCGAGCAAACGGCTGCTCGAGATCCGTCAAATATTCCGTCAATCACCTCAGGTTTCCTTCCGATTCTCTCGTCTTTTCTTTCCTTCGTTCTCTCTGTATATCTATTTCTTGATTTTTTTTCTTTTTTAATCTCTGTTATCTCCATTTCTGCAGGCGTCACGGTCCTTTTCGACTGCCCTAAACTACGTGAGTTGAAATCTTCATATTACCATTTTGTTGACTTCTCTCGCTATTCGTAATTTCTAATGGCTTCGATCTCTTACAGCACATTGATTCACCGGATAACAGTCCCGAAATTCCTTGGGAGTTCAATGACTCCAACAAAGAAAGGGTTTGTAATTCACAACTTAATCTTATATTTTTCTGTTAAATGTGAATAATATGGACTCTCTCTCTCTCTCACACACACACACGCGCGCGCGCGCGCACGCACATTGTCCTTATACATGTTTGTTTGTCTATGCTTATGAATTGAACTATATCAGATCATGCTTCCGATTTGTGTGATTCCTGCGATCTTTAAATTTTTGAAAATTTTCAGAGACATTGGTGGTAATTTTGTTTAATGCAATGCACGAGCTGAATTCAGGTCAAAAAAGAAACTTTCATCCATGGTTGTTTCATTATTTTCATGAATCTTGATTGCTTCCGTTTCCTAACTGTCTCTTTCATATATAGGATGATGTATCTCCACTACATCGGACGTATTGTTTAGCTTTTTGGATAGGTTCTCTTGAAATTTGCCGTTATTCCTTAAAGACATTATAGATGTGAGATTCTATTATGATTTAAATTGGTCAAAGTTAGCATTTCATTCATTTAATGTTTTGGCATATAATGAGTGTCACAACGAGTAGATCCCAATTTAAAGAGATAATGTTATGATCCTAGTATCCAGTAACACCGCTTGTATGAAATCTTAACTTCTATATGCAACTTGCTCGCTCAAGATACAACTGCACAAAATATGGAAGTAAATATATTTTCATTAAACAACCTGAAATTAGAGCTTGAAGATTAAAAAATCTAGCTTGCAATCAGCTTGAATGGTGCTCTATCCAAATGTTTTGGAATATTGTTGCCAACTGTTGAAAATAGTGAAAATAATTGATTGGAAGGAAGAAAAACAAACTGAATCTTCTCCTGAGCAAAATGGCATTAGAGCTCAAAATGCTTGTTTTGTTCATGGGAGAGGAGATTGACAATTATATTCAGTATATAAGGTGGCTCAATTGTTACAAAATAGAGCCACATGCGCGACATGTTGATAATTGATATATTGTGATATTAAGATCAAAGAGTAAATACTTGACTGACATGGGTTTACAAGAGACCAAGGTCATAGTCCAAATTTTGACTTTAATAGGTGGGGAAACAATATTCTTACTTTCAGGTTTCCAAGATATAAAATTGTTGCCAAGCAAACTATAGTAGCCATTAGAAGACTGACATCATGGGATAACTGGCCCAAGCAGAAATAAATTATCCCTTAAGATGTAAAGAATTGGAGGATCACAGGAAAGCACATTGAGCCGATAAGCCATCCTTACATGACAAAATCTGCATCAAATGCAGTTTGCATGTTTGTTGCATGAGTTCAACTCCAGATGTGAACCGTTTACGGAGTAACAGGCTGGTTTGCAATAAAATATATTATTAGACCAATGACATAATGGAATTTAGTTAGGTCAGGCCACTAAGTTATGGTATATGGTAGCGAGTTGAAGACATTACATCAGAGAACAGGCAGTCTAAGCTACAAATAACCCTGTGTCATTTAAAACTTCAAGAGCATACTCAATTTGATTGAAAAATATTCATACTTGAGTTAAGAAACGTTGATACTGTAGAAGTATGTTTACGGCCCAAGAACCTTTATCCGAAAACAACTATGAATAAATGACTTTAATAATGACGTGGCTGCCCTTGATGATGGCGTAGTTTAAATAAATAAGAGAAAAATGTGTAGGTATAACCGAAAATATGAAATAATAATTTTAATAATATTAGAAAATGATGACAAATCTCGGGTTTAAAAAAAAATTTAGAAGAGCGAGAACTACATTTATATAAACAGGTGAGATCAGGTCTTATCTAGTAGATCAGGCAAAAGAAAAACAGAAAAGGATGAGACAAAAATCGTCATCATCATCATCATAAGCCCGTTCCCACCAAAGTAGGGTCGGGGACACAAATCTTGTCTCTCCACACCGTTCTATAAAAAAAATCATATTTTCAATTAATTTATGATTTTGTAAATCTTGCTTGATAGGCTCCATCCATGTCTTTTTAGGTCTTCCTCTTGCTCGCTTAGGCCCTTCAATTTGAATATTCTCATACCACCTTAATTTACTTTTTTCCATTTTATCTCTAATGCATGTCATGCCTAACCACTTTCGAATGTTTTCATTTCTTATTTTGTCTTTCCTAGTTTTGCCACAAGTCCATCTTAGCATCCTCATCTCAGTAACACATCTTATGAACATGTTGATTCTTTGCCGTCCAATATTCTGCACCATACAACATAACTGGTTTAATTGCTGTCTTATAAGATTTACCCTTTAATTTAAGTGGAACACACTTATCACAAAAAACCCTAGAAGTACCCCTCCACTCAAGCCAACCAGTTCTAATCCTATGTGCAACATCTTCATCAATTTCTCAATTTTTTTGTATCGTTAATCCAAGATATTTAAACGTATTACTTGAAGGGATATCTTGATTGTCAATTCTAATAATTTCATTAGTTATATTGTTATTTGTATTAATATGAGTTCAAATGTGAAAATATGTGGAATCATGAGTTCAAATGTGAAAATCCTAGTGCCAATAGTCAATAAAACATGTATGAGGAGCTTAAAAAAGGATGCAAATTCCCCAAGGTTGGTATGCCGAGGGTCCCAGTTCAGAGAAAGGTTCCACATTAACCAAGCTGAGGACCAAGAGAGGATATAAGAAACTGAGGGATCTTATACAGAAACTATGAAGCCAAGGAAAACAAACTCTAACTCAATTCACCTGCCGTTTGTTTGATGGATACATTATCCAGAGCCTAAACTGAAATGAACAAGTGGGTAAGAAACAAAGCAAAGGGAGAAATGGCCTTCCAAGGCTTAGCACTATAGACTGTTGCACAAGGATTAACGCTCCATCAATTTTCGTAAATGGCATGCTTATGCCCTAGTTACAGATGATGATCCTGGTTCATGAGCTATCCCTTTTAGGACAAAATCTCTACAAATATTTACCTAGATTCAAACTCTTTGTACCTATCCCTGCATAGCACCTCACATTTAACTAAATAATCTTTTCTAAGGCTTCCTCACACTAAAAATCTCTATGTATCTTTTCTATTGTTTTTGCCATCTGAATTGTGATCTTTGATAATGCTAGCAAGTAGTCGGGGGGATTGCCCAAAGA